>OX578062.1:21148669-22398669 GCA_951215215.1 Andrena trimmerana | reverse complement strand
CGCCTCGCTTGTACGGTGTCAGATGCATCCCTCGCCCTTACATCGCACGATGATGACGCAACGTCTCTTCCAGCTGTTTTCGAGACGCCTTCGAATCGTTGACCGCTTTGGTTATACCAGCCGCTCCACCGGCCAATGCCCCGATAGCTGATAAAGCAGGCAATACGAATGAAAGAAATTGAAGAAAGCCACCGCGTTTCGCCACTCGTAGATTACGATGTCGTCGTCGCCGTTGCGGATGTTTCCTTCCAGACTTTCTCTGTTTACGTTTCGTCCTTCTCATACCCATGCCGAGTTTAGTCTTAGCCTTCATCGTTGCCCACACTCCAGTGGCGGTTGCTTTTTCGCGAACACTCGTTCTCGCGTTCGTTCGGCTAACGCACGATCAGCCTCGTGTCTTCCCTCTAAATCCTTTCGACGAGAGTACGCGATATCGTGGTCGCGGCACGCTACGTCCAGGGGATTCACACCTTCGTCGCCACGAGCCAATCGCTTTAGCAAACGCGTTCCCGGTCCGCAGAACTGATAACCCGGAACGTCTAGTTCGAATGGCGGACGGTTTATGATGCCGTTCACGAGACCCGATCCAGTCTTCTTCTTCTTCAGATTCTTCTTCAGATTCTTCTTCAGATTCTTGTATGACGTCGCATTCGTTGATGCTATCATATACGTTAGAATAATCACGATAGCTACTACAATAATAGACGCGTACGCACGCTTCACCGATCACAGTGATAGTGACCTGCGCGACGCGTGCCACGAATATAAATAGTCATCCTTCGTCACACGCGCGCGAGTACCTGAGAAACCCCGCGAACATGCGAGTCGTGAAACAGTCGAACGTTATTCGCGTAACCGCGAATCGAATGCTCGAAGATGATAGGGATGCGAGTCGAGCGAACAGACACGACCGGTTGCTGCCGAATAGCGTGCGAGGTGTGATTTGTGGACCGTCAGGGTGTGGAAAAATGAATGTGCTTTTAAGTATGCTAGAGAGTCCGAACGGTTTGCGTTTCGAGAACGTGTACGTGTACTCGGAATCGTTGCATCAGCCGAAGTATCGTTATCTCGAGCAGGTGTTGTCGCTGGTCGACGGAATCGAATACTTTCCCTACTCGGACAACACTGAGATCGTTCCACCGAGAGACGCTCGGCCCGATTCGATCTTCGTGTTCGACGACGTGGCGTGCGATAAACAGAACACGATACGCGAATACTTCTCTATGGGTCGTCACTCGAACGTGGATTGCTTTTATTTATGTCAGTCGTACGCTAGAATACCTAAACATTTGATCAGGGGCAACGCAAATTTTCTCATGCTATTCAAACAAGACGGCACGAACTTGCGCCGCGTGTACAACGATCATGTGAACACTTCTTAGCTACCTCGAAGGCCGGGTGCAGGTAATCAAGGTGCAGGAGCGGTATTCCGACCCGATCAATGTGACCTCGGGAGTCCCTCAAGGATCGCACCTTGGTCCTCTCCTGTTCCTTCTATTTATCAATGATCTTAGGGAGGTTTTCCAGCATAGTAGATTCCTTATGTATGCGGATGATCTAAAGATTTTTCGCACTATAAGTGGAGCTTCCGACGTGAATCTGTTGCAGTCCGATCTCACGAGGTTTGAGCAGTGGTGCTGCGTCAATAGGATGCGGCTAAATACAGTGAAATGTGTACTACTAAGATCCCATAGAGCTGTATGTGGCATTCCCTCTAAGTATTTATTGTGCGACACCACATTGTCTGAGGTTGAGGAAGTCTTGGATCTTGGTGTTACGTTTACGGCAGGTCTGGATTTCCGTAACCACTATTGCAAGATCACGTGTAAGGCGATCTAAACCCTTGGGTTTATCGCCCGTTTCGGTAAACACTTTAAGCAGATCAGGACACTTAAGTTGCTTTATGTCGCATTGGTAAGGCCACAGGTCGAATATGTGTCGGTGATCTGGAACCCTAGGCATAAACAATATATCGGCTTGATTGAATTGGTCCAGCACAAGTTTCTAAGGCTTGCTATGAGAGCTTCAGGTAGCCCTATGCGGTTCAATGACCATGATTATGGTCCTGCCTTGCTAAAAACGAGGCTATCTACGATTTGCGATCGCCGTGTCATTTCTGACTTACTGTTCCCTACAAAGTCTTCCATGGTCAGATTAACTGTCGGGAGCTAGTATCACTGATTTGTTTTAATGCTCCGCAACGGTCATTGCGTCCGAGACCCCTTTTTGTATCGGGTGTTCCGGAATATCAGTATTATTCCAATGATCCCATTAATCGCGCTATGTGTATGTTAAATCAATGTCCTATGGACATTAATTTATTCCTAACCTCCCTCGCTGCGTGTAGAACTCAGTTGCTTAGGAGTATACCATCTCCTTAGTATACACTTTTAGCACTGACTTGTCGTTGTATTGCAGACTGTTATGTTTTTCGTTACTTTCTGTTATAGTTTATTTCTATCTGTTACTATTTTCTCTGTTTCTTTTTGAGCTACATTGTAATTTATCTTTGTTTCTAAAGGGTTCCCCCGTTTATTAATAATAATAATAATAATAATAATAATAATAATAATAATAATAACACAGACATGACGTTCGAGTCGTTCAACGACTTGTGTGCGAGATGCTGGCGTCGACGATACGATTTCGTGGTGATCGATAAGAATAGTTCCATGTACGAAGGTCGGTATCGAAGAGGATTTAACTAGTTCGTCGTAGCTCGCGGACATTAGTAAACCGCGAGTCGTTCATCGAGCAACACGAAATGTCTAACGAACCGACGACGACGACGATGCCGATAACCACGAGCAACGTTGACGCGAAGCATTCGCAAAACCATCACCGACGTCATCGACAAAATGGTACGAAACGCCGGGCCGCGGACACAAAGGTGGAAATCGCCAAAGTCAGCGACGTTATACGTAAAAAGTGCTTGGCCCTGAAAATTGGGAAAATGGATACGGAAGCGGCTGTGGATGCGAGCACGCGTCCCATCGTTGAACCGTTGAAACGATTGATGGAGAAGGCGTCCGCGTCGAAAACGCACTCAACGCCTTTATCACGACCCGTGAATAGGAAACACGAATACGATCAACAATCATCGAAGAGATTTCAACCACACACTCCGTCGATAATCAAAGAACATCCGAATAACCTTCCAGATTCTAGTGACGACAACGACGACGACGACGCCGACAACACCGACAACGACAACGACAACGATAACATCAACAACAACAACGATGTTGACGAAGTTGTCGATGAAGATAATGTTGTCGATGATGTTATTGATGATGTTGTTGATGATATCGTCGATGAAGACAATGGAAACAATCATGATGATGAGTCGTCAGTAAAGGCTTACGATTTGGATATGGTGCGCAAACCCGTCGATGATATCGAAGTGTATGTACGGAACGCCAAAGGACCCTTGTCGCGACAATACCTACGACTGTTCTTCACCGACAACAGGAGGCTAATCGATGATGTGTACGGCGTATACTTGGGGCCCGACGAAGATCTAATGATCGGCGATTCCGTGCTCACCATCGATGCGGACGGCGATGACATTCGCGTGAACGGAACGCGATACCCGGGGACTCGGGGTTTGTACCAATTGTTGTTCATGCGAGAACCCAACCAGCAGACGTGTACGGATGCTGATTTTCGCTCGTACCGACGCATCTTGTTGTCGACGAGCGCGCATAAGCAAAACCATTCACCGAGCAAGCGCACGCTGGGTAACAAGGGGTACAAGTATAAGAAAATCGACGGCGCAGGCGGCGCGGGCGGTGCGGGCGGCGCGGGCACGCGACAAGGTCGAGGATTGCCCATCGACGAATCGAAGACGGTCACCGATAACGCGATCGATTACGTGTACTAGGACGATCCGAACGAATTGGTCGATAGGCTTGGATTGGTCGTAGCATCGCGCGCGGCAGGTCACACGGGTCACGATAACGAAATCGCATTCATCGTGGAGGAACTTCGCGAGGATGGACGCATCTTAAATTGAACGATCCGGTGATCGTCGCGTCTGTAGTGTTCGCGCGCACGGATCGTTATGTCGGTGAACAAGTTTGACACCTCGTTACGTAATAACAACAATAACAGCAACAACAATAACAACAATAACAACGAAGTGGCGATGACAATGACGAGACTATTGTCCTCGGCGGATGAACACTTTACCCAAAAAATCGAAACCGCTATCGCGAGCGCGCGACTGGACGCCGCGTATCAACGATCTCAACTCGAGACGCGAGTACAACGAACGATATCGGATATCGTTAACGCGCAATTGTCCCAACTAGAGGAAGATTTAAATACCACGATGGAACGACGCTTCGATCACTTGAAAGACAGACTTGAAGAGTTCACGACGTCGTCGACTGCGATAACAACCACGGATCGGTACAAACAAAAAGCAAACGAAAGTCTACGGCGACGATGACGATGATCAATGATGCTGACAATATCGGCTACGACTACGAAACGACTAATTACGAACGATCGCGAAATACATGCACCGATTGCGTTTTACGTACGCTCGAGGGACTGATACTAATTCTAACGTCTTTGGAAAATCGCGACCATCCCCGACCACCCACGAAGCATGAACCAGGAGCGAGTACAACTAGTGAACGAATTACACGCCCCGGCTAGACGGAATTTCCCACGGCGTAGCGTCGTGATTCGCGGCTACGATGATTTGTGGCAGGCCGATTTGGTGGAGATGCGTCCGTACGCGAAGCAAAATCGTGGTTATCATTACATACTAACGATCATCGATACGTTCAGCAAGTACGCGTGGGCCATACCCGTGAAAACGAAAAGTGGACGCGACGTGACCGCGGCGTTCACGACCGTATTGCGGCAGAGTGATAGATGCCCGCGAAATTTACAAACCGACATGGGAAAGGAGTTTTACAACGTGGAGTTTCAACGATGCGAGAAGATGCGCGGGATCAACCACTACTCCACGTACAGCGTGATGAAAGCGTCGATCGTCGAACGTTTCAATCGAACGCTGAAAAACCTCATGTGGAAACAATTCTCCTTGAACGCGTCCTATCGCTGGGTCGACCTGTTACCTACGCTCGTACGCACCTACAAACATCGCAAGCATCGGACGATCAACGCCCGACCCGTTGACGTGACCCCCGTGACGCGTTTGTCGTTCGCCGCGAATGAACCCCCCTCCCCCTCTGCATCGAAAGGCGTTCGACTCCGCGCGAAATTCAACGTCGGTGACAAGGTACGCGTGAGCAAGTTCACGAACCTCTTCGAGGAGGGGTACACTCCGAACTGGTCGACCGAGGTATTCGAAATCGTAACCGTACAACGAACGTTCCCGGTGACATTCTGCGCGCTTCCGCGGGAGAGCCGATCTCGGGTGGATTCTACGAGTACGAACTACATTCGGTCGCGAATCCGGACGTCTATCTGGTCGAGAAGATTATTCGTCGCAAGGGGAATCAGGTGTACGTTAAGTGGCTTGGATTCGATTCGTCGCGGAACTCGTGGATCCGCGACAAGGATATTCTTTGTTTCGTTATCATGCTTGATGTTACTGGAACAAATAAATGAATGAATAAATACATATAAATATATACATTGTCCGTTTATTCACATTCTCATTCTTATATATATATATATATATATATGCGTACAATTAAGCTTAATAAAGTAGAGAAAATATATATATATATATATATATTAGTATATATATATACATATATATATATACGTATAAAATACAATTTTGGTTATATTCTACGCTATACATATATTACATATCCATAAATAAATAAATAAATAACATATACAAAAAAAACATATATACATATGTACATGCAAAAATACAAACATACAAGCATTCTATACAATGGGATTCTCGAGGGACTCGTCGGGCTCAAGCTCGAGCTCGGGGATTCGATAATGTCCCCACAGAAGGGTGCTGACCCGATCGGTTAAAATATATCGCTTGTCGTCGAACGGACTGAGAGCGTTCTTTTCCCCACTCACGGAATACACCTCGTGCTGGTTGGAGCGAATATTGTTCTGTCGAATCGATTTTTCGGTGAGATCGCGGAGGCAACGAATGTAATCATCGAATTGTATATCGTTCGCGACCACGTGTCTTCGCACACCCTTCACTTTTTTAGTCTCACTCGTAGACCCCACTACCGCGTTAAACGTTCTAGTCGCGTACATCGTAGACCGTAGTCCGACGAACTCGGTCATCAAGGCGCCGTTTTTCTCATCTTTCATGAGTCCCGGAACCTTTTCGTTTACGCGGGGCATACCGTACGGATTGTCCACCGCGTAATCTCTCGTGTCGAATCGGGCAACGTCACGCTTCATCCTTTCATACGCATCCTCGCATTCCACACTATACATTAAACTGTCGGTGTCGGTGTATAGAACCTTACACCGATCACCGAACTCCGCGCGTATATATGCATACTGAAATTCATACAGACATTCCTTCGATATGTCGAGCACACTCATACCCACGTATATCGGTTTGTCGAACTTAACTTACAGTTTACGCATTTCGATTGCCACTAACTGCTCCGAGAAGATCGTACGACTGTGAAAGTTCGGTTTCGCGATCAGCGCTTCCGCGCCGTAACGACCGTCCCACCGCGTCACCAGTCGCACGTCTACGCGATTCCGAACATTTTCCATTGTCTTCCCGTACACCGCGTTATTAATTAATTTAAATAGCGTCTTTTGAAATTCACTCGTGGCTCGCGTCCTCAAACCGGTGTTCAATTGGATATAGTCGCGCAACCAATGCGACTGATCAAATCGTAACACTCGATGAATTCGCGTCACGCGTAAACCGTGTCAGATGCACTGTTTCAGGTAGCGATAATGGATGACGTATCGCTCCTTATCGTCGAGCGTGGCAAGCAGCTTGGTCTGTTTTCTTCCTGGCGCGTGCTCGCGCACCGGGCAGAATGGAAGGTCGGCGTGGGCGTCATGGATCTCCTTGGGATACTCGATGTCTACCTCCAGCAGGTATCCCTCAGATTCCTCGGAGTCCTCGCCGTCGGGTAGGGACGATACGTCGAGCGCGGCCACTGTCGCATCATCCAGCCATCGAAACCCTCCTTTCGGCATAGCCTGCGACATCGCCCAGCCGTACAAGTTGTTGACGTCGAAGTACATTAGATACGTCGATGGCTTCGGCTCGTCGTACATCCCCGCAGGCAGTTGCTTGTTGTCGGCTCGCGCGTATCTGTGCGAGCACTGGCTGAGACCGCCGCGTATGCCACGCTCCACGAACAGTAGCATGTCCACGTCCGTCAGAAGTTCTAATGGTACGCTGGTGTACTTGAGCATCGCGTCCCACGTGAAACTTGGTAGCGTGAAATAATGCGCAGGATCCAGATCGTAACTCGTGATACAGTCGGTGCGGAAACTTTCGAATACGTCGGCGAGTAACAGCACATCTGTTTTCAAATACAAATCACTGTACTCGCCCAATGTCTGCACGCGAAAGGAATTCCACACGTTCACGGCGTGCGCGTAATCAGGTTCCGACGCGGCATGATCGTTCAGCTGGTTATAAAACGCTTCGCGGGATGGTAAACGCGTATCGTTCAGTTGGGAGTACGACGATACATAGTCGTACGGGAAGACGCCCTTCCTGGTCAGGAGATCGAACTGATCGTTCGATAGGGATTGAAACTCGCGTCGTAGAATCGCGAGTCGTTCTTTGCTGAGGTCCGAAGCGAGTTTCTCCAGACTAGCGGTCAAGAACTTCAACGAATCTATGAAACGAAACTTCAATCCCCTATTCCAATCATTGTTCTCGGCGTCGATTCCCTTGACATGTTTGGTGAACGATATGTACCGCTCCTTCGTCACCGGCAGCAGGTCGATCTGCCCCTCGAACGCGGACGCCAACTCCATAATCACGAAATGGGCGTCGTAGCCTGACAAATTGTGAAACACTACCGGTATCGTGTACGATCTTTGAAATTGTAAGTTGTACGACACGTGGGCCGCGCCTCGGTACTCGCCCGTCGAGTGGCAATGGTCGCGCACTTTTTTATTCCCATCGACGAACAGTTGTCCGCACACGTGACACGCGATTGCTTCGTTAAAACTTTGCCACTGTTGATCCGTCAACGAGTTCATTGGTTTCGCGTTCCGCAACCACGAATACGCATTGTCCGCAAAGTCTCGAAGTTCTTGCACAAACCATTTCACGCACTCGGTTTCGTGACGTTACGCCCGATAACGGCACAGAGACGCGTCGGTGGAGCAATGGATGTAGGCTCTGTACGCTGTACGCTCTGTGCTGCTGGTACGCGTACGTCCGACTCCGCTCCGCAGACTCGACGTCTTCCAGCATGCATTCGAAGTCCGCGTAGACGATGAATGGTGCTCGTTCCTTATGTTTGAAAATTTTGAATTGCAACCATTTATCCTCCGCGGACGGCAATACGACGGCACACTCGTTCAGACGTTGGCAATCCACGTTGTGCTTCGTCAATTGCTCGGACGAATGGAAGAAGCTGAGACATCTGCAACGATAATAGTATTAATAATAATCGAACAAAAAGAATAAATAGTATAAATCAATTGAAAATTCCATATTTGACTCACCTTTCGCAAACGAATACATGATTACCGAGTTGCTTCGATACGAGCCTTGACATGCTGCGAATGCACGTGAAATGATAATGCTGGGAGTCCTTGGGATCCTGCACCAGTAGCAGATTCGCGTGTTTCTCCCGCTTGTCCTCGGTCAAACGCAGAGGCGCGCAGCTTCCGTCGGACCACGTGTACACGTTTACAGACACGTCGTTCAACCTCTAGAACTTCGCCAGCTGGTTCAACGTTACGGGAAGAGTCATATCGTCCGTGCGAAGCACCTCCGAGTAGTGTGGGTACGATGCGACCCTATCCCCATGCGTAGCAGCAGGATACAAACTAGCGACGACTGACCACAAGAAGCACGCATTGTCTCTACTCTTTACGTTCACCACCGCCCTTTTAAGAATGATCTTGCGCGGAAGTGGTACGTCGCAGCCGGCTCGAAGTGGATTATGCTTATTAATATTCACTAGAATATTTAGCACAGCCTTTATTGTCCATTAGCGATTAGCGATTCCAGACGCTGCTTCGATGCCATTGACACTCCTTCGCCGCACTGATGCTCGATGATGAGTCGCAAGCACGTGTCACATTGATTAACCCAGTCTCGGAATTCCGCAACACTGCGTAAAAGTCCGGATATTCGAGACAAAACCCCGTACGTGTCCATGAATACCTCCATGTTTACTTCTTCTGTTTTAATATTCAATTAAAAGGCACGCACTAGCAGGTACGAGTGGTTGATGCAACTCTTCCGCCTGATGCGATTCTGATCCGAATATTGAAAACTCAGGGGAAGAATGATCGCGAAGATGTTTATCGAACGACTGCGTGGCTCTGATCGAATGTACTAACCACCTACCCTAGCCGAGATTCATGAATCGTTATCGCTCCGAATTCTTTTCTTCGAACTCTCTCACCCTCAACGTTTCAATCAGGTGACGTGATGTAGCGGTTGCTCGATGCGTTGCCACGCGTATCGAATTCACGCGTCCGCGATAAGGGCATTCGCACCCGTCACGGCGGTCTCGATTTTCAAAATACGTTGGGCGATGCCCGAATAATTATCGCGCTATACTTCCGTATGCGTGCGATCGTGAAGCAGCAACCTTAAAATCAGTTCTCAAATGCTACTGCACCGGTCAATTAGAGGGGTTATGTGGGACTCGAACCCACTAAAACCTCCAAGGTGGTCTACCTCGTGTGCGGAGTTGCGCGCCTGAGGGGAGGGACTTGACACGAGAGCAAACTAGCGATTCGTTCGCTGCCCTCCCCCCCCCCCCCTGCGCTTTAGAGGCAACTCCGCACACAGCACCCCCTTCAAGGGGGACCTTCCCTGGGGGAGTATCAATACCTCCCCCAGCTATCGCCTTTCTCAGCGGCGCGACAGACCACGCGTCCGCGCCGCCTCTTCTGGGGTCGCTGCTACTAGGGCGGGTGGTGGCTCCCGGCACCCCCGCCCCACGACAACGCGATCGAGCTACTACCCGGCCGCGACGATATTACTGTCGCGACCGTGCCGGGTCGTTGACGGCCTTAAGGTCCGCGCACACATTTCCGTTCCGTCTCCGTTCCGTCTGCGTTCCGCCTCCGTATGGTGTCCGTTCCGTCTCCCTGCGGTGTCCCTAATTTCACTGACAACTGTGTAGGGGGCCTGCTGTGTGGGGGTAAGTCCCAATTCAGCCATTTCTGCAAGCCTGCTGTACAATTCTTTCAGTCAGTAGCGTGATACCTGTCGTATTTGAAACACCACTTTGTGTCGGTAGTGCATTAATATTATGGCGCGGAACGATAAGGAAGAATTAGCAATACTTGCGCTAATTTTAGATGAAGACGAAGAAAATGTGGAAAGACTAAAAAAAAGTGTAGAAAAGAGAAAAAGGCTGTGGGTCCACCAAGCGTGGACGAAAAGGGGCAGCGAAGGAGAATTCATTACATTATATAAGGAATTATAAGACGACGCCAGTAAATTTTATGAATATTTTCGAATGACTCCTTATACGTTTAATGAATTATTGAAGAAATTAGAAAATTCATTGAAGAAGATGGACACGCCGTGGCGATTAGCAATTACAGCCAGAGAACGGTTGGCAGTATGTTTGAGGTATGTTATATACAAAGAAATAGTAATTGTATTATATGATAAGTAGTGTACTATTCTATTCCACTTAATTATCTATTATATGTGTCGGTGGTTATGAAAGTGACGTAAGTAACAAAACTCAAAATTTAGATTTCTCTTATTTTATGTTATATTGATTTATATTTCAATATTATGAAAGAATTGTTGCAAAACAGCCGTCAAGTAAGCAATGACATGATAGTGGCACTTTCATAATGAGCTGTGACAGTTTCACATACGCTTCGATATTCGATAGTGATGTGAGTCATTTGTTCTCTGTAATAAGTTCGTAATTCGTGCGAAAGGAAATAATTACATATTTTTCTATTATTTATTAACCTCAGAAGTGGGGCAAGAAAAAAAGAAAGGAAACGCGAAATATGCTTAATTATGCTGAAAGTGTGAGAAAAAGGAGGAGAAATAGTGGTAAAGAATACATTACCAAAAATAGTAAAGTTGATAGTGGCAAAGTATTTGAAAATAAAAGTTGCTTTTAATCGAAAAAATGTTTGAATTTATTGTTGTGACGGTCGAAAAAGTACGTCTGAGCACGTTTGGAATTTACAGGGCAAAAAAGGTTTAATGAACACAATTTCGTACAAGTTGCATTCCTACATATACATATATGTATACATCAAACACATACCAATCTTATGCTATACGTATAGATACTAAACACTATTTATACACTATGTACAGTAGTAAATCACTCTAGATTAGAATATGTCATTGTTCGAATTTTATTTAAAAAAAAGTGAACGTCATAGTGTTAAAAAACTTATTACGCTGTATTTGTACATCATCAAGATAATAATTTTTTTGTTGCATATTTTATCTAATATTGCTGTCTATTGGTGGCTGTGCCTGTTCTCGTGATGCAAATAAACAGAAAATCCGCATCTGCGAAATTTATAACACCTTGTAGAATTATCTGAAATCAACAAACTCAGAAAATTGTTACAGTATATAATATTGTTCATGGAATCATTTATATCTTAGCAAAGGATTATAATTTCATGTTTTGGTAGACGTTTGAACCACAAACTTCGAAAAGACTGGTAATTTTACGCACGGAAATGTTTATAAAAAGAATATTGGTCGAAACGTTATTATTGTGGATGAACAATATTATGTACTGTAACAATTTTCTGGGTTTGTTGATTTCAGATAATTCTACAAGGTGTTATAAATTTCGCAGATGCGGATTTTCTGTTTATTTGCATCACGAGAACAGGCACAGCCACCAATAGACAGCAATATTAGATAAAATATGCAAACAAAATTATTATCTTGATTATGTACAAATACAGCGTAATAAGTTTTTTAACACTATGACGTTCACTTTTTTTTTAAATAAAATTCGAACAATTGCCTATTCTAATCTAGAGTGATTTGATGGGAGGGTACCCTTAAAAAATCCTTAATCTATTGTAAAATCTATGTTACGGTGATTGACTTATATTATTTAACGCGTTCTTAGTGGGGAGGGGGAGGGGGGCTAACACTTCTGTTTTGCATTGTGTTTGATACAAAACTACCGCCTGACCCGTTTTCTGGGAAACAATAAGCGGTGCCATATGTTTGGGCCAAATATTGCAATTCATAATGTTGCACTATGTTGAAAAGTTCAGTTTTTACGTGGTTTTGTTGAGATGGCGGGAGAGATTTTATAGTGTGGGAAAGCCCATTTAAGAACGCGTCCACTGGGTGTGTTTGTTCATACTTTTTGTCTACTAAATACCGCAACACTTGGGAGGCGGCCGTTTGAGTTTGCTCCGTGCTTCCTTTCTTCTTTTTCGTCGGAGGTTGGTGATCTTTCTCGCGATCTGCAGTTTCATTTGCTGGTGGTGATGAAGGTGATGAAGGTGATGAAGGTGATGGTTCTGGTGGTGGTGTTGCTATTTCTTCCACTCTATGTGACTCTTCCACTATCTGTGTGGCAGGCCGGGTAGAACTTTCACCCGTAGAACTTTCCTTTCCAATATTTCCGATGGTGTTTCGCTCGTCGAAAAATTTTATTAAAAATGACATTTCTGCCGAATACTTATACGCTTTGACCTTTTTGGCGGCCTGCCCACTTTTTCCCTCCTTCTTTTTTAGCGCTTTCCGATAATTGTCTCTCAAACTGTTCCAACGTGTTTTGCACGTTAACCCTGAAAACAAACAAATTGATGTTAATGAAATAAGTTTTTTTGTACTATCCTACAGTATTATCACATTTCTATTATTTTAGGTATCTAGCAACCGGCGATGCAATGAAAACTATATCATTTAGTTATCGTCTCGGGCAGAGTACGGTGCGTTCGATAATTCACGAAACGTGCAAAGTAATTGTGAAGACACTGCTTGGGGAGACAATGCCCATCCCAACAGAAGCTGCATGGAGAGATATTGCGGAAGATTTTAAGAATCTGTGGAATTTCCCCAACTGCGTCGGAGCTATAGATGGGAAGCACGTTGTGATGCAGGCTCCCGCAAACAGCGGATCTCAATATTTTAATTATAAGAAAACATTTTCTATTGTGCTGTTAGCACTAGTCGATGCTAATTGCAATTTCATTGCGGTCGATGTGGGGTCGTTTGGGAGAAATAGTGATGGCGGAATTTTCAGCCACTCCAACTTGGGAAAGAGATTAGAAGAGGGAACCATGAATTTACCCCCTGATACAATGTTACCAGGGACGAATAAAAAAGCCCCATTTGTCATCGTGGGAGACGAAGCGTTTCCATTGAAGAGGTACTTGATGAGGCCCTATCCAGGGAAACAATTGAACACTACCCAAAGGCGTATTTTCAATTACCGACTGTGCCGTGCCAGACGATTGGTCGAGAATGCGTTTGGTATTTTAGGGCAGAAATTTAGGATTTATAATCGGCGCATACATGTCAAGCCGGAATACTTAGACAAAATAGTTTTATCGACATGCATTTTGTACAATTTTATTAGAAAAATTGAAAGCGATATGCCGAATGGGGGCTCGTCAACGTCGCAGGACAATGCGGAAAATCCACGACACAACAATTTACCCCCACAAGGGGGTAATTCCACAAAGGACGCTTTTCGTGTGCGGGAATGCTTCACAGATTACTTTAATTGTGAGGGAGCTGTTTCGTGGCAAAACGATAAAATTTAATTATTAGTTTAATTTTATTGTTAATTAATTATTACTTTTGTAGTTATAAATATACTGTACGTCCTGCTCGTTTGTACATACGGTATTATGTTTGTCTCTATTGGAAAAGCGAAAACCTGTTCCATACGAAAGTTGTTTGATTTAATGGAGAACACTTAATAGAATATTGGGGTCTGCGTTTAACCTTTAGAGGGCCGGGATTTTTTCATTGAAATTGTAAATTTTATTTACTTAAAATTTTTGCATATATACCACCAAAATGGCCGGCAAAGTATCCAAATTCTTAGGTGGCCACTATTGTGGTCAGCCCGGTCGCGAACTGTATGGCATATACTGGAGTTTTTAAAATTTGAACTATCAGGTTTCTAAAGGGTTTTTGATATCGCTAATCACGATTCTACGGTCAGAGTATCGAAATTTTACGCAGAAACAGTGTTGCCAACCTAAACAAACCTAAATGAATAACAGCAGTTACATTCATATATTATTCTTTCCATTGGCGTTGCCCAGGGCTAACGACGTGGACGTAGAAAGTTTTGTAGCTCTTTTCTTGTTCTTGGAGTTTTTTTGTGTTATTTTTGGATTTGTTTTTTTACTTTTCTAATTTTACTATTTATTATGCGAGCTGCAGTCGTGCAACTCACTAATGCCATGCATACGAAATGTATAATGAACGTGTATCCTTTCTTTCATTTCGTTTACAGGTGCTTAGGGCTGTACTGAATTTTGATCCGAATGACTCCACTTCTCATTTGCCCAAACCCTCTCGACTAATAGGTCGTCATTTTCCAAAATTACTGGGTAAAAACCGACGATGCAATTTGTGTCCATTACGACAAACTAGACGTCGAACTCTTTATATATGCTCTACATGTGACACTGCATTGTGCATAACACCCTGTTTTGAGGAATTCCATACGAACCAATCAACACCGTAAATTCGAATTTCAGACATATAAATTCATTTCGTTTCATTTGGAAGGACAAGAAGTATGAACAAACAGATAAAAAAAACGTAAATTCTAATATTCTATTAAGTTTTCTCCATCAAATCAAACAACTTTTGTATGGAACAGGTTTTCGCTTTTCCAATAATTACAAAAATAATAGCGTGTGTACAAACGAACCGGACATGTTGTATCTATATAGCGTGCATGAAATACGAGTGTGGGTTGCGATTGAGTGGAAAGTGTTGAATGGCATTTATTGTAAATACTTGTGAATGGAGTGTAGTGTAAAAGATATGATGGGGCGTGCGCGCGCGTGTGTGTTTGAAATAGGTTTATAGTTTTGTATAGTTTTATGTTATTCTTTTGAAAAATATAAGATCTATGTGACTTACCTTCCTCATTTAGTTGGGCACCTATCTGCTTCCAAATCTTCGTCTTGGAGTCGCCGTCCAGATATTTTGGATCTCCCTGATTGTACAGGACGGGATGTGCGCGCACCAATTCTATTAATTTTTCATTGCTCATCTCTGAATTGCTAAAAATACGAAAATGTCAGTGAAGATAATGTGAATAAATATTAAAGAGTTATTAAAGATTTATTATTAAAGAGTTATTAAAGAGAATAAATATTAAAGAATATTAAAGAGTAAAAATATTAAACACAATATCACACACTTCAACTTACTTTTGCGACATTCTGAAGCGAAGTAGACCACACTGCGAAACTGTTCAAACAAATTTTGCGGAAGTACTGTCCTTGGAGTGTGACTAATTTTCCGCGAAGGCTCTGTCACGATCATCGGAGGGTGGAGGGGGCGCAGGGGGCGCATAGGTCGCATTCTGATTACGATCATTATTTATTTTCAAATTAAATTTACGATCTAAAAAATCAATTAAAGGTTGTGCCTCCTTCGAAGCAAAATTTACATTAAAATCGCCGCTCAAAATGATAGGCAATTGAAGGGTTGGATGCAATAAAGGGACTAGCGCTTGGAAATTGGAAAAATAATTGTCCAAACGCCAAGAAAGATTGGTAAATTAAATGTTATTAAATTGAATTTCTAAAAATATAGTGTTGTAAAGCTCGTCATAACACACATTTTTTCTATTTACAGTTTGTTTATCCAATCATTACTATTCGAGCTAAAAATTATAAACAAAAAATTTTTCATCGCCCGAAATCATTATTTCTTTAATCATAAATTGCGATAACTTGAGTAAATATAAAGGGATCGTTATGAGACTTGAAATATAACTTCAGAAAACTCTAGCGAAGCCGTAAAATGTATGCACAAAAACCTTATGTTAAAAAATGTAATAATATTTAATAAAAAAGTAATACTGGACACAACCCATGTTTTTCAACATTCGCCGTTAAAAAGTATCGAGGCAATTTTGAGGTACATACAACTTGCAGCGACAAAGTTTTTCCTTGATATACAAGGAAGATTTTCACCAATTTTCACACTGATTAATGAATAATTGTAGAAGATATGACGATATATATAAATCTCGTGCGCCACCAATAGTCGGTAGCCGCGTGTAATGCGCTATTTAGCAGTTTTAGCACTCGCGTTGATTGTTGGTGCCGCGCGGGATTTATACATATCGCCGTATCTTCTAGAATTATTTATTAATCAGCGTGAAAATTTGTGAAAATCTTCCTTGTATAGCAAGGGAAATCTTTGTCGCCGCAAGTTGTATGTACCTCAAAATTGCCACGATACTTTTTAACGGCGAACGTAGAAAAATATGGGTTATAACCAGTATTACTTTTTAATGAAATATTATTACATTTTTTAACATTTGGTTTTCGCGCATGCCTTTTACGGCTTCGCTAGGGTTTTCTAGAGTTATGTTTCAAGTCTTATGACAATCCGTTAATATTTACTCAAGTTATCGCAATTTTTGTCTAAAGAAATAATGATTTCGGATGATGAAAAATTTTTAGTTTATAATTTTTAGCTCGAATAGTAATGATTGCATAAACAAACTATAAATAGACAAAATGTGTGTCGTGACGAGCTTAACAACACTATATTTTTAAAAATTCAATTTAACAACTTTTAATTTCCCAAGCGTTTGGACAATAATTTTTCCTACTTCCAAGCGCTAGTCCCCTTATTGCATCCAACCCTTCAATTGAGAGAGACCTTTGTTAACAAATTCAGTATCAGATACATCATTACGGTACACAAAGTAAAGATTCAAAAATAAATTGCATTATTTTTTACATTAATGTTCATATTTGAAGTGCAGACCAAGCTGTTACTACCCATAAGCTGAAATGTCACAGGGGCAAGGGGAATCGTCCACTCGCGTCAACCTATCCCCTCCAACACAGTTCGTCCCGTGACAAAGAACACGAACGAAACTAATCGCGACAATTCGCGGATATGGACAGCCGCTAAGAACCGAAAACTAGGATTTCTTGGAGGGGATAGGGTGAAGCGAACGGGCGATTCCCCTTGCCCCTGTGACATTTCAGCTTGTGGGTAGTCTCCTTTTTTCTCATCTCCCAATAGTATGTGTATCGAGATTTCGAATGCGCATACCAGTCCACACTTACCAGCCTATTTCACAAATGCGAATTAGTGAAAGTAAATGTGTATTACGTACTTACATATGTACATACAGTGGGGACAAAAGTATTCGGACACCCTTTAAAACAGAATAACAACATTAAATTTGGTCCAAACGACGTGATTTTTTTAGAAGCTAGAAGGATTAGTTTACTAAGTAGGTGGCGTATTTCGTCCTATTGAAAAAAAACAATCTTTTCATTACAATCATTAATAATGATCAGAATTATATCATGTTTGGTATAATTTTCATTGTAAAAACTCCAGCAATGCATTGGTGGTATTTCTATGGAGATCTAATATTAATTATAGAAATTACCATTTCCATTACTGAGTGGCCTATTGCTGTCCTTGTCTTTATGACTCTAGGGTCTAGGACCCCTGAAGCGCGTGGTGCGAGAGCTTCGACCCGAGAACCTTTCACGGTCATAAAAAAAGGTCGACCTTTCCGTGATTTCCGGACTCCGTCAGTCCAAATGCCCAAATATCGTTTGCAACCGAATTTTAGTTTCACCGAACGGATAGGGGTTCTGCACTGACATCGGCTGACATCCTTGACACGGACAAGTGTGCGCTGCTCCATTGTAAAGCACGCAAACGATATTTTTTAACACGGATCCGGACGGCCCAGACCTAACGGATACGGAGAGGCCATCGAATTTCACGGAACTGACAAGTGTGCGCTGCTCCATTCCAAAACAAGCAACCGATACCTTGTACGTCCACGGAACGGAGATGGAACGGAGACGGAACGGATATGTGTGCGCGGACCTTTAAGGACCGTCCTAGCCGCCGCGTCCCGAGGGGGCCTTTAAGGCAGTCGGGAAAGTTAAACCACCGACGGCCACCTCGGGGGGGGGGGGGGGGGCGGCTGGCAATAATTCGCCTACATGGCGGCCCGTTATCAGCCGCCCGTTTATGCCCCGGAGCTCGATCGCACTATCGGGAGCGGCGTGACATCGCCGGTCCCCCGGGGGCCTAGTTCGTGGACCCCCCCTCCCTCCCTGACGTACAGCGGCCCGCCCCGATAAAAAAACATGGCGGGCCGCCCTTCCCCCTCCCCCACACAACCCCCGCCTTCACGCGCTCCCCCTCTCTGTGAGAGATACGGGGCATACGAGGGGTCTGTCGACGCACCCGTCATGGGGTGCGGCCCCCTTCCCACTCCCCTATGGGGAATGACGGCGCGATCCGGGGGGTTTAACCGGTGGAGCGGGGCGACTTTCAAAACTAAGTCGCCGCACCACCTCCCCCGACCCCGGGTCATCTTGCGCGCCGCCTCCGAGGGACCGCGCGGGGCCGCAGACCCGCCTTGATGCGGTCCCTTTCAGCCTCCTCCTTCTCCAACATGATCACTTCGGAGGAGGAGGAGACGGCCTCCCAACAGAGGTGTTTCTCCCTTTTTTTTTTACGTGCAGCAAATCCGGAACGGATACCCCGAACCTCGGGGGTGGTTCGGGGTTATGTTGGGCTCCAACCAACTAAAACCTGCACGGTAACCGCCTAGAGCGGGGGGATCTGGCAAGGAAGATGGCCGTTCTTGCGCGAGATCAAACAAGCGATACGTTCGCTAGGCCATCCTCCAAGACCCCGGATCCCCGCGCTCGTTTGCCAGAGTTGGCACTTTCCCAAGGGGGAGAGAAGCTCCCCGGGAGAATTCCCCGCTATCGCCGGGGTAACGCTGCGGGTCACAATGCCAGCGCCACCCCTCGTTCTCGGCTGTTACCCCGGGTTCGACGAGCCCCCTCTCGTCTCACCCACCCACAGCCCTCCGGTGCTGCCAGCCGCCTAAAGCGCACTGCGAGGAGGGAAACGGGCCCGGCTCCCCCCGGTCCACCGAACCCCCCACGTTCACCATTCTGCTCCAAAACTGCCGTCTTCGCCCCGGGAAGCACTGCTATGCGCAGCTGGGGCTTTTCTAATGGAGAGGGAGGACCACCTCTCCAGCCCTTTGAGGTCCGCGTACCCCCCCGTTGCTTCCGCGCCCACACCCAACATCTCGCTCACCCAAAGAGCTTTGTGCCCTTCTTCAAGAAGGACACCCCGGTGTCGCGCCTCGCCATCTTCTTATTCGCCACCACGCCCCTCTCTTTTGCCTTAGCCTGCGTAGCGAACGCCGCATACTCGTGGCGCAGCTTCCCCCAGAGACCGTTCTTCACCGCGATCTTCCTTGTTTCCGGCGAACGGAGGTCCGTCCGCATTCTCGGCAGAACGGGACCTGCCCCGGAGATCACGACCTCCCTCCCCTTGAGGTTCTGCTCTAGGGCCTTGGCAAGTTGCACCGCCCTACTCTTGCCTCCGGGGGTCGGGCACCGAAAAACGGCGCACCTGGTCCATGTGCCGGCGTACTCAACGCGCCCGGACCATTTTTGGTCCCGCGCAGCGTGGAGGTCGTACCAATGCCGGTCGACGAAGTCCAAGAACATCTGATCGCCGCCCTCGCAATCCCCAATCTCGCCCCTCATCACCCACACCTGGCCCGAATCCGCCGTGTACTCGTCGCGGTCGAATACTTGGTCGTCGTCGGCGTAGGGGTGCCCGTACGGGTCGAGGTCCGCGTCCTGGATCACGCCATACGGATCGGTCCCGGAGATCTTCTCCCCGATGTCGGCCTCGTCGCCCTCGTAATCGGACGAAAGGTCGATTATGTCGACGATTTCCTCCGTCCCGCGACCAACACTCGCGGCATCCGCAGGGGGTCCCACGGTGGCGACACTCCGCGCAGCCTCTTCGCCCTCCTCTTCCTTGCACCCCTCCACAGTGTCCAATTGTGTCCCGCTGAAAACGGAACAGTCCGACGGGGGAGGGGGGGCAGGCGAAAGCACCGAAATCGCTCCCGTATTCACCAACGGTGGTTCAACCGCGGCGTTCTCGCCGTCCCCTGTGCTAACTGACAGCGGGGACGACGGGGGGCGTGCACCTCGGCCACGGTCGTCACCGTCATCGCCAGCGGGCTCGGCGACGGTGCCGGAGTCCCCGCGTCCTCCTGCATCTCCTCGTCATCGGCATCCGGCTCGAAATCCGAAATCACGGGCCACTGTCCGTTCGCAGCCCTCGATCTTTTGCGGGGGGCTCTTGGCGGGGAGTCAGAGGAGGCGCGTTCCTCCTCAACCTCGCTCACTAACCTCCGCTTGCCCTGGCTCGCAGCAATGGTCGTGACCTCGCTCGTCCTCGGCGCCGTCACCGGTTTCACCAACGTATCCCTCGTGGGCCCTGCCGCCGCACCCAGTGCGGCCGGCGCGACAGTTCGAACCGGCGGGTCCAGTACCGGCTTCTGCTTCGGCGGTTTAGCTCCTTTCCTTACCGCCTTCCGCGAACGGTCCTTCCCCTTCCCCGCTGCCATCGTGGACATCGTCGGCTTCCGACAAGCCGGACCACCTATGCGGTGCCCAGCCGGCAGCCCAGCTGCCGAGCAAACACGGCAGTTGACCGCCGCCTCGCAGCCCAAAGCCTTATGTCCCGCGACGCCGCACCGGTAACACGCGGTGCTCCTGTCTGTGTCCGCAGGGCAGGCCCGTCGAACATGCCCGAAGAGCAGGTACCGATGGCACTGCACGGCTCTTCTTTGCAGCAGCTCCACCCTAACGGCGAAGAAACCAATCCGGATGCAGCCGGACTTCAAGATCTTGGAGATCCCCCCCAACGGACACCGCGCGTACGCCGAAAAAAAACCGGCGTTGTCCCGCCGGAACTCCCCAACGCGCACGTCGCCCACCGTGCACTCCCCAGTCGCAGCCAGAACATCCCGCACTAGCGCGGGGGTCGCAAGCTCCGCGAGGCCCCTCACGCGGACCTCCCCCCATCTCTGGGGGCGAGTGATCTTCACCCCTTTCCCTAGTGTAGCCGCCCCCAGAGCCCCCGCCAGGGCATCGGCCCTCTCCTGGGAGTCCGGTCCGGGAACCGCGATTATTAAGGCCCCGTTAGCGGCCCGCTTGGAAGGTGTTTCCCCCTCCATCAACGGTAGCCTGAGTCCGCCGGTTCCTGCACACAACTATTACGCTAAGAATAAACAACAGCCACATGGCTTCGTTCAGGCGGAATCGAGCAGCGTTCCCGTACCGCACCATACCCTTCGGGGGCCAAGCAACTTCAACTGCCAATCCACGATCGTCAGGTGGTGGTGGCTGATTTCTCCTCGCGCACTGCTCGCGAAACCGAACTCACCGGCCAATATATCTGAAAACGACTTCAGGTTCTGCTGAGACGTACATTCGCTTGGAATTTTGCGTGGACCATTCTTCGGTTTCCTTGCCACGGGGTCTCGCGGTAGTGACGGCACTTCGTCACAATATCGATACGACCATTTTTGTCGGAGTACAAGTACCAACTTCACATGAAAATAAGTACTTTTTAGAAGTAAATTTTTGCACCATTTTCTCCACTCTTTTTGTCTTGTTTACTTCACAGACACCATCCACTCATAACACCATTATATGAATTGTTACAGTATATTTAAACATTGATGTTTCTTTATGGGCAATCATACTCAACCAGTTGTTGGGTCAGTAATATTTGTGAAATAATAAACCGTTACGTGTATGGCAAAACCGTTGGACAATTCACATTTTATGCCTATAACTGAACATGCTGAATATTGTTAATGCTAACTTTTATTGATTCACACTTTGTATTAATTTTCCATTAGTAAATAATCATTACTAAGTAAATACTTGTAAATTTGTTAGTAAAACATGTAAACAGGGCTCCGTTAAAGCTGACAGACAGTGAATGGGCTACAGTTTAAGGGGGCAGGCTAGAGACATGCACATATCCCAACAACAAAGTGCAAAACCAGGTGCAGGCTAATAATAGATCCCCTTTGATTGTCGGTATTCTCCTAACCTCTTGGCGTTTGACATATATACCCAATAAAGTTTCCCACATTGAGGGAGTAGTGTTTGTGTGCTTCGTAGATACTAGTTGTCAATAGATGAGTTAAGTAAGCGGTACTCCGACTTTAATTGATGTCCGGACTTCTCTGTTAAACTATAAATGAATTCAACATCATTCTTGGGGCTCACATCATAAAGAAAATAAATGTGATTTTCAGGTTGAAGTGTACGGTCCAGGAGTTCAAGCAAAGTCTGTTCCTAGTAATAAGCCAGCAGATTTTACAGTAGATATAAGGAAAGCTGGCCAGGCGTCTTTGGAGGTCGCTATTCAAGATGCTCACGGAAGGGATGTTCCTGTCCGATTAGATGACAATCATGATGGAAAAGTACAATGCCAATATACTCCAACGTCTGGATCGCAACACATTGTTATGGTGAGATAATACACTAGAATTTCAATCAAATTATTTAATATTATAGCCGAAATTGATACAAATATTGCACATTAATAAAAAATGTCAAAATTTTACGCAGTGAGTTAATCACTATGATACAAAATATTATTACGATAGATGATTTAATCTATAATGAGAATTTTCACCGATTCGTAAAGTCTTTGTATTATACAAAAAATGATAAGTATACTACAGGCGAGGACAAATATAAGAAAAATCACTTACAATTAGTCCTCACGCTCAGATTTTGATTAAACTTTGCACACAAGTAGAACGTCGAAAAAGCATTTCATACTTATTTTTTGTAGCTCTGCTACATCGTATTTACGGTGTGAAAAGAGCCCTCAAAATTATCCATGCAGCACACTCCGTTGTAGGAAGGTTCCAGGAAGGTTGCAGGTACGTTGCGATGTTGCATTGTTGCAGCGCAATATTGCTGTAACGTTGCTGCAACGTTGCCTTGCAATGTTAGAATTGCCCCGCAGGAGCGCCTCGACGACGCGTCTCTCCCGATGTTCGGGGAGAGAGAGCCAGTCTATCCACCTGGCTCCCATGCGTCGCCGGGCCTGGCCCCGCACCACAGGTCCATCCGGCGCAAGGGGGTTCCTCGCCCCACGGAGATCGTGGGAGGCGAAGTAAACCTCCGCCTCCATCTCCGCGAGCAGATGAAAAGGAGGAGACCCCCCCAGCGCCGACAGATCGGCGTGTGACACCGTGCGGTTTGCCCGCACGGCTCGGAGGACCGCGCGGCGATGAACCCTGGCAAGGAGTTCTCGCCCGACGCGACAGTCCTCCAGGTCGCCGGCCCAGATAGGGCGCCATGGACCGGACGACCGTCACGTATAGCCGCCGAACTGCTTCGTGAGGGCCTCCCAGGTTGGGCATGATGCGTACAAATGCACACACTTGTCGCTCCAACCGGGGGCCCAGCACCCGAAAGTGCCGCGTAAACCGCCAGTAGGTATCCAGGGTCAGGCCGAGATATTTCATCGATCGGCCGACCCTGATGCAGGCATCCCCGACCCGCAGGGACGCTCTGTTGGAAACTCCGCTCCCAACCTTGTCCGCGAGCCACATCGCCTCTGTTTTCTCGAAGGCGACTCGCAGACCGAGCGCCCCTATCGCGGGGATGACGCGTCGCAGTGCCCTCTCAGCGAGGTTCAGTGCTGCTACCCATCGCTGCCCAGATGCCACCACCAGAGTGTCGTCCGCGTAACACACGAACGAGACGTCCGGTGATGGCATTTCAACCCGCAACACCGCGTCGTAGGCCAAGTTCCAAAGCAGGGGCCCTAACACGGACCCCTGTGGCACGCCGCGGTGCACGCGGGTCACCCCGTCCCCGTCCCGGCCGACATAGGAGGCCGCGGAGGTAGTCCCGGATCAGGCGGCGAAGGTAGAGCGGGACGCGATGGTAAACCAGCGCCCGTTCAATCGCCGCCCAGGAGACGGTTTTAAACGGGTTGGCTATGTCGAGTGACACCGCCACGCTCACACCGCCTCCCTCGACCGCCCGGCGCGACAGCGATCTGACCATCATGATGGCGATCGCTGCCGCCTAAAGCCGAATTGGCGGTCGGAAAGATCCGGATACTCCGCGGCTCCTAGGTGGCCCAGGAGGCGGGCAGCTAGAATGCGTTCCAGCAACTTGCCCGCCTCGTCCAGAAGACATATCGGTCGGTATGCCGAGGGTGACTCTGCGGGTTTACCGGGCTTCCGGAGCAGCACCAACCTCGCTTCCTTCCACGCGGAGGGGAACCTCCCGGTTCTCAGCGCGGCATCAAACACGGGTCTGAGGCCGACCCCTAGGGCGCCCATTGCGTAGACCCAGACTCGCCCGGGCACTCCGTCCGGTCCGGGTGCAGCGTTCTTGGAACATATTTGTTGCACCGCGGACGCGAGGTCCTCTTCCGCGACCCTCGGGGCATCCGCAATGTCGGTGCCTCACGTTAACTCCCGGTTTCCCGACTTATCGGCGCCACCCTCCCCTGGAACCGGGGGAGGGTATTATCGTACATCTATTCCGAACATGCCGTCCGCCTCGTATCCTTATGATACGAAACAAGAGTAGGGTCGCGCGCATCAAACTACAGGAAAGAACCGCGGTACAATGAAGAGGCGTCTCCCCTGGTCAGAAAATCATCTTATAACGCTCTTACATAACGAACGGAAGGAGCGTTCTACGAAGAACAAGAATCTCATTTTTATAAAACTTACCAGCTATGAAACATATATACAATTATTTACATGGCTCCCGTCGATCCTTCTAAGATCGACGACGGCAGGCGACAGATCTGGGTGATCGGGCGTTTAAACGCCGACTTGGCAGTTTGAAGAGTGACAACTCGAACGCGCTTATCCGGGCCAGGGTGCACCTGGGTTATTCGCGCAAGCTCCCACTTCGAAGGAGGTAGGAGATTGTTTTTTAAAAGAATCAATTCGCCAATCTTAATATCGGCGCTGGAGGCAGGCCACTTCTGCCGGGTTTGAAGGGAATGCAAATAATCAGCAACCCAAGAGCGCCAGATCTGTTCCTGCATTGCCTGGACGCGCTGCCAATGCGAAAGACGAATCGAATTAACCTCGAGCACCGATTTTTGAGCGCCGAGAGATTCGAGGGATCGTCGGTAAGAGGCGCTACCGGTCGGGAAATCTCCCTCTATTTTACAGAGAAGGGTCGAGAACTCCTCTTTCGAAAGCACGTGAGTGCCGATCACTCTCCGAAGGTGATGCTTTACGTTTTTTACACCAGCCTTACAAAGCCCACCGAAGTGGGGCGCCACAGGAGGTATAAAGTGCCATGTGACTACATCACACGCGAGAGAATCGTGAAACTTTTGGTCTCTGAGGACCGCCTTGAAACTTCTGTTCAGCTCACGATACGCAATATGAAAATTAGTTCCATTATCGGATGGTAGACCTCGTCGTGCCACGAACCGATCGAACGCGGCTAAAAACCCATTAGTGGTATAATCGTCGACGCTTTCCAAATGAGTCGCTCGAGTGGCGAGACAAACAAAGACAGCGACGTAATTATTATTATTATTATTATTTTGTACGGGAAAACCCTTTAGTATACAAGAAAACATAAACAAATTACAGAGTAATAAGAGTCTGGTGATCGGAACCAATCGCATAGGCACAGCGTGCCTTCTTCCAGGGGACAGGTTATTACGACGGATTGTTAAGACAATAGAGTAATTTGTTACGGAACAAGTCGCGCGATGTAGAGAACAAATCAATGCTCGTTAGGTATTGGTTAGCTGTTTCCATAGCTCTGTTAATGGGATCTGCTTTGTAGTTTGGGTACAATAGCATTTTAGAGTCGAACAAGGGCCTCGGCCGCAGTTGCCGTTGCGGAGCGTGAAAACGTACTGCTGCCAAGAACTCGTTTGGTGGTACGCTGACCACGGCTTACTCCTTTAATTATGTCCATCGGACCTGCATAGTCCACACCCGTATGAGTAAATGGCGGTGAAGGAGTCATCCGAGGACTGGGAAGGTCACCCATCAATTGCGTGGCAACCTGAGCCGAGTGACGCACACACGTCACACACTTGTGAATATGTGATTTAACAAGAGAGCGAGCAGAAATTATGCAATAACTTTGTCTCAGGAGTCTCAAAGTTAACTGCGTGCCTCCGTGAAGGCAACGACGGTGAGCCCAATCATTTTGTTCTCGAATGTTCCTCGAAATTCGAGCAAGTCTTTCGATTTTAAATAAAATGTGAATTCTCTTGTATTCCGAACGAGAACGACAAATTGAAATTAAACTTTGTTATAAACTAACGAAACAGCGAGGATTCCAATCTTTAAACACCCATTCCCGTAAAGACCGACGAGGGTAAGGGATCACTCGAATAATTACACGAGGTGTACCGTTTACTTGTCGAACAGGAAGAGAGCGAAGCGCGGTTCGGCATTCGCCTAATCGGCCGAACGCAAAACCTCCTTCCCCGCGGCCCGCGGGACCCGATCGGTCCACCCGTAATCCGCGCGAGACGCGAGGGGAAGCCATCACGGCTCGCCGGTCGCCAGTGCCGTCGCCACGACGCTTCAATCATTTATTTTCAAAGACAAACAATTGTATAGAAGCTTAAACACAATTAATAATTCTGTGGGGTGTCTTTCTTCATAACTGAGAGCTGAATGGACGAGCCGCCCGCCCAGCCGAATTAATTTTTCTCTCCCTATAATTAGATGAAGAAGTCTCAACGGACTCTTCTTGGGAACTGAATCTCCCCTTTCTAGAGTGGACAACTCCGTGGAGAAGTGAGACGATTGTACTGATCGTAACCAGAAGACCGTCGAATCTTTAATCTCTTGCGCGGTTAACGCGCCAGTGACGAGAGGCCGGCTCTCTAACTTATTTTTCAAATTCTGAATAAATCGTTTTAAGAATACTGTTACCTGGAGAAGGCGAGACCAACTGGAGAATTCCTCCGGGAGGCCCCATTCTTGTACAGACGCAATTTGATGCACGCCTTGGTGTCGAGTTTCTGCGAGCAATACCTCGGAGAAGTCCTCGATAGGAGGTTTAAGCTCCTCATAAGAAGGCCAGGAGCACAATTTGTGATCTACTAATTCTGACGCGGGAATCCCTCTCGAAGCACAATCGGCAGGATTGTCTTTGGATTTAACATGCAGCCAGCGCATCGCGGGATGTCACTGCTGCACCTCAGACATGCGATTAGCTACGTAAACCTTCCATTTTGAAGGATGCTGTCAAAGCCAAGCAAGGGCTATCATGGAATCCGTCCACCAATATAGGGGGACTTTCTCCAATTTTAACGAATTCTGTAACCAGGCCACTAGTCTACTGAACAGCACAGCGGCGTTGAGTTCTAATCGAGGAATACTGACCGTTTGAAGGGCTACTTTTGTCTTGGCAGCAACTAAACTTATTTGGACATTTCGTAACGGATGTAATACGCGGACGTAGATCACAGCCGCGTACGCACGACTTGAGGCATCGGCAAAACCATGAAGCTCGACGCTCAAGTGACCGTCTTGCATACCGGTCCAACGCGGAAATCTTATCTTCTTTAAATGAAGCAAATCTGACGAGTAAACATTCCATTGAGCGGTCAAGTCCGAAGGGAGGAGAGCGTCCCACTCGACACGTCGGAGCCACAGCTCCTGCATTAAGATCTTTGCCGTCATAACGACAAGGGAAGCCCAGCCCAATGGATCATAAAGTCGCGAAATTGTAAAAAACACCGAACGCTTTGTACGCGTCGCCGTTGAAGGCGGGGTGATTAAAAATTGAAACGCATCCTCGCGGGGGGACCAAGACAACCCTAACACCTTGAGGGTGTCTCCCTGGTTAATCAAACGATCAGACATTTCGCGTTGCTCCTCTGGAATGTCGTACAACAACTCCGGTGAGTTCGCGGTCCATTTTGGAAGAGGGAACCCGCCACATTCCAAAATACCAACGAGTTGGCGTCGAATCTCACGCAAAGTGGCAACGTCGTTTGCACCGAACAAAACATCATCTACATATATGGAGTCTTCACAAATTGGAAGAGCCTGGGGGAAGGTCTTCCCTTCATCTCGCGCCAGCTTAAGTTCTCGCATTGAGAGGTACGGTGCTGGTGCTAAACCATAAGTAACGGTAAGCAGACGGTACGACTGCACCGGTAATTCGTTGGAAGGACGCCAAAGTATTCTTTGTAAATCAACATCGAAGTAGGAGTTGGTCTCAATCTCCTCCTGGGTGGCAGTCTGCGAGATCCTGACGTGGAGCGCCTCGCACTTTTCCCAAAGCTTTTCCAGATTGGCAAGCCTTCCCTTTGTCTTGGGAAGGGTCAGGTTGGTCTTGGACAGCTTCTTGAAGTTGATCAGCACCCTCTTCAGCTGGTCAAAGTGGATCCTTTGCTCGGTGAGGAGGCTCGACAGATTCGGTACCATGGCAGTCACCGTCGACATCTTACTGATATGGCAAGACGACCTTAGTTGATTTTGGGCCACGCCCTTTTCAACGCTGCGACGGCTCGCGGCACACGCGAAGAACCGGGTTTGAACCGGACTCGCGAAAAGTCACTGATTGTGCAAGCCTTGGAAGGCAGCTTGCACCACGCCCGAGATCGCACTTGCTGCGACGGCTCGCGGCACACGCGAAGAGCCGGGCCTGAACCGGACTCGCGAAAAGTCAGAAAAAACGTGCAGAACGCCTACGGATCGTACACAGGAGAAGATTCATTCGCGTATTTCACGAACCTCGCACTCGACTCCGGCTCGAAGGACCATTATGTCGCGCACCTTCGATTCGCTTTACGCGAAATATAATATTTATTTTTATGCCGGTTCGCTGACGCGTTCGCGACACGTTGGAAAGTGTCTAAAAGACTCACACGTAACTTATCCTCTGGCGAGGAAAAATATTTTTTAATGTTTCTCCCGTGGAGAGAATTGCTTAACACTGGTACTACCTGGTAGCTCGCAAAATTGTCGCTAACGACCGCACGTCTTCGCAGCGACGAAGCAATCGCCTTCCGCAGTCCTACATGACGTAGGTCCGGTCCTATTGGTAGTCCCAATTGTCGAGTGATTGGGGAAAGCCAATAAGCGACGACACATATTGTCTACGTGATCGCGCGTAACAACAACGCAGGACATATGTATGCCCGAAATAGTAAACATGATGGTTACAAGTTACCTCTACGCTTATGACTGAGGACAAGCGCGACATTATCGTACATCGATTCCGAAAAGTGTGTAAAACATTAGTTGAGGCAATCCTAGTTGCCTGGCATATTTATTAGGTGCAAAAACCTATTACATCCCATATTACAATGACTGGGGTCAATTCGACCCCTATGCACAGAGTGAAGGTTAAAGAAAGCGAAACGAAAGGTAGAACAGGATCGCAGACATAATTGAGGGCAGTATTATAGTCACCCATGCAAATTACATTTAGCAGAACAGGATACTTCAACAAGAAACAGTTCCAAATCGTTCATACAAGAGAAAGGATAATTAGGCGGTCGGTAGACAGCCAAAACCGCAATACACTTGCGTTTAATACTGATAAGAACGCCAGCTACATCCAAAAGGTTAATGTGAAAATAATTATCAGTAATTGCGTCAAAGATGTTTATACAAGGAAGACTGGATTTTATATACATAGTAGCTCCTCCACCACGGGAAAGGAACCGAGAATAGCTGGCACGAAAGAGAGAGAGTAGTCATGAAGTAAATGGGTCCCTGAGTCATGTTCAGTACGCAGCCAGGTTTCGGTGAGAGCCATGAGATCAAATTTATAACAGCGCACTAAATCAGCTAAGTCCGAGAAATGTCTGATAAAAGGGCGAACGTTTAAGTGGGCAGCAGAAATGATTTAGAATTCGCACGCAGTTTACAAGAGAGCGAGTTAGAGTTCGTAGATGGTGCATGTACAGAAGTAGGGAAACATGACGCAAACGAAGCAGAAGTCGCAGAGGAATATTAGCTCTCAGGTGTAGAAACCAGCCCATCCAAGGTAGGCGAGTAGGGAACTTCGGAGTCTGGAAGTAGACTCAGTCTAAGTCACTGTTTCCCATCCAATGGACGAACAGCTTGAACCAAAGAACCTTGCAAGATTGGTGGCTGGGAAGATGGTTCCACCGTGAAGTCGGCAAGTGATGTAAGTCTCCGGAACGAGGCATTGGCATCCTTCCATATGTATGTGACTCCTCGTCCGAGCCATACATATTTATAATTATGATCCTTGGCATGCTTCCTGACCTCAAGAAAACTGCTTTGCTCGCTGGGAGTTGATTGGTCATTAATATGAATAAGCAAATCCGGCCATGACTGAACGATCACGTTAGGACGGACATCTTTCTTGGCCTTCTTTTTGGCAATCCACTGGACCCGAATGAACGTAGAGTTGAACCGGATGAAGAGAGGTTTAAACTTTGATTTGGTGTGACGAAGTCGAAGCGCAGAGGCGACATACGACGGCAAGAAGGAGACATTCGTGGCGTCCACAACACATTTGATAGATTGTAGTAGACCCCCATTTGAGGCATCAGGAAGCCCTGATATCAGAATTTCAATGTCTCTCTTTGACCGCTCAATGCGTCCGAATAATTGGGTGACCTCGACAAGAGGAACCGAACCAGTCGAGGCAGACCCTTCATTACCGAGAAAACGCTGCTCCAGTGAAGTCAAACACCGGTCCAAAAAAAGTTGGTCTGTGGCCGGACTATCTACACGTTCAGCCACATCAGACACCATAGTGTGCAGAGAGTTAACGCGAGCTACAAGATTATCCAGCGTACTTAGCTTACATTTGATATCCTGTATGCACTCATGGATAGCCCTTAGATCCGGCGAAGCATCTGATTTCGAGGACAAGTTAGTGGGTTTAAGTAGGTAAGCTATGCTGATTCTGGACCAAATTGGGGCGAGGGGGTGAGGCGGTGCGGGGGGTACCGGCCGCTGGCGCGGGGGCGAGGTTGGGGAGGGGGTACCACGCTCTTCCGCGTGATGGGTACGGGGCGAGGCGGGGAGGGGGTACCGCGTTCGTGGGTGAGGGGGTGACGTCACAGGGGAAGGGGGATTTCAAAATTTTCAAAATGGCGTCCGTCGCCGCGCAACCGTTGACGGTGGTGAGGTGCAGGCGCGAAAGATAAGGGGCGAAAGGATGTAACGTGGATGCTGTAATTCGATACTGATGACTATTCGAGATTAATTAGCCTAAATAGCGCAACCGCCTCGTGAAAGAATGCAACGTAGCGCTCGTATAAACATCCGCAGACGAATATTTTATAGTTTAGGATCGGCGCCTTATCACCAACACTGTAATTCGATATACGTGGTAACGCATCGAACGCATGTTACAGCGTGTGAGAGAAAGAATGTAACGTCGCGTATAAATATCTGTCAACGAAAATGGTTTCACGCTCTTTCACACGCCCTTTTCTCTCCCATAATCGCCATACATGCAAATACTTGATATGTTATTTCACAGGGACGGTGGAAGATAGGTAAGTAAACCTGACATATTAATATTAAGTTTTTTAATTGACCGGTGCAGTAGCATTTGAGAACTGATTTTAAGGTTGCTGCTTCACGATCGCACGCATACGGAAGTATAGCGCGATAATTATTCGGGCATCGCCCAACGTATTTTGAAAATCGAGACCGCCGTGACGGGTGCGAATGCCCTTATCGCGGACGCGTGAATTCGATACGCGTGGCAACGCATCGAGCAACCGCTACATCACGTCACCTGATTGAAACGTTGAGGGTGAGAGAGTTCGAAGAAAAGAATTCGGAGCGATAACGATTCATGAATCTCGGCTAGGGTAGGTGGTTAGTACATGCGATCAGAGCCACGCAGTCGTTCGATAAACATCTTCGCGATCATTCTTCCCCTGAGTTTTCAATATTCGGATCAGAATCGCATCAGGCGGAAGAGTTGCATCAACCACTCGTACCTGCTAGTGCGTGCCTTTTAATTGAATATTAAAACAGAAGAAGTAAACATGGAGGTATTCATGGACACGTACGGGGTTTTGTCTCGAATATCCGGACTTTTACGCAGTGTTGCGGAATTCCGAGACTGGGTTAATCAATGTGACACGTGCTTGCGACTCATCATCGAGTATCAGTGCGGCGAAGGAGTGTCAATGGCATCGAAGCAGCGTCTGGCATCGCTAATCGCTAATGGACAATAAAGGCTGTGCTAAATATTCTAGTGAATATTAATAAGCATAATCCACTTCGAGCCGGCTGCGACGTACCACTTCCGCGCAAGATCATTCTTAAAAGGGCGGTGGTGAACGTAAAGAGTAGAGACAATGCGTGCTTCTTGTGGTCAGTCGTCGCTAGTTTGTATCCTGCTGCTACGCATGGGGATAGGGTCGCATCGTACCCACACTACTCGGAGGTGCTTCGCACGGACGATATGACTCTTCCCGTAACGTTGAACCAGCTGGCGATGTTCTAGAGGTTGAACGACGTGTCTGTAAACGTGTACACGTGGTCCGACGGAAGCTGCGCGCCTCTGCGTTTGACCGAGGACAAGCGGGAGAAACACGCGAATCTGCTACTGGTGCAGGATCCCAAGGACTCCCAGCATTATCATTTCACGTGCATTCGGAACATGTCAAGGCTCGTATCGAAGCAACTCGGTAATCATGTATTCGTTTGCGAAAGGTGAGTCAAATATGGAATTTTCAATTGATTTATACTATTTATTCTTTTTGTTCGATTATTATTAATACTATTATCGTTGCAGATGTCTCAGCTTCTTCCATTCGTCCGAGCAATTGACGAAGCACAACGTGGATTGCCAACGTCTGAACGAGTGTGCCGTCGTATTGCCGTCCGCGGAGGATAAATGGTTGCAATTCAAAATTTTCAAACATAAGGAACGAGCACCATTCATCGTCTACGCGGACTTCGAATGCATGCTGGAAGACGTCGATTCTGCGGAGCGGAGTCGGACGTACGCGTACCAGCAGCACAGAGCGTACAGCGTACAGAGCCTACATCCATTGCTCCACCGACGCGTCTCTGTGCCGTTATCGGGCGTAACGTCACGAAACCGAGTGCGTGAAATGGTTTGTGCAAGAACTTCGAGACTTTGCGGACAATGCGTATTCGTGGTTGCGGAACGCGAAACCAATGAACTCGTTGACGGATCAACAGTGGCAAAGTTTTAACGAAGCAATCGCGTGTCACGTGTGCGGACAACCGTTCGTCGATGGGAATAAAAAAGTGCGCGACCATTGCCACTCGACGGGCGAGTACCGAGGCGCGGCCCACGTGTCGTACAACTTACAATTTCAAAGATCGTACACGATACCGGTAGTGTTTCACAATTTGTCAGGCTACGACGCCCATTTCGTGATTATGGAGTTGGCGTCCGCGTTCGAGGGGCAGATCGACCTGCTGGCAGTGACGAAGGAGCGGTACATATCGTTCACCAAACATGTCAAGGGAATCGACGCCGAGAACAATGATTGGAATAGGGGATTGAAGTTTCGTTTCATAGATTCGTTGAAGTTCTTGACCGCTAGTCTGGAGAAACTCGCTTCGGACCTCGGCAAAGAACGACTCGCGATTCTACGACGCGAGTTTCAATCCCTATCGAACGATCAGTTCGATCTCCTGACCAGGAAGGGCGTCTTCCCGTACGATTATGTATCGTCGTACTCCCAACTGAACGATACGCGTTTACCATCCCGCGAAGCGTTTTATAACCAGCTGAACGATCATGCCGCGTCGGAACCTGATTACGCGCACGCTGTGAACGTGTGGAATTCCTTTCGCGTGCAGACATTGGGTGAGTACAGTGATTTGTATTTGAAAACAGATGTGCTGTTACTCGCCGACGTATTCGAAAGTTTTCTGCGCATTATTTCACGCTACCAAGTTTCACGTGGGACGCGATGCTCAAGTACACCAGCGTACCATTAGAACTTCTGACGGACATGGACATGCTACTGTTCGTGGAGCGTGGCATACGCGGCGGTCTCAGCCAGTGCTCGCACAGATACGCGCGAGCCAACAACAAGCACCTGCCTGCGGGGATGTACGACGAGCCGAAGCCATCGACGTATCTAATGTACTTCGACGTCAACAACTTGTACGGCTGGGCGATGTCGCAGGCTATGCCGAAAGGAGGGTTTCGATGGCTGGATGATGCGACAGTGGCCGCGCTCGACGTATCATCCCTACCCGACGGCGAGGACTCCGAGGAATCTGAGGGATACCTGCTGGAGGTAGACATCGAGTATCCCAAGGAGATCCATGACGCCCACGCCGACCTTCCATTCTGCCCGGTGCGCGAGCACGCGCCAGGAAGAAAACAGACCAAGCTGCTTGCCACGCTCGACGATAAGGAGCGATACGTCATCCATTATCGCTACCTGAAACAGTGCATCCGACACGGTTTACGCGTGACGCGAATTCATCGAGTGTTACGATTTGATCACTCGCATTGGTTGCGCGACTATATCCAATTGAACACCGGTTTGAGGACGCGAGCCACGAGTGAATTTCAAAAGACGCTATTTAAATTAATTAATAACGCGGTGTACGGGAAGACAATGGAAAATGTTCGGAATCGCGTAGACGTGCGACTGGTGACGCGGTGGGACGGTCGTTACGGCGCGGAAGCGCTGATCGCGAAACCGAGCTTTCACAGTCGTACGATCTTCTCGGAGCAGTTAGTGGCAATCGAAATGCGTAAACTGTAAGTTAAGTTCGACAAACCGATATACGTGGGTATGAGTGTGCTCGACATATCGAAGGAATGTCTGTATGAATTTCAGTATGCATGTATGCGCGCGGAGTTCGGTGGTCGGTGTAAGGTTCTATACACCGACACCGACAGTTTAATGTATAGTGTGGAATGCCAGGAGGCGTATGAAAGGATGAAGCGTGACGTTGCCCGATTCGACACGAGAGATTACGCGGTGGACAATCCGTACGGTATGCCCCGCGTAAACGAAAAGGTTCCGGGACTCATGAAAGATGAGAAAAACGGCGCCTTGATGACCGAGTTCGTCGGACTACGGTCTAAGATGTACGCGACTAGAACGTTTAACGCGGTGGTGGGGTCTACGAGTGAGACTAAAAAAGTGAAGTGTGTGCGAAGACACGTGGTCGCGAACGATATACAATTCGATGATTACATTCGTTGTCTCCGCGATCTCACCGAAAAATCGATTCGACAGAACAATATTCGCTCCAACCAGCACGAGGTGTATTCCGTGAGTGGGGAAAAGAACGCTCTCAGTCCGTTCGACGACAAGCGATATATTTTAACCGATCGGGTCAGCACCCTTCCGTGGGGACATTATCGAATCCCCGAGCTCGAGCTTGAGCCCGACGAGTCCCTCGAAAATCCTATTGTATAGAATGCTTGTATGTTTGTATTTTTGCATGTACATATGTATATATGTTTTTTTTGTATATGTTATTTATTTATTTATTTATGGATATGTAATATATGTATAGCGTAGAATATAACCAAAATTGTATTTTATACGTATTAGTATATAGATATATATATATACGTATATATATATATATATACATATATATATTACAAGGATATTCTTTGTTTCGTTATCATGCTTGATGTTGTGACGTCCCACTATTTTTCGCACGTTCGTATTTAATAATACACCAGTAAACCTCAACATCACTCCATCAAAGTCCCCCAAATTCAACTCTTACCCCATCTCCTCGATCGCTGATCACCTTGATGTTGTACCTTAGCGGTCACCAACACAAGATGATCGATATAAACTCCTTAGTGGTCCCCATCGCGAGATGATCGTTACAAAATCTCTTCGCCTATTCGCCCTATGAGGTACGAATCACCACCTCCAAAACGAATTCAAACAAGTCCCTCGTTACAAATCCCTCTTAAATCAAGACCACGTCTCGATTCCCCCTTTTCGACTCACAGTCCAAGCCACTTTAACCCCTTTCCTATAAAACACCCAAAATCCCTTCGACGAGTTGAGTATCTTCTTAGCAATAGCTGAACAGAATCTTGAGAATCATATTGGGACGCATGATTCATAAATGTAGTCTAAATATAGACTAATAGAAAAACCCCAAAAACCTAACTGCGAAGAATACCTGGCGTACGTGCCGTAAACATAGTCTAAATATAGAAGATTATAGAAAAACCCCGGAAGTCCTTCTACGCATTATTCGTAAATTGTGTCAAGGTCCTTACCGCATACAACCCCCGCAAGGACCGCGCGTAAATCTTATAAATACGAAGGATCGAGAGGCGAGGACCTCTTTCGTCGACAAACCAAGAGACTCTTTCGTCGACAAACCAAGAGACAAATTTCTACGAAAAGTATATCTAAAATTATTAAACTCAGTGCTCTACGGCAACCAACTGTAAGCATTAATAATTATTATTATATTACAGTGCATATCGCCTTCATACCATATAATATTTCATTTATCTACGCTTATTGCGATCATAATTCCTTATTATTTCATTTATTTACGCTTATTGCGATTATATATATTTTGTATCACTAATACTATTACTTTTGTGTTATCTTGTTAATGCTTATCTTGTTATATATATATATATTCTGTCTTATAATCGCTTATGCGAACATATTTTTCTACGTTATTAACTATCTATACTAAAATGTATTATTCTATGATTTACATCGCACTTCATGTCCATACCATATACAAATGTCATAATTATTTTATAAACGTTATGTGTGAATACTAATACCCCACGCATAATAACCAAACCAACAAAGTTAATAAACCGCTTTGTTTTAAATCACGCTTCAAATTATTTGTGCTCACCCATTGGTACGAAACACCTAAAATCCAAATAAACGAGTTAGTGAAACAGCTGATTCCGGTTCGCGAACGCGAGAACAGTGACCGTGTTTACTAACATACCTTTGCATAGCCTGTGTACAGCTGCACGTCTAGACATATTTCTCAGAAATATTACAAGTAACTTTTGTGCCTATGCAACGGTAAATCCGATTAGCCAAAACCAAAACAAAGTGCTCTAACGGGTGTCACCGGTGGGATCATAACAATTTAACCATTCCCTGGTCGTTCAGTGCCACGAATCTGGCATTCGCGCCTGCATCTTACTCTTCGCAGTGTCACGAATCTGGCATTCGTGCCTGCATTCCCTCAAACATTCAGTGCCACGAATCTGGCATTCGCGCCTGAATTCCTACCTTCCGCAGTGTCACGAATCTGGCATTCGCGCCTGCATCCTACTCTCCGCGGTGTCACGAATCTGGCATTCGCGCCTGCATTCCCTCAGACGTTCAGTGCACGAATCCTGCATTCGAGCCAGAATTTCTATCTTCCGCAGTGTCACGAATCTGGCATTCGCGCCTGCATTCCCTCAGACATTCAGTGCACGAATCCTGCATTCGAGCCAGAATTTCTATCTTCCGCAGTGTCACGAATCTGGCTTTCGCGCCTGCATTCCCTCAGACATTCAGTGCACGAATCCTGCATTCGAGCCAGAATTTCTATCTTCCGCAGTGCCACGAATCTGGCATTCGCGCCTGCGTTCCCTCAAGTATTACCCCATCTATGCCACAGCCCTAAAGACCTCACCCGGGACGTGACAATGTTACTGGAACAAATAAATGAATGAATAAATACATATAAATATATACATTGTCCGTTTATTCACATTCTCATTCTTCTTCGTGCATATATATATATATATATATATATATATATATATGCGTACAATTAAGCTTAATAAAGTAGAGAAAATATATATATATATATATATATTAGTATATATATATATTTTCTCTACTTTATTAAGCTTAATTGTACGCATATATATATATATATATATATATATATATATATATATATATATATTTTAGTATATATATATATATAATTAAGCTTAATAAAGTAGAGAAAATATATATATATATATATATATATATATTAGAAAATATATATATACCAATATATTATATATATATATATATACTATATATATATATATATATATATATATATATATATATATGCACGAAGAAGAATGAGAATGTGAATAAACGGACAATGTATATATTTATATGTATTTATTCATTCATTTATTTGTTCCAGTAACATCAAGCATGATAACGAAACAAAGAATATCCTTGTCGCGTATCCACGAGTTCCGCGACGAATCGAATCCAAGCCACTTAACGTACACCTGATTCCCCTTGCGACGAATAATCTTCTCGACCAGATAGACGTCCGGATTCGCGACCGAATGTCGTTCGTACTCGTAGAATCCACCCGAGATCGGCTCTCCCGCGGAAGCGCGCAGAATGTACGTCACCGGGAACGTTCGTTGTACGGTTACGATTTCGAATACCTCGGTCGACCAGTTCGGAGTGTACCCCTTCTCGAAGAGGTTCGTGAACTTGCTCACGCGTACCTTGTCACCGACGTTGAATTTCGCGCGGAGTCGAACGCCTTTCGATGCAGAGGGGGAGGGGGGTTCATTCGCGGCGAACGACAAACGCGTCACGGGGGTCACGTCAACGGGTCGGGCGTTGATCGTCCGATGCTTGCTATGATTGTAGGTGCGTACGAGCGTAGGTAACAGGTCGACCCAGCGATAGGACGCGTTCAAGGAGAATTGTTTCCACATGAGGTTTTTCAGCGTTCGATTGAAACGTTCGACGATCGACGCTTTCATCACGCTGTACGTGGAGTAATGGTTGATCCCGCGCATCTTCTCGCATCGTTGAAACTCCACGTTGTAAAACTCCTTTCCCATGTCGGTTTGTAAATTTCGCGGGCATCTATCACTCTGCCGCAATACGGTCGTGAACGCCGCGGTCACGTCGCGTCCACTTTTCGTTTTCACGGGTATGGCCCACGCGTACTTGCTGAACGTATCGATGATTGTTAGTATGTAATGATAACCACGATTTTGCTTCGCGTACGGACGCATCTCCACCAAATCGGCTTGCCACAAATCATCGTAGCCGCGAATCACGACGCTACGCCGTGGGAAATTCCGTCTAGCCGGGGCGTGTAATTCTTTCACTAGTTGTACTCGCTCCTTGTTCATGCTTCGTGGGTGGTCGGGGATGGTCGCGACGTTCCAAAGACGTTAGAATTAGTATCAGTTCCTCGAGCGTACGTAAAACGCAATCGGTGCATGTATTTCGCGATCGTTATTAGTCGTTTCGTAGTCGTAGCCGATATTGTCAGTATCATTGATCATCGTCATCGTCGCCGTAGACTTTCGTTTGCTTTTTGTTTGTACCGATCCGTGGTTGTTATCGCAGTCGACGACGTCGTGAACTCTTCAAGTCTGTCTTTCAAGTGATCGAAGCGTCGTTCCATCGTGTTATTTAAATCTTCCTCTAGTTGGGACAATTGCGCGTTAACGATATCCGATATCGTTCGTTGTACTCGCGTCTCGAGTTGAGATCGTTGATACGCGGCGTCCAGTCGCGCGCTCGCGATAGCGGTTTCGATTTTTTGGGTAAAGCGTTCATCCGCCGAGGACAATAGTCTCGTCATTGTCATCGCCACTTCGTTGTTATTGTTGTTGCTGTTATTGTTGTTATTACGTAACGAGGTGTCAAACTTGTTCACCGACATAACGATCCGTGCGCGCGAACACTACAGACGCGACGATCACCGGATCGTTCAATTTAAGATGCGTCCATCCTCGCGAAGTTCCTCCACGATGGATGCGATTTCGCTATCGTGACCCGTGTGACCTGCCGCGCGCGATGCTACGAGCAATCCAAGCCTATCGACCAATTCGTTCGGATCGTCCTAGTACACGTAATTGATCGCGTTATCGGTGACCGTCATCGATTCGTCGATGGGCAATCCTCGACCTTGTCGCGTGCCCGCGCCGCCCGCACCGCCCGCGCCGCCTGCGCCGTCTGCGCTGCCCCTAACGCGTCTGACATTCGATGTTCGCATCCCACCGATCACCTGGGATATGATTTTCTTATACTTGTACCCCTTTTTACCCAGCGTGCGCTTGCTCGGCGAATGGTTTTGCTTATGCGCGCTCGTCGACAACAAGATGCGTCGGTACGAGCGAAAATCAGCGTCCGTACACGTCTGCTGGTTGGGTTCTCGCATGAACAACAATTGGTACAAACCCCGAGTCCCCGGGTATCGCGTTCCGTTCACGCGAATTCATTGCCGTCCGCATCGATGGTGAGCACGGAATCGCCGATCATTAGATCTTCGTCGGGCCCAAGTATACGCCGTACACATCATCGATTAGCCTCCTGTTGTCGGTGAAGAACAGTCGTAGGTATTGTCGCGACAAGGGTCCTTTGGCGTTCCGTACATACACTTCGATATCATCGACGGGTTTACGCACCATATCCAAATCGTAAGCCTTTACTGACGACTCATCATCATGATTGTTTCCATTGTCTTCATCGACGATATCATCAACAACATCATCAATAACATCATCGACAACATTATCTTCATCGACAACTTCGTCAACATCGTTGTTGTTGTTGATGTTATCGTTGTCGTTGTCGTTGTCGGTGTTGTCGGCGTCGTCGTCGTCGTTGTCGTCACTAGAATCTGGAAGGTTATTCGGATGTTCCTTGATTATCGACGGAGTGTGTGGTTGAAATCTCTTCGATGATTGTTGATCGTATTCGTGTTTCCTATTCACGGGTCGTGATAAAGGCGTTGAGTGCGTTTTCGACGCGGACGCCTTCTCCATCAATCGTTTCAACGGTTCAACGATGGGACGCGTGCTCGCATCCACAGCCGCTTCCGTATCCATTTTCCCAATTTTCAGGGCCAAGCACTTTTTACGTATAACGTCGCTGACTTTGGCGATTTCCACCTTTGTGTCCGCGGCCCGGCGTTTCGTACCATTTTGTCGATGACGTCGGTGATGGTTTTGCGAATGCTTCGCGTCAACGTTGCTCGTGGTTATCGGCATCGTCGTCGTCGTCGGTTCGTTAGACATTTCGTGTTGCTCGATGAACGACTCGCGGTTTACTAATGTCCGCGAGCTACGACGAACTAGTTAAATCCTCTTCGATACCGACCTTCGTACATGGAACTATTCTTATCGATCACCACGAAATCGTATCGTCGACGCCAGCATCTCGCACACAAGTCGTTGAACGACTCGAACGTCATGTCTGTGTTATTATTATTATTATTATTATTATTATTATTATTATTATTAATAAACGGGGGAACCCTTTAGAAACAAAGATAAATTACAATGTAGCTCAAAAAGAAACAGAGAAAATAGTAACAGATAGAAATAAACTATAACAGAAAGTAACGAAAAACATAACAGTCTGCAATACAACGACAAGTCAGTGCTAAAAGTGTATACTAAGGAGATGGTATACTCCTAAGCAACTGAGTTCTACACGCAGCGAGGGAGGTTAGGAATAAATTAATGTCCATAGGACATTGATTTAACATACACATAGCGCGATTAATGGGATCATTGGAATAATACTGATATTCCGGAACACCCGATACAAAAAGGGGTCTCGGACGCAATGACCGTTGCGGAGCATTAAAACAAATCAGTGATACTAGCTCCCGACAGTTAATCTGACCATGGAAGACTTTGTAGGGAACAGTAAGTCAGAAATGACACGGCGATCGCAAATCGTAGATAGCCTCGTTTTTAGCAAGGCAGGACCATAATCATGGTCATTGAACCGCATAGGGCTACCTGAAGCTCTCATAGCAAGCCTTAGAAACTTGTGCTGGACCAATTCAATCAAGCCGATATATTGTTTATGCCTAGGGTTCCAGATCACCGACACATATTCGACCTGTGGCCTTACCAATGCGACATAAAGCAACTTAAGTGTCCTGATCTGCTTAAAGTGTTTACCGAAACGGGCGATAAACCCAAGGGTTTAGATCGCCTTACACGTGATCTTGCAATAGTGGTTACGGAAATCCAGACCTGCCGTAAACGTAACACCAAGATCCAAGACTTCCTCAACCTCAGACAATGTGGTGTCGCACAATAAATACTTAGAGGGAATGCCACATACAGCTCTATGGGATCTTAGTAGTACACATTTCACTGTATTTAGCCGCATCCTATTGACGCAGCACCACTGCTCAAACCTCGTGAGATCGGACTGCAACAGATTCACGTCGGAAGCTCCACTTATAGTGCGAAAAATCTTTAGATCATCCGCATACATAAGGAATCTACTATGCTGGAAAACCTCCCTAAGATCATTGATAAATAGAAGGAACAGGAGAGGACCAAGGTGCGATCCTTGAGGGACTCCCGAGGTCACATTGATCGGGTCGGAATACCGCTCCTGCACCTTGATTACCTGCACCCGGCCTTCGAGGTAGCTAAGAAGTGTTCACATGATCGTTGTACACGCGGCGCAAGTTCGTGCCGTCTTGTTTGAATAGCATGAGAAAATTTGCGTTGCCCCTGATCAAATGTTTAGGTATTCTAGCGTACGACTGACATAAATAAAAGCAATCCACGTTCGAGTGACGACCCATAGAGAAGTATTCGCGTATCGTGTTCTGTTTATCGCACGCCACGTCGTCGAACACGAAGATCGAATCGGGTCGAGCGTCTCTCGGTGGAACGATCTCAGTGTTGTCCGAGTAGGGAAAGTATTCGATTCCGTCGACCAGCGACAACACCTGCTCGAGATAACGATACTGCGGCTGATGCAACGATTCCGAGTACACGTACACGTTCTCGAAACGCAAACCGTTCGGACTCTCTAGCATACTTAAAAGCACATTCGTTTTTCCACACCCTGACGGTCCACAAATCACACCTCGCACGCTATTTGGCAGCAACCGGTCGTGTCTGTTCGCTCGACTCGCATCGAATAACGTTCGACTGTTTCACGAATCGCATGTTCGCGGGGTTTCTCAGGTACTCGCGCGCGTGTGACGAAGGATGACTATTTATATTCGTGGCACGCGTCGCGCAGGTCACTATCACTGTGATCGGTGAAGCGTGCGTACGCGTCTATTATTGTAGTAGCTATCGTGATTATTCTAACGTATATGATAGCATCAACGAATGCGACGTCATACAAGAATCTGAAGAAGAATCTGAAGAAGAATCTGAAGAAGAAGAAGACTGGATCGGGTCTCGTGAACGGCATCATAAACCGTCCGCCATTCGAACTAGACGTTCCGGGTTATCAGTTCTGCGGACCGGGAACGCGTTTGCTAAAGCGATTGGCTCGTGGCGACGAAGGTGTGAATCCCCTGGACGTAGCGTGCCGCGACCACGATATCGCGTACTCTCGTCGAAAGGATTTAGAGGGAAGACACGAGGCTGATCGTGCGTTAGCCAAACGAACGCGAGAACGAGTGTTCGCGAAAAAGCAACCGCCACTGGAGTGTGGGCAACGATGAAGGCTAAGACTAAACTCGGCATGGGTATGAGAAGGACGAAACGTAAACAGAGAAAGTCTGGAAGGAAACATCCGCAACGGCGACGACGACATCGTAATCTACGAGTGGCGAAACGCGGTGGCTTTCTTCAATTTCTTTCATTCGTATTGCCTGCTTTATCAGCTATCGGGGCATTGGCCGGTGGAGCGGCTGGTATAACCAAAGCGGTCAACGATTCGAAGGCGTCTCGAAAACAGCTGGAAGAGACGTTGCGTCATCATCGTGCGATGTAAGGGCGAGGGATGCATCTGACACCGTACAAGCGAGGCGCGGGCTTGAACCCGAGACGGCGGCGCCAACGACGAGTGCAGACGAAGAAAAAAAAAACGCCGATCGCGTAGGCGCATGGAGACGGTGGCGGCGATAAACCAACAACCTATGACGAGCCTGCAATTAGAGCGCGAGTGCGCCAGCATTCCGTTCTTTCGAGGGGTGTTTATGCGCGACACGCTTCCCACGCGCGCACGCAGCAACGAATGCGGTATCGCGAATCTGGACGAGAATCGAGGCACCGGTACACACTGGGTTGCGTACGCGAAACGCGGGTCACGAGTACAGTACTTTGATAGTTTTGGGAATCTGCGACCACCAACGCAATTGATCCACTATTTCGGACGCGATACAACGATCACGTACAATCACAATCGTTTTCAACGTTTCGATGAGATGAATTGCGTTCGCTTATGCATGCAATTTTTACAGCAAAAGTCTATGGAATTATGGCATACCATAATGTAACCATGCGTAATGGCAATCCATATTTTCTTTAATAAAGACACATCATATCGATAAATTGCCGAGTATTCGTACGCGCGCGTCACTTCCTTTCTCTCCGTCTCGCGAGTGTAATCTATGATATGTCGTTCACGCTCACGTTAACGGGTCGCAGCAGCGTGCTCACGGTAAATTATTTCCCACCGATAGAGTTGAGTGATGGTCAATACTAATACGGTATTAGGACTCACGGACTTGGAGACGTTTCACACGACACCGAACATCGACTCGAGCAACAATAAATTCTATTTCATCGTGAACTATGACACCGAAAACAACTCCGTCGTCGACGTCGCCCATGAATACATTACGATCTCCCACGGTTCCTACGAATTAGACGCTATCGCCGAGTATCTGAAGCAACGATTACTCGATCGATATCCACGAAAACGCGGTAACAACGATGACGACGATAACGACAAGTACCCTCTAATGCTACGAGCTAACAACAACCCCATGAAAAGCGAGATGTACTGTTCGTTCTTTGTAGACTTTATGAAACCCAACAATGTAGGCTCGTTGTTAGGATTTTCCCCGAATCGTGTCTTAATACCGAGAATCTGGCACGAGTCTGACGTACCCGTGAATATTATAAACGTTAAAGTGATCAGAGTAACGTGCAACGTAACTACCGGCGCGTACAGCAACGATAAACCGGTACACAGTATCCATGAATTTTCACCTCGCGTGCCGCCGGGATATAAGATATCGGAAACTCCGCGACACGTTATTTACCTGCCGATCGTCGCACGAGCAATACACGATCTAACGCTACGCATCGTCGATCAATACGATCGTCCTATAGATTTTCGCGGCGAAGAAATAACGATTCGTTTGCACGTTCAACGACGTCCACGCGATAGGTAGCGTGACCGCGCGTGTATGCGCGCGTGTGTAGTATGTTAGTGTTAGATCACACGTACGAATCATCAATCATCGCTACCGCTGCTACTCCTGGCGTCTCTGTCTCGCGTCATCGGCGCGACCCTTTATCGATAGGTGAAAGTAGAAGAATAAAGACTGGTGGAGCGGTAAGAAGAGGACCCATAAGGAGAAGCAAGCCGTTGACTCGCCGAAACGCACGTTTCCTACGATCGCTAGGATTCATCGTTGCCTATTAGACACGCAACCACGATGTCGATTATTCTGGATGTGGCGAATACGCCAACCTTCGACAATCGTATCACGAAGATCGAGTTACACACGTATAATCCGTACACCAACACGACGTTCGACAATAGCGACGAGATAAGAATCCCCATACAGCAGGCCTGCCCCATCGGGTGCAAATACCTCCTGAATTTCTGGGACCCGGGCAACAACCGAGCGCGGGACTGGTTACGTTGCTAACCACAGCATGGGTTGCGGGAGAACTGCATGAGTGTGCGGCTGTCCATGTAGGCTCGTACCACGAGTCTATTGCTTGGATCCGAAGACCTCTTCTATATGGACGCACACTCATGCAGTTCTCTCACAAATTTCGCAACGGGTAGCAATGGAACAGTCCCGCGCTCGGCTGTTACCCGGGTCCCAGAAATTCAGGAGGTATTTGCACCCGATGGGGCAGGCCTGCCATACAGCAACAAGATCTGTACACGCTTCCGTGCGAAAGTTTTCTCTACATCGAAGGTCGTGGCACGTTGACGGCGCAGAACGCGATAGGTCCGGCAACGTCCACGACCGCTGTTCTAGACAATAATTGCGTCGCGTTCATGTTCGATGAGATTCGATACGAATTGAACGGTGTCGAGATCGATCGTTGCCGAAATCCAGGAATCATTACTACGTTGAAAAATTACATTTCGTTGTCGGCCGATAGAAGCAAAGTGCTCGCGAATGCTGGTTGGAATTATGCCATCGATTACGATAACGACATTTTTCATTCGGGTGCTTTCAATTTCTGCGTACCCCTGAACGTGTTATTAGGATTCTGCGAGGATTACAAACATATCGTGATGAACGCGCGGCACGAGCTGATCCTCATACGATCACGAGTCGATACGAACGTAATGCACTGCACCTCCGCCACTGCTTGGTCGAAACTGGAGATACGCAAGGTGCAGTGGCGTATGCCCCATGTTGTTTTGGAGGAAGTGAATAAACTATTGATGTTGCGTATCCTGGAAAGCGGTCGTCCGATCGCGATGAGTTTCCGATCGTGGAGCTTGCACGAGTACCCGTTACTGCAAGCTACAACGAAACACACGTGGACCGTGAAAGCTACGTCGCAAATCGAGAAACCTCGATACGTGTTATTCGGCACGCGAACTGATCGAAAGAATTGTCCCGATAAATCCGCGAGCAGATTTGACTCGAATAATCTCACGAACCTTCGACTCTACCTAAATTCCGAAGCGTTTCCGTACGACGACTTGAACTTGGATATCGATAAGAATAAATACGCGCTCCTGTACGATATATACGCGAAATTCGGTCGATCGTACTATGGTCACGGAGAACCATTCCTGAATTCAATTGAATTCCATAAATACGCGCCTATCGCGGTCATAGATTGTTGTAGGCAAAACGAGTCGTTGAAGAGCGCCACGGTGGACGTGCGAATAGATTTTGAATTCAAAGAAAATGTTCCCGCTAATACTACCGCGTACTGTTTGATGATACACGATCGTATAGTCGAATACAACCCTTTAACCAACGTGGTACGCAAACTGATATAGTGTGCGTGCGTGAACGATTATTATTAATACTACTAATACTACTGCTACTACTGCGGATACTGCTACTGTTTTAAAACGATGATGTAGATGTCAAAGTCCGCAGTTAGTGATTCGTCACCGACGCTACTACTTATACGAATAATGATGTTCGCCGTTGTCGACATGCAAGGTTTCAAAACCGAACGTGATTTCGTCGTGAAAGAGATCGCGATTCGCACAAGCAGCAACAGCAGCAATACCGATGAAACGTCGACGATTAGCCACTGGATCTTCGAGCCGCCATACTTCTGGAATCATCTGAATTCGTTCGAGAAATGTCAAGCGTCCTGGCTCGCGAAGCATCATCACGGTCTCCGCTGGTCTGATGGCTGCGTTCCATACGAGAAACTTCCGGAACTGCTCGCCAGCGCGCTCGCAAACATCGACTTCGCCATCGTGAGAGGTGCGCAAAAGAAAACCTGGATGCTGCAACTACTACCGGACATAATCGTCGAGGATATCTGCGATGTGTACAAGCCGAAGGGGAAAAAGATTACCAACGCTCGAACCCTTGAGGACGACGGCGGCTACGACGTTGACGATGATTATTGCGGTATCACGCCTGACACCGTGGATCCCGACGTTCCTAACCTGAAGTCTATGGCTTCAACGAATACCTCACGATGCGCGTTTCACATCGACGGCGGTGTTTGCGCGCTGGAGAATGTCCATAATGTATGGAATTATATACGCAGCGACACCTAATGTAAGTCATACACACGCATTGCATCTACTTTACGCGTCATATGCAGAGAAACGAATATAAAACAATTTTTTTTTTCTCTATTTTCTATAGCGATGAGAACCGCAGCGGAGACGAGTACAACGGCGAAGATGAGTACAACGGTGGCAGTGACGGTGAGCGCAACGATGACAACTGCAACCTTTACCACGCGAGCAAGAATATCCCACCCCATACGAATAACGTTTTATGCATGCATGGATATACATGAATAAACACATACTGTTCTGAATAAAAATACATTTATTTAAAATTGTTATACCTTTATTATTAAACATATATATATATATATATATATATATGCATGTACTATATTGGTACGTGCTTTACATCGCGCAACATGGATTGCATTCCTGACGCTAACAATTCGCAATCAATCAAAGATTGTTGTTCGAAGTGATCGCTTTCGGAAATTAATTTCACTTAATCTGTTGGTGCGGTAGCGCTACGTAGAACGTTTACGAACGCGGTATATTTACTGGCTACAGCGTACATATTTTCGGTCAACCAAGTGAACATATGATCGATGCAATGTTCATACGCGAACAGTTTTCGCATCGTAACTTCCGTCATGTATAAGGTAACGCGATTATCTGTGATTTTGACGAGTTGATCATTGTGCATGCGCGTGAATTCGATTCGCAAATGATCAATTTCGATGTGGGTCTGGGATGTTGTTAGGTTGTCGCGTAATTTTTTAAGAATGTCAGCCCCATTTTGCAGTAGGAGCTTCCACGTAGACATTGAGAAGCTCAACTCGCCACCTTTATTGTCGACTATGGCGATCTCGACGTGGCACGCATCCATACCAATGCGAATTCCTATCATGAGCCGTTTATACGCTGTTGAGGTCAACGGGTAATCCCGCCCCAGGATTCGCACGATTGATGGTTTTGGCGTTTTCACTGTTTTTGGCGTTGCGGATCCAGAACTGTAAGAAACGTATACACGGAATTAATACTCGGTTCACTTACGTTTACAGTGAAAGAAGTAAGTGAATGAAGTAAGTGAAATGTGTATAATAACGCGTACGTACCTCATATTGGACTGTTGATGAGGATGTACCTGTTGCTGGCGTTTATTGGGGTAATCACCATTGATGGCGGATGCGTAGGATGAATCGTTGAAGCTACGTTTGTACATCTTGATATGCACTATGTATGATTATACTGATCGGTGAAGAAGTTAACGCGAACGATACTCTTTAGCACTCGAGTGAACGCGGTGTAATGAAGTTCACAGGTCTGACCAACGTCGCTTTTATACAAATTCACGTACACGTACACACCAATGTGTGGGGGTTAGTTAGAGAAAGTATTTTCTCTCGCTCACCCTCAACGTTTCAATCAGGTGACGTGATGTAGCACTTGCTCGATGCGTTGCCACGCGTATCGAATTCACGCGTCCGCGATAAGGGCATTCGCACCCGTCACGGCGGTCTCGATTTTCAAAATACGTTGGGCGATGCCCGAATAATTATCGCGCTATACTTCCGTATGCGTGCGATCATGAAGCAGCAACCTTAAAATCAGTTCTCAAATGCTACTGCACTGGTCAATTAAAATACTTAATATTAATATGTCAGGTTTACTTACCTATCTTCCACCGTCCCTGTGAAATAACATATCAAGTATTTGCATGTATCGCGATTATGGGAGAGAAAAGGGCGTGTGAAAGAACGTGAAAGCATTTTCGTTGACAGATATTTATACGCGACGTTACATTCTTTCTCTCACACGCTGTAACATGCGTTCGATGCGTTACCACGTATATCGAATTACAGTGTTGTTGATAAGGCGCCGATCCTAAACTTTAAAATATTCGTCTGCGGATGTTTATACGAGCGCTACGTTGCATTCTTTCACGAGGCGGTTGCGCTATTTAAGCTACTTAATCTCGAATAGTCATCAGTATCGAATTACAGCATCCACGTTACATCCTTTCGCCCCTTATCTTTCGCGCCTGCACCTCACCACCGTCAACGGTTGCGCGGCGGCGGACGCCATTTTGAAAATTTTGAAATCCCTGTGACGTCACCCCCTCACCCACGAACGCGGTACCCCCTCCCCGCCTCACCCCGTACCCATCACGCGGAAGAGCGCGGTACCCCTCCCCAACCTCGCGCCAGCGGCCGGTACCCCCCGCACCGCCTCACCCCCTCGCCCCATTTGGTCCAGAATCGGCATAGCTTACCTACTGGTTTACACTGCGACAGGGTAACATTGTGCACGGATAAGTCATCCAGTGCACCGGCACCAATAATTTTGTTATTCATGCCACAGTATGTGCAGATGCCGGACTTCGGTAAGAACTTGGAGTATCCACGACAGTAGGCCATATCGACGGTACGCTGACAGTAGTAGGTTGACAACTCGTCACCAGATGTCGTTTGTTACTAATCAGCCTTTCTCGGAGCACATCGAGATTATAATCAAGGATGGCGACGCCGTAGAAAAAATCACACCAAAACAAGCGGAAGAAATCACAAGAAGAGCAGGCCGCAGCTGAAAGTCGGGAAATAAAGGCAGATTACTCAGAAAGTAAAGGCACCAGCGCACAACATTGCGGCATCCACATGCGAAGATAAAACCGAACAAACGGGTCACCGATTAACACGGTTAAAAAGCGAAATAATACATAGCGAGATCGAACAGACAGGATAGTTGCACGCCCTCTCAATGTGATGCAAATTGCTACTAAATAATGCAATTGTGACTTGATCTGAATCCACATTGTGGACCAGGTGGTAGAAGTGACAACAAGTTTACGTGGGACTTTACATTGTGAAAGCAACGTTATTGTTATTTCCCTTTAATAAGGTAATCTACCGTCTAGTCTATTTATTGACTTTGGTGACCGAGTTCAATTCGATATCAGAGTTGCCGTTCTTAAATGGAGTGCACGTTATAACAAAAAATTCTTCACAAATTCGGTATTTCAGATCAAGATAACACGAGCTACAATAAGATGTAAAGTCTATCCTATGGGAATGGTACCAGACAGATGACGCGTTGATACATACTTTGTCTCGCTCCGTTTTTCGTACCTCTGATACTCAGTCTTCGACACGCTTTCATTCCATCTCGCTCTCGCCTTCGGCAAGAAAGACGCGAGAAACAATCGCCAGGAATCCTGTTCTCTGTATGTACTCAAAGTGGTGGAGATGCTTCGCTGCGTGTGTACGAACCTCACGAACACCAATCCCCACTGCGCTACGACCAGGCGTAACCCGAGAGAGAGTGAGAACGCAGAGAAAAGGAATACCGAGGCAGGCAAGCGGTGTGGTGGGAGAATACCCCTAAAGCCGGGGCCAGACCTGAATGAGTATACGCTGAGCAGGCTGAGCCGCACACGAATATTCTGATGTGGTCGGGTGAAACGGTAGCCCCTGGCGCATGCTTCTACGTCAGAAAGGGTGAGCGTGAACGCATATGCTAGTGTGGACGGGTCATTCGTGGTGACTCGGCGCATGCGACCCGACTCACGCATGCCGACGAAGGCACATGGCCTGAGCCGACTGTTGTCGGTTTTCTTTCACAGATCAAAGGGAGTTTGAAGTGCATTGCGTTCAGCGGGGAAGATAGAGGCAGAATGTGATACTTTTCTAAAATCCTCGATGTCTCGGATTTTCATGATATTGAAATACATATATGGTAGTCCATATGAAATTAGGGAGGGTTAAGTCTTCATTTTGCAGATTCGAAATTGTTTAAAAAATACAAATCTTCAAAGTTTTCTGGTTTCGGTGATTTTTACGAAACTCCTACAGAAATTAATTTTAATATCTTAAATTATTGAAGGCATAGACTAAATAAATTTAATCCATTGCTAATATTGACATAAACAGATAATCAAAAATTTAAAAATTACATTTTGAATAATAATAATGCAATTAACATATGATAGACTTTAAAGCTCTATTTTACTGAATAATTTGTCTTTTTTTTCTTCACTACATCTTGCATTGTTCTTAATTCATACAGCCAGGCCGACTCGCTGTTGTGTTAAAAAATCACACGAGATTACTCGGTGGGGGGGGGGGGGGGGGGCAAGCAATAAGCCTCGTGGAGGGACGCAGGTAGAAAATGAGGTGTCCGCTGCACTGCGCGTGATCCCGCCTGTCACGTCTTCCCTTCGAATTGGAGACTGATCTCTTATCTCTTCAGTATAAACACGTGCTATAATATCAAAACAAAAATACGCACTGACATATGCGCTGCGAAAACGTGGGTCATAAAGAGAAAATATTACTATGAAGAGGTGAAAACGTTGCGTCTGCAACGAATGCAAGTCCGATTGGTCATAATATAATCTCCCCCCTACGCCTCACCCTTTCTCGCAGTGCTACGACCCGTCTGATTCCACCTAAAGATAGTGGAAATATTAGCCTCCTTTTCGGCCGCGTCCAGATCTGAACCGAACCCCAAACCGAACGCCACTCGAGACTCCTTAAGGGGGTAGACACGGGTAATGCAGCGCGCTGTAATACCGACATAATGTGCCCGAAACATGGGTTTGGGGGGATACGTTGTTTGTCCTTATATGAGCAAATTTTGGGCTGGATGAGGTCTCATTCGAAAGAGGAAGGTTCAGTGCACAGCGCTCTGGTCATGGTTGGACGAAATTGTGTTGATATCTAATAATACGAGTGTTCAAAGTAGAGCAAAACTTGACAAAATACACCCGCATGAATCCAAGTATTTGTAGGTCACTAAAAGAGTTTTGTGACTCAAACGATGACCAGAGCGCTGTGCATTGAACCTTCCTCTTTCGAATGAGACCTCGCCCAGCGTAAAATCTGTTCATATAAAGACAAACAACGTATCCCCGTGATTGCATTCCCAAATACGAGTTCCGCCATATTGGCGATAATACAGAGCAAGTCACGTGACAAATTTAGTTGAGCTAGTGGACACGAGATGGCGCCTACTCGGGAGGACTGCCAACGTGGAATCATAGTAAAACTGAAGCGTTAGCTGGATACACAAGCCACAGTAAAAGCGTGATGCATTCATTGCATGCATTTTCGGACGACTTTAGGTTAGGTTATATGCATTTTAGGCATACATTGACTAGGAACTGCTGGGAATTATCTGCATTTACTAAATTAACGGTTTTACCGTAACACATACATCACCGCTGCCGAATATATTTTATAATTATATAGCCACATTATTTCAAATAAAAAAAGAGATTGGAATTTTTTAATAACACTGGAAGTAGTGATTTACTGATATCATATTTTCAGAATGTGGAAGTTACAGCAATTATTTGCAATTATTGCTTTTATTATTATTCTTATGATTATTGTATATAACATATAACAAGGAAAAGTCTCCAAATCGGTCAACAGTTGATTCCTTGATTTTTTTTGTAATTCTTTACGCTCCTATGCAGAGATGGGCATTATTTAATTAAAAGAATATACTTCCGAATGGCCCCAGTGGCCGATCGACACGAGGTTTGGGGGGAGGGTGTGTGTACCCTAAATCTAAAATTCTATTTAGCTTCGGGTATTTATTAGTTTCCGTTGTTTATTCGAAGGTCTTTCATTTTTGGCTTCGAATAATTTTTCATCTTTCATTATATCTTTATCCTAAGGTCGTATTCAAATATATTGGCCGGTCGATTCGTTTTCGTGAACAGCGATCGAGGAGAAATCAGCCATCACCATCTGACGATCGTGGATTTGTCAGTTGGAGTTCCCTAGCCACCGAGGGGTATGGTGGGGTAACGGGAATGCTGCTCGGCCCTGTCCGAACGTAGCCGTGTGGCTGTTATTTATTCTTATTGTCAGCGTAGTACATATGTAGTTGTGTGCGTCACGAAGTTATACGTAGACCAATACGAGATGAAGCTATCGAGAAAGAATCAATGTTCTGACCAATAAAGCTCCCTGAATATTTTCGGAGCTAAGGCCTCAGGTACACCTATTCTGATGCGTGTATTTTTACGCTGCAGCTCGGTTTGGCCTATACATGACAGAAGCTTGGCGCTATCCCCACCACTTCTGGCTCACTCGTGTTCTGCGATGACGAGAGAACACGCGTTACGAATAGGAGTGTGCGGATCGTCCCGCGGCTCGGATTCTCGGCCCTCGGAACGGGTCGGAAAATTTCGGGCGGGATCGGGCGGGGTCCCGATACTTTCGTATTGCTCGAGATCCAGACGGTTTCAGGATCCCGAGACTCGATTCGGGCTACAAGCATGACCGCCATGAGCGGGCAATTTGATTTCAGGTCGGCTTGGCAAAACTCGGACGCGATCGGCTCGAAAGCCAGCTATTACGAGGGGACCGAGACGGAAAGAATTATGTATATCATTTATATCGATACCAGAGTGATAAGTTTTTACTTTCTGTCTCCTATTGAATCATAATTTGTATCTTATTATTTATTTACATATATATGTATTTTCATTGCTACCAAATAGTCTGTGAATACTGAATACGTCCATATACGTACTTAAATAAATACCATGTTCAGAATTTGGGAAGAAGACTATTTTTATATCGACAATATTTTAAAATTTGAATAAAATATACTTCATACTTAGTAGGTACTTTATGTAAAGGGAATATATAGGGTATTATCTTTTTCCGGATACGTTCAGATTTAAAATAGAAAACGTACGAACTATAAGCATACAAAAAGGAATATTTCCTAGATGTTTCATAATAACAACAATATACAGGAGGCGAATATTTTATTATTTCAGATTAACGTGTAAGAAACATAATTTTTCTATGTTTTCAGGTAATAATTTTAATCTATTACTGGTAACGATATCGTCCGATCGCGTCCGAGTTTTGCCGAGCCGACCTGAAATCAAATTGACCGCTCATGGCGGCTATGCTTGTAGCCTGAATCGAGTCTCGGGGTCCCGAAACTGTCGGGATCTCGAGCAATACGAAAGTATCGGGATCTCGCCCGATCCCGCCCGAAAGTTGCCGGCCCGACCCGAGCCCGAAAAATCGGGTACCCGCACACCCCTAGTTACAAAACTCACCGGCCAATAAATCTGAATACGATCTTAGAAGTTCGAATAACAGATGAGAACCTTTGTGTCCCGAGCCGCGCGAGATCGCCGTGCTCGGCGATGTGTCATCGATTCTAAAGAAACAGAATTTGTTTATTTTTCATCGTATGAATATGAAAGTGCCATAAATGGATTCCTGGCATTCTCCCGATTAAATTGACCGAAAATAATTTAAATCGGACTATTTTTAAGAAAACGGGCTTCCAATTCTGCAAACAATTTTTCACGTAATTTCCTTAATTTTGGTCCGAATTATATCATTTTTGGGGCCAATTTGATCGAGAAAACATGAGGAATCGACTGACGCCACTTTCGCAAAGATCTGATTAGAAATGCAGACCTGCAGATTTGTCACTGCTTAGCGCGCAACATTGTATGGCCCCGCTGGTTTCGAGCGCCGAAGCCCACGAAACTCAGCGAGTCGCATGATTGCCAGCGAGAAGGACAAGAGGGGACTTTCCATGGCGAAGGAAAATCAGCCTTCTACAGAACTCAAATCGAGAAAGACTTTGCTAACACACTTTATATTCACGTCAAATAAATACTTTAATTGTAAAATTTAGACGACGAACTATTGTTGAATTTTGCCAGTTCTTACATATGCCCCACTGGGTTCGGAATTCCTGATCCCAGAGTTTCATGCATTTACCAATTGAAATGTTGCTTCAAGTCATCGGGCAATTGCATTGTTTCTTCTCGTACATATGCATATCTGTTCGCGAGTAGGTGTCATGAATGATGCGACTTTTGTTTCCCAAATAAATTCACCCCTATCAGGGCCCTCGCTCGAACCGCTTGACAAGGAGACCGAACGATGTGAACCGAGTGCGAGTGAAATAGCGCAGCAGCGGTACACCCTCGGTCGACGGCGACTTGAGTCATCCAGTACTGAATACGAAATGTTCAAAATTTCTCATTACACCTTGATGAGAGTGTTACCATTCCTGGATTGTTGGTGAGTCAAGACACGAACCAATTCAGTCTATTTTTTCTTATGAATACATGATTAGAACACACTCTACGTTCAATAAAAATTGATCAAATTGCTCCATGTTTGATATCAGTTTCATCGGGAAATCCTAAAAAATTCATCAGTAATACTTTCATCAATACTTATCAAAAACACGAACATTTTATTTTTCTGTACTGGCTATTTTATCTAGCTCGTCGGTTTTATTGTTCTCGGCTGTCAACGGGCGGTCGACTAGGACCCGAAGGTCCACGCTCGCAACGAGAAAGCAAAACAGTGGGGTGGGTAGGTCTTTCCCGATAAACTGAGCCCAAAGGCTTCTCAACAATTGAAACATTGGAAGGCTATACATATTCTTTCTGATCCTTTCGGCGATATGCGCAACCATTTGTATGCCCGGTTTCATGTCTAACAAGTCAGGCGATTTTGTTTGTGATAGCCATATATAAAGACAGTCCTGTAACGTTCACTACATCTTCAATTATAAAACTGCAAATATGTTATTTTACACATGTGTCTCGCTGAGTTTCGTCGGCTTCGACGCTTGAAACCAGCGGGCCCATACAATGTTGCGCACTAAGCACTGATGAATCTGAAGTTTTGCAATTTCTAATCAGATCTTTGCGATCGTGGCGTCAATAGATTCCTTATACTTTCTCAATCAAATTGGCCCCAAAAATGATACAACTCAAACCATAATTAAGGAAATTACGTGAAAAATTTGTTTGCAGAATTGAAAGCCCGTTTCGTTAAAAATAGTTCGATTTAAATAATTTTTTCATAAAAAAAATGCGCAGGCTGGATGCGCGTGATTATTACGTGGCTCCCTCCATAGACATATATAGACGGATCAGAAGATGGGACTATCGGCGTGGGGAAGGAAGGCTTGGAGGGGTAAAGGCATAGGTTCAGATACAGGCACGTCGGTTAGCTTCGGATGCATTCGGCATGCATAACCACAGCGTTATCCGATTTACTCGTATCGCTCCCCTTACCGCGAACCTTGCCACCCCCCCCCCCCCCCCCAGCTTACGCTCCGCCGTCTATATATGTCTATGGTCCCTTCCTCGAAGTGACAGAAAATTTAACCTATGTATACGCTATATGACAATAAATGTTGAGCGGCCATTTCGTTCTTTTGCGCTACATTTGTGAACTTTTTATCATCCTTCCGAAACAGTATTATTACGTCGCAACAGTATCTTTAGGAAATCGGGTCTAGCATATAGGTTATATTTTCTGTCACTTCGAGGACAGAAAAGCCGGTCCTCCAAGTGACAGAAAATATAACCTATATGTTATACCTGATTTTCTAAAGACACTGTTGCGGCGTAATAGTAATGTTTCGGAAGGATGATGAAAAGTTCACAAATGTAGCGTAATACAACGAAATAGCCGCTAAATATTTATTGTCTTATAGCATATACATAGGTTATATTTTCTGTCACTTCGAGGAGGGACCACATAATAATCACGCGATGGATTCAACATCAAACACAATTTTATATATGTTTGTTCATAACTGCTTTCTGCATAGGATGTGTATTTCATGTTCTGTTTCAGTGTTTTGCTAATTAAAAAATGTCTATCCTAACAAACTTCATTTTCTGGGGACATGCCCTCATCTATTTTTCCTTTTCACTTATAATTCCTTACTGCCAATGTAGAATATTGTAGCATAAGCACAGTTCAAGTAAATGTACAATAAGTTTTCTACGTTTGCAGTACCAGCAGACTTTCTGTTTAAAATGTACAACGCAACAGCTGAGAATTTCTTTCCTTATTCAGAATAGAATACGGAAATAGCAAACAGCTCCCTCTCGCGTGCACAGGCAGCTGCGTATCTATGGGTAATACCATTTCAGTGCAGAAAAAACCTGCTGTAATACCGACCGGCCAAATCGGCCAGGTCACGTGACGTGTCTACCCCCTTAATGTCCCCGTTCCTACGTGTGGAACGTATACATATTTCTACCGATCTTCTTCGCCAGTTTCGACAGAGTCTCGTGGCTCGCGACAGATAAAGATTGAAGGACAGAGAGTGTTTAGAGTAGTGCAGACGAAAGGTTTGCCTGCCATATGACACCGGGGAAGGGACCGCGGGACCCTCGACCAAAGAAAAGTCAGGCTCGCCGCGATGTTCGAGCTCTTCCCAGCCGATGTTGGTAAAGTCCCGAACCATCAAAGGAATGGTTCACCCACATGGGGTAAACAACTGTAGTGGTGCATCCCTGTCCCTCACACCACCATGATTTGTCATCCTTATAATTGGGGGTGGCAAGTGGATTAAAGAAGCAATACAAGGTGGTAATAAACGAAGAGTGTCCCACAGACCTTTCCAATGTATATACCTACGCCTACGGTTTGAAATGTCTACGGGACTCACGGAATAACCTGTACTACGGATTTATCCGAGTTTACCCTATGATTGTTTTAATATGATACCGTTTTCACGACTTTTCTACTTTCCAAACTGGTAAGATGTCTTGCGGGGGAGCCAGGAAGAAAAATCAAACACATGGAGGGAAAAACTGTACGGGCTGCCTTGTCTGCCATACCTGGTTCCCAAAAATTAATCACGGTGATCGGCCAAAGCGTTTCGAGAGGGTCGCGGTTTATGACCGTATTGTCCAGCGAGCCAGCTGTAGAGAACGGTACGTGTGGGTCCTCGTACTACCTACCCACTAGAGCTGTTCAAGTACCCGGAAAAAGCAAGCCGAGCCGGGTACCCGAAGGAACCGAGCGGCTCGGATAGAACTAAGTATTTGAATTTTTCCAAGCAGCCTGGAAAGTAAGCGAGCGGGCCGTGAGAAACCGGGTGGCTTGGAAAGAAACGAACGGTCCGAATGAAGGTCGAGCAAACCGCTCGTTTCTTTCTAAGCCACCCGATTTCTTACGGCCCGCTCGCTTACTTTTCAAGCCGCCCGGTTTCTTTCGGGCCGCTTGGAAAAATTCAAGTACATGGTTCTATCCGAGTCGCTCGGTCCTTTCGGGTACCTGGCTCGGCTTGGAAACCGAGTCCCGGATTGGTTCGGATTTCAAGCTACCCGAATATTCAAGTACTCGTACAGCTCTACTACCCACAGAGCAATATATGGATTAGCTTCGATTGAACAGTGTCACCCATTTTTTTATTGGAAAAATAATAAATTATCGATTGTAAAGATCGAATGAATTTTCGCCGGTCTCGGAACCCGGTTTTGTCTCGGCGCACGTGAGAAACATGCCACGAATAGGTATAGCAATTAAAAAGTATGTATTATCCACCATCAATACGCCTCGTGGAGAACGGACACAAGGAGAAACGGGATAGTCCACTGACTGAGCGTGACTCCTCCTGCGTCATCTTTCTTTCAAATTAAAACTTTCGGGGTTCGGTTCAGATCTGGACGCGAAAAATTACCTTTTTTAAAAAAAGGCACAAAAAAGCGCCAAGTATATAATCCCATCAAAAAGAATCCCATTTAAGAACATTGTCGTAAATTAATATGAATTTATTATGTGCTATATTTAACTTTATAAAAGGAATGATATACAAAAATTGTGCCAATTATCACAATGGCTATTTATATAAAGAAAAAAATGTATTAAATAATATTAAGCAGATATATTTTTATACAAATAAATATTTTAATACGAATAAACATTTTATTCAAAATACTTGGCGCTGCTCTTCGAAAAAAATGTTAATTGTCTTGGTTAATAAATAAAACAAGACAAGACAACAGTGGTGGGGATAGCGAAAAACCCACACCGTGTACACCAAACCGAGCCCATAAGGAGACAATACGTATTTAATACATTTTTTTCTTTATATAAATAGCCATTGTGATAATTGACGCAATTTTTGTATATCATTACTTTTATAAAGTTAAATATGGCACATTAATAAATTTATATTAATTTAAGACAATGTTTTTAAATGGGATTCTTTTTGATGGGATTATATACTTGGCGCTTTTTTTTGTACCTTTTTTTTTTAAATAATGAAGATAACGCCGGCGGTTGGTTCAGTAGCCGAAACAACGCCTACACTCCACACTACTTGAGATGTTTGAAGGGCTTTACTACGTCGCGGTCACCGATTACTGGAAACTGTGTTTCAAATAAAATGAAGAAAGTTTTCTATCACAGTAGACGGAGAAGCAGTTCTGTAAATTATTTTAGGGCCGGCAAGAGTATAATAAACCTCGCTCGCTCAGCTGCGTACCAAATGACCGCGGACCAGGTTCGGGTGAAATTTTTACCGTTCGGCACCGTACGCGGTTTTCTGATTCACCGGAACCACGGATCGGGAAAAACCCTAATTTTTCCCCTACCTTCTGCGACCGACAGTTCTTCCTTCCTCATCCCCTCCTTTCGGAAATGACTAATCAGAAAGCTCATTTCAACCCCGTTTTTTGAATGCAAACCAATAGCGTCAGTTTAGTGTCAACTTGCGAAGAAAGCTTGCATCGCAAGATCAGTTCAGCGCAAACAGTGAACCATACAGTTTGTATTCAGTGCGTGTAGAAATTTTTAAAAGGCTTCAGTGCAGAACAGCAGTTCGATATTTTGTGCTGAAAGTGCGATCTACTTCCATCGTAGGTATTAATAGTTATTATTATTTTTTTAACACTTTCTATATATCTCTACATCCTTTGTCAATTTATTCAATCATTATTTTCCGTTAAAATTTATTACTGACATGGATATACAACGTTTTACTTTAAATTGGTCGCTGTACGAATACTTTTTACACCGTCTGTACATAAATTCATCGTATGGAATTTGGGCATTAAATATTCAAATTATTTTGAACTTAAATGAATTTAATTAAAATACATATAATAAATATTAATGGAATCAAAAATCGTATAAAACTAATTCTTAAATAGTCAGGTATAGAAATTTAAGTGAATGTCTCTCTAAAATATTCAATATTAATTCCTGAAACGAATTGTGACTGCCCCCTCAACTAGATCAAAAGGAAGTCGAGTTAATTATATTAATAGAATTATACACATCTTTATGTACAGTATACAACAATGGAATTGGAATGGTCAGAGGAGCAATGCCTCGAATTGATTGGGGCATACGAAAGGCAGCCCGTTCTGTGGAAACCATCACACCCAACCTATTTCTCCAGGAGCAAAAAGAAAGATGCCTGGCAGACAATTTCTAACGAAATTGGCATCGAGGAAGAAAATGTTCGTCAGAAAATGACGAGTCTGTTAGGGTCCTTTCGTCAACAAAAGGCTAAAGGACAATGTTCCGTTGGCACTGGGAAAGGTACGTTGAAAAAAACTGTTGGTTTTCTACAATGTATTGTAGTGCATTCTGTATTCACAATCTTTATTTAATTATTCAAATACAAATAATTGTTACATTTCAGCAAGACACGAAGTGTACAGATCCAAATGGTTTGCATTCAAACGAATGCACTTCTTAATGGATAAAAATCAACCCAGGCGAACCCTAAATACACGCAATGTAAGTAAAATAGTTGTATTTAAATAATTTCCGTCACGCGCAGTCATTCTGCCAAGGGACAGTTCCGCTGGTAACGAAATAATTAGTAAATTCTTGTCTAATGTTTTGTGATTTTTGAGACGGTCTTCGAGGTACATTATTAACAGGCAGAAACGACGAAGTGTTTACAGTAGTTTGTGTCCTCGAGCTACCTGCTACTAATTCTCCATTCCTGTCATTGTCCAACATCCCTGATGGACAGTAGGATGCTCTTGAACTTTTCAACTTTCGCAGAAAATTGTGTAGATATACAATTGTTAGTGCAATAATCTCAGCTTTTTCCGGCTGCAATAGCATAGGTTTCCTCAAAATACGAAATACTGAAGAACATATCCCAAATACATTCTCTACCACTCTTCGTGCCCTACTCAGACGATAATTAAATATTCTTTCTCTGCTTCCTTTGCTGTGAGTTCCCGAGTATGGTTTCATTATATTTTCGGTGAGAGGAAATGCCTCGTCACCTAGTATGACGTACGGCATGTTAATACGCCTTCCAGGCAGTGGAGTTTCTTCGGGCAAGGCTAAATCTTTTCTTTCAATTGTTTTGTACAAATCGGTGTTTTTGAAAACACCACTGTCCGAAATTCTACCTTGGCAACCAACATCGACAAATAAAAAAGTATAGTCTGCATCTACAAGAGCAAACAATACAATGCTAAAAAAGGATTTGTAGTTGTAATATTCACTGGTACTGTTAACGGGGCATTGTAGCATAATGTGTTTTCCATCCATTGCCCCCACGCAGTGCGGAAAATTCCATTTTCTTTCGAACTGGGAAGCTACGCTTTCCCACTCTTCCGTAGTTGAAGGCATCTAGAAAAACACATAACTATATAAAAAACGCGATATATGTATGTGCACAGGGTAAATGAATAACAGCTACCATCTCAAAGAACTCGTTATTTGGTGGTTTCAGCAAATATTATCGATTACAACAGAGTACTTAGACAACTGAAGGCCACCACGATATCCCAGACAATATAAAATTTAAAAAAAAAAATGTCTGCTCGACCGAATACAATATATTTCAGAAAAGCAATACGTAAGGAGTTATTTCAGGAGACAGTTGTTATTAATTCACCTTGTATCGAGATCTGTAAGGATCACTATAAAACTGGTGTATATGACAAAAAATGAAGAACACAAATTTTAAGAACACTAATTGAGATTGAACAAGTAATCTAATTCGATATAATTTGTTACAGGAAACTTTATTGGATACGGAGACGGAGGCCGAGTGTGGTGAAACCAGAGCATCGACTCCGCCAAATGAAGAAATTGCTGGACCGTCCAGATGTGAAAATAATCGAGAAACCCCACAACCAGCATCACGACGATCACCACCACCACGACCACCACCACCAGTAGCAGCAGCACCAGCAAGAAGGACAAGAAACGAGGAAGACCCGCGGATAGAACAGACATTTGAAATTTTGCAAGACACCTACCAGCAATTCACTACCGCGGCGAAAGGCGACAGGTTTGGGGCGTATGGGGAGTATGTAGCCCACAAACTGAGGTCTTTGAACCCCGTCAGGGTTGCATCCATTGTCGAACACCAGATCAGTAATATTATATTCCAGGCGGACATGGGTCAATATGACCAATATGATCAGTATGTATATTATAATATCCCCCCCACAACCCCTTTCCCATCACATTTCAGTCCTCACATGTATCCCCCGAACACATTCCCATCCGACACCACCAATCCCGTACACCACGAAAATTTCCATACATACACCCCAGAGCCGCAATAAATAGTTATTATAATAAAATGCAATTTGTAGTTTGGACTTACCTTTACATGACTTCTTAAACCTTCAATTAGCGCAGGACAAACTTCCATTACTATTGTCGATATTGCTTGCCTTGACACTTTAAAAACATATTGCAAGCTTGTATACGAATCGCCTGTTGCTAGAAAGCGTAATGTTATTGCCAACCTCAGTGAAACGGGAATAGCGTCCCTGAACCGTGTATCTTTCTTCATCACTTTTGGTCCGATCATCTGAATGAGTACTTCAAAATCCTCACTGGACATTCGCACAAAATTGTTAAACTGTCCCGTGCTAAGCTCAACTTTTAATTCATTCAAGATATTGTGTCCCTCTTCATTTCTGCGTCTATATAGTTCCGTTATCCACCATCGTCTCTCTGCTTTGTGTTTAGTTTGCTTTTCTTTTAATAATTTGTACGTTAAAAGAAAAGCTGCGCTCGCAATAATGAGTTGTTCCTTCGATGCCATTGTGACGGTCTGGGTGTGAGGACGCACAAGAGTTGTAGATCACGATACGGTTTAGTCACCGATTGTAATATCGAAAGACAACACTGACCGAACTAACGCGCCGAAATCACTCTTGTTTTATTCGACACTTCTTGAATTGGATATGTATATTTAAAACTAGTAAAGGTTCGTCCGTTGACCAGAGACTAAACTGAACTGGCCTAGCGTCTTACCGACTTATATATATACGGTCTTACGGTCTTAGGCCTAAGGTACTAGCTAGAGGTGGAGGGGTTGATGCGTAAAGGTGCAAAAGTTGAAGGTTGTTGTGGAGGATTGCGCGGATGACTAGTTGCTATGACTAGACAGGGTGATTCACCAGCGACGCCCGTCCAAGGATGCCGCCTCGTACCCCGTAGCGAGGATAACACCCCGTGGGGTACGTCACCGCAAAAGTAGTTCGATTTAGATGACATAGAATATCATTTTCATCGGAAAAACATAAGGAATCCATTGCTGTCACTTCCATATCAATATGATAAAGAATAAAGACTTTCTTAATACGCTGTAATGAATATTTCATATTTTCACCCTTGACAGCGGGGTGCCGACCTGGAATCGCGGCGGTCGATCGAGGATTCATACCTGTTTCAGAAATAAAATAATTCCTTATTCTTTATCGTATCGATATGGAAGGGATGCCGATGGATTCCTTATGTTTTTCCGATGAAAATCATTCCAAATTTCATACAAATCCGACTATTTTTAAAGAATTCAGCTTGAAATGATATAAAACAACTTTTCCTGAAATTTCCTTCATTATGGTCTGAATTACATTGTTCTTGGTGTTAGTTTCATCGGCGAAACATAAGGAATAAATTGACGTCATTTTCGCAAAGTTGTGAAGAGAAATGCGGAACTCTTGAACATTTCTGAATTTTTAATGGTATTCCAACCGTTTGAAGGATCGAAACCCATAAAATTCGGTGAGGCACTGCAGGGGGTTGTCCTAGCCACGGGGTACCAGGTGGCAACTCTTTGACACGCGTCGGTGGACAATCACTCTGTATTGGTAAACGGGATGACTCCGAGGGTTGAGCTGTATGTTTATTTACCTAACTATGTATCACACCATCTTTGCGACTGCGGAGTGGGCTAAGTTAAGCACAGAAGTTGGTGAAGAAAGATACAATGGCACTTTCGACCCCTCCGCATGCGTCATTCGTGCGCGCTCAGCCTGCTCAGCGTATACGCATTCAGGTCTGGCCCCGGCTTAACGAAACTCACCGGCCAATATATCTGGACACGACTTTAGTCACTCCATATATCTTCCTTGTGCAGCGCGTGAAGGAATGGCCAATTCCTTTCACTATGCATGAGTGCGGTTGGTGTCCGAGAATGAAACGCACTTGGATCAAAGGAGTTCCTTAATTAACAGAAGACAAAGAATTTTAAGCGGCCCATTTTCTCATCTATAAGAATACATTTTTTTTTCAATAAGCTCTTGTTTGAGTCAATGGGATTTTTCTCGGCAGTGAGAGAGAGAGAGAGAGAGAGAAGCGCATCCGCGCCACATGTAATGTATATCCTCAATTAGTAATCGCCTACTGTTTCTCCCTTCCACGCCATTATTTATCCCAATCACTTACTTTACTCTCCTCATTTGCACCTTCTCCTGCTTCTACTTCCTTGTGCACTCTTCCTTCCAGTCTCCTCCCCCACTCCTCCCACTCTTTCTCCTTCTCTCAATCTCTCTCATCCAAACCTCGCCGTCCTTTCGCAATATACGGTATGTTCGGCTACACGATTGCATGTTTTAAGCACATCTTTAAACGCTAATAACTCTGCGGTTGCAAGGAGAAATGCCGCATGTCTCATGTTTTCACTTCCGAGATGTTGTCGCTTTAAGTTCTAAACCCCAAATTCTCCTTATTAAGGCCACGCAAGGTTAGGAATGAATAAAATTGATTCAATCTACTCGATAGATAGTACAATGTATTGCCTTGAAGGTCACAATATACGATATGGTTGAAATTGTCCTGACAGTCGCTTTCATATCGGGTAATCAAATATATCGCATTCCATTTAAAAAAAATGATCGTCAGCTTCGTTTCACGAAAAATATTGTGAACACCAAAAAGTGACACATCGTATTATGTAAGGTATAAGAAGCAGTAAAAGTTTTCCTGAACTCTATATACGAATAGCAGGTATAGCCACTTGGCCGCTGCTAGTACCCCACGACTCATTGTCAACCAGTTGAGCCGGTGCTGGCGACGCAGCGTTCATATTCCAATAATTTTCTTGCGGCTAATTTAAAAGTGTTCGCGTTTCTGTAAACGTGTCCGTAAAGTGGCCAATAGGGCTATATCCTCATTTTGTCAATTTTTTGAATAGAACCCCGGTATTACAAAATTGCATTTGATTAGAACAATTACAAAATAAATGGTATAATTTTTTTTTAAGCGAAATAATTTTTATTAGAAACTCTTATGTCTCCAGTGTAAGCACCCAAAAGCTCATTGTTATCAGTTTCTTAGTTCAACCGTTATAATTTCAACAGATTTATTGAAAAACGCTGAACACTATATTTCAACGAGCTGTAAGATCCACAATTATTAAAATGTTGAACAATCCTTCGAGATGTGTTGATATATCACTAAAGACAACACCATATCTAGAGACGCGGTAGCGTCTCGACGCCAAGTACATGAATCGACACCCTGTATATGTTATGTCGACTGTCGCTACCGCTACCATTTACTCGTCCCCGGGCTATTCCAACCTAACATGAAATTTATTTCATTAATATCTTATCACGCTTGCAATATTTTCTAAATTTAAAAGCATTTTTCTCATGTAAACCGCATATCAGCTTTCGAATAAGACCAATTTCAATAAAATCGGTCCACGCATGACAGACATATCGTAATATCGTCTCAGGGATCTGTCGAAAACGGTAAGATTTTTCTTCTGATTCCGCGTTATTATACTCACACCTTCAGCCAAAACGAACTAATACATGTTTCGTTCGTGAATCGCTATCTTCATACGCGTTACACGCACACCTTCAGCCAAAACGAACTAATACATGTTTCGTTCGTCAATCGCTATCTTCACTATGCAATCTACTCCAAATTGTGACAGCTTACAGTCAGGATATAATGAGAAGCCACGTGTTTTTATACAAAATAACCTGACGAGTATCACTATCAAATCCCACGAGAGAGAAAGAGATATTCACCATTTCACTCTTGACCACTCTTTACAACTCTTATGTTTATGGCGGTAACTCAATGGCAATGCATTGCGCATTTAAATAAGAATAATAAAAAAATATATATTAAATAGAACACAAGATTTGGTTTTTTACTTTATATCTTCATTATGTTGGTATAATTGACAGATTTAAAAATCAGCTGGAATAGATGAAAAATGGCGGCCTAATCAAAAACCGAAATGCACATTTTCAGATTCATAGAAAGTAAAATAGCGGCATAAACGTAAGAGATCTTAAGTGTGGTTAAGAGTGAAATGGTGAATATGTCTTTCATTAACTTATTTCATTAACTATAAATTATACAAATTATACTATAACTTTAATTAATATAAATATAAATAATGTAATATTAATTAATATAATGAAACAAGAAATTAATTAAATAAAAAACCTACAACGTGGATATCCGTTGATGATTTACGAGTAGAAAAACAAGCTTGGCCACGAAATGCTAAAAATGCAGACATATTTTTCTTCGAAAGGTGTTAATTGTGGTTGTTATTACATTTTAATGTTAAATACGTTCAGCGCCAAGGCTGCTTTCAGCACCATAAGCTGTTTCGCGCACCATGTATTGTACACAAAGTACTATACACATAATACATATAGATCGGAAGTGCGGTGCACATGGTTTCTTTTCGTAGTTATTCAACTAACGTAGAATTTATCCTTAATTCTGTCCCGCGATAATTTGTAAGTTATAATATTAAGAATTATCTGAAGTCATTCCCTATGCAAATTATCTTTGTAAAAAGAAGTGAGATCCCCACAAAAAACTTCAAAAAAGTAAAAAAAATACGCCAAGTACACGAAAATCAAATAAATCACAAAAAATATAAAAAGTATACAATACAAAAAAATATGTGAAATCAAAATGAGCTGCCAGTACTGGCAGCATGGTTCGAGGGGGCCAATTTATTAGCGCGAACGAATTTTGTTTTCGACTATTATTTTAAAAGATACGATGGTTAAGTTCTGTTTTTCAAATGGAACTATTTTTTCTGAAGACTTGAGTTGATAGTGCGTTCCAAGACGAATTAAATAAGCTGTAATGTATACACTTTATTTTCACTGGTTTTTAAGATATTGCGCTTGCAAATTTACTAATTTTCACTGGAAGAAAACTGTCTGGTATAGCACGGACCGGGGACGATCTTACTGGCGCCACGGGTGGCACTACCTGTTAAAATAGATACCTACCTGACAAAGGTCTACGCCAGGAATGGCAGGCCCAAAGGCTGGACAATTCTTTTCCGCCAGAAATGCTACTTAGGTAGGTAAGGAAAGTAGAGACATGATGGGGAAGCTAAGGAAAAATGCAAATAAAGTGATGATTGTTGCTATTAATTAAGTCTAACTCCAAATACAACTATAAGTTAATGATTTAACATTTTTTACACACTTTGGACTATCTGTGGTCAGGCGTCTAAGTGATTAAACTTTACAAAACACATGGGAAAAAAACGTTCTCCCCCACTCGCTTTCGCCAGCGACCACACTATTATAACACAGTGGCTTCCTAATTATGTATTTATCACGTGCCTAGCATCTTTTAATTAGGGTTTAGGGAGATGCCCCATCTTACCTCGCTACCCCGTCATACCCCTACTTCCCCTACATCTGCGGTATCGAGAAGCGCACCGTTACTTTTATTTCGCACTTGCTTCTACGCTCGGATCGCCGGTTCTTTTGGGGAAGGATGCAAGTTCGATTGGTTAGGTTAGGAGGTGTGAAAGTTGCTAGACTAAATTTCAACCGTAGGGAGCAGATTGTATCAGAACCAATCGGATTTGCATCCCTCACAAACGGCTGCTCTCTTGAAGAGGCCCTCTTAACAACAATACCTCCTCCCCAATGCCCATCTTCTCTCACACGGAATACGTCAACGCATGCTTTTGTTTTGATATCGGAGCTCGTGTTTATACTTGAGAGATAAGGGATCTGTTCGAATTTTTATGGAGGACCACGCGTCGACAGCGGGCTACCACTTTTCTTCCTGTGTCTCTCCGCGAGGCGTATTGACGGTGGACTGTAGGAGCGTAAATGTCTGGATGCCAGTTATTGAATTCAGGAGACGATGGAAAGACTTTATTACAAAACGCACATGCACTATAACATTAAAGCAAATTGTATTCCTCAGGGGCAGGAGTACTGGTAATGATCGAACTTGCGCACTACTTCGCGCAGACCGATTACACGGAAGGTGGAATCAGACGGCCCGTGGATCCGCGAGCCTGGCTCGTGGAACCGCGATCCACGAGCCGTCTGATCGGTCATGGCTCCGCTCGCCCGGGCTCGCCAAGCCAACTTGACGAGCTAGACGAGCCGAGCTAGTTCGCGGTGCCAGGAGCCGTCTGATTCCACCTGGAGAGTAGTCGGGTCACACACTGGACAAATGATACAGTGTGATTCTGGAGCTACGCCCGTCGAAGGATGCGGCCTGGTACCCGCGAGGACAACCCGCCCGCAGTGCCTCACCGAATTTTATGGCATTTTACGGAAAAAGGTACGAATCCTGGGCCGAACGTAGCGAATTGAGGTCGGGTCCCCGCAGTCGAGGGTGAAATATTGCTATATGCCGCGGCCTTTAGTATTCGAGCGGCACGGTTTATACATGCAATTCTGATTAGGGGTATCCCACAGTCGTTAGTCTATCGGAAATTGCAATATCGGATATATTTTGTAAGAAAAGCTAGGAAGCTCGCCGCAATCGTAACAGTAAATTCTTTAAATTTTTAAATATCTAAGTACCTTATCAGAAGGATAAGGGGTAGATTTTGGGATCGTTAGTGCTCTAGTCCCATACGGGTGTTTTCAATGGAATCAGATAGGTAATTCATGAGTAGAATTTTATGGTAAATAAAGTTTTAATATTGGAATAGCGAATGTAAGTAGAAGAACATAATAAAATATGGAAAAACTCAATGAGACATTCGTATAATCGGACATAATTCCTGACTAGGGGCATCCCGCAATCGATTGATTGTCAGAAATTATCGTTAAATACAGATTAATTATAACATTGCAATGAGGTGTACAGAAAGAGATAAGGGGTGCAACTCACCAGAGTTGCAATGTGACTCACCAGTCACAATAAGATAAATGCAAATATGCTTTAAATTTCCTTTTTCAAATTCAAATAATTCCTCGTTGCTGATAAATTTGGATGCTTGGATAATTCTGTGTCGCTGGTGAACCTGAATCAGAAAGAGGGATGAGCCGCGAACACGCACACACACTTGATTATAGGATGCAATACAAACGAGTTGAACTATTAAGTGAGACCGAAATGATAATAAATTTAACTGAGCAAATCCAATGAAAATTTAGAGTAAATCGTTAACAGAATAAATTATTTAAAAGAATAAATTAATTAAAAGAGTTAATATAATTAATGTTTCAAAGTTAATAGAATGAATTGTTTCGCAAAGTTGAGTCTTTCACGCGGTTACACAGTAGACCGGAGAACTCTATCTCTAAAACACTTGCGGACCCTAATGACACGCACCTCGCGATTTACCGTCACAGAGTGTCGCATCTTCACGCTCTCGGCAGCGACCAGGGTGGGTCCGTACCGAAAATGCTTACGCTGCATTTTATCGCTCGGCCGCGCTCCCATGGGCCCGTCTACTTAACGAGGCGGTGTGTGTGTGTGTGTGTGTGTGTGTGTGTGCGCGCGCGCGCGCGCGCGCGCGCGTGTCTTTCTGTGTCTGTGTCTGTGTCTGTGTCTGTGTCTGTGTCTGTGTCTGTGTCTGTGTCTGTGTCTGTGTCTGTGTCTGTGTCTGTGTCTGTGTCTGTGTGTGTGTGTGTGTGTGTGCCCACGTCCGTCCATCAGAATCCCGATTCAAATATATGATCAATCTTTACGGAGCATTCGTACGCACAAGAAAACATGACATCCCATATCTTGAAAACCATACAATTTCGCACAACTAAGAGTCCTGCCTCAATGATAATAATTTCGTATACACAATTTCTCACTAGGGGAATGCCACAATCGTTGGACTATCAGAAATTGTGTTGGGTATTCAATTTTAACAACAATTTTTAATTAATTACTAATTCACACATGCGACAAAAGCGTGGGAAGGCGCGGTTCCCTGCACCGGATGTAGAGTATACAATTCCATCAGTCTTCTAAGAAGTGATCCAGTCTGCGCATTCCCGCTATAGCCGTTACTGATTATGTTATAATGTTTAACGCGACGGTCAGAGGTGTTCTGAACGAGGTTTCTCCCACAATGCTGCAAGGCATTGTTGAAACGCACCCCTGCCGCTTACATAGAACGGATTCGGCACGACAGGAGAACCACTGGGTCTTTCCGAACGCGACTCTCTGGTGAGAACGGCGATGCGTCAGCACCGCCTTATCTGTATCGCCGGACGGCAATACGTCGAGACGACGACGCTCCAAGAAAGGGGTTTTGTTCTATTAAAAATATTATTAATTAATAGGCAGGAGTATGATCAACGAGGGGTTTTCCATAACGCTAGGCGTTGTTGATGCATACCCTGACCAAAAAGAAAAATTTTACGTTCCGAACGTAACAATATCAAGCGTATCATAGCGTATTAAGAAATTCTTTTCTTCATCGTATCGAAAGGGAAGTGACACCTTATGTTTTTCGTGACACCTTATGTTTTTCGTGATTCCTTATGTTTTTCTGATGCAAATCATACCAAATATCATGCAAATCGGACTACTTTGTCACAAGCTATTTGTATTCCCTATGTAACGGTTGTCCGATTTACACGACATTTGTAATGATTTTCATCGGAAAACCCTAAGGAATCTATCGGCGACACTTCCATATCCATACATAAAACAGATGCAGGGTAATTATGGAGCATCGCCCGCCAAGAAGATGCGGCGGCCTGGTACCCCGTGGAGAGGACAGCCCTTGGCTGTGCCTCACCCGATTTTTATGGCTTTTTCCGGAAAGAGGTATGAATCCTGGGCCGAACGTAGCGAATTGAGGTCGAGCCCCCGTAGTTGAGGGTGAAATATCCATTATAGCGTATTAAGAAATTCTTTTCTTCATCGTATCGAAAGGGAAGTGACACCTTATGTTTTTCGTGACACCTTATGTTTTTCGTGATTCCTTATGTTTTTCTGATGCAAATCATACCAAATATCATGCAAATCGGACTACTTTGTCACAAGCTATTTGTATTCCCTATGTAACGGTTGTCCGATTTACACGACATTTGTAATGATTTTCATCGGAAAACCCTAAGGAATCTATCGGCGACACTTCCATATCCATACATAAAACAGATGCAGGGTAATTATGGAGCATCGCCCGCCAAGAAGATGCGGCGGCCTGGTACCCCGTGGAGAGGACAGCCCTTGGCTGTGCCTCACCCGATTTTTATGGCTTTTTCCGGAAAGAGGTATGAATCCTGGGCCGAACGTAGCGAATTGAGGTCGAGCCCCCGTAGTTGAGGGTGAAATATCCATTATAGCGTATTAAGAAATTCTTTTCTTCATCGTATCGAAAGGGAAGTGACACCAATGGATTCCTTACGGTTTTCCGATGAAAATCATTACAAATGTCGTGTAAATCGGACAACTTTTACATAGGGAATACAAATAGCTTGTGTCAAAGTAGTCCGATTTTCATGATATTTGGTATGATTTTCATCAGAAAAACATAAGGAATCCATTGATGTTACTTCCCTTTCGATACGATGAAGAAAAGAGTTTCTTAATACGCAATAATTGATATTTCACACTCGACTGCGGGGACTCGACCTCAATTCGATACGTTCAGCCCAGGATTCGTACCTTTTTCCGTAAAAAGCCATAAAATTCGGTGAGGCACTGCGGGCGGGTTGTCCTGGCCACGGGGTACCAGGCCGCATCCTTCGACGGACGTAGGTTCAGAATCACCCTGTATCATTTGTGCAGTGTGTGACCCGACTACTCTCCAGGTGGAATCAGACGGCTCCTGGCACCGCGAACTAGCTCGGTTCGCCTAGCTCGTCAAGTCGGCTTGGCGAGCCTGGGCGAGCGTAGCCATGACCGATCAGACGGCTCGTGGATCGCCGCTCCACGAGCCAGGCTCGCGGAGCCACGGGCCGTCTGATTCCACCTTCCGTGTAATCGGTTTGCGCGAAGTAGGGCGCAAGTTCGATCTCCTGCCCGTGAGGAATACGATTTGCTTTAATGTTATAGTGCATGTGCGTTATGTAATAAAGTGTTTCTATCGTCTCCTGAATTCAATAACTGGCATCCAGACATTTACGCTCCTACAGTCCACCGTCAATACGCCTCGCGGGGAGACACAGGAAGAAAAGTGGTGACCCGCTGTCGACGCGTGGTCCTCCATAAAAATTCGAACAGATCCCTTATCTCTCAAGTATAAACACGAGCTCCGATATCAAAACAAAAGCATGCGTTGACGTATTCCGTGTGAGAGAAGATGGGCATTGAGGAGGAGGTATTGCTGTGAAGAGGGCCTCTTCAAGAGAGCAGCCGCTTGTGAGGGATGCAAATTCGATTGGTTCTGATACAATCTGCTCCCTAAGGTTGAAATTTAGTCTAGCAACTTTCACACCTCCTAACCTAACCAATCGAACTTGCATCCTTCCCCAAAAGAACCGGCCATCCGAGCGTAGAAGCAAGTGCGAAATAAAAGTAACGGTGCGCTTCTCGATACCGCAGATGTAGGGGAAGTAGGGGTATGACGGGGTAGCGAGGTAAGATGGGGCATCTCCCTAAACCCTAATTAAAAGATGCTAGGCACGTGATAAATACATAATTAGGAAGCCACTGTGTTATAATAGTGTGGTCGCTGGCGAAAGCGAGTGGGGGAGAACGTTTTTTTCCCATGTGTTTTGTAAAGTTTAATCACTTAGACGCCTGACCACAGATAGTCCAAAGTGTGTAAAAAATGTTAAATCATTAACTTATAGTTGTATTTGGAGTTAGACTTAATTAATAGCAACAATCATCACTTTATTTGCATTTTTCCTTACCTTCCCCATCATGTCTCTACTTTCCTTATCTACCTAAGTAGCATTTCTGGCGGAAAAGAATTGTCCAGCCTTTGGGCCTGCCATTCCTGGCGTAGACCTTTGGCAGGTAGGTATCTATTTCAACAGGTTGTGCCACCCGTGGCGCCAGTAAGATCGTCCCCGGTCCGTGCTATACCAGACAGCTTTCTTCCAGTGAAAATCAGTAAATTTGCAAGCGCAATATCTTAAAAACTAGTGAAAATAAAGTGTATACATTACAGCTTATTTAATTTGTCTTGGAAAGCACTATCAACTCAGAAAAAATAGTTCCATTTGAAAAACCGAACTTAACTATCGTATTTTTTAAAATAATAATCGAAAACAAAATTCGTTCGCGCTAATAAATTGGCCCCCTCGAACCATGCAATTCCCTATTTTTTTTATATTTTTATCTCCAATAGTTTAGGAGAAAACCGGCTGTCCAGTCTTCCCGCGGACGCCCTGTATGTATAAATTGCAATAATCTTTTCCTTTCTTTCTTGTGCGTGCGTTCGTGAATGTGTGTATGGGCATATGCTAAGTATGATATTCGATTTAAATATATGTAGAATACATCTGACAGCGTTTCAAATACTCGTATGAACATGTATATGTATATGTTTATGTATTTTAGATTGTAAGGGAGCCATTGTAAATTTTGAATACTAAGACAATTAACATTTTTTCGGTTTCGCAGCGCCAAGTATTTTGAATATAATATGTATTCGCATTAAAATATTTATTTGTATAAAAATATATCTGCTTAATATTATGTAATACATTATAATGGAATGTATGAACACAGCATTTTGGCTGTGTGTATGTTGTTGTGTCATCTTAAGCGCAGTTGGAAAGCACCTTTATGTACTGGCAGCTTTTGATTTCATATCTTTTCTGTATTGTATACTTTTTCTATTTTTTGTGATTTATTTGATTTTCGTGTACTTGGCGTATTTTTTGTACTTTTTTAAAGTTTTTTGTGGTCCAAGTTTTAACAGAATCCGAAATGTTACTCCGAAAAGTGTCCGTTTTCGCGTGGAATCGCTCTTTGCCGTTCTCTTTCCTTTTCCTCTATCTCCTCCCACACCATCAGCTCGCTCACTGCCATCCTATTCCTATCTATTGCACCCCTTCTTTCCTTCTCCCATACTGATCATTTGTCTGTCCAAGAACTCTCTTTCTATCACCTCTTCCTTCTCCCCCATCTCTTTGCTAGCTCGCCTTCCATTCCTTCTGTCATCTTTGTTTCGAACCTTCATCCTATTTTCTCCACTCTTAGTCTCATCTTATCCCTCTGCACTTCTTCGCATACCGTGTAACCTGGTGTCATCCCCATTGTCCACCTCACAAACTTTTCGTGACCCTCTCCATTCGTTCTCTCTCTCTTTCTATCTACAAATGTCTGCTCCAAATCCCATGGACGGCCAGACCAATAGGTCAAATAACCTTAATCTCCTCATCCAGTTTTTTCTGAACCTACTCTTGCCAATACCCCACACTTGCTTGATGACCCTGTCCGCCTTTAGCGTCCTCTCCTTTATATGCGCCTCCTGTCTCCCGTTTTTCTGCAGCACATAACCCAGATATCTATATTCTTTCACCTCCTTCATCTCCTTCCCCTTCCAATACCAACGCATTTTTCCCCTCTTCCCTCTTCCTTTTCTGAATCTCATCACCTTTGTTTTTTCACGTTTGGCTCTAACTTTTCCTTCCTAGGTAATTCCCTAACCCCGGTATAATTCCCTTATCTCCTCCTATTTTCCCCCTCCCCATCCTGAATGCCTCCCCCATATCTGCCATTAGGATATTAAACAGGCTTAGAGGGCAACCTTGTCTTACCTCTTTTACGGTCCAAAAGGTATCTCCTGTCTCCCTCGCCACCATTATTTTATTCCTCGTTTCTCTACACACCTCCCCTATCCTTTCCCTTAGTCCTTCCATTATCCCTTTTCCCCTTAGCACTTCCCCCAACACTCCTCTGTCCACCAAAACAAATACGGCTTCCAGGTCCATAAAGAGCGCCACCATTGTACCTCCTTTCTTTACTAGTTGCATGTTAATAATATAGTTCAGAATGTATATCGTATCAATTACCCTCACCCTCTTCCTAAATCCCGTCTGATTCGGTGGCAGTACCCCCTTCTCCTCCGTTTCATCGCTGACAATGAGTGTTTCCACCAATATTCCCGCATATATTTTGTACAGTGTTGGCGTTAGTGTTACCCCCCTATTGACGCACTTTTACCTCTTGCCCCTTTTTAACTACAGCCACCATTATTCTTCCTTCCACAACTCCCGCCATCCTTCTCTTCTCCATACATTATTACACATCTCTTCCGCCCAATTCCCCACGCCTCCCTCTCCGTATTTCCATAACTTGTTGAGTATCTCATCTTTACCTACTACCTTCCCATCCTTCAACTTTCTTATAGTCCTCCTAACCCCCTCTGATCTCGCCCTCCACTTGTCCTCTCATACCTCGTTTCCCCCTTTAACACACTCCACTCCACTTCTCCATAAAAACATCTCTTCCGGTACTCCAACTGTATATTTCACTCTATTCTTACTCTTCTCTTTCTTTCTTTGTTCACTATTATTCAGATATCCTTTTCGGGTTTCGACATCTCCGTCTGCTCCCATCTCTCTATATTCCCCTTTGATGTCATTGTACTTCGGTCTACTTCCTCTTCCCTTATTCCATTTACTCATGTCCCTTCGCACCTCACTCTTCTATTCTTTACACTCCTTATCCCACCACCCACTCCTCCTTTTCCTCTCTTCTTCTGCATCTTCCCTCTGGCTCTCCATGGTTTCCATTATCTTTATCCCTTTGCACATTTCTTGCTCAATTTCTCCTCCCATATCTAACAGCTCAATTCGCTTCCTGAACTTCCCCTTCCAGTCTCAATCCAGTCCTTCTTCTTCTTTGTCGTCCTGCTTCTCCTTTCCCCCTTTCACCCTTCTTCGCCTTTCACGCTTACTATCAGTAGTTGATGGTCCGAATCCACGTTGTTTGCGATTTTCAGCTTTTTTACTCATCCTGGCAACATTTTTGTATTGATAAGAACATACTATTTTATTTAAAAACATCAGCAACCTTAAACAAGAAGAATATTAATATGAAGATTTTATTACTCACATTATTTATTGGTCTACAATTGAAATGTCCTTTTAGAAAACACTGCAAATGACAAAAATAAAATTTTTCAGGAGAGAGAAAAAACTTCCCCCAATTTAAAGTATTTTCGGAATTTGATTGTTACATATGCTTCAGTATAGAATAACTCAATTGCAGCACAAAATTTTCTATTTTTTGAATAAATATACAGTTCAAATTTATTAAAAAAAAAGATTTTGACATGTAGAAAACCCTGTATGTGCCACCTCTTAGTTGCAAAGAAAACAGAATGTGCCAATTATTTAAATTTGCAAGCACAGTAGGTCCCTAGCTTATTTGCTCTTACATTGTTTTCTACAGAAGTGGCGTTGAACCATCTTTTAACACTATTGGTAACTTATTCACAAACGGAAATTACATTAGAAGTCCATACTATAGTATTACTATTGGCGCGTAAAACATTTACCGATAATTTTTTTTTTAAGTTTAGCACATACAGTGTTTTCTACAAGGACTCTTCAATACTTGTTTCGGACTTGCGGCTTAGTACATGTAAAGAATCAGTTTATAAAAGTACAATCTTCCTTTGCAAGATGAATTTCCGTCTTCCAACCACATCAAATGTCATTATCATTCTCTCTTTTAGGTAAATTATGGTGGAGTAGCTACAAAAGAGTCTCCATACAGGATGAAAGTGGATGTGCCTTTAAATCCTGCGAAGGTCTTAGCTTACGGGCCTGGTCTTGAAAAAGGTGTAAAGTCAAATACTCCTACATATTTTAACATTGATTGTTCCGAAGCGGGGCCGGGTGAACTTCGCGTCAACATGGAAAATTTTGAACGAAGGGAGATTCCGTATTCACTGACAGATAACGAAGATGGCACATATAACGTTAACTATGTAGCACCTCAGCCAGGAACTTATTTGGTAAATTTGAACTACGGGGGATCGACTGTACCCCAGTGTCCTATACAAGTGAACGTTCAACCATCTATAGATGTCTCCAAGATTAAAGTTGACGGCCTTGCCCGAAGTAAGTACAAAATTAACTTGTATTATAATTTAACCATTATATTTGCGTATTAAAACACACTACATAATTCCAGAGAAAATATGGCAATAACATAATAATTAAAAGCATCGACTTTTGCATTTGAATTTACTTTCGAGGTACCTTTCCTCTTAAGATACGATATTGAAATATTTACAAATTCTTGCATCAGTTGCCGTTGTTGAAATGTAAAATATTTTGTCATATTACATTTAAAATTTCTTTAATATTTGGAAATGAAAGTACTTATAGGAGATAGGTTAGGTGGACCATTTCATTATTATTCTTTCTATTATTGATTTATCAGTACTTTTGAAAGTATCACTATTTCACTGTTTCGGACTGATCACTTCGCAATCTGAAAGAATTCTTCCTGCGTCAATAATGTCTAATAAATTTACTTTTTTAAAATATTTATAACGAAATATGCATAACAATTTTGATAAATATTGACAAAAGGGGGCGCAGCCCCAATGACGTTGACGTTAACATATGCTGTCAAGGTCAATATTCTGAACAACTTTTTCCTATCAAGAGACACGGTAGTGTCTCGCGCCAAGTATACAGGGTGTCCCAAAAATGCTGCGGTTCCTTGAAGGGGGTGATTCAGGGGGTGATTGCAAACAACTTTTTCCTTTGCGAAAATTCTCTCCGAGGTTTCGTTAACGAGATATTAACAAAAAGTACCGACCAATCAGAGCGCGAGCCTTCCGCTGGAGCTCCCGCGCTAGCGTGGCCGCGCGCCGGGCCGCGCTGCGTCTACGAGCAAGCAAGGCGGCATGCACCGAAGGAAATTGCGTAGAATGGCAAATGAAAAAGACGTAACAAAAAAATCGAAATTTTTCCATGGTTTGTTTGCCATTTAAAGTGAACAATGAAAAAGGATAAATGGATTAAAATCACGTGTAACGTAAAAAGACGAATACACAGTAGTTTTTTGTTTAGAAGAATCGAAAATAATAATTATTTGGAGTGTGAGGATAAGGAACACGTAAATTTCCTTTTTTAATAACGAACAAACGAAAAGGTAATGCAACCGGGAACGAGTGAAAAGTGATCGCAGTTGGTTATTGTGATAAAAATCCGTAGTTCAGTAACGGCCAACACTGTTGTTGATAATGAATAAATCCGTTTAAAAACTGCGAAGAAAAATTTACGTACGAAAATTTTGAGAATTATCGCCGGAAATAAGCCATAGCCTGCGTTATGCTTAAAAAATAATAGTTGCCAATAATGTAACTAAAACTCACACTTTCCGAAATTCACCTACAGCTTGAAAACCTGTGTCACCAGATCACTGAACCGATCCTGGTCATCGACAGACGCCGAGTGCACAGCTGATCTCAGGTACACGACACCATCCAAAGTTAAGGATCGCAACGTCAAGTGCGTCCGGGTTAATGCACCGAATATTCACTTCACTGCATGCCTACTAACACTGACCACTTCAATTATTATTCATGGAACGTGTTGTTCCTACGTTATAAAAATTGTTGGAAATGAATTTTTACTTGGCGTTCGGAGCCGTGGGTATTCACGCACAAATTTTCACGCTGCAGCACTTGCGTCCCCGTTGTTCGGGGGGTACACCCAGAACTTCGCGGAATACTCTTGAGCAGAGAACATTTCTGCGACGTGATTGCTTGCTGACTGACAAGATTTTTTCCAAGCGACGTCTTCTACCCCCAAAAAGTTTCTCTCGGTCCATTATGAGTCGATCCCCACCAGGCCAAAAGGCTTCAGGTAAAATGAAGCCAGCACATTTTCGAAGCACACGTGCTTCGCAGAAGTGCAACGGACGGACTATCGTGCACTTTTACAAAAGTCCGCGTACCGTTCTTTAACTGACAATGTACCACCCATTGCTTCGAGGTAGGCAACAGACACCACGTGTTTCGGTTCGAAAGGGTCCGAAGAGAAGAGAAACAGAAAGTCCTCGAGTTGCTATAAAGAAAAAAATTCTGTTTCCCGTTTCCGATACCCTAAGTTCACGTCTGCTACGAGACGGAACCAACTAAGCCATAAATTACACAAAACTGTAGGAAACCGTAGTAGTAGGGCTAAGCGGGTTCTAACCCAAATTTGAGTTTCAAGGTCATGATAAGAATTTCCCCGACCTTGAAATCCAAATTTGAGTTTCCAGACCGTAGGAAATCCATCGCAGCGGGCGTCGGCAGATGACGTCACAGAGATGACGGAGTGGTGGGGGGTATACCGCGAGAGCGGATATGAACCGAAGTGTTACCGACTACTATCGGTAAGGAAGGAAATATGAATTTTAAGATAATAATAATTTAAATGAAAAAACAGAATCTCGGACGACGGGGCTCGAACCCAAGACCTCCGCGGTACGAGTCATCCGCCTAACCAACTCCCCCAACGCCAGCTCTCTCACATTAGTCTTTTCCGAATGGTACATATACCGAGCGTTACACGCGCGCATATGCCCCGGAGTGGGGGGAAGCCGCGATGATGTCAGACAATGTAGGCTTTTTCGCACACCGCGTCTTCGGGGAGGGAAAGAGAGAGCATTATTCTAAAGCTAAAATCTGCGAGAAGGAAAGAGACAGAGCATTACTTTAAAGCTAATCTTCGGGGAGGGAAAAAGACAGCGCTACATATTGGGTACAATCCCATGCATTCTAACAGTTTTTCCATAATGTTTTTTCAATCCTAACGACGCAGCGCATCGCATGTAACTTGAACCCACCCTCAAGGATAAAAGTCTCGACACGTGTTGAATGTAACATGATACCTTTGGGAACGTCGAATCTTTGAATTATGCGGAGTCAGCAAAATTTCCTCGGATGATTTTTGCGCGCTAATTCGTCATACGCGTGAATCATTGAAAGAATTATTCTGTGTCGACAGAAATTGTTTCGGATGAAATCGAGAAGAGAGAGCAGTATTGTAAAGCTAAATTCGGGGAGGGAAAGGGATAGCACTACATAGTGGTATAGCATTTATTCTAAAGCTACCCAGTTATTAAAGCGTTCCGAGTTAACGACGCAGCGTAACGCGATCATATCAAAATATATGATGAAGAAAAGAAGAGTTAGCGCAGAAGAACGAGAAGAAAGAGGAATGGAAAGTAACAGATAGTGAAGAAGAAGGTGAAGAACAACGGCATCCTACTTTGCAACATATGCAACTTTCAAGATATGAACCACATATAAGGAACTGAGATGCTGCAAGATTATTACAGTCGTTTGACATCTACAACGGTTAGACAACGGTGCGTGCAACGTGTGACGTGTTGACCATCGAACAACGTTTTTGTGTACGATAAATAGTGTGAAAAAATAGTGAAGGAAATCGTCCATAAAAAGTATGGGAATTGTTAGATTGTTACACATGCTAAAGCGAGTCAGATTTTTTAATAAAAAATACATTTTTTTAATAGGGTCATATTCCACATAATACAAAATGCCCGTGCTACACACACTGGGAATGCGACAAACAGAGCATGACACCGAATATTATGGTCCTTGGGATGGGGTATTACCACGTTTATACCCCAACGTATATGCAAAATTATTGGAACTGGCGGGCATGCAAGCCAGAGGCCTGATATATACAGACAATAACGATGTTTGCCATCGGAAGATTTGTGCCCAGTGTTATCGCAGCCTCCCGCAGATGTATAGAGCATCCTATGAGGAGGGGTTCAATCATATATTTACACTTCAAACTCACTACATACATTTCATATATTGTCGAATATGTTTGACACAGATATATGTGCGCCACGCCACAGAAAAGTGTAGTGCATGCATAGAGGAATACTTTAATTTATCGCAAGATGAGTGGTATACCATAAGAAACGGGGGTGCCGTCAATGTTGTCACCCGCTGGTAACTACTTTTAATAAATTTTTTGCTTTTATAGTTTGTCTCCATGTTTACTTTCCTTCATTTTCCACATCCTTGCCAAGTCACATTGGACGTCTATCAAACACCTGTTGTACCACTCTGGTCGCGTATTGAACGGCTTTGATCGGGTATCGAACGGGTATTGAACGGCTTTGAACGTGAATCTAACGGGTATTGAACGGCTTTGAACGTGAATCGAACGCGAATCGAACGGCTTTGATCGGGTACCGAACGAGTATCGAACGGCTTTCAACGTGAATCGAACATGAATCGTACCGCTTCTGCATAATTATAACTATCGTCTTAATCTAGCGTACATCGCATATAGGAGGTTAGGTTGAGGAGGGAGAAGAAAAAAACATTTTCATATACATTAAAAATTGATTACATTTTATTTAAGCATTTCTCTCTGGTGTTTAGACCACCAGTTGAATATTTTAAATACATTTTGCAAGGCACAATGCTTTGTGTGTCTGCTACATCGCAGAGTATTAACTACATTTAGTTTATTTAGAGATTTAATATCCTCGTAGTCAATGTCCAGCGTCTCGATGACCACGTCCGCTCTCGTATTTTCATCGAGGAAATCCGCAAGCCAGTCGCGTTTCTGCAACCCTTTAACGTATACGATATGGGATGCGTCATCTTCTTCATCGATTGCATCCGCTACAGCTTTCGAAATTAGCTGTTTAGCCATACTGTACGGAACGTCTCCGTCGTCCCACCGTAGTCCATGATGTTTTGCCACCAACCATCGGATGCTTGATTTGTCGGATTTTGTAAGAAGATATTGCGGCGTCGAACTCCCGAAAATATAGTGCGAGAGAATTGTTCCCTTTCGTAGGACAGCCACTTCCTTCGCGACAAATCTTCCATCAACGATGAACCCTTGCAGGTCAACAAATGTTGGTACAGCCATTATCGGCACAATTTAGAGGTCCGCTCCCTTCCCAGACAGACGGGAGAATGCAGTCTTTCTCGTAAAGCGTCTTGATTTTCACGATGAAATTTTGGTATGATTTTGACACATGAGAGGGCAGGCAAGTAGCGTGGCAATTTAATTGATTTTGCGCACCACGTTTGTCAGCGGATTGTATTCAACCACCCGATCGTGCAGAATCAGACAGTAGGCCGTAGTATTTACCGGCACATTCTCTTTACACTCAAATTCTATGCGCACGTCCACTGTGCCATTCTTGATCGACTCATTTTGTCGCGAGCAATCAATTACCACAAGGGGACCAAATTGTAAAAATTCAGCCACGGTGAATAATGCCTCGTTGCAACTATGTCCATAATACGATTTACCGAATTGCGTATACATGTGATACAAGATGGCATGCTTATTCTTGTCAAAGTCCAAGTTCAGATCATCATATGGGTAAAATTCCGAGTTGAGAAAAAGTTTTACATTGGTCAATTTGCAGTTGTTGAACTTAGTAACATCTTCGCTCATCACATTCCTTCGACCAGTCTGTAGAGCAAGGATCACACATCGCGGCTTCTCCAGCCGTGCAGATGCTTTCACGGCCCACGAATGCTTGGTTGTGCTCTGTAAGAGAGGATACTCGTACAGATCCCACGATTGAAAACAAATGCTCAGGTTTTGTCCACTTTCCAATGTACGTAGCAACGATAGCTTATTAATATCGTTCAGCGTCACATGAGGCATCCGCCATTGCAGTTTAAATAATTCACTTTCTGGTTCCAACATCGATGATCCTATCAGAGCATTGTTGTCGTTGCGCGATCGTATTAAAATCAATTCGTTTGTAGTCCGTAATGTCGCGGGACCAGGGACTCATTGGGTGGCGTATGCGAAGAGAGGGTGTCGAGCAATATATTTCGACAGCTTTGGGAATCGTCGACCACCTAAGGAATTGGTACATTATCTGGATAAAGATGTGGTGAAAATCGAATACAATCGAACGGCTTATCAAAAGTACAATGAGAGCAATTGTGGACAACTATGTCTACGCTTTCTACAAACGATCGGCACCAAATTTAAGGATTGACTTCACACCACTCAGATTCAGTACTAGCCCAGCCATACAGCTCGGAATATGTCGTTAACATTCACTCTAACCGGCAAGAGTAGCACCCTCGCGGTAAGCTACTTTCCACCCATAGATTTGAGCGATGATGATTACGAGCTTGGTCTAACAACCTTTGAAACTTACCATACAATACCGGACATCGACTCGAGCAACGATAAATTCTACTTCACCGTAAATTATGATATCAGCAATAGCGTCGACACCGCGCATGAATACCTTACGATTCCCCATGGCTCTTACGAACTAGACGCCATTGCCAAATATTTGAAGCAGCGATTACTCGAACGGTATCCTCAAAAAAATCTCGGTGGCACCGATGGCGGTGACAACGATGTGTACCCAATAGTGTTGCGTCCCAACAACAACACCATGAAAAGTGAGCTGTACTGCTCGTTCGCTGTAGATTTTACAAAGCCCAGTAACATTGGATCGCTGCTGGGATTCTCGACAAATCGGGTATTAGAACGAGGGCGGTGGCACGAATCGGACGATCCAATTAATATCATGAACGTGAACATTATTCGCGTAGAATGTAGCGTGACCGCTGGCGCGTACAACAATGGAAAGCATGTACATACGATACATGAATTTTCACCGAGAGTTCCACCAGGATATAAGATATCGGAAACACCTGCGCAGATCATTTACCTTCCAATCACCGCACGGGTCATTACGGATCTGACGATACGCGTTGTGGATCAAGACGGACGGTTGCTCGATTTTCGAGGTGAAGAGATTACCATCAGGCTGCACGTACGACGGCGACGACGATAATACATGTGGTGCGATCGAAAGAGATGCTTGTGTTGAACGACTCCAGAAACCCGTTTCTTCTAAACGAAATTGTTTGCAACAACAACAACAACAACTGCAACAACAGCTTTGATTACGCTAAAAAGAAGAGGCTTAGTGCTGCGAACATTGCATTTTTGAAATCTTTGGGATTCACTGTGCGCATTTAAGTTGGGAAAAAAATGGCTGATATTCTAAGCATTGGAGGAAAGCCGACGTTTGATGATCGCATCGTCAAGCTCGAGACTCACACATACAACCCATACGTCAACACGACGTTTGGATACAGCGATGAGATAAGAATACCGATACAACAGCAGGATTTATACACATTACCGTGTGAAAGTTTCCTCTATGTGGAGGGGAAATTGAAGATAAATAAGCCAAATGATGCATCAACGGTGATGTTGGGAAATAATTCTGTGGCGTTCTTATTCGATGAGATTCGATACGAGCTGAATGGCGTGGAGATTGATCGCAACAGAAACGTTGGAATAACTAGCACGCTTAAAAACTATGTATCGCTGACGTCTGACGAAGACAAAAATATGGAGAATGCCGGATGGGGCTTGAAACGACGCGATGGGTTAATAGTGAAAAATCATTTCAATTTTTGCATCCCACTCAAATATTTGTTGGGATTTTGCGAGGACTACAAACGCATGATTATTAATGCGCGTCACGAATTGATTTTAATACGATCGCGCAACGACAACAATGCTCTGATAGGATCATCGATGTTGGAACCAGAAATTGAATTATTTAAACTGCAATGGCGGATGCCTCATGTGACGCTGAACGATATTAATAAGCTATCGTTGCTACGTACATTGGAAAGTGGACAAAACCTGAGCATTTGTTTTCAATCGTGGGATCTGTACGAGTATCCTCTCTTACAGAGCACAACCAAGCATTCGTGGGCCGTGAAAGCATCTGCACGGCTGGAGAAGCCGCGATGTGTGATCCTTGCTCTACAGACTGGTCGAAGGAATGTGATGAGCGAAGATGTTACTAAGTTCAACAACTGCAAATTGACCAATGTAAAACTTTTTCTCAACTCGGAATTTTACCCATATGATGATCTGAACTTGGACTTTGACAAGAATAAGCATGCCATCTTGTATCACATGTATACGCAATTCGGTAAATCGTATTATGGACATAGTTGCAACGAGGCATTATTCACCGTGGCTGAATTTTTACAATTTGGTCCCCTTGTGGTAATTGATTGCTCGCGACAAAATGAGTCGATCAAGAATGGCACAGTGGACGTGCGCATAGAATTTGAGTGTAAAGAGAATGTGCCGGTAAATACTACGGCCTACTGTCTGATTCTGCACGATCGGGTGGTTGAATACAATCCGCTGACAAACGTGGTGCGCAAAATCAATTAAATTGCCACGCTACTTGCCTGCCCTCTCATGTGTCAAAATCATACCAAAATTTCATCGTGAAAATCAAGACGCTTTACGAGAAAGACTGCATTCTCCCGTCTGTCTGGGAAGGGAGCGGACCTCTAAATTGTGCCGATAATGGCTGTACCAACATTTGTTGACCTGCAAGGGTTCATCGTTGATGGAAGATTTGTCGCGAAGGAAGTGGCTGTCCTACGAAAGGGAACAATTCTCTCGCACTATATTTTCGGGAGTTCGACGCCGCAATATCTTCTTACAAAATCCGACAAATCAAGCATCCGATGGTTGGTGGCAAAACATCATGGACTACGGTGGGACGACGGAGACGTTCCGTACAGTATGGCTAAACAGCTAATTTCGAAAGCTGTAGCGGATGCAATCGATGAAGAAGATGACGCATCCCATATCGTATACGTTAAAGGGTTGCAGAAACGCGACTGGCTTGCGGATTTCCTCGATGAAAATACGAGAGCGGACGTGGTCATCGAGACGCTGGACATTGACTACGAGGATATTAAATCTCTAAATAAACTAAATGTAGTTAATACTCTGCGATGTAGCAGACACACAAAGCATTGTGCCTTGCAAAATGTATTTAAAATATTCAACTGGTGGTCTAAACACCAGAGAGAAATGCTTAAATAAAATGTAATCAATTTTTAATGTATATGAAAATGTTTTTTTCTTCTCCCTCCTCAACCTAACCTCCTATATGCGATGTACGCTAGATTAAGACGATAGTTATAATTATGCAGAAGCGGTACGATTCATGTTCGATTCACGTTGAAAGCCGTTCGATACTCGTTCGGTACCCGATCAAAGCCGTTCGATTCGCGTTCGATTCACGTTCAAAGCCGTTCAATACCCGTTAGATTCACGTTCAAAGCCGTTCAATACCCGTTCGATACCCGATCAAAGCCGTTCAATACGCGACCAGAGTGGTACAACAGGTGTTTGATAGACGTCCAATGTGACTTGGCAAGGATGTGGAAAATGAAGGAAAGTAAACATGGAGACAAACTATAAAAGCAAAAAATTTATTAAAAGTAGTTACCAGCGGGTGACAACATTGACGGCACCCCCGTTTCTTATGGTATACCACTCATCTTGCGATAAATTAAAGTATTCCTCTATGCATGCACTACACTTTTCTGTGGCGTGGCGCACATATATCTGTGTCAAACATATTCGACAATATATGAAATGTATGTAGTGAGTTTGAAGTGTAAATATATGATTGAACCCCTCCTCATAGGATGCTCTATACATCTGCGGGAGGCTGCGATAACACTGGGCACAAATCTTCCGATGGCAAACATCGTTATTGTCTGTATATATCAGGCCTCTGGCTTGCATGCCCGCCAGTTCCAATAATTTTGCATATACGTTGGGGTATAAACGTGGTAATACCCCATCCCAAGGACCATAATATTCGGTGTCATGCTCTGTTTGTCGCATTCCCAGTGTGTGTAGCACGGGCATTTTGTATTATGTGGAATATGACCCTATTAAAAAAATGTATTTTTTATTAAAAAATCTGACTCGCTTTAGCATGTGTAACAATCTAACAATTCCCATACTTTTTATGGACGATTTCCTTCACTATTTTTTCACACTATTTATCGTACACAAAAACGTTGTTCGATGGTCAACACGTCACACGTTGCACGCACCGTTGTCTAACCGTTGTAGATGTCAAACGACTGTAATAATCTTGCAGCATCTCAGTTCCTTATATGTGGTTCATATCTTGAAAGTTGCATATGTTGCAAAGTAGGATGCCGTTGTTCTTCACCTTCTTCTTCACTATCTGTTACTTTCCATTCCTCTTTCTTCTCGTTCTTCTGCGCTAACTCTTCTTTTCTTCATCATATATTTTGATATGATCGCGTTACGCTGCGTCGTTAAGGGGGTAGACACGGGTAATGTAGCGCGCTGTAATACCCACATAATGTGCCCGAAACATGGGTTTGGGGGGATACGTTGTTTGTCCTTATATGAGCAAGTTTTGGGCTGGATGAGGTCTCATTCGAAAGAGGAAGGTTCAGTGCACAGCGCTCTGGTCATGGTTGGACGAAATTGTGTTGATATCTAATAATACGAGTGTTCAAAGTAGAGCAAAAGTTGACAAAATGCACCCGCAGGAATCCAAGTATTTTTAGGTCACTAAAAGAGTTTTGTGACTCAAACGATGACCAGAGCGCTGTGCATTGAACCTTCCTCTTTCGAATGAGACCTCGCCCAGCGTAAAATCTGTTCATATAAGGACAAACAACGTATCCCCGTGATTGCATTCCCAAATACGAGTTCCGCCATATTGGCGATAATACAGAGCAAGTCACGTGACAAATTTAGTTGAGCTAGTGGACACGAGATGGCGCCTACTCGGGAGGACTGCCAACGTGGAATCATAGTAAAACTGAAGCGTTAGCTGGATACACAAGCCATAGTAAAAGCGTGATGCAGTCATTCAATGCATTTTCGGACGACTTTAGGTTAGGTTATATGCATTTTAGGCATACATTGACTAGGAACTGCTGGGAATTGTCTGCATTTACTAAATTAACGGTTTTACCGTAACACATACATCACCGCTGCCGAATATATTTTATAATTATATGGCCACATTATTTCAAATAAAAAAAGAGATTGGAATTTTTTAATAACACTGGAACTAGTGATTCACTGATATCATATTTTCAGAATGTGGAAGTTACAGCAATTATTGCTTTTATTATTATTCTTCTGACTATTGTATATAACATAAAACAAGGAAAAGTCTCCAAATCGGTCAACAGTTGACTCCTTGATTTTTTTTTGTAATTCTTTACGCTCCTATGCAGAGATGGGCATTATTTAATTAAAAGAATATACTTCCGAATGGCCCCAGTGGCCGATCGACACGAGGTTTGGGGGAGGGTGTGTAAACCCTCCCCTAAATCTAAAATTCTATTTAGCTTCGGGTATTTATTAGTTTCCTTTGTTTATTCGAAGGTCTTTCATCTTTGGCTTCGAATAATTTTTCATCTTTCATTATATCTTTATCCTAAGGTCGTATTCAAATATATTGGCCGGTCGATTCGTTTTCGTGAACAGCGATCGAGGAGAAATCAGCCATCACAATCTTATTGTCAGCGTAGTACATATGTAGTTGTGTGCGTCACGAAGTTATACGTAGACCAATACGAGATGAAGCTATCGAGAAAGAATCAATGTTCTGACTAATAAAGCTCCCTGAATTTTTTCGGAGCTAAGGCCTCAGGTACACCTATTCTGATGCGTGTATTTCTACGCTGCAGCTCGGTTTGGCCTATACATGACAGAAGCTTGGCGCTATCCCCACCACTTCTGGCTCACTCGTGTTCTGCGATGACGAGAGAACACGCGTTACGAAAAGGACTGTGCGGATCGTCCCGCGGCTCGGATTCTCGGCCCTCGGAACGGGTCGGAAAATTTCGGGCGGGATCGGGCGGGGTCCCGATACTTTCGTATTGCTCGAGATCCAGACGGTTTCAGGATCCCGAGACTCGATTCGGGCTACAAGCATGACCGCCATGAGCGGGCAATTTGATTTCAGGTCGGCTTGGCAAAACTCGGACGCGATCGGCTCGAAAGCCAGCTATTCCGAGGGGACCGAGATGGAAAGAATTATGTATATCATTTATATCGATACCCGAGTGATAAGTTTTTATTTTCTGTCTCCTGTTGAATCATAATTTGTATCTTATTATGTATTTACATATATATGTATTTTCATTGCTACCAAATAGTCTGTGAATACTGAATACGTCCATATACGTACTTAAATAAATACCATGTTCAGAACTTGGGAAGAAGACTATTTTTATATCGACAATATTTTAAAATTTGAATAAAATATACTTCATACTTAGTACTTTCTGTAAAGGGAATATATAGGGTATTATCTTTTTCCGGATAGGTTCAGATTTAAAATAGAAAACGTACGAACTATAAGCATACAAAAAGGAATATTTCCTACATGTGTCATAATAACAACAATATGCAGGAGGCGAATATTTTATTATTTCAAATTAACGTGTAAGAAACATAATTTTTCTATGTTCTCAGGTAATAATTTTAATCTATTACTGGTAACGATATCGTCCGATCGCGTTCGAGTTTTGCCGAGCCGACCTGAAATCAAATTGGCCGCTCATGGCGGCTATGCTTGTAGCCTGAATCGAGTCTCGGGGTCCCGAAACTTTCGGGATCTCGAGCAATACGAAAGTATCGGGATCCCGCCCGGTCCCGCCCGAAAGTTGCCGGCCCGACCCGAGCCCGAAAAATCGGGTACCCGCACACCCCTAGTTACTAAACTCACCGGCCAATAAATCTGAATACGATTTTAGAAGTTGGAATAACAGACGAGAACCTTTGTGTCCCGAGCCGCGCGAGATCGCCGTGCTCGGCGATGTGTCATCGATTCTAAAGAAACAGAATTTGTTTATTTTTCATCGTATCAATATGAAAGTGCCACAAATGGATTCCTGGCATTCTCCCGATTAAATTGACCGAAAATAATTTAAATCGGACTATTTTTAAGAAAACGGGCTTTCAATTCTGCAAACAATTTTTCACGTAATTTCCTTAATTTTGGTCCGAATTATATCATTTCTGGGGCTAATTTGATCGAGAAAACATGAGGAATCGACGGACGTCACTTTCGCAAAGATCTGATTAGAAATGCAGACCTGCAGATTTGTTACTGCTTAGCGCGCAACATTGTATGGCCCCGCTGGTTTCGAGCGCCGAAGCCCACGAAACTCAGCGAGTCGCATGATTGCCAGCGAGAAGGACAAGGAAAATCAGCCTTCTACAGAACTCAAATCGAGAAAGACTTTGCTAACAAACTTTATATTCACGTCAAATAAATACTTTAATTGTAAAATTTAGACGACGAACTATTGTTGAATTTCGCCAGTTCTTACATATGCCCCACTGGGTTCGGAATTCCTGATCCCAGAGTTTCATGCATTTACCAATTGAAATGTTGCTTCAAGTCATCGGGCAATTGCATTGTTTCTTCTCGTACATATGTATATCTGTTCGCGAGTAGGTGTCATGAATGACGCGACTTTTGTTTCCCAAATAAATTCACCCCTATCAGGGCCCTCGCTCGAACCGCTTGACAAGAAGACCGAACGATGTGAACCGAGTGCGAGTGAAATAGCGCAGCAGCGGTACACCCTCGGTCGACGGCGACTTGAGTCATCCAGTACTGAATACGAAATGTTCAAAATTTCTCATTACACCTTGATGAGAGTGTTACCATTCATGGATTGTTGGTGAGTCAAGACACGAACCAATTCAGTCTATTTTTTCTTATGAATACATGATTAGAACACACTCTACGTTCAATAAAAATTGATCAAATTGCTCCATGTTTGATATCATTTTCATCGGGAAATCCTAAAAAATTCATCAGTAATACTTTCATCAATACTTATCAAAAACACGAACATTTTATTCTTCTGTACTGGCTATTTTATCTAGCTCGTCGGTTTTATTGTTCTCGGCTGTCAACGGGCGGTCGACTAGGACCCGAAGGTCCACGCTCGCAACGAGAAAGCAAAACAGTGGGGTGGGTAGGTCTTTCCCGATAAACTGAGCCCAAAGGCTTCTCAACAATTGAAACATTGGAAGACTGTACATATTCTTTCTGATGCTTTCGGCGATATGCGCAACCATTTGTATGCCCGGTTTCATGTCTAACAAGTCAGGCGAGTTTGAAACCAGCGGGGCCATACAATGTTGCGCACTAAGCACTGATGAATCTGAAGTTTTGCAATTTATAATCAGATCTTTGCGATCGTGGCGTCAATCGATTCCTTATACTTTCTCAATCAAATTGGCCCCAAAAATGATACAACTCAAACCATAATTAAGGAAATTACGTGAAAAAATTGTTTGCAGAATTGAAAGCCCGTTTCGTTAAAAATAGTCCGATTTAAATAATTTTTTCATAAAAAAAATGCGCAGGCTGGATGCGCGTGATTATTACGTGGCTCCCTCCATATACATATATAGACGGATCAGAAGATGGGACTATCGGCGTGGGGAAGGAAGGCTTGGAGGGGTAAAGGCATAGGTTCAGATACAGGCACGTCGGTTAGCTTCGGATGCATTCGGCATGCATAACCACAGCGTTATCCGATTTACTCGTATCGCTCCCCTTACCGCGAACCTTGCCACCCCCCTCAGCTTACGCTCCGCCGTCTATATATGTCTATGGTCCCCTCCTCGAAGTGACAGAAAATATAACCTATGTATACGCTATATGACAATAAATGTTGAGCGGCCATTTCGTTCTTTTGCGCTACATTTGTGAACTTTTTATCATCCTTCCGAAACAGTATTATTACGTCGCAACAGTATCTTTAGGAAATCGGGTCTAGCATATAGCTTATACCCGATTTCCTAAAGACACTGTTGCGGCGTAATAATAATGTTTCGGAAGGATGATGAAAAGTCCACCAATGTAGCGTAATACAACGAAATAGCCGCTAAATATTTATTGTCTTATAGCATATACATAGGTTATATTTTCTGTCACTTCGAGGAGGGACCACATAATAATCACGCGTTGGATTCAACATCAAACACAATTTTATATATGTTTACTAAATTGTTATCGGCGCACTGGATCGGTCATTATGACCGATCTAGTGCGCCGATAACAATTTAGTTTAGATTCACGGTCGATAAATTTATTCAAAAGTGTTTTATATATGTTTGTTCATAACTGCTTTCTGCATAGGATGTGTATTTCATGTTCTGTTTCAGTGTTTTGCTAATTAAAAAATGTCTATCCTAACAAACTTCATTTTCTGGGGACATGCCCTCATCTATTTTTCCTTTTCACTTATAATTCCTTACTGCCAATGTAGAATATTGTAGCATAAGCACAGTTCAAGTAAATGTACAATAAATTTTCTACGTTTGCAGTACCAGCAGACTTTCTGTTTAAAATGTACAACGCAACAGCTGAGAATTTCTTTCCTTATTCAGAATAGAATACGGAAATAGCAAACAGCTCCCTCTCGCGTGCACAGGCAGCTGCGTATCTATGGGTAATACCATTTCCGTGCAGAAAAAACCTGCTGTAATACCGACCTGCCGAATCGGCCAGGTCACGTGACGTGTCTACCCCCTTAACTCGGAACGCTTTAATAACTGGGTAGCTTTAGAATAAATGCTATACCACTATGTAGTGCTATCCCTTTCCCTCCCCGAATTTAGCTTTACAATACTGCTCTCTCTTCTCGATTTCATCCGAAACAATTTCTGTCGATACAGAATAATTCTTTCAATGATTCACGCGTATGACGAATTAGCGCGCAAAAATCATCCGAGGAAATTTTGCTGACTCCGCATAATTCAAAGATTCGACGTTCCCAAAGCTATCATGTTACATTCAACACGTGTCGAGGCTTTTATACTTGAGGGTGGGTTCAAGTTACATGCGATGCGCTGTGTCGTTAGGATTGAAAAAACATTATGGAAAAACTGTTAGAATGCATGGGATTGTACCCAATATGTAGCGCTGTCTTTTTCCCTCCCCGAAGATTAGCTTTAAAGTAATGCTCTGTCTCTTTCCTTCTCGCAGATTTTAGCTTTAGAATAATGTTCTCTCTTTCCCTCCCCGAAGACGCGGTGTGCGAAAAAGCCTACATTGTCTGACATCATCGCGGCTTCCCCCCACTCCGGGGCATGTGCGCGCGTGTAACGCTCGGTATATGTACCATTCGGAAAAGACTAATGTGAGAGAGCTGGCGTTGGGGGAGTTGGTTAGGCGGATGACTCGTACCGCGGAGGTCATGGGTTCGAGCCCCGTCGTCCGAGATTCTGTTTTTTCATTTAAATTATTATTATCTTAAAATTCATATTTCCTTCCTTACCGATAGTAGTCGGTAACACTTCGGTTCATATCCGCTCTCGCGGTATACCCCCCACCACTCCGTCATCTCTGTGACGTCATCTGCCGACGCCCGCTGCGATGGATTTCCTACGGTCTGGAAACTCAAATTTGGATTTCAAGGTCGGGGAAATTCTTATCATGACCTTGAAACTCAAATTTGGGTTAGAACCCGCTTAGCCCTACTACTAACCGTTGTCTACCGTCGACTAGCGAAACAATAAGGTCATAAACCGCGACCCTAGCGAAATGCTCTGGCCGATCAGCCTGATTAATTTTTGGGAACTAGCAATTAAAAAGTATTATTCAACATCAATACGGCTCGCGAAGAGATACAGGCAGAAAGAGAGCATGAAGTTCGCTGACTGCGCGTTTTCCCGCCCGCTTCGTCGTACCTTCAAATTAAAGACGGATCCCTTATCTCTCGAGTATAAACACGCGCTCGAATTTCGAAACAAAAGCACATGTCGACGTATTCCGTGCGAGAGACGGCGGGCTTGAAGTCCGATTGGCCCTAATCTAATCAATCTGCCCTGCATCCCTCCAAAACGGCCGCTGTCCTGAAGAGGCCCTCTTCACACCAATATCTCCTCCCAAGGCCCACCTTCTCTCGCACGGAATATGTCGACGCATGCTTTTGTTTTGAAATTCGAGCGCGTATTTAGCCACGAGACATAAGCAGGCCCGATTGGTTAGTTTGGGAACAATCGGACTTGAAGCGTGCAGTGAAGTGAATATTCGGTGCATTAACCCGGACGCACTTGACGTTGCGACCCTAAACTTTGGATCGTGTCGTGTACCTGAGATCAGCTGTGCACTCGGCGCGTCTGTCGATGACCAGGATCGGTTCAGTGACCTAGTGACACAGGTTTTCAAGCTGTAGGTGAATTTCGGAAAGGGTGAGTTTTAGTTACATTATTGGCAACTATTATTGTTTAAGCATAACGCATGCTATGGCTTATTTCCGGCGATAATTCTCCAAATTTCCGTACGTACATTTTTCTTCGCAGTTTTTAAACGGATTTATTTATTATCAACAACAGTGTTGGCCGTTATTGAACTACGGATTTTTATCACAATAACCAACTACGATCACTTTTCACTCGTTTCCGGTTGCATTACCTATTCGTTTGTACGTTATTAAAAAAGGAAATTTACGTATTCCTTATCCTCTCACTCCAAATAATTATTATTTTCGATTCTTATCCTACTTAACCTAGGGGGTTGCAACCCAACGCACTTATAAACTACCCACCACCGGTTCTTATGCTAACTTAACTTCTACTGGCGCGGGTTGGGTTCTGCGGGAGCAGTCGGCCGCCGGCTCCGGACCTCGATACCGAGGTCGCCGTTGCGGAACCGACTCCCCAGAACGACGGCGGTCGAGGTCGTGACCGCGTACACTCGCCGCGGTCGCATGGCGTCTGGGTGGAACACGACCATGCCGGGGCGTTCGGTGGCCCAGCTCCACGGGCGTCGTGCTGCGGCTGGTGGGGCCGCTGGGGGGCCTGAACGGCCTGGCCGTACCAGCGGCTGCTGCTGCGGCGGTGCTACGGGTGGCGTGGCCGCTGGGGGGCCCTGAAGGCCGGGCAGTGCCAGCGGCTGCTGCGTTGGTGGTATGGTCGGTGGTGGCGTGGCCGCTGGGGGGCCCTGTAGGCCTGGCAGTGCCAGCGGCTGCGGCGTCGGCGGCATGGTCGGCGGTGGTGTGGCCGCTGGGGGGCCCTGTAGGCCTGGCAGTGCCAGCGGCTGCGGCGTCGGCGGCATGGTTGGCGGTGGCGTGGCCGCTGGGGGGCCCTGTAGGCCTGGCAGTGCCAGCGGCTGCTGCTTCGGTACCTGCCGGCGGTTTCCCGGCGGGGTTTTTCGCTTTCGCGTTTGCGGCGAGGGGGTCGGGATAGTCCCGGCTCTTGGCCTCCCGGCGTCGGGGCTGGTTGACTGGACCGGGGTCCTTGCTGGACTAGCCCCCCCGGTGGCTGCTTGGGGCCCGATCCGGAGGTTGCCCAGTTGTCGGAGGTCCAGTGGCTGTTGGTGACTTCCGTGGGCAACCCGGCGTCGGCAGGTAACGGCCCCGTGGTACGTGGGGTTTGCCGGCCCCGCGGTGGCGTTTGGTCGTGTTTCGAGGACCATGATTTCCTCGGCGGGCCTCCGTTGGGGAGCGGGCACTCGAGGTGGCGGACCTCGGTGTCGCGGAGGCGGTCCCTCGGTCACGTGCACCGGTGCGGGCCACGGCCGGTCCTCCACTATACGAGCTCGTCGGGGATGGCGCTCCGGAGGGCCCACCAACTCGGAGCCTAGTGGCACGGCGGTATTTCTACCGGTGCTTTCTGGCGCCGTAGTTGCTCTATTTCGTGTCATGTTGCTTGTCACTGGTGGGTTTTTGCGTTCACTTGTTTCGGCATTTATATCTTGGTGCCACGCATCTTCGCTCGCGAGAGACCTTTCGCCGTCGCAGCCGCCTAGCGGGCGTGGCGCGAACTCGCCGGGTTGGCGCCACCCGTTCGCTTGGCGCGTGGCGGATACTTCGGCGGCGCTGTCCGCGCTCGTTGGTTCGCGGGTATCGCACGGCTTTAGGTCACTCAGGTGCGCGCGCACGGTCTTTCCGCGCGCTCCCTTGAGTACCACTACATTCGGGCCCGTGAATTTGAAGACGGTATATGGGCCGGCGAATTTTGGCGCCAGCTTGGCGTTGAACTGTTTGGCGGCGGCGCTGAGGTGGTGCTCGCGCTTCAGGACTCGGTCGCCGATCGAGGGGCGCCACTCTCGGCGCCGCAGATCGTAGTGACGCTTCTGGTTCTGGTGGGCTCGTGCCAGATTCCATCTGACGAGTTCGATTCGGTCTTTGATGTCTGTTAGACGTTGTTGCCATTGGTTGATAGTTCCTGGCGTTGGTTCTTCGGTTATGCTGTCGGCGGTCAGACGGGTGTCTCCGGGAGCTGAGAGTTCTCGGCCAAAATTTAGCGCGGCCGGTGTGCTCCCGGTTGCCTCGTGTCGCGCGGTGTTGTAGGCGAAAGCGATCTCGGGTAGCCAGGCATCCCACGTTGTGTGGTCCCCATCGGTGAATTGGGCGATCATCGTTTTGATCACCCGGTTTGCCCGTTCTACTGGGTTGCATTGAGGGGTATACGGCGGTGTCTTCCGATGGTCAATGCCGTATTCCCGGAGTAGGCCGGTAAACTCCCGGCTTTCGAATTGTTTGCCGTTGTCGGTGATAATTCGGCGTGGACACCCGAAGCGCATGACCACCCTCTCGCGGAATGCTTTGGTAACCGCCGGGACGGTGGCTTGTCGGAGAGGCTGTAATTCGATCCACTTCGTAAATTTGTCCTGCATTACCACGACCACCGTGTGGCCTTTCTTCGACCGTGGGAGTGGCCCGACTAAGTCGGCTGATACCACTTCCCACGGGTAGGCTGTTGGCGTGGTATGCATGAGCCCGGCTGGCGCCTGTTGTGATACTTTGTATTCTTGGCATTTCGTACATTGCCGTACGTGGCGGGCCGCATCGCGGAACATCCCGGGCCAGTAATATTTCCGGGCCAGTCGGTCGGTAGTTTTACTGACTCCGAGATGCCCAGCGGTAGGGGCGTCGCGGTTTGCCCTCAGTATCTCTTCGCGCCGAGTGCGTGGCACGCATTGTTTCCACTCGTCCTCAGGGTGGCCGCCGGTCGTGTCCGGGAATCGGCGATATAATTCGTCCTCGCGGATTTGGTACTCGGGGTGGAGGAGCGGTGTCTCCGCGACGGCTTGTTTCTTCCTACTGTACCAATCCGGTAGGGCGGCCGTATCCACATCGGCGATCTCGCCTTGTCGTGACAGTGCGTCAGCTACGAGGTTATTCTCACCCTTCCGGTATTCTATCTTAAAGTCGTACTGCTGGAGTTCCAGGCTCCAGCGTGCCAAGCGTCCCGAGGGGCTGTCGATTGATTGTAGCCATTTCAATGCTTGGTGGTCGGTGAGGACGGTGAACGAGTAGCCCTCTAAGTACAGGCGCATCTTTCTGATGCCCCAGACCACTGCCAAGCATTCCTTCTCGGTTACCGAGTAATTCCGCTTGGCCGCATTAAGCGTTCGACTGGCGTACGCCACCACTCGTTCCTGGCCGTCATGGTCTTGCGTGAGGACTGCGCCAAGGCCGCCCTGGCTGGCGTCTGTTTGTAGTACAAACGGCCGGTTGAAGTCGGGGCACGTTAGCACCGGTGCGGTGGCCAACTGGTGGCGGAGCGTTTCGAAGGCGGACTGGGCTTCTTTGGTCCAATTCCATCGCGTTCGCTTCTGGAGGAGTTGGTGCAGTGGTGCGGCTGTTTCCGAGAACTGGGGGATGTATCTCCTGTACCAGGAGACCATCCCCAGGAAACGCCGCAGTTCGCGTAAATTCTGCGGACGAGGCGTGTTTCGAATTGCTTCGACTTTCTCGGGATCTGTCTTGACCCCTTGGTCGGAGACGACGTGGCCGAGATATTGCAACTCCGTTTGGCAGAAGCGGCACTTTTCTTCGTTTAGTCGGAGCCCCGCTTGTTGCAGTCGGTGCAATACCTCTCGTAGGTTCTCTAGATGTTCCTCGAACGTTCGGCCTAAGACAATAATGTCATCCAGGTACTCAAAGGCCCGTGGCTCCAGGCTAGGTCCTATGATGCGGTCCAGTAGTCGTTGGAACGTGGCGGGGGCCGAGTGGAGGCCGAACGGCATGACGCGGAACTGATATAGTCCCCGTCCGGGAACGGTAAAGGCCGTTAGCGGGCGACTCTCCTCGGCCAGCGGTACTTGCCAATATCCATTTGCGAGGTCCAACGTTGAAATGTAGCGCGCTTCGAGCAGTTTGTCAAGCGTCGCCTGGACCTGTGGTAACGGGTAGGCGTCCTTCTCGGTTACGGAATTTGGTCCACTGCCTCATTAATTAAGGCTTGCGTGGCTGGGTTCCTCGGCATGTATCGCTGTTTGATCGGTTCGGTCGTCTTCAGACGTATTCGGTGCTCGGCGAGGCTGGTCATGCCTCTTAGTTTTCGGAGCGGCGGTAAATCTTCGTCCAGGAGTTGTTGTAGAGCGGCTTCTTGGGCCGGCGTGCATCGTCGGATGCCGGGGACCTCCACGGTCGCGGTTTCGGCGTGGCGCGTCCATCGGTGTGCACCGATCTGCACCTCCAGGCCCAATTTTTCTAGCACGTCTACTCCCAATAGAGCGGCATGCGATAGACCCGGAAGCACGGCGTACGTGTGCCATACTGGCTGGTCGTGTATCGAGGCGGGTAGTGTCATTTCGCCTCGCAGTGGTACCTCCGCGCCATCTGCGACGCTTGCCGTGAAGGTGGCGGGTGCGATAGTGTATCCTCGCTTCTCACAGGCCGCAGCGACATCTGGTCGTATGAACGACCGTGTTGCTCCGGTGTCGACCAGGGCCCATCAGCGGATATCTCCTATTTTAAAGGCGAGGTACAAACGAGAGTCGTCTCTTATTGGCTCGGTTAAGGCGTTGTTGCCTGGGCGTTTTGTCGGTCGCCTCGGTTGCCGCGCCCGGCCTCGTTTCCCGAAAAGGGATTGCAGGTACAGTCTCGGGAAGTACGTCCGGCGGTGCCACAGTAGGAGCAGAATAGTTTGCTCGCTCGTTTGCATTCGGGGCGGCGATGGCCGCGCTGGCCGCATCGCCAGCAGCAAGTCGCACGGTCGTAGTCGGATGTACTTCCGCTAGCCCGCTGCTACGGGTCGCCTCGACTTTCCTCTCCGGCCGTCTTTCGGGTTTCGCGGTCTCTTTCCGCCCAGTGCCGGCGGCTTCTTTTTCCTCGGCCGTGACCTTGTCTTGGGCGGCGGCCAGTTTCATTAGCTCCGGTAACGTTGTGAACTCGGTTCGTTTAATGTACCGACGGTACTCTGGTCGGAGGTTCCGGTAAGCACGGTTTACCTGTTGTTCCAGCGTGTACTTACCGTATTGTTGCATTAGCGGGAGCAGGTCTAGTATAAAGTCGGTGGCCGTCTCTTGTGGCCGTTGAACGCGCCGGGTAATTGTTTCCTCGAGCTCGTCTTCGTCTTCGGCAGCGAGGAAGAAGGCTCGGAAGTCCGTGACGAAATCGTTCCACGACTGCCATTCCGTGCGGCGGAGGCGATACCATCCCAGTGCTCTCCCCTTCAGGATTTCGGAGAGGCATTCCACTATCTGGTTGGGGTTGACCTTGTAGCTATGTTGCAGGTCTCCTAGCCTTTGTAGGAACTCAGCGGCTCCGGGTCCGCCGTCGTAGCGGGTCCCCCACCTCCTGATCTTTTCCATGGCTGTGGCCTCCACGGCATTAAAGCTGATGCCTGTGTTGGTGGGTGTGGTGGCGTCTGCCGGATTCGCGGTGTCGCTCGAGATTGTTATCGTTGGTGAACGCATAACTGCGTTGGCTCGGCAGTACGCGGTAACCCGTTGGCGTATTTCGTCGAGGTTGCCAGTGGCGTCGATCCCGTACCGTTCCGCGACTTGAATTAAAACCGCTTTCCGTAGCTCGTACACCCAGCTTACGCGTATGCTCATTCGCCCTTCTCCTCTTCAGCGTCCCTGTTCGGGCGCCAGTTTGTAATCGTGTTTGGTTGTGGAGCGATTACCGGTGGGACGGAGAAGGGATAGGTTGCCGACTCAGTCGGTAAGGCCGGGTTCGGCGAATGAGCAACGCAGTGGTTAGAATAAATAAGTATGTTTATTCCCTCGTGGGCTGTGTCAATTATTTTTGGTACATAAATTCCGAACGCGCGTCGGAAGAGCTACGGAGTTTCGGCGCGTCGTTTCGCGGCGGCGGCGAGGTTTCGGCGAGCGGTAGGATCGAGGATGCGGTGTAGAGAACGTTCTGCTCTGGACGGCCTTAGGAGGCGCGTCCGTTCGAGAGTCGTACAGCGGAGTTTCGAAGTGCAATAGGTCTCCGGCCTAAGGGGCGCAGAGATACCTCTTCGACGTAGGTAGGGCGCAAGATTTCTCTCGGCCCAAGCGGTCGCGGCGCGAACTAAGGCCTTTGTTTCGGCGTCGGGCGTTCGGACGGCACGTGACGTGACTCCGTCACAAAAAAACTACTGTGTATTCGTCTTTTTACGTTACACGTGATTTCAAATCCATTTATCCTTTTTTCATTGTTCACTTTAAATGGGAAACAAACCATGGAAAAATTTCGATTTTTTTGTTACGTCTTTTTCATTTGCCATTCTACGCAATTTCCTTCGGTGCATGCCGCCTTGCTTGTTCGTAGTCGCAGCGCGGCCCGGCGCGCAGCCATGCTAGCGCGGGAGCTCCAGCGGAAGGCTCGCGCTCTGATTGGTCGGTGCTTTTTGTCACTATCTCGTTAACGAAACCTCGCAGAGAATTTTCGCAAAAGAAAAAGTTGTTTGCAATCACCCCCTGAATCACCCCCTTCAAGGAACCGCAGCATTTTTGGGACACCCTGTATATAATTATATGCGCAGCGCGACACACACAGTATCTATATTAAGACACGACCCGGTATCAAGAACCCTGAGATTATCGAATCTCAATAACGGCTGATCCGATTGGATTTTGAATGGTCTTAATGGATAGCTTGTGTTTGATTTACATACGAAATGTGTCTTCGTTTTGTTCCTACGTGCCTTATGAGCTGAGATATTTCGATGTAAAGTTGCTATTTGCCGAATTTTATGTTAAGATATTTTCTCCATCGTCAAGTGTAGGCAAGAGGGAAACGTGAAAGGGAGAGGAAATGTCTCCATTATGCACGTCGTTCATTCGATGATGTTTTCGGCACTATCGGCCAATCGCATAACAAATTGTTGTCACGTGACAATCAGAGAGCACATCTGTCGAGGTAAACATAACCTAGCTAGTGTCAAACAATCATAACCTGGAAAGTGTTAAATATGGAAATTTAGCAAACTATTTTTACATTAGAGTTCTTATGCAAAGCTTACAGTAATGAAGGCGACGCATGGGCTTAGATAGATATCAGGGGGGCGCACCGGCTCGGATAAAAATGAAGGGGACGCACAGGCTTTGAGGTTGTCCGGAGAAGGTTAAATAGACAGAGAAGCATCTTGTTTCGCATATGTTCCTGGAAATTTGTCAAGTAAGGTAAATCGACAAAATTGTTCAAATTAGCGTAGTGTAACGCGGTAAGCAGGTAAACGTGGGGACGGACAATCGGTATCTAAAGTCGATGTAGTCCGAAAAGTGCCACACGCGTTACAGTACAAATCATTAATGAATTCGTTAAAGAATTTTGATTATTATTGTGTGTCAAAGATCTAGTCCTCTACAGGCCCCGCACTGAGTTATTATTAGGATACCGAAGGTTTAACGGTAAATAACATCTGCACGAGTGTAAGGTTCAAGTGTGAATGGTTATCCTTTTATCCTTTTTGTTTCCTTTACTATGCGTTAGAGAGGCTGAAGGGCCAAGGGCTAACCGCAGAATATTGGCTGATGCCAAATATTGACTCTCCGTTACCTCTGCATTCGTAATGTTTGAATAGAATATATAAAATAAACTTTTGCGTGAGACGACGCTCGCCAATCGTTATTCCAATTACAATATTCAAGGAAGGAATGCGCAACTCACCCACTATTGTGACGGTCGTCACTCCGGTGATGAGGATTTAGGATAGTGGACTCAGTCGGTACGCCAGGGTTTGATGAAATCCTCGTATTACTGATAACTTAGTTTATTTCCTTGTCCTACAGATAACGCTGTGTACACTACTTACATTCGTGCCATAGTTTCGTCGCTGCGCGTCCTCGTTGCTTTGGCGGTGCGTCGTGCGTCTTATTATCGGAGACCGGGTAATGTCCAGGCGTCTCTTTAACGGGACAGAATAGCGACTGGTCAGCTTCCGGGCGCTTCTGTACCGAAACGGTAAGGAAAGAGACCGGGCAACGTCCAGGCGTCTCTTTAACGGGATAGGATAGAGACCGGGCAGCTTCCAGGCGTCTCTGTCGGAACGGTAGAGGAAATCGGAATGTCAGGCGATCACTTGATCGGCGGTTAATCGGATTTATTCTCTAGGTTGCTTGCGCCGGGCAGCATCCAGGCAGGCGGTCTAGGGAGGGGGATCCGTAGCCCCACTCGAACTGCCTTGCCTTCGTTACGTCAGGGCTTATATCCCGGTTCTCGGAAATTATCAGCTGCGAGAAATCGACGTGATCTAGCGGCACGGTGGGGAGTGAGCGTCATCGCTCACTCCCGGTCGCACCGCCGCGTGCTCGATTCCTCGCTCTGGGACGCTATGTCACACTATATCGGTATATGTTTGAAAATCACCTAGTTCTCCTCATCACCGCACCAAGCTCGCCGGACAGCGGAGCGCAAGGCTGATCCTCCGATCGATCAGCCAATCAACGCTGTCCCTCAATCGATCAGACAATCAACGCTGTCCTGCAATCGATCAATCAATCGACACTCGCCGTCAATGGATCGGCCAATCAGATCTCACCGTGCTACTTGATCACCAAATCAGATTTCCCCACGTCGGTCGATGCTCGAGAATGTTCGAGACGATGTGTACCGGAAATGTTCATCCAACGGTTTCGATCACTTCTTGTTCACATTGTGTAAAGTAGAAGACGTGTCTCGTGTAATTCTCGTGCTTTAAGGGGGTAGACACGGGTAATGCAGCGCGCTGTAATACCCACATAATGTGCCCGAAACATGGGTTTGGGGGGATACGCTTTACGTCCTTATATGAGCAAATTTTGGGCTGGATGAGGTCTCATTCGAAAGAGGAAGGTTCAGTGCACAGCGCTCTGGTCATGGTTCGACGAGCTTGTGTTGATATCTAATAATACGAGTGTTCAAAGTAGAGCAAAAGTTGACAAAATACACCCGCATGAATCCAAGTATTTTTAGGTCACTAAAAGAGTTTTGTGACTCAAACGATGACCAGAGCGCACTGCAGTGAACCTTCCTCTTTCGAATGAGACCTCGCCCAGCGTAAAATCTGTTCATATAAGGACGAAAAGCGTATCCCCGTGATTGCATTCCCAAATACGAGTTCCGCCATATTGGCGATAATACAGAGCAAGTCACGTGACAAATTTAGTTGAGCTAGTGGACACGAGATGGCGCCTACTCGGGAGGACTGCCAACGTGGAATCATAGTAAAACTGAAGCGTTAGCTGGATACACAAGCCACAGTAAAAGCGTGATGCAGTCATTGCATGCATTTTCGGACGACTTTAGGTTAGGTTATATGCATTTTAGGCATACATTGACTAGGAACTGCTGGGAATTGTCTGCATTTACTAAATTAACGGTTTTACCGTAACACATACATCACCGCTGCCGAATATATTTTATAATTATATGGCCACATTATTTCAAATAAAAAAAGAGATTGGAATTTTTTAATAACACTGGAAGTAGTGATTTACTGATATGATATTTTCAGAATGTGGAAGTTACAGCAATTATTTGCAATTATTGCTTTTATTATTATTCTTCTGACTATTGTACATAACATATAACAAGGAAAAGTCTCCAAATCGGTCAACAGTTGACTCCTTGATTTTTTTTGTAATTCTTTACGCTCCTATGCAGAGATGGGCATTATTTAATTAAAAGAATATACTTCCGAATGGCCCCAGTGGCCGATCGACACGAGGTTTGGGGGGAGGGTGTGTGTACCCTAAATCTAAAATTCTATTTAGCTTCGGGTATTTATTAGTTTCCTTTGTTTATTCGAAGGCCTTTCATCTTTGGCTTCGAATAATTTTTCATCTTTCATTATATCTTTATCCTAAGGTCGTATTCAAATATATTGGCCGGTCGATTCGTTTTCGTGAACAGCGATCGAGGAGAAATCAGCCATCACCATCTGACGATCGTGGATTTGTCAGTTGGAGTTCCCTAGCCACCGAAGGGTATGGTGGGGTAACGGGAATGCTGCTCGGCCCTGTCTGAACGTAGCCGTGTGGCTGTTATTTATTCTTATTGTCAGCGTAGTACATATGTAGTTGTGTGCGTCACGAAGTTATACGTAGACCAATACGAGATGAAGCTATCGAGAAAGAATCAATGTTCTGACCAATAAAGCTCCCTGAATTTTTTCGGAGCTAAGGCCTCAGGTACACCTATTCTGATGCGTGTATTTCTACGCTGCAGCTCGGTTTGGCCTATACATGACAGAAGCTTGGCGCTATCCCCACCACTTCTGGCTCACTCGTGTTCTGCGATGACGAGAGAACACGCGTTACGAATAGGAGTGTGCGGATCGTCCCGCGGCTCGGATTCTCGGCCCTCGGAACGGGTCGGAAAATTTCGGGCGGGATCGGGCGGGGTCCTGATACTTTCGTATTGCTCGAGATCCAGACGGTTTCAGGATCCCGAGACTCGATTCGGGCTACAAGCATGACCGCCATGAGCGGGCAATTTGATTTCAGGTCGGCTTGGCAAAACTCGGACGCGATCGGCTCGAAAGCCAGCTATTACGAGGGGACCGAGACGGAAAGAATTATGTATATCATTTATATCGATACCAGAGTGATAAGTTTTTACTTTCTGTCTCCTGTTGAATCATAATTTGTATCTTATTATTTATTTACATATATATGTATTATCATTGCTACCAAATAGTCTGTGAATACTGAATACGTCCATATACGTACTTAAATAAATACCATGTTCAGAACTTGGGAAGAAGACTATTTTTATATCGACAATATTTTAAAATTTGAATAAAATATACTTCATACTTAGTAGGTACTTTATGTAAAGGGAATATATAGGGTATTATCTTTTTCCGGATACGTTCAGATTTAAAATAGAAAACGTACGAACTATAAGCATACAAAAAGGAATATTTCCTAGATGTTTCATAATAACAACAATATACAGGAGGCGAATATTTTATTATTTCAAATTAACGTGTAAGAAACATAATTTTTGTATATTTTCAGGTAATAATTTTAATCTATTACTGGTAACGATATCGTCCGATCGCGTCCGAGTTTTGCCGAGCCGACCTGAAATCAAACTGACCGCTCATGGCGGCTATGCTTGTAGCCTGAATCGAGTCTCGGGGTCCCGAAACTGTCGGGATCTCGAGCAATACGAAAGTATCGGGATCTCGCCCGATCCCGCCCGAAAATTGCCGGCCCGACCCGAGCCCGAAAAATCGAGTACCCGCACACCCCTAGTTGCAAAACTCACCGGCCAATAAATCTGAATACGATCTTAGAAGTTTGAATAACAGACGAGAACCTTTGTGTCCCGAGCCGCGCGAGATCGCCGTGCTCGGCGATGTGTCATCGATTCTAAAGAAACAGAATTTGTTTATTTTTCATCGTATCAATATGAAAGTGACACCATTGGATTCTTGGCATTCTCCCGGTTACATTGGCAGAAAATAATTTAAATCGGACTATTTTTAACAAAACGGGCTTTCACTTCTACAAACAAATTTTTCACGTAATTTCATTAATTTTGGTCCGAATTATATCATTTTTGGGGCCAATTTGATCGAGAAAACACGAGGAATCGACTGACGTCACTTTGGCAAAAATCTGATTAGAAATGCAGAACTGCAGATTTGTCACTCCTTAGCGCGCAACATTGTATGGCCCCGCTGGTTTCGAGCGCCGAAGCCCACGAAACTCAGCGAGTCGCATGATTGCCAGCGAGAAGGACAAGAGAGGACTTTCCATGGTGAAGGAAAATCAGCCTTCTACAGAACTCAAATCGAGAAAGACTTTGCTAATAAACTTTATATTCACGTCAAATAAATACTTTAATTGTAAAATTTAGACGACGAACTATTGTTGAATTTCGCCAGTTCTTACATATGCCCCACTGGGTTCGGAATTCCTGATCCCAGAGTTTCATGCATTTACCTATTGAAATGTTGCTTCAAGTCATCGGGCAATTGCATTGTTTCTTCTCGTACATATGTATATCTGTTCGCGAGTAGTTGTCATGAATGACGCGACTTTTGTTTCCCAAATAAATTCACCCCTATCAGGGCCCTCGCTCGAACCGCTTGACAAGGAGACCGAACGATGTGAACCGAGTGCGAGTGAAATAGCGCACCAGCGGTACACCCTCGGTCGACGGCGACTTGAGTCATCCAGTACTGAATACGAAATGTTCAAAATTTCTCATTACACCTTGATGAGAGTGTTACCATTCCTGGATTGGTGGTGAGTCAAGACACGAAGCAATTCAGTCTATTTTTTCTTATCAGTACATGATTAGAACACACTCTACGTTCAATAAAAATTGATCGAATTGCTCCATGTTTGATATCATTTTCATCGGGAAATCCTAAAAAATTCATCGGTAATACTTTCATCAATACTTATAAAAAACACGAACATTTTATTTTTCTGTACTGGGTATTTTATCTAGCTCGTCGGTTTTATTGTTCTCGGCTGTCAACGGGCGGTCTACTAGGACCCGAAGGTCCACGCTCGCAACGAGAAAGCAAAACAGTGGGGTGGGTAGGTCTTTCCCGATAAACTGAGCCCAAAGGCTTCTCAACAATTGAAACATTGGAAGACTGTACATATTCTTTCTGATGCTTTCGGCGATATGCGCAACCATTTGTATGCCCGGTTTCATGTCTAACAAGTCAGGCGATTTTGTTTGTGAGAGCCATATATAAAGACAGTCCTGTAACGTTCACATATTCAATTATAAAACTGCAAATATGTTATTTTACACATGTGTCTCGCTGAGTTCCGTCGGCTTCGACGCTTGAAACCAGCGGGGCCATACAATGTTGCGCACTAAGCACTGATGAATCTGAAGTTTTGCAATTTCTAATCAGATCTTTGCGATCGTGGCGTCAATCGATTCCTTATACTTTCTCAATCAAATTGGCCCCAAAAATGATACAACTCAAACCATAATTAAGGAAATTACGTGAAAAATTTGTTTGCAGAATTGAAAGCCCGTTTCGTTAAAAATAGTCCGATTTAAATAATTTTTTCATAAAAAAAATGCGCAGGCTGGATGTGCGTGATTATTACGTGGTCTCCTCCATAGACATATATAGACGGATCAGAAGATGGGACTATCGGCGTGGGGAAGGAAGGCTTGGAGGGGTAAAGGCATAGGTTCAGATACAGGCACGTCGGTTTGCTTCGGATGCATTCGGCATGCATAACCACAGCGTTATCCGATTTACTCGTATCGCTCCCCTTACCGCGAACCTTGCCACCCTCCTCAGCTTACGGTCCGCCGTCTATATATGTCTATGGTCCCCTCCTCGAAGTGACAGAAAATATAACCTATGTATACGCTATATGACAATAAATGTTGAGCGGCTATTTCGTTCTTTTGCGCTACATTTGTTAACTTTTTATCATCCTTCCGAAACATTATTATTACGTCGCAACAGTATCTTTAGGAAATCGGGTCTAGCATATAGGTTATATTTTCTGTCACTTCGAGGACAGAAAATCCGGTCCTCCAAGTGACAGAAAATATAACCTATATGCTAGACCCGATTTTCTAAAGATACTCTTGCGGCGTAATAATAATGTTTCGGAAGGATGATGAAAAGTTCACAAATGTAGCGTAATACAACGAAATAGCCGCTAAATATTTATTGTCTTATAGCATATACATAGGTTATATTTTCTGTCACTTCGAGGAGGGACCACATAATAATCACGCGTTGGATTCAACATCAAACACAATTTTATATATGTTTGTTCATAACTGCTTTCTGCATAGGATGTGTATTTCATGTTCTGTTTCAGTGTTTTGCTAATTAAAAAATGTCTATCCTAACAAACTTCATTTTCTGGGGACATGCTCTCGTGTATTTTTCCTTTTCACTTATAATTCCTTACTGCCAACGTAGAATATTCTAGCATAAGCACATTTCAAGTAAATGTACAATGAATTTTCTACGTTTCCAGTACCAGCAGACTTTCTGTTTAAATTTTTACAACTTCAACGCAACAGTTGACAATTTCTTTCCACATTCAAAATAAAATATGGAAATAGCAAACAGCTCCCTCTCGCGTGTACAGGCAGCCGCGTATCTATGGGTATTACCATTTCTGTGCAGAAAAAATCTGCTGTAATACCGACCGACCAAATCGGCCAGGTCACGTGACGTGTCTACCCCCTTAACCTTGTGTGCTTCTCTTATCATTGCTTAATAGCTTTTACAGTGCTTCAGCATTCATCTCATTACTCATCTGCGCTTTTAACACTCTGTTCTCATTAATCACAGTAATCTTTGTAACGCCGTGTCGCGAGGCCACGTGTCGCGTGCCGGTGTGTTCTCATCTTCTCACCACGTGCCGGGTCGTCCTTCACGATCGTCGTCCAACGGGCTCCGAAGGTTCGGGTGAATGTGTCGGGACGGAAGGATTCGGTTTGAAACCGAAGGTAGGGGATCGTTGCCGGTTAAAGAGTTGGAGCTCACCCTAAGGTTTAAACAAGTTTATTCTGTCCCAATCTGGGTGACAATGACACTGTGCCTAATCAGGCATGAGTCGCGTATAAGTCAGGTAACAAGTCTTAATCAATTCTGAGCTCGCCTTGCTCGTACATCGTTCATATACTTTAATCGGGATGAAGCGGGGACCATCGGGGTCTCCGTCTTTGGCCTGCTTTTGGGTGTTTCACCATGCGGTGCGTTGCCGAGAACCCTTACGCGGTTGTTCCGGATTTCGGCCGTTCGGTTATGGCAATTGGAATGAGTGCGGTGTCGACACGCTTAGGTGTCGGTTGGGACACAACACTAGTAACAATATTTTCTTGCGAATATCTCAGGAACTAAAGCCGACCACCATTTTGGTGAATGGAAGAAGTTGTTCAAAATGTTGGTTTCTACAACATAGTCAAATCTCATCGAAATCGGTGAACAGGTAGCTCTTCGACAAGATTACCAAAAAATGTTTTAAGTAAAAGTTAGTATGTTTCGCGGAGGACATCTTGCGATGGCCAAAAATCTTCGAGATTTCAAGGTGAATTTTGAACGGCTATAAATGACCCTGCAATACCAACATATTATAGCAGCGCTGTGCAAGGACGAGCACGCGTGCTTTCGGAGTTCTCCCACTTCCGTTCGCGTCGTCAGGGATACCGCGCGACCTTAAATGTCTGCGCACACATATCCGTTCCATGTCAGTTCCGTATCCGTACGGTGTCAGTTTCGTATCCGTACGGTGTCCGCCCCTGTCCGTGCGGTGTCTCTAATTTCATTGACAGGAGGCCTGCTCTGGCCCGGTCAGTCCCAATTCAGCCGTTTCTGCAAGCCTGCTGTACAGTTCTTTCAGTCAGTAGGTGACAAAAGTATTCGTACACCCTTCAAAACAGAATAACATTTTTAAAATTGGTCTCCGTCAATCGAAATGCCCAAATATCGTTGGCAACCAAATTTTAGTTTCACTGAACGGAGAGTGGTTCTACACTGACATCTGCTGACAGCCCTGACACGGACAAGTGTGCGCTGCTTCATTGTAAAGCACGCAAACGATATTTTTTAACACTGATCCTCACGGCCCGGAACTGACAGATACGGAGAGACCGCCGAATTTCACGGAACTGACAAGTGCTGCTCCATTCTAAAACAAGCAACCGATACCTTTTACGACCACGGAACGTATATGTATGCGCAGACCTTAAAAAGTCGTTTATGCGGTACACATAACGTGTGCATTAGTGACAAACGTCGCCAGTGGTTATTTTGGCCATTGGACGTCACAAACAGAGATACACTGAGACAATCCACACTATAATACACAGAACGCGTGGGCGTTTGACGACAGCGGATCGCGTAACACTGTGGTGGTTTTACGGCGCAAGGAGCGCAGAGATGGAAAAGTGCGTGCGTGCGTGTCACAGCGGTGATTCTTTTCAACTAACGGTCGCCGGGCGAGCGCTTCGAAATGAACGTTGACGTAAACACCGAGGTGTCACCGGCCTCAGCTGACTCGTCAGCTGTTGGTACGAGTCAGCGGGCAAAAGTTTGAACGCGCGACGCGGCGCGCTTTACGCGGCCGCAACACCCAGTCTTCATAATTATCCATGTAATGCTTGAGGTATTCGGTGAGGACGATGTGACTTCGTTCCAGGGATCCATTAGTTTGCGGTCTATATCCCAAGATTGTGATTTGTTTGATTTTAAATATTTCAAATAGGTTGGTCATAAGTGTTCCGATGAAGCTAGTTCCTTTATCTGTTAGTATTGCGCGAGGTGTACCGTAAATCGCGATGAAATATCTAGCGAAAGCATCTGCAATTGTAGCAGCTCGAATGTTATGTATTGCTACGGCTGCGCAATATTTCGTTAGATTATCTGGAATTGTGAGAATATGTCTGTTCCCACTGGGTGTAACTGATAAAGGTCCTACTGTATTCAAGGAAATTTTGTCGAAGACCCCTATAGGTGTGTCGGTGATCAACATCAGCTGACGAGTTTTCGCTCGGACTAATTTCTGTTCTTGACAACTTTGGCATCTTCGGATGTAGTCTTGAACGTCGTTGCGCATTTGTGGCCAATGGAATTTCGATCGGATGCGTTTGTAGGTCTTTATTACTCCTTTATGTCCTCCACTTAAACTGTCATGAGCCTCGCAAATGATGTGCTGTCTGTCTTTTTCGGATGGTATTGTGATGGTACAGTTGCATAAAATAATCTGCAGATCTGTTCCTATGAAAACCTCTTCTAATATCTTGAAGAATTCGTTGGACGGTATTTTATTAAGGTCCCCCGTTGCAGAAATTCGAAATGATTTAATCTAATTTTGATCCAAGGTGTGTCGAAGAATTTTCAATCCATTGAGCACATCTACTCTTTTAATATTATCAAAGAAGTTATCTGAGATTATTATACTGAAAGTTTTAAATAGTCCATTGTTTGTTGTTATCACCTGTCTCTTTTATGGTTGTGCTGCTGGAAGCTTTGGTTTGTTAATTATCTCAGTGTCTATTAGTAATTTTCCAATGAGGTTTACTAAATTGCAGTCGGCAGAGATGAAGTACACGTAATGTCATTCCTCAGCGGTAAAGGTATATGAAGAAACGATAATTTTATGTGGTTGGTCTAGTGGGATCTCTTCCAGATCGTCGAGGTCGTTTGAATTCTCGATGTCGGTAGTGAAGAATGGGTAAGGGTCAAGCGTGCGGTCAAGGACCCTAGGTTCAGTTGACCTGCTGTCAGGTGGTTGTCCCACACTTGCTTCGGTCGTAGTTCCTGAAGGTGGCTGGTTTATCACGGGGTGTAAAAGTTCATCCATGACTTCTGATGATACTTGCGATGTACTGATTAAATCTAGTTGAATGTTTCTTGCATTTTCTATGACAGTATCTACGAGCAGTTCCTTAAAGTATATCAGATCGTCAATTAATGTCTGGTCCTTATCTGAAGGGACGATTTGTGTTGAATTTGCTGCGGGCGAAAATCTGTTTATGGTTTCCTGGCGTTCATCTGGCATCGTTACCTTTTGAGATAGGCTGGGAAAAGACCGGTTCTTGTGTATTATTGGAGAATGTTGAACGTTCCCACGTGCGGTTTCTTCTGTTTCATCTGAGCTGCTGCTCGTCTTGTTCATAAATCGACCAGCGAATTTACTTCTTATTAAAGATACATTGAAACCTGTACGTTGACTGCGATCTAAGTTTATAGACTTTTTTGATTCGACGGATGAATCTCGCGAGTCTTGTTGATATCTCGAACTACACGAATGTTTCCTACAGGATTTTCCGCCATGTCTGGTTATACCGCAATGCCAACAATATAAACTCGGCTTGCGATTGTAATCGTGATTTTTTAGAATGGAATATTGTTTTTCTCCATCATCTGCGTACGTTGCGTCGGAGCGATAAAAAGGGGCTCCTGTGACGCAAGGTCCAGGCCGTTGTGCGTGTTTGTCCTTCTCGTTCCTCTTCAAAACCAGATGTTCTTATACACCGATCCCTGTTCTGGTCGTATCTACTCGGAGAGTGCGGGTACGACACATCGCGGTCGTGGTGGCGAGAATCTCGGCGAGAACACATGGAGGGTGATTCATTACGGGATTCATTACGAGGCGACTGTTGCCCATTCCTTAGTTTTCTATGTATCTGTAGCACGGCGTCGTAAGCTTGTTGAAGTGTTTTGATGTCTTGAGTCTGAGCCGACACTTTCCACGAAATTCGAGCTGGTAAACCATCGATGAAGTTTTCCTTAACGTCCTTTTCCATTTCTTTGACGAAGTCTTCAGAGTGATCCAGATACCTTTCCCGAATACGTGATGACTAGTCCTGTCGACGTACTGTCGCAGACTTTCTCCTTCGGGAATTCGTAGTTTCGCGATTTCGACTTGACAATATGACAAACTTCTTCCTGGCGCGAATCTCTTTTTGACAATGTCTTAACAGAGTTGAAATTATGTTCTAACGTGCACCTGTGTGGCGGACCGATCAGTTTCGTTAGTATTATCGCAAGATACTCGGTTTCCGTACCCTCAGGAATCAAAATTAACCTGTCTTCCACATTTTGTGCAAAACGCGCCACTTTCAACGTCGAACATTGGAATTGACATTGTAATGTTCTGTATACATGTCCGTTGCGTCAAGAGTGACATTGAGTTTGCAATTGAAACTGTCAAGTTCATAATCAGATACATTCGTGGAGTGCCGAAGATAGTGCAGGGGAATCCCCGTCGTGACTTCGCTCAAAAAAACTCCCAAATAACCCTTTATTCTACTACCAAAACGTCCGTGGGCTACGAACTAAGTTAGATTTATTAAAAAATTCTCTTCTATCATCTGCTATGTCCTATGACATCATCATATTGGTAGAGACCTGGCTTACTTCCGCAATATCTTCGTGCGAGCTGGGCTTGGATAATTATGCAGTTTATAGATGCGATAGATCATCGTGTACGAGTAGTTTTTTAAGGGGTGGTGGTGTCCTCATAGCGGTAAGGAAGTCGATACCATCTTGTCTTATCACCGTTGGTTATACAGACATTGAACAGGTTTTTGTTAGGGCCCGCCTCCACAACAACAAACACCTTTTATTGGGGGCCACTTACTTGCCGCCTGCGTCACAGTCTTCACTCTTCGCAGGTCATGTTAACTGTATTATGGAATTATACCAGAGCTATAGTGATGACATTCTAACAATGTTTGGGGATTATAACCTTCCGCATGCTATCTGGTATAATGATCCAAGCCAAGCGTGCTTTAAAAAACCTGGAATTACGCTATCCGAATCAAACGCAATCGATCTCCTTCTGGGTTGTGCCGCGTACTGCAATCTTGCACAAGTTAACACCGTGTTTAATGTCTGCGACACGACTCTAGATATCATCTTTATAAGCAATAATAACAATGTCAATATTGTCCGGGTCCTTGATCCTCTAATTGCTCCCGATGCCTACCATCCTCCTCTGTATATGAAGCTATGTGACCTAAACTATGGTGTTAACATTTCGGGAGACAACTTACACTATAAAGATTTCAAGAATGGCAACTATCCTAGCATGGTGGCTTATTTTAATTCTATTGATTGGGACATGGAGACTGGTAATATGGAGCCTAGCTTAGCCCTTGATCGTTTTCACTACCACGTTAACCTCGCAATTGACTCCTACATCCCGTTCAGGGCAGTGGTTAATTCCACGTTCCCGTTGTGGTTTTCTCCTAGACTTAAGAACTTAATTCGGCAGAAGAAAATCGCGCATAGAAACTTCAAGCGATCAAGTTTACATAGCGATTATCTGAGTTTTTCCTTTCTCGTGAAAGCCGTTCTTATTTCGATAGTGTTGAGCACTCGGTCTTGGATAATGTATCTAACTTTTGGAAGTATGTAAATACCAAGCGGGGTGGGCATAATATTCCTGGTACTGTGCATCTTGACCAAACATCTGCCTCGTCTCACGTGGCGGCTGCGGATCTCTTCGCACAGTTCTTCGGCTCAGTTTACAACCCTCCCGCTGGTATTACGCCTGTCTTAAATCCAGGCCAGTCCTTGGGTAGTAATGTAAATATTCACTCCATGTCCGTACATATTGGTCAGATATACTCAGCGCTTGAATCGCTGGATACTGCCAGAGGACCAGGGTTCGATGGCATTCCGCCTCTACTTTTAAGGGAGTGCCGCTTCGTTTTATCGAGACCCCTCTGGCATATCTTTAACGCTTCGTTATCAATGGGTATTTTCCCGGCTGCCTGGAAGACCAGCTTAGTTACGCCCATTTTTAAGGCAGGCGACCACTCTAATGTTAAAAACTATCGGCCAATATGTAAATTATCTGTCCTGCCGAAGATCTTTGAGGGGATGGTAACAAAATACTTAACGCACCTTCTCTCAGACGTTATAGTTGAGGAGCAGCACGGATTTGTTCCAGGTAGATCGACGACTTCAAATCTGGCAGTTTACCACTGTTTCATCTCTAATGCACTTAATGTGGGTCTTCAGGTCGATACTGTATACACGGACTTCCAGAAGGCCTTTGACACGGTAGACCATGGTATTCTACGGCGCAAATTATCTGAGATTGGTATCGGGGGGTCGCTTCTGTCATGGATCAGCAGCTATCTGGAAGGCCGTGTCCAGATTATTAAAGTGCGTGACCAGTTATCCTCTCCGATTGCTGTTTCCTCAGGTGTCCCTCAAGGTTCACACCTTGGTCCCCTCCTATTCCTCCTTTTCATCAATGACCTCAAGGGGATTTTCCAACATAGCAAGATTCTCATGTACGCTGATGACCTAAAAATATTCCGGTCTATTAGTTCTGCGCGTGATACGGAGTTCTTGCAAAGTGACCTTGGTAGATTTGAACGGTGGTGTGACGCTAACAAATTGCAATTGAACGCGGTTAAATGTGTCGTTATGAGATCCCATAGGGCTGCCAGTGGCATTGTGGCGACGTATAAGCTTTGCGACACACCATTGATTGAAGTGGTGGAAGTCAGTGACCTTGGAGTCATGTTCGGGTCAGGGCTTGATTTTCGTAACCACTATCGGAAGATCTCTTGTAAGGCTATGAAAACCCTCGGGTTTATAGCTCGAGTTGGGAAACACTTCAGGCAGATCCGTACGCTCAAGCTCTTATACGTAGCGCTGGTGAGACCTCATTTAGAGTACGCGTCTGTAATTTGGAACCCTAGACATAAGCTATATATTAGCTTAATCGAAAGGGTCCAACACAAGTTTCTGAGGCTAGCCATGAGGTTATCTGGTAGCCCTATGCGGTTTTGCGATCATGATTATCGTCCAGCCTTACAGACTACTGGGCTTATGTCTCTCACTAGTCGCCGAGTCTGTTCCGATCTTCTCTTCCTCTATAAGGTAATCAATGGTCATATAAACTGTCACGAGCTTGTGGCACTAGTTTGTTATCATGTCCCACAAAGGTCACTGCGTCCAAGACCCCTTTTTGTACCGAGGGTACCCACCTATAGACACTATACCGTAGATCCCATAAATCGGGCTATGGAAGAGTTGAATCTGTGCTGCGATGGCATTGACTTGTTTGTAGGTTCGCTTGCTCGTTTTCGTGAGCATTTGTTTAGGCATCTCCTTTCGCAATAGCCAATGTTTTCTCTTGCATCGTAGTTAACGCGAGATAATGCAGACTGATATGTTATTTATGTATTGGCTGATGTTATTGGTGTAATTTATTAATGTTACGTTATGTTAAAATATGGTTTTTTATTTTATTTTATTTTATTTTATATTATTCTATTTTATATTTTTATATTTTTATATTTTTGTTATGGTATTTTATATAAATAAAATGTTTTAAGTTTTCGACCGAAAAAAATTTTTTTTAATTTAAAGAAACAATGTTGTCAGCGCGTAGGCTCGGTCATTTAAATATTATATATATTTTATATATATTTAAATTTTATATATTTAAATTTTATATATTTATATTTTGTACTATGTACTATGTACTAATTGTATTAATTGTTAGCTCTGTATACTAGAGGGGTTTCCCGTTAAATAATAATAATAATAATAATAATAATAATAATGTCGGTAGAAGAGATCCTTCCAAACTCACCCCTAGAAAATCCTTCCAAACTCACCCCTACCAGATTTACATCCTATCCTCCCATCAAACTCTGGGGCCTTCCAAATACACCATAACAAACAAGTATAAAATAATTACAGTATCTAGCACCATGATAATTAATAAAAAACAAAAAAAATAACACTGTGAAGGGCTAAAGAAAAAATAAAAAAAATTTATTGGGCGTAGTATACATATACAAGTAACCCCACCGCCAGGGTTTGTTGACTTAGTAGTCTCACTAGTATAAATACAATAAAAACTACAACCTAAACTTAATCAAAACAATTTTCAAAATTAAGCCTGTATACCTTATGAAATTTGTAAACTTTTGGTATGCAGCAAGTCAACAAAATACCAATGGTCTATTTATAAAAATTAAAAATGTTAAAAATTAGTCAACTAACCCCGGTCTCCCCTAATACCAGAGATGGGCATTATTTAAATAACAAATTATTTAAATGACGTATCAAATGAAAGATACTTCAGTCTTATTCGCCATGAATAAGAATAACCTGAGTCAATATATAATCGAAGCGCCCATGATTGAAGTAGTTCGATCATGGGTATTCAATCGTCGGTCATGATTGAACTACTTCAGTCAGGGAGTTCAATCGTCGGCCATGATTGAACTACTTCAGTCATGGGGATTCAATCACCGGCCATGATTGAACTACCTTCAATCATGGGGATTCAATCATGATTGAATGAAAAGGCTTCTCGTATTCAATCGTAATTTAGTCGATTGAAGCTCGACTAAACTTGCCGAGCCTCGAGACTCGCGAGAGCCTTTGATCGATGCCGCCCGAGGCCCGAGCCGAGTGACATTGTATCATTCACTCGTCTAAACTTGCGCCTGGAGTTGCTGGGCGATGTGTCATCGATTATACGAAAAATGAATTTCTTTATTTTTCAACATATCAGTATGAAAATAACACCAATGGATTCCTTGCATTCTCCCGATTAATTGGTCAGAAAATAATTTAAATTTAACGAAACGAGATTTCAATCCGATTTAAGGTGCCAACTTTAAACATCCGAAGAAAATACTACCATATTCGGGACTGTTTGGGATTGGCCCAAACGGCCACAGGCCAAGCCGGCGCGGATTCGCTGCCAACTCCGCGCGTAGTTCGAAACGGCTAACGCGACCAAGTCGTGGTATGCACGATCGCGGTGATGAGATCGGTCGGGCCATCTGTTGACGCGCACCGCAGCTAATTAGGCAGCTCTCTCACTTCAGCGCATGGGCAGCTTTGTCCTACTGTTGCGGTCCTCGTCTTGCTCAGGACGATCAGCTGTTAGGTGGGGTGCTGACGTCACAGAATTCGGCGAAACGGCCCGATCCATCACCGTGATCACTCTCTCTTCTGTTTGAACCGTCGACTAGACAACAGGGTATTCTTCTACTCTCGCACTTGCACTCTACTGGAACGTTCCAGGAGCTTCCAAAACGAACTACTTGGTTCGTTATCTAAAACCCGCGTACTTTCGCGTGTGCTCTCCAACCTACATAAAATAAGTTCTCGTTAGTGAATAAGACAGCGTTGTAATTTATTGTGAATTTGTCGTGTAAATACAAGTGTTCGTGACCTCGTAAACGTATAGACTATAATTATCGAATCGCTTAAAACTAGTTTAAAACTAAATCCACGAACGCACGAAGCTTCGGCGTTTCGTGTTCTGAACAGGGACTTTCATTTCCGGTACGGTAGAGAGCAGACGTGTGTGTGAGCGGAGTGAAAGGAAAGGGCTTAAAAGGTAGAAAAGTGGGAGTGGAGAGTCAAGGGACGGGAGAAGGGTATAGGGGGAGAGACGTAAGGGAAATGAGGGAAAGGGTGAGGAAAAAGGAGGCAGGAGTGAGCAGAAAACAGGTTGTAGAGACGAAGTTTGAGGTTAGCACAAGGAGGGAAAGGAGAGAGCGAGAGAGGGAAAGGAGGTACAGGAGACAGGGAGAGGCGGGTAGAGAAGGAGGACAGTGGAGACATCGTGCGAGAGGGAGCGGTAGCGAGGAGAATACATCGCGGTAGGTAAAGTAGGGAAGAAAGGAAAGGAAAAGAGGTAGAAGGGAAGAGAGAAGAGAGGAATAAAGAATGGAAGGGAAAGAGGGCGAAGAGAGAGAGAGGTAATAGGGAAAGGAAAGGCAGCAGCAGAAAGGATAACGGAGGAAAGGGAACAAGAGGGAAAAAGGAAGGGTAGGAAAACAAATGCGGAATGGCTGACAAGAGAAAGGACAGCAAGTGAAAGAGGGCTGATAGAAATTAGGGAGATGTGGAAGAGAAAGAGGGACAAAGAAGAGGAAAAACAAGTGGAAGAGAGAGAGGGAGAGGAGGCGTTTTTAAAAAGTAGAAAGGTGCAAAGGTCACCAGAGGAGAAAAGGGAAGTGGAAGGAGGAGGTCTGGAGAGGTTGTTAAGGGAAATGAGGGAGGAGGTAAGGAAAGATTTGAAAGAGGTAAAGCAGCAAGGGAGGGAGGTAAAAGAAGATCTGGGAAAGCTAAGAGGGAAGATGGAAGAATGGGAAGAAAAATGGAGAAAAGAAAAAGAGAAAATGGGGAACAGAATGAAAAAAATGGAAAAAAGGTTAGAGGAAGTGGAGAGAGAGAAGGAAAAGATAAATGAGATAGAGGAGAGGTTAAGACACATGGAACTGGGGAAAGAAAGGGAGGAGGAAAATGGAGGAAAAGGAAGAAGAGGGGACAGGATGGACAAGAGGACAGGAGGGGAGGAATGGGAAACAAGGGTAAAGGAGATGGAAAGAAAGATAGAAATGAAGGAGAGAGAACAGAAAAGGAAAAACATAATAATAAAAGGGGTAGGCAGAGAGGGAACGGAGATGGAATGGGCAAAGGCAGTACTAGAGGTGATGGGAGTACAGGGGAGAATAGAGAGAGTGAAAGAGCTAGGTGGAAGAGGGGGAAAGAGGGAGGAGGTGATGCTGGAGGTGAGGATGGGGAGTGTGGAGGATAAAAGAGAGATAATGAAGAACAAAGGAAAACTAAGGGGAAGAAAGGAGTGGATAGGAGATGACTTAACCTGGAAGGAAAGGAAGATGCAGTGGAGGCTAAGGGAGATAGGAGAGGAGGAGGGAAGACAAGGGAAAAGAGTAAGGGTAAGCTATGGGCGGATAGAGATAGAAGGGAAAATGTGGTTTTGGGACGAGCAGGGGAGGTCTTAAGAGATTGGAGAAGGAGGGAGAGAGGAAGGACAGATGAGGAAACAAGGGAAGAGGGAAAAGAGGGAGAGAGGAAGGAGGGAGGAGAAGTAGAGGGGAGACAGGGAGGAGAGGGGACAAAAAACTAAGCGGAGTAAGGGGGGAGGAGGGATGGAAAGAACAAAGGGGAGATGTGAAAAGATGGAGGATAGGATTTTGGAATGTAGCAGGACTGACAAATAAGGAGGAAGAGTTCTGGAAGGGAATAGGGGAATGGGAGGTGATAGTTTTATTAGAGACGTGGTTGGAGAAAAAAGGATGGAGTAAGGTCAGAAACAGAGTGCCGAAGGGCTACAAATGGAGGACACAATGGGCAAGTAGAAATAATAGGAAAGGGAGAGCGATGGGAGGTATGATGATAGGGGTGAGGGAGGAGATGATAGGGTGGCAGGAGCGTGGACAGGGGGGGGGGGGGGGGAGAAAGGGATAATGGTAGAAAGAGTGAAGGGAGGAGAACAGGAATGGACGGTGGTGGCGGTGTATGTAAACGGGGACATGGAGAGGAAGTGGGAAAGTATTAGAGGGTGGATGGAAGGACAAGGCTAACTCTCGAATGACAGCGTGACAGGCCTTCTTCTCGCTGTACTCTTGTCCCGCTCGCGAGCACTAGCGGGCCATGGATTCCTATCTATAAGGTGCTCGCAACAGTATGTTAGAAACGACTTTATAAGGGTTGCTTTTAGCATTACAGGGTAAATTTTTATTATTTTGAAATATCTCAATGGCATAATTGTATTCAATATTCATATTGAAATATATATGTTAGAAAAGCTTTTAGAAACGGACCAGCGCTAGAAACTAGAGAACACTTATGGAGCAAGAACTGTTAGTCTTTAATTGTTTATAGCACAATAATCTGTATTTACAGAAATCATGAATACTTATTTTCAGTTATGGCTAAATATATGTACAAAGGTCACACACAGTTTCAAATACAGGGTTATTTACACTAATAGTTTTCGCGAACTATTATAAAGGTTTAACGATTGTAATAATGCTGAGTTCTTTAGTTGCTTGAAGTAATTCAGCGAGAGCAAGTTACCAAGCAGATGAGTAACTTTACCGAAAGCAAGGCGCGAGCACGAGAAGCGCAAGGCGTAGCGTAAACAATCAGCACGTAAGCAAGAAAACTGTCGCGAACAGCGTGTCAAACATCTCCAGGAAATCGGCTCTGATTTCCTGGAAGGAAGAGAGTCCCCCTTCCATCGATCGCAAGTTGATGGAAGGGGCAGTGATCGACGTTCCGCATGAGTCAGCGTGCCGTTGCCATTGCCTAATTACCGGTGGGCCTAGAAGATGGCGTAAGAATGCAGAATTTCTTGAACAATATAAATAATTCGTTCTTTATTAGATTGAGAGAGGCCTTGTTTCTTTCATCCTGCCACTTCATATTCGTGACAGAGAAAATTCTCTCAGTAAATGCTGGAAGTGGCAGGAACAGATAGAAGATAATAATATTCCGTTACGTTTCACGTAATATCAATAATTGTGAAATAAAGTATTTTCGCGTACTTTATAGTTATTCAAAAGTATAGAGTACATTTACCTATAATAACCGAACATACTATATTTTAAAGTACGGGTGGCCACCGTAGACACAACGCATTCCACTTTCCAACTTGACCCGGATATTAGTATAGTTTGGGGCAAGATTAGTACGGGGGCGTGCGCCCGCTCGCGGGCGCGTAGAGCGTGCTAGCAAATCGATGTTAGTTTGGATATTTCAACCAGAAACTTGCGGATGCCCGTCAATGCCGACTCTGTTCGGCGGCATCGATGCCGCCAGATATTGGGATCCCTCTGGTTCTAAAACATAATTTTTTTACTAGCTCCCGTCAACACCCCGACTCACATCGGTTCGCTACCATACTTTACGCGCCTATACTCGCACTAAAACCTCCAAGGTGGTCTACCTCGTGTGCGGAGTTGCGCGCCTGAGGGAAGGGACGTGATGAGGAGGCAAACTAGCGATCCTTCGCTGCCCTCCCCCCTGCGCTTTAAGAGCAACTCCGCACACAGCACCCCCTTCAAGGGGGGCCTTCCCTGGGGGGGTATTAATACCTCCCCCAGCTATATTCTGCTATTCCGGGGTCGCTGCTACTAGGGCGTGTGGTGCCCCTGGCACCCCCGCCGTGCGACCCCGCGATCGAGCTGCTACCCGGCCGCGACGGTGCTATGGTCGCGACCGGGCCGGGGCGAAGACGGCTCCACGGGCCGCCCTAGCCGCCGCGTCCCGAGGGGCCTTTGAGGCAGTCGGGGCCTAATTCCCCCGACGGCCACCTCGGGCGATCGGCTGGCAATGTGTGCCCACAGGGCGGCCCGTTTATGCCCCGGAGTTCGATCGCACTATCGGGAGCGGCGTGACGTCGCCGCTCTCCGGGGGGGGCCCTATTCATGGACCCCCCCCCCCCCACTTTCCCTCCCTGACATACAGCGGCCCGCCCTAAAGCTTGGCGGGCCGCTTTTCCCCTTCCCCCAACTACCCCGCCTACACGCGGCCCCCTCTCTCACAAGGGAGCGGGGCATACGAGGGGTCTGTCGCCGCACCCGTTATGGGGTGCGGCTCCCTTCCCACTCCCCTTACGGGGGAGTGACGGCGCAACCCGGGGCTTTTTAACGGGGGAGCCGGGCGACTTTCAGAACTAAGTCGCCGCACGACCTCCCCCGGCCCCGGGTCATCTCGCGCGCCGCCTCCGAGGGACCGCGCTGTCCCTCTCAGCATCCTCCTTCTCCAGCATGACTACTTCGGAGAAGGAGGAGACGGCCGCCCAACAGTCCCGATCCTCCGCCATCCGACTCACGACAGTCGGTAGCGAGAGGTCGGGACCCAGCTGCCGCTCCAGGACCCGGCGGTCATCCTGCCACTCCGGTCAGCTAGCCAGAGTATGACCCGCCGAGTCCTTGTCGGCCCGGCCGTAGCTGTGGCACTGCGACGTTTCCTCCCTCCCTATGCAACACAGATAATCACCGAAACACCCTACACCGGTGATCATCTGTGTCAGTCGGAAGGTGAGCCTGCCGTACCTACGCCCCACCCATTCGGCGAGAATGGGCAGGAGCGTCCCGACGACGCGTCTCTCCCGATGTTCGGGGAGAGAGAGCCAGTCTATCCACCTGGCTCCCATGCGTCGCCGGGCCTGGCCCCGCACCTCAGGTCCATCCGGCGCAAGGGGGTTCCTCGCTCCACGGAGATCGTTGGAGGCGAAGTAAACCTCCGCATCCATCTCCGCGAGCAGATGAAAAGGAGGAGATCCACCCGGCACCGACAGATCGGCGGGTGACACCGTGCGGTATGCCCGCACGGCACGGAGGACCGCGCGGCGATGAACCGTGGCAAGGAGTTCTCGCCCGACGCGACAGTCCTCCAGATCGCCGGCCCACACTGGGGCTCCGTAGAGCGCCATGGACCGGACGACCGTCACGTATAGCCGCCGAACTGCTTCGTGGGGGCCTCCCAGGTTGGGCATGATGCGTGAGAATGCACACACCTGACACTCCAACCGGGGGCCCTGGGCCCGAAAGTGCCGCGTAAACCGCCAGTAGGTATCCAGGGTCAGACCGAGATATTTCATCGATCTGCCGACCCCGATGCAGGCATCACCGACCCGCCGAGACGCTTTGTTGGGAACTTCGCTCCCAACCTTGTCCGCGAGCCACATCGCCTCCGTTTTCTCGAAGGCGACTTGCAGACCGAGCGCCCTATCGCGGGGATGACGCGTGGATTTGTCTTGGAACGCACTATCAACTCAGGTCTTCAAAAAAAATAGTTCCATTTGAAAAACCGAACTTGACCATCGTATCTTTTAAAATAATAAGCGAAAACCAAATTCGTTCGCGCTAATAAATTGTTCCCCTCGAACCATGCAATTCCCTATTTTTTTTATATTTTTATTGACAATACTTTAGGAGAAAACCGGCTGTCCAGTCTTAGGTGGGACACCCTGTATGTACAGGAAAAACTAACAACAAAAATTATTTTGCGCAGCTGGAATCGTATTTTAAAGCACTGTACGCGATTATTTCGTAGCATTTATATCTATATGTAAGTAGTGCTCGTTAGGCTGATCCAAATTCCACAATCATGCTCACTATCATTCTTTCTTGATCGAGGAGTCGAAGACATATTATGTAAGTCCCTTCAGTAGCGAAAGCTCGACATGTATCGCCGAGAACAATGGGGTCATAATAGATCAGAATAGCACTAGTCATTAAGAACGGAAAAATGTGGAATTCTTTATCGGATCTGCACGAAAGTGACAAGCGTCTCCTTCTGTTTTCCCGACAAAAATGATACCCAACTTGACATAATTTGGGCCATAATTAACGAAATTACATACACAATTAATTTGCTGAATGTACACCTAACTTCATTAACCTTTAGAGGGCCGGGATTTTTTCATTGAAATTGTAAATTTTATTTACTTAAAATTTATGCATATATAGCACCAAAATGGCCGACAAAGTATCCAAATTCTTAGGTGGCCACTATAGTGGCCAGCCCGGCCGCGAACGGTATGGCATATATTAGAATTTTTAAAATTTGAACTTTAATGTTTCTAAGGGTTTTTGATATCGCTAATCACGATTCTCAGGTCAGAGTATCGAAATTTTACGCAGAAACAGTGTTGCCAACCTAAACAAGCCTAAACGAATAACGGCAGTTATATTCTTTCCTTTGGCGTTACCCAGGGCTAACGACATGGACGTAGAAAGTTTTGTAGCTCTTTTCTTGTTTTTGGGGTTTTTTGTGTTATTTTTGGATGTGTTTTTTTATTTACAAAATGAATAATGAACGTGTATCCTTTCCTTCATTTCGTTTACAAGTGCTTAGGGCTTTACTGAATCTTGATCCGAATGACTCCATTTCTCATCTGCCCAAACTCTCTCGGCTAATAAGTCGTCATTTTCCAAAATTACTGGATAAAAACCGACGATGCAATTTGTGTTCATTACGACAAACTAGACGTCGAACTCTTTATGTATGCTCTACATGTGACACTGCATTGTGCATAACACCCTGTTTTGAGGATTTCCATACGAAACAATCAATACCGTAAATTCGAATTTCCGACATATAAATTTTTTTTTTCATTTGGAAGGACAAGAAGTATGAACAAACAGATAAAAATCGCAACAAAGAGATACACATTCATTATTCATTTTGTATAATGCACGCGTTGCATGAGTGCAGGTCGTATGATAAATAATAAAATCAGAAAATACAAAAAAAAAATCCAAAAATAACACAAAAAACAAAAAAAAACAAACAAGTGCTACAAAACTTTCTACGTCCACGTCGTTAGCCCTGGGTAACGCCAAAGGAAACAATAATGTGTGAATGTAACTGCTGTTATTCATTTAGGCTTGTTTAGGTTGGCAACACTGTTTCTGCGTAAAATTTCAATACTTTGACCACGGAATCGTGATTAGCGATATCAAAAACCCTTAGAAACAAGTTCAATTTTTAAAATTTCCAGTGGCCACTATAGTGGCCAGCCCGGCCCTCTAAAGGTTAAAAGTAGTCCAATTAAAATTATTTTCTTACCAATTAATCGGGACAATGCCAGGAATCCATTGGTGTCACCGCCTAATCGAAGGAAAGCGACGCGAGGACAGCAAGCACGGGATGGGCCAGAAGGGCCCATATAACACCTCCCCATTTAGACACGAAACGGTCTCATGAGGCCGTTTCGTCGTCATCAAGTGTGTAGCTGTCCGCGCGTACAGTTTAGTTAAGGTTCTTAAAACTACGATTAGCGCTACTAAATTTACGCGGTCGCGGTGGTCCGTACCTGTGCGTAAGGGCTCTCCCGGCGAGGCAGTTTCTCGGTATATCGGATGGAGTTATCCTTCGCCTGACCTGATCGGTCGAGCGTTATTCGCGAGAAATTTAGACGTACTCGAGATATGTGTACTCGAAAAGGCTAACATAAACAAACTATAAGAAAAGAGAATAGAATGGGGGCGGTTCTAAGGCCAGCGCGCGGGGTTTTTTGCTGCTATCAGCAAACTATGGCCTAGAATACTTCAAAGTATGGCTCGGACCCGCGAAAGTTCTCGCTTGTTCAACGTGGGCTCTCTCCATTGTCCTCATGGATGGTATAACGGGTAAGTCGGGAGGAAAAGATGTAATAGCGAGAGGGCGGGGTCTGGAAATTATTTGAGAGGGGGAACTGTGTGGTGCCATTTCTATATTGACCTTTGTTTCTTTCCTTAACCCGCCGGCGGGCGCGCCTAAAAGTTTTACACGAGCAGGCGGGTCGTGTACTCCGTACATGGAGGTCTGTTTTGGTTGAAAAACCGTTTTACCGTGATGTATTGTACCCAGTACCTCTATGTATTCTTCCAGCGAACATTCTTGCATAATGCTACGTACTTATCCGGTTCAAATTCAGTTTGGAAGTGTCTCTGATTGAATGAAAACGAAAGTATGCCGCGTATCCTGCCGGCGAGCGCGCCCGTGTACTCACAAGTTTCCCAGGTGTACGCCTCCAATTGCTTTGGATTTTGGATATGTTTTAGACGACAGAAAAATAAGATATACGTGTTTTTTTATTTTAACGCGTTTGCATGTTTAGGGGGTGAAACCACCCCTCAATGGTTTTCAGGTATTCGTCTCCGATTGTTCTGGTTTTTGGATATGTTTTTAAGGGCAGAAAAATAACATACACGTGTTTTTTTATTTTCAACCGTTTGCATGTTTAGAGCGTGAAACCACCCCTCAACTGTTTTCAGATATTCGTCTCCGATTGTGTTGGTTTTTGGATATGTTTTAGAGGACCGAAAAATAAGATATACGTGTTTTTTTATTTTGTCCTGTTTGCATGATTAGGGGGTGAAACCACCCCTCGAAGAAGAATTTCTGTCGTGTCGTGTACACCGTAAACGGCGTACAAATATTTGTATATTTCAACTTTTATGCCAAAATATTATAAACTATTTATTCACAAGTATATGCGATATATTATACAATATCACTGTTTTACAAATACATACAGGGTGTCCGCGGGAAGACTGGACAGCCGGTTTTCTCCTAAACTATAGGAGATAAAAATATAAAAAATAGGGAATTGCATGGTTCGAGGGGGCTAATTTATTAGCGCGAACGAATTTTGTTTTCGATTATTATTTTAAAAGATACGATGGTCAAGTTCGGGTTTTCAAATGGAACTACGTTTTCTGAAGACCTGAGTTGATAGTGCGTTCCAAGACAAATTCAATAAGCTTTAATGTATACACTTTATTTTCACTGGTTTTTAAGATATTGCGCTTGCAAATTTACTGATTTTCACTGGAAGAAAACTGTCTGGTATAGCACGGACCGGGGACGGTCTTACTGGCGTCACGGGTAGCACTGCCTGTTGAAATAGATACCTACCTGCTAAAGGTCTGCGCCAGGAATGGCAGGCCCAAAGGCTGGACAATTCTTTTCCGCCAGAAATGCTACTTAGGTAGGTAAGGAAAGTAGAGACATGATGGGGAAGCTAAGGAAAAATGTAAATAAAGTGGTGATTGTTGCTATTAATTAAGTCTTTATTACTCCAAATACAACTATAAGTTAATGATTTAACATTTTTTACACACTTTGGACTATCTGAGGTCAGGCATCCAAGTGATTAAGCTTTACAAAACAGATGGGAAAAAACCGTCCTCCCCCACTCGCTTTCACCAGCGACCACACTATTATAACACAGTGGCTTCCTAGTGATGTATTTGTCACCTGCCTAGCATCTTTTAAGTAGGGTTTAGGGAGATGCCCCATCTTAACTCGCTACCCCGTCATACTTGTCATACGAAACAAGCCGCGATCCACGAGCCTTCTGATCGGTCATGGCTCCACTCGCCCGGGCTCGCCAAGCCGACTTGACGAGCTAGACGAGCCGAGCTAGTTCGCGGTGCCAGGATCCGTCTGATTCTACCTGGAGAGTAGTCGGGTCACACACTGCACAAATACAGGGATTCCTTAGGGTTTTCCGATGAAAATCATTACAAATGTCGTGTAAATCGGACAACTTTTACATAGGGAATACAAATAGCTTGTGTCAAAGTAGACCGATTTGCATGATATTTGGTCTGATTTTCACCAGAAAAACATAAGGAATCCATTGGTGTCACTTCCCTTAGGATACGATGAAGAAAAGAAATTCTTAATACGCTATAATTGATATTTTACCCTCGACTGCGGGGACTCGACCTCAATTCGCTACGTTCGGCCCAGGATTCGTACCTTTTTCCGTAAAAAGCCATAAAATTCGGTGACGCACTGCGGGCGGGTTGTCCTAGCCACGGGCGTAGCTCCAGAATCACCCTGTATCATTTGTGCAGTGTGTGACCCGACTACTCTCCAGGTGGAATCAGACGGCTCCTGGCACCGCGAACTAGCTCGGCTCGTCTAGCTCGTCAAGTCCGCTTGGCGAGCCCGGGCGAGTGGAGCCATGACCGATCAGAAGGCTCGTGGATCGCGGCTTGTTTCGTATGACAAGTATGACGGGGTAGCGAGTTAAGATGGGGCATCTCCCTAAACCCTACTTAAAAGATGCTAGGCAGGTGACAAATACATCACTAGGAAGCCACTGTGTTATAATAGTGTGGTCGCTGGTGAATGCGAGTGGGGGAGGACGGTTTTTTCCTATCTGTTTTGTAAAGTTTAATCACTTGGACGCCTGACCTCAGATAGTCCAAAGTGTGTAAAAAATGTTAAATCATTAACATATAGTTGTATTTGGAGTAATAAAGACTTAATTAATAGCAACAATCACCACTTTATTTGCATTTTTCCTTAGCTTCCCCATCATGTCTCTACTTTCCTTACCTACCTAAGTAGCATTTCTGGCGGAAAAGAATTGTCCAGCCTTTGGGCCTGCCATTCCTGGCGCAGACCTTTAGCAGGTAGGTATCTATTTCAACAGGCAGTGCTAGCCGTGACGCCAGTAAGACCGTCCCCGGTCCGTGCTATACCAGACAGTTTTCTTCCAGTGAAAATCAGTAAATTTGCAAGCGCAATATCTTAAAAACCAGTGAAAATAAAGTTTATACATTAAAGCTTATTGAATTTGTCTTGGAACGCACTATCAACTCAGGTGTTCAAAAAACGTAGTTCCATTTGAAAAACCGAACTTGACCATCGTATCTTTTAAAATAATAATCGAAAACAAAATTCGTTCGCGCTAATAAATTAGCCCCCTCGAACCATGCAATTCCCTATTTTTTTTATATTTTTATCTCCTATTGTTTAGGAGAAAACCGGCTGTCCAGTCTTCCCGCGGACACCCTGTATATTTGTTGTAAATTAATCTATTTACATTAATTTCTCGATGGACACAGACGTGTATACAATAGACGCAATTCAATTTATAGTTTAAACTAAGAATTTACTGTTCATATTATTGTTATTAGCAGTCCAATATACTCTTTGGTTTATAATGGACGTGATATTTTCTCTATCTTGATAAACTGTAGTTTAAATCTATAAATTTATAAACAATTAAATTAAATTTTTTGGCAGGAGCTTCTTTTCGCCTTTGAATAATCTGACATAAACTGAACAATTATACAGCAACAAAAGTGACCACTGATACTATAGATGAAGTTTGTGTCAAAAGCTTAGTATCTCGAGTCTGGAGGAGGTATGTCCACTTGTGTTCATTTTTATTTTCTACAATACAGTTGATATTAAAATTTCAAATTTATATTTTGATAAGGGTCGTAACAATCTGTGTCGACAAAAGATATTTAGATTGGCGCTAACATATGAAAAATCATTTTGTTGCAAGAACAAATAAAAGTATTATATACACAAGTATCACTGTGTATTCGAAATTGTAGTAATATATATGAAGTGTTTTGAAATAGCCGAAAAAAGTGATTGTCCGTTATAATAAATAAATGTAAACATAATGTGTTCATAAAACTATATAGAACCACAGACGAGGTATAGAATAGACCTATCACCTTATGGGACTTCGTGTCACCACCTAAACTGTGTTACCGACCCATAATTTGAGGACTGAATTTAGCGACCTCTGTTCATGAACAGCGTTCAACGCAAGAACTACTCTGAAATGTGTTGAAATACTGAACATGTGTGCGTGCTTGTATACGTGTGACTTGTTTAGAGCGAGAGTTTAACACAGAGGGCGGGCTTTCCCTAACAATAAGCTACGCGTTGGTTCGGTTTGTCAACGACCCACGCGGATTTCTCTCTGAAAACCTATTTCGGAGATCATGAACCTATATGGCGCTGAAATATGGCACTTCTTGAGAGCTAATACAAGCTATAAATTGCAAGATGAAATTGATTTTAGTATTTTACGTGTAGTGGAACATTTTACTAATATTTTCACGTGTCGCACGCCGAAAAATATTAAAAATTGACGCTGTTACTGACATTCTCACAAATCTCTGCACTCCGCGTGTGCCTAAGTAGACGGTGCCCATACTACGGCACGTAAAAGTCATTGAAAATAATGAATTGAAACGTTTTTGTAAAATTTATATTATAGTTTTTGGCACCCGAGGCCCCTAAATCCCTACGTTTCATTACAAATTGATTGGCTCCGTCCTTATTAATTATTCAAAAGATTTAAAAATTATAAAAAACATCTACGATGTAAGTGCACGAGCATAGGTATCGCTTATGTTAAGATCTGGGCACACATATCAGTTCCGTGTCAGTTCACGCAGAATTCAAGTACTCTCCATTAATTTCCTCAATTACTTTACTCCAAGTACTTTCCATTACAGCCCTTAAAAATAATCATGTTTGGTGCCATTTTCATCAGAAAAGCACTAGTTTAACCGATTTCAAGAGAGCATACAATAAAAAGGCCAGAATGTCGTGGCCATCGAATTTTAACTTTCTTGAGTATGAATACAGATCCGATACTGATAGAAAAAGATAAACGAGTATAATGGTCTTGAAACGCTGCAGATTACTACATAAATCTGAACTATTCAGGAGTTACATTTCTTTGGGAAGGGGCTGGGTGAGGTGTATTTTGTGGACAATCAAATCGATTGCAAATTGTTTCTCAATTTATTAATGAATTAACAAGAACAGCAATAAATAGTAAAAGATGGATAAACATTTTTAACATAATCATTATCAATTCACTGCTCTATCATTTCGTTGCTTGGGATGAAATGCTTTGCATCTATTGTATTCCATTTTGGTTTTTCGTGTACAGGATATCTCTCCTTTTCTGTAAACACATAGAAATAATATTAGCGATTATTTAAAATACATGATACAAATAAATGAAATACTTGAATGTGTTATTGATAGCCTCAGAGAATCATTAGAAGAGAGCAGTGAAACATGAAAGAAACTAAGGCCGCGGTGACACGAGCGTTTTTTCGACGTCCGTCGTGACTGACTCCGTAGCGTAACATTGTAATACGTAGGACCAGCCACACGAGCGTCGTGCGTCAGATTTAAAGTCCGTGCAACGTCGGCTACGGACGACAAACGCTACGACGTCCGTCGCCCACTCAGCACGGACGGTGTTGCATTGTACGTATACCAACGGAACCGACCAGACGAGCGTCGAGTTGTCGTCCGTTTTCACTGCATTTTATTACTGCATATAATGGATATTGACATTTTACTATCTGAAATTCAGAAACGACCAATGTTATGAGACGCTTCAGATTTGGAATATAAAAATAAATTAAAAAAGAACGCAGTATGGGCAAATGTTACGGCCGTATAAAATGCGCCTTCTAATAATCGCGTATTGTTTATAGGATGCACCCAATATTTTCTTGTTTTCCGTTTTTTTTTTTGTATTCTCAATAAGCTATAAATAAAAATCGCGACTTCCGTATCGTCCATCCCGTTTGTACGGATTCCTACCGTCGACTGATGCGAGAGACTTTTCTCAGTTACGGACGACAAATTCAACGCTCGTGTCACTGGGTCCAGGACATCCGTCGCAACGGACGTTGATTTTGACGGACGTCGAAACAACGCTCATGTGACCGCGGCCTAAATCATTATAAAATATTACACGATAGATTGTCATAACAGTTAACTATTGCTATCACATTAACGCTCACCGCATTAAATAATTTAATTATTTAACCTTCATTCAGTCTCTTACATATTTCCGGCAGAGCAATTAGAAACCATTGTCTGTCTTAATTGGAGAAAGATTTTAAGATTGTTATGAAACCCAAATAATAAATAATCTGTAGAAGTGAATTAGTGCCTTTCTTTTATCTTAGTTCCACTATCACTACTATTTGATAGTGTTAACAGGATGGGCCACGTGAAGGCGTAAAAGAAGGACTTTGCCATCCCCGAATACACTCAATGTTTTTGAAACCGACAAACTGAAATGCTCATTACCCGTAACCAACATTCAAAAATGCAAAGCGATTGCCAACACCACAAAGGGAAGTATAAAATGAAAAATGCAAGATGCAAAATAAAAAACACATAAATTGAAACCTTGAATGTATTCTTGATTTCTTAAATTAATTCTAATGGTTCAGCCAGCACTTCCGATATTGTCCTCTAAAAACAAATTCCTGGCGAAGAGAGGCACAATTTGACATAGTTGCCATCTATTTCGCGAAACATCTACAATATTTTCTGAATATGATCTCGGATAAAGCCATGTTGTAGGCTCTATCCAAGGCATTTACGAAATATTGCCGAAATGTTCAAGAAAGAGATGCCAACCATGTGAAGTAAGACCGTTCTAGGCTGTGCATTTGTGCTGCAGAGGACACCATGGAATGTGCCGGCTATGTCGATCATATACAGGGTGATTCTGGAGTTACGCCCGTGAAAGGAAATCGGCCTGGTACTCCCTGGCGAGGACAACCCCCCGCAGTGCCTCACCGAATTTGATGGCTTTCAACCCTCGAAGGGGTTTGAATACCATTAAAACGTGAGAAATGTCCAGGATTTCTGCATATCTCATCATATTTTTGCGAAAACGACACCAATCGATTCCTTATGACGAAATTCGGACCATAATGAAAGAAAATCGATTTATATCATTTCAAGCTGACTTTGTTAAAAATAGTCCGATTTGTATGACATTTGGTGTGATTTTCATCAGAAAAACATAAGGAATCCATCGGTGTCACTTCCATATCGATACGATAAAGAATAAAGAATTAATTTATTTCTGAAAAAGGTATGAATTTTCGGCCAACCCCGGCAAATCGTAGTCGACCCCCGCAGTTGAGGGTGAAAATGTGAAATATTAATTTCAGCGTATTAAGAAATTCTTTATTCTTTATCGTGTGGGTATGAAAGTGATACCGAAGGATTCCTTATGTTTTTCCGATGAAAACCATACCAAATTTCATGTAAATCGGACTATTTTTAACGAAGTCAGTTTGAAATTATGCAAATCAATTTTTCATGTAATTTCCTTCATTATCATCCGAATTACGTCGTTTTATGGTGTCAGTTTCATCGGTGAAACATAGGGAATCGATTGGCGTCGTTTTCGCAAAGATCTGATGAGGAATACGGAACTCGAAAATTTCTCAGTTCTTAATAGGCGCTCCAACACCTTCGAGGGTCGAAATCTATCAAATTAGGAGAGGCACCACAGGGGATTGACCTCGCCACGGGGTACCAGGCGGCATCTTTTTGATCAGACGCACCGAGAGAATCACCCTGTACACAGAGAAATGCATGCATAACTACTTTAAAATTATGTACACGTCTTATAATTACAATCATGCAATGCAAGTAGACTATTTCGCTGAATACAAAAAATACCTAAAAAAGCACGTTTACAGGTTTTGGAAATGTTGCAATCTCGAACCGCAATTCCTACTAACAGAATTCCGGAGTTTCTGACCGAGCCATATCGTATCTTTATGGATTTTAACCGTCATTGCAAAATAAACCATATCTTGACGGTGTGCAGCACATTCACTGTCGGCAAACCAATTCGGATATTTTGTATGTACAGTGTGAGTTATAATCCGAAACAGTTTATCTAAAATGATTGTTTCGCTGCGCAATGCTGGATAGAAATGATCAAATACAGCATTGATCATTTTAAAAACAAGTGAAAACTCTAGCGTTGGTGTTACGAGGTGCCCGAATTCTGTCTCCTCCCTTACAATATACGACCGAAATGCTATTAAAATCTGTTCATCCCGCTGAAATTCGCGACCTGCATCAATAAAAATAGCGCGACACCTGGGACAACGCGATTTGTCCGTGCTTTTTTTGGCAACGTAACCAGCGAAATACTCCACTGCACATGTTTCTAAGGAGCACGTTGACGTCGACAATGATTCTATCAAATCTTCAAGCACTTGCATATCCGGATTATCGATGTCATCGCACTCCTCAGTCACATTTGTATCGCGACTGCATGCAGCATCATTGTCTAACGCGGATGGAACTTGCGGTGAGAGCATATCCCCCTGTAAAAGCGTTTCGTCGTCGTCGGTTAAACAATTACTATTTTCAGAATTCGTATTCAAATTTAGTACAATGTTTTTCCTTAGCGCGAGACGCACCGCTTTTACAGAAGGATTTTGGTTGTAACTACCACCATGCATTCTGAGGACGGAAAAAAGATTCTCTACTACATCGGTGTTCAAACGCGATGTCATTAGAAATAACGCGCCATCCTCGTGCAAATCATCCCAGAGCTGCAACGTGGCATTTACAGATTGCCGTAATCCTAACAAACAAGGCAATGTCTTTAAACCATTTGGACAAATAGCAAACCAATTCGCGATACTGTCGCGTTGTTGTAATAAGTTATCTCTAACTACCGGATATGCATTTGAAATCGCGCACTTGTTTGGATTAGAATCATAAGCTGCTCTGCTATTTAAGTTGTCGAACAAATTATTGAGGGTTTCAAAGAAGCTGGCAGTATGCTGTACGGTATTCGATCTTATGCATCCAGTGGCGCATGCAGTAAGCAGGGCAGAAGAAACTCTATTACTAAAAACTTGTAAAGCAAGCTTACATTTCATTTTATCAAAAGAATTTGGCCGTACGTGTTTTTCGGATAGTTTGTAAGCTGCTCGCGTACCTTTACTAGACTCTAAATCCCATAGTTGAACAACATCAGACCAAGAAACTCGCGAACCGTTAATTGAAAAATCATACTTTAATAAATTATTTCTGATGTTTTTGAATAAATGTAAATAATCAAACAAAAAGTAAATTTTCTGGCCATTTTTTGAAAAATGTGGACGTTCAATGGTTACTCTTCCTTGTGCCATGCTTTGATTGCTTGTTCCTTGATCGGAAACAACAGCTCTAATTTTCAAGCCCGTGTCATGCAATGCATCTAAAACTGTGTCTAACAAAAAACCCAAATTCGCATTAGTTACGCCATTCTTTGTAATAAAGAATGCTATTGGTTGTTTCCAATTACTGAACAAGCCCCTGACCATAAAAACGAGTACCCGTGTACCCACTGCCAGCTTTCTGCCTAAAGGGCCTAAATCTTCAAAGCCCTCGATAATTTGTTTGCCTGGGTGGAAATCAAAACACTTTTTGATGTGCATTTCATCGAAAGACAGAACGCAATTCCGGTCCAAATCACGCATATGTGCTGCTTTAATTTTTAACGCGGTAAATAAATTCTGGCAAATGCCAGGCCAAATATCGATTTTAGAAAACCAGCGAATAATGGTGTTTGGGGTCGGAAGATGAAACTTCAAAGTGGCGCGCATTTTACTGTACAGAGAGGGCGAAGTGTAATGCAATGTTTGGCACAATCTCTGTTCCTTCGACGTATAATTTTCCGATTTACGAGTGTGAAATAGCTGCATGAAAATAAATGTTAAAAGAAACCCTGTAACTCTTTTCGCGATAGCTTTCTTCAGGCAGACATCGCTGATGTCACCTGACGAAAGTTTTTCCTTTAACCGATTTAATACTCTACACTTCGCCCTGAATTGCAAGCGAAGAGCACTAAATTTGCCCTTCACTTGGTCTATTTCCTTCTGAAGCTTCATCACCCGATCCTTTAAACAATTGTTTTCTGTCTCTAATGGAACTTCAGAGATACAACTACCCTCTACTGGATGCAATTCCGGAATGGCATCTTTCTTCAAACGCCCCGTAGCGTGAAAATTATTCGACATAAAGTGTCTACTACATACATATTTTTTCTTTAATTCCGCGTTTGGCATTTCCACCCAGTCGTCTATACCGCAATTAACCATCCACGTTATTAAGCGTTCATTATCCGAAATTGGAAGCGCATGAAATGTTCTTCCATCATCGTTATCGCGACTTGTCTTTCCGCAATTGCGGTAAACACACTTCTTAAACGTGACTTTACTCTTATGATGCTCCATCAGGTACTACGCAATACAACACTACGCACAGCGTCTACCAATATTGCACTAATATATGTATTTAGACAGAACGTACCTTGTCACCGAATGTCACCTTATATAAACTTCACTAGGCACAAAGCACACGGGGATTGTTCGATTCTCGCTTATTGTTCCTCAGGACAATTCCGCACACGCACACCGCACGCGATCCGCGAAGAAGAAGGAAGACTGCGCCGGGCACGAACGCTGCTCAAGCCGATCATTGTATCGACGCTACGCGACGATCGGCATTTGTTATCGGCCACGGCGGCAAAATCTCCTACACTTTGCAAGCAGATCGTTAAAATGGATAGGTCGGTGGGTGACAAAAGCAGAAGGTTTGCACTCTGCCGCAAAATTAAAGGAACACTATAATTTCCAGAATATTTCGGTCACTTTCAAAAGGCTGTATCTCTGCGAAAATGGTCGAAAAAAATATTTAAAATACGCATTTTAACGCTCGAAGTTTCTAGTTTTTGAATCAAGAACTCAATTTTTTGTATCCATTATGATACTGTTTTAACAAGATCAACCGTAGGAAACAATGTTTCAGAAATTTTTGCCTAGTTTGAACGTATGCACGGGCCAAGAAATTTGTTTTCCCGTAAATCCAATGAAGAGCTCTTGTAGAGCAAACCTTTCTCTTTAAACTCCGTTGTTTGGATTTGTTGTATGATTTTTATTGACCGAGTTATTCGCGTTCAAAGCAAAAAACGTACTTTTCACTTTGAATTCGTAAAACTTGTAAACTCATGATCGTAGATAAATTTTCATGAGTGTTTTGGAAAGCTAAGAAAGATTACTTTCTGCAGTTGTAGTTGCCAATTTAATGACATTTTTTTTAATCGTATTAAACCCATTTTAAAATGACCCCAAAAATGGCATACTTACTATTTTTTAGAAAACATGATGCCACTTCAAGGAAAATCATGGAATCATTCAAGTGTTCACGTTTTTTGCGAGTTCAAAATATCCTTAAACACTGTGCAAAAGGCCGGACAGATTAGATTTTTTTTCCGAGCACGTTGATCAAACATGCGATATTGTCTGAAAAGTTTTCGGAGTTCCAAGTGAAAATACCTTTTTTGCTTTAAACGCGAATAACTCGGTCAATAAAAATCATACAACAAAACCAAACAACGGAGTTTAAAGAGAAAGGTTTGCTCTATAAGAGCTCCTCATTGGATTTACGGGAGAAAAAAAATTTTGGCCCGTGCATACGTTCAAACTATGGAAAAATTTCTGAAACTTCGTTTCCTGCGGTTCATCTTGTTAAAACAGTATCATAATGCATACAAAAAATTGAGTTCTTGGTTCAAAAACTAGAAATTACGAGCGTTAAACTGTGTATTTTAAATATTTTTTTCGACGTTTCTCATAGAGATGCAGCCATTTGAAAATGACCAAAATTTTCGGGAAATTATAGTGTTCCTTTAATTTTGACGTGGAATGTATAGCCTCAAAAATTAGTGCAGTTCCCCCACCACTTCGTTGACTACCGACCTAACAAGAAAATGTAGCCATCCGCTCCGTATCCAAGCGCAAGGTTGCCGAATAAGAAAATAGCAGGTCAGGTTTGACTCCTTTACCTGTTGCAGAGCATAAAGTTTGGCAACGTTGTGTTCGGATTTGATTATTGTTAATTTTTCAAATTTTCCATTTATTAGAAAAGCATAATATGTAAAACATAAGAAATAATATAATATTTTTATGAAATAAATATATTTTCCATTATGAAAAATAGTATGTATAGCTCGACAAGTTAGAGAAGAACCATGGAATTGGAGAACGGTGACGCAACCACACCTTCCACCATGCGCCCGAAACATGCAAGTTGTTCATGCATTTGTTGGCATTCCGATAAAGGCCCTCGCCGAGCCCGCGCCAAAATTATTCGAGCTTCGAATAACCGTTCGAATAAAGTTGCAAATAAAAATCGACCATAGTTTACTTGAAATGTGCCACCAATGTTCATAAAGATATCGGGATAAATTATTGTTCAAACATGCGCTCCATACACACCGTTGAGCGCGTTTTGAAATGCATAACAAAAATATACAATAGTTCCATTTAAAAAAATTACGTTGCTATTGATATCTCTGTAAATAATAGCTTAAAAGCAAATCCTAATATTCTGTTATAAGCCGTGCGACGGCCGTACGGAATACAATGTATGTATCCCTAATGTGTGGGCCTCGCGCCGAGTGACCTTCGGCGAACGCATTTCTGGACGTGGCCGAAACCACGACATCGAGCCCGTCGACATCGACAAAAGGACGAGACAATCGGCGTCCGATGAAGGCAGTCGCCTGCAGAGTTGGGTAAAATGTAATCTAATTACAAATTGCAAATTACGATTAAACTGTATTTGTGTAATTGATTACACATTATTTTCTGTAATTGTTAATTTGGGTAGTTGATGATTTGGCTTTGTCAACTATCTAAATGAACGATTACAGAAAATAATTACACAATTACAGTTTAATCGTAATTTGCAATTTGTAATTAGATTACATTTTGCCCAACTCTGCCGCCCAGCCTAGGGAAAATGCGCAAGCTGGATGCGCGTGATTATTACATGGTTGGCGCCGCAAAGTGACAGAAAATATAACCTATGTATATGCTATATGACAATAAATGTTTATTGGCTATTTCGTTCTTTTACGCTACATTTGTGAACATTTTATCATCCTTCCTCAACATTATTATTACGCCGTAACAGTATCTTTAGGAAATCGGGTATAGCATATAGGTTATATTTTCTGTCACTTCAAGGACAGAAAATCCGCTTCTGAAATCCGCTACTGAAAATGCGCAGGCCGGATGCGCGTGAATATTACATGGTTGGCGCCTCAAAGTGACAGGAAATATAACCTATGTATATGCTATATGACAATAAATGTTTATTGGCTATTTCGTTCTTTTACGCTACATTTGTGAACATTTTATCATCATTCCTAACCGAAACATTATTATTACGCCGCAACAGTATCTTTAGGAAATCGGGTATAGCATATAGGTTATATTTTCTGTCACTTCAAAGACAGTAGTGATGGCGATCTTTTGTTGGATCGATCTAAAATCGATCTTTTTAGGGAAAATAAGATCGATCTTTCACCGATCTTTTTTAATTCCGATCTATCAGGGATCGATCCCTTTTTCTTTAGGATTGGTTAAAAAAAAATTAATTTTATATTTAGTAAGTGCCAGACAATGATGGCTACGTAAAATACACATCGTATAATACACGCATATACACATATATTATACTCGAATATTACTGATCGTAGTCATATTGGATACGTTCAACAGACTCAACTGTTGAGTGATCTCATTAGATTTTACTCTGAAGTTGTACGTTATATAAACTCTATACTTATTTCCTACTTAGTCCTTCTTGTTTTAATTAACTCGTTGCCCAATTGTCCAATTAGTCAGTTACATTTTAATGTTCAATATTTGATATTTGATACTTTTGTAATTATTTATAGCTGAATAAATATTTGAAGAGTCTAAGGATACAATTTTCGCGATAGTCATTATAACAAGAGACTACTTGTGTATGAAAATTTATCGTTTAAAGTACTATATTAGTACTATATAAATGTGACCAATGAGGGCGAGAATAAAGTTAATTTAAGTATCCTTTTTAAGATCGATCTTTGAAGATCGATCTTTTTTTCCACGATTGATTGATCTTATAACCGATCCTTCATAAAAGATCGATTCTTAGGATCGATCCGATCTTTGTCCAGGATAGCCATCACTAAAGGACAGAAAATCCGCTTCTGAAATCCGCTACTGAAAATGCGCAAGCCGGATGCGCGTGAATATTATATGGTTGACGCCTCAAAGTGACAGAAAATATAACCTATGTATATGTTATATGACAATAAATGTTTACTGGCTATTTCGTTCTTTTACGCTACATTTGTAAACATTTTATCATCCTTCCTAAACATTATTATTACGCCGCAACAGTATCTTTAGGAAATCGGGTATAGCATATAGGTTATATTTTCTGTCATTTCGAGGACAGAAAATTCGCTCCTCGAAGTGACAGAAAATATAACCCAACTAAGAGACTGTACAAATGCTTATTACGCATTGTATTTATATAATATTTCTGATCGAAATTTATAGAAATACGTGCAAATTATGCTTCTATCAAAATTTATTAGTAAACGGAATTATACAACATGTTTCTTGAAATTAGTCGTAACATTCAGGCCGTTTTAGATTTTAAATGTTTCCGATAAGATTTAGTTTTAATTCCTATCACGCGTAGCATTACAATCTGTTTCAAGACTTCACCGGTAACGTTGCATGCGACACTAAAATGGTAAGGGGGTCCTAGGACCCCCCAAACCGGTGACACAAAAATACATTGGTTGATAGGTCTATTCTATACCTCGTCTGTGATAGAACTATCACACCTGACATAATGTATAAACTATATGTAGGGTAAAGGCACCAGTAGTTGACCATGTATTAGTTGTCGACTACTGTTCAGAAAAACATGAAAAATATGGTATTTAAAAGTAACGATCTTTTGAACAAGTGCAGTTGGACGTGCCTGGTGTAGAGTTCAGCTTATACACTATTTGCATATGCAGTGGCGGTGACTAATCACCGAACGCAAACGTTTTGTAGCGGCCATCGGCACGACCAAATACGAAAATTGGGCGTGCAGATGGTCGGCATGGTTTATGACACGCGCGCCATTACTGTTCTTGTTCATGTTCTGTTACTGTTGTCATTCATTAAACCGTTATGCCGTATACAAAACGTAACAATACTATAAAGATAATAAAAGAAATATTTTTCCCCGGAAGGCGAGCTTGCGTCCCCTGCACCCCTTCTTTGGATCCGCGGCTAGAGCAGGTAGAATGGGCTTATCCTGATGCGGAGGTAGAAGACCGTCCGCCCGCTTCAGCTCGGCGTTTTATAGTACCAATAAAATAATTAAACGCTTTGCACCCAGCACAGAAAATAAAAATTTCCAACAGTCGGGGTGCTAGTCTGCTAGTCGTCGTTATGGAATTGTATGTACGTATCCTAAAATTTATTCTATAAAGACGTTGAAATCATCGTCACTTTGGTAGATTAGTAGGACTGAAGCTTATTACTCCAAAATAGAGCTAGGCATTATATGAAATGTTTCGAATATTTGTCTAAGATAATCATCCATATAAATTCTTATTAGTTGAATATTTTAATCGAATATTAATTATACGTTACTTGTGGTAAATTATTCTGACAATTTATTCCAATAACTCGTCATTATTTATTCACGTAATAAATTCGATCAGTCATTACTCAGATAACATTAGGAACAATAAACATTGAGTATTATTACAATTACTGACTTGAAATAAATATTTATTTTCGGTCAACAGTTGAATCAATTCCTTTTAGTCGAGTATTTCATTTCTATGTAAATTATTTGTCAACATAAATTACTCGGATCACTTATTTTTCAAAGCAGGGTTGGACGTTAGGTAAATAAAATTTGAAATTGTGATTACTAGAATAATATTACATGGCTATACTTGGTTAGATATTATTTTGGAATAATTACATCGTCTCCGATTGCTATGGTTTTTTATATTCTTATGAAAATGGAGGGGTAGTTTCACCCCCTAAACATGCAAACAGGCCAAAATAAAAAAACACGTATATCTTATTTTTCGGTCCTCTAAAACATATCCAAAATCCAAAGCAATTGGAGGCATACACCTGGGAAACTTGTGAGTACACGGGCGCGCTCGCCGGCAGGATACGCGGCATACTTTCGTTTTCATTCAATCAGAAACACTTCCAAACTGAATTTGAACCCGATAAGTACGTAGCATTATGCAAGAATGTCCGCTGGAAGAATACATAGGGGTGCTGGGTACAATACATTACGGTAAAACGGTTTTTTCAGCCAAAAACTGACCTCCGTGTACTGAGTACACACGCGCGCCTCCCGGCGGGTTAAGGGCTCACGGTGTTCTGTCCGGCGTGCCCTCAAAAAACGATATCCAATCCAGACACTAAGGAGGATTACAAAAGTGCCTCCTAGTCCTGGCAGTCCATAGGTAACAAACCTCGATAGATTTTCGGTGCGGTGATGAGTCACTATCTCCCTTGCCTGCCTCTCTATGTCGTCCAGTGCGATTACTTTTGCTTTCTCATGGGCATCTTGAAGGGTTCCCTGGGGTTCCATTTTTTGATGCTCAGTTAATATTTTCACGTGACTTTCGGTGAGAGATGGCAGTATTTCCGAAATGTATGTATGTATGTATTGCTTTATTGTTTTCCCCTTAGGGTTACAAGTTTCCGCCTCTCTCCTCTCCTGTACAGTTGTTCCTTAACTTATCTTACTTCTAAACCTTAAACTACTCCTTCGCTCCCTCTCCTCCTCGCACTCTCTCTCTCTCCGCACGCTCGCCTCCGCCGCCTTCCCGCCTCCTACCCTACGCTTACACTATTCTTATCCTACCGCATACGCCTCTTAACTCTACGCTTTTCGCCCAAGCTTCCGCACGCATCCCCCGCCTTTGGCTTCCATTTCCGCTCTTTCATACCATTCTTTCTTTCGCTCCTTCCTACTTACAACCCTCCCTCCTACCCGCCCCCTCCTCCCCCGTTCCTTCTTCTCTCTCTCTCCTCCTTCCCTCTACCCCCTTCATCCACTCCTCCCCCTTCCCTCCTTCGTCCAAGATTTCCCTTATCTTTTCCCCGACCCCCCTTTCGTCTCCTTCCTCCCCTGTGCATCTTTCCAGCACGTGCTCCCACGTCTCTTCTTCCCCGCCGCACAACCTGCACCTCCTTTCCTCCTCCTCCTCCCAATACCTTCCTCCCCTCATCTCGTTCCCAAGCCTGAACCTAGCTATCCTCCCGCACCTCGATTCTCCCCATCCCGCCGCCAGGTACTTCGGGATCCCCTTAGTCGCTATCTCTCTATACCACTTGTTATATCTCGATTGTACAATCCTTTCCCATCTCTCCTCTCCCTGCCTCCTGTCGTCCTCCTCCTCCCATCCCTCCAACCCCTCTCGTCTCCTTACCCCTTCCCCACCTTCCCTCGCCCCTCTCTCCCTCCACTCCCTCCTCTCCCTCTCCCATGCTGACAGTTCTGTCCCTTCTTCCTTTTCCCTCTCTCTTATCTCTTCCAGACACCACCTGGCCAACTTTCCTCCCTCACCCCTGCCCAATTTCTCCTCGTACCTCCACGCCCTTCCTCCCGCCCACGTCCTCAGCTTTTTCCTCTTCGTCTCCTCCCTCACCATGTATCCCGGCGTCCTCCAGTCCACCCCCAAAGACCACCTTATGAATCTCTCCTGAATCCTCTCCACCTCTTCCCTTTCCTTCCACCCCCATACTTCTGCCCCGTAACCCACCACCGTCCACACCAGCGCATCGAACAGCCACATTCTCTTTCCCCAGTCTTTCCCAAACTTCCTTTTCCCGATTCCCCAGGCCTGCCGCATGACCACTCCCGCCTTTTTTACCCTATCCCTGATCTGCGCTTCCTGACCCCCGTTCTTCTTGAACACGTACCCCAGATACCTAAATTCCTTTACTTCCTCAATCCTCTTTCCTTTCCACCTCCAGTCCACCTTTCTTTCTCTCCCTCCCCCCTTCCTGAACCTCACCACCTTCGACTTCTCTACGTTCACCTCCAGCCTCTTTCTCTCCATGTACCCTTCTAGCCGCCTAATCATACTTCCCATCTCCTCCTCATTTTCCGCCAGTAGCACCAGATCGTCTGCGTACGCCAACGTGCATATCCTCCTTCCTCCTACTTCTACCCCTCCCCATCTTCCTTTCCTAATCTCCTCCTCCACGTCCGCCATGAGCAGATTGAACAGAATCGGGCTCATTGGGCACCCTTGCCTCAAACCCTTTGCCGTCCAAAATTCCTCTCCTAGCTCCCCTCCCACCTTCACCCTGCTCGTCGTCTCCCTATATACCTCTTTTACCCTCTCTATCAGTCCCTCCCTTACCCCTCTCCTCCCCATCGCCTCCCACAATAACCTCCTGTCCACCGTGTCAAAAGCCGCACGAAGGTCCACAAAAAATGCCACCAGCTTGCCTTTCTTCCCCTGTATCCTCTTGCCTATTACGTGGTTTAGCACGTATATGTGGTCTATCGTACCTCTCCCTCTCCTAAACCCCGCCTGATTCTCCGGGATCAAGCCCTTCCCTTCCACCTCCTGCTCTAATCTCCCTACCAGGACCGCTACATACACCTTATACAGCGTTGGCATCAATGTTATCCCCCTATACTCCTGCACTCGTGCCCCGCTCCCTTTCTTCGCCAGCGGCACTATAATGCCCTCTCTCCACCCCTGCGGCCACCCCTCCCCTTCCCACACTCTTCTGCATATCTCCCACGCCAAATCCAACCCCCTCTCTCCCCCGTGCTTCCACGCCTCGTTCGGAATCTCGTCCCCTCCCATTGCCTTCCCTTCCTTCAGCTTCTTCACTACCCTCCTTACTTCCTCCTTGCTTATTCCCTCTTCCTCTCCCCTTCTCCTACCCCCCTCCTCTCCCATCCTAACTCTGTTTTCTACTCCTCCTAACAACCCCATAAAGTATTCCTTCCATTCCTCCTTCTTTATCCTTGTGTCCACCACTTTCCTTTTCTTTCTTCCCCTGTTAACTATCTCCCACACTCTGTTTTCCGTTTTCGCTTCTACCACCTCCCTTATCAGTCTCTCCCTCTCCACCTCTTTTTTCCTTTCGCACAGCTCTTTGTACTCCCCCCTCCTTTTCTGGTACTCCTCTCTCCCCCCCCTCCCCCCTCTCCATCTCCTTAACTCCCTTCTCACCTCCCTCTTCATCTCCCTACATTCTCCGTCCCACCACCCTTCCCTCTTCCGCCCTCTCTCCCTTCCTCCCACCTCCTCCCCTTTCCTCATCACCTCTTTTATCGAACCCACCGTCTTGCTCACCAACTCCTGTATCCCCTCTCCTTCTATTACCACACCACCCATCCCCTTCTCAAATTCTTCCTTCATCCTTCCCGACCACCGTCCTCCTCCCACCTTCCTATCCCTTCTTTTCTTGCTTTTCTCCCCCACTCCTCCCTCCTTCATCGTCACCACCAGCGGGTGATGGTCCGATTCCACCTTCTCTCCTACCTCCATCCTTTCCATCCCCTCTCTCAACCCCTCACCCCCCAGTACATAATCAATCACTGTTTCCCCTCTTCCTCCCGTATACGTATATTCCCCCTCTTCGTCCCCTTCTATGCTCCCGTTCAGTATCTCCCACCCTGTCTCCTCTACCAGCTTTATTAACTTCCTCCCATCCCCGTTTATCTTCCTGTCCTTCGACTTTCTTCCCCCACCTTCCTCCTCGTCCTCTCCCCCTTCTATCCTGCCACCCTGCACGCCTGTCCTCGCGTTGAAGTCCCCCCCTATTATCACCCTCCCTTCCTCATCCTGCCCCTCCATCCACCCTCTGATCCTTCCCAGTTTCCTCTCCATATCCCCGTTCACGTACACCGCTACCACCGTCCATTCCTCCTCCCCCGCCTTAACCCTCTCCACCATCAACCCTTCCTCTTCTCCCTGTCTGAGCTCCTCCTTTCCTAGCATCTCTTCCCTCACTCCTATCATCATGCCTCCCATCGCTCTCCCCTTCCTATTCTTTCTCTTCGCCCATTGCACTCTCCACCTGTATCCCTCTGGCAGCCTGCGCTTCACACTGTTCCAACTCTTTTCTTCCACCCATGTTTCCATCAGAACTACTACCTCCCACTCCTCCAACCCCATCCAGAATTCTTCATCCTTGTTTGTCGCACCCGCTATGTTCCAGAACGCTAATCTCCACCTCTTCCTTTCCTCTCCCTGCATCTCTCTCCCCCTTTCCTCCTCCTTCCTTCCTAGTTTTTTGCCCCCTCTCTTTCTTTTCTTCTTCTTTCTGCTTCTCCCTCCTCCCTCCTCCTATCATCCTTACTCCCCTCCCTTGTTTCTCTCTCTAGCCCACCCTTTTCTCTTCCCCTCCAGTCCCTTAACTCCTCCCTCCGCTCGTCCCAGAACCACGTTATTCCATCCACCACTAACTTCCCATAGCTTACCCTTACTCTTTTTCCCTTCGCTTCCTCCTCCTCTCCTAACCTCCTTAACCGCCACTGCATCTTCCTCTCCTTCCATGTCAGGTCATCTTCCAACCTCTCCTTCCTTCCCCTTAACTTTCCTTTGTTCCTCATTACCTCCCTCTTCGCCTCCATATTCTCCATCCTCACCTCCAGCATCACTTCTTTCCTCTCTTGCCTTCCTCCTCCTAGCTCCTTTGCTCCCTCTATTCCCCCCTTTATTCCTACAATCGCCAATATTTCTTTTGCCCTCTGCATCGCCGTTCCCTCCCTGCCTACCCCCTTTATTATCACGTTCTTTCTCTTCCCTTCTCTCTCTTTCATCTCCAATTTCCTTTCCACCTCCTGCACCCTTGCTTCCCACTCTTCCCCTCCGCTCTCCCGCCCCGCCCTTTCTCCTCGTTCTCCTTTTTCTCTATCCGTCCCCTCCCTTTCCCTCCAAGTCTCTATAGCCTTTAGTCTCTCCTCCATTTTTCTTAACCTCCCCTCTTCTAGTTCCGCCTCCCCCATCCTTTTTTCCAACCTTATCATTCTATCCTTCATCTCCTCCTTTTCTCTTCTCCACCTATCCTCCCACTCTTCCATCTTCCCTCTAATTTTTTCCATCTCCTCCTTCGCCTCCCTCCCGTGCTCCTTCACTTCCCTTAAATCCTTCCTCATCTCTTCCCTCATTCCCTTAATCAAGCTCTCCAGCGCTTCGTGATCGCCCACCCTTTTCTCCTCTGGCGATCTCTGCACCTTCCTGCTCTTCATGAACGCCTCTTCCCCCTCTCCCCCTTCACCTCTCCTCTCCTCCTCTTTCTCTCTTTTCCTCTTCCACATCTCTGCTATTTCCATTACATTTCCTCCACTCATACTCCTTTCCCTCGTCAATCTCTCCGCATTTGTCTTCCTGCCTTTCCTTCTCGCCTCTTCTTCCCCCTTTTCTTCTCCCTTCTTCTCCCCTAACGCCCTTTCACTTCCCTTGTCCTCTCCCTTTTCTCCCTCTTTCCCTCCGGCCATTTCTTCCTACCTCTCTTGCCTAACCACTCTCCCTGCGCTCCCTTCCTTATCCACTACTCCACTATTACCTTCACTCTCTACCGCCCGATGTCGCTACCTTCCTCTCTCTCTCGACACTTTGCCGCGCTTTCTTCTCCCGCACTATCCCTCCTTGCCTTGCCGTAACCTCAAAACCCCAAACCTCCTGCCTGCTTTCCCCTTCACCCTTACGCCCCTTTTCTCCGCCCTTTCTCTCCCTTCACTCCCTGCTCCCCTCCTCCTTCTCTTCTCCCTTTTCACTCCCTACTCGCCCTACAAACACCTTTTCTGCTTCCTACACTCGCACCGCTCACTCGCACGTCTTGACACTTTCACACCGGAAATGGAAGTCCTGTATTTCCGAAATGTTTATTCCAATAGATGTTTTGTGGATTGTTGTCAATGCCTTGGTGTTGACTCCGGATGCCCAGATCTGATAGGTCCGGATTTTGGCCTGGCAATCTCTCCTCAGTTGTTCGCTCGCTCTCTGTGTCGCACGTCTTCGCGGTCGCGGTGGTCCGTTTTGTAAGTGTACTCCTGGCGAAACCGTTTCTCGGTGTGTCGGAATGCAGATACACTTCGCCTAACCTGATCGGCCAAGCGCGATTTGCGAGATAGACGCGGAGACGAGGTCGCAATTTCTTCTTGAGGAAGGTTCGGCTTCCGGGAAGAGCTTGAATGTTGCAGCTATGCCACTTGATGTTTTGTGATTCTAGTAAGGCATCCGTCTCGCAGCTTGGTGCTTCTTCCAAATCTCGGAGTGGTACATTGATTTCGTACATGTACATCCGAAGGTGGTTCCTGCATCCCGTAGGATGTAGTTTTCGTCGGGCATGAAGTATTGAGAATTGATTCGACCGATTGCTAGATATGCTGTTCTTGGTTTTATGAATATAGGTGTAGAGACATTGGTCGATATAGTTTGAAACGAAGGGCATGGTTGAAGGTAATAATAATAATAAATAATAATAATAATAATTCGTCTTTATTCACCACAAATTACAAAAATTGTGTGATAAATGGGCGAGGTTCAGCATAACTGCTGCTTTGCAACCTCACCCCAAAGTTTATTTAACAGAAGTAAAGCTAATGAAACAAAAAGCAAGAGAAAGAACCAAACAAACAAACAAACAAACAACAGGGGAGTTACGGATAGTGGACGAGAATAAAAAAACGGGCAGCACATTTTAAAGCAGGGAAAGAGGACAGAGAGCGAATTTCCAAATGAAGGGAATTAAAGTATAAACAGGATAAGTAGGAGAAATATGCCGTAAATTTGACCGTACGATGAACCGGCACAGCCAGATCAGCACTACGCCTAGTAGAAGGTGCATAAACAGAGTGCAGAGAAGAGTTACTGTCGAGTAATTCACGCAGATAGATAGGTGTCTCATTTTCCAGAGCCTTGTGTACGATGCAGCACAGGTGGAGAATCCACCGCTGTCTGACATTGAACCAACCGGAGCGTAGAAAAAACGGCGAAATATGGTCAAACTTACGGACATTATAGGAATATCGAAGACACGAGTTCTGGATACGTTGGACAATAGACGAGAGACGAGTAGAAAGACAAGGACCATACACAACATCGGCGTAGTCAAAAAGAGAAATAACAAGTGACTGACATAGTGAGAGCTTAGTGTGGGTAGACAGAATACGACGAAAAGGATACAGGAACCGTAGACGAGCAAAAGCAGATCGACACAAGACAGCTACATGATGATCAAAACACCACTGAGGATCCAGGGTAATACCAAGGATTTTTACAGTAGGTTGCATAGAAAGGGATGCGGAGCCCCAGGAAATAACGAAAGAAGACAGCTGTTGACGAAGAGCGGGAGAGCCCACCACTAACAAAGATGATTTAGCGGGATTTAATTGCAAACCATGAGAGTCGGCCCAAACCGTGAGGCGCTGCATGTCGGCAGCCATCTCAAGCCTAGCAAAATCAACCCCGCCAATATCAAAATCCTTAACCAGCTGTGTATCATCAGCGTACATATAAACCCGGCAATCGCGACAGACTGAGGGCAGATCCCTTACATTGAGACTAAATAGCAGTGGACCAAGTACTGAGCCTTGAGGTACTCCACGACTAATCGCACGAATAGATGATACCGTAGGCATGAGCTCGTCAAGCATAACCTGCTGAGTGCGAGAAGAAAGATACGATTCTAGGAAAGACAGGACCTTAGAGGACAAACCAGTATGTCGAAGTTTGGCAATCAGCAAGTCATGATCAATCGGGTCAAATGCCTTAGAAAAGTCTAAAGAGATGATGGCAGATAAACGTTTAGTATCAAAGCCACGCAGTACGGTATCGGACAAATGCAGCAGGGATGTAGTAGTGCTGTGACCACGCCGGAAACCAGACTGAAAGACTGGAACAGCATTAGTGGAGGTGAAAAACCTTTGAAGCTGGGTGATGCAAAGCTTCTCAAGCACTTTAGATAAAAAGAGAGTAACAGAGATAGGACGAAGGCAATTAAGAGAAGTTGCATGAGGTGTTTTGGGAATAGGAACAACAAAGGAGTGCTTCAAGGCATGAGGAAATACACCAGCGGAGATAGCAACGTTGAAGATATGTAGGAGTGAGTCAAGACAGTACGGAAGGCAATTAAGAACCATACAGCCGGAAATATCATAGGGATTAGAGGACGTAAGCTTAATGGATTTAAAGATAGCAAGGAGATCCTCAAGAGTGAAGGGCTCAAAAGAAAAGCTAGGACAGTTATCAGCGGTAACCGAAGATGCATAATTACGAATAAGGTTAGGAGAAGCAATACAAGCTGGAAGCGAGTCTAATACTAAAAAGAACGCCAGCTACATCCAAAAGGCTATCACGGAAATAATTATCGGTAAAAACGTCAAAAATGGTAACACAATGTAAACTGGATTTAACATACAAAGCGGCTCCCCCACCGCGAGAGAGGAATCGAGAACGGCGGTCAGCACGGAAGAGAGAATAGTCACGCAGTATAAGGGACCCCGAGTCATGCTCCGTACGCAGCCAAGTTTCAGTAAGAGCCACAAGATCAAACTTATAGCAGCGCACTAAATCGGCTAGGTTCGAGAAATGACTAATAAGAGAGCGAAGATTTAAGTGAACAGCAGAGACCGATTTAGAGTTCGCACGCAGTTTACAGGAAAGAGAAGTAGAACCTGAAGAAAGCGCATGCTCCGAAGAAGAGGAAGATAACGCCATTGAAACAGCAGTCGCGGAGGAATAGGAGCTGCCAGAAGTGGAAACCAGCCCGTCAAAGGTAGGCGAGCAGGGAAGTTCGGAGCCCGGGAGTCGTCTCAGGCCAGGTCACTGGTTCCCATCCATAGGAAGATGAGCTTGAGATGAAGAACCTTGCAGGACTGGAGGCTCAGAAGATGATTCCCACACGAAGTCGACAGAAGATGTAAACCGCTGGACCGCGGCACCATCATCCTTCCTCAGATCGATGACTCCACGTTTCATCCACACATACTTATAATTATGAATCCTTGCAAGTTTCTTAGCCTCTAAAAAACTGCTACGCTCGCTGGCAGTCGAACGTTCGTTGATATAAACAAGCGAGTCCGGCCATGACGGGACGATCTCCTTAACATTAAGATTCTTCTTGGCCCTCTTCTTGGCAATCCACTCATCCCGAATAAACGTAGATATAAACCGAATAACGAGAGGCTTGAACTTTGCATTTGTATGACGAAGTCGTAGCGCAGAGGCAACATGCGACGACGAGAAAGATACGTTTATGGCATCCGCAACACTTTGAATCGATTGAAGAAGCCCCGCGTTTGAAATATCAGGAAGGCCTGATATTAGAATTTCAGTCTCTGGTAGACCGTTCAATACGCTCAAATCTTTGGGTGACCTCAGGAAGAGGCACCGAGCCAGTAGCAGCAGACGCTCCAATACCAGAAACTTGGTCTACGGCTAGACTATCCACACGTTCGGCCACACCAGAATTGCAAAGAATTAACACGCGCCACAAGATCATCCAGCGTACTTAATTTAGATTTGATATCTTGAAGGCACCCATGGATAGCCCTTAGATCCGGTGAAGCGTCAGATCTTAAGGATGATATGGAAGCTCCAGACTGCGAGAGAGCTACATTGCGGTCCAGTGCACCGACGCCAGCATAATTATTATTCATGCCACAGCCTGTGCAGGTACCGGACTTCGGTAGAAATTTAGAGCATCCACGACAGTTGGGCATATCGACAGTAAACAGACAGTGTATACAAAATACTTATTGAGCTCTTCAATAGATGTCCTTAGTTACCAATTAGCCTAATACGGAGAACACCCGACGTTGTAATCAGCGGTGACGACGTCGTAGAAAAAGTCAAACAAAAACAGGCGGAAGAAACCACAAGATGAGCAAGCAGCGACCGAATACCAAGAAATGAAGGCAGATTACTCGGAAAGTAAAGGCACCAAGCACACAGCACTGCGGCACCACAAAGATATGCACAGGATCCACAAGTGGAGAAAAGACCGAACAAACCAGACTCAAATTAACACCGTCAAAAGCAAAATAATACAGAGCGAGATCGACACACAACAAGACAGTAGAGCGTCCACACGCGAAATCCATAATAAAGGTCGAAGGGAATTTGGTCGAGTAAAGGGATGTCGAGTGAAAATAGGATTCGGTCTTGTGAATAAATTACGTTTAATTTGGTCATCCCTTGTAGCTGTTCGGAATTTAATTCGTTCGGAGTAGTAGGACTATAAGAGTTCTAACCCAAATTTGAGTTTCAAGGTCGCATGAAAATGCAAATTTGAGTTTCAAGGTCGCATGAAAATCCAAATTTGAGTTACAAGGTCGCATGAAATTCCAATCCGGCAGGCGCGGGCGGCGGCGGATGACGTCATAGGGATGGCGGGGTGTTGGGGGTATAGCACGAGAACCGATATCAAATCAATCGATATCGAATCGATACTGAACCGATACCGAAGAAGTGCATCGAGGAAGAACCGCGGGTGAAGTGCTACTCTGGAGCGTGGTACCCCGACTGGCGGTAAGGAAGGAAATATTCATTTTGAGATATTAATATAAATGAAAAAACAAAGAATCTCAGGAGACGGGGCTCGAACCCAAGTTACGAGTCAGTACGAGTCAGCCGCCCAACCAACTACCCCAACGTCGGCTCTCCGACATTAGTCTTCCGTGAATGGTATATATGCCGAGCGTAATAATTTATTTTTATCGGATGATGTCGGGGAAGATCTGGGAAGATCGGCCTTTTACAAACCACGTATTTGGAGGAGGGAATGAGAGAGCAATAGTTTAAAAGCTAAATTCGGAGGAGGGAAAGAGAGAGCAATAATTATACAAATCACGTATTTGGAGGAGAGAAATAGAGAGAGCAATACTTAGCGTCGCAGCGTCTCACGCGATCGTGTATAATTTGAATCCCCTGGAGCAGCCGTGCAGGGTGACGTCATTTGGCAGTGCGAATCATAGAAAGAATTATGCGGCGTCAGCAGAAATTTTTTTTTCCATACCAATATGTGATGGAAATTTTTCCCCAACACAGAGAAATAATAATTTTTTAATCACCGATATAGCGAACTATTATGTAACAAACAGACATATTTTTCCGCACCATTTGTAGCAAGCATTCTAAAACTAACAAATTTTTAAAGCGTTCTGATTTATGTCGCAGCGTATCGCGCGATCGTGTGTAATTTGACTCCTCTGGAGCAGCCGCGCGAGATGATATCATTTGGCAGCGCGAAGAAGGCACGAACAAAATATAATACTTTGGAAATGTCGAATCTTAGAATTATGTGGTTATTTACCTCTTTCCAATTCCTGCCACTATCTCCACTTACTTAACATGCTTCAATCACGTGTTTCACTTTCTGGATTTTCATGCGACCTTGAATCTCAAATTTGGTTTAGAACTCTTATAGTCCTACTACTTTCCGGCGTCAGCGGGAATTCATATGGAGTAGTTTCGAGAATTCGTTCGCAAGTCTGCGCAAGCTGACTAGGAGAAAGAACTGCCGGATGTAAGATACCAAGTTTCGCGAACGTGAGCGCGTCCGTAGTTACGATCAACGCGGTCACATATTCGTCCACGTGCCCTGTCATTAAGAAAGTCCCCGACAAAAAAGCTAATTCTAATTCTACATTTGTTTCGCGCTTGTCTAATTGACGGGTACCCGACGCTATTTCCTTAATTCTATCGCCCATGTTTCGCACGGAACCCGTAACAGATTTTAGTGTGTCGTGTATATCCTGGAATTCTGATTTTATAATGTGTGTTTGATTTCCTAACTATTCGGCGAGATAATTTTGATCTTTATAAAGTTTATCTATTTCCTTATTATAATATTGCGCATCGTCGCTGTCCAGGGTTCCGAAAAGGGCCTTACTCAGCGATCCGATGAATCCCAATGGTACCGATCGCTTGGTGCGGGGCAGCTGTACCTTTTCTAATATGCTAAGTAGTAATACTTCGTCGCGTTTACTGTCGAGGAGTTTTCGTTGCAGGGCCGTGTTAAGGGCGTCGGCCGAACAAGACGTCCAGTTATATGTTGTACATAACGCCTTCATTCTGTTGATCTAGGGTTGAGTTTGCGGTCGCGATGTCACTATTTCGACGACTCCTATGCCCGTGACCAGTCTGCATTGGGTGTGGAAAACTCGGAGAGGTCGGATTTTTTCGTAAAACAACCCCGGGTTGGGGCTTAACGGAGCTAATTGGTAGTCCCCGTCGATGACCTTAGTAGTAACACTCGTCCATAGGAACGTAAACAAAAACAGGCCACGTCCGCCCATGATGGTCGTAATACGAGGTTTTCCGAAAATGACTTTCACGGGAATTCTTTTGTCTTACCTAATTGGCTACTGCAAATACGAAAAAAACAAGTGAGATTAAGGAGAGAGGTAAATTCTATTGTTTTACGTAAATGCGAATACGAAAAACAAGTGAGATAGAGGAGGAAAAGAGGGAATCAGAATTACGGAGTGTGGGACCTTGGTTATGAGAGTCGGCTAGATGAGAGCTACAGCCGATCCGTTGATAAGCTTAAACCACTTGGATACGCTCTATTGGCGTAAAGGTGGTTTATCTTTAATATAAGCATGTTTCAATTTATCGAAATGTTTGATGATTTGATGGCCCTTATCCAAAATCATTGCGTTCGTCGTCCAGCGAACGCTCGCCTTGCCTCGTCGGCAGGGTCGTTGGCTGGCGTGGCGGTGTCGAATCGCGATAATACGGCTCGCGAAGGTACAAATCGCGATAATATTCATCTCGATAGCGAGGGGAACTATAAGCGGAGTACGATGAGTGGACTCTGCGTAGGAGCCCTCCTCGATCGGCTGTCTCCATTCTGTACATCTTCTGTGGGGGTCTTACGGTGATGGCGGATGCGCGCTCCGTGTGTACCCATTCGCGTCATCGCGCGGCAAGCCGGACAATTATTGTTCTCGCCGTTGAGTGTGTAAAGCTAAATCGAACGCGTCGTCCAAAGAGCCGGGATTTGATAGGGCTACTTTAGTTGAAATCTGCTGAGGTAAAGCCGTGATAAACGAGGTCCGAGACAATTGCTCTACGTCTCGTATAGTCCTCCCGACATTTTCTCCGATCAATTCTTTCGCTCTTACGGTCACCTGTCGGTACAGGCAGCCCACGCGGTGGATAAAGTCTATTAGACGCTCCCGGGGAAAAGATGCTTATACGTTCCAATTCCAGTCGGAACAACTCATATCCGCGGCATGGAGAATATCGGACCCTTAAGAAGGAGAGCAGATCGGCCACCCTTTGACAACCCTTCCCTTCGACATAGTATTTAATAGGATCTTTTAGTTTGTATATGAGCTCGGTCAGAAATCTTTCTTCCTGGCCGGGCAGTACACGCTTTGTAGTATGCTGTATCGCGGCAGCGAAGTCCTCCAAGGTTACAAAATCAGTGTCGAAATTGGGAATGTTGTCGAGCGCCCCATACACTCTCTCCTCATCTTCTCGGGAACGCCATACGTCTATTGCAGACATTTCTAGGTCGTTCGTCCGAGAACCAAAAGATGGTCGACCGCTCGAGGTTGGTGGTAAAGGAGGAGGCACAACAGGAGGGGCGTTAACGTCGGTTTGGGAATCGGAAAATGTTGTGGAGGAGGTGATCTTAGGATACCACCCGTCATTGCTATGCAATGTGCAGGAAGAAACTTTGAGTAGTAGGAAGTCTAGTCAAGTTACGACTGAGATAAGATTGGGGCAGGTCGCGATATGCGGCGACGGCGCGCTCTCTACTTCTAATAGGGAATGATTAGAGAAAATCATATCCCACTTCTAACACCAGTTTGTTACATCCTGAAGGGACTTTTCATAAATCACCCCGCACGGAAGTCGGTGAACTCGTCGTTTCTCTGGTTCACTCGCTCGCTATGTCGAACGTCGTCACGGTCGCGGTGGTCCGTAACGGCGCGTAAATGCGCTCCCGGCGAGGCCGTTTCTCGGTTTTCACCTAACCAGTTTGGCCGAGCGCGATTCGCGTTCCACTATGCGCGGTGTCAAAGTTGCGATACCTGGACGAAACGTTTTGTCCGTCGATACTCCCTATAACGAGCTCTCAAAAACGACTGTCTCTGAAGAAAGTCTCCCATTGCGGGCCGCGCCTCGAACAATCTTCACGAATGGGGGAAACCGCCCCGTCGGCAATTGTCGATCGCTTCCTTCTCTCTGGAAATTTCCGGGGCCCGGGCCGGCAATGGTCACGTTGTCCCTACGGCTGTCACTACGCGGCTCTCTCTCTCTCTCTCTCTCTCTCTCTCTATCTCTCTCTCTCTCTCTCTCTCTCTCTCTCTCTCTCTCTCTCTCTGTGCTTGTGCGTGTGCGTGTGCGTGAGCGTGTGCGTGAGCGTGTGCGTGCGCGTGTGTGTGTGTGTGTACTAGAGAGAGAGGGGGGGGCTTCCTTTTTTTTTTTTTTTTTATTTACTTGGTGGAAATCCCCACGGATACCCCCCGCCCGCCCCCGCGGCGCTCCCACATTTATGTGGGACTCGAACCCACTAAAACCACCAAGGTGATCTACCTCGCACGCCTGAGGGGAGGGATTTGGATGCGAGATCAAGCTAGCGATACGTTCGCTACCCTCCCCCCCTGCGCTTCGTGCGGCACCGCGCGAGGTCCCCTAAATACGGGGTCGTCCCTGGGGGAGTATCACAACCTCCCCCAGCAATGGTCTCCGGGACCGGCGACGCGCGACGGATCACGCGCCCGCGTCGCCTCTTCCGGGGTCGCTGCTGCTAGGGCGAGTGGTGTCCCCCGACACCCCCGCCCCGCGACCCCGCGATCGAACTCCTACCCGGCCGCTTCGCGCGATTAACGGTACGATCGCGGCCGGGCCGGGGCGCTGACGGCCCTCGGGGGGGCCGCCCATGCCGCCTGACGTCGGTCGGACGGCTGGCTAGAACGCCTACGGGGCGGCCCGACACCGGCCGCCCGTCGCGCCCCGAGAGCTCGATCGCTCTACGGGGAGCGGTCTAAACCACCGCTCCCCCAGGGGGGGGGGGGGGCCCTTAACTTGGACCCCCCCGTTTATCCACCCCCCTGCGACACTGTCTCGTCGCGCAGTCAGCGGCGGCCCCTGTCAACCGGAGCCGCCGCACCTCCCTCCCACCGCAGGGGGGGGCTTCCTATATATATATATATATATATATATATATATTTGGGTGTCCCTTATATGGGCGAAATTTATTTTTTTTCAATTTTCAAAACGCATTCTGTTTAACCCTTAGGCTGCCGCTATAGCCACTATATTGGCACGGTTCTACCCCCTCGACTCTATGGGACATATCGACTACTCATACATAAAAATTTTTGGAAAAAAAGGACCCCTATTTTTACGAAAAAATAGCGGCAACCTAAGGCTTAATATACTAATCTTTACTCAAATACAAAATAAATAGCTCTTGCCATCCATCACGCTTGGTGCATTGCGCCTGGAGGTCTGATTTTAATTTTATTTTCGTAATCACCTCCCAAAAAAATAATAACGAGTTTGATGAGTTCTCGATAATCGTCGCGTACAATCGATTTTTCCAGTGCATCGTTCGATTGCATTAGGATTAATATTCTTCCAGTTTTCTCTAAACTTTTTGAATAGTGGGATATCGGGACTCTTAGTGATTTGTTGGATCTTTGATTCAAATACACTTTTCAGCACCAGTTCATAATCATGATGGCGAAAAGCAAAGAGTAACAATTCTCTTTCTAGATTTTGTTCTAAAAGCACATAAGCGCCATTGAAGCGGCCTGTATTAGATGCTGTTGTATCACAGCACATTATTCGTACGTTATCAGTAAGGTTCCAATCATGAAGCGCGTTTGATACTGCTTGCGCTTGATTTTTACCGGAAGACCTTTCTAATTTCGGTACTGCTAGAAGTTGTTCCTTCTCCCCAAATGAGATAATAAGTGGCAGGCGTTCTTCTGTACAGCTTCTCACGTCCAGGCCAGGTAACAGTTTTCCATCCCAATGAACTGTAACTACTTCATGTACGTTATTATCAAAATCGGATTTTATGGATTCTGCTCTATCTTTTCTCATTTGTGTTCGAACGCGTTGAAGAGAAGATTTGTTGATTGGGTCCCTTATTTTTCAAAGTTTTTATTTTACAACGCTCTAAATTTTTTTATTGTTCCCCACAATACTAGAAAATATTTTTTTACGTTATTTCGTGCAGTGTAACCCGTGCCGACATGCGCGGAAACATGTTCAAACAAGTTGCGTTAAAGGTGCGGCGCGTGCCCGCTGTTATTGTCATTCAGTCTCGGCTTGTCGGATAATTAACGCGGATTGTTTTGTGTTTCGAAGATGTCAGTGGAACTAAGAACCAATAAAAAAAGTATTTTCTTGGTCGGTGAGGTAAATCACCAAATAACGGGTGCAAAATTATCGTCTAATCGTCAAGTTCTCGCAGTTCTATTATATATATAGTGTGTATATATATATAAAGTTTTCCTTCTCGTCCCATATATATATATTAGGGTGTCCCTTATTTTTCAAAGTTTTTATTTTACAACGCTCTATATATCTATTATTATATATATATATATCTATTATATATGGGATACTAAGGGAGTATCCCATATATATATATTAGGGTGTCCCTTATATATATATATATATAGTAGTAAATAGGTTTATTTTTTGCCTTTCGGCCTCAAAATGGGGTTACATGTGTGTAAGTGCGTAAGTGTTTCTGGGACTGTTAACTGCATGTTCTGCTTTCGTTTTGACTTCTTCCTTCATCTTGGACTTCTTTTCTTCTCCTTTTTTCCAGAACCAAACGCATCCACTCCGCTCCTTCTGCTTCTCCCTTTAGTATTCCTCTAATCGTTGAATTTTCTCTTTTCAGCTCCTTACAGTCTTGTAACATGTGGCCCAGGGTCTCTCTAGCCCTGTTACATAGTCTGCATACTGTCTCTTTTTCTTCCTTCCAGTACTTGCTTCCCCTTTCTTCATTCCCACATCTGAACCTTGCGATCATGCTTTGGTCTCTGCCTCTGTAGTTTCCGTCTAGGTAATTTGCTCTTTGGTCTTCTCTGATTTCTGTGTAATGTGCGTTGTATCTGCCTCCTAGTATTCTTTCGTATTGCCATTGCACCTGCTCTGTCCTGTCTCTTTGGGCTAGTTCCTCAGCAAACTCTCTTCCTCTCCTTCTTTCTATTTCCATTTCTTGCATATCCATCATTTTTTGTCTGTAGTATGCGACTCTCATTTCCTCCCATTTCGACTTTTTCTCTGCCTGCTTCGCGTCTATTTCCCTCCAGCACTCTTGTACTATTTTATTCTTATTCAGCCGTTTCGCTTTCTCCTCGTATTTTATTGCTCTTCTTCCCGCTTCTATCCTTACTTTGTCCGTTTTTGTTTCCTCCAAGATTAGATACGCTGGTGTATTGAAGTCCAAACCTAAAGTCCACCTTATATATTTCTCCTGTATTTTCTCTATCTTTTCTGCTTCCATCCATCCCCAGATTTCTGACGCATACAGCAAGATACTTTTCACTATGCTTCGGAATATTCTCATTCTTCTCTCAAAATTGTTCTTGAACATTCTTTGCCCTATTCCCCATATCTGCGCCATTGCTATTCTTGCTTTCTTTATGACTTCCCTTATATGCATCTCTCTGCCCCCATTTTTCTGGAAATTATACCCTAAGTATTTGAACTCCTTTACTTCTTCCAGATTGTGCCCCTGCCAGCCCCATTCTTCTCTCTTCTTCGTTCCTCTTCATTTATGGAAAATCAGCACTTTTGACTTCTCTGCATTCAGTTGCAGCCCTTTCCGTTCAAGATATGTTCCGAATCTTCTTATCATGTCCTTAAGATCCTTTGGTTCATTTGCTAATAACGCTATATCGTCCGCATATGCTAGAGTCCAGATTTTTTCTTTTCTTACTCTAACTCCTCCCGCTTGGTTTTTCCTCATGGTTTCCTCCAAATCCGCTACATATATTGTAAATAACGTTGGACTCAGTGGGCATCCCTGTCTTACCCCTTTTGTTGTCCAGAATTTGGATGACATTTCTCCGTTTGCTTTTATAGTATTTCTTGTTTCTTTGTAAATTTCTCCGATTCTCATCCTCAAGCATTTACTTATTTCCTTTTTCTTCATGATGTTTTGAAGTTTTACTCTATCCACTTTATCGAATGCAGCGCTTAGGTCTGCAAAAAAGGTATACAGCTTTCCCCCTTTTTTCTGTATTTCTCTGTTAGCTACATAGTTCAGAATAAAAATATTATCTATTGTCGACCTACCGCTCCTGAATCCTGCTTGTGTTTCTTGTATTATGTGGTTCTTTTCCAATTCCTCTTTTAGTCTTTTTTCCAGAACCATAGCATATATTTTGTACGCTGTGTTTAGGATCGTTATCCCCCGGTAGTTACTCACCTTTTCTCTATCTCCTTTTTTGAATATTGGTGAAATCACCCCTTCTTTCCACCTTTCCGGGAATCCTTCTCCCTTCCACACTTTATTAAAAATTTCTGCGATCCTTTTTACTATTTTCATGTTACCGTAAATCCAGGCTTCATTTTCTATTTTGTCTTCCCCTGCTGCTTTCTTCTTTTTTAATTTCCTGATTTGTTCCTTTACTTCTGCTTCTGTTATTTCCTCTTCCTCTTCTCCTTCCGTGTTGTCTATTCCTTCCAACTCTCCTACTTCTTTCTTACAGTCGTCGCCTTCTAGCAATGTTTTAAAATGATCCTTCCATTCTTTTAAATCTATTTTATTGGAGATTCCTATTCTTTTCTTTCTCTGTTTATTTATATATTCCCATATTTGATTTTCTCCCTTTAATTGCATTATCTCATTTTCTGTATTTTCTTGTAATTCCCTTCTCCTTTCATCGCACACTTTTTTGTACTCCCTTCTTTTCTTCTGGTAGTCTTCTTTGTCTCCTTTACCTCTTCTCCAGTTCCTCAATGCTTTCCTGGCTTCCCTTTTCTTTTTTGTACAATTCGAATTCCACCACTTAAAGCTGCCCAGTTTCCGTTTTTTAATTTTTACTTCTTCTTTTTGTACTGCATTATTTATTTTTTCTATCATTTCTTCTACCATTTCATTCACCTCCGTCCTATTAAAGTTTATTTTGTTTAATTCGATTTCAAACTCTCTCCTGCCTTCTTCTGTCCAAATTCTTCTCTCTCTCCACCCCCCCCCCCCCCTCCTGATTTCCCTCTCGATCTTCCCTTTTATTTCCCGCATATAGTTCTGCAATCAGAGGCATATGGTCTGACTCAACTCTCTCTTCCACTGTAAATTTCTTGATCTCTTCTTTCGCCTCGACATTTGTTATTATATAGTCGATTACTGTGCTGCCTCTTGGCCCCGAGTATGTATACTCTCCTTTATCGTCTCCCTCCATATTCCCATTCAGAATATTCCATCCTCTTTCCTCAACCACCTCTAATAACAGCTTTCCCTCTGAGTTTTTAACTTTGTCTTTTGATCTCCTTAAGCCATTCTTTTCTTCTATTCTACAATCGCCCCCTTCCTGTCCAATTCTTGCATTGAAATCTCCTCCAATTATCAGTTTCTCCACCTCCATCTCTTCTATTATCTGGTCTAGCTCTTCTTTTGTCTCCTTCATATCTCTGCTGTACACTGTAATTATTCTCCATTTTTCATTTTGTATCTTTATTCTTCTCTCTTGAATGTTTTCCGTTCCTGCGTTCGATTCCTCCTCTTCTATGCCCTTTCTTATGCCTGTGATAATTCCGCCTATCGCTCTCCCTTTTTTTCTCTCTCTGGTGGCATATTTACACTTCCATGAGAATTCTTGTGGCAATTTATCTTTCAATCCTTCCCATTGTTTCTCTTCAATCCACGTTTCTACTAATCCTATTACATCGATTTCTTTTAGGAAATCCCAAAACTGCTTGTCTTTGCTGAGTAATCCTGCTACATTCCAGTATCCTATTTTAAATGTATCTATTTCTCTTTGGCTTCTTATTCCTTTCCCAATTCTGTGTACCCTCTCTCCCCGCATATCTGCATCCGCAGACGCGCGGGGAACGAGTGTTGGTACTGCCTTTTGTCTTGCTTTCGTTGTCCTTGTAAGCTCTGCGATTCTCCAAAAATTTAGAGGTTCACAGAACTTGGCCGACTCCAAAAATTTACTTCTTTCAGCCCACCCTCTTCTTTCCAGATAAATGTCTTATCGTTGATTTTTACTTTCCTGTACCCAACTTTCACCTTTGCCCCTTGCTCCCGTTCCGTCTTGGCAATATCTTTAATATCTCTTTGTATCTCCCTTTCTTTTTTCGTCAGGTCATTGTCAATGAACAGCCTCTTATCTTTCAATGTACTCTTCTTTAGCATTACTGCTCTTTTCTGTTGCCAGCTTCTTAATTTCGCTATCAGAAGCCCTTTTTTCTCTCCTCTTCCTACCCAGTATGCTTCCTCGATTTCTGCATCTACCTGCAATTCGTGCCTTAACACATACTCCACCGTATCCTTCGGCGTCTCTTTACGTGGTAGATCTTCTCCCCTTAGGGTAATATTATTTCTTCTCTCTCTCTTTTCTCGAGCCTCTTCCTTCTTTTCTAGCCCCTCTATTCTTTCTGTCAGCCTCTCAGCCTGAACCTTCTTGGTCTCCAGTACTTCTATCCTTCCTTTCATTTCTTTCCTTTCCTTTTCCCATATCTCGTCCCTACTCTTCCACTCGTCCGTCAAATCCTGCATTCCCTGCCTTAGATCTTTATTTTCTCTTCTCAACTCTTCCATGTCTTTCTTAACTGCCAGCACTGCTTCCATCAATTTGTCTAATTTTGCATCCATTTCTTTTTCCTGCCCTGTCTCCTGGCTGTCCGAAGTTTCCACAGATCATATGGCTACCTCGGTTTTCTTCAGCGGAGGCGACCTCCCTACTTTCCTTGCTTTTAAGAATTCTTCTTCTATTTCCCTTTCGGCCCTCAACCTCTCCTGCTTCTCCTCGTCCTCCCGTTTCCTCTTAAATGAGTCCAGTATCGAGCCTTCGCTGTCCGCTCTTCTTCTTCCCAGCTGTTCTGCCAACGATGGTCTTCCCCTTCTCCTGGTTTCCTTTTGCACTTCCCCGCCTTCGCCTGCTTGGTTCATTAGCCTCTCCGCTCTTCTTTACCAACTGCTGTCTTCGCTTTGTCTTCTCACTTCTTCCACTCCCTAGATGTCACTTATCCTTGCCACGTATCTCATACTTCGTGCACTCGTTTCACACCTTCTCTTCTTCACCTTTTATCTCACCCTTCGGCCCTTTATTAATTGTCGATTATACTGTCCACCGGAACCTTGTCTGATCCCCTCGTTTTCCACCCCACCTCGTAATTTTCTGAGCACTTTTACCACACTTTTCGTCTATTTCTTTCACCTGTCTGCCGACACATGTTATTCTCTCGCGCACGTCACGTGGTTCCCCCCATATATATATATATATATTAGAGAGAGAGAGAGAGAGAGAGAGAGAGAGAGAGAGAGAGAGAGAGAGAGAGAGAGAGAGAGAGAGAGAGAGAGAGAGAGAGAGAGAGATAGACTTCCGTTTCCGCTTGCATGAGAGATAGGTGTGCGGAAGTGTGCAGTGTGTCGGAGATTGGAAAGCGTAGAGAGGGTGTGAGTAAGGGGCAGTGACTGAGTGGAGAAGATGTTAAGGTTTGGGGAGGAAGGGAAGAGGGCTAAGGGAAAGGGCGAGGCGTATGGGTGGTAGAGGTGCTAAGATGAGAGGGAAACATTTGGAGGTTAGGGCGGCGCGACAAGCGTGATCTTAGGCGGGAAGAAAGAAGCAGAAGGCAGGTGGCGCGCTCTGCGGGAAAAAGGAGGATTTAGGTCAAGTGACAAGAAGGAGGGAAATTTAAACGGGCGGAGAAACAAAAGGAATACAGGAAAAAGGATATGGGGTAAGAGGCAAAGGGTAATATGAGGATAGGAAAGAGAGTGATGGAAATAAAGGAAGATCAAGAGGTAGTAGGGTAAATAGGTGGTGGGAAGGAAGAAGTAAAAGGGAAGGTGTCACGTCCTGAATTACCGGTCCTCAGGACAAGGGGGGACTTATTGCCCCGTCGCCTCCGAAGTAACCGTAACACCTAGGACCGACAGGTTACGCCCCAATGGAGTAACTGTGCGGAGCGGGTGGACCGGCGTTGGAGGATCGAGGAGGAAAAGAAGAGGTGCGTTTCGTCTTGGAACCGTCAGCCAGACTCATCAGTAGGGCTATAAAGCTGACATTTCCTTTTTTTTTTACTTGGAGGAAATCCCCACGGATACCCCCCGCCCGCGGGGTGGGCAGGGGGTTGTGTGGGACTCGAACCCACTAAAACCTCCAAGGTGGTCTTCCTCAGGCGCGGAGACGCCGCGCAAGGATCAGGGATTTGACGCGAGAGCAAACTAGCGATTCATTCGCTGCCCTCCTCCAGACGCAAAAGACGACCCCGCGCACAAGCGCCAGGGTCTTCCCTGTGTGGGAGTCGAACCCACCCACCCCCCGGCGACGCGCGACGGACCACACGCTCGCGCCGCCACATTCTGGGTCGCTGCTACTAGGGCGAGTGGTGCCCCCCGGCGCCACCACCCCATGACCCCGCGATCGATCGCGCGCCGAATGCGCGTCGAAGTGCGCCTCCCGGCGTCGACACCGTAGGGAAACAACGCCCGGCGGGAGCGGTCGGCTAGCCAGAATGATGCCAAACACCGCAAACCGCGGGGAGCTTACACACCGGCCGGGGACCCGAAGGTCAAAACCCGGCTAGCCCCCGGCGAGCGGCTTGCTATGCCATAAGGGCAGTCCAACTGCCGAACTCCCCCCGCGCGCGAAGACCGCGGACCCCAAGCCCAGCATTGCGGCCCGTATGGGCCGCTCCCACCCAGACAAACCCACCCGGAGAGATGGAAGACGCGCGCGCGCACCCCAGGAGGGGCGGAAACAGAGCCGAGCCCGCCCGTGGGACGGGGGAGTAGGAGATCGAAAGATAAAGAGGTGAATGGTGATGGGAGGAGGTTATGCGGTTACCTGGAGGAAAGGGGATGGAGTATTCTAAACGGAGGTGTGGAAGGGGATGCGCAGAGGGAGTGGACATTTACAGGAGGGAGGGCTAGCACTGTGATTGATTATGTAATTGGAAAAGAAATCACATGGGAGAAAGTGGAAAGGTTAGAAGTGGGAGAGGAGAAAAAGTGGTGCGGGGAGGGGAGGGAGATAGAGGGAATTGGGCAGAGGAGGGGAGAAAAGAGGTTATGAAGAGCTTTGGGAAGAGGAAGGAGCGTGAGAGGTAGTGGAGGATGAGTGGAGAGAGTTGAGTGAAAGGATAAAGGGAGCGGTGAGGACATCGGAAGTGGGGGGGGGGAGGAAAAGGAAGGGATGCTGGTGGGATGAGGAGTGTAGAGAGGATTAGAGTAATGTGAGGAAGGAATTGAGAAAGTAGAGAAGAGAGGGAGGAGATGGGAAAGGGTTACAGAGAGAAGAAGAGGGTATAAAGAAGAATGTGTGAGGAAAAGAGGAAGAAGGAGGTGGATTATTGGGTCATTCCACGCGAAATCAGACAGTTTTCGGAGTAACATTTCGGATGTTGCTGAAATTTGAATATATTATAGAAAGATTCAATCTACTAGATAGATAATTCGATATATTTATTTCATTCCTAACCATGTGTAGCCTTAAAGATCGTAGTGTACCATATGGTTGAATTTGTCTTGATAGTAGCTTTCATTTTGGATAATCAAATATATAGCATTCCATTTAAAAAACTGAGGGTCACCTTCGTTTCAAGGAAAATATTGCGAACCCCAAAAATTGAGTTACCGTATTATGTATTAAAAACAGTAAAAGTTTTCCTTCTTCAGCTTTTTACAAATATTTACCATATTCGAGAACACTGTATAAGAATAGCAGATATAGCCGCTTGGTCGCTGCGAGTACCGCACGGCTCACAAGGGAACACCGCGAACCCGGACTCACCGATTGGAACGCAACTTGTGGGTTTTTAGAGTGACTCAAAACAGAAACAACGGTGTGTTTCATTTGGGCCCTATCGCCCTTTAAGGGGGTGAAAACTAAGCTCAAAGTCATATTTGCACTTCCACTTTTTCGCGTATAACTCCCACAGTACAACAGACAGAAAAAAATGTTTCAAACAAAAGTTCGGTCGTGTAATAAAGGCTGCAAACTTGCGTTAACAAAATTTTGAAAAAGTTTTTTTTCGTTGTGGTATTTTTTATAACTCTTTTCAAAATTTTGTTAACGCAAGTTTACAGCACTTATTGCACCAATAAACTTTTGTTGGAAACATTTTTTTCTGTCTGTTGTACTTTGAGAGTTATACACGAAAAAGTGGAAGTGCCAATTTGACTTTGAGGTTAATTTTCACCCCTTTAAAGGGCAATATGGCCGAAATTAAATACACCGTTGTTCTTGTTTCGAGTCACTCTAAAAACCCACAAAGTTGCGTTTCAATCGGTGAGTCCGGGTTCGCAATGTTACCTTGTCAGCCAGTCGAGCAGTTACGATTTGACGCAGCGTCTACTGTCGGCAATTTTTACAGGGCCAATTTTAAAATGTCCATATTTTTGAAAATTTGTCCATCAAGGGGAAGGAACTATATTCTCCTTTCTTCAGATTTCTACAATCGCGCCCGATGTTTAAACACATGCATTTGTTTAAAATAATTGCACAAAAATGGTTCAATTTTTTCTTTTTTTAAACTGAAATAATTTTTTCTTAAAAGATCATTGTCTTCTCTATAAGCACCGTAAAACTCATCTCCATCCGTTTTCTACTTCCATAGCTATAATTTACACAAAAAAGTTAGCACTTACCTTCAAACAGATGTAAAATCGACATTTTTCAAAATTTTGAAAAATCCTTTGAGGTACGTTTAAATATCACTAAAGACTACAACATCCGAAATGTTACTCCGAAAACTGTCCGATTTCGCGTGGAATGTCCCTATTATTTTTATTGTTCTTGTTGTCGTCTTAATTAAGAGAGATGATTTCGGCGCACTGGTTCTGTCTATTGAACAATTAAATAAAAGCTATTTTGCAATTTTTAGAATTTTTATCAAATTTCAACGTTTCGGTCAACGATTATGACCATTCTCAAAGAAAGTTAGACAAAAAGAAAAAATACTGCGTGTGCTTTTATATATTTAAACAATTATCACGTTCATTGCTGGGAACGTGCAACGCACGAGTCGGTTGACCGGTGACTGAGGTAAACAGTAGACACAAGGCAAGAACATTTAGATGGTAAACTAAAGTGGGCCAAACGTTACCAAGGCGGTAACCGTTAAAGATTATGAAATAAATTGAAAGGAAACTCAATAAACTCGCAACACTACTGCCTCGAAACCACCGTTATTGCTTATGTGGTAAAAAATCCATCATTCTTAGGTGTTAAAAGTGCACAGTTACATAACGCTGACAGCGATATGTAATAACATTCAGATCACAGATAAATAGATAACCAGAATTCTAATAGGAAGACCAAATCATCAAGCATTACTTCTTCAGTAATGTTGCGTACTATTCCTGGATTTTAGGTGTTTCATACCTAAGGTTTACGCTCACAAGGGGACCTTCAGGACTGACAAACTCAGAATTTGTTTATACTTAGTATACATGAAGGTCTTCACTCGGACTTTAATTTCCCGAAGCAGTAAGGCGCGCTTCTCAGCCAAATTCGAGAAAATCGACTTTGAAAAATGTGGAGTTACCTTATATATATTTGAAAAAGATAGATGACCAAGGAGCAGCGTGGCTCAGTGCGTAGCGCTCCCGACTAGCAAGTATGAGGTCGTCAGTTCAAATCTCACTATCGGCAGTATTTTTTTTTTGTTTATTCATTTGCATACCTACACCTTTCACATGCAGTTTATAAAATTCATGCTAATTAACAGATATGTAAACATCTGTTATATATATGGGTGTACGGTGTATACCGGTGCTCCACCTCCCAGGAGATGGACATCACTTTCAATTAAAAACACACATCTTATTTAAGTTGTTTACATATCTGTTAATTAGCATGAATTTTATAAACTGCATGTGAAAGGTGTAGGTATGCAAATGAATAAACAAAAAAAAATACTGCCGATAGTGAGATTTGAACTGACGACCTCATACTTGCTAGTCGGGAGCGCTACGCACTGAGCCACGCTGCTCCTTGGTCATCTATCTTTTTCAAATATATATAAGGTAACTCCACATTTTTCAAAGTCGATTTTCTCGAATTTGGCTGAGAAGCGCGCCTTACTGCTTCGGGAAATTAAAGTCCGAGTGAAGACCTTCATGTATACTAAGTATAAACAAATTCTGAGTTTGTCAGTCCTGAAGGTCCCCTTGTCAGTTGTTTAATCATATGTAGTGTTTCTAATAGAATTCTCTGGTGTAGGTTGGCTTCTTTATCAACAACTTTAGCGTGGTTGAAGTCAAATCTATGATCGAACTGCAATGAATGTTTTGTCAAAGCAGTGTGTTGGAGGGGGGATGAAAAGATATTTCTTCTGTGTTCATGAATACATCTTTTCAAAAGTCTAGAAGTTTGCCCAATGTAAACCTGGTTACAACCCATGCACGGGATTGAGTAGACGATGTTAGAATTTTTAGACACCGGTATTTTATCTTTGATTGAAGGAAGCAAATGTTTAGTATAAAGGGATAGTTTCACGATGGTGACCTTTCTAAACATTTTTTTTATATCGTTTGAGATATTATTAATAAAAGGTATGACCACAGTATTTTTCCATCTGACTGGTCCCATTTTTTTTTATTTTCTCCTCTTTACGCTTCTCGACTAGTAACGGATAATAAATTTCAAAAATACGCTATTGGATAATCGCAGAGACCATCTCCCTAGAGTAACTGTTACGTTTTGACGTGTCTTTTAAAAGAAGCAGATTATGTGGTCGAAATTCAGGGTCAGAAAGTAACATGGCACATCTATTAATCCCTTTATCAATCCTATTTTATGTTGCATGGGATGGGCAGAAAAGAAGTTGATATATCTACCCGACCAACTCGGCTTATGGTACCAATTGGTGATACATTTATTATTTGACCGAATAACTATTGTGTCAAGAATGTTTAAACAAGAATCTTTTTCAATTTCAAAAGTGAATTGGAGTCTAGCATGGAAACCGTTAAATATGTCTAGTAATGTTTACAGATCTTCTAGTTTTGGTAGAGAGGTAATAATATCATCTACGTATCTTTTGTAAAAAATTAGTTGAAATGGTACCTTTGAGAGAGAAACCGTCTCTAACCTTTCCATTACTACAGGCCTGTCCAGGGATTTGCTCGCACGAGCAGCCCCGAGTTGCTCTTCGCTCTCGGCGGCACCGACCCAGGCCCAAGAGCGAAAGGTCTTCTTGGTGGGGGGAATCTGTGAACGCGCCACTATCAAAACAAAAGTTGGACAGGCCTGCATTACTTTATTCGCGATGACAGAGGAAATTGGAGACCCCATAGCTATTCCAAACACTTGTTTATAGAAAACCCCGTTGAACACAAACATGTTAGCTTCTAATACAAACTTATCGGCTTGGAGAAATTCGTCACGATCCATTTTGGTATGTTGTTTGATTTCGTTCCTGTTGGGTTTCTTATTTAATAATAATCAATATCGTACTGGTGCAAGGAACATATATAAAGGTGTATATTTAAAGTAGTAAAATGATACAAAAAATAAACGTTCGTCTTGGTACAACAGTAGTAGGGCTAAGCGGATTCCAACCCAAATTTGAGTTTCAAGGCCATTTCCCCCTCCACCCCCCCCCCCCGACCTTGAAATCCAAATTTGAGTATCAAGGTCGCATGAAAATCCAATTCGGCCGCGGCGGATGACGTCATAGAGATGCCGGTGTGGTGAGGGTATAGCGCGAGATCTGGATATCATTACCGAAATTGATAGGCGCGGTATCGACCACAATAGGTAAGGAACAAAATAATGACACACACGCGCACACGCACACGCACACGCACACGCACACGCACGCACGCACAGAATATAAAATATAGAAATATAGACAAAATATATATAAAGGGAAAGAAAAAATATATATATATAAAAAAAAAACTATTGGGGAGGTGGTGGCGCTGGCGGTAACGACGACGATGAGGATGGTGGGGACGATGGGGGCGATGAGGGCGACAACAATGCGAGCGATGATTGTACCCCCGCACATCTAACAGCAGCAGCCCCCACACGCCGATTCCAGGTGATGATGGTGATTGGGGCCTCCCAGAATACAGCGCCGGGCGCCGCTGCCACGCGATCAGCTCCGAATGCCGCCGCATCCGCGGCTCTTGTTGGGCTGATTGCGCGACCTCCTCATTCACCAACCTTACCCGCAACATATAAAATATGTCCTACAACGCAGATACAAACCTCGATATAATAATGACACATTAAACATAATAAACATCAAACGCACAAAACAATGCAATGTATTACATACCTGCGGAGGCGGTGGCGGCGACGGCGACAGCTGCGTGCGAGCCCCAATCCGACGACCACACAGGTGACAGTGGTGGTGAGTCCTAGAACACACACACATCAATATAATATTAGCACATTAAACATAATAAATATCAAACATATCGCATTCAATGCAAAAACTACTGCATACCTGCGACGGCGATGGTGGCGAGGGAGGCGACGGTGGTGGCGTGTCCTAGAACACAAAATAACCGATTGTTTGCGCACGAACGTGAAGTTTCGAGCGTTCGCGTATTTAATTCAGTTTTAGTCTTATTTTAGTATAAAGATAGTCTATAAGAATAGTCGATAAGTATAGTCGTTAAGGATAGCCGTTAGGTTTAAGCTAAGGTCACGGACACTTTGTATTTACACGACGTTGCACAATAAATTTACAGGTTTAGTCACTTAAAGTTAACACAAATAAGAACAGTACTTAATTTACAGTAACGCGAAAGTTACTGTTTGAACCGAGCAGTTCGCACGGCAGATTTCTGGAACGTTCCAGTGACGCGCAAGCACGCGAGTTAAAAGTTCGAACTTGTCGAAGCGACGATTCGAAGAAGAGAGAGCGATCGCGGTGATGGATCGGGCCGTTTCGCCGAATTCTGTGACGTCAGCACCCCACCTAACAGCTGATCGTCCTGCGCAGGACGAGGACCGCAACAGTAGGACAAAGCTGCCCATGCGCTGAAGCGAGAAAGCTGCCTAATTAGCTGAGGTGCGCGTCAACAGATGGCCCGACCGATCTCATCACCGCGATCGTGCATACCGCGAGTTGGTCGCGTTAGCCGTTTCGAACCTCGCGCGGAGTCGGCAGCGAATCCGCGCCGGCTTGGCCTGTGGCCGTTTGGGCCAATCCCAAATACCGATATAATATCGCCTGATTTGATCTCACTCGGTATCAAAGGTTAAACGCGATAAATGTCAAAATATTGTTGTGTACATACCTCAGGACTGTGACGTTCGGGGTCGCACTCGGGCGCGATGCGTTCTAACCCCATTTTTCACTAAATATATCACTTTGATGAAATCGTTCACAACTGATAGCTGTAGAGCTTTGAAGACAACTGGTCCCACAGCGTTCATACAATTTGTCACCCATGCCTAAAGTTGCATATGTTGCAAAGTAGGATGCCTTTGTTATTCACCTTCTTCTTCACTGGCCACCCTCTCCTTCTATGTGCTCCACATGCATTTTCGCTGACCATCTTCACCATCTGCAATTTCTTCGATTGCATCATTCGACTAGATCACACCACTTTGATCATGTATCGGACATCTATCGTACCACCTTGAACCTGTATGGAACGGCTTTGAACGTGTATCGAACGTGTATCGAACGTGTATGGTACCACTCTGAACGGGTATTGAACGGCTTTGATCATGTATCGAAAGGGTATTGAACGGCTTTGTTCGTGTATCGAACGGCTTTGATCGGATATTGAACCGCTTCTGCATAACTATCGTCTTAATCTAGCGTACATTACATGCAGGAGGTTGGGGGGAGGGTGAAGAAAAACATTTATGCATTAAAAATTGATTATATTTATTTATGAATTTTCCTCTGACGTTTAGACCACCAGTTGAATATTTTAAATACATTTTGCAAGGCACAGTGCTTTGCATGTGTGCCACATCGCTGAGTATTAACTACATTTACCTTATTTACAGATTTAATATCCTCATAGTCAATGTCCAGCGTCTCGATGACCACGTCCGCTTTCGTATTTTCGTCGAGGAAATCCGCAAGCCAGTCGCGTTTCTGCAACCCTTTAACGTATACGATATGGGCTCAGTCATCTTCTTCGTCGATCGCATCAGATACAGCTTTTGAAATTAGGCGTTTAGCCATACTGTACGGAACGTCTCCATCGTCCCACCGTAGTCCATGATGTTTCGCCACCAACCACCGGATGCTCGATTTGTCGGATTTCACAAGAAGATATTGTGGCATAGAACTCCCGAAAATATAATGCCAGAGAATTGTTCCCTTTCGTAGGACAGCTACTTCCTCGACGACAAATTTTCCATCAACGATGAACCCTTGCAGGTCAACAAATGTTGGTACACCCATTATCGGTACAATTTTGGCTGTGTTCCAATGCACGCATAATGCGCATGAAATTGGTGGCATCGTACGATTCCCTAGAATTTATCTCACTTGCCACCAATACGATGCCACTTCCGATGCAGCGAGCGGTGCAGCAATCGCAGATATTCAAAGGAGAAGCAGTCACTGCACCGCTCGCTGCACTGGAAGTGGCATCGTATTGGTGGTAAGTGAGAGAAATTCTACGGAATCGTACGATGCCACCAATACGGTGCCACCAATTTCATGCGCAGTATGCGTGAATTGCAACACAGCCTTAGAGGACCGCTCGCTTCCAAAACAGACGGGTGAATGCAGTCTTTCTCGTAAAGCATCGCGATTATCACGATGAAAGTTTTTTTGGTATGATTTTGGCACAGGAGAGGGCGGGCAAGTAGCGTGGTAATTTAATTCATTTTTCGCATCATGTTTGTCAGCGGATTGTATTCAACCACCCGATCATGCCGAATCAGACAGTAGGCTGTACTATTTGCCGGCACATTCTCTTTACACTCGAATTCTATGCGCACGTCCACGGTGCCATTCTTGAGCGGCTCATTTTGTCGCGAGCAATCGATCACCACGAGGGGACCAAATTGTAAAAATTCAGCCACGGTGAATAATGCTTTGTTGCAACTATACCCATAATACGATTTACGGAATTGCGTATACATGTGATACAAGATGGCATCCTTATTCTTGTCAAAGTCCAAGTTCAGGTCATCGTATGGGTAAAATTCCGAGTTGAGAAAAAGTTTTACATTGGCCAAGTTACAGTTGTTGAACTTAGTAACGTCTTCGCTCATCACATTCCTTCGATCAGTCTGTAGAGCAAGGATGATGCATTGCGGCTTCTGCAGCTGCGCAGATGCCTTCACGGTCCACGAATGCTTGGTCGTGCTCTCTAAGAGAGGATACTCGTACAGATCCCACGAATGAAAACAAATGCTTTGGTTCCATCCACTTCCCAAAGCACGTAGCAACGATAGCTTATTAATATCGTTTAGTATCACATGAGGCATCCGCCATTGTAGTTTAAGTAATTCAATTTCTGACTCCAACAACGGTGATCCTATTAGAGAATTGTTGTCGTTGCGCGATCGTATTAAAATCAATTCATGACGCGCATTAATAATCATGCGTTTGTAGTTCTCGCAAAATCCCAGAAAATATTTGAGTGGGAGACAAAAATTGATATGATTTTTCAATATTGGCCCATCGCGTCGTTTCAAACCCCGTCCGGCATTCTCCATATTTTTGTCTTCGTCAGATGTCAGCGATACGTAATTTTTAAGCGTGCTAGTTATTCCAACGTTTCTGTTGCGATCAATCTCCACGCCATTCAGCTCGTATCGAATCTCATCGAATAAGAACGCCACACAATTATTTCCCAACGTCACCGTTAATGCATCATTTCGCTTGTTTATCTTCAATTTCCCCTCCACATAGAGGAAACTATTACACGGCATTGTGTATAAATCCTGCTGCTGTATAGTTATTCTTATCTCATCGCTATACCCAAACGTCGTGTTGATGTAAGGGTTGTATATGTGAGTCTCGAGCTTGACGATGCGATCATCAAACGTAGGCTTCCCTCCAATGCTTAGAATGTCAACCATTATTTTTCAACTTAAATGTGCACAATGAACCCCAATGATTTAAAAAATGTACTGTTCGTGGCACCGAACCTCTTCTTTTTAGCGTGATCAGAGCTGTTGCAGGTGTTGTTGTAAACAATTTCACTTGGAAGAAACGTGTTTCCGGAGTCGTTCAATACAAGCATCTCTTTCGTACCACACGTATTATCGTCGTTGTCGTATGTGTAGTCTGATGGTAATCCCTTCACCTCGAAAATCAAGCAACCGTCCGTCCTAATCCACAACGCGTATCGTTAGATCCGAAATGACCTATGCGGTGATTGGAAGGTAAATGATCTGCGCGGGCGTTTCCGATATCTTATATCCTGGTGGAACTCTCGGAGAAAATTCATGTATCGTATGTACACGTTTGCGATTGTTGTACGCGCTAGCTGTCACGCTACATTCTACGCGAATAATGTTCACGTTCATGATATTAATTGGATCGTGTGATTCGTGCCACTGTCCTGGTTCTAATACGAGATTCGTCGAGAATCCCAGTAGTGATCCAATGTTATCGGGCTTTGTAAAGTCTATGGCGAACGAGCAGTACAGCTCGCTTTTCATGCTGTTATTGTTGGCACGCAACACTATAGGACACGCATCGTTGTCACCGTCACCGTTGTTGTCATCGGCGCCACCGAGATTTTGAGGATACCGTTCGAGTAATCGCTGCTTCAAATACTTGGTAATGGCGTGTAGTTCGTAGGAGCCGTGTGGAATGCTAATAGTTTCACGAGCGGTATCAATGCTGTTGTTGATGTCATAGTTTACGACGAAGTAGAATTTATGGTTGCTCGAGTCGATGTTCGGTATTGTATGATAAGTTTTAAAGGTTGTTAGACCAAGCTCAGTAATCATCGTCGCTCAAATCTATGGGTGGAAAGTAGCTCACCGCGCGGGTGCTACTCTTGCCTGTTAGAGTGAATGTTAACGACATATTCTGCTCGAACTGCTCGATTAGTACTGAATCATAGTGGTGGGAAGTCAATCCTTAAATTTGGTGCCGATCGTTTGTAGAAAGCGTAGACATAGTTGTCCACAATTGCTCTGATTGTACTTCTGATAAGACGTTCGATTGTATTCGATTTTCACGACATCTTTATCCAGATATTGTACCAATTCCTTAGGCGGTCGAAGATTCCCGAAGTTGTCGAAATGTATAGCTCGACACCCTCTCTTCGCATACGCCACCCAATGAGTCCCCGGCCCCTCAACATTGTCCAAATTTACAATACTGCTCTCGTTTCGACGTACTCCTCCGGCTGGTAGTGCGTTGCGCATAAAAACACCTCTAAAGAATGGAATACGTATACGTTTTGCCAACTCCTCGAATTGCACATCGGTAGTTACGCCCGCGGGCATTTTTATTTTCTTTTCGACGTTTTTTTTTCGATTTGATATTCCCTGTCCACGCTTGTATAGAGCGAGATAAACTCCACGACCTTTCATGGAGCGATTATGACGTTGCATTTCCTGCAGCTGATGTTGCGCCGCCTTATTATCGTTCAGCGCCTTGGCGATCCTCGCCGCCCCGCCAGCTTATGATCCGAGAACACGTAGCAGCGTTTGAAGTGGTAATATACCACCCCGTTTTGCTACTGGAAGAATCCGCTTTTGTGATGCTCTCTTTGGAGTCCTTTTGCGGGTTTTTGTTTTCATCCCCATTCCGATTTTCGTCTTGGCCTTCAAGCTGCCCAAACAGCTGTAGAAGCACCTCTTTCACCCAGAGTCGAGTCTCGCGCAAAGATGCGTTTTCGCGCTTTGGCAGCGAGAACGTTATCTGCCTCGTGCCTTTCACCGAGGTCGTTGCTACGCGAATACGCAATATCGTGTTCGCGACACGCTGCGTCCAACGGATTGATGTCTTGATCACCTCTAGCCAATCGTTTTGCCAGATGACTTCCTGGACCGCAAAACTGATATCCCGGGATATGTAATTCGATAGGTAGCGCGTTTATCGCCCGACTTAATAGACCACAACCTTTCTTTACTCTCTTCGGCGACATTCGCCACAGTTTTTAACCGATGGTGCTGGACCGTCGATATGCGATCGCTGCCTGGGCGATTATAATGTTCCAGACACCGACGATACTGCTGAATCTCAGAATTGGCTTTTATATGCTCGGGGAGTCTGTCGCACAAGTGATCAATGTGTCTGCTAAACTCTCGGAGTAGAATAATCTTTGGTATATATTGCAAATGTTCAGAGGTTAAGTCTCGAATATAGCAATTATCCAACAGAATCAGAAGCATTTTGAATACTGAGCTGTTTTGCCTCGCCGCGGACCTATAAATACGGCGCATCGCTGCTTCGACATATCGAAATCATTTTTCGCAGTTCACGGAAAGGATGCGATTCGTGCGACAACCTGTAACGATACGCGTGACAAATTTTTACGATAAATCGCAAATGATGTCCCCGAATACAAGACGCAAACATGATAGCATGCTACCAAACACTATACGCTGCGTCATTTGTGGCCCATAAAATTGTGGAAGGACCAACGTGCTGGTGAGCTTGTGGGAAAGTCCTCACGGCGTCCGCTTCGAGAACATGTACGTATATTCCAAGGCGTTGCAACATCCGAAATATCAGTATTTGGAGAATTTATTGACTCCGATAGATGAAATTTGCTACTTTACGTTTTCGAATAACAGTGACGTCATCCCACCAAACGAATCGCTTCCGAATTCCATTTTTATCTTTGATGACGTGGCATGCGACAAGCAAGATACGATAAGGGAATACTTTGCAACGGGGCACCACTCGAACGATGACTGCTTCTATCTCGGTCAAACGTATGCAAAGATTCCCAAACATCTTATACGCGACAATGCACATCTGCTGATTCTGTTTAAGCAGGATGGTACCAACTAGAAACATGTGTACAACGATCACATTAACACTGACATGTCTTACGAGGATTCTGCGCTTTGTGTTGTAATTGTTGGCAACGGGAGGATGGTTTCGTGGTAATAGACAAGGATAGCTCGATGTCCAAAGGACGCTATAGAAAGGGATTTAACGAGTTTGCGGTACCATGAAATGGTCAATTGTCATCAACACGTCGGTGGGATAGCAACTTCTGCGGTACTACGATGATTGATATCGATAGTCTCGAGATTAAGGATCGCGAGAGAATAGCGAAGGAAATTGCAAAAACCAGTGAAGCCTTTCGCAAGAAACATCAGGCCTTGAAGCCTGGCAAGATGGAGGAAAATATTGCGTTGGAGAGATACTTATAAACTATTGTCGAACCCTTAAAACATATTGTGGAAAATACCGCAGCGGCAGAAGTTGACAAATCGTCGCTGATGAGCACAGGCGTTGACGGGAATGCATCATTAACGCCTAAAACAAAAATTCAGTCGAAAGGGAACACATCGCGTAAGGCAAAGAGGAAATGACGCACGTCATCGGAATGTTCACTCGTAACCTCCACGCCAGTTGAATCGAAGCGGAAACGACAGAATGCTACATCAAACGATGCTCCGGTTCCTCCCACACCAATAAATACATTTCCTAGTATTCAATTGCTCTCAACTAATGATGATGTCGTTTTCGAAACTACTCCCGATGAGTCCTTTGTAACATATATTAGACAGCAACTTTAAACATCCAAGGGACAAGAAACGTTTCTCAGCCATTTGGGCCCCTTGGGGCAAATATGGATGGATGCAATCATAAGTAGGGATAAGGATATGGCCATAGACCATGTGTGCGGTGTATACATTGGTAATAGTGGAACGATGCTTGGGGATAAGGCTTTCGATATGGACAAGGATGATAATAGAATCACAGACGGTATAAAATACGGAAGAACACCCGGCCTTTACGAACTGATTTTCAAGCGATTTCTCGACGATGCTGTATACACCGATGCCTATAAACAAAAATACAAAAGTATATTGCTGGCGACGAATGTTCACAGACGTGGTCATAATGCTCAAAATCCTATATTGGGCAATAAGGGATACAAGTACAAATATGTAATTGCACCGCTAATTCCCAGTGCATCAACCAATAAAGCAGGGAAGGGTCTAACGGTGCCGCGAGCCATGGTGGTAAACGATAACAAGATCGATTACGTGCACTGGGACGATCTCAACGAGCTGGTGGATCGATTGCGTTTGCTGGAAGTGTCACGTCAGGCGGGTAACAACTCTCATAGCCCTGAAATTCTGTCTATTTACGAGGAACTCCGCGAGATAGGCCCGCATTATATAAAACCGCGCGCCGATGATGTGCACAGTATGCATTGAGATGCCGATCAACAAATTTGGTGTATCGCTCGAGAAGGGTGGAGCAGCTGGAATGGACTATTACAACTGGAGCTGTTTGCTTCGAAATTACATGCGAGATAACGCACTTTGCGTGGCTGGTGCCGACTTTGATGCAAAATCACGCAAGATACAACGCGTAGCGCAACCCACGACCGACAGCGATGTCGTCAATAAACTATACGTGGAAAAGAGCATTAAACTTTTGAGAGAGCAACACGAAGAATTAGAGAGGAAGCTGGTTGTGTTTCAGAGAGATATCTTTTGAAAGCTGTTTTGCAACGTCAGCATATCACAGGCGTCGAATTCTATACCGCAGCAGCGCTGCGAAGGAGAATCATGCGAGACGGTTGAACTTGAAGAATTTCCTCCGGTTGACGGGGAGCACATAATGCACGTATACGATAATTATCGCATCATTCGTGTCAAAGATGAATTTAAAATAATTTTGCGAGTCTATTTCAGTCGTATATTCGACATTTTTGGTGAATGAAATATAGTTTACTTTAGTTATGGGCAATACATCAACGTGACCTTCGAACGCGGTACCTATTTGCTCGATAATAAAATGCGAATCATAGCCGGATAAATTATGGAAAACTATGGGGATGTAAAACGCATTTTTATAGTTTAAATCAGGGATCGGAGTCGGAGTCGGAGTTGCGGAGTCGGAGGCGTAGTTCAGAAGGAATTTCTGATTACCGGAGTCGGAGTCGAAAAAATATATGCCGACTCCAACATCGACTCCATATTAGTAAATTTTATAAAAATCCGATTCGGTTTTATTTTGTGAAACGAATTTCACATTATATTAAATTTTCATTACTTCTTTTTGTTTTTGATGGAATTCATTTATTTGAAATAAAAATATAAACAAACTTTATTTATAATATTTAATTTTTAAAAAAGTATTTTATTTTGTATTTTATTGAAATAAAAAGTGCTTCAATGGTCATTGAATGTATTAGATAAATTTAAAGTTTGTTTTCATTATCGATTCTTTCCTTTATTTGCCTTTACTGTTAGCGTAGCTTTAGCTTTTTATATTGTAGATATATAATAGTAGTAAATAGGTTTATTTTTTGCCTTTCGGCCTGAAAATGGGGTTACATATGTTGTGTGTGTAGGTGTTTCTGGGACTGTTAACTCAGGATTGTGCTTTCGTTTTGACTTCTTCCTTCATCTTGTTCTTCTTTTTTTCTCCTTTTTCCAGAACCATTCTCATCCACTCCGCTCCTTCTTCTTCTCCCTTTAGTATCCCTCGGATCGTTGAATTTTCTCTTTTCATCTCCTTACAGTCTTGTAGCATGTGACCCAGCGTCTCTCTAGCCCCATTACATAGTCTGAAAACTGTGTCTTTTTCCTGCTTCCAGTACTTGCTTCCCCGCTCTTCATTCCCATATCTGAACCTTGCAATCATGCTTTGATCTCTGCCTCTGTAGTTTCCGTTTAGGTAATTTGCTCTCTCTGATTTCTGCGTAATGTGCGTTGTATCTGCCTCCTTGTATTCTGTCGTACTGTCATTGAAACTGCTCTGCCCTGTCTCTTTGCGTTAGTTCCTCAGCAAACTTTCTTCCTCTCCTTCTTTCTATTTCAATTTCTTGGATATCCACCATGTTTTGCCTGTAGTGTGCGTCTCTCATTTCCTCCCATTTCGACATTTTCTCTGCTTGCTTCGCGTCTATTTCCCTCCAGCATTCTTGTACTATTTTGTTCTTGTTCAGCCGTTTCGTTTTCTCCTCATATTTTATTGCTCTTTTCCCCGCTTCTATCCTTACTTTGTTCGTTTTTGTTTCCTCCAAAATTAGATATACCGGTGTATCGAAGTCCAAGCCTAAAATCCATCTTATGTATTTCTCCTGTATTTTCTCCACCTTTTCTGCTTCCATCCATACCCAAATTTCTGATGCGTACAACAAGATACTTTTCACTATGCTTCTGAATATTCTCATTCTTCTCTCAAAATTGTTCTTGAACATTCTTTGTCCTAGTATTTGAACTCCTTTACATCTTCCTGACTGTGCCCCTGCCAGCCCCATTCTTCTCTCTTCTTCTTTCCTCTTCCTTTATGGAAAGTCAGCACCTTAGATTTCTCTACGTTCAGTTGCAACCCTTTCCTTTCAAGGTATTTCCCGAATCTGCGTATGATGTCCTTAAGATCCTTTGGTTCATTTGCTAGTAACGCTATATCGTCCGCATATGCTAGAGTCCAGATTTTTTCTTTTCCTGCTCTTACTCCTCCTGCTTGGTTTTTTCTCATGGTTTGCTCCAAGTCCGCTACATATATTGTAAATAACGTTGGACTTACAATTAGTGGGCATCCCTGTCTTACTCCTTTTGTTGTCCAGAATTTGGATGACATTTCTCCGTTTGCTTTTATAGTATTTCTTGTTTCTTTGTAAATTTCTCCGATTCTCATCCTCAAGCGTTTACTTATTTTCTTTCTCTTCATGATGTTCTGAAATTTTACTCTATCCACTTTGTGGAATGCAGCGCTTAGGTCCGCGAAAAAGGTATAAAGTTTCCCTCCTTTTTTCTGTATTTCTCTGTTAACTACATAGTTCAGAATAAAAATGTTATCTGTTGTTATGTGGTTTTTTCCAATTCCTCTTTTAATCTTTTTTCTAGAACCATAGAATATATTTTGTACGCTGTGTTTAGGATCGTTATTCCCCGGTAGTTGTTTATTTTTTCTCTATCTCCTTTTTTGAATATTGGTGAAATCTTTCCACCTCTCCGGGAATCCTTCTCCCTTCCACACTCTATTGAAAATTTCTGTGATCCTTTTTACTATTTTCACGTTACCGTAAATCCAGGCTTCATTTTGTATTTTGTCTTCTCCTGCTGCTTTCTTCTTTTTTAATTTCCTAATTTGTTCTTTTACTTCTGCATCTGTTATTTCCTCTTCCTCTTCTCCTTCCGTGTTGTCTATTTCTTCCCACTCTCCTACTTCTTTTTTACAGTCGACGCCTTCTAGCAATATTTTAAAATGATCCTTCCATTTTTTTAAATCTATTTTATTGGAGATCCCTATTCTTTTCTTTCTTTGTTTATTTATATATTCCCAGATTTGATTTTCTCCCTTTAGTTACATTATCTCATTTTCTGTATTTTCTTGTAATTCCCTCCTCCTTTCTTCGCACACTTTGTTGTACTCCCTTGTTTTCTTTTGCTAGTCTTCTTTGTCTGGTTTGTCCCTTCTCCAGTTCCTCAGTGCTTTCCTGGCTTCCCTTTTCTTTTTTGTACAATTCGCATTCCACCACTTAAAGCTGCCCAATTTCCATTTTTTTATTTTTACTTCTTGTTTCCGTACTGCATTATTTATTTTTCCTACCATTTCTTCTACCATTTCATTCACCTCTGTCCTATAGTATCCTGATTTGTATCCTGATTCTTCTCTCTTGAATATGTTCCGTTCCTGCGTTCGATTCCCCCTCTTCTATGCCCTTTCTTATACCTGTAATAATTCCGCCTAACGCTCTCCCTTTTTTTCTCTCTCTGGTGGTATATTTACATTTCCATGAGAATTCTTGTGGCAATTTATCTTTCAATCCTTCCCATTGTTTCTCTTCAATCCACGTTTCTACTAATGCTATTACATCTAGTTCTTTTAAGAAATCCCATAACTGTTTGTCTTTGCTGAATAATCCTGCTACATTCCAGTATCCTATTTTAAGTGTATCTGTTTCTCTTTGACTGCTTATTTTTCCTTTCACAAATCTGTGTACCCCCTCTCCCCGCATATCTGCATTCGCAGGCGCGCGGGGAATGTGTGTTGGTACTGCCTTTTGTCGTGCTTTCGTTTTCCTTGTAAGCTCTGCGATCCTCCAATAATTTGGAGGTTCACAGAACTTTGCCCACTCCAAAAATTTACCTCTTTTAGCCCACAATCCTCTTTCCAAATAAGTGTCTTATCATTGATTTTTACTTTCCTGTACCCAACTTTCACCTTTCCGCCTTGGCTATGTCTTTAATATTTTTTTATATCTCCCTTTCTTTTTTCGTCAGGTCATTGTCAATAAACAGCCTCTTATCTTTCAATGTACTCTTCTTTAGCATTACTGCTCTTTTCTGTTGCCAGCTTTTTGACTTCACTATCAGTAGCCCTCTTTTCTCTCCCATTCCTACCCAGTAGGCTTCCTCGATTTTTGCTTCTACCTGCAATTCGTGCCTTAACACATACTCCACCGTATCCGTCGGCCTCTCTTTACGCGGTAAAGCTTCTCCTCTTAGGGTGATATTATTTCTTCTCTCTCTTTTTTCCCTGCCCTCTTCCTTCCTTTCTAGCCTCTCCAATCTTCCTGTCAGCCCCTCTGCCTGAACCTTCTTGGCCTCCAGTACTTCTATTCTTCCTCTTATTTCCTTCCTTTCCTTTTCCCATATCTCATCCCTACTCTTCCACTCGTCCCTCAGATCCTGCATTCCCTGCCTCAGATCTCTATTATCTCTTCTCAACCCTTCGATGTCTTTCTTAACTGCCAGCACCGCTTCCATCAATTTGTCTAATTTTGCATTAATTTCTTTTTTCTGCTCTGTGTTCTGGCTGTTTGGCGTTTCTGCAGTTCCTATAACTACATCAGTTTTCTTCATCGGAGGCGACCTTCCTACTTTTCTCGCTTTTAAGAAATCTTCCTCTATTTCCTTTTCGACCCTTAACCTCTCCTGCTCCTCCTCGCCCTCCGATTCCTCTTGAATGAGCCCAGTATCGGGCCTTCGCTGTCCGCTCTTCTTCTTCCCAGCTGTTCTGCCGACGATGGTCTTCCCCTTCTTCTCGTTTCCTTTTGCACTTCCCCGCCTTCGCCTGCTCGGCTCATTAAAGTCACCGCTCTTCTTTACCTACTGCTGTCTCCGCTTTGTCTTCTTACTTCATCCACTCCCGTAGATGTCATTTATTCTTGCCACGTATCTGAGACTTCGTGCACTCGTTTCACACCTTCTCTTCTTCACCTTTTATCACACCCTTCGACTCTTTATTAACTGCCGATTATACTATCCACCGGAGCCTTGTCTACCCCCCTCGTTTTTTGCCACACTTTTCGCCTATTTATTTCGCCTGTCTCCATACACACGTTATTCTCTCGCGCACGTCACGTGGTTCCCCCTTGTAGATATATAATATATACAAACATACTATATATTAAATATTAGTAATTTATATATATATATATATATATATATATATATATATATATGTGGGTGTGCGTGTGCGTGTGTACACACCTGTACTGAGTACACTAACAATCTATTATAAATGCAGGAGTCGGTGTCGGTGGTAAAAAAAAGAGGAGTCGGGGTCGGAGTCGGAGTCAGGAGTTTTGACTGCCTATTCCGCAGCCCTGGTTTAAATTGCATTTCGAATATGTTGGGCCTCTAATCCGTCCGGATAGATGGCAATGATCACGGACTCGTATATCGGTAGCCTTGAATGGTTCTTCGCAAATATGGCAATGTGTTGCATTGCGAAATGTCATCCACTCTTCGCGAGTTAAATTTAGCATTTGAGTATTATTGGTCTGGATGGGTTTGGCGAAATTCGCTAAATTTTTCAATTCGTTGACAAAGCATGAAACAATCCGCGTCGCGGCGACATCGATATATTGATAGTGATGTATCGTACGAACAATGCACATAATATGCAATTCTGTACAGTTTATGATGCTTGTACGTGCGCAATTTGTTGACCTCACCCACCCGGCTGTCCCCCTTTTTCTCCAGGACACACTCAACATCGCGTACACCGCGAAGGGAAGTCGCTCCTTCCTACAGTGATTGTCGAAACTGAGCAGATTGTTGTCGTGACTGGGCAACAGAATGGCACAGTCATTCAACTTCCCACAGTTTACGGTGTGGGCACCCAATTTCTCAGTTGATCCGAAGTAACGCATACATGTGTAAAAAACCAAAAAATTTTTTTTTAAGTTATTTCTCGAGACATTTTAACATTTCATAAGTTTATATGCGTACCGGTCACAGATGAATTTACTTTCTCTGTGTCTGCTCAACTGCATGCTAACCAGCCGGAACAACTCCTTGATGCATACAAAGTGCCCTACATCGCTGTGCTTTTGATTCGGCGTGTAGAGCAGTTTGACGTGTCGATCCCTCTCTTGGCTGGTGAGACGCGTGGAAAGACTGTCGGTCCCTTCGTCTTCTCCACTTCGAAGCTGTAGACGTTGACGGAGCTGCCATTCTGCCGCCCAAATTTTCCAATTTGCTCCAGGGACATTGGAAATTCAATGCCTTGGAGATTTAGCGTGGAAGCATAGCCTGGGTACGAACTTGGGCGATCGGCATTTCTGTCTGCGGGATGGAGATCGGCAACCACTGCCCACGCGAAACATGCATTGTCTCTGGATTGTACACTAATCGTCGCTTTCTTTAGCAATAAATCCCGCGGCAACTTGTAGTGACATCCTGCGCGCAACGGATTGTACTTGTTGACATTGACGGTCACATTGAGAATTCTCGTCAATGCCCATCCGCTTTCGCGTTTCTGGAACTCTTCCAATGATGGCAGGTTGGATTCCATGATACACTCCCAGTCAAAAATATAGCAAACATGTGCTATCTTTAATTTCTTATTGACGGATGTACAATTTTATGTTTGTGACGATTAATACGGAAAGATTACGAGCTCAGGATATGCGGATTACTGGAAAAGAGTCACAACATCACTAGGTTTTGTATACACCAAGAAAAAACTGATGAATACCATGGGCAAAATGATAGCACATTTATAAAGTAGTAACCAAATATTTCATTTATCATCAGTCATAAGGCCACACATAATTAATAGTAATGCTTAGCTAGTAATGAGTACATCCTCCCGTATTTTCTATAATTTCAATCATTCGTTTCGGTAACGATTTATATAGTTTTTGGATTTTTTTGTTACTTAAATTGGTCCATTCCAATTTAATAGCCTCTTTTAATTTTTCAAACATTTCGTATTATTTCCCATTTTTGTACACTGTTTTCACAAGCATACTCCAACAATTTTCAATAATGTTGATGTCAGGCGAACGTGCAGGCCACGGTAAAACAGATATATTTTATGTTGCAAAATATGTTTTGACGAGGTTCGAAGTATGTATGGCTGCTTTATTTTGCTGGAATATAAAACTATTGCCGGATATACGAAGAACATACTTATTAATTTGATGTTTTATTAAATTCAAATAATATGCACTATTCATTGTGCGTTTAATGAATTTGATTTCTGTGTTCCCATGGTAACCTATTGCGGCCCACAACCATTACTCCACCACCGCCCATAACTCGCCGATTTCTTGATAAGTTTTCTTTGCGGTGTCACGTCCCGGGTGAGGTCTTTTGGGGACAATGACATGTGGGGTAGAATGGACTCAGGCGCGAATCTAAAATCCAGCACTCTGAGATTTTGTGGGAACTTAGGCGCGAATATTAAATCCGTCACTCTGAGGGTTTTTGAGGAGTCAGGCGCGAATCTGTGATCCAGCACACTGAGTGTTTTAGAGGAGTCAGGCGCGAATATTAAATCCGTCACGCTGAGGTTTTTAGAGGAATCAGGCGCGAATCTGTAATCCAGCACACTGAGGGTTTTTAGAGGGGTCAGGCGCGAATATTAAATCCGTCACGCTGAGGGTTTTAGAGGAATCAGGCGCGAATCTGTAATCCAGCACACTGAGGGTTTTTGAGGAAAGCCAGGCGCGAATATTAAATCCGTCACGCTGAGGGTTTTAGAGGAATCAGGCGCGAATCTGTAATCCAGCACACTGAGGGTTTTTGAGGAAAGCCAGGCGCGAATATTAAATCCGTCACGCTGAGGTTTTTAGAGGAATCAGGCGCGAATCTGTAATCCAGCACACTGAGGGTTTTTGAGGAAAGCCAGGCGCGAATCTTACATCCTGCACTCTAAAGCTAAAGGATAGATCAGGCGCGAATCTGACATCCAGCACACTAATCGATCAGGGGAGGTTTAAAGGCGAATGGTATCCGGGGACACCCGTTAGCACTCTTGTTTTGATTTTAACGTTGCATTTATGTAGAGAAAATCACTTATAATATTTCCGTGAATAGCACGGCTCGTGCAATAGTATGTTTGTAAACACAACTGGGGCTTTAGCGTTCACTGATCGAGATCAGCTGTTGCTGCAGTTTGTTTTGGTTTGAGGATATTCGTAACCGGAGATTAGACGCAATAATTCAAAGCGTGATTTAAACAAGAACGTTTGTTTATTCAAGGTACGATAATATGCCATGCATCGTTAATGCAAAAGCAGTTAATTGTTATAGAAATGCGTTTGACAGCGAGCATTAGCACATGACATTTATATAAATTGTGATTAGTACAATATAAAAGTATGAATATGAAATACAATATGCGATAATTAAAGGAAATGATTACAATAAGCACATATATAGAAAGTAGTAATAGTAATAATACAAAATATAAATGATCGCAATAAGCGTATAGAAAAGTAGTAGTAATTCAATTATATATATATATACGATAAACTTTAAGTAAATAGAATAATATGAAAATAATAAGCGTTAATACGCGAAAGCAATAGACGAAATGAAAGTTATAAATACAAGATAATAAGTGAAAGCAATAAGCAATAATAATACGAAATTATAAATGGGAATGATATAATGAATAATAATAATAATAATTGATTGCTTACGGTAGAAGCCGTAGATAACTGATTTTAATGGTTTCACTATATAATTTTCACTAAAATGAATACTTGTAGTACTACTGAAAATACTGGTGATAATAATGTTGAAAATATCGGTAATAATCATGAACATACTGGTAATAATCATGAACATACTAAACTCCGGCCTCTCAGGACCTCGTATTTATATGTTTGTTGCGGGGTACGTGCGGTATCGGCCTTGACACATTTAAGAATTTAGTCGCAGTAGGACTTCCGGGGTTTTTATAAACTGAATGTCTATTAATAGACATCTTTCTGTCACGTACGCCGAATATGCGTCGCAATTAGATTTCTTGGGTTTTTATGAACGGTATTTGGAGATATTCAACCCATCGCATGGATTTTGGGTATTTTAACGGGAAAGGGGTTTGAATGGCTTGGATTTGGAGGGTCGTAGAGAAGGAGTGAGACGTGGTCTCGGTTTAAGAAGATTTTGGGGCGAGGGACTTGTTTAGATTTAGTTTTGAGGAGGGAATTCGTGCCTCGTTGGGCGAATAAGTGAAGGAGGTTTCGTACTGACCATCTCGAGATGGGGACCGCTAAAGTACATCATCGAGGTGATCAGCGATTGGGGAAAAGGGGTAATAATTGAATTTGAGGGACTTTGGTGGAGTGATTCTGAGATTTTTAATAGATTTTCTGAATAGTACCGCGCGAAAAATGTTGGGACGTTACACCTTCCCCCTTATATGAAGAAATGGGTACATTTCTTACCATAAGGTACGGGTGGTTTGTTTTGTAAGAGGGGTCTATACGGGGCGAAGGGGTAGTGTCTTCTTGGAGCTGCTTTCAGTTGACTGATGTTGGTGGAGAGGGAGTCATCGATGGTGATTACTGTCTGCGGAGACGCCTCCCTGATGATGATATATGAGATGACTTTAGGGAGGAGGGATGTGATTTTCCTTCCTTCCTTTGGACGGCATAGCCGCGTATTTAATGGTGGTTGCAATAAATGTTGCAGTAGTAACTATCTATGATAGAAAAATGATTAAAGTTTGTGTTGACTTGCGGTCAACCGGGACTCTCGCGCACGTGGGCAGGGTGATCATAATGTCTTTTATTTCGCAGTTTCTTACTCAGTTGTGAAAGGCAACCAAGATATGTTTCGTTTTCATTGACTTCCAGAACCGGGGTCCGGCTGGGTATTGCAAATTTCGCGAAAAATAGTTCATGCTTTGTGTATCCAGTGCCCTCGTGGACACCAGTATTATATGAGAATGCGGACAAGTTAATCCATTCGTACCAGTCACTGTATCTACCGATTAACAATTTTAAGCATTCGGTCACAATGAGATGCAATCTCTCTAAAGAGCCGTTTGTCTGTGGGTGAAAGTCTCTGGTTCGGAATTGTTGCATTTTACATTCCCGTGGTACTGCTTTCGTGAAATTGCGAGTATTTTGTGCTGCTTGGTCGGTGAGAATGGCTCTAAGAGCTCCGAAGTGATAAATGAAATTTTTAATGAATACATCAGCGGTCTTAATTAATGTTAATAGGCTGAGAAACACGCACACTAAATATTTTACGAATAAACCCTGTATGGGTAATTTATAAGTGTTGTTTGCTTTTGTTATAGGTAGTCGTTCACGTATGTTTTCTGGGGGGAACCGTAGTGGAATTTCTACAGGTGATATTTTCCGGCGCATCTTTCTGTGCAGTTTAATCCTTTTCGATTCTTTTCTAAGGTGAGCGTTGGATGTGGGAATTGCAGGGTCGACGGGGTTGCTTTCGCTCGTTGCCACATGGATCGGTGAACTGGAGAATCGAGGCCTCTTGGAGCTGCTTGGCTTATGTTTGGACCTGTCTTCCAAGTCGTCGTCCGATTTTTCGCGTGGTCGTTTGGAGCATTTTCCGCTTACAGGAGGTTTACGAGGTGAATTTTCAGTGACTTTATCGCTTTTCCCGGGATTCGGGTGTTTTTCGGAGATTGATTTTTGTAAAATTTTCTCGTTATTCAGAATGCAGGGGGTGTAAGTGATTGGCAGGGTTTTTCTAACAACTTTCTGGCTTAATATCCCTCCTATAGCATTTTTATGGGCGTCTGTAGTGACACGGAATTCCATTTCAAAGTTCGGACATTGCGAGATTGGTACCTTCGGCAATGCCGACTTTAAGTGGTTAGAAGCGGTTTGTTGGGACGATCTCCAGTCAAATGGAGTGTCTTTCTTCCGTAGTGAGGTCAAAGGCCGAGCCGTTTCAGACAATTCCGGGATAAACGTCATGTAGTATCTAGACAGTCCGAGGCAATTTTTAATTCCTTCGGGTGTGCAAGGTGCTGAGTAGTTCAGGACAGCGTGGATTTTCTGTCGGTCCGGTTTCAGCGTAACCGCGAGAGACTCATGGGGTTTTATGGGAAGGGTTGATTTAGCGTAATGCAAAAGGGATGGTAGTGAGTGCACCTTCACGGATGCCTCGATGTGGTGGATCGACGGATCCTGGGGTAAGAGGGACTTGATTTTTGTTAGGGCTGGGATAGGAGTGACGCATTTAGACGTCTTAGTCTCTTTTGGTAATACCCTTATTGTTCCAAGGGTGGAAACTGGGTCCAGAGAGGTGCCACTTAATAGCACTTGCGTCGGATTGATGTCCTGAAATTTTGGCACATTTACCCCAGTACTGGTGTTGATCATTACATCGGCTGTTTTCCGGACGTCTGGTGAGTGAATTCTCACAGACGGGGCCTGACCAATTTTTTTTATTTGAATGATACCGGTTTTTACGGTATTGCTTGTGTCTTCGGTTAAATCGTAAGTGGGTGCGCTCCTGTTTGGCCCACTCCACTGTTCGTATCCGTCGGTGCCCGACGGGGTACTTTCTGATTCCATTTCCCACAAGGTTCTAGGGTCCCTGTGGTTGGGCAAGATGCGTTTTCTGCATTCTGAGATCGCGTGTCCGGGCTTCTTGCAATAATCGCAGATTCGCACCTCCGTAGGTCTTGAGGGAGGAGGTCGAGTTTTGTCCCAGTAAGGGAGCAAAGGGTTAGGGGCCTGATTACCATATCCCGCAACTCGGTTTTGGGGATATCGTTCGGACGGTTGGGAGGCTATTTTTTTGTTACTTCTGCAGGACAGTGCGTCGTGTCCTGTCTTATTACAAATTTGACATATTAATTTAGGAGCCTCTTGTTCGGAAAACCTTTGATGGTCCCTTTCAATCTTCTTATCCACGAGTACAGCTAGCTCGAAAGCTTCATCGAGCGTTTCGAAATTATGTTGGAATAGTCTTGTTCGCATATGGGGAGGAAGGCCATCCACAAATGAGTCCAACGTTAAACGATCTAAGTCATCGGGGTGATTCCGTGCGAAGTCGCGATAATATTCTCTGTCCTCTTCCAAAATAGCAAATCGGAGATCCTTAACACGCGAGATGTATTCTAGTACGTGTTCGTTAGGTCCTTTAATAATATTGGCAAGTTCCCCACGATAGTGGTCCGAAGTTTTCGCGGGGGAGAATGTTCGTTTGAGTTGTTTTATTAAATCATTCACGGAGTCAAAAACCCTATCCTCAACGGCCAAGCAAGCGTGGTCTTGCAGTTTATTTGTCAACAACCTCGCTAGCTGGGGTTCGGCTTGCGAGGGAATCAGAGCCTTAGCCCTATTGCAGGCTCTTGCGAATTGCAAAACGGATATGTTGTAACCGTTAAAATTAGGGACGGTTTCTATGGCGTCTTTTAACGTGATCTGGGGTGTTGGATCCTGGTCCGGAATATTATTATAATTTATTATTGGTTTCCTATCGAAACGTGAGGAACCAGGAGTGGCAAAATTATTCGCCGTTGGCGGGGGTGCAAGAAGTTTTTCCATCATTCCGCGAATGGTTTGAATCCGCCTGGAGAGACCTTCCAACGCGGGGCCGTCCGAACCGGAGACTACGCCTGAACGCGTATTAGATTCCCGGTCTACGACAAATTCCGCGTACAAGTTTTCAATTTCGGCTTGCTTTTGCTGTATTAATTGCACCTGCTCCCTTTTTTCAGCGATTGCTGTAACTACAGTGTTAGGGGAAGGACCCGCGTTTTGAGCCATAATGAGAGAGTCCTCGGTATCGCCGTACAAGGACATGATACTTTGTATTTCTTAAGTGGCGTTTTGAAGGATTTTAATACTTTCGGCGACCGGCAGCCGTTATTTACAAATCGGGGTATAACTATAGTTATTCTTGATAATTATCGAACCGACGGTAGCTCTTATTCGAGAGCAAATAACTTTCAAAGCACTCGATGCAGTTTCTTATTGGGCGTTCTGGAATTAATGATTTTCTGCACCGAGGGCAATAGACAGGAGTTCTATACGTATAATAATAATGGGTCCAGTATACTTCTACCGTATCCGTGGGCATTAGGGAATGTATAAGGCGTATGTAAGAAATGAATTTGATACGTTTTCACCGTATTTGTTGGATCAAGTTTGGAGCAATTTAAGCAAATTTCTTCGTCTTCGTTATTTGCCACTATGGTCCCGGAAACACAGACCATCCACTGTATCGATTCCGTCAACTTTTGTAATTGGCGGCTCTGGTAGGCTGGTTTCCACGGGTTTACGTGTTCTAAGTACATACTAAGTAGCGGGACTTTGTGGGTGCCGCGTCGGAGAATCTAATTCTTATCAACGGCAAACGAAAATCCCACACCGCTGTCACCAAAAATATGTCACGTCCCGGGTGAGGTCTTTTGGGGACAATGACATGTGGGGTAGAATGGACTCAGGCGCGAATCTAAAATCCAGCACTCTGAGATTTTGTGGGAACTTAGGCGCGAATATTAAATCCGTCACTCTGAGGGTTTTTGAGGAGTCAGGCGCGAATCTGTGATCCAGCACACTGAGTGTTTTAGAGGAGTCAGGCGCGAATATTAAATCCGTCACGCTGAGGTTTTTAGAGGAATCAGGCGCGAATCTGTAATCCAGCACACTGAGGGTTTTTAGAGGGGTCAGGCGCGAATATTAAATCCGTCACGCTGAGGGTTTTAGAGGAATCAGGCGCGAATCTGTAATCCAGCACACTGAGGGTTTTTGAGGAAAGCCAGGCGCGAATATTAAATCCGTCACGCTGAGGGTTTTAGAGGAATCAGGCGCGAATCTGTAATCCAGCACACTGAGGGTTTTTGAGGAAAGCCAGGCGCGAATATTAAATCCGTCACGCTGAGGTTTTTAGAGGAATCAGGCGCGAATCTGTAATCCAGCACACTGAGGGTTTTTGAGGAAAGCCAGGCGCGAATCTTACATCCTGCACTCTAAAGCTAAAGGATAGATCAGGCGCGAATCTGACATCCAGCACACTAATCGATCAGGGGAGGTTTAAAGGCGAATGGTATCCGGGGACACCCGTTAGCACTCTTGTTTTGATTTTAACGTTGCATTTATGTAGAGAAAATCACTTATAATATTTCCGTGAATAGCACGGCTCGTGCAATAGTATGTTTGTAAACACAACTGGGGCTTTAGCGTTCACTGATCGAGATCAGCTGTTGCTGCAGTTTGTTTTGGTTTGAGGATATTCGTAACCGGAGATTAGACGCAATAATTCAAAGCGTGATTTAAACAAGAACGTTTGTTTATTCAAGGTACGATAATATGCCATGCATCGTTAATGCAAAAGCAGTTAATTGTTATAGAAATGCGTTTGACAGCGAGCATTAGCACATGACATTTATATAAATTGTGATTAGTACAATATAAAAGTATGAATATGAAATACAATATGCGATAATTAAAGGAAATGATTACAATAAGCACATATATAGAAAGTAGTAATAGTAATAATACAAAATATAAATGATCGCAATAAGCGTATAGAAAAGTAGTAGTAATTCAATTATATATATATATACGATAAACTTTAAGTAAATAGAATAATATGAAAATAATAAGCGTTAATACGCGAAAGCAATAGACGAAATGAAAGTTATAAATACAAGATAATAAGTGAAAGCAATAAGCAATAATAATACGAAATTATAAATGGGAATGATATAATGAATAATAATAATAATAATTGATTGCTTACGGTAGAAGCCGTAGATAACTGATTTTAATGGTTTCACTATATAATTTTCACTAAAATGAATACTTGTAGTACTACTGAAAATACTGGTGATAATAATGTTGAAAATATCGGTAATAATCATGAACATACTGGTAATAATCATGAACATACTAAACTCCGGCCTCTCAGGACCTCGTATTTATATGTTTGTTGCGGGGTACGTGCGGTATCGGCCTTGACACATTTAAGAATTTAGTCGCAGTAGGACTTCCGGGGTTTTTATAAACTGAATGTCTATTAATAGACATCTTTCTGTCACGTACGCCGAATATGCGTCGCAATTAGATTTCTTGGGTTTTTATGAACGGTATTTGGAGATATTCAACCCATCGCATGGATTTTGGGTATTTTAACGGGAAAGGGGTTTGAATGGCTTGGATTTGGAGGGTCGTAGAGAAGGAGTGAGACGTGGTCTCGGTTTAAGAAGATTTTGGGGCGAGGGACTTGTTTAGATTTAGTTTTGAGGAGGGAATTCGTGCCTCGTTGGGCGAATAAGTGAAGGAGGTTTCGTACTGACCATCTCGAGATGGGGACCGCTAAAGTACATCATCGAGGTGATCAGCGATTGGGGAAAAGGGGTAATAATTGAATTTGAGGGACTTTGGTGGAGTGATTCTGAGATTTTTAATAGATTTTCTGAATAGTACCGCGCGAAAAATGTTGGGACGTTACAGCGGGTATCGTGGATATTGTGACTAAACCCATCGGGACCGCCCAAATTAATTTTTTTTTTCGTCAGAGAATATTACTTTACGCCACTTCTTCTTCCAGTGAATTCGCTCTTTGGCAAATTGCAGACGATGTTGTTTATGCTGCTGTAACGTACCGCTACGTACCGCCATAAATTTTTCCTTTGTTTTCATACAAATTGTTAATTACGTTTACATTATACCTAAGATAGTATATCACACATGCGAGAGCGCATTCGAACAGCGCGCGAGAGAATCTAGTGACGCGCAACGCACGCGCATAACCGCCCTTTCAAACAAGTGAACTCAGTGCCGCGAGTGAATAGAGCGCGCGTGCGCAGATCGCACGTTCAACCGGACGCCGAATAAACCGAGCGTAGTACGCGAGTAGCGCGAACCGGATGTTGATTATAATTGGTGCGCGAGATCGCACCGCGAGTGATTGGCGCGGGCCAAGTACCGACAAGGAGTGTAAATACAGGCTCGCCAGCAGCAGAGAACAAACTTGGTTCTGCCACCGAACCTACCAGACCTAGGCCGCTTTCACTAGCCCCTCAGTCTTGAACAGTCTTAAGGGGGTAGACACGTCACGTGACCTGGCCGATTTGGACGGTCGGTATTACAGCAGGTTTTTTCTGCACTGAAATGGTATTACCCATAGATACGCGGCTGCCTGTGCACGCGAGAGGGAGCTGTTTGCTATTTCCGTATTCTATTCTGAATAAGCAAAGAAATTCTCAGCTGTTGCGTTGTACATTTTAAACAGGAAATCTGCTGGTACTGCAAACGTAGAAAAGGGTACAGCCGGTTAAGATGGTCAAATGTGCCCTTGTACCGAATTCAACTCACGATGAGTCATTCCAAAGCTTATAAAAAAAAAACATTTGTGGCAAGTTTCAACTTTGTATCTCGACCCGGAGGGTAGTAAAGGGCAAAAATAGAAAATCAGGCTTTTGCCAAATTTCTCCTATACCAGCGGAAGAAAATTTTTGAAAAAATTCAGAGGCATGTCTATTATCGGCGCACATATTAGGAAATCGTTTTAGATTTTTAAGTTGAAAAACCGAGCTGTGAAACATAAAAAACGTAAAAAAATGATGAAAAATGCTGATTGTATATCCAAGCAGTCTTGGCACTATAATTATATTTTTACTGTAAGTCCGTGTCATTGTTACTATTATCGTGAATTTTTTTCTGATTTTTCAAATTGGTGCGCCGCAGTTGAAAAAATTAAAAACCGATTTTTTCGCCGTTTTTTCCGTGTCAGAGTAAGTAATAGGTCGAACTTTCGTACATACTTTATGCAATATGTCTTTTATGCTGTCTTCAATGTCTTCACATGCAGCAAAACAGCGTAAGAATCAAACGAACTACACATGCTGTGCCATTATAGCCTAAAATGTATATAATAATTTCAACGGCGTCAATGGTGCAGCGGTAAAGTGTCCCACCGTTGAATCGCTGCGAACTTTTTTAACCTAGGTTCGAGCCTCGGAACTTCTAAGTCGCAGCACAGGTTCATATTTTTTTCAGATTAATTATTAATTTTTTCGATTTCTAGCTATATGTATGACAATGATCAATATTTATATACAAATATTTTAAAAACATATTAAAAGTATTTTAATACTTGAAACATATATAAAAATGACTTGAGGAGAGTTTGATGCCACCGTTTCTCTGGTCAAGTATGCCGTCAATTACAGTATTGTTGTAACATTTCCTGCAATAAATTAATATTATATGAAATTGATTTTCTAATCTCTTACCTTTAACAATTGTTGATGGATTGCAGCAACAATCGTGTGCTGTTTTGTAATTATTTCGCCTCTTCTTGTAGATCGTACAACACTCTCTTGTTTCCAAAATTCAGAAGTTAAACAATGATGTAATTGGCAGGATACATAACAATAGTTTTCAAGTATTAAAATATTTTTAATATGTTTTTAAAACATTTGTATATAAATATTGATCAATGTCATACATATAGCTAGAAATCGAAAAAATTAATAATCAATGTGAAAAAAATATGAACCTCTGCTGCGACTTAGAAGTTCCGAGGCTCGAACCTAGGTTAAAAAAGTTCGCAGCGATTCAACGGTCGGACACTTTACCGCTGCACCATTGACGCCGTTGAAATTATTATATACATTTTAGGCTATAATGGCACAGCATGTGTAGTTCGTTTGATTCCTACGCTGTTTCGCTGCATGTGCAGACATTGAAGGTAGGATAAAAGACTTATTGCATAAAGTATGTACGAAAGTTCGACCTATTACTTACTCTGACTCGGAAAAAACGGCGAAAAAATCGGTTTTTAATTTTTTCAACTGCGGCGCACCAATTTGAAAAATCTGAAAAAAATTCACGATAATCGTAACAATGACACGGACTTACAGTAAAAATATAATTATAGTGCCAAGACTGCTTGAATACACAATCAGCATTTTTCATCATTTTTTGGCGTTTTTTATTTTTCACAGTTCGGTTTTTCAACTTAAAAATCTAAAACGATTCCCTAATATGTGCACCGATAAAAAACATGCCTCTGAATTTTTTCAAAATTTTTCATCCGCTGGTATAGGGGAAATTCGGCAAAAACCTGATTTTCTATTTTTGCCCTTTACTACCCTCCGGGTCGAGATACAAAGTTGAAGCTTGCCACAAATGTTTCTTTTTTTATAAGCTTTCGAATGACTCATCGTGAGTCGAATTCGGTTCAAGGGCATATTTGACCATCTTAACCGGCTATACCCTTTATTGTACATTTACTTGAACTGTGCTTATGCTACAATATTCTACATTGGCAGTAAGAAATTATACGTAAAAAGGAAAAATAGATGAGGGCATGTCCCCAGAAAATGACGTTTGTTAGGATAGACATTTTTTAATTAGCAAAACACTGAAACAGAACATGAAATGCACATCCTATGCAGAAAGCAGTTATGAACAAACATATATAAAATTGTATTTGATGTTGAATCCAGCGCGTGATTATTATGTGGTCCCTCCTCGAAGTGACAGAAAATATAACCTTTGTATATGCTATAAGACAATAAATATTTAGCGGCTATTTCGTTGTATTACGTTACATTTGTGAACTTTTCATCATCCTTCCGAAACATTATTATTACGCCGCAAGAGTATCTTTAGGAAATCGGGTATAGCATATAGGTTATATTTTCTGTCACTTGGAGGACCGGATTTTCTGTCCTCGAAGTGACAGAAAATATAACCTATATGCTAGACCCGATTTCCTAAAGATACTGTTGCGACGTAATAATAATGTTTCGGATGGATGATAAAAAGTTCACAAATGTAGCGCAAAAGAACGAAATAGCCGCTCAACATTTATTGTCATATAGCGTATACATAGATTATATTTTCTGTCACTTCGAGGAGGGGACCATAGACATATATAGACGGCGGAGCGTAAGCTGAGGGGGGTGGCAAGGTTCGCGGTAAGGGGAGCGATACGAGTAAATCGGATAACGCTGTGGTTATGCATGCCGAATGCATCCGAAGCTAACCGACGTGCCAGTATCTGAACCTATGCCTTTACCCTTCCAAACCTTCCTTCCCCATGCCAATAGTCCCATCTTCTGATCCGTCTATATATGTCTATGAAGGGGGCCACGTGATAATCACGCGCATCCAGCCTGTGCATTTTTTTTATGAAAAAATTATTTAAATCGGACTATTTTTAACGAAACGGGATTTCAATTCTGCAAACAAATTTTTCACGTAATTTCCTTAATTATGGTTTGAGTTGTATCATTTTTGAGGCCAATTTGATTGAGAAAGTATAAGGAATCGATTGACGCTACGATCGCAAAGATCTGATTAGAAATTGAAGAACTTCAGATTCATCAGTGCTTTCAAGCGTCGAAGCCGACGAAACTCAGCGAGACACATGTGTAAAATAACATATTTGCAGTTTTATAATTGAAGATGTGAACGTTACAGGACTGTCTTTATATATGGCTCTCACAAACAAAATCGCCTGACTTGTTAGACATGAAACCGGGCATACAAATGGTTGCGCATATCGCCGAAAGCATCAGAAAGAATATGTACAGTCTTCCAATGTTTTAATTGTTGAGAAACCTTTGGGCTCAGTTTATCGGGAAAGACCTACCCACCCCACTGTTTTGCTTTCTCGTTGCGAGCGTGGACCTTCGGGTCCTAGTAGACCGCCCGTTGACAGCCGAGAACAATAAAACCGACGAGCTAGATAAAATACCCAGTACAGAAAAATAAAATGTTCGTGTTTTTTATAAGTATTGATAAAAGTATTACCAATGAATTTTTTAGGATTTCCCGATGAAAATGATATCAAACATGGAGCAAATCGATCAATTTTTATTTTTATTGTGTTCTAATCATGTATTCATAAGAAAAAATAGACTGAATTGCTTCGTGTCTTGACTCACCAACAATCCAGGAATGGTAACACTCTCATCAAGGTGTAATGAGAAATTTTGAACATTTCGTATTCAGTACTGGATGACCCAAGTCGCCGTCGACCGAGGGTGTACCGCTGGTGCGCTATTTCACTCGCACTCGGTTCACATCGTTCGGTCTCCTTGTCAAGCGGTTCGAGCGAGGGCCCTGATAGGGGTGAATTTATTTGGGAAACAAAAGTCGCGTCATTCATGACACCTACTCGCGAACAGATATAAATATGTATGAGAAGAAACAATGCAATTGCCCGATGACTTGAAGTAACATTTCAATAGGTAAATGCATGAAACCCTGGGATCAGGAATTCCAAACCCAGTGGGGCATATGTAAGAACTGGCGAAATTCAACAATAGTTCGTCGTCTAAATTTTACAATTAAAGTATTTATTTGACGTGAATATAAAGTTTATTAGCAAAGTCTTTCTCGATTTGAGTTCTGTAGAAGGCTGATTTTCCTTCGCCATGGAAAGTCCTCTCTTGTCCTTCTCGCTGGCAATCATGCGACTCGCTGAGTTTCGTGGGCTTCGGCGCTCGAAACCAGCGGGGCCATACAATGTTGCGCGCTAAGCAGTGACAAATCTGCAGTTCTGCATTTCTAATCAGATTTTTGCGAAAGTGACGTCAGTCGATTCCTCATGTTTTCTCGATCAAATTGGTCCCAAAAATGATATAATTCGGACCAAAATTAAGGAAATTACGTGAAAAATTTATTTGTAGAAGTAAAAGCCCGTTTTGTTAAAAATAGTCCGATTTAAATTATTTTCTGCCAATATAACCGGGAGAATGCCAAGAATCCAATGGTGTCACTTTCATATTGATACGATGAAAAATAAACAAATTCTGTTTCTTTATAATCGATGACACATCGCCGAGCACGGCGATCTCGCGCGGCTCGAGACACAAAGGTTCTCGTCGGTTATTCGAACTTCTAAGATCGTATTCAGATTTATTGGCCGGTGAGTTTTGTAACTAGGTGTGTGCGGGTACCCGATTTTTCTGGCTCGGGTCGGGCCGGCAACTTTCGGGCGGGATCGGGCGGGATTCCGATACTTTCGTATTGCTCGAGATCCCGACAGTTTCGGGACCCCGAGACTCGATTCAGGCTATAAGCATAGCCGCCATGAGCGGCCAATTTGATTTCAGGTCGGCTCGGCAAAACTCGGACGCGATCGGACGATATCGTTACCAGTAATAGATTAAAATTATTACCTGAGAACATAGAAAAATTATGTTTCTTACACGTTAATTTGAAATAATAAAATATTTGCCTCCTGTATATTGTTGTTATTATGAAACATCCAGGAAATATTCCTTTTTGTATGCTTATAGTTCGTACGTTTTCTATTTTAAATCTGAACCTATCCGGAAAAAGGTAATACCCTATATATTCCCTTTACATAAAGTACTAAGTGTGAAGTATATTTTATTCAGATTTTAAAATATTGTCGATATAAAAATAGTCTTCTTCCCAAGTTCTGAACATGGTATTTATTTAAGTACGTATATGGACGTATTCAGTATTCACAGACTATTTGGTAGCAATGAAAATACATATATATGTAAATAAATAATAAGATACAAATTATGATTCAACAGGAGACAGAAAGTAAAAACTTATCACTCTGGTATCGATATAAATGATATACATAATTCTTTCCCACTCGGTCCCCTCGTAATAGCTGGCTTTCGAGCTGATCGCGTCCGAGTTTTGCCAAGCCGACCTGAAATCAAATTGCCCGCTCATGGCGATCATGCTTGTAGCCCGAATCGAGTCTCGGGATCCTGAAACCGTCTGGATCTCGAGCAATACGAAAGTATCGGGACCCCGCCCGATCCCGCCCGCAATTTTCCGACCGTTCCGAGGGCCGAGAATCCGAGCCGCGGGACGATCCGCACACTCCTATTCGTAACGCGTGTTCTCTCGTCATCGCAGAACACGAGTGAGCCAGAAGTGGTGGGGATAGCGCCAAGCTTCTGTCATGTATAGGCCAAACCGAGCTTCAGCGTAGAAATACACGCATCAGAATAGGTGTACCTGAAGCCTTAGCTTCGAAAAAATTCAGGGAGCTTTATTGGTCAGAACATTGATTCTTTCTCGATAGCTTCATCTCGTATTGGTCTACGTATAACTTCGTGACGCACACAACTACATATGTACTTCGCTGACAATAAGAATAAAGAACAGCCACACGGCTACGTTCAGACAGGGCCGAGCAGCATTCCCGTTACCCCACCATACCCTTCGGTGGTTAGGGAACTCCAACTGACAAATCCACGATCGTCATATGGTGATGGCTGATTTCTCCTCGATCGCTGTTCACGAAAACGAATCGACCGGCCAATATATTTGAATACGACCTTAGGATAAAGATATAATGAAAGATGAAAAATTATTCGAAGCCAAAGATGAAAGGCCTTCGAATAAACAATGGAAACTAATAAATACCCGAAGCTAAATAGAATTTTAGATTTAGGGTACACACACCCTCCCCCCAAACATCGTGTCGATCGGCCACTGGGGCCATTCGGAAGTATATTCTTTTAAATAAAATGTTTTAGGTTTTCGACCGAAAAAAATTTTTAATTTAAAGACTCAATGTCATCAGCGCGTAGGCTCGGTCAATTAACTAATATATTCTTTTAATTAAATAATGCCCATCTCTGCATAGGAGCGTAAAGAATTACAAAAAAATCAAGGAGTCAACTATTGACCGATTTGGAGACTTTTCCTTGTTATATGTTATATACAATAGTCAGAAGAATAATAATAAAAGCAATAATTGCAAATAATTGCTGTAACTTCCACATTCTGAAAATATGATATCAGTAAATCACTACATCCAGTGTTATTAAAAAATTCCAATCTCTTTTTTTATTTGAAATAATGTGGCCATATAATTATAAAATATATTCGGCAGCGGTGATGTATGTGTTACGGTAAAACCGTTAATTTAGTAAATGCAGACAATTCCCAGCAGTTCCTAGTCAATGTATGCCTAAAATGCATATAACCTAACGTAAAGTCGTCCGAAAATGCATGCAATGACTGCATCACTCTTTTACTGTGGCTTGTGTATCCAGCTAATGCTTCAGTTTTACTATGATTCCACGTTGGTAGTCCTGTAGGGATAAAGGGTTGGAGGCCAATGTGGTTTGGCACCTCCGTACCGGCCCTACAACCGGAATCTCCGTAGCAGGAATAATGACTGCCAACTCTTCCAGTCCAAACCCTCTTTATTCTGATCGTGCCGCAGACTGATATAAAGTAGCCGACAAACTGCGTAGTCGCAACAAGACTGGCCGCATGGCCAAACACCACGAGGGTTGGTAATGAACAATCGACGTCTCGTGTCGAAGGCTCGCAAACGAAGAGACAAAACAACATGGCGACACTCGCCTCGCGCCACATGTCCCCACTCCCGAGCGGGTCTCGGAGAAGGGGAAAAGGCGCACTCGCCACACACTCCCCCCCGAGTGCAATCGTGCACGAACTTACGAACTAGGAGAAAACAATATACTATTTACAGTTGGTATTTACATTATGTACACTGCACGAAATGCAAGCGAGGGTGGTCAGTCGCATTACAATGATTCATTTTACGACTGTGGTTTGGTGCCAGGCTTAAAGGTAACTGCTTTACGCGCGTAAGTTCGCAGAACCGGACGCCGCGGAACGTCCGCCGCAACCGATTGATCGGGTGATGGAGCCTCGACAGTCGTCGGACTCTCCGCCACATCTCCGTACAAGAAAAACGCGGGTTTCAACAAATCCGTTGACACGGAACGCACTGCATTACCGATGTCAATATCGTAGACTGCGTCGGAAACTCGCTTTACCATTTTATAAGGTCCGGTATATGGACGTTCTAAAGATTTCTTTGCCACGTTTCGCATAAATACGTGGGTACATGTTTTCAGTTCCTTAAAGAAAAACGGACGCTTTTTATCATCAGATGATATCGGCGCAATGGTTCGGTCAAATTAACACACATGTCATTTTGAAGATCTTATTCAAAATAATTTTCCAAAAGCTATTTGCAGCTGATTGATTATATATAATTATTCCGACGTTTCGATCTGGATTTAGATCATTATCAAGGAAGGTTTTTAAAAACATATAAAAATACTGCTGTGCGATTTGAAAATACTGTCACCATGCAAAGGCAACGTGTGACCCGTTAATCGGTTAGAACGAGACTGAGGTAAACGTGGCAAAACATCTGCCTTCAGAAGGTGAAATGGAGAGAAAAGGTTGAGATATATAAACAATCTAAAACCCCGAATTTCAAATTTTGAAGGGTATCAGCTTACAATAACGAAACATTCAAGGTGTTAACAGGCGAAAAGCTATTACATACTAATAAATAATATGTAGAGAATAAAGTATGACCAACAATAATAATTCAATGGAGCAAAATTATTGTTGGTCATACTTTATTCTCTACATATTATTTATTAGTATGTAATAGCTTTTCGCCTGTTAACACCTTGAATGTTTCGTTATTGTAAGCTGATACCCTTCAAAATTTGAAATTCGGGGTTTTAGATTGTTTATATATCTCAACCTTTTCTCTCCATTTCACCTTCTGAAGGCAGATGTTTTGCCACGTTTACCTCAGTCTCGTTCTAACCGATTAACGGGTCACACGTTGCCTTTGCATGGTGACAGTATTTTCAAATCGCACAGCAGTATTTTTATATGTTTTTAAAAACCTTCCTTGATAATGATCTAAATCCAGATCGAAACGTCGGAATAATTATATATAATCAATCAGCTGCAAATAGCTTTTGGAAAATTATTTTGAATAAGATCTTCAAAATGACATGTGTGTTAATTTGACCGAACCATTGCGCCGATATCATCTGATATTAATCTTACGGTCGATAATCTAATTACATAGTTTGTAAGACGCTTTTTATCGTGACGCGTCACGGGCACCGGCTTGACCAAACGCATTCGCTCGCGAAACTCCTCCAAGAAAATCCTTGGATTAGGAGTGAAATCTTCCGGAAGGAAAAATTCTCCCGGTAGTCGAATAGTTGTACCAAAAAGGAATTCGGCAGGGGACGCATCAGTGTCCGCGCGAACATGAGCGCGCAACCCCAGCGCGCAACCCCAGCAACACAGTTGATAGAACTCGCGTCCACTCTTTCTCTGTGGTGCGAATACGGTCACAGCCCAATAATTCCAATAGCGCCGAGAACATACGCGACTCGAACTGAGCCCCCTGATCAGTAGTTATTGTCTTTGGAGAACCATAGCGCGCGACCCAATTATCGTAAAAAGCTTTTGAAATTGTTTGAGCGGAGGTTTCCAAGATAGGAACCGCCTCTACCCAACGTGAGAATCTATCAATCATTGTAAGACAGTAAGAGAATCCCTCGGACACAGGCAAGGGTCCAATTATGTCGACATGGACGTGATCAAATCGGCCATCCGGTGCCACGAATTGCTCAGGACTTCGCTTAACGTAACGTGAAACATTTGAACGCTGACATTCGAGGCATTGCTTACACCAACTCGCAATGTCGCGGTGCATATTAGGCCAGACATATATTTGGCGAATAGTACAGTCCGTCACTTTGGCACCCGGGTGCGCAGGGTTGTGAAACATGTTAAAAACCGTGGCACGCAATGATGCGGGAATAAAAGGTCTAATTACCTCACCCGACATCTCGCACTGAACCGAGGTATGAGCCGGTCCCCCCTGAATTTTTATTAATTTCAGCAGAGGATCCGTTGACTGTTTCCACAGTTTCAAATCAGGATCGCTCTCCTGTTTCTCTGCTAGTTCTTTTAGGCTAATTTCTACAGGGAGTCTCAACGACTCGATTCTCGATAATGGGTCGGCGACAAGGTTGTCCGCCCCTGGCAAGTACTCAATGTCGGTCGTAAATTGGGCGATAAATGACAATTGACGAATTTGTCGCGGCGATGCCTTGTCCGACTTCTGTGTGAAAACGTAAACCAAAGGTTTGTGGTCTGTCACAATTTTAAAAACACGGCCCTCAATATAATATTGAAAATACTTGAGCGCCTGATAGATCGCCGTGAGTTCACGGTCGTACGCGTTGTAGTTCACCTGAGTAGAAGATAGCCTTCTCGAATAAAACGCTAATGGTTCCCAAGAACCTGACAACGACCGTTGCTCCAGGACCGCACCAAGTGCGAAATCTGACGCGTCGGTCAACACGCGCGTCTCTGCTCCCTCCCTAGGGTGCACAAGGAGCATTGCTTCGACCAGGTTACTTTTAATTTTATCAAACGCGACCACAGCGTCGTCCGACCAAGGAATCAGTCGTTTGTCATTATTTTTTGAATCTTTTAAATAATCGTTTAACGGAGCCTGCAACTCGGCTGCGTTAGGCAAACATAATCTATAAAAATTAATCATTTCCAAAAACCTTCTAAGATCCAGAATGGTTTTAGGTCTTGGAAACTGGGCAATCGCGTTGACTTTCTCGGTTGTAGGGCGAATGCCCTTGTGATTGATCAAATACCCAAGAAATTCGATCTCTTTGACACCGAGTATGCACTTATTGGTATTTAATCTGAGGTGAAACTTTTTTAGTCTTTCACAAACAATTCTTAAATGTCTAGCATGTTCTTCCTCCGAAGTGGAGACAATCAATATGTCGTCAATATAGACAAATACAAAGTCTAAATCGCCCAAAGCACGATCGACATATCTTTGAAAAGTTTGGCTTGCATTCCGCAACCCATAAGTCATGAACATAAATTCGAAAAGACCGAACGGCGTAATTACTGCAGTTTTCTCAATGTCCTCGGGGGCCATTGGAATCTGTCTATACGCACGGAATAAATCCAAGGTCGAAAAAATTGTTTTTCCCGATAAATTTGTGGCGCAGTCATGCAAGTGCGGGGTAGGGTAACGATCGGGAATTGTCAAAGCATTGACCCTTCTATAGTCCCCTGTAATTCTCCAAGTACCATCCTTTTTTAGGACCATGTGGATTGGACTTGCCCATGGGCTAGAGGAAGGGCGGCAAATTCCCGCTTCCATTAACGCCCTGAATTCAGCCTTAGCAGCTTTTAATTTGTCCGGGCTGAGCCGTCTCGGACGCTCGGACACGGGGGGTCCGCGAGTACAAATATGATGAAAAACCTCGGAAACAACCGGAGAATCTAAACGTGAATTCCCAGTAATCTCGGGGAAATCCGTGAGGATGCTAGTGAACAGTGAAACATCACTTATCAAACGCGGCGTCGCGCAATTTGCCAATCTTAAAATTGCCGAAGCGAAAATGCCCGTTGATGAATCAATAATGCGTCGTCTGCGTAGGTCAACCGATAGCCCGTAATGCGCCAACAAATCAGCACCAATAATTGCATACGGTACTGCTGCAATAGTAAAATTCCAACGAATTGGCCGTCTAAGGCCGAGGTCGAGCGATCTCGGCGACTCGCCGAAGGTATCGATCTGCGTATTGTTTGCAGCGAACAGTTTAAAACTGCTCGGCACGCCGCGGATTCTCTGAATCGCGGGGATCAGAGAAATGTCCGCCCCGGTGTCAATTAAAAATATTTGACCGGTCGCTTGATCGCGTATATGAAGACGCTTTGAATCTATTCGTCTCCCTTCGCCCGTCTCCCCGACAAAGGGTCCGACTGGTTTTCCGATTTCCACGTGCTAAATTTACTGCACCAATTTCTGCAAGACCTAGGGTCTTTAGGATATTTCCTATGAGCCCAACATAGCTTTTCATTGTTGATATCGTTAGATTTACTACGATTTCGACTCGAACGCGACTGAGATCGATCTCCTCGAGAACCGCGGCTCTGTTCCATACGGCGCAGCCTCTTTGATAGCGATTCAGTGGTAACAGTTAATTTTTTAATTTGGTCGGACAACTCAGCAAACATCGTGCCCGAATTCTCGCCAGGCCTCGAGGACGCAGCCATAACCGCGTCAGGAGGAGCAGAATTATCCGCAATTTTATCGGCTACGTCCGCTAGCCGATTCAAATCGTCAATGGCGCTGGCCGCTAATATGGCCCGCGTGTGTGCCGGCAGATGATCAAGAAAAATTGACTTGATGATGGACTCATCGCATTTTCCGTCGTCGAGACCACGGAGACGGTTCAGAATTAGGGAAGGTTTACCGATGGTAATTACTTGCCCTTTTAAGAGTTTTCTGAGATTTGATTCCGGCGACGCGCCGAATATAGCGATTATTCGTTTTTTAATTCGCGAAAACAAGTCTGCCGGCCGCGGAAGTAATGTAATTAAATCTTTAATCGACGTTATAACTTTAAAATCTAGCGCGGCTATAACGATATCCGCCTTGGTATTGTCCGAAGTGATTTGGGCTGAACGCAAGGAGGCTTCAACTTGAACAAACCACAAATCAGGGTCCTCTTTAAAGAACTGCGGAATCTTTGGAACCCGATAATGATCGATTCGCGTCTGGTTAGCGGTCGCATTTTGGGTCTCAAGACCCGATTGTTCTTCGCTGAACGACATCTTAAGAATGCTAGTTAACGATAATATTGCGTAATATACTAAACTAACGCGAACGACTATTAATATTATTAAAATATATGGTAATAACATATGTATAAAAAAAAATGATTAAAAATAATGGTAAGGAACGCTAAAACAATTCTTTGTACAATGATGAGACCGAGTCTCTAAAGTTGCCTACCGCGCAACAATGTTTGCCCTTGACGAAGGCATGGGTAGAGAAGGAACAAAACACCGAATATTGCGCGACGCAGGCTAAACAAAAGCACAGCCGACGCTGTTGCCGAATCCTCGCCAACGCTAAAACGGTTCCGCGAAATGCGCGATTCCAGTAACCCGCAGGAAGCACGGCAACGCCGCGGTTCCAGACACAAAGAACGCATTAAGCAAAAAATAATCGGCGAACCGAACATCCATGAACGATGAGTATTGGCACCAAACCATTAAACGAATCGCCATAGGCAAAAGATACAATGACCACCTCGCTTACCGATAATCGTTTGAAGACTCTCCGGAGACAGGGAGAACCGGATGAGTGGAGAAACCGCACGTGCGATGTCCGGAACTGCGCCTACTCAGCAGAACTGCAGCATCCCGCAGGTCCAAAAATGCAGGGAGAAAGGCGAAAACAAGTCGTCGTCCACGCAGCTGGTAGCTCGGCAATTCCGCCAGGCACACATCGTCCCAGCATCATGGAATCCAAGCCGTCGACCAGAAATGCACAGAGTCATCCACGGCGCAGAACCGACCACGTGCAAGCAATCACGTCGGGGTCACCAATGTAGGGATAAAGGGTTGGAGGCCAATGTGGTTTGGCACCTCCGTACCGGCCCTACAACCGGAATCTCCGTAGCAGGAATAATGACTGCCAACTCTTCCAGTCCAAACCCTCTTTATTCTGATCGTGCCGCAGACTGATATAAAGTAGCCGACAAACTGCGTAGTCGCAACAAGACTGGCCGCATGGCCAAACACCACGAGGGTTGGTAATGAACAATCGACGTCTCGTGTCGAAGGCTCGCAAACGAAGAGACAAAACAACATGGCGACACTCGCCTCGCGCCACATGTCCCCACTCCCGAGCGGGTCTCGGAGAAGGGGAAAAGGCGCACTCGCCACAGTCCTCCCGAGTAGGCGCCATCTCGTGTCCACTAGCTCAACTAAATTTGTCACGTGAGTTGCTCTGTATTATCGCCAATATGGCGGAACTCGTTTTTGGGAATACAATCACGGGGATACGTTTTTCGTCCTTATATGAACAGATTTACGCTGGGCGAGGTCTTATTCGAAAGAGGAAGGTTCAATGCACAGCGCTCTGGTCATCGTTTGAGTCACAAAACTCTTTTAGTGACCTAAAAATACTTGGATTCATGCGGGTGTATTTTGTCAACTTTTGCTCTACTTTGAACACTCGTATTATTAGATATCAACACAATTTCGTCGAACCATGACCAGAACGCTGTGCACTGAACCTTCCTCTTTCGAATGAGACCTCATCCAGCCTAAAATTTGCTCATATAAGGACGAAAAACGTATCCCCCCAAACCCATGTTTCAGGCACATTATGTCGGTATTACAGCGCGCTGCATTACCCGTGTCTACCCCCTTAAGGAAGTCTATCTTAACTCAACGTCCGATTTCCAATCAATCCGTGGCCGCTTTCATTAGCCCCTCAACATCTATCCGAGGCCGCTTTCAATAGCCCCTCAACATCCACGCGAGGTCGCTTTCACTAGCCCCTGAACTTCCACGCGAGGTCGCTTTCATTAGCCCCTCAACATCCATCCGAGGCCGCTTTAATTAGCCCCTCAACATTCCATATCAAAGGCGTGGGCCACCTGATAGGCACTAGAAGCCACTACCAAATCCGAAGGAAGGAAGCCAAATTCAACTTGCATCTGGCGACGCCTTTACCGGCTACCTGGCTACCATCTGAGATCGCTTTCACTAGCACTCAGCTACCATCCTAAAAAGTGTGGGCAAGCTGATAGGCAACTGGAAGCCAGCACAATTCAGAGAGAAGGAGTCGTCTCGAACTCTCAACTCGACATTACTAAATCGACCTAGCGTCAATTCTTGATTTAACATTATACAGACTACTGTGGTTTGCAAAATTGTTGGCATCCGAATGTTGAGCGGGGCAAGGGGGCTACCTCGCTCGCACCGTCCCACTCTCTGCCGCGGAACTCCCCAATTCCACCGCTCGCTCTCTTCGTCGCGCGGTGCTGCTGACCGATTCGTTGACGTGACGCATCAGCCAATAGCGACAATACGTGTGTTTTACATCTTCCACAGTACTAGAGAACGTGGGCCTATGAGGATACACATGATCGGACCACCAAGTTTCTGCCGGCAACATTTTTGCAAACGACAGTACGTGTCACAGACTTTATGTTCATTTACGATTTAGAATTGTACCTTTAGAGTAATCAACGCGATATTCATTATAAACGACTTAGCGTCAAAAACCGAAGTAATACTCCCAAATTACCGACTCAGCGTCGAAACCTAAACCGAGGGTTATTCTTTAGTACCAACCGATACGTCATTACGCAATTAAGTTATAAAGAATTATATTAATTTCCCGACTGAGTGACCAAGGGTCAATAACTTTATCGCACGCCACCCGAACCAAAACCCACAATTCCACGGGTAAACCGCTCCACTTGGGGAATCTCCTGTAGCAAGCAGCAACGTCTCGTTCGAAAACGTTACACTGCGGAGTTAATGCTGGTTTCTTTTTTATTTTCAGTCTCTTTATATGACTACATGACTGAAGAACACGATGTACACTGGAAATGCTTGTATTGACACCAGCCTCCTGCATAATATGCCTCGTAGTGAGCAGCGAATTCGAAGCTATGCGTAAAATATTCCGTTTCGCTCGTACTGAAAGCAATCGTGGTCTTCCACTACTTTTCTTTTTGCTGTAATTATCCACATCCTTAAGTAAATTAGATATCACTTTCCGACTTTGGCCAATTGCTTTTGAAATTTTGGATATGGATAAATTCTGCTTCTTTAATGCAAGAATCTGGTCTATTTCAGATTTGCTTAATTTTCTTCCGCGTCCCATTCTCGTAGATTCTTAAAATGGACGCCGTCGCTGTATTACCGACGTGGCGACCTGCCGACAGCATGGAGCTGTCGCTGTTTTATCGACGTTGTGGTTCGCCGGCACTGGGCTATCATTTCGCCCTTGGTATTCATCAGTTTTTCCTTGTTGTATACAAAACCTAGTGATGTTGTGACTCATTTCCAGTGATCCGCATATCCTGAGCTCATAATCTCTCTGTATTATTCGTCACAGACATAAAATTGTATATCCGTCATTGAGAAATTAAAGATAGCACATATGTGCTATCTTTTTGACTGGGAGTGTACATCGCCGGCACTACTCCTACAGATCGGATGTACCGAAGACTTCACAGTTTCGGGTATTGATGCTTTTACATGCATGCTTGTCACCGGCCACAAATTTGCCATTGAACATCGTGCTCACTTTGAGGTTCTGATGTTTCCTCAAAGCGCCTCGTACATGGTCCAACACAATGGTCGCCGTATCCTGGAGGAACTTGCACGGTTCGATGTAATTCCAATTTAGTACGGCACCAATACGCGACTATCGAATGCAGGGTCTATTTCGTGCCACAAATGTCCTGTGCCTGAATGCCCGGCACTAACATGCACGCAACGTCCGCGCAACGAATATTTCAGTCCTTCGAGCCGCGCGATTCGAGCAAATAACGATTGTCAAACACCGATCGATAATACAGGGCGTTTCACTCGGCTGTGTTCTTCCAACGATTCGATACACTCGTTGCACCGTTCTTCCCACGCGAGGTATTCTTCCCGTGAAATCCATCGTGTCGATTGATCCAACAATTGGCCGTTTAGTTGCCCGAATTCTTCCATGGTTGTAAATGGAATGTATACACTAGCGGACAAAAAAGTTACCACTTTTTAGATTTGTTCTATTTTTGTTGTTTTTTAGCATACGTTTGGGACAGTGGTATTTGTTTAATATGCATATTCTGATGAAGAATTTAAATCTGTATAAAACCCAGTTAAAGTTGAATTTATTTAATTGACAAACAAAAGTGTTACATGACATTGAATGGGGTAAAATTTTTGGGACCGACAAAGAAGTTACCACGTTTATTAACTTGGTAGGTTGTCCTAAAAGCAAAAGGTGCCACCACAAAATATTAGATTTTTTTTATTAATGTTCAAAAGTGGTAACTTTTTGTTCGCTTTAAAAGTGTGTTGTCTTGTTTAATGTTATGTGAGGTTTTTGTTTGTTAGTTAGATAACTTTTACTGTAACTGGATTTTATACAGCTTTTAATTCTCTTTCAGAATATGTATATTAGGCACATACTGCAGTTTTGAATTGATATTGAAAAGTAATAGAAGTAGAGTGGTTCGAAAAAGTGGTAACTTTTTTGTCCGCTATTGTATATAGTGTCTTTTTTCCACGCAACACGTTGCAACGATTTGAGGCTTTGTGCAGTTTAGAGCGCGCTTTTATACCCTCACCACGATTTGGTATCTCCGTCTAACTCTTTCGGTGTACCCCCTCCCTCGAATGCATTGGAAGCAAAAAATAAAAAAAAAGACGACAATCCGTCCGAACATTGTTCTATACAGTTTCTATCGACGCAGCATAATTCTTTCTATGATTCACGCACGTACAACGTTTCCAATAGTATTATATTACATTCAACACGTGTCGAGACTTTTATCCTTGAGGGTGGGTGCAGATTACATGCGATCGTGCGATATGCTACGACGTTAAGATTGAAAAAACATTATGAAAAAATGGTAGATTTAGAATAAAATGCGTTGGTGGGGGAAGCAATTGCACCTCTATTTAAACCGGCTCCCGGACGCTATTCCATTAATCGCTCAGTAGCCTCAGTGACTTTGGTGGAACAGACAGTGCTAAAAAAAAATACTATGTACAGTACCAGTACCGAAGGAAACGTCGGACGTATGAATTATTACGTTCCGCTCATGCAAGATGGTGGTATAGCTCCATGTGGGAAGAATACATTTGATAGGTAAGGCTTAATTTTCACATCTTGACAAAATTTGTTATGTTTATACCTGATACGAGCAGACAATTTCATAGCTCTCATTGTTCTCTTAGCCCGCGTCAAGCATCACGTATCATGGTCAGAAGATACACATTAACATCCATGGGCAGCAAATATTTGGAAATTGGAATCAGCGTACGACTATAGTCGATGTAGAAATTCTTCTCGGTGACAATCGTGGGAACCATCTCATAATACCATAGTATACATGGGGTGCACTAGCCGAAAGACGTTCAACCATCAAAGAACGTGTACAATTACCTGGATCAGTATCGCTACGGATTAGTGAATTATCTGTGGATTTTTGTCCGATGTATGATTCTCCGATTGTAAAGGTTACGCTACATAATAAGTCGCTGTATTTCAAACCAAATACAGTAACATTTTTATTTAATCTTGAGCCATGTTTAAGCTATGTGTATCCGTGGTTGTATCAAACTGCAGAAGATGTGAGAACAAAATTTTAAAATTTTGTTAACGTGCTACAACAGAGCGACGTTGCCTGCGAAACATTAGATACGGTTCGTGCTGCTAAAATCATACATGATAGTGAATATTACTGCGAGGATTATCTTGTAGATTCTGAACTGTTAGCATACGCCATCAATGATATTGTAGCTGATGCTCGTAAGAAAGAAAAGTTAAATTATATTTATATTCTATTTTTATATTCTTTTAATTTTAAATAAATTTCTTGAACACATTATTTCTCCATTTTATTTACCCGTCTTCTTCCTTCTCTCTTCGCCACCTAATTCTAAGATTCGACTTTTCTGCATGTTTCGTTTTTGCGCTTTTCGCGTCGTGGCGCTGCAACGCTTTAAAAATTGTTAGCTATAGAATGCATGTTTGCTATATGTTAGCGCCATGATGAATTGAATAGGAATATGGGAGAAAGTAAACAGGTAGACAAATTTAAAAAGTAAACAATTTTATTCGGGTTCCCAGGGAGGAACTCCATTCGGAGGCTACATTTAGCACACCTCGCGCCGTGAGGCTGTGTCAATCATTCTGTGTCATATTAAAATATCGCTCAATACATATTGGACAGCGCTCAGCATGGAGGGGGTTGTAAATTATCGTAGAACAGATTTCGCAATACATGTGTTGTAGATAATTTATGCTGAAAATCGCGATATGGTTACCGCTTCCACGCATTGTAGGCTTTCGTTCTCCGGGAACTGTCTATCGCACCTATCACACATCCGCTTTCTATGTGTATTGGCCAGACTGATCCAGAGGGTGTCGCTAATGCTCCGTAGGCATAGCATCTTCTGCAGCATGTATGTGCTCGGGTGTTCGTCGGGGAGAACCTCGTCCCGCGACACATCGTCTTCCGGATGTGGTGGTGGTGATGGTGGAAACTGTAGACTATGGTATACAGGCATCTCTTTTCTCGGTGTCAAGCTGAAAAAATAATTTTATTAAAATTCTATTCAAAACACTTTCACGTCCATGTCAGATGCTGAACGATTATAAGCGTCTCACAGTATCTTCAGATTTTTGTATGTAACTCTCCCATCTTTCTCCTTCTCTCCTCGCCACCTAATTCTCAGATTCGACGTTTGCGAATTCTGCTGACGCCGCATAATTCTATGATTCGTGAGTTCTTCACGCCACCAAATGACATCCTCCCGCATGGCTGCTCCAGAGGATTCAAATTACACAAGTTATCGCGCGATACGCTGCGATGTTCGAAATACTGTTAGCTTTAGAATGCTTGCGGCATATTTGTTTGAAAAAAAAATATGTATGTTTGCTACATAATGGTTCGCTAGATCGCTGATTCAAAATTATTATTATTTCTCTGCATTGGATGAAAATTTCTGTTTGCTACATATTGTTTTGGAAAAAATTTCTGCTGCGGAACGTTTCTGAAAAAGTTTTCGGGGGTGGGCCAAGTCCGAAGGTCATCCCCTCTCTCTTTGGAAATTTCCGGCGGTGGGCCAGGTCTGAAGAAGTCTTCGCGGCGGCTCGGTTAGGACTGATCCCCTCCACGATTACGGCTTCCCCCACCGCTCGCCCCCGTGCTCCCCTTAGCACACCCGAGTTAGAATCCCTCTAGACATACTACTGACGATAACATCAAAAAACGTTTTGAACAAATTTTCGCTTTAGAATAAATGCAATTGTAAATATCGTGTATCAATGTCGTTTCTTCGATCGGCGCGGCATTGGTTTGCTATATTGTTTTGATAGATCGCACAGTGGTCGAAAATCAAGAAAATCTGGCCAAAACATGAAGGTGACATTTGATTAGTACAAACATGAGTACTAAGGTTTTCGAGTTCGCTGATTACGAATCTGAGGCCAACATTGTAAAATCAAAATGGCGGGCCTCATATGGCTGACACTCATATGAGGAAACCATCAGATTTGATCTAAACATGGTATCCTGGAGTTTTCGAGGTTGTTGATTACATATGTTAAGCCAAAATTTGTAAAAAATATTCCCAATAAAGATAATTTCAATTTTAAAATTGTTTCAACATGACGAAGACTCAGACCCTAGTATCTTCGTTACATCTTTCGTGCCACTTCAATTGATATCTGGTAAGACTGATTCATCAAAAAAAAAATTTTGCATGGCAAAATCCACGACCAGCATCACCACGCTTTTGCCGTCCAATTAGATTACATTTCATACAAGAATCATCTGAGGTTATTGCTCAAGAGAAACTGTACACAGAAACACAAATATATGAACTTCGACCTTCGTTTTTTCTTGCAATTTTGTATAAACATTCGTAAACAGCGACCTCGGAAAGTCCAGGATACCAAGTTTAGACCAAATTCGATGTTTTTCTGATATACGCGTCTGCCATATTAGTAGTACTTTATTGTTTCCCCTCAGGGTTTACAATCCGCCCACACTTATTCTCTTACCTCTAATCCTTAACATTAAACCTTAACCCTAACCTTATCCTTAGCCGCTCTTACATACTAATTCGCCCGCTAACCCACGCCCGCTCGCTTGTCACCGCCACGCACGCTTCTCCTCCCCTTCCCTTCCCTACCATCTGACCCCCGCTTCCGCTCGCCTCCTTTCACTCTCAATCCTTATGCTTCCATTCCTCCACTCCACCTCCCCTCCTTTCTTCCTCCTTCCTCATCCACTCTTCTCCCCCTCCCTCGTCACTCAGCACCTCCCTCACCACCTCCTGCCACCCCCTCTCCCCCCCCATCCTGTACAAACCTCCCACACATGCTCCCATGTTTCCTCCCCCCAACCACATACCCTGCATTTTCTGTCCTCCTCCTCCTCCCAATACCTCCCGCCTCTCATCTCGCTCCCCAACCTGAATCTTGCAACTCTTCAACATCCATTTTCCCCCCACCCCCTCCACACATATCCCGGCACCCCCGGCCCCTTCACTACTCCATACCACCTATTGTACCTCGATTCCCTTATCCTTTCCCATCTTTCCACCTCCTCTAACCTCCTTCCCCTACTTACTAACTCCTCTCCCCTCAGCTCCCCTCTTCCCCTCATAATATCCAACTCTTCCACTGTCCACCCTTTCTCCTCAAAGAACCTCTTCCTTTCCTCCTCCCAACCCCCCAACACCTTTCCCCTTCTCGCCCTACCTTTTACCTCTTCCCAGCATTCCCTCGCCAATTCCCCCCCATGCCCCTCTTCCAACTTCCTCTCGTACGTCCATGCCCTCATCCCCGCCCTTCCCTTCATCATATCCCGCTGCAATGTCCCTCACCATGTATCCCGGTGTACACCACTCCACCCCCAATACCCATCTTAAGAATTTTTCCTGTAACCCCTCCACCCTCTCCCTCTCCTTCCACCCCGTCGCCCATATCAACCTGTCAAACATCTACACCCTTTTCCCCCAGTCCTTCCCAAACCTCCTTTTTCCGATACCCCACACCTGCCCCATCACCGCCGCCGCCTTTCTCACCCTATCCCCCACATGTGCCTCCTGTCCCCCATTTGCCATCAGCGTATACCCCAGATATTTATATTCCCTCACCTCCTCCACCACCTCCTCCACCACCTTTCCCTTCCACCTCCATACCACCTTTTTCCACCTCCCTCCCCCCTCCTACACCTCATTACCTTTGATTTCCCCACATTTAACTGCAGCCCCTTCCCATCCAAATATCTTTCCAGCCTGGCCATCATCCCCTTCATTCCCTCCTCTTCCGCTACCAGCGCCACATTATCCGCATACGCCAGAGTATACATTTTCTTTCCTCCCAATTTCACCCCTCCCCACCCTCCCCTCTCTAACTCCTCATCTAAATCCGCCAGCAACAATGTAAATAAACTCGGGCTCAGCGGACATCCCTGTCTAACTCTCCTAGCTGTCCAGAATTCCCTCCCTACCTCCTCTCCCACTCTCACCCTACACACCGTTTCCTTCAGCACCTCCTAACATCTTTCCACTAGCCCCTCTCTCACCCCCCTCTTCCGCATCGCCCTCACTAGCACCTCCCTGTCCACCGAGTCAAATGCCGCCTTTAGGTCTATGAAGAAAATCACCAACCTTCTCTCCTTTCTCATCACCTGCCTGTTTATCAAATAGTTTAAAACATAGATGTTGTCAATGCATCCCAACCCTCTCCTAAAGCCGGCTTGACTCGGTGGCAACAGCTTCTTGCCCTCCACTTCCTTCCTTAATCTCTCCGCCAACACAGACGCGTACACTTTGTACGCCGTCTGTGTGAGCGTAACCCCCCTGTAGTCCTCTACCCTCATCCTTCTCCCCTCCATACCCTATTACAAATTTCCCATAACGAATCCTGCACCTCTTCCCCCCCATATTTCCATACCTCATTAGCTATACCATCCCCCCCTCCCGCCTTACCCTCCTTCAGATTCCTCACGACCCTTCTCACTTCCTCCTTACTCAGCTCCCCCTCCTCGTCCTCCCCCCTCCTTCTTTCCCCCCTTTTCTCACCCTCCATTCTACACCCCCCAATAAACCCTTAAAATAATCCTCCCATTCCTCCATTTTTATACCCTCCTCCACCCTCCTTCTTCTCCTCCTCTCTCTATTTATTACTTTCCACACCTCCCCTTCCGTCTTCTCCCCCTCCCCCCTGTATATGTCCATTCGCCCTCCTCGTCCCCCTCTTCATCTCCATTCATAACTCGACCTCCTGCTCCCCCCCTCCTTCCCCCTCGTGTTCTTCCTCCCTAACCTCTGAGCAGTTGAAATATACAGGGTGTCCCAAAAATGCTGCGGTTCCTTGAAGGGGGTGATTCAGGTGGTGATTGCAAACAACTTTTTCCTTTGCGAAAATTCTCTCCGAGGTTTCGTTAACGAGATAATAACAAAAAGCACCGACCAATCAGATCGTGAGCCTTCCGCTGGAGCTCCCGCGCTAGCGTGGCCGCGCGCGGGGCCGCGCTGCGACTACGAACGAGCAAGGCGGCATGCACCGAGGGAAATTGCGTAGAATGGCAAATGAAAAAGATGTAACAAAAAAATCGAAACTTTTGCCATGGTTTGTTTGGCATTTAAAGTGAACAATGCAAAAAGGATAAATGGATGAAAATCACGTGTAACGTAAAAAGACGAATACACAGTTGTTTTTTTTTTAGATGAATCGAAAATAATAATTATTTGGAGTGAGAGGATAAAGGCTCGTATAGACTGTCTCCAGCGACTTGTAGCCGGCCACATTTATCCGGCGACTCGTCCTTTACAGGTTAAGAGATACGAATAGACCTGGCGCAGTCGCCGGATAAAAGTCGCCGGCGACTCGCAACAATCTCTGTGGGATACAGCAACTCGACCCTTGCCTCAAATGGCCTTCTAGAAATGACTGTTCCCGAAAAACTGTATTCAAGTGGTCAGTGAGCAACATCGCCCGAGTGTCTAGTGCCTGTATTCTGTTTCCCGTTCCGAATGGGAAACATCGCCGACTCTGTGGCAACACACCACACATATATAAATGTATACCTTTATTTTATATGTTAATTTTTAACGTATACATTAAAATATATATAAATATGCATATGTGTGTATATACATCATATAGTAGATGTATACGTTAAAAATTGACTATAGGATGTACTTCAATACTTTACAGTTAATTATCAATTTCTTCTTTTTTTTCTTCAACACGCCCTGTATTGTCCTTAATCTGTACAATCTCACTAACTTTTTTCTCGAAGTAATGCATCACAAATACGCATCGATGTTTTCTTTAACATTGAATACTTCTGCGTTTTGAATTAATTAACAGGCCATAACTAGTGAAATAAAACAAAAAACCGAAAAGAACAATTCAGAATCATACCCATTTATTATCATTACAATAACAGTATTTTATTTAAATGTCCCAGGGTTCCTTCTGTAGGCATAGTAAAAGTAATAGTTTGCTCAATCGTTTAACCTCCAGCAAAGAAATGGATTGAACGGTAAACGATTCAACAAACTATTACTTTTACTACGCCTACAAAAGGAACACTGGGATATTTAAATAAAATACTGTTATAGTAATGATAATAAATAGATTTGATTCTGTATTGCTCTTTCCATATTATTTTTGCTACAATATCAAACATTGTATTGACCATAGGCAAGGACGATCAAATGAACAATTTTTTCCCAAAGACGAGAAAAATCACGACATGATTAACCAGCAGCCTGGGTCATTGGTTTGATCAGCCTCTTCTGATGCATCGAATGAAATACACCGATGTATCGAATAAAGAGTGACCCAAAAATGAGGCCTTTTTTAGCCTATTTTAGTTTGGAACTGAATTTTGTGCCAAATGATAGCTTATGATGAGACATCAATCACAACAAATTTTCAAGTTGAGGTAACAATTAGTTTGTGAGATATGGGAGTTGAAAGAAGTGAAAATTCATTAACGCGTCAGCCCATACGCTTCGATGTATGGACTTTTATGTCATTCCGATAATTTAGATAATTACTTCCAGGGGTTTTGCTGACTGCTAATAACGAATTTGAACTTAGTGAGTCAGCGATTGACAACGCTACCTGCGCGTCCGAAGTCACCATGTATATCTACCACCCATTATCGACATCTGGTAGACAAATGTTTCCCAACGAACATTTCGAGAACAAGCTATTGCCTAGTCGTAAAGAAATGAAGAAATTTCGCTTAAAAAATACTAAATTGCCAGCTGTAAAAGATAACTGAATTCGGACGCGCAGGTAGCGTTGTCAACCGCTTACTCACGGGACAATACGGTCATAAACCGGAACCCTGTCGAAACACTCTGGCCGATCAGCTTGATTAATTTTTGAGAACCAGATGTGGTATACAAGTCAGCCCCTTCAGTTTTTATCTAAATGTGGCAGGTATAGCAGTTAAAAAGTATTATCCAACATCAATACGCCTTGCGGAGAGAGAGAGACACTAGAGGAAAAAATGGTAGCCCGCTGACTGCACGTGGTCCCGCTTGCGCCATCTTCCCTGCAAATTAGAGACGGATCCCTTATCTCTCGAGTGAAAACTCGCGCTTCAATTCCAAAACAGAAGCATGCGTTGACCTATTCCGTGCGAAAGATGGTCGGCCTCGGAGAGGAGATATTGCTGTGAAGAAGGCCTTTTCAAGAGAGTGGCCGTTTGGGAGGGATGCAGGGCAGATTGGTCCTAATATAATATGCTCCCCATGGTTGACATTTGGTCTGGCAACTTTCACACCTCGTAACCTAATCACTCGAACTTGTATCCCTCCCAAGCGAACTGCCCATCCGAGCGTAGAAGGAAATGCGAAGTAAAATACTATTTAGAAGTGAAAATTGACTCATCTTTTCGTACTTCTCCTTGCGTATAAACTCTAAGTAAATTTCATGACGTTTCGAAACATTAACGGTACGCTTCTCGATACCGCTGATGTACGTAGCATTTGTGACGGTAATAATTGCCAGCCTTTGAGGCTGCAACTGCTGACGTAGACCATTGGTAGGTATCTGTTTCAAGAGGCAGTGGCTACTGCGAGCCACCCGTGGCGCAAACAAGACCACGCCCGGTGCTTTCTATTCGAGCAGTTTTCTTCCAGTGGAAATCAGTAAATTTGCAAGCGCAACACCTCGAAAATCAGTTAAAATAAGGTGCATACATTATAGGTTATTGAATTTGTCCGGAAACTCACTATCAAGTGATATCTAAAAAGAAAATATTTCCATTTAAAAACCCGAACTTGACCATCGTATCTCTTAAAATAATAATCGAAGAAAAATATCGTATGCGCTAATAATTTTACACAAAGCATGCAATTGCATATAAACATTTTTTTTATTTCCAATACATTGGGAACCATCCAGCTGTTTACTGTTCCCGCGGATACCTGCGTATTAACGAAAAGTCGCATTTTTGTTCACGGTGAATAATCTATAAATTCTTAAAGACTGCGAAGGTACGTTCTTGATTGCCCTTTGAAAATCTGGCAACCAGATGTTGTCGAAGCTGTCTTGGGAAATACGGAATTGCCCATCAATAAACAATAAATGAGTTTTCGCTTCGCTCTCAACTGTTACCTCCCCGAGCCCGCTTCGTTTGGGATAATTAGGGACCCAACATAAAGGCAAAATACAGAACACAATATAAAGGCCCAAAATATAATAAAATTTGAAAATAGAGTATAAAGCGGCCTTTTTGTTAATCCGTTTATTGGTGTGTCGGCGGGTGGTGAGTAGGTATAGATGGTGACTTCGCACCCGTACGCACCGTTGTCCACTGTCGAAGTCCGGGATAATACGATCATAAACCGCGACTCTGATGAGACGTTCTGGCCGATTAACCTGGCTAGTTTTTCGGAAACAACTGGTTTGCCTTGGGCCTGAAATATGAACAATTTTACATCGTTTATGATAATGTATATCTGAGGTTCCCGTTCCATATGCGTAGCGAGTTCAATATAGTGTATTCAGTTTTTACTACAAAGTCGAAATTCAAACTGTACCCAAGATCTGGATTACACTGTAGGAACTATGTAATCTCGGTAAAGTGCCAAATTGATTAGCTTTTAAGGATAATTGTTAACATCAATTGTTAACATTTCAAGGATCAACACTGTTGATTGATTAAGTACAAAAGAAAAGTTGATTTTGTTACATGGGCCCTTCTGGCCCTTTCCGTGCTTGCTGTCCGCGCGTCGCTTTATTCCGTAGACGGCGATTCAGCGGAATCGCCTCGCGCGTGGCAGTCACGTTACGCTGAGCCGCGTAGCGACAGCGAGAGGGACAACGTGACCGTCGCCGGCCCGGGCCCGAGAACCTTCGCGAACGAAAGAACTGCCGATGGGGCAGTTTCCCCCATTCGTGGGGATCGTTGGAGGTTCGACCCGCGACCGAGAGCCGCGAAGGAAATAATAAAATTCGGGAGCTCGAACGAGGAAGTCACGACGAGCGAGAGAGCCGTCTAGATACCGCGACCACGTCTCAGCGTCCAGTCCGCGAAATACGTACGGCCGATAGTAATTCGTGAAAGGGTAACTCCATCCGACGCACCGAGAACGGCATAGCCGGGAGAGCCCTAGAGCGTCAATCGTGATCGACGTAGGAACGCGTAGAGAAAACTTCGATTAGAGACAGTGCGATTCGACGGTCCTCAGGCGACCGACTTCCGTGTGCTATCCGAGAGCACAGCGAGCGACACGACCTACCCCTGGGTCAGCGACTCCGCAAGCGAGCGAGACGCTAGAAGGCAGGCGTGCCGTGCGATACAACGAGCGACAGCTGAGACGGAGCGCCGTCTCAAGGTAGGATAATTCAGTATCATTTATGTAACAATATATTTTACTCTATTATTTTCCCTTATATTCCTTGTACTCTTTGATTTGACCCCTAACTACCTTCCCGATCCTTGGTAAGTATAGTCAAGGCGTGCTTTAGCACCTTAATAGAGCAGCGAACCCTGTAAATCACTCTAACCGCTCGGGGCGATTTACAAAAGTCCCTTCAGGACGTAACAAACTGGTGTCAGAAGTGGGATTTTATTCCCTTATATTCATACTTATTATATTTTTAAAACAGAGCGTGCCGTCGCTATCTACCGCGACCAGCCGCAATCTTATCTGCTCGTAACTTGACTACACTTCCTGCCTTTTGCCGAGCATTGCCTAGCAATGACGGGTGGTATACTGAAATCACCCCCGTTCCTAAACCTCTGTTAACGTTCCTCCTGTCGTACCTCCTCCTCCCATACCAATGACCTCAGGAGGTCGACCCCCCTCAGCTCGCTGACGAACGACCTTGAAATGTCTGCATTAGACGTATGGCGTTCCCGAGAAGATGAGGAGAGAGTATATCGGACGCTTGACAATATTCCCCGTTTCGACCCTGATTTCGTAAATTTGGAGGACTTCGCTGCCTCAATACAGCGTGCCATAAAGCGCGTACCGCCCGGTCAGGAAGAAAGGTTTCTGACCGAGCTCATATACAAATTAAAAGATCCTATTAGATATTATGTCGAAGACAAAGGTTGTAAAAGCGTAGCCGATTTGCTCTCCCTTCTAAGGGTCCGATATTCCCCGTGCCGCGGTTATGAGGAGCTCCGATTGGAGCTGGAGCGTATAAGCATGTTTCCACGGGAACGTTTAATAGACTTTGTCCACCGCGTGAGCCGCCTGTACCGACAGGTAACCGTAAGAGCTAAAGAATTAATCGGAGAAAATATTGAGAGAACCATGAAGGACGTAGAGCGATTGGCCCGTTCCTCATTTATCATAGCATTACCTCAAAGGATTTCGACTAAAGTAGCTTTACTAAATCCGGAATCGTTGGACGACGCGTTTGATTTAGCGTTGCACACGCAAAGGCGCGAACCAGAATTGGCTGCCTTGCCGCGTGACGATACGTACGAGTATGTACGGAGCGCGCGCGCCCCGTCCCTTAACGACCCCCAGCGTAGATGGTCAGAATGGAGACAACCGATCGAGACAAGCCCCTACGAAGAGCCGCTTCCCTCGTACTCTGCTTACAGCTACCCTCGCTATCGAGACGATTACTATCGCGATTCATATGGCCACGAACCATATTACCACGACGATTATCGCCGCGAGCTGGATTATCGCGATCCACTGCCGCCGCGCCAGTCAACGGCCTTGCTGACGAGGCAAGGCGAACGTCCGCTAGACTATGAACGCAGACCGTCAGAGCCGCAGCGTGGATCCGCACGGGGTAGATACAGAAATAATAGACAGTCACGATATCGCGATCCCCGATTGTATGACCCACGCGAAACTAGAGAGCGCGAATTCCGCGAGTACGAACCGCGCGAGGCAAGAACTTACGAGTCTCGCGAGTCCCGTGAATACGAGCCGCGCGAGCAGAGAAGGTCCGCTAAACGTGAAACGCCATCCGAAAACCGCGATCATTTAAACAACCAGCGAGCCCACCCGTCCAACTGGAACGAGGCGGGCGGGTTCTCCTCGCACGCCCCAAGACTACCTCGAAGCCCGAGTCCGCGACGCTTCTCGGACGCGCTGTCACGAAATCCGGTCTTTCATACGCTCCCCACAACCACGAAAGAAACTACGCCTAAGAGGGACACATATAGGGACAACTCAACCGGTATAGAGAGCCGGGCGAACTCTACCGTTCTGGATACCACCGAAGGTCAAACGGGAATGCCCGAATTCCTAGATACGGAAGACGAGGATTCCACCATCTTAAACGACGTCTCGGATGAAGGGCGCGGAGGCCCATTTTCGCAAGAAGAAATCACAATCCTGAAAAGCCTTGACGAAGACTTCCCTTACGAGGAAAAGGGGGAAGCTTCGAAACCACAGGAAAACGCTAGCCCCGAGGAGATGGATCTGGAAACGGAAACCGTGGGTCGTCATGAATTCGAAAATTTTATAACACCTTGGTCTCCCATGGTAACCGAGGGTCCGTACGCCGGTCAAAATACGGAGGACCAACTCGCTTTCCTGAAAAGCCTTGACGAACCGCCACGCTACGAGTCAAGCAGTCCCCAGAAAACAAATCAACCATCAGAACCAAAGAAGCGGGTGTCATGGGGTGTACCTCTGCACGCAGAAGCCCTGGACATCCCGCAGTCGACCATGATTTGTCCAGAGGACGAGACCCAGGAAAAACTTCAACAATCGCCTCCTAAAGAAATTTCAAGCAGGAGCCCCAGACCCGTTATAACGAAGGTGCCTGACTCATCGGAGTGGCACGAAGTGACCATCGGGTCATCCTGCAACCCACCAAATTTTCTGACAATCACGCGAAAATCCTCCGAATACCGGGGAGACGCCCTGGACGCACCGGAATACGAGGATAAGCCAACGCTATGCGAAGTAAAAATTTTAAAGAACACGCTTATGCCCGATCGGGATAATTATGTACCATTCATATCCGCCAACAGAATACTAACTAGCCAGATTTGTAAAACCTTAAAATCTATCGGACTCCTCGACGAAACAAATTTATTATCCGAGAAATTAACCAAAAACCGCGTAATTATCACCCATAATGAAGAAAGGAAAATATTTAGCGTCGTCGGAACTGCATTTCTACCATGAAATGAGACCCGACGAATTTGCGTCGGCACTTGCAGCGCTCAGGGACGCAGTAAAAGACGAAAACGTGCGCTCATTTCGAGTAGCAGCGCATGGTGAAACACTACACCGATTCGAGACCAGGACGCTTCAAACATATTTCAAACTTATCTTCAGAAATATACCTATCAAGATTAAACACGTAATTACATCGGGATATCGACCACAAACTAACGGTTCCCTCGAAAGAACTCGTATCGTCCTAACCGAATATTTAAAACAATATCTAGACAAATACGGGGATTGGGAGTTGCTTCTCCCGTTCGTTATGTACTCGTATAATACCTCAGCACACAAAGCAACTAAATTCACTCGCTTAATTTTCATTATATATATTGTATTTATATTTTTCCTTATTGTAACAATATATAGTTCTTTTTTTTGTGTGCTCAAATTACGACCTTTTTCAAAATGCACCCCTTACGAAGTAGTTTTCGGACAATTAGCTCGAGATCCGTTTACGTCTATGTCCCGTGAGGAATTGCTAACGTACCCGGGATACGTACAGGATCTGGTAAAGCGATTAGACGAAATCCGAACGACTACACGATCCAACCTGGACACTCGCTCACAATCGCGTTTAAAAAAAATATTTATGACCGAAAAGGTCACTTTCGCGATTAAAGATCTCGTTTACATCCAAACAGAGCCTGGGCTCCATAAATTCGACCCACACTACATTGTCCCTTTTAAGATAAAGGCAATTACCGAGCAAAACAATGCAATACTAATTTCAGACGAGAGCCAACAGATTATCAAACATTTTGACAAACTGAAACATGCTTATATTAAGGATAAACCACCTTGACGCCAACGGAGCGTTTTCAATGTGGTTTAAGCTTACAGCGGACTGGAGACTGGGCTCATCTTACCATACCAAAGTCCCATATTCCGTAAATCTAATTCCTCCTTTCCCTTCCCTTTATCTCACTTGTTTTTATATTTGCAGTAGTTATTTACTTAAAACAATAGAATACCCTCGCGAAAGATATTTTTGAGAAGTCCTCCTACTGGTGCACCAACAATCACCATGGATAGACGTGGCCTGCTTCTGTTCACGTTCCTGTGGACGAGCGTTACCACTAACATCATCGACGGGGATTACCGAATATTTCAACTGCGCCACAACTCGGGGTTGTACTACGAAAAGATCCGACCCCTTCGAGTCTTTCACACTCAATGGAGACTCGTCATGCGTATAGGAGTCGCGGAAGTATTGTCCTCGCGACCACAAATCCAACCCCAGATCGAACGAATGGAAATAATGTGTAAAAATACAACTGGATGTCCTGCCCGGCCGACTCCCTTAACGCGGCCCTGCAGCGAAAACTACGAGACAGTAAACGATACGAGGATTTGCTACTCAGCATACTGGGAAAGCCAACGCTTCACCGTACCAAGCGATCGGTACCATTCGGATTCATCGGCCCTTTTTGGAACCCTAGACAGCGACGACGCGCAATATTATAATAAGGAAATAGATAAACTGTATAAAGATCAAAATCATCTCGCTGAATTGGTAGGAAATCAGACGCATATTGTAAGATCAGAATTTCAAGATATACATGACACGCTAAAATCTGTAACGGGTTCCGTGCGAAATATAGGCGACAGAATCAAGGAAATAGCGTCGGGTGTCCGTCAAATAGACGCGCGTGAAACAAAAGTAGAATTAGAATTAGCTCTTTTGTCGTGGACATTAGTATTGACCAGCCACGTGGACGAATATGTGACCGCGTTGATTGTAAATACGGACGCGCTCAGGTTCGCGAAATTCGGTATCTTACATCCGGCCGTATTGTCCCCTAGTCAGCTAGCGCAGACTTGCGAACGAATTCGAGGAACCACTCCTTACAAATTCCCGCTGACTCCGGAAGAATTGAATTCCGAACAACTACAAGGGGTGACCAAATTAAACGTAGTTTATTCACAGGGCCGAATCATCTTGTCCCTCGACATCCCTCTATTAGACCAAATTCCTTTCGATCTTTATTACATTCAACCCTGCCCTTCATTTCAAACCATATTGACCAATGTCTCTACCCCGATAATCATCAAACCAAGAACAGCATATTTAGCAATCAGTCAAATCAACTCTCAATACTTCATGCCAGACGAGAACTACATCGAGGGATGCAGGAACCACCCTCGGATGTACATGTGCGAACTTAGCGTACCACTGCAAGATTTGGAGAAGGCACCAAGCTGTGAAACGGATGCCTTATTAAAACCACAAAACATCAAGTGGCCTAGCTGCAACATTCAAGCTGCAACATTTTCTCAAGAAGATGATAACACACAACACCTGGCTATATTCCGTCAAGGACACCCTGGCACCGCAGGTTCGATGCAATAAGCACGCCGCCGGATACGAAGTGCTACTGGGGGCAGGAATATTACAACTAAGAAGAGATTGTGAGGCCTAAATCGGAACCGACCAGATTTGGGCAACCGGTGTGGACACCGAGGCATTAACAACCATCTGTAAACCATCTATTGGCATCAACATTTCGGAAATTCTACCAACCCTCACGAAAAATCATGTAAAAATTTTAACTGACTATCAACAAAAGGAACCTCAAGGAACCTTTCAAGATACCTATGCGAAAGCTAATGCAATCGCATTGGACGACATAGAGAGACAAGCAAGAGAAATAACCACCCACCCCACAGGCTAAAATTTATCAACATATGTCACCTACGGACTAGATGGCACTTTCATAATCATCCTTATTGTCTGGATCGGATACCGTTTTTTGAGGACCCGCCGGAATCAACATCAAGAACCCTTAAGGAAAGAGACAAAGGTTAATATAGAAATGGTACCTCCCCGACCCCGTCCTTTAGCAATTACATCTTTTCCTCCAGACCTACCCGTTATACCATCCTCGAAGACGAGAGATAGAGTCCACATAGAACGAGCGAGAAGTTTCGCGGGTTCCGAGCCGTATTTCGATGTATTCTAGGAAGTACTTTGCTGATGGGAACGAAAAACACCCCACGCGTTATTCATCATATTTTACGTTACATTTTTTTTTCTCTTCTTTTGATTTTATTATGTTTTACCTTATTTTTTTTTTTATCTAGTAACTACATATAGTTTTCTTTCTCGCTTATTTCTGAACCATTTAATGTATCCCCTTGCGTCTCCCTTAGATTAACTAGCGCTAATTTTTAAACATAGTTTTAAGCAATCCAGTAAGGTGTACGCGACGACAGCTTCGCACGTGTGCATGAAATGGCCTCTCGAGACCATTTCATGTCTAGGTGGGGAGGTGTTACATGGGCCCTTCTGGCCCTTTCCGTGCTTGCTGTCCGCGCGTCGCTTTATTCCGTAGACGGCGATTCAGCGGAATCGCCTCGCGCGTGGCAGTCACGTTACGTTGAGCCGCGTAGCGACAGCGAGAGGGACAACGTGACCGTCGCCGGCCCGGGCCCGAGAACCTTCGCGAACGAAAGAACTGCCGATGGGGCAGTTTCCCCCATTCGTGGGGATCGTTGGAGGTTCGACCCGCGACCGAGAGCCGCGAAGGAAATAATAAAATTCGGGAGCTCGAACGAGGAAGTCACGACGAGCGAGAGAGCCGTCTAGATACCGCGACCACGTCTCAGCGTCCAGTCCGCGAAATACGTACGGCCGATAGTAATTCGTGAAAGGGTAACTCCATCCGACGCACCGAGAACGGCATAGCCGGGAGAGCCCTAGAGCGTCAATCGTGATCGACGTAGGAACGCGTAGAGAAAACTTCGATTAGAGACAGTGCGATTCGACGGTCCTCAGGCGACCGACTTCCGTGTGCTATCCGAGAGCACAGCGAGCGACACGACCTACCCCTGGGTCAGCGACTCCGCAAGCGAGCGAGACGCTAGAAGGCAGGCGTGCCGTGCGATACAACGAGCGACAGCTGAGACGGAGCGCCGTCTCAAGGTAGGATAATTCAGTATCATTTATGTAACAATATATTTTACTCTATTATTTTCCCTTATATTCCTCGTACTCTTTGATTTGACCCCTAACTACCTTCCCGATCCTTGGTAAGTATAGTCAAGGCGTGCTTTAGCACCTTAATAGAGCAGCGAACCCTGTAAATCACTCTAACCGCTCGGGGCGATTTACAAAAGTCCCTTCAGGACGTAACAATTTATTATACATTCTGTTGTCTACAATCATTAGTAATTTTTTTTTATACTGTACCCCATCTGCCCTACGCACATGCAAGTGATAGGTATACATATACAAAGAGAACACTTGCGAGGTCGTACAGTGAAGGGGCCAGCAGCGGCGCCAATTCGTGTAACAAGATGACGACCGTTTAATCTAAAAAGAAGCCGAAGTCCTTATCACGTCATATTTGTGTTGATACCGATTTTACGACTATCCTGCTGTGCAAAGGTGACAACATGTCTTGCAGAGGAACACGGGAACAAAAGGGGTAATCCTCTGACTGCGCGTGGCCCCCGCGTGCGTCGGCGTCCCTTCGAATTGGAGATAGATCCCTTATCGCTCGAGTATAAACACGCGCTCGAATATCAAAATAGTAGGACGTGCGACGTATTGGGTGCAAGACAAGATTAACCTCGCGGAGGAGATATCACTATAAAGAGGTGGAAACCACGCGTCTGAAAGGAATGCAGGTCCAAATGGTTCTGGTATAGGGTGCGTTCCACTTACGTCCAAAGCACCCGCACGGTTGCAATATGTAATGGAAATCACGGGCGTTGCGGGCGATTTGGGCGTAATAAGTGGAACGCACCCATAACGACATTTTTGTGGTCCATCTTCGCTTGCATCCGATATGTCGCGCGTCCTTTTCTTTGTATATTCGAGCGTCTCCAATTCGAAAGGAAGTCGACGTAGGCAGTTTAAAATAATGTCGCAGTTTTCCGCTGTGGGTTTCCCTGCCCTTCGTTAATCTGTTTATGGCTTTGTTGTCGGTGGTGCATATACCTAGCCACTTCAAACCACCGTGTATCTTTTGACCACTACCGACATCGTGACATAGTGGTGCCATAAACCGCGTCCCCTGGCAACGCGATCATTTTTTTTGGTCGACGAAGGTGTTCAAAATTTCTTCGGTTAATTACGCCGACGCCAAACTAAGGTGGAAAAGTCACCCCCTCCTTGAAAAGACATACCTGAGGAGCTATATAACCTCCCATGTCGGTGGAGCGGAATGTCAGTTTTGTGCATACAGTCAGTGTCTCCAGTGTGCATTTTTAAGACAGCAGAGACAGCATTCAAGACAGCAGAGACGTGAGAGCAATTCGTGTGGCGCTCGATATAAAGAAATGTAAGTTTACAATATTATTACTATCGTAATTGGTGTTGTCTTATTTGTACACAATACTACAATGTAAATTGTGATTATTTAAATTAATATATTCATGTGTATTACTTGTTAACAGTTAAAATGTGGTCTGCTAAGGACACATTAGAGCTCGCGGAGATGCTGCATGGCATGCCTGCATTATGGGATGCTTCATGCGAGGCATATAAAAGCAGAATTGTCAAAGACGACGCGTTGGCAGTAATAGCTGCCCATTTTGGGATGAAAGAAAAGAGCAGAGCAGGAGTGGAGCCGGGGCGTCAAAGAAGAAGGAGTGGTTTGCGTTCCAGGCACTTGAATTTCTTGGAAAAAACAATACGTCGGTGGGCAGTCGCAGTACTATGGAGGTAAGCATTACTATTTTAAGTATACAATTTCCTTTGTTACACTCTCGGGCCATTCCACGCGAACTCGGACACTCTTTGCAGCAACATTTCGGATTTTGTTGGAACTTGGATATGTTTACACCTAGTCTTTAGTGATATATAAACGTGTGTCGAAGGATTTTTCAAAATTTCAAAACATGTGGATCTTAACAGCTCTTGACAGTCGCTTTCATATTGGGTAATCAAATATTATAGCATTCCAATGAAAAACCTAAAGGTCGCCCTCGTTTCAAGGAAAATCTTGTGAACACGAAAAATTGACATACCGTATTATGTTGGGTATAAAAATCAGTAAAAGTTTCCCTCTTTCATTTCTTTACAAATACTTACCATTTGCGAGAATACTGTATGAGAGTAGCAGATATAGCCGTTGCTAGTAGGGTAGGGTGGGGCTAAAAGTGCCGTTTGTCGTATAAATCTATGTAAAATTTAGTACTAACAATCTAGAGATATTTGGTGTTATTTTGTATAAACTATAACTATTATGCTTTACGTTCACGAAGTTCGTTCGTTGATACTGTTATTTTCTGTTGAGTTATACCACAAATGTTTGTCCAAAAAGTGCATTGCATAGGGTAGAAACACACTTCAAATCAACAAATATTTATTAAACCATTTCTTTTTGGTATATAATATTGAAAGGAAAGCAATACTTCGTTAACAAAAAATAAAAATATAAGTCGGAGACTCACTTTGAACTAAAAACTAAAAAAAATGCTAAACTAAAACAAAAACATTATTTAAAGACTATGGCATCATTTCTTTATACTTTTTCCCCAATCGCTCGCAACCACCCGCGGTTGCTCTTCGAAGGCAAGAGCAAACTTGGTTGGACCTGCTTTATAAATAGTTTCTGCGATATATAAGTTAGAAAATATCATTCAGCAATAAATAATATCATGCACACATTACTAAAGGAACATACAATCTTAACAATTAATTTTTCATTTAGCCAATTTATTTTAAAGTGTCCATAGTCTTTTAAATGTGTCTTTTAATTTATTGGAGAAAGGTCAACACTATTTATTTCAAAGAGCAGTAAGATTCACATTTTTCAAAATTTTGAAAAATCCTTTCACACACGTTTATATATCCCCAAAGACTACAACATATCCAAGTTCCAACAAAATCCGAAATGTTACTCCAAAGATTGTCCGAGTTCGCGTGAAATGGCCCTCTCGCGAAACGAAATAAGTGGAAGTAAAGGTAAATAATTATTACGTCCTGAAGGGACCTTTCCGTAAATCACCCCAAGCGGTTGGAATGATTTACCGGGTTCTTGCTCTTATCAAAGGGCTAAGGCCCACGTTGACTATACTTACCGGGGAATAGGAAGATAAGAGGGGTTTGAATAAGATTGTACCCAGGAATTATAGGAATAACAATGAAGTGATATATATTCTTATAGAAAGCAAATAAATGATTACATACTCTGGAGACGGCGTTCCGTCTCCCCTGACGCTAGTGGGTCGCTAAACCTATCGTAGGTCGTGTTCGCTCGCGCTGTTCTCAGGTAGCGCACAGAAGTCGGTGAACATGACGTCTGTCCGTAGTATCGCTCGCTCGCTCGCTCGCTATGTCTCACGTCTTTGCGGACGCGGTGGTCCGTATCTGCGATCTGAGTGACACGCGCGGGGCGATTCCGCTGAATCGCCGATTCAAAGGAAAGCGACGCGAGGACAGCAAGCACGGTGTGGGCCGGAAAGGCCTATGTAACATAACAGCAATTACTTTTCCTTCTACCTATTTGAATTTTATTAAAAATTTAGGCAATTTCATTTTGCCATGGTACGCTCCCCTCTGGTGATATAAAATATCGGGCAAATTCGTTTCGAATTTCCTTGCAGCCTCCAGGTGGTCTCCTGGCTATATTTTGAAGGTTCAGGATGCCTGTGCCTTGTGTACCCTCTCGCCAACTACCTGGCATAATGTCACCCCTATTTGAATTTTCAGAGTCAAATGTGCCTGGCGGTGTGTACAGTTGCCTTGATTCTGTATTCCGTCTCAAGAAATTGTGAAGGTGCACGCACGCCAGCACTATACTCTCAACTTTCGCGGGTTCCAATTGTATTGGTTTACGAAAAACTCTGAACACCGTAGCTAGCAAACCAAACACATTTTCCACCACTCGCCTAGCTCTGCTTAATCGATAATTAAAAATTCTTCCAATCGAACCGCTTTCGTGCGAACCAGGGAATGGTTTCAATAAATGGCGGTTTAACGCAAACGCATCGTCCGCTACTAGAACAAATGGGCTACGAATTGTTCCTCCTAACAGTGATCTCGGCTGTGGAATATTTAGCTCGCCTTTTATTAATTTATCATAAAATTTGGTGTTATGGAAGACTCCACCATCGGAAATTCTGCCTTGTGATCCCACATCAGCATAGATAACGCGGTATTCTGCATCTACAATGGCCATAAGCACAATGCTGAATGTCCCCTTGTAATTGAAATATATACTCCCACTATTTCGTGGAGCTTCAATTTGAATGTGCTTCCCGTCGATCGCACCAATACAATGGGGGAAATTCCATTTGCTGTTGTAGCCTTCCGCTATCTCCAACCATGCCTCTTCTGATCCTGGTATCTGCAAAAATTCAAGATACAGTATATATACACGTGTATATACAGGAACATATGTATATCTGTGTGTGAATATAGGTGTGTTTTTCGCAAATGATTAATCCATAGTAAATATTTCATAATCCATCTCAAATTTCAGGACGATACGGAGGTGCCTCCGAGTACTTCAAGCAGTGATGGGGCGTCGACATCATCCACAACAGTAGTGGGTGCTGTTGTGGATGATGCTATTCCGGATGTGGAGCGAAGCAACGGCTCGAACGTCTCGAGGAAACGACCGAGGACCGATTCCAGAGTGGACGAGGCGTATTCTTTCATGAAAAGTGTGGAGGACACGATGAAGGAGAGGTACGATTATGCGGCATATGGAGAATTGGTCGGAAAAAGAATGCGAAGTGCCAAACGAAATAGTCGCGATACGGCAATTTTAAAGAACAAAATTGATAATTTGCTATTTCAGTTTGAGATAGGCGTAATTGAAGTAACGAACGAAACACCATCCGAATACCCGTTACCCGCAAGCACATCGAATGTAACCCCCACACATTGCCCGGAAACTGAATCATATAGACTAACAAATTATGTTCGATTTGAAGAACAACGCTAAAAAAAAGTGTACATAGAATAAAATGTGGCAGACTGTTTGAGAATCAATTACTTCTTCTCATCGCCACACCCTAGATCATGGCAGAAGGTTTGGGAATGCATTAGTTCACAAAGCTTCCACTCTCACTCTCGGCGCAGCACCTCACGGACTCAGCTCAGGATCACAGATCGACGGTCAATCCGCCAATCGAAGATGCTGAGCGACAGTCGATCACCAATCACCTGCGCTCCGCAACCGACAATCAACCAATCAGCGCATCGCGTGAAACGGTTTCGGTCGGTTGTAGAATACGCGTATCAAATCACAGCTCAACTGATCTGTGACTCAACCAATCAGATTTCTCCACGTCGCTCGATCCTCCAGACTTTTGGAGAAGACGACTAACGGAAATCGATCGGCCATATTGTTCTTTTTTCTTGTTCTCGCAGAGTATGTGAGTGGACGCGTCAGTTTTTTTCACTGCAAGTTCATCATGTAACTCGTGAACGTTCTCAACTCAATAGTTCTCAACCGTGCTCAGTCAAATCACCTACTCAAACAATTCACAAAGGCTTGTCTCAATTCTCACGCGATCATCGATTGTCATTCGCCGCCGGCGTGCAACCGCGTGGTCGTGGTGCGTGGTACAATTTCATCGAGTTGTATTACTTGTGCTCTGCACAACGTGCATCGTCTCATTGCTCAAGTCACACGACGTGTGTTTTATAATAAAGACTACGATCAGTTTTACTCAAAATATACTGTGTTGTGTGCACCTCTTCACTGTCGATCCCTAACCCCACTTTCCACCAGCGTGCTCAATCTCCACAATCTCAAACACAGACAAAAGTGAAATGGTTTCGAGGGGTAAGTATTTCCTATGCGGGCGCGTAGAGGAGATATGAAGGTCAACTTTGTTATTTCACATGGAATCATATGGTTTTTAATACATTATTCGTTTCAGCTCGGAATTCTCTATAAAAAAAGTATTAAACTATGTATAGTACAGAGCTTTTCGATCACTGCGGAGGTCGACCTCAATTTGCTACGTTCAAGCAAGTCGGCATGCATCGAAGGAAACCGCGTTACACATTTTTTTTTAAAGCATAATCTTAAATAAGAATTATTTGAAGTGAGAGGATAAGAAGTACGTAAATTTCGTTTTTAAATAAGGCATAAACGAAAAGGTAATGTAGCAGAAAATGTACGACATGTGATCGTAATTCGTTATTGAGGTGAAATCCGTAGTTCAATAACGGCCAACACAATTAAATTTAAACAATAATATTAGGTGTATGAATAAATTCTTTCCGACTGGATTTACATAATCAGTACAAAGCTACTGAATTTCTATCGCGGTGGTATTCATAAGCTGCCAGAAAAATGGCAAAAGGTAATGAACAATAATGGAAATTATGTCGATGATTGAGTTCTTTTAATATTTTTTAAATCGAACTGTTATTGTACCCTAAAATCGGAAAGAATTTATTTCTACACCTAATAATCACCAATAAATTAAATAAAACTCACTCATTCGGACATACCGTTCCTTCCTTTTCGGAAACCTGTGTCACTGGGTCACTGTACCGATCCTGGTCATCGGTGGCCGAAAAGATTTATGGTAGGGTAGCGCCCAGTGCTCAGCTGATCGCAGGTATTCGCAGGACACCACCCGAAGGTAAGGGTCGCAACGTCAAGTGCGTCCGGGTTAATGTACCGAATATTCACTTCACTGCACTGATACTAACACTGATCACTTAATTTATTTTCTACGGAATGTGTTGTTCCTACGTTATAAAAATTGGTGGCCCCGAAAGGGGCCGATTACTGTTAATTGAACAGTTGCTCAATATGGGCACCCTCAGCGTCTATGCACGCCTCCGCACGTACAACCAGCTGCCTTTGGACTGCGCGCAAGGTTTCTGGCGTAATGTTTGCCACCGCAGCATGAATCCGCACGACTAGGTCTTCCAGTGAATCCACTGGCTGACGGTACACCTCATCCTGAAATGATTGTTGTACAACAAATACAAAACGTAAGTAAAAAAAGAATACTTAAAAATTACTTAAAAATTAAGAGCACTAATGAAATTACCTTCAGGTAGCCCCAGAAGTAAAAATCCAGCGGGGTCATATCCGGTGACCGTGGGGGCCACGCAACAGGACCGCTGCGGCCGATCCACCTGTCCTGGAAGGTTTCGTTAAGGTAGTCGCGGGCAATTGTGGCGTAGTGAGGTCCAGCCCCGTCTTGCTGATAGACCATGTTCTGTCGGACCTCATCTGGAATATGGGCCATAAGACCCGGCAGAACATGCTCTAAAAAGACTTTATACGCTGGACCGTCCATCCTGTCTGGTAGCATGTACGGCCCAACGATAAAATCGCCACAAATGCCCGCCCATACATTAATTTGCCAACGGACTTGTGCTGCGCGTGTCCGAAGCGCTAGCGGATTCTCGTCGCTCCACACATGCCGATTGCGGGAATTGAAGCAGCCTTCCTTCTTGAAGATTGCTTCGTCCGTCCACAATATGTATTTGCAGAACGACGGATTCCGCTGCACTTCTCCCAACAGCCACACTGAATATTCAACCCGCTGGTCGGCATCACCGGGGTGCAAATGTTGCACCCGTATAAAGCGGTACGGGTGCAACATGTTCTCCCTCAGAGTTCAGTGTACCGTCATTCTGCTAGCACTAGAAGAAAATGCAGAAACATCCATTATTAGATAACATTTGTTTCCCTTAATTAATAATTGTTGCAGTTATCTTGTACTGTGACTTACTCTAGGCGGCGGCTCAAGTCGCGCACGCTGACGTTGGGGTCCTCGTCGATGGCGTGCAGGATGTTTTCTTCCACCGCAACGTTCCGCGCGGCTCGGGGTCTACCCATGTCGCTACATTACCTTTTCGTTTATGCCTTATTTAAAAACGAAATTTACGTACTTCTTATCCTCTCACTTCAAATAATTCTTATTTAAGATTATGCTTTAAAAAAAAATGTGTAACGCGGTTTCCTTCGATGCATGCCGACTTGCTTGTTCGTACGTTCGTAGTACAAGCGCAGTCGCCTACCGCGTAGCCAACGCTACCGTGGGAGCTCGGGCGGAAGGCGCGCCCTCTGATTGGTCGGTGCTTTTTGCTATTATTTCGTTAACGAAACCTCGGAGAGAATTTTCGCAAAGGAAAAAGTTGTTTGCAATCACCCCCTGAATCACCCCGTTCAAGGAACTCCGACATTTTTGGGACACTCTGTAGAAGTGATGCCTGCCGATGGATTCCTTATGTTTTTTCGATGAAAATCATACAAAATTTCATGTAAATCGGACTATTATTAACGAAATTAGCTTGAGGTTATAGGAGTTAATTTTTCATAGAATTTCCTTCATTATTTTCCGTGAGAACGCTTATGGCACGCCGACTGGCGAGCCCGGGCGAGCTGAGCCGACTCGCCGATCCACGCGCCGCGGCGCGCCGTGAGGACGCTAATGGATCCCCGATTCGCGATCCTAGGCGAACCTTCACGGCTCGCCGCTCCACGTACCGTCTGATTTCACATTAAGACCCAATTAATGTGATGGTACGCGTGCTGCCCGATGCTTTATCACCCGCCATAATTGATACTAAGCAAGAGAGTGATCGCTAGCCACAAGCTAGTCCAGAAGGTAAACTCGGAATAGGCGGGATCTGCATAATTTTGGGAGCTGACAATTCTAATTGGTTGCACTTTTGAGGAAGAGGAAGGTCTCCCCTCTGTGAATTCGTCGATGGAACAGGTACCCTCACCGTCCTGACGACGTGGAGGAAAAGCACAGCCAGCTGGTCCCAAAAAATAGCCGCGATGATCGGATAGAGCGTCACGCAGGGGTCGCGGTTTATGACGGATTGTCCTGTGAGCCAGTGGTGGACAACGGTACACGCGGGTACGGATGGTTTCCATATGTCGACAGAGCAATATACGGCTTAACTTGAAGCGAGGAAAGTCGAAATCCCCCCAAAAAACGGCACATTGTCGATTGTCCCGTATTTCGACATCAGGTAGGCAAATGTTTCCCGAAGAATGATTCGGAAATAAGTATACTTTCGGTTTTTTTCCTGAGGTCCTGGGTGAGTTGGGACATAGCCCAGCTACGTATCTGGTAGTCAAACTCGCTGAGGTCTGGTTTTTCCGCGCGCGGAAATTACCATTTTTAAGTAAGTGTAGGTAGGTACGCTGTCTTTTCGCGCCTACTATTTCCGCACGTTTTGGATGGTGCTTCAGGGACTCGATCCTTTTCAAAGGATGTAGGTATTGTATAACTATGATAACCCTCCGAAACCGACGCGGGCAGCCACTTCTTGTCTAACAAAGTAAGTTGACTAATTACCTTTAATTCTTGTACTATGGAGTAAATTCTGCTGCAATTCGCGATATTGAAGCATATGAATGACCAGCTTGCCATCAAGAGACACGGCAGTGTCTCGCGCCAAGTATATATATATTTGCGCAGCGCGAGACACGGAGTGGCTCTATTACGCCACGACTCGCTATCAAGAACCCTGAGATTTCCGAATCTCAATAACGGCTGATCCGATTAGATTTTGAATGGTCTTAATGGATAGCCTGGGTTTGATTTACATAAGAAAAGTGTCTTCGTTTTGTTCCTACGGACCTTATGAGCTGAGATATTTCGATGTAAAGTGGCAATTTGCCGATTTTCATGTTCGTAAATTTCTTCATCGTCATCGTCCTACACTTCTAGGCAAAAGGGGTGTATGAAAGGGTGAGGAAATGTCTCTCAGGCACGTCGCTCATTGGATGTGGGTTTCCGCCAATCGCGTAATAAATTTTGTTGTGATGTGACAGCTACCTATAACCTACCAAGTGCTAAGTGTCAAATGAAGTAAGTTGTCCGAATTTGAAATGTCACGAGTTTTGACACCAAATAGGACACTGAATTATTGTCTTAATTAACAAGGTAAGTTGCCAGATATTTTTATACTAGCAATTTAGAGATTTTTGTAAAGCTTATATATATTATTTTTAAAAATGAAAGGGACGCACAGGCTTGGATGGATTTCAGTGGTGCTGTTTTGCCTGGCGGCAGTTTTATTTCCTATGAGCTTGCACATCGACGAAATTGGCGGACAACCGTATCAGGAAACCTCCGGGGGAACATAGGCGAACACGGAAAGTATGTGATATAAATAATTAATAACATTACTGAATTATATAACTATACCGTTCAAGGAAAGTGTTAAACTGTAAACAGCGACAAAAGATATTTGTGAAAAAGAAATATTAGATGTCCCAAGTACTGCCAGTATCTCTACTATTGCCATTTAACACTGTATTCCGTGTGTTTGCATTTCAGGAACGCTCCGCGTGAATCCGTATTATATACGAATGTTGCCTGAGCGGCACACGGTGCCGTTCCTGCAGCGTCCGCCAATAATACGGACTTCTAAATTTGCACTCGACATCGCGGGACTCTGGCAGTAATTGGGACATTTATATGTGATATAAAAAATATGTGATATAAATAATTAATACAATTACTTAATTATCACGATAAGGTTTAAGCAAACTGTTAAACTGTATACGGCAATGAAAGATATTTGTAAAGTTGTCTGAGCTGTGCAATGTAAATCCACAAATACTAAAAACTAGAAAATGAAAAAACATATAAAATAATTTGTTAAACAATGGTATTAAAAATGTAGTACAAACTAAAAAAAAATCGTTTCTTGTACTACGCTGGATATTTCATAACAAAATATGAATCAATTTAATATAGCATCAAGCGTCGAAATGAATTTGTTGTGAGATATCTAGCTCCACCATTAGGGAGATATAATGGGGTTGTCAAAACGAGCCTTCATTTTTGAATAATTTGAGTTTAATGTTATGCACAGTAGGAGTTCAACTTCGAATTCGTAAGCAATCTTTTCAATCAACGGTTGTAGCTGCAGCGGTAAAGTGTTCGTCTACGGTGCTCGAGGTCTCATGGGTTCGAATCTTACTGAGGTAATAGAATTTTCTATTTATTAAAGACACATGGACGTTATACTACTACGATTCTGCACACGTTCATGTCTACGTCGTTGTCCCTCGCAGCACGGAATAATTACTATAATACTACCGATATTTTTATTTTTGGCCTATTGTCCGGAACGATGCTTGGCCATTGCTGTAAAATCTCCGGAACGTTCCGTGACCATTGATGAAATATCCCCGAAACGTTCCGTGACCATTGCTGAAAAATCCCCGAAACAACGTTGCAGAAATAACTCCCGCAATGTTGCATAGGGGCGGACATAGCAATGTACTTTTAACGTTTCGGGGACATTCCGTGCAATGTTTCAAATGTTGCAGCGTAACGTAACTGGGACATTCATGCAATAAAGTGTGCTGTAGGGGACGAGATGTATTCGAATTTCTTATAACCCTGTGCACAGAATATGATTGTAGAGCACCAAGTAACATCAAAAACTCGATGTAAATCTTGTGATTATACAAAAACAATTACATCTGATAATTTAGTTGTTTCAATCCTTATTCACAATTTGAAAAAAGAAGCTATAATCTAAACGATTTATTAAACGTTAGATTTTTGCACTGGTATGAATCAGATAACGGATCATGTGAACAGTGTACGGAAAATGATATTATGTTCAAGAATGAATTAATAATGACGAAAGATATAGTTATTATTCGTTTACTATTATTTTCATTACAAGATGATAAAATAGTCAAAGCAAAACGTAAATTTAATATATGTACTATTCCCACAACCAAAGTATTAATATCAGGACAATCATATAAAGTTATGAATGCTATATTTCATAGTGGTTCATGTATTGAAGATGGCCATTACACCAGTATATGTAAAGAAGAAGGAATGACAAGTAGTTGGATTGAAGCTGATGACATGCAAATCAAAAAAAAGCAATGGCCCAAAGGGGCTAAAGATCTTTATATTTTGTTCTTACAAAAAAAGATAATAAATAAATAAGCCAACAAAAACCACCACACTATGGAATAGCTGAAAGAAAAATGGTGCCATTTGGGCTCCATATCAATCAACAATCAAAACAACACAGTACGATAATGTCGTAAATTAATATCAGAAAACACTACAAAATGTGTGAAATCCCCACAAAATTACCTTTTCACAAAAAGGTAAAAAAAGAGCGCCAAGTATATATATAATCCCATCAAAAAGAATCCCATTTAAAAACATTGTCGTAAATTAAAAACCCAGCAAAAAGAAGACCATTTAAAAACGTTGTCGTAAATAAATATAAATATAAATATCTTAAAGTGCTTTATTTAACTTTATGAAAGTAATGATATACAACAATTGCGCGAATTAATATAATGGCTAATTAAACAAAGAAAAAAAGCATTAAATAATAATAAGCAGATATATTTTTAGACAAATAAATACTTTAATACGAATAAATATTTTATTCAAAATACTTGGCGCTGCGCAGCCGAAAAAATGAAAATTGACTTAGTAAAAAAAAAAACCCCAACAAACTAAAATACATAAACAAATACATATTATACATATACATATTAAAAACACAGTCAGATTTATTGCACGTTTTTTAATTAAAATATCATACGTAGCATATGCACACGCACACATTCACGAACGCACGCACAAGAAGGAAAGAAAGAAAAAAAGATTAATGCAATTTATACATATTTATTCAGTTTAGCAATACCAATTCGGGGCGCAGCGCCAAGTATTTTGAATAAAATATTTATTCGTATTAAAGTATTTATTTGTCTAAAAATATATCTGCTTATTATTATTTAATGCTTTTTTTCTTTGTTTAATTAGCCATTATGTTAATTGGCGCAATTGTTGTATATCATTACTTTCATAAAGTTAAATAAAGCACTTTAAGATATTTATATTTATATTTATTTACGATAACGTTTTTAAATGGTCTTCTTTTTGCTGAGTTTTTAATTTACGACAATGTTTTTAAATGGGATTCTTTTTGATGGGATTATATATATACTTGGCGCTCTTTTTTTACCTTTTTGTGAAAAGGTAATTTTGTGGGGATTTAATGTCACCGTGACACAAATTTACTTCTTTTGTGAAAATTAAAAATCTAAAAAGATCGGCGGGAACTGAATACTTTTGTTTCGACTATTCATGAGTTTTTGTTCATAAGTACTCTTTGATTTTTTTTCATCAATTTTCTGTGCAAACGTGATATATTGACTATAATTTACGGTATTTTATTTTATCCGGGCGGTTTGGATAGAAGCGGGTTGAATGAACTTCGAGGAGATCGAAAACTATTTGTCCGATTTATTTGAAACTTCGTACACATATTCTTAACGGTATTGTCTAAAATGTAACTGTTTGGGATTGGCCCAAACGGCCACAGGCCAAGCCGGCGCGGAATCGCTGCCGACTCTGCGCGCGCTTCGAAACGGCTAACGCGACCAAGTCGCGGTATGCACGATCACGGTGATGAGATCGGCCGGGCCATCTGCTGGCGCGCACCTCAGCTAATTAGGCAGCTCTCTCGCTTCATCACGCGAACGGCTTTGTTTCGCCGGTGCAGTCCTCGTCCTGCTCAGGACGAAAAGCTGTTGGGTGGGGTGCTGACGTCACAGAATTCGGCGAATCGGTCCGATCCATCACCGCGATCACTCTCTCTTCTACGAATCGTCGACTCGACAACAAGTATTCTTTTATCTCGCGTGCTTTCGCCTCACTGGAACGTTCAAGGATTCTTTTATTCGAACAGCTCAGTTCAATCGCTACTTCGCGCGTGCTTTCGTGTTAAACTAAATAAGCGCATTTGATTGTTACTAGTTTAATCAGACAAACGTGTAAAACATTGTGCAAACGTGGTGTAAATATATTGTGACCGTGACCTTAGTTTAATCTTAACGACTATTCTTAATGGCAATCCTTATCGACTATCTTATACACTAAATTAAGCCTAAATCTAAATCTAATTCGCGAGCGCTCGAACCTTCGACGTTTTGCTCCTGAACAGTAGCATATCATTTTATTTTATTCGATAACCCATTCGTATATAATAAATCGTTTAAGTTTGCCTTGTTAGGTGAAAAATTAGTAGTGGTATTCATCTTGCTCTCATTTGTACAATAATTTTTTTTCTTCTTAAATGCGTATGCTAATTGTCTTGTTCCTTTCCGCGCCACCTTGTCCGCGCGGATTTAGCTGCAGGTACAGGTAAAACGGCCTTTCGCCCCTACGGCGTAGGATCTATGCGGATATATACTACTACCAATATGTTAAGTCAACTAACCTCATTATATTTGTCAACTAACCCCACAGCCGGGGTTTGTTGACTTATTCGTCTACTACTCTAAATATAATAAACACTACAACCTAAACTCAATTAAAACGATTTTCAAAATTAAGCCTATACTTATACCTAAGAAAATTTGTAAACTTTTGGTGTGCATGAACTCAACAAAATACCAATGACCCATTTATAAAAATTAGACATGTTAAAAATTAGTTGACTAACCCCGGTCTCCCCGACTCCCTGTCGTGTTGATGTTCCAAGTGTTTGTACATAGAAAACGTTTGGAATACAGATATTCGGTTTGGTTTATGACGCGCGCGCCAGCAATATTATTCTTGAGAAAGCCGCTTTCCGTTCACTTCCTAATTAAATTTTGGACAAAGCATGTTTTCCTTTCGAGTCTTTCGTTTATGGCCTGTGTAGCTATTGCGGGTGTCATAAATCTGGAGTTTGTGATAGGCCCACGACGATGCAGACATGGTGGCCTACAACCGGCCACGTCACGCGCTTGAGACCGGAGCTCCCGCTAAAATCGTACCCCTGTTTCCGGATACCACGTCAAGGGCGCAAGAAATAGGGGGCGTGATTGGTGTTCGGTAAATTACATGATTGGTCAACATTCGTTCGTTAAGTTATCCAATCACCGCAAATTTTCAACCGCGGCCATCTTCCTGGAAGATCGGAAGACTGTCGAGCGTCAGTTCTGCATCAACTACCAATCGTGATAGCACCAAGTGCTTCGTGACATTGAAAGAGTGTGGTGCTCGATTTAATAATAATAATAATTTAGTACAACATAAAATGGCATCATCACTTTCTGCCACGCAGAGAAAATGTATAGAGGAATTTTTAATCGTATATAGAAGTGAACCATGCCTATGGAAAGCGAATACTGATCAATATCGTGATCGTGATCTGAGAAGTGCTGCGTATTTAAAATTAATCGCTAAATTAAAAGAAATTGAGCCATCCACCACCAGAAAGAGTGTAGTATCAAGAGTTAATGATATGCGCAGCGCGTATCAGAAGCAGCTGAAAAAAATACGGGCCTCTACGAGGACAGGAGCGGGGGCGGACGATGTGTATGTACCTACATTATGGTACTTCGCTAACCTAAATTTTTTAAATGACCAGGATACTCCAAGAAATTCTCGGTCGAATATTGAAAGCGACGGCGACGAAATCGGGACCGAGGTAAGTTAAATAAAAGAATTTTTTTATGCATATTATATTTGAAGAATGTGCACATTGTGTACAAAGTAAACAAGTGTAAATTTTAGATACAGTTGGGTAGGGCCATTCCACGTGAAATCGGACAGTTTTGGGAGTAACATTTCGGATGTTGGTGAAACTTAGATATGTTGTAGACTTTAGTGATATATAACCGTATTTCGAAGGATTTTCCAAAATTTTAAACATTGTTGATCTTACAGCTTTTTGAAGTATAGACCTGACCTTTTTTATTCAACTATCTATACTCGAGCTCATTTTAGAAGGAACTTATTTCGCGCATGTAGAATGAGCTCATTGGCTCCGAGGGAGCGTTTGTTTGGGGTATAGCCAATAGTAGCATGTTTTGGCACCAATGAGCGCCAAGATGCGCAGAACCGATCTAAACTCGTCCGTCGGCAAGTTCCTTCTAAAATGAGCTCGAGTATATATATCTAATATTTTGAATCTATTTCGTTCATTCCACACCTAGTGTGGCCTTGACGGCTATGTATGCTACATAGTTGAATTTGTCTTGATAGTCGCTTTCATATCATGTGAAAAAATATATAGCATTTTATTTAAAAAAAAATGAAGCTCGCCGTCGCTTCGCGCAAAATAATCAGAACACAAAAAATTCACATTACATATTATGTTGGGTATAAAAAAGAATACAAGTTCTCTGTTTTCATTTTTTCTCCAAATACATAATATTTGCAAGAACATTGTATAAAAATGGCAGGTATAGCCGCCTGGCCACTGTTTGTACTGTAAGGCTCAGCGAAGCGAGCCGGTGTGCTTCGACGCAGCGTCACATTGAATTAATTTTCATTTGGCCAATTTTAACGTGTCCGTAGTTTTGAAAACGTGTCCATTTTTATTAAGTATTCTTATGTCTCCACTGTAAGCTCCAAAAGCTCATTTCTATCAGTTTCTCAGTTCAAGAGTTATAATTTATTGGAAAATGGTCACCTCTATATTTCAAAGAGATGTAAGATCCACAATTTTTAAAATTTTGGAAAATCCTTCGAGATACAATTACTACAAAGACTACAACATATTCAAGTTTCACCAACATCCGAAATGTTACTCCGAAAAGTGTCCGATTCCGCGTGGAATGAAACAGCAAATGAGAACAGTAAATGCGTTAAATTTAAGTAATGAAGTTATGTTGCCATGGAACTGCACCTTCATTTACAAAATAATTTATAAAATCTTCTCTAACTTTTTTAGCATCATTAGCCATATTTCCCGAGTTTCTTTGATTCAAACATTCCATATTAGAATTGCTTGTATGAAACCCCGGCACAATAGTCCCATATTCTGTATTTTCTCAATCAAAACAATCTGGAGGCGAGTAAGAATTCGGCACCGATTTCATTAAAAAATTGTGTAATACACAACTTGCCATTACGACAGATTCAATATTTTCTGGTCCTACATTAATTTGTGTATGAAAAATTCTGAATCGTGATGCCATGATGCCAAACGCGTTTTCAACAATACGTCTCGCTCGCGATACGCGGTAATTATATATATTTCTTGCTTGGCAAATTAGATCTGCTTCTCTAAACGGTTTTATCGTATCCACTCTCAACGGAAAGGCATCATCGGCTACAAAAACGTAGGGCAAACTCCTAGAAGTGTTTCTGATATTCTCTTCAGTTGGGATCCTTAAGAGCTTGTTCTGAAGTTTTTCAAAGAATTTGGTGTTTTGAAGAACACCTCCATCCGAAACTCTGCCATTTGTACCAAAATAGCACATGACGAATTGATATTTTGCATCCACTATTGCTAATAGAACCATACTGTGTCGACCTTTGTAGGTATAAAATTCGGTCCCGCTTCCATTTCGAGGAATAATTTCAATATGTTTTCCGTCAATCGCTCCAAGACAATGTGGAAAGTTCCACCTATCTTCAAAAACTTTCGCTACATTCTACCAGTCTTCTGTTGTTCGTGGAAACTAAAAATAGAAAATAATATAGTTTCAGGAACACGCAATGGAAAATACAATGGAAGTAGCATCTGTTGAACCCATTCCGGATGATTGTATTGCGGATGTCGGTGAACCATCCAACTTAGAAATGGATGAAAATTTATCAAATCCACCTCCAATCCCCTCTACATCGTCAGGTCAAACTAACCGACCACGATCAACAAGAAGGAATGGACGATCGGAAGAAGCAGCGTTGCAGCATGCCGTGCTACTATCTGTACAACAGCATTTTAAACGTCCAGCAACGATAGACGATTGTTTCGACGTTTACGGCAAAAACGTTGCGATGAAATTACGCGGCTTGTCGCAAGAACAAATAATAATGCCCGAAAAAATCATTAACGACATATGGCCCACACACTGATTTATCAACAAAATCTAGTTGCTACAAATACTCCTACTCATACTCCCACTCCTACTCTCTCACCAATGCCCTATCAGCAACGAATGTACCCTTATGAAACCTCAAAATGTAGTCCAATGCAACAATACCAGTATCAGGAACCTTACCATTATAATCCAACAACTGCCAGCACCACGACACATCATCTTTCTAGTCTGGAAGACTTGGCAGAGTTATTTTTATTAAAATTTAATAATAATAATAATAATCCTAATCATAATAATAATAATAATGATCCTAATCATAATAATAATCCTAATCATAATAATAATCATAATCATAATCATAATAATAATAATAATCGTAGGTAGCATTTTTATTTTTACTTTGTATAATTATGTATATTATATATTTGTATAAGCTTTGTATATTATATATATATTTGTATAAACAGTGTTCACCGATTTCGATGATCTTGCAGTATGTTGTCGGGGGATGATTCTGAACAACTTTTTCCTATACATGTTGCCACCGCTCGACTTTATTTTTGGAGATATTTGCAAAAAAATGTGATTGCCAGTTGCATTAGGTTACATGGTTTGGCCAACTTTTTGGAGATTTAAAATAAAGAAATGTGTAAATGTCCGAAAAGTTGGCCAAACCATCTAACTCAAAGCAACTACCGATCACAGTTTTTTGCATATATATCCAAAATTAAAGTCGAGTGACGGCAACATGTATAGAAAAAAGTTGTTCAGAATCATCCCCCGACAACATTCTCCAAAATCATCGAAATCGGTGAAGACTGCTCTTTTGTAAATAATTACCGAATTATGTAACGCAATAAATGTGACTAAAGTAAAAAGTTGTCCTTTTCCTTACCTTCAAATAATCCTTATGTAGAACTTTATATAGAGCATCACATGTTTGAGGTATAATATAGGAAAGAGCCTAAGGTGATATTATTGTTGTAAATTTAAGATCTTCGTAACTTCTTCCAGTTGCAAGAAATCTCAATGTGGCAGTTAATCTCTCGTGCGGTGAGATGGCGTCTCTCAGAATTGTATCTTGCTTTTGTATGAAGGGAGTGACTAAAGAAAGGAGCCTTAAATATGTTTCTTCATCCATCCTTAAATAATTGTACCAATCTTTAGGCGCAAAATGCAATTCCTTTAATAAATTTACGTGTGAGTAACGTATCATTTTTTTAACCATTCTTTGCACCACACACTTCGTTCTATTTTCCGTTTGCAACACTTTTTTGTAGCTAATAATAAGCCTACTACAGCTAAAACATCGTCTGCCGATGTCATGTTCGGCTGACAAAACTGTGAATACTGTCAGGCTGTTCCAGTGTCCGGAAAAAGCGAACCGAGCCTAATTCGGCTCGAAGAACCGAACCAAGCCGAGCCGAGCCGAGCGAGCCGAGCCGAGCCGAGCCGAGCCGAGCCGAGCCGAGCCGAGCGAGCCCAGCCGAGCGAGCCGAGCGAGCCGAGCTGAGTACCTGTAAAAACCGATCGGTTCGAAAGAATTTTTCCGAGCAGGCCGAATGTACTTTGGAGCAGACCGACTGTGTCGAGTAGGTTGAAGCTTGGACGTTTCGGGCACTGAAAATGTTTCGAATATTTTAAGAAATGTGTATCTATTGGAATGTGAATAATGGTTGTTAATCATGTGAATAATTACGAAGTAAACTGAAAATGGAAATACACTGCTGGACAAAATTAAAGGAACACTATAATTTCCTGAAAAATTTGGTCATTTTGAAATGGTTGTACTATCTCCGCGAAAAATAGTCGCAAAAATATTTTAAAAAAGCATTTTAATGCTTCAAGTTTCTAGTTTTTGATTCAAGGACTCAAATCCTTTTTTCATCCATTATAATACTGTTTTATCAATGGAAACAAAATTTCCCAAATTTAAAATACTGTCAGGCCGGTCGGAGGGTGTGCATGCACCATCCGGTCAACCTGCCAGGCCGGCCGGAGCGTGTGGGGGCACTACGGGGGTCCGGCCGAACTGCACAGGCCGGCCGGACCGTGTGTGGCCGCCTTAAGAGAGAGTCGTCAGGCTACGGGAGTACTCTCTGTATATCACGCAAATAAACACCTGCTGGTGGTACTCTTGCAACATATACCTAATTTCTTGATTCTATGTCAGAATCTAAAATAATTTTTCTGATCCCATCAAAAACAACATTCTGAACAACTTTTCCTTACACATGTTACCGCCGCACAGCCATAGTTTCCAAGATATTTGCGAAAAACTGCTGCTACTAGTACAAGCATGGGACAAAACAAATGATAAAACTGATGAATTTTTCGAGATATTCCCAAAAATCTCTGATGGGTAGGCGATTGAAACCATATTGGTTTCTTCTGAGAGATGTAAGATAAAAAAATTTATAGATCTCTTATGAATTGCCCCCCCCCCCCTTTTCGGGGCCGTAATTAGTTTAGATTTTTTCGGTGTTTGTTCAAGAAATCAGCATGCTTGCGCCATCTCCCAGAACCGTCAATAATTAGGCGATTAGTGGCCCAGCCTGCTGACGCATGTGGAGCGTCGAACACGACCCCTTACATCGATTCGCGATTTCCTGGATCACTCGCTCTCTGTACGCGACTACCCATACAGCACACTTCGTTGCGGCAAAGTTGCAGGATGGTTGCAGCAACCTTGCACTTGGTTGCGATGTTGCATAGTTGCAGCGCAATGTCGATGTATGGTTGCTGCGACGTTGCCGTGCAACATTGCACGGGGCAGACATAGAATTGTTGCTGCATAGTTGCTGCATAGTTGCTGCATAGTTGCGTTGCAATAATGCACTGCAACTTTGCCGCAACTTTTTCGCAACTTTGCGGCGTTAGCAAATTTTAAAACATAATATCTCCAAAACCGGCGGAAATAAAGTGTATACATTATACCTTATTGAAATCGTCTTGAAACGCACTATCAAGTGATCTATTAAAAAAAAAGAGTTCCGTTTAAAAAAAAAAAATTGATCATCGTATCTCGTAAAATAATAATCAATGAAAAAAATCGTCTGCCCCAGTAAATTTGCCCCCTCCAACCATGCAATTTCATATAAACAATTTCTTTTATATCTCGAATTCGTTAGGAAATATCCAGGTGTTTACTGTTCCCGCGGACATCCTGGATAATGAACTAAAATATAAAATATATGTCGCAGAAGGCAACCATTTAATCAGTTCCAAGCATAAGTCAGAATCTACTTTCCTGGTGCCATGTGCCAAGCTGATGTTTCCATGAAGGCGAGCACGGCGCACAGTGGGACAGATCAGGTCGAAACGCGGCACTAACAAGGGGACCTTCAGGACTATCCATCTCAGAAATTGTTTATACTTAGTGTACGCGAAGGTCTTCACTCGGACTTTAATTTTCCAAAGTGGTAAGAATTCAGCCAAATTCGAGAAAATCGACTTTGAAAAATGTGGAGTTCCCTTATATACATTTGATTGAAAGTAATGACCAACGAACAGCGTGGGCGAGTGCCTAGCGCTCCCGACTAGTAACCATGAGGTCGTAAGTTCGCATCTCACTGTTGGCATTATCTTTTTTTTTCATTTGTACCTATTGCCTCAAAGTTGCCGTGCAACTTTGCAGCAAGCGGACATAGAATTATTGCATGCATAGTTGCAGCAACGTTGCGTGCATCGTTGCAATCTTGCACCGCAACTACGCTGCAACTATGCTGCAACGAGAGTGTGCTGTATGGGTACGCTAACAGATATCCGCTTCGCTTTGCTAACGTTCCTAGCTAACGATCCTTTACTTGCGCTGTTCGCGAAAGTTCGACTGTGCCTCGAATCTTCTGTTCGCGAATTTGCTGCGCACATTACTTTGCTTACTCCGCCTACGCGCCTTTGCTATCGCTTCAATTGTTAAACAACATCGCTGAACTGCTTGAGGGTTTGGGGTGTAATTGCATTGGTTAATTGTAATTCAAATAAGAGACATAGTACAAAGTGTAAATATATTTGTGAATAGTAATTTGTTGTACAAGTGCTCATCAGTAAGCACCTAGGTTTTTTTCTGCTCGCCGATTCATGCTAGCTTTATAACATTGTGGTTTCGGGTTAGTAAAAGAAAAGGTAATTATTTACTTTAGGGTTTCATCACCGATTTTGATGACCCTGAAATATGTTTATGAATATCTCGAAAACAAAGCCGAACGGCGGTAATACGTATAGGAGGAAGGTATTCAAGGTATTCAGAACCATGCCCCCAACAATATATCTAATTTTCATCAGAATAGATGATGACACCCAGAAGTAAATAATTACCAAAAAAAATATGAATGTTAATTATTTATTATTCCATTTCTGTTGTAATTATGCATAAAATGATACACCTCACCGATTTCGACGACCTTGAAATATGTTATTGGGGGCATGATTTTGAACAACTTTTTCCTATACATGTTACCGCCGCTCAGTTTTAGTTTTCGAGATATTCATAGAAAATATTTTGGTATTTATTCGGAATCAACCGTGTTAATTGTTTCCGAGATATCCTTATAAGTTTGGGGCTAGATTTGGAGGGGGGCGGGCGGGACACCCGTGAGAGTGTTGACGGAAGCCCCACACACCCACCGGGTGCTTTTGAGGGCCCACTCTTCCTAGCAAACAAATTATGTTTTTGAATCAGTTAAGCTTGAACTAAGCCAGGAGTGCACACCAAGTCTGCTCTAGGGCAGCCGGTGCGCCCTCGAACTCGACCGTGATATGCTCACTCCCCACTCTTCGGTATAAGGTCTCGTGGTGGAGAACTCTATAACTACAGACGCCGTATGCCCATTTTGTTTTCTCCAAGGAAAATATGGTATTGTCTCGAGCTTCACATTGTTGTTCCAACACGATCACCGGAAAGGCCCAGTTTCTGCTTTTATGACACCCCCCACAGCTAAATGATCGCTTGGCCGCGACTGACATACACAGCTACGTCACTGTGTGCGTCAGTAATATCAAGCGGTGGGTTAAAATTGACTCAGGCACAGGATATGGAGGGTTAATTGAGATTTGAAAAATGTTTAAATTTTTGTATGTAGTAATAATAATTTTGTTTAAAGTAACAATGATAGCAGTAAGAATGGTTTAAAGAAGTTTGTTGTTGGCGAAGATGATTCTGGGTGTCGTAGTCATCGGAAACAAAAAGCGCAAAATTTGTCTTAATCTATATGAATGTGGTTATCGTGTGAACTAGAATGAAGTAATTATTTGCTATTAAGTTACTAAATCCAATTTTACAACACAAAAAACTAACAAATGCTTTTCCAAAAAAATTAATGTTTTCATTTGAAATACAACCATTTTTGTGCGTTTTCACATCAAATAAAGTTCATACGATAACCACACTCATATAGATTAAGAAAAATTATAGGTTTTTTGTTTCAGATGATTACTACAGCCAAAATAATGATCGTCAGCAACAATCTTTTTTTCAAACCCCTGTTACTACTACCATTATAACTTTTGTAACGAGTTATTGTCTGTGGGACAACGATCTTGCCCCCCCCCCCCACCGCGCGCCCGACCGCGAGGACGCGTACCGCGCTCTGCCAACGGTCTTGCCCCCAGTACTCGTCTGCGGGTACCGAGAATCGGCGCGAGATGGGTACACAGCGAATGTCCTTCCCGCTGCCGAAATCCGCGGACGAGGACATATAGGCCGGGGGCATAGGCCTATTTGGAGAGAGACCGCCTAGAGCGATCGTACCGAACAGTACACCTCTCCCAGAGACCTCCTGTACGATTCCACGTTCTCGTGTAGACACTCATTCTTGCGAAAGACAAGCGCCCGTGTTAGCACCAGTTCTCGTGCGTCGACAGACTGAGTCTCTGCGTCTTTTTGAATACGCCCCCTCCACGGTTCCCACAACGACAGTGTGAGCCATCCTCTGGCCGTTACCCTTTATCAATCTCCTGAACAGATTTATCGCCGTTCTCGAGATCGTCCTCACAGTCTCCGATTCACCCACGGGTTGTCCCTACGGGGTGACCGGACTAAAAACTCTCCGACCAGGGTCTAACGGCAGGGTTGGCCCGCCAAGGCACCGAACGGTCAAACTATCTATCCCCTCCCCCTTTGCTGCCTCGTCACCAATTCGAATACGCGTCGAGATTCGCGCCGCGAGATTCACCGCGATACACACCGACTCGTACTCCGCGATACACACCGGACCACGCGCCGTCGTACACACCGGGACTCGCCGCGTTAGCGTAAGGCCTAGTTTAAGCCGCTTACACACTGTGTGCCAGCATAGACCTGACCGGGATATTCTGTACATAATTCCTAAGGCGAATAAACTGTCGTACTCCACACTACCTCTGCGTACGATTATTCAATCGGCAGCCCTGGACCTCCGTCCTGAGCTGGCGATACGGTACCTCCACCGTCCCACCGGTAACTCCGCGTTCTGCGGTTACACTTTGAACCAAATTACTATTATTGCATACAAAATTTGAACACATTTTTCATATATCAGTTAATAAAAGTACAGAGATTGGTATTATAATACTCAATACTTTTCTTTCAAAAATTCCACAAAATGTGCCTTATTTTTGGAGCTTCAAACTCTGGAAACCCCTGCGGCAGCCTGTGACGCTCCGCTCCCACTACTCCAGCCGCTCCCCACTCCGTTGGCGGACTCGCTTGTCTTGCACGAGCTCGGAGCTCGAGACCGAAAGTGCGCTCGCGCCCGGAATTGGGGGTCCTGCGCATGCCTGAACTAAGCTTTGAACTAAAACATAATTTGATAATTATTTACCGATTCTTATGACCTTGAAGTATGTTGTCAATGTCATAATTAGGAAGAACTTTTCCTATACATGTTACCACCGCTCGACCTTCGTTTCCGAGATATTTGCGAAAAACTTCTTTTGACTCATTCCGACAAACGCATTCCACTTTCCAACTTGTCCCGGGTATTAGTAATGGTTGGGCCTAGATTAGTGCCGGGGACGCGCGACCGCTCGCAGGCACTTAAAGCATCATAGCGAACCGATGTGAGTCGGGGTGTTGACCGGAATCCCCACACACCCAACAGGCGTTCTCGATAGCACCATCTGCCTAGTAAAAAAATGATGTTTTATGGCAGAGTCCCACTAGTGCAACTGCGCGCCGTGCACGACGTTTTCGTCCACTTGAAAGGGTCTAATTTATAAGGCCGCGCGCACGAAATAGGCCGACGCTCTGCCAGGCGCGCACGCGGATGCTTGGCGCGCACATCGAAGACAGTGGAAATACTTTTCCTTTTCAACATCGTGCTTTCTTTATCTAAATAAATCTAACGCCGGCGATTGGGTCAGTAGCCGAAACAACACCTTCACACTTCATACTACATGAGATGTTTGAAGGGGTTTACTATATCACGGTCTCCTATTGCTGGAAATTGTGTTTCAAATGAAATGAAGAAGTTCTCTGCCGTGGCTTCCCTCCCACAGTTCCGCCATCACTTTCAACATCGCTCAGTCATTCCCTATCTCAGCGTCCTGTTTGTTTTTTTTTCTCACACGATATGAGATTGAGGGTAGTTACCATTGCGACCAATAGTGAAAATACGAACGCCCTTTGATTAGTTAATGTGAATAAAGGTGGGCCACAGGGAGGAGATTATATCATAACTAATTGAACCAGCATTCCTCCCACAGGCCAACTTTCTGCACCTGCACAAGAAATACACGTTTATCATTTATTGAATTTCATTGTTATTGTATTTGCCTTAATACGCACTATCTAGTAATCTCTAAAAAAAGATATAGTTCCATTTAAAAAACTCAATTTGACCACCGTATCTTTTAAAATAATAATCTAAGAAAAAAATCGTTTGGGCTAATAACTTATAGCGATTTTTTAATAGAATGATATTTACATTACTTACAATTAGATAAAATAATGTACAGCAATTCGTCGTAATAAACCTGACGAACGGGACTGGCGACGGGCGTACGACGCGATGCGGACACTATTCCGTGCGGTCGATGCCGCGAGTGAGAAAACCGAAGAGTGAGCAAGAGGGAACGAAACAGTTGACACGAAGTTGCCGTCGACTCTTTCGTTCTCTCACTCTGGACTGAAGGATTCCAAGAAATGGTGGGGATAGTCACCGGGCATACTGCGCATGGTAAAAACGGGACAATAACGACGAATTACTGTATACCGATAAATGTAAGCTCTGCTTAAATAATTTGTGCCATACAGTCACATGTTGGAAATGATGCGTAGGTTTGGCAAAATTAACATTATATATTATGCTGTCAACTGCTCCTTAGTAAAGATCGGTGTGGCTGGCACGTGCATTGATTTAAACGATAAATACATTTTCTTTTATATTATTTTACATTGCTTTTTGCCGATTTTAATGTAGCATTACTGTTGCATCATAAAAATGAATGCGCGTAACCAAGCTATATAATCATTTAAATCTACGACATCAAAATTTTCGTTTAGAGCATTATAGTATGAAGGCACTTTATTGGAACAGCAAATTGTTAGATTATCGAATCCATACATTTCATGACTGTAGGAGATGCGCAACCGACAAACTTACCAAATAACAGTTACACAGTTATGCATTTCTTGAGAGGATAACTATAATAGTTTGTTATTATTATTATTATTATTATTATTATTATTATTATTATACGGGCATCCCCATAGTATACAATATACATGACAATGCAAAATTACAGAGTCAGACACATATAATTACAACGATAATACGTGTGTTATAATTAACTAAATAAACTTAAACTCAATGGATGCCCTGGGTATCTCGATGTTGTTGATTTACATACATATATAAAGACGTCCTGAACGAATTAAGAGACGCACGAAAAGGGTCAACGCCACTAAAGTACCCATTGGCTATACTCATCGCTCTATCAATTGGATCCACCGCATAGTAGTGATACTTGGGAAAACTCGAACGAAAGAGCGGCCTAGTACGCATATGCCTCACTGGGACATTATAAGCAACCACGCCAAACAGATCGGGACAATCTATAAGACCATTGATAACCTTAAATAAAAAAATCATATCAGCTATATGCCTACGGTCATCCAGAGTGGCGATGTTAAACAATGTCAGTACCGGATAATATTCATGATCATCCCTATCCAAAGGGTTGCCTAGACTTCGCAAGGCAAACCTTAAGAATTTGTGCTGCACTCTTTCAATCGAATTGCTGTACTTGGTATGCCTAGGGCTCCAAATGGCCGAGGCATATTCAACATGCGGCCTAACGAGGGCTACATATGGCAGCCTAAGGAACTCCTTATTTCTAAAATGCCTGGCAAATCTAGCGATAAAACCCAAGGTTCGCATAGCTTTCCCAGTACAGTGCTTGTAGTGCGGCCTAAAGTCAAAGCACGGCGTAATACAAACACCCAAATCCATGACTTCAGTGACCCCGTTAAGAGTAACATCGTTTAGTTTATAGGAGTACTTAACGCAAGACCTACTACGGGAGGCGCTGAGCACCACACACTTTGCAGTATTGAGCCACATCTTATTCGTAGTGCACTATTGCTCCAACATATGCAGATCACCTTGCATATTAATTGCATCATCTACGCCCCGGATAAGTCTAAAGATTTTTAGATCGTCCGCGTACAAGAGAAAGTTAGTATAAGTGAGTATGTCCGCGAGGTCATTGATAAATACGTTAAACAGCAAGGGACCTAGGTCCGAGCCCTGAGGAACACCTGAAGTGACACTTACCGAGGTAGAAAGGCAATTTGCTACCTTCACTAACTGAACTCGTTCCGACAAATAGCTTTCCACCCAGGTTAAAAGGGGCCCACAGAAAGCCCAGCGCGAAAGTTTCTGAAGTAACACTGAGTGGTCAACAGTGTCAAAGGCTTTCTGAAAATCAGTGTATACACTATCAACCTGCAGGCCCTCGTCGAGGGCTCTAGAAACGAAGCTATGATACATGGCCAGATTCGTAGTCGTTGAACGTTTCGGGACGAAACCATGCTGCTCAATACAAAGGAAGCTGGTAAGCTGCAAAGATAACATGTCAGTAACAATGTCCTCGAAAACCTTGGGCAGTATGGAAAATTTACATATGGGCCGATAATTACGCACATCAGAACGATCCCCCACCTTGAAGACAGGAGTTACAAGACTAGATTTCCACGTAGAGGGGAAAACCCCACTGGTTAAAGAGCCATTGAAAATGTTCCAGAGGGGCTAGAAAGAATAAAGCTGCACTGTTTGGGAAGCAGAAGGGAGATGCCATCAGCACCCGGGCCCTTATTTATGTCCAGCGCATTGAGTTTGGAGAAAATATCACAAATGGTAATAGAAAGTGAATTAAAGTGCAAACTGTTAAAAGAAGCGTGGTTGGTGTTCGAAACCGGGGACCGCCCCGAAGAGGAAGTATATGCAGACCCAAAATAGGTAGCAAAGAGGTTCGCCACTGCTGAATGCGAAGTCGCCGAGGAGCTCCCGTAGTACATATTAGCAGGCAGTCCTTGGTTACCACGCTTGGCATTTACAAAGTTCCAAAAACTCTTGACGTTATTCTGTACACTGCATTCAACGGTGTCAACATACTCACGGTAGTCCATTTTCGTAAGTAGCGTACAGCGGGAACGGAGATTGGAGAAATTCCAGTAGTCAGTAAGAGAATTTGAGGTCTTGTATGCTTTATGTGCTCTCTTTTTTTCATAAATAAGCCTTTTCAGTCGAGCTGAAAACCAGCGGGGATAGCTCGAGCGTTTAATTGTTTTAACGGGAATAAAAGCATCGATGACCGCGTTAAGGTGCAAGTAAAGATTATTTACGACCACATCCGGGGCAATCCTTCCAGTCTCACTATCCCAAACCACAGTAATCAGGTAGTTAATAATACCACGATAGTCTCCGCATTTGAAGTCCTTGTATGTGACACCTTCATGGCTATATTTCGTGGGCGAGAGTAGAGCACTCAAATAGACTGTTAGCAGCGGATGGTACGGATCTGGGGTAAATATGTAATCAATCACCTTATCGATATCTACTTCGATGTCCTTTACAAATATCAAATCTAACAAGCAATGAAATGCGTTGTAAATGGAGTTCACCTGAGCAAGAGTACAAAAATTATAACCTTCCAGTAGAAGGTCAGAATCCCAGGTTTTTTACAACACATTGGCCCCGGAACATTAGACCAGTCAGCATGGGGAAGGTTATAATCACCAAAAATGCAGAACCCGTCGTCGCTATAGTTCGGAAATATCTCCGTAACACAACCTACATGGTTATCATACAGCAGTGGTTGCAACGCCGGCGGGAGATATAACGCACCAACAATGACATGCCCGGTTCGAAAACGCACACGCACAAAGACCTGCTCAAGATCTGCTCGACTCGGATTGATTAACGAACAGGACAACGTGTTTCTTATGGCTACCAAAACCCCACCCCCTCTAGAAAAACTACCAGTAAGGACAGATCCCTCTGTCCGCCCGAAAGATATTAAAGTCATTGAGGCCGAGCTCAGATGATGAGATTGACGGATTCAGCCAAGTTTGTACAAATATAATGATGTCATACCGAGTTGGGGAGCACAGTATGGCGTTTTTTAAATCAAAGAGTTTGGTTCTCTAACCACGCACATTTTGAAAGTAAACTACAGGGTGCCTTATTGGTTTTTTGAGGCAGGGTCACGGGCCCTTTTAATCGGCACAATGCCCGGCACACCATAGGTGTACCGAATGGTTACGCTGGTATCACCACTATCGCGCAGTTCTCGAAGCTTAGCTCTAAGATGATCCAGTGATTGCCGTTGCATCAGAGTCTTGTCGTCCGCGATCTTACACGGCCCAGAGTACCGAGACTTATTCCTCAGGATGTTTCTTACGGCCTTGAGTCCATCGCAGAGTGGTCTAGATGATGAGCCCTTCGGTTTCCCTAGCCTCTGCAGCCTGATGTCAGCATACTCCGCAGGCTGGATTTGATTTAGAATGGATCTGACACAATCGGAGTCGTGTCCCCGAGCAAGGTCAGGCGTGGCATTAGGTAATTCATGGATGATGACGTTCCCAGCTCTAGTATCGTTTATTTCGGCAATAACTTCATCCACCTTTCCAAGGTTTGAAACCGACCGATCGCTCACGTTCAATGGGTTCTCTTCGAGAATCCGGACTCGGTTGGAGAGATCACCGACGGTAGTACGAATTTCACCAAGCTCAGATCTGATGCTAGCAACCATCTCAGTACGGAATTCATTAAACTGCTTTTCTACAAAACCCTTCATAACATCGTTTATTTCATCGATCGTCGGGAATGCAGAAGGTGACTTGGCCGACGGAGAATTTGTGACGTCAACAACAACAGCTGAGCGTGACATACCATGGCCGCAGTTTAAAAGTCTACCGTTGTGCCATGGGTGACCCGCACGGATAAGACATGATGAGCCAGCGTGAGTTATGATCCCACAGTCAGAACAGGAGACCGGATTGACCACCAGTGCACTACAGCCGTTGCACTTCTTTGCTGGGGGGGCCATGGTATCACCTCTAAACACTTGACCAGAAGTCCTATAGGACAGTACGACAAACTGACAGATCGGATACGCAATGTATTCAGGCTGAATTGGAAGAATCGGTCAACGATTGCTATCACACGCTAAGGGCACAGGTCCACACGATTAATCAGCACCGAATGACCAGACGACTAGGCAAATTAGGCACTCTTAGGCAAATTAGACACACTTAATTCGAACGAGACTGAGGAGGTTCCAACGGAAACGGTAGCAAAACAAACATGTGTAGCGTCAAAAAAGGACAGTGTCAGACTATGGAAATATTATAATTATAGGCACACTGCTGCTGAGAAATAATTGACATGGATATTATTGAAATCTTGGTGTCTTATTAAGGAACATATTCACCCCGGCCACGCCGATTTTGACGAAATTTTTGTGACAAGTAGTTCTTAGATAAATATTTGAAACGTACTTTTTCTATTGGTAATCTGTACCAAACACGTCCAACTATCCCCTTTCAAGGCGCTGTCGCACATTTGCCTCAGCTCAAGTCCGTTCAAGGTCAAGCGAATTCGACAACGGAGTGGGGAGGAGCTGGAATAGTAGGATCGGAGCATTTGTGTAATACATAGTTGCAGGCTTCCCAAGCAACATTTTCTTGGACAAACTTATTTGTGGAGGGGGGACACCTACAGGAGTGGTGGTAATGTGTTCGTGAGACGCCACGATGGAAGACAACCCGACACCACTGACAAACCAGCGTCGCCGAGAAATATGTTGTCGACGCTGGTTGGCCCTGGCATCACTCGGTCGGCGCTGGCGTCGGTTCGTCTCCAATCGTGGCGTCTCACCCACACATTACCACCACTCCTGCAGGTGTTCGCCCTCCCTAATAACTTTGCTCAAGGAAATATTGCTTAACAAGACTGCAGAGTTGTAACGAACCCACGCAAGGTCTCTGCGTTAACAGGGTATCCCACTACGAGATCTTTTACTGAGAAGTGGGGACTGGAACTGGGCGGGCTCGTCCGTCGCGGCAAACAACTGCCCTAGAGCGCATTTCTTGAGCATCCCTGATCTATACTAAAAGGTTGAAAGCAATCCCCAATGTTGGGGGTCGAAAATGAATTTTATCAAATATTTCGAGATTTATTTGATGTAGGAGAAATTTTTCTTTAAATTGTGTATTTTTGTTGGAGAAATTCAGTTACCTAAACAACTTTTAGAACAATTTATTTGTTCAAACGATATACTAACAATTAATATTTTGGTAAAATGGCTGTTTAGGGGACACACTTCCAATGATCTTGACCTTGACATACTGGATGTTCGACTACTGCTAGTAGAAAATTTAGGGGGTGGTTCTAGACACCAGAATAAGACGAAGACATTGCGTTTAAAGATTGACTATATTCTGCCCAAAAGCAGGCAATCCGAGTGCGCCGGTGTCACGCGGGTGATGCTAGGACAGGGGTGCACAGGGAGCCGTTTTTAACGCCTAGCTGCGAGCAACCCGCCTGTCCCGTTGCTAATGTTAGAATCGGTGAGGAGAACTGCAGTAGTGTACGTGGGTGCTCGTAGGCTCGTAGCATAAGTATATATGACTGGGTTCAAGTCATACCAAATGCACGCACACTACCGCAGTTCTCCTCACCGATTTTAACCTTAGCAACGGGACAGGTGGGTTGCTCGCAGCTAGACGCTAAAAACGGCTCCCTGTGCACCCCTGTGCTAGGAGAAGGGTCGAATAGTGGTGATCACAACCACTGTGGCATGGAGTCATTTAACTCAGAAAAACTCAGAGCAAGCCACACGATTCTGCGACTCTTAATCCAAAAATTGAAGCGTATCGTTGAATTGCGTCAGACCTGCCTACTCGCTAAAATCCAATATTTTCATGATGTCCACTGTAATTGATAGTGCTATCGAGACACACGCACGTGCACAAAACACATAATCACACAACCCCCAACAACAACAAAAAATCAGATTTCTTGCTCTAAAACGGGTAAAAAAGTTTAAAAAAGTACACAAATTTACACATACTAAAACTCGCCACGATAAAGACATGTTCACACGCACTCAGACACTTGAAACAAATTGTAACTCTTAATAAATAAACTCAAAATAAGTTTGTCCGTGTAAATTCGCGGGTCGACTACGGTTTGTCTAATTCACGATGTGTCGATGCTCGTTCAGATAAATTAACATCGGCGAAGCAGTGTTGATAATGAGAAGCACCAAAAAGAAATGTGCGTTTATGAAGTACGGCACGGTTAGCCGTTCAGGTTAGCCTGAATGAGGCGTGCTAAAAGCAGGTAGGCCCAATGGAGAATTGTTTGTTAATTTTGAACCTGGCTGGCAACGAAAGTGTTTTACAAGATATGTTTCTATAACTCTTAAGGAATCCGAAATGCATAATTGTTTATCCTCAAGACGGTGAGAAAGTTATAAAAAATAAGCGTATACTTCGGAATGTTGTCGTTAGTAAAACTCTATTAGTAAAATTATTCCCAATAACAGACAATATTTGCCAGAAAAATAATAATAATGTTAAGAAACAGCGATTGAGTTAAGGGAGCCGTCTCCTTTTTGTTTTGGTCCGAATCGATCGAAGCGTCCCTTGTAAACAAACGGACCCTAATGAAACTACTGCGGTCGATAAAAAGAAGTTGTACAGAGGTCACATCTCCAGGTACCCTATGTAGACGAATTTTTTACGCATAGTTGCCACATTTTCTGTTCTCTCTGTCTCTGCCGCTCTTTCTATCGAGAAGTCTTGAAAGAATACGGCACGAGAGCTGCGTCTAGCGTCAGAACCTCGCCGAACGTAAAAGAGGATAGCAATAATGAAAGATAGAGAGGTTGGATAGTGAAGTTAGGAAACATGTTAATGAAACAATACTAATTTGCGTATAAATAGTTTTTATTTATACGTGGAAGGATGTAATATTTTGTATAATCAATGTGCAATTTCAAAGCATACAATTTGAATAAGGTACATCATCGAAGTGTAACACGCCGATCGTAATGAAATCTATAAATGCTATAATACTTCTAAAAACATACGACGCTTTCTTTTCTATCTAACTATACATCAAATTATCTTTTTTATCAACAAGAATTGTCTGTTGTTTAAATACAAATTTAATAACATAATCATTTTTTTAAAACATCAATTTGGACAAAAGTATATTTCAATGTTTTGTACATGCTTTTCTTTGGAATTGTTATTCCACGATTGTAAATATTTATCAATATAAACTAGAGATCAGTACTAACAATACGTATATTTTGGAATGTCTCATTAAACGATTTTATTCAGCTAGGATCTCCTGTTTGTTTGTATGTTTGATTCAAATCTGGAAACTCAATTTTAATCCCCTTCCAAGCACCCAATTGTCTTGAAACATTGCAGGGGTGCGTAGTTTGGATGACAATACAAAATTATGAAAAAAAACTCCAAGGGGTGAAAAAATTACCCAGTCACAAATAAATAATAACCCATAACCACAAATCCAATCGACTTAAAATCAACCACTCGCGTCCTTTACGAACTTTTAACACTGTAGGGTTCAAGCAAACTGTTAAACTGCATACAGCAATAAAAGATATTTGTAAATAAGTTTGAGTTGTGAAATGTAAATCCACGAACACTAACAATTAGAAAATAAAAAAAATTATAATAAACGATTTTATTAAAATGCATTAAAAACTAAAAAATAATTAATTTCTTATACTACAATTTCGATGGTGTATTTTCACTTGAAATAAAATCGTGGAGCAGGATATCTCGCAACAAATTCATTTCGACACTTGATGTTGTATTAAATTGATTCATATTCTGTTATGAAATATCCTGCTCCACGTTTTTATTTAAAGTTAAGGATATACTTCCGAAAGGGACCGGTGGCCGATCGAGATGAGGTTTGGGGGAGGGGTGGGGAGGGGGTGTGCACCCTAAATCTAAAATTGTAGCTTCGGGTATTTATTAGTTTCCGAAATATTAATAAAAAATTGTTCATTTATTTTGGAAATTTTTTTTGGACGTTGGTGCAGGCCTCCCACCCGGGAGCCCTTCCGTCCCCCCATTTTCCACTTTTGAAATTTTGTAACCACAGTCTCATTGGTGGAGCTAGACCAGTGCGGGGAGCCCGCAAAGGACGGCAGCGAACCGATGTGAGTCCGGCGATGCCAAAAACAAGGCCGTGGTTACAAAATTTCAAAAATAAAAAAAAGGGGGACGGAAGGGCTCCGGGGTAGGGAGGCCTGCACCAACGTCCAATAAATTTTTCCATTAAAAATTAACAATTTTTTACTAATATTTCGGAAACTAATAAATAGCCGAAGCTACAATTTTAGATTTAGGGTTCACATCCCCTCCCCACCCCTCCCCCCGAACCTCATCTCGATCGGCCACCGGTCCCTTTCGTAAGTACTGCCAAAGTTAAAAAACACCATCGAAAATGTAGTACAAGAATAGAATTATTTTTTAGTTGATACTCCGATTTATACCGTGTTTGAACTCATTTTAATCTGGAATATCCCAGCAGTATGTTACTGAATACTGAAAACGGCACGTTTTACATTTTATCAACATTGTATGCCTCTCCAATTGAGATTACAAGCCGCCGCCGAACAGCCTAACTCCTCGCCGGTCGGGACCGGCTTTCAGCCCGTATCGTGAACAGAGTCGTAATTCCCAGTGTTCGTTTCTCGCTTCTTTCTGGCCGAAGGAGGGAGCGAGATGGGACGCCTTGCGTACGTGACGGGCGCGAACGCAAAGGACAGAGTGTCAGGCGTCCGAAAGACGGAGCGAGACAAGACATCAACGCGTCGTCTTTCTCGTACCGTTCTCGCTCGCTTTCAGTGCCTCTCGCTCGCTCTCGCCTTTGCCGGACAAGAATGAGACAGAAGTGGTGGGGATAATGAAAAGTCCACATCGTGTACACCAAACCGAGCCCGTAACGAGACAATACAGTAGTATCTTTTATTTGAGTTTATCCAGATATTATCTTTGCCCATCTCTGTTCTCCAGCCAGTTCGCCGTGATTCATTCAAGCCTCATTGATGGCAAAATAGTGATAGGGGAAATGCGGCAACAGCGCAATTCGACTCTCGATACGTCTTGGCAACTATGTCTTTCCTACATTTATCGACTATTATGGTCTTCTACCGGTTTTGATGGTACAAGGCACGAATATACCCTCAGCGTCGATGACGGAGAATCCTTGAAGCTTCATTCTGTCATTCCTCGAGTCTGTCTCAGTACACGATTCACAAATTCATTATTATTTCAACGTAAGGTGCTTATTAGCGTTCAAACTCACCAGACCACCCTGCACGAATGTCTACCGGAGGCAACTATACCCGCAAAAAGTTTCTTCTTGCCGATTCCAGGACGTAAGTTGGTTGAAACGGTTTGTTTACTACATCGCGTATAGGCAGGATCGGCGGAATCATTATGCAAGTTATACGCAGCATAAGGGCGCCAGCCGAATGGGACGCTAAAAAACTATATCAGGCGCTTATTAATAAAGGAATCCAACTCCCACATAAACGGAATGTACACCTCGTAAACACAAAACATATTAAATAGAAAACAGGTGCATAAATTTGGGGGCACCAAAAATTTGCTTGCATACGGGCGCTAGCTACCCTCGCGTCAGTCCTGCGTATACGGCACTGGTTCTACGTGGCTGCAGTACACCACTAGCGCCACCAACGGAGAAGCATGGAAGCCTCACGCTGTCAGTTTTCGAGTCATAAATTCATTATTATTTCAACGATCGGTGCTTATTAGCATTCAAACGCACCAGACCTCCCTGCACTGATGTCTACTGGACGCAACTATATCCGTAAAAACTTCCTTCTTGCCGATTCCAGGGCGTATGTTGGTTGAAACGGTTTGTTTACTACATCGCGTATACGTACACGCTTTTCTTAGCTTGTGTAAGCGCGCGCACACATGCAAGGCCCGCCGAGACGGCCCCCTTAATCTTTAATTGTCTAATGTCATAATGACCGAGTACAGTGGCTCTAGGTGCTATACTGACTTAGATGTGAGGTCACTCAGCGGGGTCTTAGCCTCCTGGGTACCAGTTGCTAAACGTGCTCCACTACCACCTCTTGCAGGACTGTGTTTAGGGAAAAGCGGGACAAAACCGAGGCACTAAACATTAAATGTTACAAGTAATTCCAAAGATTAAGTGTTAATAAAATAAAAAAGAAATTGAAGATACGGTTTATCATTATAAAACGACATCATCTAAGTTTTTCTACTGGATTTGTACTTAATATGTGCTGATAATGCGACAATTTTTAATAGGCAGTAGGAAAAATTAGTTGATGTCTTTTAATAATGATAAACCATATCTTCGATTTCTTTTTTATTATATTAAAATCCTCGTTGTAACACTTAATCTTTTCGGCTCCGACTTTGTCCTGGTCATCTCTAAACACAGTCCTGCAAGAGGTAGTAGGTGAGCACGTTTAGCGGCCTATATCCAGCAGGGTATCGGTTCAGAACTCGCTACCTAACTTCACTATAGCTCGTAGAGGCATTGTACACCAGCGTAAAGATTCGAGCTGCATTATTTCCTATATATATATATATATATATATATATATATAGGACACCCTGTATATATATATATACAGGGTGTCCGAAAAATGCTGCGGGTCCTTAAAGGGGGTGATTCGGGGATGATTGCAAACAACTTTTTCCTTTGCGAAAATGCTCTCCGAGGTTTCGTTAACGAGATAATAGCAAAAAGCACCGACCAATCAGAGCGCGAGCCTTCTGCTGAAGCTCCCGCGCTAGCGTGACCGCGCGCCGAGCCGCGCTGCGACTACGAACAAGCAAGGCGCCATACACCGAAGGAAACTGCGTAGAATGGCAAATGAAAAAGACGTAACAAAAAAATCAAAACTTTTGCCATGGTTTGTTTGCCATTTGAAGTGAACAATGAAAAAAGGATAAATGGATGAAAATCACGTGTAACGTCAAAAGACGAATACACAGTTGTTTTTTTTGGACGAATCGAAAATAATAATTATTCGGAGTGAGAGGATAAGGAACACGTAAATTTCCTTTTTTAATAACGTACAAACGAAAAGGTAATGCAACAGGGAACGAGTGAAAAGTGATCGTAGTTCGTTATTGTGATAAAAATCCGTAGTTCGATAACGGCCAACACTGTTGTCGATAATGAATAAATCCGTTTAAAAACTGCGAAGAAAAATTTGCGTACGCAAATTTGGAGAATTATCGCCGGAAATAAGCCATGGCCTGCGTTAGGCTTAAAAAATAATAGTTGCCAATAATGTAACTAAAACTCACCCTTGTCGAAAATTCACCTGCAACTTGAAAACTTGTGTCACTGGGTCACTGAACCGATCCTGGTCATCGATGGACGAGCCCAGTGCACGGCTGATCCCAGGTATACGACACTACCCAAAGTTAAGGGTCGCAATGTCAGGTGCGTCGAGGTCAACGTACCGAATATTCACTTCACTGCACGGCTACTAACACTGATCACTTTATTTACTTTTTATGGAACGTGTTGTTCCTAGGTTTAAAAAATTGTGGCCCCGAAAGGGGCCGATTGTTGTTAAATGATGAGGTGCTCCACATGGCGACCGTCATTGTCCACGCATACTTCAGCGCGGAGAACTAGTTGTCTTTGGACGCCCCGTAATGTTTGCGGCGTTATGTTTTCCACCGCTGCGTGGATAAGCGCAATTGCTTCCTCAGGCGTGTCCACCGGCTGACGATACACCTCATTCTGAAATGATTGTTGTACAACAAATACAAAACGTAAGAAAAAAAAATATCTACAACAGGAATAAGTAAAGAGTAACAGCAATAATCAAATTACCTTCAGGTAGCCCCAGAAGATAAAATCCAGCGGATTCATATCCGGTGACCGTGGGGGCCACGCAACGTGGGCCTCTTGCCTGCCGTAGCCAATCCACCTGTCCTGAAAGGTTTCACCTAAATAAGCGCGGGCAATATTGGCGAAATGTGGCCCAGCTCCGTCATGCTGGTAGTACATGTTCTGTCGGATCTCATATGGAATATCGTCCATAAGATCCGGCAGAACATGTTCTAAAAAATATTTATACGCTGGGCCGCCCAGCCTGTCTGGCAGAATGTACGGCCCAACGATAAATTCGCCACAAATGCGGGCCCATAGTTTGATCGACCAACGGACTTGTGCTGCACGTGGACGAAGCGCTAGAGGATTTTCGTCGCTCCACACATGCATATTTGTACGGATGCAACCTGCGATCCCTGAGGATTCGGTGTATCGTCGTCTTGCTGACACTAGATCAAAATGCAAAAACATCCACTATTATATAACATTTTTTTTTCTTAATTAATAATTGCTGCAGTTTTCTTGAACTGTGACTTACTTTAGGCGACGGCTCAAGATGCGCACACTGATCGTGGGGTCGGCTTCAACGGCGTCGAGGATTCTCTCGATGGTGCCCGGATTTCGCGCTGCTGCGGGTCTGCCCACCTCGCTGCCTCGCGGCATCATGGACCCCGTCGAGAATAGCCTCGACGCTAACCAACGAAATGTATCCTCGTTTGGTGTTTTGATAGCAGGATATTCTAGCGCAAATGCTCGCGCAGCAGCACTTGCGTCCCCATTGTTCCGGGCGTACACCCAGAACATCCTGTAGTATTCTTGGGCCGTGAACATTTCTGCAACGCGATTGCTAGCTGACTGACAGGATTTTTTCCAAGCAACTTCCGCTACCCCCAAGTAGCTTCTCTGGTTCCATTATGAGTTAACTCCCACCAGGCCAAGAGGCTTTAGGTAAAAAGAAGCCAGCACATTTCACAAAATGGAACACTTTCACAAAAGCCCGCGCTCCGTCCTTCTACTGTCAATGTACCCATTGCATCGAGAGAGAAAACAGACACCACGTGTATCGGTTCGAAAAGGTCCGAAGGGAAGAGAAGCAGAAAGTCTTCGAGTTGCTATAAAGAATAAAATGCTTACCACTCCTGTTTCCCCTTTCCAAAACCCTGAGTTCATGTCTGCTACGAGGCGGAACCAATTAAGTCATAAATTATCCGAAACTGTAGGAAACCGTTCTCTACCGCCGAAGTATGCGTGGACAATGACGGTTGCCATGTGGAGCAACTTCAATTAACAACAATCGGCCCCTTTCGGGGCCACCAATTTTTAAAACGTAGGAACAACACGTTCCACAAAAAGTAAATAAAGTGATCAGTGTTAGTAGCCGTGCAGTGAAGTGAATATTCGGTACGTTGACCTCGACGCACCTGACATTGCGACCCTTAACTTTGGGTAGTGTCGTATACCTGGGATCAGCTGCGCACTGGGCTCGTCCACCGATGACCAGGATCGGTACAGTGACCCAGTGACACAAGTTTTCAAGTTGCAAGTGAATTTTCGACAAGGGTGAGTTTTAGTTACATTATTGGCAACTATTATTTTTTAAGCCTAACGCAGGCTATGGCTTATTTCCGGCGATAATTCTCCAAATTTCCGTACGCAAATTTTTCTTCGCAGTTTTTAAACGGATTTATTCATTATCGATAACAGTGTTGGCCGTTATTGAACTACGGATTTTTATCACAATAACGAACTACGATCACTTTTGACTCCCTAAACCCTAATTAAAAGATGCTAGGCACGTGACAAATACATCACCAGGAAGCCACTGTGTTATAATAGTGTGGTCGCTGGCGAAAGCGAGTGGGGAAGGACGGTTTTATCCCATCTGTTTTGTAAAGTCTAATCACTTAGACGCCTGACCTCAGATAGTCCAAAGTGTGTAAAGAATGTTAAATCATTAACTTATAGTTGTATTTGGAGTAATAAAGACTTAATTAATAGCAACAGTCACCACTTTATTTGCATTTTTCCTTAGCTTCCCCATCATGTCTCTACTTTCCTTACCTACCTAAGTAGCATTTCTGGCGGAAAAGAATTGTCCAGCCTTTCGGCCTGCCATTCCTGGCGTAGACCTTTGACAGGTAGGTATCTATTTCAACAGGCAGTGCCACCCGTGACGCCAGTAAGACCGTCCCCAGTCCGTGCTATACCAGACAGTTTTCTTCCAGTGAAAATCAGTAAATTTGCAAGCGCAATATCTTAAAAACCAGTGAAAATAAAGTGTATATATTAAGGGGGTAGACACGTCATGTGACCTGGCCGATTCGGCAGGTCGGTATTACAGCAGGTTTTTTCTGCACAGAAATGGTAATACCGATAGATCGCCGATTGCCCGGTAAACGCGAGAGGGAGCTGTTTGCTATTTCCGTATTTTATTCTGAATAAGGAAAGTAATTCTCAGCTGTTGCGTTGTACTTATAAAAATTTAAACGGAAGTCGGCTGGTACTGCAAACGTAGAAAATTCATTGTACATTTTAATTACTTGAAATGTGCTTATGCTACAATATTCTACGTTAGCAGTAAGGAATTATAAGTGAAAAGGGAAAATAGATGAGGGGATGTCCTCAGAAAATGAAGTTTGTTAGGTTAAACATTTTTTTACTAGCAAAGCACCGAAACAGAACATGAAATACACTTATTACACGTCCTATGCAGAAAGCAGTTATGAACAAACATTATATATAAAATTGTAAGGAATCGATTGACGTCACTTTTGCAAAGATCTGATTAGAAATTGCAGAACTTCAGATTCGTCATTGCTTAGCGTGCAACATTGTATAGTCCCGCTGGTTTCGAGCGTCGAAGCCCACGAAACTCAGCGAGACACATGATTGTTGGCGAGCATTGCGTTTGACGACTCTAGCTAGAGAATCATTACGTATAAATGCTAAGAAACAATAGTGTGAAGCGGCGTGCGTTTCAACTGCACATTGACAATCACTTCGCGGTCCAGAATGAATCATATTTCGGGATTAGCGGTTTCGTTGGAGATAAAAATTCCTTACGGTGGTTAGCAAAGGGTCAAGTGTGATCTTCACAGTTCCTTAACTGATTCCGGCCGCCCTGTGGCCTGCACGGTGGTTAGCTAGGAAGGTATTAAAGCTCACACCACCTTGCAAAGCTTAAATGGTGCTATAGAGGAAACACTGAGGTGCACCGCGTCTGTTGGACCTTTTCAAAGCTGACACTCTCTGCACATTGACAATATCGTAGATTCTAGGGCCTACAATATTAGCTCCGTAATACGATGTTCTTCACCAGAGCACTGCATTACTGATGAAAATGATGCCAAACATGGAGCAATTCGGCCCATTTTTAGTGAACGTACTGTGTGTGTGTCCTAATCATGCATTCATAAGAAAAAATAGACCGAATTGCTTCGCAACACGACTTATTTTCGTGGACATAAACTCACCAATCCATCGATGGTAACACTCTTATCAAGGTGTAATGAGAAATATGAACATATTCATATTCAGTACTGGATGACTCAAGTCGCCGTCGACCGAGGGCTCTAATAAATGTGCATTTATTTGGGAAACCAAAGCCGCGTCACTCGTGACACCTACTCGCGAACAGATATATGTATGTACGAGAAGAAGCAATGCAATTTCCCGATGACTTGAAGCAACATTTCAATAGGTAAATGCATGAAACTCTGGGATCAGGAATTCCCAACCAAGTGATGCATATGTAAGAACTGGCGAAATTCAACAACAGTTTGTCGTCTAAATTTCACAATTAAAGTAGTTATTTGACGCGAATATACATATGTAAAGTTTGTCAGCAAAGTTTTTCCCGATTTGAGTTCTATAGAAGGCTGACTTTCCTTCGCCATGCAAAGTCGTCTCTTGTCCTTCATGCTGGCAATCATGCAACTCGCTCAGTTTCGTAGGTTTCGACGCTCGAATTCAACGGGGCCATACAATGTTACGCACTAAGCAGTGACAAATCGTCAGTTTTGCATTTTTAATCAGATCTTTGCGAAAGTAGCGTGAATCGATTCGTCACGTTTTCTCGATCAAATTGGCCCCAAAAATGATATTATTCGGACCATAATTAAGGAAATTACGTGAAAATTTGTTTGCAGAATTGGAAGCCCGTTTCGTTAAAAATAGTCTGATTTAAATTATTTTCTGTCAATTTAATCGGTTGAATGCCAGGAATCCATTTGTGTATGGTAAACAGGAGATCGAGGGTTCGGATCCCTCCGGGGTCAGGAATCCATTTGTGTCACTTTCATATTGATACGATGAAAAAAAAACAAATTCTGTTTCTATATAATCGATGACACATCGCCGAGCAACGGCGATCTCGTGCGGCTCGGGCAACAAAGGTTCTCCTCGGTTATTCGAGCATCTACGATCGTTACGGGCTCGATTTGGTGTACACGATACGGACTTTTCGCTATCCCCACCACTTCTGTCTCACTCTTGTCCCCCGAAGGCGAGCGCAAGATGGAAAGAGAGCGAGCGAAGGCACTGAAAGCGAGCGAGGACAGTACGAGATAGACGACGCGTTGATATTTTGTCTCGCTCCGTTTTTCGGACGCCTGACACTCCGTCCTTTGTGTGCGCGACGGGCGTGCGCGATGGTCGCAAGCGCTTACGGTGAGCACGGGACCCGCTTCGCAAAATCTTGACGCAGGCCGGGCATAAGTCCTTTTTGCGCCCTAGGCGAACTTGTCAAATTGCGCCCATTATTATATTACATTTATTTGAGATTATTTATGACTTTACTCTGTAAAATTAGGCAACTGCTAGGGCGTAAGGTTGACAAGAGGCGCAAAATGGCCTTTTCATTGTTGGCATTGTTGAAAATAAATTTTTAAATGAAATACTACAAATTATATTACAACGGTTTTAAACTACGAGTAAAAGTTTAGAGTAAGGTCATGAAGAAGCTGAATTAAATGTTTTATAATAAATAGCGGAATTTGGCAAGCTCTGTTATGTCGCAAAAAAGACTCGTGCCGTGTCTGGCTATCTAACCGTGGCGCGCATGCGTCGAATAGTCACGATTCCATATGAGCGCTCGCGCCCGTCGCGCACGCAAAGCGCGCATCCCGCTCCCCCCTTCAGCCAGAAAGAAGCGAGAAACTCATTCTCGGAATTAGGGCTCCGTTCATGATACGGGCTCAATGCCGGTCCCGACCAGCGAGCGGCTAACGAGACTTTACATTCAGATATATTGGCCGTTGCGTTTCGTAACGCGTATTCTCCCACCATAGGTACCGCTTGCCTGCCTCGGTGCTCCTGTTTGCCACGTTTTCTGACTCGCTCTCGTTCCATGTCATTCTCGCCTTCGCAGAACAAGAGTGAGCCAGAAGTGATGGGGTTAGCGCCAAGCTTCTGGTGTGTATCGGCCAAACCAAGCTGTCAGCGTAGAAATACACATCAGAATAGGTGTGCCTTAGCTCCGAAAAAATTGAGGAGCTTTATTGGTCTGAACATTGATTCTTTCTCGATAGCTTCATCTCGTATTGGTCATAACAGCCACACGGCTACGTTCAGACGGAGCCGAGCAGCATTCCCATTACCCCACCATACTCCTCGATCGCTGTTCGCGAAAACGAATTCACCGGCCAATATATCTGAATAGGACCTTAGGATAAAGATATAATGAAACATGAAAAATTATTCGAAGCCCAAGATGAAAGGCCTTCGAATAAACAGAAGAAACTAATAAATACCCGAAGCTAAATAGAATTTTAGATTTAGGGTACACACACCCTACCCCAAACCTCGTGTCGATCAGTCACTGGGGCCATTCGGAAGTATTCTTTTATATAAATAATGCCCATCTCTGCATAGGACCGTAAAGAATTGCAAAAATGTATCAGGGAGTCAACTGTTGACTGATTTGGAGACTTTTCCTTGTTGTATGTTATATACAATAGCCGGAAGAATAATAATAAGAGCAATAAGTGCAAATAATTGCTGTAACTTCCACATTCTGATAATATGATATCAGTAAATCAATATTTCTAGTATTAGTAAAAAAGTTCCAATCTCTTTTTTTTATTTTAATTATAACATAAATTCGACAGCGATTTCAAGTGATGTATGTGTTAGAATAAAAGCGTTAATTTAGTAAATGTACACAGTTCCCAACAGTTATATGCCTAAAATGCATATAACCTAACCTACAATCGTCCGAAAATTCATACATTGACTGCATCACGCTTTTACTGTGGCTTGTGTATCCAGCTAACGCTTCAGTTTTGCTATGATTCCACGTCGGCAGTCCTCCCGTGTAGGCGCGATTTCGTGTCCACTAGCTGAACTAAATTTGTCACGTGACTTACTCTGTATTATCGCCAATATGGCGGAACTCGTATTTAGGTCTGAAGTCACGATTTTGCACTATTCGTCCTTATATGAGCAAATTTGGAGCTGGTTTAGGACTCATTCGAAAGAGGAAGGTTCAATGCAGAGCGCTCTTCTCACCGTTTCAGTCACAAAGCTCTTTTAGTGACCTAAAAATACTTGGATTCTGCGGGTGTATTTTGTCGACTTTTGCTCTACTTTGGACACTCATATTATTAGATATCAACACAATCTCGTTGAATCATGAGAAGAGCGCTCTGCATTGAACCTTCCTCTTTCGAATGAGTCCTAACCCAGCCCAAAATCTGCTCATATAAGGACGAATGATGAAAAATCCCAACCCCCTGTTTCGGGCCAGATTGTGTCGGTATACAGCGCGCTGCATTACCCGTGTCTACCCCCTTAAAGTTTATTGAATTTGTCTTGGAACGCACTATCAACTCAGGTCTTTAGAAAAAATAGTTCCATTTGAAAAACCGAACTTGACCATCGTATCTTTTAAAATAATAATCGAAAACAAAATTTGTTCGCGCTAATAAATTGGCCCCATCGAACCATGCATTTCCCTATTTTTTTAATATTTTTATCTCCAATAGTTTATGAGAAAACCGGCTGTCCATTCTTCCCGCGGACACCCTGTATAGGGTATTATATTTTTCCGGAAAGGTTCAGATTTAAAATAGAAAACGTACGAACTATAAGCATACAAAAAGGAATATTTCCTGGATGTTTCATAATAACAACAATATACAGGAGGCGAATATTTCATTATTTCATATTAACGTGTAAGAAACATAATTTTTCTATATTCTCAGGTAATAATTTTAATCTATTACTGGTAACGATATCGTCCGATCGCGTCCGAGTTTTGCCGAGCCGACCTGAAATCAAATTGTCCGCTCATGGCGGCTATGTTTGTAGCCCGAATCGAGTCTCGGGATCCCAAAACTGTCGGGATCTCGAACAATACGAAAGTATCGGGACCCCGCCCGATCCCGCCCGAAAGTTGCCGGCCCGTCCCGAGCCCGAAAAATCGGGTAACTGCACACCCCTAGTTACGAAACTCACCGGCCAATAAATCTGAATACGATCTTAGAAGTTCGAATAACTGACGAGAACCTTTGTGTCCCGAGGCGCGCGAGTTCGCCGTGCTCGGCGATGTGTCATCGATTATGAAGAAACAGAATTTGTTTATTCGTCCTCTCAATATGAAAGTGCCGCAAATCACAGATTAAATTGACCAAAAATAATTTAAATCGGACTATTTTTAAGGAAACGGGCTTTCAATTCTGCAAACAATTTTTCACCTAATTTCCTTAATTTTGGTCCGAATTATATCATTTTTGGGGCCAATTTGATCGAGAAAACATGAGGAATCGACTGACGTCACTTTCGCAAAGATCTGATTAGAAATGCATAACTGCAGATTTGTCACTGCTTAGCGCGCAACATTGTATGGCCCCGCTGGTTTCAAGCGTCGATTTCTTGCCAGCGTGCAGGACAAGAGGGGACTCTTCATGGCGAAGGAAAGTCGGCCATATAGAGAACTCAAATCGAGAAAGACGTTGCTGACAAACTTTATATTCATGTCAAACAAATACTTTAATTGTAAAATTTAGACGACAAACTATTGTTACATATCGCCAGTTCTTTCATATGCATCATTTGGTTGGGAATTCCTGATCCCACCTTTTCATGCATTTACCTATTGAAATGTTGCTTCAAGTCATTGGGAAATTGAATTGCTTTTCCTTGTACATACATATATCTGTTCGCGAGTAGGTGTCACGAATGACGCGACTTTGGTTTCCCAAATAAATTCACATTTATCAGGGCCCTCGTCTGAACCGCTTGACAAGGAGATAGAACGACGTAAATCGAGTGCGTGTGAAATAGCGCACCAGCGAGAGACACTCGAGTGTTACCATGACATAACACCATGACATAAGAGTGTTACCACCGATGGATTGGTGAATTTATGTCCACGAACATGAGTCGAGACGCATAGCAATTCGGTCTATTTTTTTTATGAATACATGATTAGGACACACACTACGTTCACTAAAAATGGACCGAATTCTTCCATATCTGACATTATTTTCATCGAGAAACCCTAAAAACTCCATTGGCAATACTTTCCTCAACACTTATCAAACATGAACATTTTATCTGACCCGTCGGTTTTATTGCTCTCGGCTGTCAACGGGTGGTCTACTGGGGCCCGAAGGTCCTCGATCGCAGCGAAAAAGCAAAACGGTGGGATGGGTAGGTCTTTCACGATAATCCGAGCCCAACCATTTGCGTGCGCAGCTTCATGTTGCACGTCAAAAAATTCTTTTAATTACAATTAGTAATTCAGTTTGTAAGTGCAATTAAAATCATGCACAGTTCATTAATTTTAACTAATTGACCTATTCATTTATTTTTTAATTCATTAATGTAGTGCTCTGGTGAAGAACATCGTAATACGTAGCTAATATTCTAGGCCCTAGAATCTACGATATTGTCAATGTGCAATTGAAACGCACGCCACTTCACACTATCGTTTCCTAGCATTCATACGGCGTGATTTTTTAGCTAGAGTCGTCAAACGCGATGCTCGCCAAAAATCATGTGTCTCGCTGAATTTCGTGGGCTTCGACGCCCGAAACCAGCGGGACTATACAATGTTGCACGCTAAGCAGTGACGAATCTGAAGTTCTGAAATTTCTAGTCAGATCTTTACAAAAGTGACGTCAATCGATTCCGTACAATTTTATATATAATGTTTGTTCATAACTGCTTTCTGCATAGGACGTGTAATAAGTGTATTTCATGTTCTGTTTCGGTGCTTTGCTAGTAAAAAAATGTCTAACCTAACGAACTTCATTTTCTGGGGACATCCCCTCATCTATTTTCCCTTTTCACTTATAATTCCTTTCTGCTAACGTAGAATATTGTAGCATAAGCACATTTCAAGTAATTAAAATGTACAATGAATTTTCTACGGTTGCAGTAGCAGCCGACTTTCCGTTTAAGTTTCTATAAGTACAACGCAACAGCTGAGAATTTCTTTCCTTATTACCGGGCAATCATCGATCTATCGGTATTACCATTTCTGTGCTGAAAAAACCTGCTGTAATACCGACCGGTCAAATCGGCCATGTCACGTGACGTGTCTACCCCCTTAATAGTTCATAACATTTTTTGCAACGTGTGCTTATAGATTCCATTTCGGGCAGAATGGGAGTAAGCTACGCATATAATAATTTTTATTGTAAGGTCAAACATAAAACTCCCCCAAAAATGGTACTTCTATTCTAGTCCATAGTTTATATACACAAATTTACATAAAAAGCAATTATCAATTTGCTAGAAAAATTGGAAAAGGGTATTAATTGTTAGTATATCATTTAAATAATTGAAATTTTCTATAAGTTGTTTTGATAACAGTATTGATCCTGCAAAAATACACAATTAAAAAAATAATCTCTCTACACCAAATAATTCCTGAGATATTCAATAAAATAGAGTTTCGACCCCCAACTTTAGGGGCTGTTGTCACCCTTCCACTATGAAAAATTGCCGATAAATGAATCGTCTTGAATACTTTTCCAAGAACTACTTCTCACAAATATCGGTGTGTGTGTATAGGTTCGACATGCTCCGTTGTGAGTTTTCGATGACCGACAGAGCAACGTACGTGTCAAGTACATCGATTCGTACCATTTAGCGATCGACGGCACAATTGTAGGTGCATTTACCTTAGCGTATAGAAAGAGATACTTTCATCACTAGCAGCTTTCACTCATTTGCGGTAGGACGGCAGAAGCATGTGTATCGTGAATACAGTCACAGACGAGGTATAGAGCAGACCTAACATCTAAATCATTTTTCTGCCCCGGGATTGTGGGGTCCTAGGACCGATTACCATTTCAGTGTCACATGTAACGTTATTGGTAAAATCTCGAAACAGATTCTAACCCTATACGTCGTCTTTGATAATAGTATTCATTTTGATTGTCGCATACCACTGAGCGCGTTATGATTGAACTATAGCTTGATGTTATAGGCGAATAACATTGATACAAGTTCAGAAGCCACTTTTGGAGAAACTTAAATTCTACGCCATAAACATATGTGTACTTTCTAAATATTTAAATTTTATGAATTTCAGGTGTATGTGTGAATCATGAAGCGGATTTTACGATAGACGTCCGAGGAGTCGCGAAGTCGAAAAATGATGATGACAAGGTCTCCTGCACAATTAATACACCTAGTGGTGGCAAACTCGAGGAGCTCGTTGTTCCTGGAGGAGACGGAACTTATCGCGTTAGCTATGTACCATTTGAAGAGGGATGTCATAACATAGACATACTTTATCACAATATCCCTATTTCTGGTTCACCATTCTCAGTTAATGTTCAACGAATCGGTGATCCTACAAAGTGCAGAGCATATGGGCCAGGGTTAAAACAGGGATACGTCAATAAGACCAACACATTCGTCGTAGAAACAAAAGGTAGAGTATTCGAATATTTAGTAAGTTAGATATCAGAGTGTAATGTGATGTAATTTAGACAAAAAATATTATTTTGGAATTGACACCTGAGAACGTTGTACAATTCGTTTACTTTCAAATGTAAATATTCTGTGAATTTGAAATAACACTTTTGACAAGGTTGTCCTTAAGGGGGTAGTGGACTATTTCAGCTTCAGAAAATCGATTATTTTTTCTTTACTGATTTTAAAAGTTTTACTCTTTATGTAAATTTTAAACAAAATTTCATGAAGAAATTCAAATAATTGTCGAAGTTATAGCAGGGAACATAATTGAGGGCACCGTCGAGTAAGGGCCTCGCAGTGCGATATTGGCCACAAGGGCACTTAACTTTGAAGCCGGTTTTCTCGAAACACCATTTTCGGAAACGGTGTACATCATAACTCTTGAATCAATGAATATTTTCGTTTAAAATTTTAACTGGGGCTTTAGAACTCCATTCTCTATCGTGTAGCAATTCCGCATCAACATTGGATGTTTGTAAAATATTTTATAACTGATTAAAAACGATTTTTCCCCGGAAAAATGTGGAAACAAAATTGATTCTTGTGTAACTTCCACAATTTTTGTTCAAATTCATCGGCAAGTTTCCACACTGTAGATATGTGTGTATAAAATAATCACCTCAAAGTATTTTGCTGTCAGATGATTGGTTCACCTGAATCGATGTACACCACCTGCAGCGGCGCGCCGTACAGGACTGTCTTCAACGATTAATAACTTCGACAATTTTATACATTCTGAACGAAATGTATTTCGACTTGCGAAATATTGATCATGCTTATTTTAGGAAATGAGATGATTGTGGGTTAAACCGTAAGCTGTTCCGACACTCGAGAGACGGTCAAAGAATGTATTTTTTGTTTCAATCCAGCTGATCAAAACACAATGAAAATAGCTCGTCGTGACGAGGCATAAAGTTTCATTCGCGATCCACAAAGAGTGACCCCAGAAATAGCCCCTTTTTAGGCCCACGATTTTGGAACTGAATTTTGTGCCAAATGATATCTTATGATGAGACATCAATCACGACAAATTTTCAAATTAAGGTGACAATTAGTTTCTGAGATATGGGAGGTGAAAGAAGTGAAAATTCATTAACGCGTCAGCCCATACGCTTCGATGTATTGAAAGAAACAAATATTGCACGTGTTAGTTTGCACCTTTGTAGCTTTTATCTATCACCTTTTAAGACTATAAAAAAAATTAGAAGTAAAAATATCCATTAATAACGGAATAGAAGCATCGCGAAGAGGACAACATCCTTCCCTAAATGTCCCCACCTCAAATTGTCAGATCATCCTCTATCCTTTCTCTCCTGTCTCTCAGCTTGTTCTTCTTCATTAGTAATTTCATTTTCCCTGCCCTCTCTCCTTCATTCTTACTGCTGTCATTCCTTCGCTACCTCCTTTCCTCTTTCCCACCTCTCTTATTTACTCCACCTATTCCTCCACTCCTATCTCGTTCAACAATTTTCTTACTGCCTTTTTTGCTTCCTTTCACTCCATCTTGATCCCCCTAACGATTACGTTCCTCTTTCTATCCTGCCTTTTCTTCCTCCCCCATGTCCTTTCTATTTCTCCCATTCGTTCCTCCATGCCACTTCCCTTTTCCTTCCATCTTCCTCCCCATCTCTTTATCTAGCCTCCTTTTGCCAATCCAGTCCTCCCGCCCTTTACTCTACATATACTTTCCATTGTTGTACCAAGGTGCATGGAGTCGAGATCCTCGCCGTGAATCCGAAGGAAGAACTATCCGTGAAGGTGCTCCGGGTCGTCCTTCACGGTCGTCGTCCAACGGGCTCCGCAGATTCGGGTGATAATGCCGGGACGGGAGGATTGTGTTAGAAACCGAAGGTGGGGGATCTTTGCTAGTTGCAGAGTTAGAACTCACCGTAGAAATGAACAAGTTTATTCTGTCCCGATCTGGGTTACAATCAAGCCCGATCTATCTCGTGTGTGGTCCGGTATTACCTCTCCGCGCTCATCGCTTATGCATAGTCTTATAGCCTAACTGAAGACGAAGCGGGGACCAGCGGGGTCTCCATCTTTGGCCCGCACTTCGGCGTTTCGCCATGTGCTGACGGCGCTCGCTGTGTCGTTGCCCGGACTTTGGGTGTTTGCTCGTGGCAATCGGAAAGCGCGGTGGTTACAACGCCTGATTGTCAGTTGGGTTGCAACATCATCCCGTCCATCATTCCCTCCAGCTCCCCTACCTGCTTCTCAATCTTATCCACCTTTCTCTGCATCCCGTCCCACTTCTCCCCGCATCCTTCATCTCTCTCTCCTTGATCCCCTTCTTTAACTACTCCATCTCCTCCCTACTTTCCTTCCCCTTCTTGCTGACTTCCGTCACCTCCATTATTCACTTGTTTCCTTATCCTGCACAGCAGCTCCTCTATGCTGTTCATCCTGTTCTCCAATGTTGGCGACCTCCCTGCCTTCCTACATTTACTGAATGCTTCTTCCCTTCCCATCCCTTCATTTTCCTCTTCCACCTCCTCCTTCTCTTCTTCTCTTCCCCTTTTGAAATACTCCCGTATCTCGTTACTGCTTTCCCTGGTTGCGGCCCCCTCCTTGTCCTCCTCCTCTCCCGTGTCTACCTTCCCTTTTGTTCGCGAAATTGATCGCGATGAGCGTGAGATGCCGGTGGGGTTATGTAATGAACGCACAGTATTGGTGAGAAGAGAGTCAATGTTTATTGTACACTCGCGGAGTGAGTCGAAATGTAAAAGAGTTACACGTGAGGGTGAGCGTGGGCACGTTGTGCAGAAAATGAACAATTATTGTCACGCTGAGACGAATCGCGCTGTCCAGAACACGTGGCCGCGTAACTGACCACGATCCACAATCGATAGCCGCGATGAGTTTGAGAAAGAGAGCTCGTGTGTGAGCTGTGAGAAATTGCGAGTTGAGCACTAACGTGAGCAATTTTGCGAGAATTCACGAGTTACAATGAGCAAAACGTTCAGAGAAACCGACGCGTCTGTACTTGTACTTTGCGTGAACAAGATTGAAGAGCAATATGGCCGATCGATTTCCGTTAGTCGTCTTCTCCAAAAGTCTGGAGTATCGAGCGACGTGGGGAAATGTGATTGGCTGAGCGTTCTGTCGCTGACACCTGATTGGTCTATCGATTGTGGATCGGGCTTGTCGATCCGCTGTCCAGGAGGTGCTGCGATGAGTTGGGTGTGGCGGAGATCGGAACTACCGAATCTCAAACACCTTTCATCCTACCTTTCTCTTTCTTACTTCCCATGCTCACCCCTTTTTCTCTTTCCTTGAACTCTCTTTCAATTTTCCGCAACTCTGCGCTCTCCCGCTCAATCCTTGTTAACCTCGCTATTCTTCCTACGTCTCTCTGTTCCGCCTCTTCCCTTCACCTGCATTCTCTAACCCGCGCCTCCACTTGTCTCCCTCTCTCCGACCCTCGCTATTCGTTCACCCCTTTCACTTGTAACAACCCCTTTTCTCTCCAAAAACTTGGTCCGCTAAACCACTCCACACTGTCACCTATCTCTCCCCTTTATCTCTGATTTTAATGAAGAAGTAAATTACATAATAATCTAATGTCACAATTTTCCATATTCGACATTTTTTATGTTTTTCACCAGAATTTCATTCTTAATCATGTGCAAACACTCAAACTTATATAATAGCCAGTTCACACTATCTCATGGAAATAACGATTTATACAGTTTTTAATATTTCATTTTGGTATATAATCCTCTTTATTGGTCCCCTAGGGGTTACAATCTCCTCTGACCTCGCTCCCTCCACTCTTTACATTTACCTCCCATACACCACCTTAACCTAACTTAACTTAGCTTAATTTAACTTAACCGAGCTTACCCTATCTCCTTAAATATTACAATATATACAATATATACAGATTGCGGATTGCGAATCCGCTCCGCCCACATGCTCGCTCGCTCGCCCTCCCTTCCCTTCCTCCGCGCCCCTCCGCACACCTATCCGCTCCCGGACCTCCGCTTCCACTCGTCTCCCCTTCCATTCCATTCCTTTTCTCCCATCTCCACTCCACTACACAACTGTCTCCTTTCCTCTAACCTCCTCATCCATTCCTCTCCCTCCCCTTCGTCGCCAAGCACCTCCCCCACCATATCCTTCCACCCCCTCTCTTACCCCCCACCCCATGCACTCCTTCCACACATGGTCCCATGTCTCCCCTCCCCTTCCACATACCCTACACCTCTTCTCTCTATATTCCCAGTACCTATCCCCCCCCCCTCATCTCGTTACCTAATCTAAACCTGGCCCCCCTTCTCCACCTATTTTCCACCACCCCTTCTTTAGGTACCCAGGCAACCCTTCCCCCTTCACCCATCGGTACCACCTATTATACACAGAGTCCCCTATCCTTTCCCACCTCTCCTCCTGCTGCATTTTCCTTTCCCTACTCACCAACTCCTCTCCTCTTAGTCCCCCAGACTCCCTCATCATTTCTATCTCTTCCAGCTTCCACCCCCTCTTCTCGAAAAACTGCTTCCTTTCTTCTTTCCACCTCTCCAGCCCCTTTCCCCATCCTTATTCTCCCCTTCACCTCCTCCCAGCACTTGCTCTCATATTTCCGCTGTACCCTGTTGTTCACGTTATATTACATTCCCGTTACTGTTCGTCACTGTGTTGATGTTCTGTTCCCTTCGAGTTACTACTGAGTTGTGTTATGCCGAGCGCGAAACGTAACATTGGTGTCAGAAGTGGGATCCGTGGCCACGGATCCCGATGAAACGCAAGGAGCTGTCGCGTGCGATACGCGAGGAGCCGTTGCGTGCGATCCAGCAGGACGACGGGGGACAGCCGCAGGAGCAGCGGCTGCAGCGAGGGACAGTCGCAAGAGAGCGCAACGACGGCGGTCGAGGCCCGTCAGAGCGACTACGGGATTTCGGCGAGGATGCTGTCGGGATGGAGGGGAACCAGGAGCTCATTGCTGGGTTGGCTCTGGAGGCTCGGGAAGCCGGCCCACGAAAAGGATCCGGATTTTGGTGGTATCGTTCGCGTCGGGTAATGTACAGGACGGTTCTCGACAAACGCGACGGGGGAGACGCGCTTTCGGCGAAGGACAGCGCGCTCTGAAGTCAGCTCCTTGGCGTGTCACGGGCGGCGTCGACCCATCGGTTTTGTGCTCCTCACTGTTTTCCCCATGTGTTTCCCCCACATACCCACTATCTCCCATATGCAATCTGTTACTCGACATGTTTCAATGACTCGTCCTGTTCTCCGCTTTTACCGCCCGTCTACACCACTGACAACTGTCGTGGACGCCTTGCTGCGCCGATCGTCGTTATACGAGGCCGAGTTGGGACGCTATGGAGGGAGCGTCGGAGAGTTGGTGGCGGAGATGCGACTCCGGTAAGGATGCGGAGACGTCCAGGAGTGCATGGACCGCACCAAGGGTTGGTGGGTGTGCGGCTCTGGGTGACGGCCGGGGATCCATGCAGTTGTGTTGCTGGCGAGCGGCGTCCCCAGGAGCGCGGCACCATCGAAGCGATGAAGACGTGCCTGGAGGGCACGAAAATTGCTGCAGCCGCGGCGGAGGGAGTTCGAGATCGAACACCGTCGCGGAATCGGCTCGGGATCAGCGCGGGTTCGGCGAGCCTGACCCCAACAGAAGTGGAACCCATCGAGCTGGGTCAGGGCTGGTGTGCGAAAGACTTGGGCGAGGAGGGCGACGGGGGGGAAGAATCAGCTGCAACAGTTCCGAGTCGCCCTTGGGGTAGAGCGGAAAACCCGGGAGGGGACGGGGGAGAGCGCGACAGGATTCACTCCATCTTAAATGGACCGGACTACGGAGGCTATCTCCGCAGCCCGGCCCTTGTCTTTATTGCCGTCAAAAGAGGGCGTTAATGTTTGTCTGTCTCTTTTGCAAAGGAACAGGTCTGCCGGAAGGACATCGAGGACGAACCCCTAAGGCCGACCGTGACTGAGGCTTCGACAGGGAACCGGGTCCGAGAGGGTATGACGCCGGAGCGGTGGATTCGTCGTTGGGCGTACCAGAGCGAAGTTCCCGGGACGTCGAGGGACACACGGAAGAGAACGGGAGTTCCGAAGGAGCTCCGTCGTCGGAGATTTCCGCCGAGGCAACTCTCCGACGCAGCGTTGAACGATTCACGAATCCTGGAATGGAAGACGTCGCGGGACACACGGAGGAGGACGGGACCGTCTTTGGAGTCCCAGGGACGTCGTGGGACACTGGAGCTGGAGCGTTTCGGCGGGGGATTCGTCCGGAGCTCTCCGCGGACCTCTTCGCGGGACCTACGGGAGAGGGCGAGGACACCGGTGGAACTGCCAGGAAGGATTCATCGTTGGACCGGACGCACCAACTGTACCACTGTACCCACGCCTTGCCCAGGGTTTTTGGGTGGTTTTCTCTTGGGCGTGAAGGCGAATGCCGAGGCGGTGGTCTGGAGGAGCCACGCAGCCAACACGACCACTTCTTCAGACCAGGGTACGAAGATTCGAAGGAGGGTTCGACGCGTTCGGGACGCCCGCTTTTCCGAAGGGGGAAGCAGTGTTGCGAGCACCCTATGAATGGAATCCATGGCCCGCTGGTGCTCGCGACGAAGACAAGAGCACAGCGAGAAGAGGGCGATCGGAACGATCGCCTGTCAAGCTGTCATTAGAGAGTCTTGTACCGAACGCCATAGCGTTCGGACGCGCGGGTTGTACTGTCATATACCGATTGTCCTGTACCAAATATAGTTGTGTCGTGCACCCCCGTGTTATTCTATTCCTTTGCGTCGGGGTGGCCGGCGATGGAAACACCCCGGCGCAACAATATCTATAAATACTACCACCATATTGTTTCCCTTTCTCCCCAACTGCCTATTTATTAAGTAGTTCAATACATAAATATTATCAATACAACCCACCCCCTCCTAAACCCCGTTTGACTCGGTGGCAACAGTCTTCTCTCCTCCACCTCCACCCTCAGCCTCTCCGCTACCACAGACGCATACACCTTGTACGCCGTCTGTGTTAGGGTTATCCCCCTGTAATCGTCCACCTTCCCCCTCCTCCCTTTTTCAGTACCGGGACCACGACCCCCTCCTTCCATCCTTCCGGCCACCCTTCTCCCCTCCACACCCTATTGCACATCCCCAATAACCATTCTTCCACTTCCGCGCCTCCATACTTCCACACCTAATTTGGGATCCTATCCCCCCCTCTTGCCATCCCATCCTTTAAGTTCCTTATGACCCTTCCTATCTCTTCCTTTCCTATCTCTGCCTCACCGTCCTCTCTCCTCCTTATCTCTTCACTCTTTCTCACTCTCCATTCCACACCTCCTTGCAGCCTCCTGATATATCCGTCCCATTCCCCCATTGCTATCCCTTCGTTCACCCTCCCCATCCTTTTCCTCCCCCTATTTACCACCTTCCACACTTGTCCCTCCGTTTTTACACTTTCCACTTCCTTCACCCACTTCATTCTCCAGCCCCTTCTTTCTTTTTTCCTCACATAACCTCCCATACTCCCTCTGTCTCTCATTATATTCTCTTCCCTCCCCTCCTTCCCTCCTCCACTTCCTCAGCTCTCTCCTCACCTTCTTCTTTTCCTCCCTACACTCCCCATCCCACCACCCTCCCTTCTCTTCTCTCACCCCCCGCCTTTCCCCATCTTACTTATCGCGCCCTTTATCCTATCCCGCAACTCACTCCATTCCTCCTCCACTCCCCGGTCCCCCCTCCCACCTCTTTTACCAAACTTCCATAAAAACTCCATCCTTCCCTCCTCCGTCCAGTTTCATCTGCCCCCTCCCCTTTCTCCTCTTTGTTTCCCCTCCGCCCCCATCCCCTCACTCCCCTCTCAGCCACACCACCACCGGGTGGTGATCAGATTCGATCCTTTCCCCTACCTCCATCCTTTCCACCTTCTCTCTTGTTTCCTCGTTCCCTATCACATAGTCTATCACAGTATTACCTCGTCCCCCTGTGAACGTCCACTCCCCCTCCTCGTACCCCTCTGTATTTCCATTCAATATTCCCCATACTCTTTCCTCTAAGCACCTGCACAGCCTCCTCCGTTCCTCATTCATCACCTTTATCTTTGGATCTCCTACTCCCCTCTGCCCTCCCCTCCTGCTTCTCGCCCTCCCAAACCTCTCCCTCTTCCTCCCCCGTACGCTCGTTAAAGTCCTCACCTATTACCACTCTACCCCCCCCTCCTTCTCTTCCATCCACTCTTCCAGCTCCTCTAGTTTCTCTTTCATGTCCCCATTCACATAAACCCCAACTGTTTTCCACCCCCCCCCCCCCCAAACTTCACTTTCTTCGCCACAATCACTTCCCTCCCAACTCCCCCCTCCCCCTCGCCCACTTCCAACCCCTTTCTAACCCCCAATATACATTCCCCCTATTGCTCTCCCCTTCTTGCTTTCCCTCCTAGCCCATCGCTTCTCCCACACGAACCCCCAAGGCAGCCTCCTTTCTACATACTCCCACTCTTTCTCCTCCACCCAGGTCTCACACAGCACCATAGCGTCCCACACCATCAGCCCCCTTCAGAACTCATCGTCCTCCTCATTCCTGCTACGTTCCAGAAAGCCACCCTCCAACTCCCCCCCCCCTTCCTTTCTATTCCCCTTTTTCTCTGCCCCCCCCCGCTTCATTCGTTTCCCTACTCCTCACACCATTTCTCCCTTATCTGGTCCCACCTTTTTACCTTCCCATCCCCCCCCATGTTCATTTATGCAACCTGCACCCTTCGTCGTCTCTCTCTCTCTCTCTCTCTCTCTCTCTCTCTCTCTCTCTCTCTCTCTCTCTCTCTCTCTCTCTCTCCATTTGCGCCTCTCTTTCTATTTTCCACTTCGCTCTTCTTTCCTCCTCCGTGAGGTCATTCCTTCCTCCTCCGTGACCTCCACTCTCTCCCTTCTCCCTCTTCGCCTACATTACTTTCCGCTTTTCCTCTCTCCCCTTCGGTCTAACCAGTACTATTCCACCCCCCTCCTTCCCCGTTCTTCCCAGTCTCACTACCTCATCATCCTCACTAGACCTCCACCCCCTCCTCCATCTCTTTCTCACCCCCCATCCCCCGTTTCTCCGGCGACCTCCTTGTCTTCCCGCTCCTCTTAAACCCTACCGCCTCTTCCCTCGTCTCCTCCCCCGCCTCCTCCTCCCTCTCTCGCTTTTTTCCCCAGAGATTGTCCACACTCCCCACGCTGCTGCCCACACTACTTACACTATCTTTTCTTTTCCTTTCTTCACTAGTACCCTTCTTCTGCACTTTGACCTTCTCCCTTCCTCTCAACTCCTCCCTATCCAATTATCCTTTTATTATCCTCTATCCTTCTACCTTTCGCCTTTCCGCCCGTTCGAATTTCCCACCCGTACGCTCTTCTCCCGCGCGGCGGCACCACTGTCCACTCTCCACGCTCCTTCCCGCCTTCTTCCGTCTACCGCCACCACCTAACCTCTAACCTCCCTACAACCTCCTGTATCCCTAACACCCCCAGTCGCCTGCCCTCTACCTTTATCCCTCGCCCCTTCCTCACAACTCCACTACCTTTCACTCACACTCTCCAGCCCTCTATCACCACGTCACACACTTTTTCTTCACCTCACCCAGTCCGCTTACTTTCACACGCACCTGTCACACACGCGACCGGAAACGGAAGTCCGACTGGAAACGGAAGTCATATTTTATTTTGGTAATTATGCATAAAAGGGGGCTGCAACTCCAATTTTGTTGAATTTTGGATATGTTGTAGAGGGGAGGATCGTGAGTAATATGCACTCTATACAAAGCGCGGGCCGATCGTGGTTCATGAATTATGACAAAAAGAAGATGAAACTTGTTACATTACATTTACTCTAATATAAGTGATTTCTGTTATTGACCACACCTGGGGTATTGATTCAATGTTTACATAGTTTATTAAAAAGTGAAATGAGGTATCGGTATAGGTTTGTGAATAAATTGGGGGGGGGGGGGGGGGAGGGTCCGTGAGACATTCTAGAATGCTTCTGTTTTATGATCGTTGGCCATGTTTCTTGCACTTCCACTCATTGTGCACCGCGTTATCAGCTTTTGTTCGTACCAAAAACTGAATACAGTAATCACTCGTATTAAACCCGACGAACGAGGCTGGCGGCAGGCGTACGACGCGTTGCACAGTGGTGCCTTTTCCCGAACAGCTGGCCAAAAGTCAATTTCTGAAGTGAATACCAGCTTGTTGATTGTATGGTACATTTAATATACATACATCAGTGCAACAAATGCCGTTTGAAAATTGAAAATATAGTGGTCGGTTAATGAGATATAGGCTATCAAAGTTGACGAAATTTCGTACTTTTTAGATGGCTTGAAAACGCTCGCACGTTTAATGTATCAGGCAAAGTTTATTTTTTAAAAATTCATTTGTAACACATTTTACCATCAAGATACGTGTTATAAACATACATTATGCACATGAGTAATGCAAAATATCTTTGAAGTTATTCTTGTACTTCCCTTCTCAAGATGTCCTAAATCCTACTCATATTTTAGTACAACGGAAGGAAAATAGTTACATTATTCACCGAACTTCACTCAGTTAAAGGTTTCTTGACGTAAAGCAATGTGTGAAGTATGATATCCAATTGCAAAATCTTGCGCATATTTGCGCCTTTTTAAGATATCTGCATTTAAAGTGCCTATTAGTATCTATCTACGCTCTCCGTGAACGAACTCTTTCAGGTCTGCACTTTTTGGTTTGTGGGAATTTTTTTCATAGACAATTATTAATAATAAGAGTTTCAATCTGAACTTCAAATTTTTTAAACAAAATAGCGAATCCAATATGGCGGACATGTATATTAAAAAATTGATATTACTTGTGCTCTCTGAGCTTTCATTTACATTCTCTTGGTGACATACTACCATTTCGAGTACCTTCAGAGGAATTTTTTTTTTGCGGTTTGGAATACCATCGGAAAGAGTAATATAAGGGGCAGAGTGCAGCAATAATCGTTGGAAAATATCCTGATTCGTCCTATTTCGGGATGTCTTAAGACTGTAACCCTTCCTGTACAGCTTACACAGTTTGTGACATGATTCCAGGACCTCTTCTGTAAAACACCCTATTGGGAGAACGCAGTTTTTGACCACAGAAGGACCATGGATTAAAACCTTATGTACCGTGGGCGAAACTGTATTTATCATTGTATTCGTGGTACTATATGCCACCCACGGTACATAAGGTTTTAATCCATGGTCCTTCTGTGGTCAAAAACTGCGTTCTCCCAATAGGTTGTTTTACAGAAGAGGTCTTGGAATCATGTCACAAACTGTGTAAGCTGTACAGGAAGGGTTACAGTCTTAAGACATCCCGAAAAAGGACGAATCAGGATATTTTCCAACGATTATTGCTGCACTCTGACCCTTATATTACCCTTTCCGATGCTATTCCAAACCGCAAAAAAAAATTCCTCTGAAAGTACTCGAAATGGTAGTATGTCACCAAGAAAATGTAAATGAAAGCTCAGAGAGCACAAGTATAATATCAGATTCATCAGAATCAGAATAAATGTACATAGATATAGACAATAATATTAGATATATCAATTTTTTAATATACATGTCCGCCATATTGGATTCACCATTGTGTTTTCAAAATTTTGAAGTTCAGATTCGTAATCAGCAACCCGAAAAACAATAGGATACCAATTTTCGTGCAGATCTATAAATTTTTTAATATACATGTGTCCGCCATATTGAATTCGCCATTTTGTTTTCAAAATTTTGAAGTTCAGATTCGTAATCAGCGACCCCAAAACCCCCCGACCACCAATTTCTGACAAAATTGAAGTACGTTTTGAGGGTTTTGCCGCTTTTTTGCGATTTGAAACCACTGTGCGTTGCGGACACTATTCCGTGCGGCCAATGCCGCGAGTGAGAAAACCCAAGAAAGACCGAGAGGGTACCAAACAGTTGACATGAAGTTGCCGTCGACTCTTTCGTTTGCTCTCACTCGTTGTCGGGTCCTCTCACTCTCAACCGAAGGATTCCAAGAAATGTTTGGGATAGTTACCGGGCGTACTGCGCATAGGAAAAACGGGGCTATAACGAGGATTTACTATATCCATCTTGATTACAAGTTGAATCAAGAAAGTCACGTAATAGAAAGCGTATTTTTTTATAATGTACAAATTTTAAACATGTACCTTAATAATTTATAAATATTTAGATGGTGGCAACGGCGGTTTGGATTTATCTATGGAAGGAACTGGTGAGGTAAAAATGGCATGCAAGGACAATTACGATGGTTCCTGCAATGTTGAATATGTACCAACTAAGCCAGGCGACTACGAAGTTTCTATAAAATTTGCCAATAAACACATTTCTGGGTCTCCTTTCCAAATTTCTGTCGTGGACGAAAAAGAGGCTAGCAAAGTCTCTGCGTATGGACCTGGACTGGAAGCCGTACGAGTAAATCTTCCAGCAAAATTTATTGTCGACACATCGAAATCTGGTCCAGCACAATTGGATATCACATTAAAAACCGATAAGGGACAAGTTCAGAAACCAGTCATTGAACGGCGTGAAAATGGCTTATATGAAGTTACTTATCAACCACCTCCAGCTGGAAGTAACTTGCAAGTAGGAGTAACATATGACGGAGAAAATGTACCAGGAAGTCCCTTCAAGCCAAACGTTTTACCTACCGTAGAGACAAGTAAAGTTGCTTTGTCAGGACCTGGAGTAGCACCTGTTTGTACCGCTTCTTTTCCAGTTGATTTCATAGTGGACACCTCAAAAGCTGGCTACGGTGCCCTCGAAATTCAAGTTCTGGTAAGTGAAGAAAGTTTACTGAAGAAACCCCTCGTTTCTGAGATATTTATTTCGTTCTTAAGGTACGTATCGACTTTGCGAGGATTGCTCGCGACACACGCCTCGCGGAGTGGAGACTACCTCGACATAATCACTTTGTACCAGAGACCAGAAATAACAGTTATTTTTTAATGTTTTAGAAAAAAATCATTGAGAAAAAGTTAATTTTTATTCAAATGGAAGTCAGTCTTCATTAAATACTGCATAAATTTTCCGAAAAATGAAGTGATTTAAAAATTATAAGACTTATCTGTTTTGGTTACTGATAACCATTATTGTGGAGGGAAATATTTTTTGGCCACCAATAACCGTTATTGTCGATGGAAATATTTTTTGGTCACTAATAACTGTTATTGACGACGGAAATTGTTTTCGGTCACTAATAACTGTTATTGACGACGGAAATTGTTTTCGGTTATGAATGACCATTACCCATACAGCACACTCCATTGCAGGAAGGTTCCAGCAATGGTTGCAGGAAGGTTCCGGTGCAGCACCGGAACGTTCCAGTAACATTGATGGAATGTTCCATGAAGGATCCTATGTCCGCCCTTGTGGAACATTCCACGGAACGTTCCGGCCATTCTCTGGCAATGCTCACGGAGCGTTCAGGACATTCTCTGGCAATGCTCACGGAGCGTTCCGAACAGTAAGGCCAAAAATAAAAATATCGATAGTATATATTATTTTATACTGTGCTGCGAGAGACACGACGGGGACATGAATGTGTGCAGAATCGTAGTAGTATAACGTCTGTACGTCATTAATAATAAATATAAAATTTTTTTACCTCAGTAAGATTCGAACCCATGACCTCGAGCACCGTAGACGAACACTTTACCGCTGCAGCTACAACTATTGATTGAAAGGATTGCTTACGTATTCGAACTTTACCTCCTACCGTGCATAACTTTAAACTCAAATTATTAAAAAATGAAGGCTCGTTTTGACATTATTATTAGGGTAAACCAACCAGTGAATGACCGAATTGTTGAATGAGAAGCCCTGTAAATGACCGCATACTTTTATTAAGAATTGTACTTATTAATGTTTGTTTAATATGCATAACTAAAAATATGGAATATTGAAAGTGCAACTACACTCCATTTATAAACATATAGTATTTTTTAAATTTATAATTTACATTTCTTTGCCTAATGGTCATTCACTGGTATGCGGTCAATTACTGGTTGGTTTACTCTATTATTATTATTATTATTATTATTATTATTATTATTATTGTTATTGTTATTATTATTATAAATGGGAATAGTCCCATAGTTTACATAAAGCATACAACAATTGACCTTACATCGTCTACACAAAGCGTAACCTAATATACAGGAGAAACTTTGAACTTCCTACTCTGAATAATATAGTGTGTGTGAATGTAAAAAATGTGTAGCCAATTTATTTAACAAATCAATGGTGTGTATAAATGTTTCTCCTTTTTCCATAAGGATTTTGTAAAAAAAATGTACATATACAGTAATCTGCACCTACAATAATTATTATTGATATCAATTAGGGAAAAGTCGATAAAAGAATCGATTCTGGAACCTTTGTTGTAAAATGTCCGAAAAGTTGCCTGACCATTGCCAGAGAATGTCCTGAACGCTCCGTGACCATTGCCAGAGAATGTCCTGAGCGCTCCGTGACCATTGCCAGAGAATGTCCTGAGCGCTCCGTGACCATTGCCAGAGAATGTCCTGAACGTTCCGTGAGCATTGCCAGAGAATGTCCTGAACACTCCGTGACCATTGCCAGAGAAAGACCGGAACGCTCCGTGACCATTGCCAGAGAATGTCCGGAACGTTCCGTGACCATTGCCAGAGAATGGCCGGAACGTTTCATGAGGCTGGCAGGAACGTTCCAAGTGGCAATGTTCCACCGCCACATGGCTGGAATGTTCAAGGAAGGTTCCTATGTCCGCACCGAGGCAACATTCCACGGCAACCCCCATGGAACCTTCCTGCAAGCTTCGGGCAACGGAGTGTGCTGTATGGGTAACGATGAACAGAATTTTTTTGGTTACGAATAACCATTATCATTGACGAGAATTTTTTTTGGTTATGGTATAACCAATATATTTTGCGAGAATTTTTTTTTGGTTACGGTATAACCAATATATCTTGCGGATTTGTTTTTTTTTAGTTACGGTATAACCAATATGAATTACGGGAATTTTTTTTGGGTTAGGGTATAACTATAGAATATCTGGAATGCGAATTGTGGGTATTAAGAGCCGTGTCGCGCTGTTGAAAAGAGATAGTTGCTGTGCGTAGGATGGTGTTTCACTCTTACACACACGTCTATATCTGCCTGTACTCAAATTTACTACAGGATAGAAGTACATTTACTACAGGATGGTGTATAATACAGGATAGACACCCATTCAATGGCACTATTTCTCTTGGCTTGGCCAATCCAGGTTTTTCCGTACCGTGTTTGCATTCCAGATATTTTATAGTTCAATGAGTATAACCAAAATCGCTTGCTGGAATTCTGTTTTGGTTCCCGGTAACCAATATCGACTGCGTGAATTCTGTTGTGATTACCGATAACCAATATCGATGGCGGGAGGTTTATTTTGGTCAACCTAGGCCATCATCAATTTTTTTAAATATTGTTACGAATAATTTGCCCTGATAGCCAGATCTGGGGAGCACAATCTGACGTCAGAACCGTAGTCGTCTGTGTCCGCATTTGGCTACGTTCTGAGGTGCAGAGCCTGATGTCAGAGCCTGATGTCAGAGCCTGATGTCAGAATTTTCAAACAATTGCCTACCCGTGACGTCACATGCCCGTCCCTACCCTTACATAACCATCAAGCAGATTCTACATTATATTAAATAATTAATTCTACTTATCTAAAAAAGTATTTATTTTTTAATAATATAGAAGACCGGTGGTTACAATTGTTACAAAATGATTTGCGCATATAAATACGAAGAGGGACACATTTAAATTTAAATTCAAATTTACAAATCCACGTCCCGTAACCACTGGTACCTCGTAGGGGCGATATCAGAAAATTTCATTCAGTATTTTGGACTTCTGTTTTGTGGAAAAGCATCATATTTCCTGTTGTGTTAGCGCTGAAAACAAACACAATATTAGTATCAAATTAAACGTAACGTATGAATAAACAGGATACATGCGATACTTACATCAGCTCCATCACCACACAGTACACACTCTAGGCGATCATGCATGCTCCTGCGAACATTAACATTTATAAGAAAACATGTGTTAAATTATTATCTACTAAACAAGACGCTAAACATTCGCACTTTGCGCATAACCATACTTTTCTGTCTTGCAGATGATGTGAATGTCGATTTCCCCGACGTAGATAATTGTAAATTATTCAATTTCATAATTACATTTGCCTTCTGGATACGTCGAGATGATTTGTCTGGATATTGATGTTTGAAATTACTTGGAATATTCTTCGAACGTACATCTTCAAACAGAACGGATACCACTTTGAACAAAGGGTATGTAGGTAGGTAGATGTACCACGGTAGAGGATCACTATATGTGGTATAATGGGCTACGCTCGGATTGGCTGCGCCATAGTGTCAAAACTCCTGATTGGTCAAGACTCTACGACCAGTTTGCGTTCGATTTCAAGGTCTGAGATGGCAGTCACTGGTAGTGGCAATCAGTGCCAACAAAATCAAAGAATATTCCACGCGATTCTATGCATCAATATCCAGACAAATCATCTCGACGTATCCAGAAGGCAAATGTAATTATGAAATTTAATAATTTCCAATTATCTACGTCGGGGAAATCGACATTCACATCATCTGCAAGACAGAAAAGTATGGTTATGCGCGAAGTGCGAATGTTTAGCGTCTTGTTTAGTAGATAATAATTTAACACATGTTTTCTTATAAATGTTAATGTTCGCAGGAGCATGCATGATCGCCTAGGGTGTGTACTGTGTGGTGATGGAGCTGATGTAAGTATCGCATGTATCCTGTTTATTCATACGTTATGTTTAATTTGATACTAATATTGTGTTTGTTTTCAGCGCTAACACAACAGGAAATATGATGCTTTTCCACAAAACAGAAGTCCAAAATACTGAATGAAATTTTCTGATATCGCCCCTACGAGGTACCAGTGGTTACGGGACGTGGATTTGTAAATTTGAATTTAAATTTAAATGTGTCCCTCTTCGTATTTATATGCGCAAATTATTTTGTAACAATTGTAACCACCGATCCTCTATATTATTAAAAAATAAATACTTTTTTAGATAAGTAGAATTAATTATTTAATATAATGTAGAATCTGCTTGATGGTTATGTAAGGGTAGGGACGGGCATGTGACGTCACGGGTAGGGAATTGTTTGAAAATTCTGGCCCTCAGATGGTTTTGTTGGCTGTGCCTAGCAGACGGCAGAATCTGCTGCCGATCTGCTGCCGATCTGACATCAGGCTCTGACATCAGGCTCTGCACCTCAGAAAGTACCCAAATGCGGACACAGACGACTACGGTTTTGACGTGCAGACTCTGCGCTCTCGTGCCAGAGCCTGCTTCCAATCTGATGTCAGATTGATGACAGATGGTTATCTGGGTGTATTTATGAACGATGTACAATGAATTATAGAATTTATATGTTTTAATCAATAAAAACACATACGTGATAATCATGTATTTTATTAACTAGGGCCTAAAATCGGTGTTATGTTTGACAAATAATAATTTGTTCAAATTCTGTTCTGATAAATTGCACCGCCGATCGTCCAGCATCAATTTCAACGCCGAAAAGGCTCTTTCAACGCTGACTTGAGTAGCCGGAACAGCATTGCAAATTGTTACCAGTTTTGATATATACGGCATTATATATTTTTTGTCTTGCCAATAAGCCATGATCTTTACCTCTATATCTACACGCTTTTCCTTATAACTATCAATTTCAGTATACATTTTGGCAAGTTCTGTGGAAGTTGTAGCTTCTGTTTCGTCATCGGACGACGAATCAACTTCCATCTCATTAATTGCTTTTTGTAACAATGACACAGAAGTGCCGTTTGTACTTGGCATCGCATCATTTTCTTTACTAGTGGCCTCCGCTATTTTGCCAATTGCCCTATCACTCTAAGGATTGCATAAATTAATAAGAAAATTACATTACCTATTTCAAGAATTAAATGACAGCTATGATATACATAATGGATACCTGTTTTAACGAAAGCATTTGTGCACCGATTATCTTTAGATGCGTTTTAGCATTTGCCTTCTGGTCTGCTGGCAATGGACGTTTCAGCCGAGGGTCTAAAAAAATTGCGACATTAATCGCGTCATTCTTTAAAAGCTGTTTTTCTCTTTCTTCTATATGATCCAGAATCAGTCCAGCTGCATTTGAGGTTATAGTTTTTAATTTCAATTTCAAATTTAGCCATAGTGTATAAAAATCACCAAAAAATAACTGGCTTTTTTGTAGGTTTAATGTAGCTTCATTCAATGGAGTGAGTACTTTCGCCAGATCTTCGATTGTATTCCACTCCTCTTCCGATAAAGCTAGCGGATGTTTTTAATTTTCCTGACTCTAGGAGCCGGTGTAGCATGTCGTATGTCGAATTCCAGCGTGTCGGCACATCCATACGCGGCTTTTTTAAACCTAAATGTTCTAATGAGTATCTGAATAAATAATATATTATGAATAAATTAGAGCACCGTGCGCAATAGTAGGAGAAGCTACAATAATGTACCTAAATGTAGGAGTTCTTAATGTCTTCACTACTTCGCGAGCACGGTCTATAACTTCGTTCTTATTTTCGGTAAAGTAATCTCTCATCGCAAGTTGCAGGGTATGTGCCGCGCACTTTACTGATATAGTATTTGGTTTTGAACAAATTTTTTCTGCCAACGTTTCCACGCTTTGCTCGTGATTTTTTGTCTCTAAACGCTGCTTGCCTTTTTCCAGTTCAGTTAAACTTTCAGAAGAAAATAGTTCTAACGCTTCCACCATATTCTGCCCGTTATCCGTAGTGATCGTGTAAATTTGAAAAAGTAAAAAATACGCCAAGTACATGAAAATGTCGAGGACAAAAAAGAGTATTATCAAAAATCACAAAAAAAGAAAATAGTATACATGAAAAAGTCGAGGAAGAAAAAGAGTATTATAAACAAATAAATATAAAAAACACAAAAAAAAGACAAAGAAACATGAAAAAGTCAAGGACGAATAAAGTATAATTATCAAATAAATATAATCACATAAATAAAAAATAAAAATTTTTATTACAGTATAAAAAAAGATGTGAAATCAAAATGAGCTGCAAGTACATCACAAAAAATAATAATATAATCACACAAAAAAAGAAAATAATAAAATCACACAATAAAGAAAACAACATAATTACAATACAAAAAAAGATGTGAAATCAAAATGAGCTGCAAGTACATAAAGGTGCTTTCCAACTGCGCTTAAGATGACATAACTACATATACACAGCTAAAATGCTGTGTTCATACATTCCATTACTCATATCGCGGACATTTTAATTAACCCATCAAAAAGAATCCCATTTAAAAACATTGTCGTAAATTAATAGCTTTACAAAATTAATGATATACAAAAATTGCGCCAATTATAACAATGCCTATTTATACAAAGAAAAAAATGTATTAAATAATACCCATCAAAAAGAATCCCATTTAAAAACATTGTCGTAAATTAAAAGCATTACAAAATTAATGATATACAAAAATTGCGCCAATCGTAACAATGGCTATTTATACAAAGAAAAAAATGTAATAAATAATACCCATCAAAAAGAATCCCATTTAAAAACATTGTCGTAAATTAAAAGCATTACAAAATTAATGATATACAAAAATTGCGCCAATCATAACAATGGCTATTTATACAAAGAAAAAAATGTATTAAATAATATTAAGCAGATATATTTTTATACAAATAAATATTTTAATACGAATAAATATTTTATTCAAAATACTAGGCGCTGCGCCCCGAATTGGTGTTGCTAAACTGAATAAATATGTATAAATTGCATTAATCTTTTTTTCTTTCTTTCTTTCTTGTGCGTGCGGTCGTGAATGTGCGTATGTGTGCGTGTGCATATGCTACGTATGATATTAGAGTTAAATATATGTAGAATAAATCTGACTGTGTTTCTAATATGTATATGTATAATAAGTATATGTTTATGTATTTTAGATTGTAAGGGAGTTATTGTAAATTATTAAGATTAAATCAATTAACATTTTTTCGGTTGCGCAGCGCCAAGTATTTTGAATAAAATATTTATTCGTATTAAAATATTTATTTGTATAAAAATATATCTGCTTAATATTATTTAATACATTTTTTTCTTTGTATAAATAGCCATTGTTATGATTGGCGCAATTTTTGTATATCATTAATTTTGTAAAGCTATTAATTTACGACAATGTTTTTAAATGGGATTCTTTTTGATGGGTTAATTAAAATGTCCGCGATATGAGTAATGGAATGTATGAACACAGCATTTTAGCTGTGTATATGTAGTTATGTCATCTTAAGCGCAGTTGGAAAGCACCTTTATGTACTTGCAGCTCATTTTGATTTCACATCTTTTTTTATATTGTAATTATATTATTTTCTTTTTTTGTGTGATTATATTATTTTATTTTTTTTGTAATGTACTTGCAGCTCATTTTGATTTCACATTTTTTTTTATATTGCAATTATGTTATTTTCTTTTTTGTGTGATTATATTATTTTCTTTTTTTTGTGATGTACTTGCAGCTCATTTTGATTTCACATCTTTTTTTATATTGTAACCATATTTTTTATTTTTTATTTATGTGATTATATTTATTTGATAATTATATTTTATTCGTCCTTGACTTTTTCATGTTTCTTTGTCTTTTTTGTGTTTTTTTTTATTTTTTGATAGTACTCTTTTTCTTCCTCATTTTTTTCATGTATACTATTTTCTTTTTTTTGTGATTTTTGATAATACTCTTTTTTGTCCTCCACATTTTCATGTACTTGGCGTATTTTTTACTTTTTTAAAGTTTTTTTTGGGGATCTCACTTCTTTTTACAAAGCTATTTCATGTACTTGGCGTTATTTTTTTTTACTTTTTTAAAGTATTTTATGGGGATCTCACTTCTTTTTACAAAGATAATTCATGTTCTTGGCGTCATTTTTTTACTTTTTTACAGTTTTTTTATGGGGATCTCACTTCTTTTTACAAAGATAATTCATGTACTTGGCGTCTTTTTTTTTACTTTTTTGAAGTTTTTTATGGGGATTCTGAATTTCAGCTTCTTCTTTTTTTACAAATTTTTCACTGTCACGGGCACTAAAAGTAAGGATAAAGTTAGGAAATCCCAATAAATTTTTATGTATCTTCGTTACACGTCCACGCGTTTACGGCGCACTGCAGCCTATCGAGTGATGTTAGAAGATAAAGCGCGTTTGTAGCCAGTAAAGCTTACTCGGAATACTCGGAATAGCGCAAAGCAGCTCAGCGAATGTACTTTTATTATTTTGTGATTAAGGATAAATTCTACGTAAGTTTAACACCTACGCAAAAAAAAACATGTGCACTGCATTGCCGATCTATATGTATTATATGAATGTATAGTACTTTGTGTGCAGTACATAATGCGCGAAGAAGCTTAATAATGTGGTTATTTCATTTCCTCATGCGGCAGGGTTACTTTCACTTTCAGCTGTTGAAATAATTCTCTTCGTCTGCATCGTTAACTGAAAAATAGGACACATTTACTAATTATTTATAAATTATCACACGTGCTCATACGTCAAGATCATTGCATCATTGAATGAACAATTGCGTATGCAAAACCCTACCTGAAAATTTGTGCGTTCATAGTCTGACGTAGATCACACTGCATCATCTTCTGCTTTGATTATCTGTAAATATATAAAGCCACATTTTAATTTTGATTATCTGTAAATATATAAAGCCACATTTTAATTATATACAACTTAACGTAGAACTTATTATTTATAGAAATAGAGTGGCCTTTGGCTATAGTGAGTGTACAAACTAAATAATGTGTCCAAAGGAGGTTAGAGCGTATGGCTGAAACTCTTGTTGCAGGAAATTTAAATGCTAATGGTAATAATTGAGCGAAAATGAACGAGAAGATCCAATATTTTTAATGCACAATTTATTGGTGTTGGAATAAAACTAATTTAGTATGTTTATTGGTGAATTGAAATAATGGGAATCTAAAAAATGAATGAATTAATGAATAGCGTGGCAACTACTGTGGATTTTATTATTATTTAAAGTATTACGAATGTCTTTCACAACAGATTGAAAACCATCAAGGGAGATGTGTTTTCAGCGTACTTTCTTCACTAATGTGACCTGCTTTACATTGCAAGCAGTCCACCATACTCTATTTTCTTAATAATTCTTAATGCTATATCGTTTGACAAATTTTGTAGATTTACCTTATTTGACAAATTTCTAGAAACTTGTGTGAAACAAGATGCTCTGTCTATTTATCTAATCGTCTCCGGACAACCTCCAAGCCTGTGCGTCCCCTTCATTTCTATAAGCTTTACATACAAACTCTAAATTAAAAATAATTTGCTGGTATAATAAAAATATCTGTCAATTTGAATGCAATGCAATTTGTTATAATATATATATTTTGTACATGCATGGTACAAATTTCCAGAAACTTATGCGATAGAAGATGCTTCTGTGTCGAACCTTCTCCGGACAACTTCCAAGTCTGCGACTCTGCATAAAATATCTATTAAAAAAATTTGGCGATCCACCTTGTTAATTGAGACAATAATTCAGTCTCCCATGTAGTGTAAAAACTCGTGACGTTTCAAATTTAGACAACTTACCTTATTTGACACTCGGCAGGTTATGATGAATTGACACTTGGTAGGTTATAAAGCGATGACACTTGGTAGGTTATAATTCAATAGTATATACACTAGGCGACAAAATCGGCTTCCCTCCGGAAATTTGGCAACGTTGCATGTCGGGTCCCCCTGTGTCGAAGAACCACTAAGGCTGTGTTCCAATTCACGCATACTGCGCATGAAATTGGTGGCATCGTACGATTCCGTAGATTTTCTCTCACTTACCACCAATACGATGCCACTTCCGGTGCAGCAAGCGGTGCAGTGACTGCTCCTCCTTTGAATTTCTGCGATTGCAAGTGAGAGAAATTCTAGGGAATCGTACGATGCCACCAATACGGTGCCACCAATTTCATGCGCAGTGTTGCGACTCTCGTCTAGCGGCGCGTAATTTAAAATCCAGAAGTGTGAAGTTCGAGGCGAATCACACGAATGTAATAGGAAAGGGAGACAAGGTGAAGTTCGCACAAGCCCGAGGGGTTTGAAAATAGTTAGAGATCTTTTAATGAGAGGACTTCAAGATTAAAAACTAATCGATATCCACTTGGCAACGAGTGTTTGAATAAATGAACTTCTCCTTCCTTCCTTCTCCTAGGTGTGAAATTCCAGCGCCATGTAGTTAAACGCTTGTTGTTGTGTCAAATCGACGAATAGGAATTCAGTTAATTAATTAAGAAATTTGCGATTGGCTCTTAGAGTCTTAGACATTTTGAAATTAACAAAAGGTGTACAAGACCCGAGGGACCGTTTTTTGGAAGCGTCACTCGAGCCTTGAAAGCAGAAGCGAGCACACGTTCAATTAAAAATCCTCATAAACTCTTTATTTATTGTTCAATTATTTCGTTGCGTTCATTAAAGTTATCAGTTATGCGTGTTTTAATCGTTTTATTATTTTATTATCATTAAAAGTATTATTCATTTTCTTAAAAATATCGCGTCCAAGGAGCAGAGTGCCTTAGCACTCCACGGGCATCGTTCCTCGCCAAATTCCCCACGAAGGATCCAAAGAAGACCAAACGGCCACGCAACAGCAGTATGCGTGAATTGGAACACAGCCTGAGTTATACCTAGTGACAATGGTGACAATTTTACAAGTTATTACTTACAATTAGTTTGCTAAAATGAATTGTGCTTGATAAAACATTACACGTAAGAGGATGATGGGCTCGATTCCTCATATATTAGGCAAAGAAGTAGCATGTATCGTAGGTAGAAAGTTTTTAGACTGCCAGGCCGAAGTCTAGGTAAACACACAAAATCCCCATATCGGTGTTCCAGAACGGGAAGGCGAGGGAAGGCGTTTTGCCCGCCGCGACCCCAAGGTAGCCGTCGTCCGCATAAGACCGTCTCACTTGCACATGAACTCCCGTGCAGCGAATATTCTATATATTTGTTGAATTAGCACGCTTTGACTGTAACACAAGCTCTATTAAAATATTTTATAAAAAATAATTCAATCGAGATCAAGAATTACGATCACAGTACACAATTCACTCAAGTTAAAAAAATCACAATCACGGCCGTGATTTAACTTCAATCACGACCGTGATCGTGAATCTGCGATCACTGTGATAAATGATAAAGTAAAAATAAACTAATAAACTAATAATACATTGATAATTTATTATCGTTTCAATTTATTCTTAAACGCCCTGGAAGCAACAGTTTATTGTCATTCCAGTTGTGACGGTAGTTACTCCGATGATAAGGATGAGGATGGTTCGCTCAGTCGGTATGTCAGGGTTGATTAATTCCTCTCCTTTATTAAACCCCCCCCCCCCCCAAAAAAAACACGACTCATGTATGAAAGAAGCTAATTCCCTTTAATTCACTAAAAAAGTTCACCTGCAAAGATTGTGAAATCATCTTTGCTAATATCAATTGTACCTTTAATTCACGAAAAACATTAAAAAAGTTCACACGCAAAGATTGTGAAATCAACTTTGCTAATTCCAATTGTATTCTCGTTCTCCGCTCGAACACTGATTCCTCTGTCACTTTTTATACTTGACATTCCTTTATTGGCCACAAATCAATTCAGAGCTCAGATTTTCAGCTTCGGTTTTAAGGAATTAGCGGGCGTTGTATAAGAAAAAAACTATGAATATAAATTTATTCGTTACGAAAATAAATCGTATTTTTGTAACGAATTTCTTCAGCTTTGATTCCTCTGTTTGCTTCTTGTACGTCTGCTACATATCTGTAACCTCAAATTTTTACCAATTTCGCCAATCAAATTCTCTTGAAACTTTGGAGGCGTGCGTAGTTCGAATGACAATATGCTATTTTAAAAACCAAATAATCCCGAGGGGGTCAAAATTGTACCCAATCAGTAATAATCAATAAATATAACCCATAACCACAAATCCAAACGACTTTAAATCTTTCTCTCGCGGTTTTACGAAAAAGACAAAAAGCCGCTGCGAATACGCCCGCCACAGCCACGGCATCGGGCAGCTTCATAGATAAGCTAGAAATCAGAAGGATAATAGCTGACGCAAACATGGAGATGGACCCAGAAACTTTAAGTATACTCTACTATTTTTCTTATTATAATTTTTTTATAATTTGTTTAAACCTAAAAATATTTTTTTTTTACAAATTTTCACGGCCTCCTCGGTCGCCACGGCCGCCACGGCCACCACGGCCACAGCCACGGCCATAAATCTGGGCTCGCACCAGCTCCTGCACGGTGCTCGTCTGCGGGCGGAGGCTTATGGCCTGGGCCCGCACCATCTGGAGGGTGGCCCACGTCTCTTGGCGGGCCCGCACCTTCCAGCCGCTCCTCTGGTGCCTTTTCGTCTTATATCCTCCTGTATTTTAATAAATGTCAACAATAATATTATAAAATTTTATTGATTTTTTGCACGCCCAGAAAAAATTATTCGCCTCCCCTGATACAGGCTAAACCGGTCAATTTTTATATTGATAAAACCTAAAGAGGTCTTTATATAATTATTAAGAAATAATACCATCTGCCGTGGCCGGGCCCTGCATATTTTGTTAGGGGGGACAGGGTGGTGGTGGCGGCGGAGGCGCCGTAGATGCGGCTGACAGCGGCGGCGCCGTTGTTCCGGCTGCTAGCGGCCTCCAAACGGGCTGGCTTCCCGACACTTTGTTTGCTGCCATTAAAATGGCAGCATCATTCGAGTCTGGAAAAATTAATTTGGCTAAATGTATTTTTTTTAATTTTTATTATTTTATTCTTCTGTATGTTTACCGTTACTAAAACTTACCATCGAGAAGGGCGTCCTCGTGTATTTTCTGCTAAAATTAATAAACAATTAATTATCCAAAATGATCTAGAGTTTTTAAAAGTGGCGTATGATAGAAGAAAGTGATATATGTTAAGTATCAGTGGATATAGACCGTAACTATATAACAAGTAATGCAACAAGAACATATTGGATACATAGAAGCATATTTTAACTCAGATGTGTTTTATATTTCTAATCGTTGGCGTTACAGGTCTAATTTCTTCTAGTTGTATTGTTCTTATACAGTTTTGGTCTAGGTCCGCTGATACCGTTGGCCAAGTGCAACTCTGCTATGAGTTTATGAATAATAATAATAGTAGATTTTTTGTTATTACTTACAGTTTCTGCATCCGTCTCCATGTTCACGTCAGCCATTATCCTTTTGATTTCTAGCTTTTCTATGAAGCTGGCCTAGATGCCAAGTTAAGATTTGATAATCAAAGAATACTTCTTAGTAAATATCGATCTATCGAAGTTTTTCATTACGTTTTGCTTTAAGTATCATTCACAGACACTGCGGCTAGCGACCCGAACGCAGCGGCTTTAGACGAGCCAAGCCAATTCGCGGTGCCACGAGCCGTCTGATCGGTCATGGCTTGCCGAGTCGGGCTCGCCAAGCCGATTTCACGAGCTAGACGAGCCGAGCCAGTTTGCGGAGCCACGAGCCGTCTGATCGGCCATGGCTTGCCGAGTCGAGCTCGCCAAGCCAACTAGACGAGCTAGACGAGGCGAGCCGGCTCGCGGAGCCACGAGCTGTCTGATTCCACCTTAACGTTGGTCATTGGGCCACCCTCCAGGCATTGCGAGCTCAGGTCGTGAGTTTTCGGTCACAAGCTGCAACCTTACCAGATTTAATTGCGGCCCAGTACCGTGGCCGTGGCCGTGGCGGCCGTGGGGACCGTAATTTGTTAAAAAAAACATTTATAAATTGTTTAATTTAATTATAATATATTATAATAAATAATATATATTTTTTCAACACCTGCATGAAAATGTGTGTTTTTTTACGCCTGCTGAGCGGGAGCAAAATGACCAATTTCAGACCTATTCGCGTAAAATTTTTCTCCCAAGGGAAAAATACTTTACGCGCATGCGTAATCGCAATTTCTTACTTTCCTCCCAAGGAATCTGGACTTTGACGTTACCCTGTGGTATGAAGATGCAGTTGTTCGACTAATCGTTATCGATTTGTTGGAATATAAATACATGTATTAATTAATTTCGTCAGAATAAAAAAGCAATCGAATATGCATATTTTTTGCGAATCGCTCAGCAGGCTATCAAAAACACACGTTTCATGCAGATGTTGAAAAAAATATAGTGCGTGACACGGAGAGAAGCGATTTCGCCTCGCGTGAATTGCTGCCCGAGCGAAGCGAACTTCACACTCGTCGGAATCGCTTACTTCTCTCCCTTGTAACGCAATATACTATTTTCTCCTCCAAATTATACATTTTTCCATTGCATTCTTTAATTAATGTTGCCAAAAGTCATCCTTTCCTGTTTGAGAATACCTGTATTGTTTTATTTATTTTATCTATTCGTTCGTAACGACTCATTTCTCGATATAAATGGTGTATTTACAGAAATTGTGCTTAGAGTATATACGACTAGCGACCCCAACGCAGCGGCTTTTTGTCTTTTTCATAAAACCACGAGAGACTGATTTCAAGTCGTTTGGATTTCTGGTTATGGGTTATATTTATTGTTTTTTGTTGCCTGGATGTTTTTTTCACTCCCTCAGGGTTATTTGGTTTTTCAAATATTGTATTGTCATCCGAACTACGCTCGCCTGCAAAATTTCATGACAATTGGATTGCTGGAATTGGTTTAGATTTGAGTTTTCAGATATGAAGCAAACGTCCAAGGAGCAAACAGAGGATCGAGTCTGAATAAAATCGTTTAAAATGTATGGTTTATTTTCATTTTTGCCGTTGCAAAAAAAGAATATACACATTTCTTGTGTTTGTGGGCCATTTCGTTTGATTAATTTTGTCGTTGTCAATACATTTCCATGCTGATGTACCATCACGTATCATGCATGAATATGAACCGCTTTGAGGATGACGACCATTATGAAATACGGCACTTAGTAATTTATATTTTTTATTACATATTGATATCGGTTTTGGAGCAGCTGTTATTTTGCAATTAATTTCTGTAATAATGTCGCCTTTTTCATCATAAGAGAACAAAAATAGTTGCATTATAATAATTTTTGGCGGAGTAGTTATTTCAATTTTAGTAAACATTTGCTCGGAGCATTGTGCGCATGATTTTTGCGGTCTCGGTTTCCAACCAATCGGTAAAGCAATATTAACATAATCTTGTAAAGTTATACCTTTCTTCGACTTTAAACACAATTCTTTAACGGGCAAGGGGAGAATATAATGCTTGTTAGTGGTTGTTTCTTTATGAGGACATTTTCTGCACTGTACAGATGTTGTCATTTCCAATTGAATTATTTTTTGGAGCCCTTGTAAATTTTTGCATAATGCTAAAAGAAATTCAGATGCGTCTTGTTGAACTTTTTGCAAAAACTTGCCTCCTATGAAACTTCTAATTTTCAAAGTAGTTTTTTTTTTATGTTGTTCCGAGTAATCATTTATGAAATCTCGAATTTCGTGGAACTCTGTAAACTCTAATAATTTTGTTTTGATTACATTACATTGTACAATACATTGCATGATAGCATTTGCATAACTTGATATTTGATCAGTGTTAGGTATTCCACGAATTTCTATACAATCTTCAGCATTATCCTCAATGGAAATTTGATGAGCTAGCACTCTTTTGGGTACGGCCCACAAATTGTCTCCAATTTTTTTATGTTTGATGTTTCGAATTTCGTTACTTGGAAGTGGCGGATCATGAGTAGCCCCTAATTTGTTATATTCAAGAATTGCCGATTCACTAGCTGCCACAGATTGCGGGTCAAAGTTAATCAAATGAAGTCCTTCCAAAGTAGTGATTCTTGAGAGAGCCACATAAACTTGCCCAGTAGAAAATGCACTGTTGCCAGCGTCAATGATAGCATTTGCCAAACTCAAGCCTTGACTTTTGTGTATAGTGATACCATAGCTAAGACATATGGGAAATTGTTTTCTAACAACGAACACCTTTTCCATTACTTCAAATTTAACGGAAACTCTTTCTATAGCGCATTCTTTGCCTCCTGGAAGGACAATGGTTATTTTGTCGATATCATCTTTTTTGTCAATAGATCGGGTGACTGAAATAATTGTTCCAATAGTACTGTTAACGAGTCCTAAAGTGACGTCGATGTTCCTACGAATCATAATTCTCGTTCCAATTTTTATTGTTATACTTTTGGCCAGACCAGCAGTTCGTGAATGATCTTCTTCGTATTTATTTAATAATTTCGTTACTTTATTTTTTAAAAATTTAGAGCAATTCAGCTGGTCCTGAGCAATAAGCTCGATCTTTTCAGATTCAATTTTTTCAAGCATTGCACTGTTAAGAGTTTCACACAGGTGGCATGTAGGTAACAAGCACACAGTGTCAGCAGGCAAATGATTGATGTATTCACATAATTCATCAAGTTTCATTGAATAACTTGACGAGTTGAATTTTAGTTGTCTCGTTTGCAACAATTGCATATCTGAAGTCAACAGTGTGCCAAAACGAATTCTCGATAATAGTTGACGGTATGTTTCATCGCCTTTTTGACGCATATTTATCGTTAATACTTTGTATTGGAATAAAGACCATAAATTGTGAACTGCTAAGAATCCTAGAAACTTTTGTACCTGTTCGCCAGACATTTGCAGGTAACAAGGACCTTCCGGAACTGGAGGGAGTTGTAGTAAATCTCCGATTACCAGTATATGCTTTTTACCGAACCAGCCCTCGTCACATTCATATGTATTGAATATATCCATGAGACGTAAGTTTATATACATCAATGTAACATTTGATATCATCGATACTTCATCTATTATTATTAATGAAATATTTTTCAATTCATCTCGTAATATTTTGAGAACGGCGTTAGACAATTGTTTATATTTTTTTGTTGTACCGCCATGTTCGACAGGTAATTGAAACAGTCTGTGTACTATTAAACCGTTAACATTGAAAGCTGCGATTCCGGTAGGCGCCGTTACAGCCGTTTCTTTACCCAAATTTTGTTTTATATAACCCTGGAGAGCTTGAATCAAGCGACTCTTACCGGTACCACCTTCTCCACTGACAAACAGTCTCAAAATTTATATTTTTGAATTTATAGCTGAAATTACTTTATCGAAAATACTTTTTTGATCAATATTCAAGCCAGCAATCATTTCCGAAAGCTCATCTCCGTTAACATTATTAGCAGCGTCATGAAAATCTTTCATCGCATCGCCAATTTCGAAAGGTTCACATTCTAATGCATTTTCATCACGGTCATTAGGATTATTTTGAGATGGTTCATTTTTTTTTTGATTTTCCATTTCCTTAACGGCTTCAATGCATTCTTCTAAATCAGTCAACTTTTTATGATAATTCATTGCTTCTTTTAAAATAGTTTGTACTGTTAAAAAAGACTCTGAGTATGTATCACATCCATTTTTCAATTCATCTATATCTCTCCAAGGTTGAAACAACAATAGTAGGGCATAGAAATATCTTTCTGGCGGAGTTTTCGAATTATTCCTGTAGTGATTTACCAAATAAGGTATTTTTCTTTTTTTGAAATACTTATTTCCTATTTCGAAGTATTGGAGTTCGGAATCATCATTATTATCTTGATCATCGTCATTATTGCAATCATCATTGTTTAGTGCCTTTTTCGTATCGTACCATCTTGCAAACTCGTACAAACTCAGCGATTCGTGTTGGACTGGTTGGTTTGGGTAGTAATCGTCAATTATATTTGGGAAGAATATATCAGTCGATTCAGGATCCAAGTTTTCTATTTCTTTTTTGCGTTTAACTCTCCGATTTCTGATTACATTGACGTCTAACCATCTAATAGTTGTTTCGCTATCCGTACCGTATAAAGATATTCCTAACAAAGTATCGGCAGCTTCAAGAGCACCACATTCTCTATTATTTAAACCTTGCATTCCAATATTCCATAAGCGAGCACATAATGATTTGGTTGATTCAACGTCTACAAACATTTCAGCTGCATAACTTTTCTCATGTTTTGTCACGTATTTAGTGCAATACCAACACAGAGTAGTTGAGTTTTCACCTACAAATTGGATATCCATATTTCCTTCCCATGCTGTTAAGACAATTGGGTTATAATCGTTAATATTAACTTCTTGTTTGTCACGGGGCAAATCGTATAATCTACTGCGACTTCTTAATTGCTTTCTACCAGCTATAGATGTAGCTACGTCTCTCATCTTTATGTTTTCTGTAACAAGTCTAGGAAATCCAAATCGACACACTCGCTTTATGCGATTTTTATTGTTCTTTTTTGTTCTCATGCAATACGAATTGTGATGATGCCTTTGATGGGTATTCACACGTCTATACAAAGTAGGCGAGATTTTTGGATGTGGAAGTCCACATGTGACTTTGTATGAAAGCAGCTACTATTTCATCTGAATCTTTGCCTAGAATAGGAGCATCTTTGATCCATATTAATAGGTGGAAATGTTGCAATCCTCTACCTTGGTATTCTCTTCTCCAGAAATAATGTACCACGTGCCCGATTGGATTATCGATAGAACAAAGAAACTCTAGCATCGCGTGAAATTTGTTATCGAGAAATCTTGACACGGATAGTGGATCTTTTGTTAGAATCTCATTAGTCGACATTTTATCCATAAATGGCGTATTTACTTCTTTAACGTATTCAATTAAATCTGACCATAACCATTCAGATGGACTGAGAGTGAGAAACCAGGTAGCTGGCCCATAATATTCCAGCATGCATCTCAAATTACTTCTAGGTATATGCCAGAACGGTTCTGTATTTGGAATTCGAGAGAATATAGTCGTTAAGTTACGCTCTAGAAGGTCCTTTTGTATTAGATTCAAATATGTACTTGCTGTACATTTTTCTTTTGGATTAATTACGTTCAATTTTTTATAAATACCAGCTTTCAAACGTCTAATATTTGTTTGATTCAATAAGAAAAATAGGTATTGCACGTCCAGTCGAAACTGAGAATGTTTAGATTTAAGCCGTGCTTTAATATATTCATATTCAGTCAAATAGACTTCTCTATGCTCATGTTCTCCATGCATTCCATAAGGATACAAATGTGGGAAGCATTGGAGATCAACGGTCTTACAATAAATATCAATTGGCGCGTCCTCTACCTTTTTTTGCTGATATAATGTAGTCGATTTTTCATTAATCCTTTTCTCGTATAATGGATAAATTGTGTATTGTTCGTAAATATCATCGTCTTTATCAGCTTGACTTACCAATGCAGGTAATTTGATTTGTTTATCAGTGTTTTCGGCTGTTTTGTTTTCTTTTTGTGCGTCGGACTCGTCTATTTTATATTCAACTTCCGGCCAATCATTTTCTAATAATTCATTTGGATTTGGAGGCAAAATGATATTTTCATATAGGCGATTTATCTGTTTCAAACGTACCAAAGCATTATACACGTTTTTTACATTTACAAGATGTTCCCAAACCGTTTTCGCTTTTGTGGGTAAACTACGCACCAATATGTAAAATTCTGGATTGATATTGATTGGATCTGTTGGTTTACAAATCTTTTTGAGCGTTTCCTCTATTGGCAATGGCAAATGAAATGTTCTTCCTTTTACTTTCTGGATCATATGTTGATGAGGTATATTTCTTTTGGCTTTCGAGACAGTTTCCATTCGTTGGACAACTTGAAATGCTTTTGCTCTTTGTATAAACATTTTTTCATACTCGTTTAATGCAGATATTTCTTTTGGCATTTCTTCAACATATAACTTATTTTTAACGCAAGTTGGAGGTATTTGATTCCTTTGAAATTTTTCCTTACAATATTTGCATATGAAATCACTGTACAATCCGTTTTTCTCTGCGAAAACACTAAAGTTTTCCCATGATTCTGATGTCAAGGGCTTCCTCATATCTGCAATTTTGATCACTTCTTTACGGTAGCACAGTTTTTCGCATGAAATGCACGCATTTTTAGCAGTATCTAATGTTCTTTTGGTCAATTGTTTAAAAGCATTTTTATATTTAGACATTATGTTTTGTTCATTTAGATTTTTTATTTCGTACGATTTCGGTATCGTAGTTCTACTCTTCTCTATCGCTTCTTTACTAATTGTTTTTAGATATTCTATATCAGTGTCATTTAAACTCTTGTCAAGATTCTTTATATTATTGCACTGTTCCAAAATTCTACAAATAAGGTAGTTGACCCGATTCTCGATCGCTTAGTGATTAATTGAGATTGTATTAGGTTAAAACAATTATTCTAGTGGAGAAAGAGACAAAAATTTGATCACTATAATAAGTTTACGTATTAAGGGGGTAGACACGTCACGTGGTCTGGCCGATTCGGCAGGTCGGTATTACAGCAGGTTTTTTCTGCACTGAAATGGTATTACCCATAGATACGCAGCTGCCTGTGCACGCGAGAGGGACCTGTTTGCTATTTCCGTATTCTATTCTGAATAAGGAAAGAAATTCTCAGCTGTTGCGTTGTACATTTTAAACAGAAAGTCTGCTGGTACTGCAAACGTAGAAAATTTATTGTACATTTACTTGAACTGTGCTTATGCTACAATATTCTACGTTGGTAGTAAGGAATTATAAGTGAAAATGAAAAATAGATGAGGGCATGTCCCCAGAAAAAGAAGTTTGTTAGGATAGACATTTTTTAATTAGCAAAACACTGAAACAGAACATGAAATACACATCCTATTCAGAAAGCAGTTATGAACAAACATATATAAAATTGTGTTTGATGTTGAATCCAACGCGTGCTTATTATGTGGTCCCTCCTCGAAGTGACAGAAAATATAACCTATGTATATGCTATAAGACAATAAATATTTAGCGGCTATTTCGTTGTATTACGCTACATTGGTGAACTTTTCATCATCCTTCCGAAACATTATTATTACGCCGCAACAGTGTCTTCAGGAAATCGGGTATAACATATAGGTTATATTTTCTGTCACTTGGAGGACCGGATTTTCTGTCCTCGAAGTGACAGAAAATATAACCTATATGCTAGACCCGATTTCCTAAAGATACTGTTGCGACGTAATAATACTGTTTCGGAAGGATGATAAAAAGTTCACAAATGTAGCGCAAAAAAACGAAATAGCCGCTCAACATTTATTGTCATATAGCGTACACATAGGTTATATTTTCTGTCACTTCGAGCAGGGGACCATAGACATATATAGACGGCGGAGCGTAAGCTGAGGGGGGTGGCAAGGTTAGCGGTAAGGGGAGCGATACGAATAAATCGGATAACGCTGTGGTTATGCATGCCGAATGCATCCGAAGCTAACCGACGTGCCTGTATCTGAACCCAGGGGGTGGATACTCCAGCAAAACTTTTGGTTTAGTATTTGCACGCCATCTACATTATGAAAGATTTTGTTTGAACTAAAATTCAATATGGCGGCACGTTCCGGGAAAATTAAATATACTCAGAATCTGCATACTGTAATATGTAGAATAAGAAATACATTTGTTGACACGTTAAGAAGATTTGGATATGAAATTCAGGTGTTAGAGAAAAATATTTAATTAAATTTGCAGCAACTGAATTTAATTAAATATTTCACATTCCCCTGAAGTTTCTTATCTAAACCTTATTATTGGCATAATTTGACATTATTTTGCCAACAATAACTGATAATGCCAACAAATGTATCTCTTATCCTACATTTTGTATAAGATACTTAATTGTAAAAAATACAAGTAGAGATAAGGATTAGTGAGTGGTTCAGATTTTTCTTTGAAAAATGTTCCATATATTGAGTTGAACAGTTTGCTTAAACGCTATAGTGCTAAGTTATTATATTAATTACTTATATTACATTGTTAATTTATGTACATATATGTATTCCGTCGTACGCGACCTCCATATACATGGTGTTCCTCTACCTATGGTCAATACTTCGGGGGATGATTCTACAGGCAAATATAAGTCGAAAATTTAGAGTGACAAATTTGCTGTAGAGGCTTCGTTTTCGAGAAAATTGACTTTGAATTTTACTTAAATACGCGTACATCGTAGGTGCTTGTAGACATCGTAGCGGGATTTCGCCCCAAGCAGGAACCGACGAGTTCTAAATACAACATAAAGGATATTTTACTTATTATTATCGTAATTATCATAATTATTACCAATATTATGTCATGCATACCTGCGATACCCGTACCAGCTTGGCGCACGTTGTCTGAACCGTACTCGGCGCCCTTACATATGCAAGTCATTTGCAACGTAGATCCTCCTCTGCATCTTTCATTCTGGTTTTTGTCTGTCTGCTCCTGTGAACTTAAAGGGTGAATTAAATTTATTATTTCCTTCCCCACATTTTTGAGAAAATTACGGCGGCGTCGATCCTCTCGCCTGATCGAATGATCGGCGAGGAAAATTGGTATTGCTAACAGTCAGTGAATCTGCACATTATAGTGTGCTGTCGACGCCGAATCGATACAATTATTTCTTTGATCAATTTTTTGAGAAAATTACGGCGGCGTCGATCCTCTCGCCTGATCGAATGATCGGCGAGGAAAATTGGTATTGCTAACAGTCAGTGAATCTGCACATTATAGTGTGCTGTCGACGCCGAATCGATACAATTATTTCTTTGATCAATTTTTTGAGAAAATTACGGCGGCGTCGATCCTCTCGCCTGATCGAATGATCGGCGAGGAAAATTGGTATTGCTAACAGTCAGTGAATCTGCACATTATAGTGTGCTGTCGACGCCGAATCGATACAATAGTTTTATGATCTCATTAATAAATTCACCGTATTCTACATTTCTTAGTGTACTGAATACGAGCTTGCTTCGCTAAGTGTGTTTGAGCTCTAGCACCCGAGTCTTTACATTTTAATAATCCGTTAATATTTCTGCACCAACATGTAACATATTCTAAAGTGATTAATCGCAAAAAAGCCTGACATAGGGAATCAAAATGTTCAGTGCAGGTGATAAATGAAAAATCTAATAACAGTGAAAGCGGCAGAATTAATTTTTCTATAACTTCTTTTTTGAAGCAACAAAGGGGAATATTCGCCTCCAAGGTACTGTGGGCCTCGTTCAATAACGCATGGAAATTATGAGAATTGCAGATGTCAGAGACACATATATGACAGTGTTTGAATCTAACGTCTGTGTATAGTTTCATTAATACTCCCGAGATTTCTATACAAGTATCAATCGGGTTGAATTCATTATTATTAAAAAGAACATATTGGTCATCACTATCTTGGGTGTCTATAGAAATACTACTCTCTTCTAAATTCTGCGCTATTAAGGCAAAATTGCGAAGTGAGAACAGTGCTGTCGCCTCATCATCTTGACAATTTCCTTTTACAGTTTTGGCAGAAGTTAAATTGTTAATCAGGAGAGATTTAAAGGAGTATTCGAATTGCATGCAAGTAGGATTAATATTTCGTCTTCCATGACTCCTGATCATTCCAAAAAAATTTTCTAGTGGATCTTGATTCACATTACGCGGTGAAAAACTTGTGAAATTAAGGTTTTGCAACTCCTGCCATAATTTTCGAAATCCGTCCAACGTAAACTTAAAATTTCTCAGCGATGGCACGTCTTTAGACATTTTCGTGTTCGGATCTACGAACCGGACGTTATTTTCCATGCAATAAATGGCCTCCTTCCAGAAAGTCGAGTGACAGGTGTTGACGGTGACTTCCTTGCGGAGATCGTTCTTCGTGTTCTTTGAATCCTGTTTACTGCCGTTGATAGAATCGAATGAGTCGTTGAAGAATTTCACGACTTCTGAAGTGGTCACTCCTTCCTTTATTGGCATACTTTTAGTTCCGTCAATCGTCAGTACTACACCTTTAATACAAGTTAATTGTCGAATAAATGAAGACATTGTTCGACTCAAAACTTAAACTGCAGGATTCACTCTCATCTTCGAGATTTTATTCTTTCTAATGTGGCCATCATGAAGTTTAGGCATTTGCTTTTTTATCGAATTAAGTCTTTTACTATCGATATCGTAAGCTAGCTGTACGATATCCCACGAAGCAAAATATCATTCTTTTTGTCGCTTGTCCTTCACAGTTTCACATTTTTCCACAATTTCTTCAATGAAATCTGGTGTCAGAAGGTACTTTTTTACTCTTTCCAAATTATTTTCATTTTTCTTCAGACGTTGTGAAAAACAACTTCGATGTCTTTCGTTAGAAAATTATTTCTGATTCCCTTGATTAAATGTGGGGGGTCAAATAGTGGAATGATCTGCTGTCCTGAGAGTTTAATTCGCCCAGAAAAAAACTCTGTTCTCTTTAATGCATGTCGATTTCGTTTCTTTTAACAGATTATTTATGCACGACGCATTAGTCTGTCCTTGGTCACAGACTGTGGCGACAAGCTTGAATCCTGATGTAGTTATTGCTCGCACTATTTCTTTAATACATCGCATCAATTGTACAGCACTAGTACTTGACTTACAAAAGTTGTAAGTTAATGGAATTTTCCACTTTGTATTAATTCCTCTGAGCATGAAGACAAGTGCGTGGTCAGCAAACTTACTGGTTCTGGCATTACCCCAATCTTCAAATCCCATGATTTTGTCTTCCTTCTGACTATAATAAATTTGAGCTTCTAGGGAAACTTCATCCCAGAGTAAGACACATACATTGTCCTTCTTAGACATTTTCAACCCTTGTTCTTTTAAATGATCGAAAATAATTTTGTTCACACCAGGTTTTAGCGGAATTCTTTGTAGAAAGGTTCGCATAGAACGTGGAGTTGGTAAAATGAAGATCTTGCTCAGCAGTCTGTAACATTGTGCGGACTGCTTGAAAATAGCTAACGCTAAAACCTTGTCATCTAATGTAAAACGTCTAGCCTGAGGAGATTTCTGCACATTCCGAGTCAGCATTTTTAGAAAATGTGTTTGTTCCTTGGACAGATTCTTCAGTTTGTTCAGATCCGCCGTTGCCACGAACTTTTCAATAGTCTGTACACGTTCCTTTAGTGTTCCTAGCTTATGTACATCCCTAGAGTGCTTCCTCAATAATTTAGTCGCTATTCCATATAAACGTTTAGCCACTGGCGTCAACTTGTTTTTCCTCGTTACTGACCCAAGAAGTATTCGGCTTTTAGAAGTTTTTGGAGTTGACATGGCAATAGCTTCCTTCGAAGCAGAATCATCTTTTGAAGATGACGGCTCTACATTCTGCACACTGGATGGAGATTTAGATGCAATATGCCCATCACAGTGTTGAGTAGTATTATCAAATGTGTTCTTTAAAATTGATAAATTCTTGCTATTGTTGTCCAGTGCTTCAGAAGGACTGCAAGTTTCTTGCATGTATATATCATTCGAACTCGGTAAAACTTTGAAATCCGCAAACCCACTCAGTGAATTTTTTAGTGTACAATTCTCCTGCATCTTCTCATCTTCTGCGACGTCGATATTCCATATAATTTTCCAATCTCTTGTATTTGCAGGGGATGCAGTAGATGATCTAGAATTCAACCTTAATTGCGGTACAGCATCGTCTTTTAATACTTGGCGAAAACGTGTAATTTTGTAGGCACTTACAGGAAAGTGTAGTTGACAAACTTTGTAGTTGCACAATTCATCAGATGTAAGACCATCCAGGTTCGGATTATTAATTGCCTGCAACCATTGTTCACTCCTTATCACGTTCTTAGGGAAGCTGTGTCTCTTCGTATTGCTGTTTGAAGTACAACCTGGCACTGTGCATCGCCAATGTACTCTTGGTCCTCTCCCTGCAGATAATAAAATTCATTTTTCTGTATTTTAATAGCATTTAACGAGTGCATTTCAAAAATAAAAGTGTTAAGTTTAGAAAATCATTTTTAATAATTTTTATAGTAAATTGAAAGTTTTGATAATAGAGTTTATAACCTAAAAATACAAAAACATCACGAATATTCAAATAAACAAGTGTCTTAAATTTAACTGAAACCGTACATAAAACTTTCTTACCTGTCTCCCTCTTTGCAGCTGCTCTACTCTTTTGCACATTCATTTTAAGTTAGCAGTAAACACAAGTAAAAACTAGCGTTTCACTCACGTTTTACTTCTTTTCACTTATAAGACAGTGTCAGTCTCAGCCGATCGTGTATGTACAGACACAAACACAACTAAACCGCGATACTAACGCCATCTACATTATGAAAGCCTCCTCCTTCCTGTCTAAACGCTATCTCGGAAGTTCCCTATTCAGTTTCCACCCACTGTCTGAACCTATGCCTTTACCCCTCCAAGCCTTCCTTCCCCACGCCGATAGTCCCATCTTCTGATCCGTCTATATATGTATATGAAGGGAGCCACGTAATAATCACGCGTATCCAGCCTGCGCATTTTTTTTATGAAAAAATTGTTTAAATCGGAATATTTTTAACGAAACGGGCTTTCAATTCTGCAAACAAATTTTTCACGTAATTTCCTTAATTATGGTTTGAGTTGTATCATTTTTGGGGCCAATTTGATTGAGAAAGTATAAGGAATCGATTGACGCCACGATCGCAAAGATCTGATTAGAAATTGCAAAACTTCAGATTCATCAGTGCTTAGTGCGCAACATTGTATGGCCCCGCTGGTTTCAAGCGTCGAAGCCGACGAAACTCAGCGAGACACATGTGTAAAATAACATATTTGCAGTTTTATAATTGAAGATGTAGTGAACGTTACAGGACTGTCCTTATATATGGCTATCACAAACAAAATCGCCTGACTTGTTAGACATGAAACCGGGCATACAAATGGTTGCGCATATCGCCGAAAGCATCAGAAAAAATATGTACAGCCTTCCAATGTTTCAATTGTTGAGAAGCCTTTGGGCTGAGTTTATCGGGAAAGACCTACCCACCCCACTGTTTTGCTTTCTCGTTGCGAGCGTGGACCTTGGGGTCCTAGTAGACCGCCCGTTGACAGCCGAGAACAATAAAACCGACGAGCTAGATAAAATAGCCAGTACAGAAAAATAAAATGTTCGTGTTTTTGATAAGTATTGATGAAAGTATTACTGATGAATTTTTTAGGATTTCCCGATGAAAATGATATCAAACATGGAGCAATTTGATCAATTTTTATTGAACGTAGAGTATGTTCTAATCATGTATTCGTAAGAAAAAATAGACTGAACTGGTTCGTGTCTTGACTCACCAACAATCCATGAGTGGTAACACTCTCATCAAGGTGTAATGAGAAATTTTGAACATTTCGTATTCAGTACTGGATGACTCAAGTCGCCGTCGACCGAGGGTGTACCGCTGCTGCGCTATTTCACTCGCACTCGGTTCACATCGTTCGGTCTCCTTGTCAAGCGGTTCGAGCGAGGGCCCTGATAGGGGTGAATTTATTTGGGAAACAAAAGTCGCGTCATTCATGACACCTACTCGCGAACAGATATACATATGTACGAGAAGAAACAATGCAATTGCCTGATGACTTGAAGCAACATTTCAATTGGTAAATGCATGAAACTCTGGGATCAGGAATTCCGAACCCAGTGGGGCATATGTAAGAACTGGCGAAATTCAACAATAGTTCGTCGTCTAAATTTTACAATTAAAGTATTTATTTGACGTGAATATAAAGTTTGTTAGCAAAGTCTTTCTCGATTTGAGTTCTGTAGAAGGCTGATTTTCCTTCGCCATGGAAAGTCCCCTCTTGTCCTTCTCGCTGGCAATCATGCGACTCGCTGAGTTTCGTGGGCTTCGGCGCTCGAAACCAGCGGGGCCATACAATGTTGCGCGCTAAGCAGTGACAAATCTGCAGGTCTGCATTTCTAATCAGATCTTTGCGAAAGTGGCGTCAGTCGATTCCTCATGTTTTCTCGATCAAATTGGCCCCAAAAATGATATAATTCGGACCAAAATTAAGGAAATTACGTGAAAAATTGTTTGCAGAATTGAAAGCCCGTTTGCTTAAAAATAGTCCGATTTAAATTATTTTCGGTCAATTTAATCGGGAGAATGCCAGGAATCCATTTGTGGCACTTTCATATTGATACGATGAAAAATAAACAAATTCTGTTTCTTTAGAATCGATGACACATCGCCGAGCACGGCGATCTCGCGCGGCTCGGGACACAAAGGTTCTCGTCTGTTATTCGAACTTCTAAGATCGTATTCAGATTTATTGGCCGGTGAGTTTCGTAACTAGGGGTGTGCAGTTACCCGATTTTTCGGGCTCGGGACGGGCCGGCAACTTTCGGGCGGGATCGGGCGGGATCCCGATACTTTCGTATTGCTCGAGATCCCGACAGTTTCGGGACCCCGAGACTCGATTCAGGCCACAAGCATAGCCGCCATGAGCGACCAATTTGATTTCAGGTCGGCTCGGCAAAACTCGGACGCGATCGGACGATATCGTTACCAGTAATAGATTAAAATTATTACCTGAGAACATAGAAAAATTATGTTTCTTACACGTTAATTTGAAATAATAAAATATTCGCCTACTGCATATTGTTGTTATTATGAAACATCTAGGAAATATTCCTTTTTGTATGCTTATAGTTCGTACGTTTTCTATTTTAAATCTGAACCTATCCGGAAAAATATAATACCCTATATATTCCCTTTACATAAAGTACTAACAATAAGTATGAAGTATATTTTATTCAAATTTTAAAATATTGTCGATATAAAAATAGTCTTCTTCCCAAGTTCTGAACATGGTATTTATTTAAGTACGTATATTGACCGGCCAATATATTTGAATACGACCTTAGGATAAAGATATAATGAAAGATGAAAAATTATTCGAAGCCAAAGATGAAAGGCCTTCGAATAAACAAAGGAAACTAATAAATACCCGAAGCTAAATAGAATTTTAGATTTAGGGTACACACACCCTCCCCCCAAACATCGTGTCGATCGGCCACTGGGGCCATTCGGAAGTATATTCTTTTAATTAAATAATGCCCATCTCTGCATAGGAGTGTAAAGAATTACAAAAAAAATCAAGGAGTCAACTGTTGACCGATTTGGAGACTTTTCCTTGTTATATGTTATATACAATAGTCAGAAGAATAATAATAAAAGCAATAATTGCAAATAATTGCTGTAACTTCCACATTCTGAAAATATGATATCAGTAAATCACTACTTCCAGTGTTATTAAAAAATTCCAATCTCTTTTTTTATTTGAAATAATGTGGCAATATAATTATAAAATATATTCGGCAGCGGTGATGTATGTGTTACGGTAAAACCGTTAATTTAGTAAATGCAGACAATTCCCAGCAGTTCCTAGTCAATGTATGCCTAAAATGCATATAACCTAACCTAAAGTCGTCCGAAAATGCATGCAATGACTGCATCATGCTTTTACTGTGGCTTGTGTATCCAGCTAACGCTTCAGTTTTACTATGATTACCTACTCCGGAGTAGGCGCCATCTCGTGTCCACTAGCTCAACTAAATTTGTCACGTGACTTGCTCTGTATTATCGCCAATATGGCGGAACTCGTATTTGGGAATGCAATCACGGGGATACGTTGTTTGTCCTTATATGAACAGATTTTACGCTGGACGAGGTCTCATTCGAAAGAGGAAGGTTCAATGCACAGCGCTCTGGTCATCGTTTGAGTCACAAAACTCTTTTAGTGACCTAAAAATACTTGGATTCATGCGGGTGTATTTTGTCAACTTTTGCTCTACTTTGAACACTCGTATTATTAGATATCAACACAATTTGGTCCAACCATGACCAGAGCGCTGTGCACTGAACCTTCCTCTTTCGAATGAGACCTCATCCAGCCCAAAAGGGTCTAGCAGGATAAGCGTGGGCAAACGGCCCTCATGCCGATTCTTGGAGTTGTTATTTTTTAAATAATGCTCCTTGCCTGAAACACCATTATGTAAAGTTTTAGATCGCTACCCTCCCGTGTAAGGGTAATACGGGGGTAAACGCCCTTAACGTTATTATTTTTTTTCTCGGTTACTACTTAAGATATTTGAATGAAAAAAAAAACGAAAAATAGCTACATACTAACTGTACTTCATATATTTTTCTCAAAATTTTAACTCGATTATTAAGAGTAGAAAAAAATAATTCATTTTTTGGGGGTGGTTTTTCGAAACAATCCTTTGAGTGACCACCTCCAAAAAAATCAAGGAGAATGCTCTATTATCAAGCTATTGTATATAAAAACCTGAAGATAGTCGAGATGGTGGAACATAGTTAAATAATTTATAGAATATCACTATATTATAAATATGTGGGGTTTTGTAGCGAGAAATAGTATTTGTCGCGAGCCTGAGTACGTGCCATTTAAATGCGAATAGAAGAAACGATTGCGGTTCCTTGGGGAGATTGAAGTGTGAATGAAGAGTGTTTGGGATTTATTGTTTATGTATAGTGTCGGGCAAAGAAGCGAGTCGTGAAGCGTGCCGTGAGAGTAATCAATGGGAGTTCGAAAATCATAGGTAATAACGAGAAAGGTTGATATCATTATTGATTATTATTTATTAATCCTCGTCGCTATTTACGTCAATAACTGCCGTTGTGTCAGTTCCATCAAATATATTTGTTAATATTTCGGACAGTTTAACTATTTTGGATAAAAAACGCCCGTATGATAAATAATAAATAATCGCAGCGACATGCGAACAGCAACCCACTGTCCTGTTGCCATTCGCACAATCGCACGTATACCGTTGTATTGCCGTGTAGCTTATAGAATTTGGTACATATTCGATATAACATTTGTATGTGTTGCGATTGATATGTCGCGAGCGGACCTTCATTCACACTTCAATCTTCCCAACGAACCGCAATCGTTTCTTCTATTCGCATTTAAATGGCACGTACTCAGGCTCGCGACAAATACTATTTCTCGCTACAAAACCCCACATATTTATAATATAGTGATATTCTATAAATTATTTAACTATGTTCCACCATCTCGACTATCTTCAGGTTTTTATATACAATAGCTTGATAATAGAGCATTCTCCTTGATTTTTTTGGAGGTGGTCACTCAAAGGTTTGTTTCGAAAAACCACCCCCAAAAAATGAATTATTTTTTTTCTACTCTTAATAATCGAGTTAAAATTTTGAGAAAAATATATGAAGTACAGTTAGTATGTAGGTATTTTTCGTTTTTTTTTATTCAAATATCTTAAGTAGTAACCGAGAAAAAAAATAATAACGTTAAGGGCGTTTACCCCCGTATTACCCTTACACGGGAGGGTAGCGATCTAAAACTTTACATAATGGTGTTTCAGGCAAGGAGCATTATTTAAAAAATAACAACTCCAAGAATCGGCATGAGGGCCGTTTGCCCACGCTTATCCTGCTAGACCCTTTGCTCATATAAGGACAAACAACGTATCCCCCCAAACCCATGTTTCGGGCACATTATGTCGGTATTACAGCGCGCTGCATTACCCGTGTCTACCCCCTCAATGCAGTAAACAAAATTGAAAAATAATATTTAAATCGAAAATTTTTGTTAATATAGTAGTTTAAAGAAATAAAGTTTTGGAACGCAAATGTCGATCAGTATTTTAGAGTCGGGAGTAGTTCTCGATATATTCGAGACCCACTTCTCGATCACTGAAAAAAATGTAGTAATGATTGTTAAGAAACATTGTGTTATCATTAAAAGAAGTAAAATGATGAACAATTTAGAATTATATATTTTATTGAACATATTTATCAAGTTCTGATAACAATATAAATATTTATTAAATATAATACTATAGTAGAAACAATACTGCGTTTAAAATATTTTATAATTTAAATTAATTCGAATGAACGTTTTCTTTATCAATGAGATGAGATGACGTTCTTCTTTCTTCTTGCATTGTCATTCTGTAAATAAATAATTTGAAGTGTTGTAGTTAAAAAACATTATGTACAATTTAATTCAATGATCGAAAATAAGGTTAGGTCCATAAAATCGGACGGTATTGTTGATCATCTAATTAATAATATTAAAAGTAAATACATTACAACTTACCTTTTTTTTCTTAGCCTTATTTACTCAAGTATACTATTAAAATAACTCCAACCTTTCTTCCGACTACCGTAACAAAGTTTAACGATGAAAATTTTTGCGCAGTTCGTTAAACAGTACGACTAGAAAGTATGAGAAAAGCTGAAACTCTGATACTACTCGAGTATTATTATTCCTTATTATTTTCTCACAGATGGCACTGTTTATACGTCTAAATTTTTTTTAACGATTTTTTAATTAGTTTATAAATATAATGACATTTTATTTCTTGTACTTACGACACACAAAATATTTTAAAATAGTATTTTTTACTTCAGTGATCGACAATTGGGTTCCGATCGAGAACCGGGTCAACTACCTTAATTCTCTTTAATACTCTTACATTGACAAAATGGGGAGCTAAAAGTAAAACTGGTAAAAATGTCGAAGAGCTTGTATCAGGTTCAACATAACAAAGAAATGAATGTCCTAATTTGCGGGACATGTAACTTCTACTGCAAGATAACAAGTTTTTGGCAAATTTATAAACACTCTTTACTTTGAGCCTGTCAGCAGTCTTCAACAATGCTTGATATCTTTGTATAATGGATTCGTTATCAATTTTATAAATATCATCACACATCCATATTTTGCTTTGTTTTTTATTATTGTCGTCTAATAATGGTAATACGTTCGTAACTTGGCCTTTCTCATTGAGAATAAGAAGTTTAGTTTCAATTGGCAGAGGTTCTAAAACTTTGTCAATATTCGCACCATTTGCTTTTTTCGTCTCTGTTTGATCTTCCAATTGTGTAAATTTATTTTCATGTTCATTTACTCTATTAGTTATTCTATGTCGTCGTCCTTTTCGTTTCTTTCTTTCTGATGAGAATCACATTTAGAATTCTTTACCAGGAATTTGTGTTTGTATGCCGCCTCATAAAAGTACGGTTCAGAAGACAGCAAATGCTTTGAAAATCCACATAATGCTTCAGTTCTATCCGAAATATTACATTCTGGACAATTGTTAGCTCGAGTCAAAGCAACCTCAGCTTTTTCTTTCAAGAGTCTTATATTTTTTCTCAAATAGAATAAGTAGCTTTTCCTTTTCTGCAAACACCAATTATACATTTTCATAGCTTCAAATCGACTACTCACTACACATTTCTTTTTCATTTCTGAAAGAAGAGATTTGGAAATATTCTTTATACCTATATCTGTCAGAAGAAAGATGAAACTTTATGGTGTAATTGTTTTTATGTATCTTTCCGACTTGTGCAATGCGATGTTTTTTGCATATATTGTATTTTTTTTCCAGCAATTTTATTCGTATTTTTTTTTTCTATAATAGTTGCGATCATGATTTTTTCTATCATTAATCTCGGGATTATTTTTTTGTGAATCAGTTTGCAAAATTTGTTCCACCATATTAGAAGGAGTCTTCATTAATTTGTTATCAATGTTTCTTTGATCATTACAATATTGAAGTACAGGAAACATGTCTATGGCATTATTTTTTAACATTTTGATCAAATGGTCACGCATTTTATTACGATCATATTGTACTTCTCTAGGTTTTACTCTTAATGCTAGTGACACGGCATTAGCTATTGCGTATACGCCACAATCATTGAAATTTGTTTGCATCTGTACCGAGTGAAGAATGACACGTTTTTCTTCGAAAGGATAAAATGGAAATAATCGTTTTAGGATAATCGTTTTGGGATAATTTCATGGTGTCGATGTACAATTCTTTTGTTCAAAGAATCATATATATAAATCAAATTTGTATCAACAGACGCGGTCGCGTCTGGAAGCTAATTCCCCCTTCCCCTCTACCCATGGGCACACTGAGCGACCGTGTATCTATACAGGAAAGATAGCGAAATTGACAGGTCGTCGGAGCTATTTTAGCCTTATTATCTTATTTTATGACATAGTGCCCGTGTTTTTACATGATTGAGCGAATCATTTTTTTTTTCGAACCCATATGTCGTTTTACTTAATGTATCAAGCTATTTGTCTAAAAGATATAACATTTATTTTGAATTAATAGTTATAAAAGTGACACTTTTAAAATTACGAGGTATGACGTCACGTTTTCCTCCTCCACTTAACGCCAGTAGGTGTCGCCTCGAAAGCATAATTTATATAAATGTCACTTGGCTGTCATTCAATCATAACGTGCTAAGGTCGGTATCATATATATTGGCCGGTGAGTTTCGTGAGGGGTATTCTCCCACCACACAGTTTGCCTGCCTCGGTGCTCCTTTTCTCAACGTTTTCTGACTCGCTCTCGTTCCATCTCGCTCTCGCCTTCGCAGAACAAGAGTGAGCCAGAAATGGTGGGGATAGTGCCAAGCTTCTGGGGTGTAGACCAAACCGAACTGTCAGCGTAGAAATACACACATCAGAATAGGTGTGCGTTAGCTACGAAAAAATTCAGGAGCTTTATTGGTTAGAACATTGACACTTTCTCGATAGCTTCATCTCGTATTGGTCTACGCATAGCTTCGTAACGCACACAACTATTACGCTAAGAATAAATAACAGCCAAACGGCTAGGTTCAGGCGGAGCCGAGCAGCGTTCCCGTTACCCCACCATACCCTGCGAGGACCACGCAACTCCAACTGACAAATCCACGATCGTCAGATGGTGGTGGCTGATTTCCCCTCGATCGCTGCTCGCGAAACGAAACTCACCGGCCAATATATTTGATACCGACCTTAGTTGTTAACATTTTTGAAACGTCACGATGGTAAAGAAGATCTCGCGCGATAATGGCGGGAGGATCATAGGAGGCAAATTTTTGCAAAAGATTCAACAAGACGCATCTGAATTTCTTTTAGCATTATGCAATAATTTGCAAGGGCTCCAAAAAATAGTTCAATTTGAAATGACAACATCTGTACACTGCAGAAAATGTTCTCATAAAGAAACAACCACTAACAGCCATTATATTCTCTCCTTGACAGTTAAAGAATTGTTTTTAAAGTCAAAGAAAGGTACACCTTTACAAGATTATGTTAATATTGCTTTACCGATTGGTTGGAAATCGAGTTCGCAAAAACTGTGCAAACAATGTTCTGAGCAAATATTTACTAAAATTGAAATTACTACTCCGCCAATAATCATTATAATGCAATTGTTGTTGTTCTCTTATGATGAAAATGGCAACGTTATTAAAGAAATTAATTGTAAAATTACCGCTGCTCCACAACCAATATCAATATGTAATAAAAAATATAAATTACTAAGTGCCGTATTTCATAACGGTCCTCATCCCCCGAACGGTTCATATTCATGCATGATACGTGATGGTAGATCAGCATGGAAATGTTTTGACAACGACAAAATTAATCAAACGAAATGGCCCAAAAACGCCAAAAATGTGTATATTCTTTTTTTGCAACGGCAAAATTGAAAAGAAATCATACGTTTACACGATTTTATTCAGCTTCGATCCTCTGTTAGCTTCTTGTATGTTTGCTACATATCTGAAAACTCGAATTTAACACAAAATCCACCAATACACTGAATACGTATTACCACACGTATAACATAATTTACATACTTAATCAAGGTTAAAGGTGGGATTAGTTAGAAAATATTTAATAAACTTATTAAAAAAAAAGAAACATATCTGAGTACAGTATTGTCTCCGTATGTACTCACTGGTCGGGACCGGCGAGTAACCGGTATAGTGAACAGCGGCCCTAATTCCGAGTGTTCGTTTCTCGCTTCTTTCTGGCCGAAGGGGGGAGCGAGATGGAACGCTTTGCGTGCGCCGGAGTGACACGGCGTCCGAAAGACGGAGCGAGACCAGTGGCTTTCGCTCGCTCTCGTTCCATCTCGCTCTCGCCTTCGCCAGACAAGAGTGAGAAAAAAGTGGTGGGGATAGCGAGTAACCCGTATCGTGTACACCAAACCGAGTACATACGGAGACAATACTGTATAACGTAAACGAACATGTAAAATTCGCATACGTTTATATCCACGCACAGTATCGTGGCCGAGGCCGTGGTCGTGGTCGGGGCCGTGGCGGTCAGGAGGAAAGCCGTTAAGGCGGAAAAGTTTATTAACTTAATATTGTTAATTTATTTATAATTTATTAAGTAATAAATTTCTTTCCTCGCATATATACGTTTTCTTTGTGGTGAAATTTCCTAGAGAGTGACCGGCGGTACATTAGCTTGATAAGATCAACACAATAAAAATTCACAAATTATGAAAAAAAGTGATGAAATCTCCCCCCCCCCCCCCCCCATAAACATGACTCATGTATGAAAGAAGCTAATTCCCTTGAATGCACGAAAAAAGTTCTCACGCAAAGATTGTGAAATCATCTTTGCTAATTCCAATTGTACCTTTAACCCTTTAATTCACGAAAAAAGTTCTCACGCAAAGATTGTGAAATCATCTTTGCTAATTCCAATTGTACCTTTAATTCACGAAAAACATTAAAAACATTCTCACGCAAAGATTGTGAAATCAACTTTGCTAATTATAATTGTATTCTCGTTCTCCGTTCGAACACTGATTCCTCTGTTACTGTTTATACTTGACATTCCTTTATTGGCCACAAATCAATTCAGTGCCCAGATTTTCAGCTTCGGTTTTAAGGAATTAGCGGGCGTTGTATAAGAAAAAACTATGAAGTCGACTTAAAACAAAATGTTTCATATCACTAGTGCAGGTTGGCGAATGTGCTATTAATCTATTACCGACTTTGATTCGTTTAAATTAGTCTCTACCAAGTTTTTATTATTTTCCATCGTAAAACGATTTTCATACGACATTTTTAACAGAAGATGTCCCTCTTATAAAAGTTTTTGTGTCAACTACAGGCCTCGCCCGCTAATTCCTTAAAACCGAAGCTGAAAATCTGAGCACTGAATTGATTTGTGGCCAATAAAGGAATGTCAAGTATAAACAGTAACAGAGGAATCAGTGTTCGAACGGAGAACGAGAATACAATTATAATTAGCAAAGTTGATTTCACAATCTTTGCGTGAGAATGTTTTTAATGTTTTTCGTGAATTAAAGGTACAATTGGAATTAGCAAAGATGATTTCACAATCTTTGCGTGAGAACTTTTTTCGTGAATTAAAGGGTTAAAGGTACAATTGGAATTAGCAAAGATGATTTCACAATCTTTGCGTGAGAACTTTTTTCGTGCATTCAAGGGAATTAGCTTCTTTCATACATGAGTCATGTTTATGGGGGGGGGGGGGGGGAGATCATAATAACAGCAAACCCAATGGCCACCTGTGCTATCAGACCAATTTTCGGTCGCTTGGCTGTATAAAATTTGTATATGTTCTTTCGATTCGTCTACTGGGATTATTGCATCTGGATATTGTAGTAAAAGCGGATCCATGGGTTCATAACCATGAAATTGTCGCAGAATATTCTGAAAATGGCTTATATGCGTGTCTTCTAACCACTCTCCTATCTGAATGATCTTTTCATCTTTTTCAGACAATTCCCTTTTTCTCAATTTCATCGCTCGTGGAATTGCTGTAGAGTTATTTGTTCTCGAAATCAAATGCTTACAAGAACGTTTCAAATCAGTTACTATTTTATCATTCATAAATTTATTCTCATCAACAAACAGTTTTTTGTTATCCTCAGTCATTATATTACCGTTGGATGGCTGTCTAACATCTACCTTGATTTTTCGATTTCGAATATTTTTGCGTAACCTTTCGTAACATTTTTTCCGTGCAACTTGTAACGGCAAAACTTGTTGAGGAGTTTTAACATTAAGATCTTGCGGAAAATGTTCGAACTGTATTTCTTCCCTCAACAATTTCAAGAGGTGATTTCGCATAAGTGTTGTATTATAGTGAACATTTTGTGGTTTAATACCAAATGCTAATGAAACGGCAATTGCTATAGCCATGACTCCACAATCTCTTGTATTTTTTTGTGGTTGGACCATCGGAAAACGCACGGTTTTTTCCGTAATTGTAATATGAGGATACAATTTTTCAAAAACAGTTTTTGCTCTTTATGTAATGGATCTGCAAAATTCTGCAGCGTATCGTATATATAAATATTTGTCTCGTCATAGTAAGTGCATGTCCAACAATGTTGTGGACGATGCAAAATTGGAATGTGATCTAAATCTTTCTTAACGGGTTTGATTTCTAAAAGGTTGTGTCTAAGATAGGTAGGTCGAATTTCGTAATTAGCGACTTTGTACAATAAGTAAGAAAAAACCGACATATGTGAATCCTCAAGCCGGCCATCGTTTGACTCACATCTTATAGCTTTCTTATCCTCTTCGGTTAAATATTTCTGAGGGACATTAAAATTTAGATCCTGTGTTCTAGATATCAGATCTTTATTTTCTACATATACATACATTTTGGTATTTTTATATATTAACTACCTTTAAACTTTATTAAAAGTTTTTATAATCGAGACTTGGCGCACTGCAGCCTATCGAATGATGTTATAAGATAAGGCGCGTATGCAGCCTGTATAAAGTTTACACGGAATAGCGTACAGCAGCTGACCGAGTGTACTTTATTTAATTTGGAAATATTCCAACCTGAAAAAAACAAAAAATTTGTAATAATCACTATTATATATCATACGTATTATTATTCATAAATGTAAAGGTCACTTACCAAATATAATATTTGTACTTTTATTTCTCCTACTGAGATGAATAGAATGTCCTTCCAGGGGACTTGATACTAAAAAGATACACATTTGAATAGAGAAACAGGTTAGTAAAAATCTGCGCAGACTATTATTTGACTGCAAATAAATCTGTATACATGTATAATGAAACAATAACCCATTCATTGAAAATATGTTCGTTTCATTATGCATAGAGCTTAATTAAAATAATAATGAAGCACACTTACGTGTAAGAAAATAATGAAGATTTTTCGAATGCCAGGACATGTGTCTGTCGATACGAAAAAAAATAGAGCTCCAGTCACCCGCTTCGTTTTGTGTTTCGCGCGAACCTAGGCTCACATGCCCGTCGGTAAGAGCGAGCCCTCTACGTTCCAAACAAACCGAGATCTTCTTTACCATCGTGACATTTCAAAAATGTTAACAACTAGCAGGTTATGATTGAATGACAGCCAAGTGACATTTATAAATTATGTTTTCGAGGCGACACCTACTGGCGTCAAGTGGAGGAGGAAAACGTGACGTCATACCTCGTAATTTTAAAAGTGTCACTTTTATAACTATTAATTCAGAATAAATCTTATATCTTTTACACAAATAGCTTGATACATTAAGTAAAACGTCATATGGGTTCGAAAAAAAAAATGATTCGCTCAATCATGTAAAAACACGGGCACTATGTCATAAAATAAGATAATAAGACTAAAATAGCTCCGACGACCTGTCAATTTCGCTATCTTTCGTGTATAGATACACGGTCGCTCAGTGTGCCTATGGGTAGAGGGGAAGGGGGAATTAGCTTCCAGACGCGACCGCGTCTGTTGATACGTTCACGTTTATTCACCGATATCTTCTATTTACACTATGTACAATATATCTGGTACGCGCATTGTTCCCGTGGATTTGTCCGGTGTTGGTCGCGGTCGGACGGTATCTCGGTATCGGTACGGGGGAGGCCGCGGCCGGGTCGCGTCCGGTCGTCCCTTGCCTCGGGATCGGAGGTATGGAGAACGAGAGGCCGGGCAGCGTCCAGGCGCCTCTCGTCTCGAGAACGGAACGGTGGAGGTAGAGACCGGGCAGCGTCCAGGCGTCTCTAGCCTCGGGATTGGGACGGTCGAGAGACAGACCGGGCAACGTCCAGGCGTCTCTCGTCTCGAGAACGGAACGGTGTAGGTAGAGACCGGGCAGCGTCGGGGCGTCTCTAGCCTCGGGATCGGGACGGTCGAGGGAGAGGCCGGGCAACGTCCAGGCGCCTCTCGTCTCGAGGACGGAACGGTGGAGGTAGAGACCGGGCAGCGTCCAGGCGTCTCTAGTCTCCGGGGTCAGGATGGTCGAGAGAGAGACCGGGCAACGTCCTGGCGTCTCTTCGTCTCGACAACAGAACGGTCAGGAGAACGGTAGCGATTCAATCGCTCGGTACACGAACACTTTCCAGTGCGCTTGCACCCGGGCAGCATCCAGGTAAGCGGCTGGTGGTGGGGAGTCCGCGGCCCCACTTGACTGCCTTGCCTCGGGATCGTTGAGGCATATGTCCCATTTCTTGGAAATTCCCAGCAGCGAGAAATCGACGCGATCTAGCTCACTCGCTCACTCCCGGTCGCACCGCCGTGCGCTCGACTCCTCGCGCTGAGACGCTACGTCACACAGTTATTTACTCAAACTGAAATAACCGTAGATACATTGTTAGGAATTGGCTGACGAGCTGCAAACGTCAGTCAATAAAACGGACGCTCACGGTCATTGAAGGCACGCATTTCAAATCAACTAAGATGATATGATTCGGATTGAATAAATTAATAAGAAAATTACATTACTTGCAGAATTAAATGAGCTATCTTATATATAATACATATCTGTTTGAACGTTTGAACGGATAAACATTTGTGCCACGATTTTTTTTAAATGATTCTCACCGAGAACTGACACCATTGCAACTGTCAGCACATATCGCCACCCGTGGGTGAGGCCCTCACCTAATTACGTTAATTCCTGGCGAGACAAAGAACTGTCGTGCGTTAAAGCAGAGTGGCAACGCAAAGGGTGTCCCAAAATTCACGCAAGAAGTAATTTTGATAGAAAACATAGTTTTATAATTACAAATTGTAAATTTTGTATTGATTCATAAAGTAGACAGTATAGGGTTATGTATGGAATAGCATATCGGGTAAATGGACTCCACGGCTTTGCTGGCACATACTCACTCTTTTGTTGAAATTTATAGCCCTCCATTTTTAATAACCCTAAACTCTCAGTTGTCACGCTGTCATTTGTTTTTCGTTCGCAATACTTTACTGCACAAATGGCGCCAAATTCAAATCTTGCGTGAATTTTGGGACACCCTTTATTATGTATGTGGCGGGCGAGAACTCGAGAGGGCCTGGTGACGTCATCGGTTTGGAAGGTTCGGGGAGAAAAGGGCCCTTCCGTTGAACGGACCGTTTCCACCGTGACGCCGCAAGGCGGTTAGGGACAGAGGACATTCGATCCATACGGCGCGACCAATCACCACGTAGAGAGTATACGCCATTGTGAATTTTAACGTAACCAAAGAATTTTTGTTTTATTCCTGAATAAACGGACTGTTAAGTTTATTGTTAATTCAGTGTTTTATTTATATCTCCACGACCCAATCACTTCATGTATATCATAGCTGTCATTTAATTCTTGAAATAGGTAATGTAATTTTCTTATTAATTTATGCAATCCTTAGAGTGATAGGGCAATTGGCAAAATAGCGGAGGCCACTTGTAAAGAAAATGATGCGATGCCAAGTACAAACGGCACTTCTGTGTCATTGTTACAAAAAGCAATTAATGAGATGGAAGTTGATTCGTCGTCCGATGACGAAACAGAAGCTACAACTTCCACAGAACTTGCCAAAATGTATGCTGAACCTGATAGTTATAAGGAAAAGCGTGTAGATATAGAAGTAAAGATCATGACTTATTAGCAAGACAAAAAATATATAATGTCGTATATAACAAAACTGGCAACAATTTGCCATGCTGTTCCGGCTACTCAAGTCAGCGTTGAAAGAGCCTTCTCGGCGCTGAAATTGATGCTGGACGATCGGCGGTGCAATTTATCAGAACAGAATTTGCACAAATTATTATTTGTCAAACTTAACACCGATTTTAGGCCCTAGTTAATAAAATATATGATTATTACGTATGTGTTTTTCTTGATTAAAACATATAAATTCTATAATTCATTGTACATCGTTCATAAATGCAAATTATTCGTAACAATATTTAAAAAAAAATTATGATGGCCTAGTGTGACCAAAATAAACTTCCCGCCATCGATATTTGTTACCGGTAACAAAAACAGAATTCACGCAGTCGATATTGGTTACCGGGAACAAAAACAGAATTCCAGCAAGCGATTTTGGTTATACTCATTAAACTATAAAATATCTGGAATGCAAACACGGTACGGAAAAACCCGGATTGGCCAGGCCGAGAGAAATAGTGCCATTGAATGGGTGTCTATCCTATATTATACACCATCCTGTCGTAAATGTACTTCTATCCTGTAGTAAATTTGAGTACAGGCAGATATAGACGTGTGTGTAAGAGTGAAACACCATCCTACGCAGAGCAACTATCTCTTTTCAACAGCGCGCCACGGCTCCTAATACCCACAGTTCGCATTTCAGACATTCTATAGTTCAATAGTTATACCGGCACCGACCAAAAATTCCCGCAATATATATTGGTTATACCGTAACCAAAAAAAAATTCCTGCAAAATATATTGGTTATGCCGTAACCAAAAAAAATTCCTGCAAAATACATTGGTTATGCTGTCACGTCCTGGGGTGGTGATGGGGTTAGGACGATGACGATTTCGGGAGTTCTTGCCCCGTCGCCTCCAACGTACCGTCGCGCCCTAAGGCCGGCCGGATTACGCCACAATGGAGTAAACTGTGCGGGGCAGGTGGATTGGCTTTTTGGGATCGAGGAGGAAAAGAAGAGGTGTGTTTCGTCTTGGGACCGCCAGCCAGACTCATCAGTAGGGCTATAGCTGACGGCCCCTGCCCTAGACACGCACGGGGACACAGAGGATATGATTTGGAAACTTGTATATATACGAATGACATTGATAGTTAGCACTAGCGGGGAAGATTGGAGACCTCTGGTGACGCTCGTTGACACTAAGTCGCGTGATGGGGTCGGGACGTCACAATGCTGTAACCAAAAAAAAATTCCCGCAAAATATATTGGTTATACCGTAACCAAAAAAAAATCTCGTCAACGATAATGGTTATTCGTGACCAAAAAAAAATTCTGGTCATCGATAATGGTCATTCCTAACCGAAAACAATTTCCGTCCTCAATAACAGTTATTAGTGACCAAAAAATATTTCCGTCGACAATAACGGTTATTGGTGACCAAAAAATATTTCCCTTGACAATAATGGTTACCAGTAACCAAAATCATTTAAAGAAAGATATTAATTATTATGCCATAACTTTTAAAATTTAGGTTATAACAGTTATGGTCTCTGTTTTGTACAAAGTGAAAAGAAACGGGGAATTCACTCCGCGAGGCATGCCTCGGGACCAAGCTTGCAAAGTCGATACGCACCTTTACATATCACAAAATGTACATTCGGGATCGCAATAATAAACATGTAAGGAACTTTGTATGGTCCTAGAACATTGAAATCTTCATAAGTGATACATTTCATGATTGCATGAGTGATAATCCGCCATCCCCACTACTTCTTTTGGAGTTACCGCAGGGAGTGAGAGGGACTCAGAACTAGTGAGAGGGCACCGGAATTTATGGCTTGACGTTGTCGCCTGCCATCTTGGTCGTTTTCAGTCCCTTTCGCGCGCCACGGCAAGGAATAAGGACAAACCGAATCGACTACCTGGTTCGATTGTTGATATTCGTCGGTCCCCAGCCAGTTTCACTTTGGGAGACAGAACTGTATTCTGTTTAATGAAAATATACATTTTATAGATAGAGGAGTGTAGAAGAGAAAAAAATCTGTTCTGTGTTCATAGAATATAAAAAATATACCTTGTTGTACGAAAATTTTCGAGAAATGATTATGAAAATCGGTCACTACATGTATGTGTAATGTCTTCTTTCTCTTCTTTTAATAGATACGTACTAAATTTGTATAAATTTAAGCCTTTTCTGATCCGAAATGTTTTATTGTTAATATCAATAAATACGAGTAGTTATATTGTACAGTTTTTACATTATGACCGAATGTTCGATTAGTCAGTTAATAATTGATTGAAGGATTAATATTCGGTTGATAAAGTAACAATTATACAAACTTATATTCAGTACTAAGGTCGGGGCCATATATATTGGCCGGTGAGTTTCGTGAGGGGTATTCTCCCACCACACATTTTGCTTGCCTCGGTGCTCCTTTTCTCAACGTTTTCTGACTCGCTCTCGTTCCATCTCGCTCTCGCCTTCGCAGAACAAGAGTGAGCCAGAAATGGTGGGGATAGTGCCAAGCTTCTGGGGTGTAGACCAAACCGAGCTGTCAGCGTAGAAATACACACATCAGAATAGGTGTCCGTTAGCTCCGAAAAAATTCAGGAGCTTTATTGGTTAGAACATTGATACTTTCTCGATAGCTTCATTTCGTATTGGTCTACACATAGCTTCGTAACGCACACAACTATTACGCTAAGAATAAATAACAGCGAAACGGTTAGGTTCAGGCGGAGCCGAGCAGCGTTCCCGTTTCCCCACCATACCCTACGAGGGCCCCGCAACTCTAACTGACAAATTCACGATCGTCAGATGGTGGTGGCTGATTTCTCCTCGATCGCTGCTCACGAAACTGAATTCACCGGCCAATATATATGATACCGACCTTAGACCAATTTGAAAACAAATCGGTGTTTGTCCTATGAATATGACTTTGAAAGCAATGATCTGCGACTTATGATATTTACATCTGCAAACTAAATAATTGTATCCTCGGACAATTTTGTATGTTATCCAAAGAAACTAAATTTTTCGGCCTATTAAACTTAAATAACTAATTCTATAAATTACTATATGTATACAGTATACCTTCTCTATATGCAGGGCAATTAAAACATAGCAGAGGAACATTCCATATTTACCACGAAATTATCTTAAAGGAAAGGGTCGCAAGATAGTACTTGCCACTTTTAATGAGCTTTTGCACTGTGATAGAGGTTGAAATACCGAAGGTACTGATACTCGGTTTTGGAGACAATAAATTAATATTTTACTTATGATCATTTATTAATATTTTAAAATATCTGCATTACTTCATCTTCAGTAGTATAAGCACGTGGCAGAATTGATAAAGTATATGATTACCAGTAAGCTGTTTCTTTTGCGCCCGGCAGCCCGAATCGCATTTCGCCGTGATTCTTAATCCATTATACCCGATTATTTTTTTAATTACTTTTATATTAAGCCAACAGTAACGTCGTGTTGGCTCTTTCGCCCCTTCTCGCTCGCTCTCGGGTTCTCTCGACCGAAGGATTCCAAGAAATGGTGGGGATAGTGATGCGTGTGCAACGCATATTTGAAATGTGGTCATAGTGAGAATTTACTGTGAACGAGTTTACACATTCTATGATCGCACATATGCTTAACCGATTATGTTTGTTTGCAGGGTCCTGATCAAATACCTCGCAAAGTTGAAATTGAGGATTTAGGAGATGGAAAATACAAGGCGACCTATCTGCCTGATGATTGTGGCCGTTATAAGGTCTGCGTGAAATATGGGGGTATAGACGTGCCTACTTGTCCGGTTAATGTTCAAAGCGTCTCCACCGGAAAAGCTGAAAAGTGTAAAATCAAAGAAGGTATTCAGCACACTGTAGCGCAAGGTGAGGAGTATTGCATTACTGTGGATACTGAAAATGCAGGCTGCGGTGCAGTGACCTGTCGCATACGTTCTACATCTGGAAGGTAAGCAAATTTGTCATTGTGAATGATTTCTAACAAGGAAAGGTTCTGCAGTATAACGCTGGGATTTTTTAATGAGTATCTGTACAGTAATAGGGCACGAAATGCAGAAATTTGCTAATAGTTTGGTATAGTAGTGTATAGTTTTAGACGTGGGTAATTTGCAATCACCATGCGCAATCTTGGGATTTATTTCAATAGTCACTTTGAGTTTAATGAACACATTTTAGTGTTGCGAGCTGAAGTTAGAAGACGGTCAGAATAGACAAATCGAAGTCATTATTGGTTAGCTGTCACTCTTCCTCTGATCGTACATGCGGATAAAACTGCCAAGCTATAGGTACTCGAATTCGACGAACTATTAGATTGTGTCACTTGTATTATTGTAAATAAAGTATAATACTTAATGAAGAAATTTCGAAACGCAACATTTCTTCGGGCTCATCGACAATCTGGCTTGACGCGGACGAGAGAAGGCCAGATGTTGGCGCTCAAGCTCTTCTTTCCTGAGAAAATTAATAGGTCATCCAGTGTCTATAATAATTTTACAACAATTTCGGTCGATTTCTCAATATACGAAATTATTTTTCTAGCGGTTCTTGTTGACATTCTGTCGCCGCCTGCATCGCCACACTCTGGATAATTGAGGTGAAAAGTTTAGTGTCTGGGTCTCCTCTATTATACTGTTATTATTCTCTTGCTGTTTCCCGCGTTGTCTTTTGATGCTTCTATTACTTGGGGGGCAGAATATCGAAATCTGGCCTCATCAATCTGTTCCCTCATTACGTCCTCTTCTCGTTTCCCGTTATTTTCTTCTGCATTTTCAATTTGAAGCAATGCATCTGTAAATGTCCGCTTTTTCCGCACATATAGAATGTTTTGTACGTCTTCTTCTTCTTATCCGCGTTACCCTCGAAAAGTCGATAAGATTTAGTTTCCCGTTTCGTTCCCGATTGAGTAGACTCCATCGGGGAACCACGAGTCAATGTCTTAACGGCTTCCATCTCCACGGCTCTGGAGACGACCATCCCCAGAGATGTGAAATCACCTCTGCATTTCTCGGCTAGCCAGTGCCGTAACAAACTGAAACGCAGAGTGTTATAGGTGTCCGCCTTCGATTGCTTTGATTTCGATATGTTTTAGTGGGCCGAAAAAGAACAAACAAGGTAAGTGCGAATAATAAGGCCCACCTAAGGATCTATAATTTTTTTTAAAAAAACTTATACATATTCTTGAAAACTTTTTTTATAGAAATCTGTAGATATTAAACTATAAACTGTAATATTTGTAACAGTATATGAACCCAACAAATACGAAAATTAATAGGTTTTTAAAAACCTTGTAAACGGGCTTTGTTTCATGTAGTGCATGTAATAAGGCTCACCTAATTAGTATGTACAATTCGCGTAAACAAAGATATCTTCTTCCTCAGGTATGAACCCAACGCAATCCTCGTGTATCCAGGTGAGCCACATGACACACTGTCGCATGTCATTCTTGAATGCAGTTCTGCATAATTTGCAAAACCAATTGTCTGCAAAGTTGCCATCCACGTTTTCTCTGGAGGTGGATGGCATGGGCTCTTGTTCACACAATCTTGTTTTTTTTTCTTCTGGTTGAAGTGACACGTACTTTGGAGCTCTTCTCAATATCGTTCCTGCTTTGGAGGAGGTGTCTTATTAGTTCTTGAGCCTTAAAGCCCACTGAATATTTTGGAGGGCCTTATTATCTGCTTTGTCACTTCCTCATTGCCGAGGTTATATGTTATTCGTGCACTTTACAAAATCATCCATTTTTCGGGAATATGTTGCCAACATATGTAGTTATACCTATAGTTGTACAGTAATTGGATAATGAGTACTCCCAATACAAAGCCAAGAAATCGACGCAATTCTTATCATTGTAGTAACGCTAGTTGCCGGCGAAATATTTATTGAATTTACAGCCGAAAAACATTTTCGTATGTAATAAAAACAATAAATGACACGACCAGTATCGTAGATTGACTTACCAAGGATAAATGACGCTTTATTACCTGCCGGGCCTTATTTCCCGCACTTACCTTACGTGTTTCTTTTTATTTTGACCCGTTTACATATTTGGGGAATAAAACTATTCCTCAAAGTTTATAAGATTTTCAGGTGTCCGTCTCCGATTGCTTTTGTCTTCGAATATGTTTTATTGTTAGACCGAAAAATAACAAATGTGTGTTTTTTTATTTTGGCCCGTTTGCAGATTAAGGGAATACAACCACCCCTAAAAAATTATAAGATTTTCAGGTTCACGTTTCGCGAGACAGTTTAAAAATCCTTTCAGGGGTTACGCTACCCTGAAACACTCAAAGTACCACAAAATTTCACGATTTGTTTTATGAAACGAAGGTAAATGTCCCTATGGTTTTACGTTTAAAGGTAGATTCTCACTATCTGTGTGCCGGCGGCAGGTTACCGTCTGTCGAAATATTCTTCAATGGGTTTTGTATGGTGTCATTCACATTGCGCCGTCCAGCGACCCGCCAGCAACCGACAGACGGTAACCATCATATTCATCTACACTATCCGTCTGGCTGGTGGCAGACTACCGTCCATCGAAAATTCTTCATTGGGTTTTGAGGGTCATATTGAAGACGATGATCGTCCTTTGTCCGATGTGAAAAGGGAAAATAGATGAGGGGATGTCCCCAGAAAATGAAGTTTGTTAGGTTAGACATTTTTTTACTAGCAAGGCGCTGAAACAGAACATGAAATACACTTATTACACGTCCTATGCAGAAAGCAGTTATGAACAAACATTATATATAAAATTGTAAGGAATCGATTGACGTCACTTTTGCAAAGACCTGATTAGAAATTTCAGAACTTCAGATTCGTCACTGCTTAGCGTGCAACATTGTATAATCCCGCTGGTTTTGAGCGTCGAAGCCCACGAAACTCAGCGAAACACATGATTGTCGGCGAGCATCGCGTTTGACGACTCCAGCTACAGAATCACCCCGTATAAATGCTACGAAACGATAGTGTAAAGCGGCGTGCGTTTCAACTGCACATTGACAATATCGTAGATTCTAGGGCCTAGAATATTAGCTCCGTATTACGATGTTCTTCATCTGAGAACTGCATTACTGATGAAAATGATGCCAAACATGGAGCAATTCGGTCTATTTTTAGTAAACGTAGTGTGTGTGTGTCCTAATCATGTATTCATAAGAAAAAATAGACCGAATTGCTTCGCGTCTCGACTCATTTTCGTGGACATAAACTCACCAAACCATCGGTGGTAACTCTCTTATCAAGGTGTAATGAGAAATATGAACATTTTCATATTCAGTACTGGACGACTGAAGTCGCCGTCGACAGAGGGCTCTAATAAATGTGCATTTATTTGGGAAACCAAAGCCGCGTCACTCGTGACACCTACTCGCGAACAGATATATTTATGTACGAGAAGAAGCAATGCAATTTCCCGATGACTTTGTAACCTCGCTTCGTGGAGGTTAGCTATCGAACGGATTCTTTCCGTTCTTTATTCTTAGCGCTAAAGTACAAAAGAGTCGCCCGGCCTGGTCTGTGCTGGCTAACAGAGTCTGTGCGGCTTATCCTATGACTTAGCCTAGTGCGCCGGAGTGCGGGCGGCGCGTCGCGATCGCGTGTTCGAAGCGTTGCGGCGGGAGATGTAGGAGTGGGGGGTGTTGGTCGTTCTTGTGCCCTGGCTGTTATCTCCACCAGTGGCCCTGACCGGGAAGTCTTGAGTCCGTTCGCCCAGTGGGTGTGATCCGCGGGAGAAACGGAGACTGTAGGATGTCCTCCGGAACAGACAAAGCCTGAGAACCTAAGATCGACGGTGGGTATCGACCTGCGTCTAGAAGTCGGCGAACTCGCGTTCCTCTAGGAGCCGTGGAGGTGGGGGAGACCAAAAATACACAGTAATGCAGCTTGGGTTACAAGAGATTACTGGGGGAGCTTTGACCGTTCGCCTGTAACGCTCGTGGTAGACTCTGCCTGATGGGCCCGTCGCGCGGGTCTATATGCCGCGCCGCGGCATCTTCGCGAGCGAGAGCGTCGCTCGGCGCGCGGCCATCTCGCGGCCGCGCTCGGTAGCGACGGGCCGCGCCAGGCGCGCGTGGTAGAGGGAAGATTCGCGTCCCACCGTAACTAACTCGTTACAACTTGAAGCAACATTTCAATAGATAAATGCAAGAAACTCTGGGATCAGGAATTCCCAACGAAGTGATAAATATGTACGAACAGGCGAAATTCAACAATAGTTTGTCGTTTAAATTTTACAATTAAAGTATTTATTTGACGCGAATATACATACGTAAAGTTTGTCAGCAAAGTCTTTCTCGATTTGAGTTCTCTAGAAGGCTGACTTTTCTTCGCCATGCAAAGTCCTGTCTTGTCCTTCACGCTGGCAATCATGCAACTCGCTGAGTTTCGTCGGTTTCGATGCTCGAATCCAGCGGGGCCATACAATGTTACGCACTAAGCAGTGACAAATCTTCAGTTCTGCATTTCTAATCAGATCTTTGCGAAAGTGACGTGAATCGATTCGTCATGTTTTCTCGATCAAATTGGCCCTAAAAATGATATTATTCGGATCATAATTAAGGAAATTACATGAAAATTTGTTTGCAGAATTGGAGAGCGTTTCGTTAAGAATAGTCTGATTTAAATCATTTTCTGTCAATTTAATCGGGAGAATGCCAGGAATCCATTTGTGTCACTTTCATATTGATACGATGAAAAAAAAACAAACTCTTCTTCTATATAATCGATGACACATCGCCGGTTATTCGAGCATCTAAGATCGTTACGGGCTCGGTTTGGTGTACACAATACGGACTTTCCGCTATCCCCACCACTTCTGTCTCACTCTTGTCTGGCGAAGGCGACAGCGAGATGGAAAAAGAGCGAGCGAAGGCACTGAAAGCGAGCGAGGACAGTTCGAGACAGACGACGCGTTGATATTTTGTTTCGCTCCGTCTTTCGGACGCCTGACACTCCGTCCTTTGTGTGCGCGACGGGCGTGCGTGATGGTCGCAAGCGCTTACGGTGAGCACGGAACCGCTTCGCAAAATCCTGACGCAGGCCGGGCATAAGTCTTTTTTGCGCCCTATAGGCGAACTTGTCAAATTGCGCCCTTTATTATATTACATTTATTTGAGATTATTTATGACTTTACTCTGTAAAATTAGGCAACTACCAGGGCGTAAGGTTGACAAGAGGCGCAAAATGGCCATTGTTGGCATTGTTGATAATAAATTTTTAAATGAAATACTACAATTTATACTACAACGGTTTTAAACTATGTGTAAAACTGAAGAGTAAGGTCATGGAGAAGATCAATTAAATGTATTATAATAAATGGCGGAATTTGGCAAGCTCGCTTATGGTGCAAAAAAGGCTCGTGCCATGCCTGGCTGACAGTGGCGCGTATGCGTCGAACAGTCACGATTCCATATGAGCGCTCGCGCCCGTCGCGCACACAAAGCGTTCCATCTCCGGGCTTAGAATTAGGGCTCCGTTAATGATACGGGCTCAACGCCGGTCCCGACCAGCGAGCGGCTAACGAGACTTTACATTTAGATATATTGGCCGGTGCGTTTCGCAACGCGTATTCTCCCACCATAGGTACCGCCTCGGTGCTCCTGTTCGCAACGTTTTGACCAAACCAAGCTGTCAGCGTAGAAATACACACATCAGAATAGGTGTGCATTAGCTCCGAAAAAATTCAGGAGCTTTATTGGTCTGAACATTGATTCTTTCTCCATAGCTTCATCTCGTATTTAGTCATAACAGCCACACGGCTACGTTCAGACGGAGCCGAGCAGCATTCCCGTTACCCCACCATACCCTTGGGTGGCCACGTAACTCTAACTGACAAATCCACAATCATCAGATGATGGTGGCTGATTTCTCCTCGATCGCTGTTCGCGAAAACGAATCGACCGGCCAATATATCTGAATACGACCTTACGATATAGATATAATGAAAGATCAAAAATTATTCGAAGCCCAAGATGAAAGGCCTTCGAATAAACAAAGGAAACTAATGAATACCCGAAGCTAAATGGAGTTTTACATTTAGGGTTCACAACACCCTACACCAAACCTCGTGTCGATCGGCCACTGGAGCCATTCGGAACTCTATTATTTTCTTTAAATAATGCCCATCTCCGCATAGGACCGTAAAGAATTACAAAAAAAAAATCAGTGGGTCAACTCTTGACTGATTTGGAGACTTTTCCTTGTTGTATGTTATATTTTCTTAAACACGGTATAAAAAGTGCGCCAAGTATATAATCCCGTCAAAAAGAATCCCACTTAAAAACATTGTCGTAAATTAATATCCTATCAAAAAAATCCCACTTACAAATGGCATTTCCTCCAACAAGACTTTCTGCCATACGCTCTCACCTCCTTCGGACACATTATGTAGTCTCTACATCTATAGCAAAAGTCCACTCTTTTTCTATAAGTTCTACGATATGTTGTAACTAAAAAATATGGCTTTTATATATTTACAGATAATCGAAGCAGAAAATGATGCAGTGTGATCTACGTCAGCGAAAGAAATTTATTGTGACATAGTATTATACCCCTCAAAAAACTTCAAAAAAGTAAAAAAATTACGCCAAGTACATCAAATCAAGTAAATCACAAAACATAGAAGATAATAATAATTACAAAATTAAAAAAAGATGTGAAATCAAAATGAGCTGCCTGTACATAAAGATGCTGTCCAACTACGCTTTAGATGATACATCTACATATGCACAGCTAAAATTCCATTACTCATAATGGCTATTTATACAAAGCAAACATGTAAATCAGAAAACATAGAAGATAATAATAATTACAAAATTAAAAAAAGAATGAGCTGCCAGTACATAAAGATGCTTTCCAACTGCGCTTTAGATGACACAGCTACATATGCACAGCTAAAATTCCATTACTCATACTGGCTATATATACAAAGAAAAAATGTATTAAATAATATTAAGCAGATATATTTTTATACAAATAAATATTTTAATACGAATAAATATTTTATTCAAAATACTTGGCGCTGCGCCCCGAATTGGCGCTGCGAAACCGAAAAAATGTTAATTGTCTTAGTATTAATTATTAATAATTTACAATTACTCCCTTACAATCTAAAATACATAAACATATACATATTACAAACGCAGTCAGATTTATTCTACATATACTTAACTCTAATATCATACGTAGCATATTAACTATGCACCAACCTAATCTCTATACAGGTTTTAATAGAAAATTTCAGAAAAAGTCCTTTCTCCCAATTGTTCGGTTGAATTTGCACATATGGACATTTAATAAATTCTTCGTCGATTTTTCCGCCATGTTTGGTCAAAAAAGGGTATAACTTCTTAAGGTAAATTTTAATTTGTGCAAAATCTGTATGTGATCCTGATGAAATGAGGATGTTATAATTGCGGTGTGTCCACGTTTTCTTGATATATTATGAGTCTTTTGCTCTGTGATTGGCACGAGAATCAATTATGTTGGTCTCATTATTAGAAAAGAAGTATCATTTTCCTCGGTCCGTCTTACGTATGTAGTTTCAAACCATCCTGGAACAATAAGAAACTTTGATTTTTATATCTTGGTTTGTGAGGGGCATGATGGGTAACTGTCACTTTCATTACCCTGTCATACCCCTTTTCGCTTGACTATAATAATCATACATATGAACACTGCCCGGAACATTATTTTCAAAATCATAAAATAACACACGTACCTTATAGCCAGCTAAATTCTGCCCCAGAAACATATAATACATGCACTGGGGATCTTCTATATTATTATTATATCACTGTCACGGGTCCTAAAACGAAGGAAAAAGTAAGAAAATCCCAATAAATGATAAATTCTGATCTATCTTCGTCACACGTCCACGTGTTTACGACGCACTGCAGCCTATCGAGTGATGTTAGAACATAAGGCGCGTATATGCAGCCTATCGAGTGATGTTAGAACATAAGGCGCGTATATGCAGCCAGTAAAGCTTACTCGGTATACTCGGAATAGCGCAAAGCAGCTCAGCGAGTTTACTTTACTTATTTTTTTATTAAGTATAACTTCTACGTAAGTTTAACATCTACGAAAAGAAACCATGTGCACTGCATTGCCGATCTATATGAATTATATGTATAGTACTTTGTGTACAGTCATGGTGCGCGAAGCAGCTTATGGCGCTGAACGTATTTAACATTGAACTGTATTAACAACCACAATTAACACCTTTCGAAGAAAAATATGTATGCATTTTTAGCATTTTGTGGCCAAGCTTGTTTTTCTACTCGTAAATCATCAACGGATACCCACGTTGTGCCCTTACCCCTTACCATACTCGTGTAATGACCATCGGAAATACTTTTACCATGGTGGAAAATCGCTGCCTTAAGTTTGTAACAGTGATCTACCATTTGTATTTTAGTAGTAGGTATTGCTTTGATGTAGAAATTTTCTACTTTCGTTGTTCCATTACTATCGTGATCGAACAAATGTAATTTTGCAATAAGAATTTGTTTGGAAGCAGTTATATCGACTTTCTTCATTGTGTTTGAATTTGCATTATCACAATTATTGCACGGATCTTTCAGATTTTTTCATCCTGTGAAATTGTGTTTTATTATATCTTGAAATTCAAATGATTTTTTTTTTACCATCTTGGGCAGTGCAAGATGTACCACACAATTTGTACTAATAGTAGTACTTGTGTAATTACACGCTAAACATCTTAATACCGTTCTTATTTCGTGTTGTACTGCATTCTTAATAAGAATCTCATGATCACAAAGAGAGGTAATAAACTCAGCTGCATCATGCAGCTGATTGTAAGCGTATTTTTCTCCTGCGAATTGCCGCAATGATATTATGTTTGGATTTTGATCCGATTTATATTGGTCCATAAAGATTTTTATAATATGATCAGCTTTTTCAGTCGTTAATAAGTTTTCTCTTATGGATGAACAATATAACATGCATTGGATTGTGGCATTCGCATAACAAGACACACCATCAGAATTCGGGAGACCTCTGACGTAGTAATGAATAGTATCCCCGATGTGATCATTAGTATTCTGACATTCGGATACATTATAATTAGGTACTGCCCAAACAGCTACACAAACTTTGAGGATGCGTTTTTTAGAAATTGAAATAGTCATAATATTATATCGTTGTAATCGCGAGAGTTCATAGAATAATATGACGTAACAAGCAACCGAATAACTATTACTGTTTGAACTCAAAAGATGTTAAAAGTTGAAAATTTGCATTTTTTCCAAATCGAATTTCCCGAATAATATTTTCCGATGCTCAACAGTGAAATATGAAAATATATAAGGGTATAAGGGTAAAGGGTAATAAGGGTAAAGGGTAATAAGGGTAAAGGGTAATAAGGGTAAAGGGTAATAAGGGTAAAGGGTAATAAGGGTAAAGGGTAATAAGGGTAAAGGGTAATAAGGGTAAAGGGTAATAAGGGTAAAGGGTAATAAGGGTAAAGGGTAATAAGGGTAAAGGGTAATAAGGGTAAAGGGTAATAAGGGTAAAGGGTAATAAGGGTAAAGGGTAATAAGGGTAAAGGGTAATAAGGGTAAAGGGTAATAAGGGTAAAGGGTAATAAGGGTAAAGGGTAATAAGGGTAAAGGGTAATAAGGGTAAAGGGTAATAAGGGTAAAGGGTAATAAGGGTAAAGGGTAATAAGGGTAAAGGGTAATAAGGGTAAAGGGTAATAAGGGTAAAGGGTAATAAGGGTAAAGGGTAATAAGGGTAAAGGGTAATAAGGGTAAAGGGTAATAAGGGTAAAGGGTAATAAGGGTAAAGGGTAATAAGGGTAAAGGGTAATAAGGGTAAAGGGTAATAAGGGTAAAGGGTAATAAGGGTAAAGGGTAATAAGGGTAAAGGGTAATAAGGGTAAAGGGTAATAAGGGTAAAGGGTAATAAGGGTAAAGGGTAATAAGGGTAAAGGGTAATAAGGGTAAAGGGTAATAAGGGTAAAGGGTAATAAGGGTAAAGGGTAATAAGGGTAAAGGGTAATAAGGGTAAAGGGTAATAAGGGTAAAGGGTAATAAGGGTAAAGGGTAATAAGGGTAAAGGGTAATAAGGGTAAAGGGTAATAAGGGTAAAGGGTAATAAGGGTAAAGGGTAATAAGGGTAAAGGGTAATAAGGGTAAAGGGTAATAAGGGTAAAGGGTAATAAGGGTAAAGGGTAATAAGGGTAAAGGGTAATAAGGGTAAAGGGTAATAAGGGTAAAGGGTAATAAGGGTAAAGGGTAATAAGGGTAAAGGGTAATAAGGGTAAAGGGTAATAAGGGTAAAGGGTAATAAGGGTAAAGGGTAATAAGGGTAAAGGGTAATAAGGGTAAAGGGTAATAAGGGTAAAGGGTAATAAGGGTAAAGGGTAATAAGGGTAAAGGGTAATAAGGGTAAAGGGTAATAAGGGTAAAGGGTAATAAGGGTAAAGGGTAATAAGGGTAAAGGGTAATAAGGGTAAAGGGTAATAAGGGTAAAGGGTAATAAGGGTAAAGGGTAAAGGGTAAAGGGTAAAGGGTAAAGGGTGCAAGGGTGAAGGGTGCAAGGGTGAAGGGTGCAAGGCTAAAGGGTAGTATATATAAGGGTAAATGGTAAAAGGTGTAACGGTATATATATAAAGGTATATAAAGGTATAAGGGTGTAAAGGCATAAGGATATAAGGGTATAAGGGTGTATATATAAAAGTATAAGGGTGTAAGGGAATATATATGAGTGTAAGGGTATAAGGGTATAACAGTATATAAGGGTGTAAGGGTATAAGGGTAGGTATATAAGAGTATAAGGGTGTATATAAGGATATATAATATAATATATACTCTGCGGAATCATCCCGAGAATCGACGAACGAAACATGCGTGCGAAACTGATAGGTGTGTGTGTATACGTATTATGTCGACGACGACAAATTTTCGACTGAAGAAGAAAAATTTTCTCTCATTTCTGACAATTTCATGAGACGATATTACGATATCTCTAGCATGCGTGGACCGTTTTTTTTGGAATTGGTCTTATTCGAAAGCTTATATGCGGTTTACATAAGAAAAATGCCTTTAAATTTAAAAAATATTGCAGGGGTGATGTGATATTAATGAAATAAGTTTCAGAATAGCCTGGCGACGAGTAAAGGATAGCGGTAGCCACAGTCGACATATATATGCAGGGTCTCGGAACATGGATAAACGGCAGGGGCAGTCGATCGACATTTATACAGGGTGTTTTATACAGGGTGTCTTTCATGTATACAGGGTGTCTTTCTTGGACTTGGCGTCGAGACGCTACCGCGTCTCCAGATTAATTAAACGATTTTATTCAGCTTCGATCCTCTGTTTGCTTCTTGTATGTTTGATTCATATCTGAAAACTGAAATTTAAACCAATTCCTCTAATCCAATTGTCTTGAAGCTTTGCAGGCGTACGTAGTTTGGATGACAATACAATATATTTAAAAAAAAAAATAACCCGTAAAGGGTGATAAATTTATCCAGATATGAATAAACACTAAAAAATGTGTGAAATCCCAACAAAATTACCTTTTTTCAAAAAAAGGTACAAAAAGTGCGCAAAGTATATAATCCCGTCAAAAAGAATCTGTATAGAGAGAACTCAAAATTTGTTGAGAACAGTGCAGTTTATTGAGGAATTGAGAATTGAGGCGATACAATAGATACGTTGTGATTTCGGCGAATGTTGTCGAGAGACTACTGCTCTGTATAACCGAGCACCCGAGTCGGTCACGAGAGCATGAGTGTGTGAGTGAGTGTATGTGAGGTGTTCTATGGAAGAGTATGTATGTATAATGTCTCGATAAGTAAATAAGAAGTCTATCAGCTGTTAGAGAGTGTTCTAGTTGTCTTGTATCTGATATTAAACGGTGAAAGAGAGAGACAGAAAGATAGAGAAATTGAGATGGATAGAGAGAGAGAGATGATTCTGCCGAGACAGAATCCCACTTAAAAACATTGTTGTAAATTAATATCCTATCAAAAAGAATCCCACTTAAGAACATTGCCGTAAATTAATAGCTTCACAAAACTAATGAAATACAAAATTTGCGCCAATTACAACAATGGCTATTTATACAAAGGCAATAATGTATTTAATAATATTAAGCAGATATATTTTCATAGAAATAAATATTTTAATACGAATAAAAATTTTATTTTCAAAATACTTGCTGCTGCGAAACCGAATTAGTGTTGCTAAACTGAATAAATATGTATAAATTGCATTAAAATCTTTTTCTTTCTTTCTTGTCTCAATGGTGTCTTGTCTTGTTTTATATATTGTTTCATTTATTAACCAAGACAATTAGTTAACATTTTTTCGGTTTCACAGTGCCAAGTATTTTGAAAATAAAATTTTTATTCGAATTAAAATATTTATTTCTATGAAAATATATCTGCTTAATAATATTATATACACCTTTCTTGTCTCAATGGTGTCTTGTCTTGTTTTGTATTGTTTTATTTATTAACCAAGACAATTAATTAACATTTTTTCGTAAAATAATTACAAATTTTATTCGTATAAAAATATTTATTTCTATGAAAATATATCTGCTTAATATTATTAAATACATTTTTGTCTTTGTATAAATAGCCATTGTTGTAATTGGCGCAAATTTTGTATATCATTAGTTTTGTGAAGCTATTAATTTACGACAATGTTTTTAAGTGGGATTCTTTTTGATTGGATATTAATTTACAACAATGTTTTTAAGTGGGATTCTTTTTGACGGGATTATATACTTGGCGCACATTTTGTACCTTTTTTTGAAAAAAGGTAATTTCATTGGGATTTCACACATTTTTTAGTGTTTATTGATATCTGGATAAATTTATCAACCTTTACGGGTTATTTTTTTTTTAAATATATTGTATTGTCATTCAAACTACGTACGCCTGCAAAGCTTCAAGACAATTGGATTAGAGGAATTGGTTTAAATTTCAGTTTTCAGATATGATTCAAACATACAAGAAGCAAACAAAGGATCGAAGCTGAATAAAATCGTTTAATTAATCTGGAGACGCGGTAGCGTCTCGACGCCAAGTCCAAGAAAGACACCCTGTATACATGAAAGACACCCTGTATAAATGTCGATCGACTGCCCCTGCCGTTTATCCATGTTCCGAGACCCTGCATATATATGTCGACTGTGGCTACCGCTATCCTTTACTCGTCGCCAGGCTATTCTGAAACTTATTTCATTAATATCACATCACCCCTGCAATATTTTTTAAATTTAAAGGCATTTTTCTTATGTAAACCGCATATAAGCTTTCGAATAAGACCAATTCCAAAAAAAACGGTCCACGCATGCTAGAGATATCGTAATATCGTCTCATGAAATTGTCAGAAATGAGAGAAAATTTTTCTTCTTCAGTCGAAAATTTGTCGTCGTCGACATAATACGTATACACACACACCTATCAGTTTCGCACGCATGTTTCGTTCGTCGATTCTCGGGATGATTCCGCAGAGTATATATTATATTATATATCCTTATATACACCCTTATACTCTTATATACCTACCCTTATACCCTTACACCCTTATATACTGTTATACCCTTATACCCTTACACTCATATATATTCCCTTACACCCTTATACTTTTATATATACACCCTTATACCCTTACATCCTTATGCCTTTACACCCTTATACCTTTATATACCTTTATATATATACCGTTACACCTTTTACCATTTACCCTTATATATACTACCCTTTAGCCTTGCACCCTTCACCCTTGCACCCTTCACCCTTGCACCCTTCACCCTTGCACCCTTTACCCTTATTACCCTTTACCCTTATTACCCTTTACCCTTATTACCCTTTACCCTTATTACCCTTTACCCTTATTACCCTTTACCCTTATTACCCTTTACCCTTATTACCCTTTACCCTTATTACCCTTTACCCTTATTACCCTTTACCCTTATTACCCTTTACCCTTATTACCCTTTACCCTTATTACCCTTTACCCTTATTACCCTTTACCCTTATTACCCTTTACTCTTATTACCCTTTACCCTTATTACCCTTTACCCTTATTACCCTTTACCCTTATTACCCTTTACCCTTATTACCCTTTACCCTTATTACCCTTTACCCTTATTACCCTTTACCCTTATTACCCTTTACCCTTATTACCCTTTACCCTTATTACCCTTTACCCTTATTACCCTTTACCCTTTACCCTTTACCCTTATTACCCTTTACCCTTATTACCCTTTACCCTTATTACCCTTTACCCTTATTACCCTTTACCCTTATTACCCTTTACCCTTATTACCCTTTACCCTTATTACCCTTTACCCTTATTACCCTTTACCCTTATTACCCTTTACCCTTATTACCCTTTACCCTTATTACCCTTTACCCTTATTACCCTTTACCCTTATTACCCTTTACCCTTATTACCCTTTACCCTTATTACCCTTTACCCTTATTACCCTTTACCCTTATTACCCTTTACCCTTATTACCCTTTACCCTTATTACCCTTTACCCTTATTACCCTTTACCCTTATTACCCTTTACCCTTATTACCCTTTACCCTTATTACCCTTTACCCTTATTACCCTTTACCCTTATTACCCTTTACCCTTATTACCCTTTACCCTTATTACCCTTTACCCTTATTACCCTTTACCCTTATTACCCTTTACCCTTATTACCCTTTACCCTTATTACCCTTTACCCTTATTACCCTTTACCCTTATTACCCTTTACCCTTATTACCCTTTACCCTTATTACCCTTTACCCTTATTACCCTTTACCCTTATTACCCTTTACCCTTATTACCCTTTACCCTTATTACCCTTTACCCTTATTACCCTTTACCCTTATTACCCTTTACCCTTATTACCCTTTACCCTTATTACCCTTTACCCTTATTACCCTTTACCCTTATTACCCTTTACCCTTATTACCCTTTACCCTTATTACCCTTTACCCTTATTACCCTTTACCCTTATTACCCTTTACCCTTATTACCCTTTACCCTTATTACCCTTTACCCTTATTACCCTTTACCCTTATTACCCTTTACCCTTATTACCCTTTACCCTTATTACCCTTTACCCTTATTACCCTTTACCCTTATTACCCTTTACCCTTATTACCCTTTACCCTTATTACCCTTTACCCTTATTACCCTTTACCCTTATTACCCTTTACCCTTATTACCCTTTACCCTTATTACCCTTTACCCTTATTACCCTTTACCCTTATTACCCTTTACCCTTATTACCCTTTACCCTTATTACCCTTTACCCTTATTACCCTTTACCCTTATTACCCTTTACCCTTATTACCCTTTACCCTTATTACCCTTTACCCTTATTACCCTTTACCCTTATTACCCTTTACCCTTATTACCCTTTACCCTTATTACCCTTTACCCTTATTACCCTTTACCCTTATTACCCTTTACCCTTATTACCCTTTACCCTTATTACCCTTTACCCTTATTACCCTTTACCCTTATTACCCTTTACCCTTATTACCCTTTACCCTTATTACCCTTTACCCTTATTACCCTTTACCCTTATTACCCTTTACCCTTATTACCCTTTACCCTTATTACCCTTTACCCTTATTACCCTTTACCCTTATTACCCTTTACCCTTATTACCCTTTACCCTTATACCCTTATATATTTTCATATTTCACTGTTGAGCATCGGAAAATATTATTCGGGAAATTCGATTTGGAAAAAATGCAAATTTTCAACTTTTAACATCTTTTGAGTTCAAACAGTAATAGTTATTCGGTTGCTTGTTACGTCATATTATTCTATGAACTCTCGCGATTACAACGATATAATATTATGACTATTTCAATTTCTAAAAAACGCATCCTCAAAGTTTGTGTAGCTGTTTGGGCAGTACCTAATTATAATGTATCCGAATGTCAGAATACTAATGATCACATCGGGGATACTATTCATTACTACGTCAGAGGTCTCCCGAATTCTGATGGTGTGTCTTGTTATGCGAATGCCACAATCCAATGCATGTTATATTGTTCATCCATAAGAGAAAACTTATTAACGACTGAAAAAGCTGATCATATTATAAAAATCTTTATGGACCAATATAAATCGGATCAAAATCCAAACATAATATCATTGCGGCAATTCGCAGGAGAAAAATACGCTTACAATCAGCTGCATGATGCAGCTGAGTTTATTACCTCTCTTTGTGATCATGAGATTCTTATTAAGAATGCAGTACAACACGAAATAAGAACGGTATTAAGATGTTTAGCGTGTAATTACACAAGTACTACTATTAGTACAAATTGTGTGGTACATCTTGCACTGCCCAAGATGGTAAAAAAAAAATCATTTGAATTTCAAGATATAATAAAACACAATTTCACAGGATGAAAAAATCTGAAAGATCCGTGCAATAATTGTGATAATGCAAATTCAAACACAATGAAGAAAGTCGATATAACTGCTTCCAAACAAATTCTTATTGCAAAATTACATTTGTTCGATCACGATAGTAATGGAACAACGAAAGTAGAAAATTTCTACATCAAAGCAATACCTACTACTAAAATACAAATGGTAGATCACTGTTACAAACTTAAGGCAGCGATTTTCCACCATGGTAAAAGTATTTCCGATGGTCATTACACGAGTATGGTAAGGGGTAAGGGCACAACGTGGGTATCCGTTGATGATTTACGAGTAGAAAAACAAGCTTGGCCACAAAATGCTAAAAATGCATACATATTTTTCTTCGAAAGGTGTTAATTGTGGTTGTTAATACAGTTCAATGTTAAATACGTTCAGCGCCATAAGCTGCTTCGCGCACCATGACTGTACACAAAGTACTATACATATAATTCATATAGATCGGCAATGCAGTGCACATGGTTTCTTTTCGTAGATGTTAAACTTACGTAGAAGTTATACTTAATAAAAAAATAAGTAAAGTAAACTCGCTGAGCTGCTTTGCGCTATTCCGAGTATACCGAGTAAGCTTTACTGGCTGCATATACGCGCCTTATGTTCTAACATCACTCGATAGGCTGCATATACGCGCCTTATGTTCTAACATCACTCGATAGGCTGCAGTGCGTCGTAAACACGTGGACGTGTGACGAAGATAGATCAGAATTTATCATTTATTGGGATTTTCTTACTTTTTCCTTCGTTTTAGGACCCGTGACAGTGATATAATAATAATATAGAAGATCCCCAGTGCATGTATTATATGTTTCTGGGGCAGAATTTAGCTGGCTATAAGGTACGTGTGTTATTTTATGATTTTGAAAATAATGTTCCGGGCAGTGTTCATATGTATGATTATTATAGTCAAGCGAAAAGGGGTATGACAGGGTAATGAAAGTGACAGTTACCCATCATGCCCCTCACAAACCAAGATATAAAAATCAAAGTTTCTTATTGTTCCAGGATGGTTTGAAACTACATACGTAAGACGGACCGAGGAAAATGATACTTCTTTTCTAATAATTAGACCAACATAATTGATTCTCGTGCCAATCACAGAGCAAAAGACTCATAATATATCAAGAAAACGTGGACACACCGCAATTATAACATCCTCATTTCATCAGGATCACATACAGATTTTGCACAAATTAAAATTTACCTTAAGAAGTTATACCCTTTTTTGACCAAACATGGCGGAAAAATCGACGAAGAATTTATTAAATGTCCATATGTGCAAATTCAACCGAACAATTGGGAGAAAGGACTTTTTTTGAAATTTTCTATTAAAACCTGTATAGAGATTAGGTTGGTGCATAGTTAATATGCTACGTATGATATTAGAGTTAAGTATATGTAGAATAAATCTGACTGCGTTTGTAATATGTATATGTTTATGTATTTTAGATTGTAAGGGAGTAATTGTAAATTATTAATAATTAATACTAAGACAATTAACATTTTTTCGGTTTCGCAGCGCCAATTCGGGGCGCAGCGCCAAGTATTTTGAATAAAATATTTATTCGTATTAAAATATTTATTTGTATAAAAATATATCTGCTTAATATTATTTAATACATTTTTTCTTTGTATATATAGCCAGTATGAGTAATGGAATTTTAGCTGTGCATATGTAGCTGTGTCATCTAAAGCGCAGTTGGAAAGCATCTTTATGTACTGGCAGCTCATTCTTTTTTTAATTTTGTAATTATTATTATCTTCTATGTTTTCTGATTTACATGTTTGCTTTGTATAAATAGCCATTATGAGTAATGGAATTTTAGCTGTGCATATGTAGATGTATCATCTAAAGCGTAGTTGGACAGCATCTTTATGTACAGGCAGCTCATTTTGATTTCACATCTTTTTTTAATTTTGTAATTATTATTATCTTCTATGTTTTGTGATTTACTTGATTTGATGTACTTGGCGTAATTTTTTTACTTTTTTGAAGTTTTTTGAGGGGTAGAATAGACCTATCACCTTATGGGACTTCGTGTCACCACCTAAACTGTGTTACCGACCCACAATTTGAGGACTGAATTTAGCGACCTCTGTTCATGAACAGCGTTCAACGCAAGAACTACTCTGAAATGTGTTGAAATACTGAAAGATGTGTGCGTGCTTGTATACGTGTGACTTGTTTAGAGCGAGAGTTTGACATAGAGGGCGGGCTTCCGCTAACAATAAGCTACGCTTTGGCACGGTTTGTCAACGACCCATGCGGATTTCTCTCTGAAAACCTATTTCGGAGATCAGGAGCCTATATGGCGCTTCTTGAGAACTTATACAAGCTATATATTGCAAGATGAAATTGATTTTAGTATATTACGTGTAGTGGAACATTTAACTAATATTTTCACGTGTCGCACGCTGAAAAATATTAAAATTGACGCTGTTACTGCCATTCTCGCAAATCTGTGTTCTCCGCGTGCGTCTAAATAGACGGTGCCAATCCTACGACACGTAAAAATCATTGAAAAGAATTAATTGAAACGTTTTTGTAAAATTTATATTGGACCCGTGGCCCCTACATCCCTACGTTTCATTACAAATTGATTGACTCTGTCCTTATTAAATATTGAATGGATTTAAAAATTATAAAAACCATCTACGATGTAAGTACACGAGCATAGGTATCGCTTACGTTACGCTTACTGGGCACACATATCAGTTCCGTGTCAGTTCACGTAGAATTCAAGTACTCTCCATTAATTTCCTCAATTACATTACTCAAAGTACTTTCCATTACAGCCATTACAAATAATCCGAATTATATCATGTTTGGTGCCATTTTCATCAGAAAAGCACTAGTAATCCATTAGTGATACTTATATGATAGAAATTGCCATACTCATTACTGAATGGCCTATTGCTGACTTTGTCCTTATGCTATTAGTCTAGCGCTTATGACCCCCGAGCCGCACCTTCGGATAAAGGCCCTCGCCGAAATTATTCGAGCTTCGAATAACCGTTCAAATAATGTTACAAATAAAAATGGAACGTAGTTTACTTGAAATTTGCCACCAATGTTCATAAAAATATCCGGATAAATTATTGTTCAAACATGCGCTCCATACACATCGTTGACCAGGTTTTGAAATACATAACAAAAATATACAATAGTTCTATTTAAAAAAATTATGTTGATATTAATGAAATCTCTATAAATAATAGCTTAAACGCAAATCTTAATATTGTATTATAAGCCGTGCGACGCGACGGCCGTACGAGATACAATGTATGTATCCCTAATGTATGGGCCTCGCGCCGAGTGACCTTCGGCGAAGGCATTGTTGGACGTGGCCGAAACCGAACGTCGAGCCCGTCGATATCGACAAAAGAACGAGACGATCGGCGGCCGACGAAGGCAGTCTCCTGCAGAGTTGGGCAAAATGTAATCTAATTACAAATTGCAAATTACGATTAAACTGTAATTGTGTAATTGATTACACATTATCTTCTGTAATCGTTCATTTAGATAGTTGACAAAACCAAATGGTCAAGCTTCCCAAATTAACAATTACAGAAAATAATGTGTAATCAATTATACAATTACAGTTTAATCGTAATTTGCAATATGTAATTAGATTACATTTTGCCCAACTCTGCCGCCCAGGCTAGGGCAAATGCACAGGCTGGATGCGCGTGATTATTATATAGTTGACGCCTCAAAGTGACAGAAAATACAGGATTGTCTGCCTGAGGGCTCGCTGGTCGGGACCGTCAATGAGCCCTCATGGAGACAAGAACCCTAAAGGTCCATTTATACATATCCGTTCCGGGTCCGTTCCGTTCTGGCGTGCCAGTGGTCAGAAGAAGAGGGGCGTAGAGGGTCTCTTCTTCTTACCACTGGCACGCCGAAACGGAACGGACCCGGAACGGATATGTACAAATGGACCTTTATTCCAAGTGTGCGTTTCTCGCTTCTTTCTGGTCGAAGGGGGGAGCGAGATGGAACGCTTTGCGTGCGCGACGGGTGCGAGCGCTCAGATGGAATCATGACTGCTCGATGCATGCGCGCGACGGTCAGGTAGCCAGGCACGGCACGAGTCTTTATTGGGCCGTAGGCGAACTTGCCAAATTCCGCCATTTATTATAATGCATTTAATTGAGCTTCTTCATGACCTTACTCTTAACTTTTACACGTAGTTTAAAACCGTTGTAGTATAATTTGTAGTATTTCATTTAAAAATTTATTTTCAACAATGCCAACAATGAAAAGGCCATTTTGCGCCTCTTGGCAATCTTACGCCCTAGCAGTTGCCTAATTTTGCAAAGTAAAGTCACAAATAATCTCAAATAAATGATACGCTAATTATAAATAAATGTAATATACTAAAGGGCGTAATTTGACAATTACGCCTAGGGCGCAAAAAAGACTTATGCCGGGCCTGCGTCAAGATTTTGCGAAGCGGTTGCCTTGCTCACCGTAAGCGCTTGCGACCATCGCGCACGCCCGTCGCGCAGACAAAGGACGGAGTGTCAGGCGTCCGAAAGACGAAGCGAGACAAAATATCAACGCGTCGTCTGTCTCGTACTGTCCTCACTCGCTTTCAGCGCCTGTCGCTCGCTCTCGTTCCATCTCGCTCTCGCCTTCGCCGGACAAGAGTGAGACAGAAGTGGTGGGGATAGCGACAAGCCCCCATCGTGTGCACCAAACCGAGTCCATAGGGAGACAATACTGTATAACCCAGGCCTTCCCAAGTAGGGGAAATCTGCTCCCAAAACAGATGTTTCGGTTCTCCCTCCAACGCTGCGCCTTAGCTGCTAAGGCCGCTAAGGTGGGACGAGTTCTGCTACCCTCTCCCCGAGGGCACAGTAACGTCGCTGGGAAGCATGTTGGGCGCTTTAGGGCGAAAGTACCAAATGTGTCAAATTTTTATAGGAAATTTCATAATGACTCAATATTTATAATCTGACAGAGGAAAAATGGCAGAAACGTTTCTCGCGGAAACGTAAAGCCTAAAAATATTATTGTATGTACATATATGTAAAAAGTAAAACGGTATAATATTATGTGAATTTTTTATTAATTTTGCTAAATTTCATATTGTAAGCGTTGATATTTAATTCAAAACTATTATGGAATAAAATTATATTATACACAAAATGTGTATAAAATGCATATTTCTATAACATGTATAATATATGTATAATAACATAATATGTATATATTGTACAAAAATTTATAAAATAAGTAGTGATTGCATTTTCATAAAACTGAATAAAATGTATAACACATTTGCATTATACGAAAGTTGTTTAAAGTATAAAATGTATTTATGTATTGTACGAAAATTTAGAAAATAACTACTACTTGTATTTTTATAAAAATGAATATATTTTTCTAATGAAAAGACATCACTACGATTATTGTATTACTGTATCGTTGTATGTAATACATTTTTTAAAATTGTTTTTTCGTCATTTTGAAATGCTAGTTTAAATTTTCATTTTTTCTATTATTTTTAAGTCATTATGAAATTTCCTATAAAAATTTGACACATTTGGTACTTTCGCCCTGGAGCGCCCAACATACTTCCCAGCGACGTTACTGTGCCCTCGGGGAGAGGGTAGCAGAACTCGTCCCACCTTAGCGGCCTTAGCAGCTAAGGCGCAGCGTTGGAGGGACAACCGAAACATCTGTTTTGGGAGCAGATTTCCCCTACTTGAGAAGGCCTGGTATAACCTATGTATATGCTATATGACAATAAATGTTTACTGGCTATTTGGTTCTTTTACGCTACATTTGTGAACATTTTATCATCCTTCCTAAACATTATTATTACGCAGCAACAGTATCTTTAGGAAATCGGGTATAGCATATAGGTTATATTTTCTGTCATTTCGAGGACAGAAAATTCGTTCCTCGAAGTGACAGAAAATATAACCTAACTAAGAGACTGTACAAATGCTTATTACGCATTGTATTTATATAATATTTCTGATCGAAATTTATAGAAATATGTGCAAATTATGCTTCTATCAAAATTTATTAGTAAACGGAATTATACAACATGTTTCTTGAAATTAGTCGTAACATTCAGGCCGTTTTAGATTTTAAATGTTTCCGATAAGATTTAGTTTTAATTCCTATCACGCGTAGCATTACAATCTGTTTCAAGACTTCACCGGTAACGTTGCATGCGACACTAAAATTGTAAGGGGGTCCTAGGACCCCCCCACCGGTGACACAAAAGTACATTGGTTGATAGGTCTATTCTATACCTCGTCTGTGGTTTTGCTATGATTCCACGTTGGCAGTCCTCCCGAGTAGGCGCCATCTCGTATCCACTAGCAGAACTAAATTTGTCACGTGACTTGCTCTGTATTATCGCCAATATGGCGAAACTCGTATTTGGGAATTCAATCAAGAGGCTGACGCTTTTCGTCCTTATATGAGCAGATTTTGAGCTGGGTGAGGTCTCATTCGAAAGAGGAAGGTTCAGTGCAGCGCGCTCTGGTCATGGTTCGACGAGATTGTGTTGATATCTAATAATATGAGTGTTCAAAGTAGAGCAAAAATCGACAAAATACACGCGCATGAACCAACGTATTTTTAGGTCACTAAAAGAATCTTGTGACTCAAACGATGACCAGAGCGCGCTGCACTGAACTTTCCTCTTTCGAATGAGACCTCACACAGCTCAAAATCTGCTCATATAAGGACGAAAAGCGTATTCTCGTGATTGCATTTCCAATTACGAGTTCCGCCATAGTGGCGATAATACAGAGCAAGTTACGTGACAAATTTAGTTGAGTTAGTGGACACGAGATGGTGCATACTCGGGAGGACTGCCAACGTGGAGTCATAGCAAAACTGAAGCGTTAGCTGGATACACAAGCCACAGTAAAAGCGTGATACAGTCAATGTATGAATTTTCGGACGATTGTAGGTTAGGTTATATGCATTTTAGGCATATAACAGCTGGGAACTGTGTACATCAGCGCTGGTCAAGGTCGCTTACGCGTAAGCTCGGGGTTCTCCCACTCTCGTCCGCGTTGTCAGGGATACCGCGCGACGCTAACACATACTTAAATACGACGTGCCTAGCGCTCGAGCCCCCCTAACCGCGAAGACGCTAGACCGTCATGGCAGCCTTCATAGCGTCGCGCGGTCTCCTTGACGACGGAAGGCACGCTATGCGAGAGACAGATTGGAAGGGGAAGCTGGCGCGTAACGGGCCCCACCGTTGGCCAGCGCTGGTGTACATTTACTAAATTAACGCTTTTATTGTAACACATACATCACTTTAAACCGCTGTCGAATTTATGTTATAATTATATGGCTACATTATTTAAAATAAAAAAAGAGATTGGAACTTTTTTACTAATACTGGAAATATTGATTTACTGATATCATATTTTCAGAATGTGGAAGTTAAAGCAATTATTTGCAATTATTGCTCTTATTATTATTCTTCCGACTATTGTATATAACATATAACAAGGAAAAGACTCCAAATCGGTCAACAGTTGACTCCCTGATTTTTTTTGTAATTCATTACGGTCCTATGCAGAGATGGGCATTATTTAAATAAAAGAATATACTTCCGAATGGCCCCAGTGGCTGATCGACACGAGGTTTTGTGGAGGGTGTGTGTACCCTAAATCTAAAATTCTGTTTAGCTTCCGGTATTTATTAGTTTCCTTTGTTTATTCGAAGGCCTTTCATCTTGGGCTTCGAATAATTTTTCATCTTTCATTATATCTTTATCCTAAGGTAGTATTCATATATACTGGCCGGTCTATTCGTTTTCGCGAACAGCGATCGAGGAGAAATTAGCCACCACCATCTGACGATCATGGATTTGTCAGTTGGAGTTACGTGGCCACCCAAGGGTATGGTGGGGTAACGGGAATACTGCTCGGCTCCTTCTGAACGTAGCCGTGTGGCTGTTATTATTTCTTATTGTTAGCGTAGTAGTTGTGTGCATTAAGAAGCTATGCGTAGACCAATAAGAGATGAAGCTATCGAGAAAGAATCAATGTTCTGACCAATAAAGCTCCTGAATTTTTTCGGAGCTACGGTACACCTATTCTGATGTGTGTATTTCTACGCTGACAGCTCGGTTTGGCCTATACACACCAGAAGCTTGGCGCTATCCCCACTACTTCTGGCTCACTCTTGTTTTGCGAAGGTGAGAGTGAGATGGAACGAGAGCGAGTCAGAAAACGTTGCAAACAGGAGCACCGAGGCAGGCTAGTGATCCTCCAGGGAGTGATCGGTATAACCGCAGCCATTTTTCAAGATTTGGAGCAAAACCGGAAATAAACATAACCTAACCGTTCACTCCATCTCTTTCTATCAGTATTTCTGTTTCTTTCTATCAATTTTTCTGTCTCTTTCTATCAGTATTTCTGTCTCTTTCTTTTTTACAGATTCTTTTTCTGTCTACTTCCGCATTTGCTCCAAATCGCAGCAACCAATCAGCGACGGTATACGTTATTCCGATCACTCTCTAGAGGATCACTAAGGCAGGCAAGCGGTACCTATGGTGGGAGAATACGCGTTACGAAACTCAACGGCCAGTATATCAGAATGTAATCTCTCGTTAGCCGCTCGCTGGTCGAGACCGACGTTGAGCCCGTATCATGAACGGAGCCCTAATTCCGAGGCTGAGTTTTTCGCTTCTTCCTGGCTGAAGGGAGGAGCGGGATGGAATGCTTTGCGTGCGCGGCGGGTGATTTTGCGAAGCGGTTCCCGTGCTCACCGTAAGCGCTTGCGACCATCAACGTATCGTCAAAATATCAACGCGTCGTCTGTCTCGTACTGGCCTCGCTCGCTTTCAATGCCTTCACTCGTTCTCTTTCCATCTCGCTCTCGCCTTCGCCGGACAAGAGTGAGACAGAAGTGGTGGGGAGAGCGAAAAGTTCGTATCGTGTACACCAAACCGAGCCCGGAACGATCTTAGATGCTCGAATAACCGACGAGACACTTTGTGGCCAAAGCCGCACGAGATCGCCGTTGTTCGGCGATGTGTCATCGATTATATAGAAACAGATTTTGTTTTTTTTCATCGTATCAATATGAAAGTGACACAAATAGATTCCTGGCATTCTCCCGATTAAATTGACGACCTTCCAATTCTCCAAACAAATTTTCACGTAATTTCCTTAATTATGATCCGAATAATATCATTTTTGTGGCCAATTTGATCGAGAAAACATGACGAATCGATTCACGTCACTTTCGCAAAAATCTGATTAGAAATTGCAGAACTGAAGATTTATCACGGCTTAGTGCGTAACATTGTATGGCCCCGCTGGATTCGAGCATCGAAACCCACGAAACTCAGCGAGTTGCATGAAGAAAAGTCAGCCTTCTATAGAACTCAAATCGAGAAAGACTTTGCTGACAAACTGTACATATGTATATTCGCGTCAAATAAATACTTCAACTGTAAAATTTAGATGACAAACTATTGTTGAATTTTGCCAGTTCTTACATAAGCATTAGGCCGTCCCGAAAAAAATGAAAATGATTGTAGCGTTAGGCCTTAGTGCGGGAAACTTGTGTCTTGGGATCAATAACAACTGTACAAAATTTCAGCCCCGTGAGTTAATATCTTCTGTTCTGGCAAGAGCCTTGAAATTTCGAAATTTGATCAAAAAGTATAAAAATGACTTGATAGTGAATCAAACTTTATTATACGGTATTCTTAGATTAAAATTCCGAAAATAGAGAATGCAACATTCTTGTGCGAGCGGTTTAAGCAGCCCTTCGCCCACGCTATGACAAGAGAGTGACTCAGAACTCACCACGTGAAGGTGGCTGCATGTCGAGTTCCTCCCTAGCTTACCCAACCACCCTACCTTGTGGACTAGAAGACGGAATTTATAGACTTGATGTAGTGGAAAAATGGGATTTGTACTCAAAGGCGGGCATATGACTGCGCGACTGAAGGGTGGCTCGAATGAAGCCATCCCTTGCGTCGACTCCAATGACTTTGTTGGATGCCTCCGTTACGAGCTTTACCATACGCTCCACAGCCTGAGTGTGGCAAGGGTATGCCTCAAAGTCCCAGGATTTGGGGATCTTCCCCTCCTCCAGCATTTTTTTCAGGGAGATGGTTTCCACAGACTCCAGTACAAGTGGTGAACATTTTCGGATTTCTACCGACTTTAGTTTCTCACGTGCTGCCAGCACTCTACGCACAGCAAGTTTGTGACGAAACGTCACGAAGCGAGCGTAGCCGACCCGAGCCGAGGCACAACGGCCCACGGTGCCCCCCTCCCTAACGCGATCCGCGCTCGGTACACTTAGTACACTACGCGCCACTAGATCGCGCCCACTTCTCGCAAGTGAAATTCACCGCGCATTAGGATATAGGACCCGCGGCGACCGAAGACGAGCATTCCGAGTGGAGATTAAGGAGCCCCCTCACCACGCCGATCGAAGGACTGGAAATTGCCCGGATTCGAGCTGTGTGGACGCTACTAACGTGACTCCCCCGTAACCAAACCCCTTCGGTGGAGTGTCTGGATGTTGCCCAGGCTCCCCGAAACGGTTCTGTACCTCCGTACCGCCAACAGAGAGCGACTGGACGTTGCCCGGGCTCTCTGAAGGCGCCTCCGACCTTTCCGTACCGAGATCAAGGGGACTGGACGGTGCCCGGACCTTGACCGACCGTACCTCCGTACCTCCGTACCGCCGACAGAGAGCGACTGGACGTTGCCCGGGCTCTCTGAAGGCGCCTCCGACCTTTCCGTACCGAGATCGAGGGGACTGGACGCTGCCCGGACCTCGACCGACCGGACCTCCGAACCGCTGACAGAGACGCGACTGGACGTTGCCCGGCTCTCTGAAAGCACCTCTCTTGACCTCGTCGTAATAGAGTCAATACGCAAACGGACACGTTCCGAGCCTCGACCGACGGCGACTCCTCGGCACCAAGCCCACGATCTTTTCCGGCCAATAGCCGCGCCCTCATAGTTCATAGTAATATAATCATCACCTAGGAATAAGGATTGTAAATACTAAATAAATACCTCTAAGCAAATCAAGGCTCGAACCGATCTGAACCCTGCGACTCGGCTGAGTTATTCGACGAGTCTTCCCGATCCCGCGTGACGCCCACGCAGAGTGGACGTCACAAGTTCTCTGATGTTGTCTCTGCCATCAGTTAACATAGCCAAAAGGACGTTTTCTGGTAAGGCGAAGTATGCATTATTTGAAATTACCTTATCAATGATTGACCTGTATTTCTTGGCTAAGTAACGCGGGGATTGAATAAATTGCCATACATGACGAGCACCATACTTAACAGAATGTTCCCCTTTGATTCTGAACCATGATGGTGCATAGACCTTGAGAATAAAGTTAACAAGCAACTTCAAATGTGCACTGAGCTGTCGGGTGGAAACGTAAAGCCTCAAGATTCTATTGGCTGTGGTCAACCATCGTGAAAGATTAAGTGCACCTGGTTCTGACTTCAGAAGATCTTCGGGAACCACACCAATCTTAATGGCAGAAGCAATCCTCAACAAATTTTTTTTATCCTTACTGAGAATTGATGGGTCAATACCAGGAAACTCACAATCAATGGCTTGGAAGCAAATTACTGGAAGGTTCTCACATCCTTTCAAATTTTGGCCGATGATACCACAATAGGCCCTTGGTCCAGAAGTGTGCCCATCGACACGAGAGAAAAGATGCCGGAAAGGCAGCTCATTGAAATGTAATAAACAAATAATCCACTGAAGTGGCCTGCCCAATTTAACTTCTAGGATTCTGATGAATACCTGTATTTACAACAGTTCCGTTGCAACCTACGACGCGAATATGTGCTACACCACCAGGAACTTCTTCATCTAAGTAAGTATAAATACTTTCTGAAATATCAGCACTACAGCCTGACTTTGGCGATACGTGGCCGAGGTATTTAGATCCTGGTTCTTTAACCAGTGAATAATGATCTTCCTTTATAGTTTTTTGAAAGTATTTCCTGTTAGATGACCATTATTATCTTTCTGAGCTGCTACTTTAAGTTCTTTCCCTCTCCTTTTCTCTCGGGAGATCTTGTTCTTATCAATGATACGTGTTCTGTCTGTTTCGGATATGAAGCCCATGTCTTCAAGAAGAGCTGACCCAAAAGCCGCAGCTCCCCTGTGTGAAATATTGTATCTCTGAGCAAACATTGCAGCGTTTGTGAGTTTCAATCTCATTTGACTACTATTAGAAGCAGATGTGGTTGGCTTATACTCTTTGTCAAAAGTCAAATTATCGTCATCACTGCAATCGGTTTCTTGAACCATCTGTGTAGTGGTAGATGACGAAGGAGTACCCGCGGAAGTACTTGGAGTAGATCCGTTATTATACTTACGCTCTAGTCTTTTATTAAGTTTTAATGATTGAACAGCATCTACCCTGCCCACCCCCATTTTTCTGTCAGTTCTTTAATCAATAAGAAATTGTTGCTCAATTTTAGGCACCTTTTTTTCTTTAGGACAGCGACAAAGATCATTAAAACCTAAGCATTTGCATGCTGTGACATCAAACAAGTTTTCAGCTTCTTGTTTGAAAACTGCAATTCTAGCTTTTACAGTTTGACTTTCATTCTCTCGTTTAATCACATCTTTAATACTAATGTACCTTTTGTGATACGATTGCATCATCGCAATAATACGCTGTCGAGAAACTGTGGGGATAGATGCTGCCTCATAGATCTGTTCAAGCTTTGTAGCAACTCTCTCTACAATAGCTGAGAAATGTGGTTCCCTATTACCACCTGATTCAGACCCTATAACCCATCGTTCGTGTAAACAACAAGCAATTACATCCTTGTATGTTGGGAGGACACGTTGAGAACTGAAATCAGTTGGAGGACCAAACAAGGGGCAATTTACAGATCGCCTGAAGGCAAATTTTGACGATATGCTGAGACTCATTGTTTACGCTGTGATGGCAGACGCAATTCAGCAGAGGGTGGAAAAACTACGCTGGCAAGTGACACGGTTAAGGAGGTACTGCCGTTTGCTGAGAAGATTGCGTCCAAAGAGCAGACAGGCAAGACCTGGTGTCGACGTTTGCACTTCGCTCGCATTGGCTCGCACCGCTTGTGTCTCGTTCGCTCTCTTTGCTATGTTACGCTATCGCTTGAACGTAGCACCAGAAATGTATATAATCGATGGTTAAATCAGGAGCGAAATTTAAAATCCTTTTGTAATGAAAGATAGACATATGATAATTAGATTCGAAGCGAACGGCACATTTGGAAGGTCTTAAGCAAGTATGAAACGGGGGACAAGGAAGAGTTTATTGTCAGTATTCATAAACACGTAGAGCGCGTTGTGCCCATCGAGGGTTTTTCCTTCCACATCTGCGTGCCAAATTTCGTCGAGCGGGCAGCTGCTCGTCTCGTAAAATCATTTAAAACTCTGTCCTCCCTTTCAATAATTGCCGATGTCCTGTTAGGGTAAAAACCCAGCTTGAGAACAGCTGAAAGTCGTAAACCGTGCGCGGGCGACGTCGTCTTGACCCTGGGGGTTGCGCGTACCTACCTGTTAGATATGTATGTACAGTACATAGCCTATGTAAGCTATGTACTCGGAAAGCGAGCCTTGACCACCAGCCGAAAGTGGAGGGAAAACGCGAAGGAAGGGCCAAGGACGGAGAGGTGGCTGAAGGACAACCCTCTAACGAAGCTGCAAGGACAACACCGTCTTGATTGGACGAAGGGATCCGAAGAGGGAGTCGGAAGAACGCGCCAAAATTAGAGGAGTAGGGCGCTCGGAGGCGACAAGCGACGAGTTAATTTGTACGAAGTCACTTCGAACCTGTTAGCAGAACAGACAACAACCAGTTACGAATAAAATCCGAACATAGCATTTTATCCAGAAGTGTTTCATTTCATACATCGAAATTCCCGCGCAAACGTACTCGCGAGCAGAGTGCTTCAGCGCTCCACGGGCACGGGCCCACGACGTCCTATAGATATTCCCACTAGAAATACGTAACAAAATTGGTGACAGCGGTGGGATCTTGAAAATAATTTGTGGGAAATTTAAAAGTCATTTCAGTGCTAAGGTTTATAAACTTTCGAACACTTGTGTAAATGACTTCGCCGGCTCGTGAGTGTGTATTGACGTAATTGAACGGGAATTATTATAAACTTTTATTGAAATCAGTTCTTTTTGATCGTGCTAATGGACACAAGCATCAAAAGTTATTAAGTGCAGCCTCTCTCTCTTGGGTTTTGCGCGGTTTTCCCAAGAGCAAGGGTGAATACCAGAGACGGGTGATTTCAGTGGCCGTGCGAATAATCCCTTGAAATCACGTGCACTCGGTCATTATCCACAAATTTTGCTGAGCTACTTTCACACTTCATGGACGGATGAGAAAAGGACTCCAGGACGTGGACACTCGGACGATTTCTTCACGGGGTTGAAGTCCACTGGATCATCGAGGGACACTGGATCAACGAAGTCAGCGTTGGACGTAGCTGGGACATCCGTACGATAGCTGGAGTACTGGACGGAGTAACAATTCAAGTGACTTTATTTCTGAACTGTACTCGTTTATTATCTGTAAAAATGCCGCCGCTTGGAAAAAGGTACAGACGATTTAGGAAAATGCGTAATTCTAGTCTGAGTGGTAGTAGTATTTTTGAGATAGAAGAGTTAATGGTAGGAACAAGTAATGCGCCAGTGCCCACTTCTGAATTTCAACCCGACGGGTTACAATTAGTGCCAACACAATCTATTCCTCTTCCGAGATTTAATATGTCCCTTCCGGATAATGGATCCATTCCATCCAGTAGCACGATGGTAGCAGATGCGTCGAGGTCATCTACCGGGGCTCCTATAACTGCATTGCGCATGTCCTTTGATTTGATCGCGAATTTCATTCCGCATTTTGACGGGAATCCAAGTTCTATTAGAAATTTTATTAGCCAGTGTAGACTCGCTGATTCTTTAATTAGACCTGAGAATAAATTGTACTTATTGGCTTTAATACGCAATAGAATGTAGAAACGCGATTATAGTAGAATAGTTGATGGGAAGGAACCCAAGACCGTAGAGGAGTTGATTAGTCAAATAAAAGCCGCGTATGAAGAAAGTTTCGATACTAAAAATGCACGAAAAAAGTTAGAAGTTATACGGCAGAAAGAAAAACAAACCATTGAGGAGTTCGGTACTCGGGTACACGAAATTTTAGATTGGGGAATAGAAGCTGCGCGAGAAAAATTTAACGATGAAAAATTCGTAGTAACGAAAACATTACTTATAGAGGAAGCAATAGATAGGTTTTTAAACGGATTAACTAACGATACTATTATGCTATTACTTACTAAGGATGACATAGATAGTTTAACATTTGCTATTAAGCTACCCTCTAAATTGGAGCATAAATTACGTAAAAATGAGCTTATAGATTCGAAAATTTCCGCGAGTATGATGATTTCCATTCACATCCTTTATGGATAGACGCTGATTCCAATCCTGATTCGAGGGACCTGGAAAGGGTGCTTATCTGCGCAGATAAGACATCAATTGTAGGTTCCGAAGTGGACGGGATAGATGATGAAGTCTTATGTTTTGAAATGAGAAAATTGTGGCATCTGTTTTCCTAGCGCGCAGGAAAGCAGCAGCCGAGTGGAATGAGGCCACAAATAGTTTACGAGTAAATTCAGATTTCTTAGTATCACCTTTGCTTGTGGGAAATGGAATTTTTTTTTGGAGGATCGCCTCAGTCGGGCACGATGCGTCGACTCGGTCGCCTGTTGACATACGGTAACTCTCAACCCCGGGAGCCCGCTTCAGGAGCCGTGAGAAGTAGTCTGTGCTCGGCAAGGGTGCCTGCGCTCTGTTCGGCCCTTGAGGGAACATCGCAGGGCTCGCAGTATCTTGGTTCGTGGCAGAGGTATGGGGAGCCTATTTTATTTGCGACTGAGGTCGTGGCAGAGGCTGACGAGCCTGATGTTGTTGCGCCTGGTATTGTGGCGGAGGCTGAGGAGCCTGATGTTGTTGCGCCTGGTATTGTGGCGGAGGCTGAGGAGCCTGATGTTGTTGCGCCTGGTATTGTGGCGGAGGCTGAGGAGCCTGATTGTTCTGCGACCAAGACTGCACGAGGGATCCTCAATACAATGATTTGATAGAATCTCTGAATGATTAATAAACTTTAGTAGAGTCTCGATATCAGTTGCGATCAGGTGAGAATCATGAAGTGTACTTCCCATGAATAGAGGGAGGTGAATGATCATGCGGACTCGCGTGAGTGTTTTCACGGTGCCGTGTGTCGTTTATTATGACCGCCTGTGTGCACCGCTCCTTTGATTACACAGTCCCTTCACATTGGTGGCTGTACTTTCACGTTCGACACCAGATATGTGTGTGTGTGTGTACATATGTGTGCCCATCTATCGTTGTACACGTGGCCCCAGAGATTCTAAGAGGGTCGTCGTTGACAGTGATGTCATTAGCACATCGAGGCACTTTGTTCTTTGAAACGCTGAAGATCCAAGGGTACGTTGCACTGTGCGGGATGATAAATACTACGCATACAGGATCGGGTTGTTGTATTCCCCGTCGTTGCGTGTCCTCGCTAGCCATCTTTCCATGGCCACGTTCTGTTGAATTCAAATGTGCAAACATCCGATGAGATGCTCATGCGTTTAACGTTCCTGTACCCAAATTCTCATTGGCGTGGCTGTTTCGAAACTGTTGAATTGAAGGGCACTGATGTCACGAAAGGAGACTCTTCGGAGGTGTAGGAAGATATTGATCGTTTTATATCTTTGTTGTAAAATCGAATTCAGAAGTTTGTAAAACGAAAGTAGTGTTTTGATTACTAATGTAAACGATGACAGACGGATAGCTTACCATTTTCCATTTCCTACTATCGTTTGTGTGAAAGACAATTTTGTATACGTAGGAATAATTTTGTTCATGCTATGCCACACAGTTGTGATACTAGGGCACTCCTTGATGACAAGTGCTTCATATTTCTTTTATTTTTTTTTTTTCTTGTTTGAGATGCTTCTTGGCAAGATCTAAGTTTTTGGTCATGTAGAATCTTTGTTGAAATCCCTTACAGCTCTTATTTTTTTTTATTATTGGATATTTTTGATACTTTGGAATAAATTTTATAGGGAAATTGCACAGGGATTGATTGGAATGATTGTATTAGATTTGGCATGTTCTTGTATAACACCTCTGTACATGAGGCTATGGGATTTACACCACATGAATTGGTATTTGGAGTTAGAGATCTCATACCATCTGGAATTTGCTAAAGATGATGTATCATAAACTTTTGTGCAGTATTTGAATGAGTTGTTTACTGAGATTACCACCACACAGGCTAGAACGGCAGAAAATCTTAATAAAGCTAAGGAAGAAAGTAAAATGTACTTTGATAGGATTCGTAATCCTCGTGGGTTTAAGATATATGACAATGTATACTTACTTAAAGAACCGAAAACTTCCAAGTTTGATTGTAATTGGTTAGGCTCTTATAAGATCAGTCGAGTGTTTGATGATCTAAACGTAGAATTAATTTTGGGAATTAATAAGTATAAAATAGTACATACCAATAAGCTGAAATTAGCGTGTATAAGACCGGACATTTCTGTTTCGGAGAGTTAATATAAATAGTCATTATATAATATTGTATTCATCCTATGTGTGATTTGTTTTATGTGTATGTAATCTAAAATTTTCATTTTATAAGAGTGATTATTGGGTTATGAATTACGATTATTTTATATTCTGCTTTATATATTCAGATTGAATGAGGAATTATATTGTTTTTGAATGAAATATTTAGATAAGTCTAGTTAAGGTGTTCAATGACTATTAAATATTTGCTATGTGTTGCATTATAATCGAATTAATATTAAGTATCTACATAGTAATAGAATAATGACATCTTACTACTGTAAAATGTTGTGTTATAACTATCATTCTTCAACTCGTGCTTTCTGCGGGACAATGGGTGGACCGAGTAGCTCATTTACCGCGGGGCTGGCACGAGAAGAGGAGGCGTAGTTATAATTATTATTTGTAATTATGTACTGAAAAGATGTTTCATGGAAACACTTTTTTGTATAAGGGGGAAGGTGTTACGCTATCGCTTGAACGTAGCACCAGAAATGTATATAATCGATGGTTAAATCAGGAGCGAAATTTAAAATCCTTTTGTAATGAAAGATAGACATATGATAATTAGATTCGAAGCGAACGGCACATTTGGAAGGTCTTAAGCAAGTATGAAACGGGGGACAAGGAAGAGTTTATTGTCAGTATTCATAAACACGTAGAGCGCGTTGTGCCCATCGAGGGTTTTTCCTTCCACATCTGCGTGCCAAATTTCGTCGAGCGGGCAGCTGCTCGTCACGTAAAATCATTTAAAACTCTGTCCTCCCTTTCAATAATTGCCGATGTCCTGTTAGGGTAAAAACCCAGCTTGAGAACAGCTGAAAGTCGTAAACCGTGCGCGGGCGACGTCGTCTTGACCCTGGGGGTTGCGCGTACCTACCTGTTAGATATGTATGTACAGTACATAGCCTATGTAAGCTATGTACTCGGAAAGCGAGCCTTGACCACCAGCCGAAAGTGGAGGGAAAACGCGAAGGAAGGGCCAAGGACGGAGAGGTGGCTGAAGGACAACCCTCTAACGAAGCTGCAAGGACAACACCGTCTTGATTGGACGAAGGGATCCGAAGAGGGAGTCGGAAGAACGCGCCAAAATTAGAGGAGTAGGGCGCTCGGAGGCGACAAGCGACGAGTTAATTTGTACGAAGTCACTTCGAACCTGTTAGCAGAACAGACAACAACCAGTTACGAATAAAATCCGAACATAGCATTTTATCCAGAAGTGTTTCATTTCATACATCGAAATTCCCGCGCAAACGTACTCGCGAGCAGAGTGCTTCAGCGCTCCACGGGCACGGGCCCACGACGTCCTATAGATATTCCCACTAGAAATACGTAACAGCTATTAGCCGACGCGACATCTATGAATCGGTAAGTAGCACCACGTGCCTCACGTGACGAAGAAACCGAACGGGACGCGCCCCTCGGACGCAATCTACTCAGCAAACGACAGTAGATACAAGTAATAAAAGTCACTTATTATTGCGCAATCGCACTTCGCGCAACAATGTAAATTTTGTAAAACTCTTCTTATCGCATAAACGGCTTTGAAGAATACTTTACATACAATACTGACGACACTGAAGTTAACAACAACACGGATAATGACTTATTAGCAATTTTTACACTTTTTACTCAAATTTTGAGACTTCTAGGCTCTTGCCGGAACAAAAGATATTAACTCACAAGGCTGAAATTTTGCACAGTTGTTATTGATCCCAAGACACAACTTTCCCGCACTAAGGGCTAACGCTACAATCATTTTAATCTTTTCGGGACGGCCTAATAAGCATCACTTGGTTGGGAATTCCTGATTCCAGAGTTTCATGCATTTACCTATTGAAATGTTGCTTCAAGTCATCGGGAAATTGCATTGCTTCTTCTCGTACTTACATATATCTGTTCGCGAGTAGGTGTCACGAGTGACGCGGCTTTTGTTTCCCAAATAAATGCACATTTATTAGGGCCCTCGGTCGACGGCGACTTGAATCATCCAGTACTGAATATGAAAATGTTCATATTTCTCATTACACCTTGATAAGAGATGGATTGGTGAGTTTATGTCTACGAAAATGAATCGAAACGCGAAGCAATTCGGAGCTAATATTCTAGGCCCTAGAATCTACGATATTGTCAATGTGCAGTTGAAACGCACGCCGCTTCACACTATCGTTTCTTAGCATTTATACGGGGTGATACTCTAGCTAGATTCGTCAAACGCGATGCTCGCCAACAATCATGTGTTTCGCTGAGTTTCGTCGGCTTCGACGCTCGAAACCAGCGGGACTATACAATGTTGTACGCTAAGCAGTGACGAATCAGAAGTTCTGCAATTTCTAATCAGATCTTTGCAAAAGTGACGTCAATCGATTCCTTACAATTTTATATATAATGTTTGTTCATAACTGCTTTCTGCATAGGACGTGTAATAAGTGTATTTCATGTTCTGTTTTGGAGCTTTGCTAGTAAAAAAATGTCTATCCTAAGAAACTTCATTTTCTGTGGACATCCCTTCATCTATTTTCCCTTTTTACTTATAATTCCTTACTGCTAACGTAGAATATTGTAGCATAAGCACATTTTAAGTAATTAAAATGTACAATGAATTTTCTACGTTTGCAGTACCAGCCGACTTTCCGTTTAAATTTTTATAAGTACAACGTAACAGCTGAGAATTTCTTTCCTTATTCAGAATAGAATACGGAAATAGCAAACAGCTCCCTCTCGCGTTTACCGAGCAATCGTCGATCTATCGGTATTACCATTTCTGTGCAGAAAAAACCTGCTGTAATACCGACCTGCCGAATCGACCGGGTCACGGGACGTGTCTACCCCTCTTAACGACGAGCAAAAACTGTTAAAATCTTTTAAGGCTGCACAGGGTTTATTGCCTTTTCAGAATCTAGGAAGCAGATGTTTTCGACGAACGCTTGGAATGGAAGTATTTATCGGTTGTAAACGTCGAACGAATTTAGGCTTTACTCTTTTTTCCCGTAAAGGCACGGTTAAACATATGCAATGCGCGCTACAGAACGCCACTACAAAGGTCGATTTTTATGGTTCGGTGCGCAACGTAGGACCTCGTACCGTAGGAAATTTTAAATGTTCGGCGCGCATTGCGCGCTGTTGCACATGTTTAACTCTGCCTTAAGACGTGTAACGTTCGGTTGCCCGGAGACATCCGAATGCTAGCAGGTTCTCGAGAGGAGAACAGCGTCCTCTCGATTGTAGGATAGGTGGGGTTCGTTGCTAGTGAGTTAAGGACTAAAATCCAAGCTTTAAACTTGATAATGGCTATTTCTTCAGCAACCCTTAATTCTAAATAACAACCTAATATTGCATACAGCTATGATTATGTATCTATGTTTTTGGGTCATTCGTATTTTCTTATTATATATGTTAAGTTATGTGGAATAGATAGAAATATAGTTATGTTGCAGTGTACGGCCGCTGCCGTATCCGGCGCGAGCTCGTACTGTTGGCAACGTCTGCTGTAAGAACGGCCGCTGCCGTCTCCAGGCGAGCTCAATGCCTTTGCGAAAGCGAGGTTCTATAACCATAAAATGCGTAGTCAAAAAAGAGCACCAGTATTTATGCACTGAAAATCCGCCGTTGCCGTTTCCGGGCGAGCTGAATATTACTGGCTAATAATTAATTACCTCTCGGTCTGTGCATTCGCCAGTTCTGAGCCTTCACAGACTAGCTGTGCTGCATGCACCTCCTTTTATACTTGAAAATTAGGGTTTTTAGCACGTGCGCAGTATTTTACTCGCTTATAACATTACATTTTATTTGTGTCTCTACTGGCGCTTATAATTAATTATTCCTAATGGTTTTACAGTATTTGTTCTTTCAGTGTCTGAATAGTTTACAAAATATGTACATTGGGTTTGTGCGATGATACAGAGCCGTGCTGTTTTACCGACGGCCGGTAACGCCGGGTTTGCGTCTGCGTAAAGGTGCCATTTCCAATGCGTGGCTCGCCGCGGCGGCGAGCGGCGCGGCGCCGCACAGTGGTCCCAAATCCCGAAAACGTGGCCAAAACTCATAACTTCGTTCGATTTGTATGAAAACTGGTATTTTTATGTTTTTGGGTTCGCTGACTACGATTCTGAACTTAAAAGTAAAAACAATGGCGAATCCAATATGGCGGACAAGTATACAAGAAGAGTAGTTAATTGTACTCGCAAAATGTTTTTTTGGGGGGTATTTCTAAGGTCGCTGATCAAAACTCTAAACTTAAAATTTTGAAAAGCAAAATGGCGACTCAAATATGGCGGACAAGTATACAGAGAAATTGTTAGTTGTACTCGCAAAATGTTTTTCTCTGTGTATAAAATTCCCTAAAAAGTACAATGATTAATTTATTGAAGTAACAAATATTGCTGCACAAATAAATTTTGCTGAAATGCAGTATTGATGCATCATTATAATAAAAATATAACTTCATTGTTTCCTTTTGGCAGATTTCTACAACGTTGAATATAAAGTTGCATAGAATCCGCATCCGCAGCTATCCACAGCCAATTTTTACGTAGTTTTGTAGTAAAATGTTCATATAATAATGTTTAACAGGTCTCGTGACAGAACAATGAAGAACAACAAACTGTTTCTCTGTTTGAATGTAATTCTCCTTTTCGCGACTTCAATAATTTTCAAAGAATTTCTTGCTAATTTGTTACTAAGTACGTTACTATTTTAAACTTTGATTTACATATTTTAATTGTACATACCTTCAGTAGATAAATCCATTTTACTAAATTAAAATTGATATACTACACGAGTCACAGTGCACTGCGAAATACAATATTATTTCTCGCCTTTTCCGAACGCTCGATGGGACGCGTGCGAGAGATACATTCGACATTAATTTTAAAACAAAATAATAACGCTCGTTACATAGCAACTCCCAAAATAAATTCCCAAAGCGATTTACTAGCGAACCCAATAGTGAAAGTTCCTTATATAGAAACTTCATTTTTGGACTTTTGGCTAGCTTTCTGTGATTTGGAACCACTGTGCGCCGCCTCAGCACGCCGCAGGATTCTTCGTGCGGCCGCAGATGGTATTTCCTATACCTAAGCGTCGCCGCCAGGGCCCCACAACGCGCCGCGCTGACCCTTTTCGAGCACTTGAAAAGGTCTATTGTTGTATGAGGTCTCGAGGACCGTCTTCGACACCGAATTTTATGGCTTTCGACCCTCGAAGGGGTTTGAATACCATCAAGAAGAAGTGAGAAATGTCCAGGAAAACGACGCCAATCGATTCCGTATGTTTCACCGATGAAACTAGCACCAAGAACGACATAATTCGGAGCATAATGAAGGAAATTAGATGAAAACTTAATTTATATAATTTCTCGCTAGCTTCGTTAAAAATAGTCCGATTTACATGAAATTTGGTACGATTTTCATCGGAGATATGTAAGGATTCATCGGTGTCACTTCTATATCTATACGATAAAGAATAAAGAAATATTTTATTTATGAAACAGGTATGAATCCTCGGCCGACCCCAGCGATTCGAGGTCGGCGACCCACAGTCGAGGGTGAAATATTCATTTCAGCGTATTAAGAAATTCTTTATTGTTTATCGTATCGATAAGGAAGTGATAGATTCCTTATGTTTTTTCTGATGAAAATCATACCAAATGTCATGTAATTCGGACTACTTTTACAGAAGCAATACAAATCATAAAAGGAGTAGGCATTTTTTTACCTTATCGCTTGTGTAAAATTAGCCCGATTTACAACGGCACAGTGGGCTGGATTGAAGAAGTCAGTGACATTTGATTGTTTCTTTTAAGATATCGGAATGAAAGGCTCCATATCAAAATGACACAGTACAAAACCACACATGCAATGTAGGACACATCAGAATAGTGCACAGCAAACAGTGCACATGCAACTTAGAGCACACGAAATTTACAGTGCACATACAATTTAGGACACATGCGATTTAGGACACATACCATTTAGGACACATGCGATTTAGGACACATTCAATTTATGACACATGCGATTTAAGACACATGCAATTTAGGACACATGCAGTTTAACGCACAGCAAGATTTTACACACAAGAGAGTACACAGAAAATAGTGCACATACAATTTAGAACACATGCGATTTATAGTGCACATACAATTTAGGACACACACGATTTTGGACACATACAATTTAGGACACATGCGATTTTGGACACATACAATTTAGGACTCATGCGATTCAGAACACATGCGATTTATAGTGCACATACAATTTAGGACACATGGGATTTAGGACACATTCAATTTAGGACACATGCAGTTTAACGCACATTTCTTTTAGTGCACATCAGGATAGCGCACAGCAAGGTTTCGAACACAAGATAGTACACAGAAGATAATGCAGATAAAATTTGGAACACATGCGATTTATAGTGCACATACAATGTAGGACACAAGCGATTTAGGACACATACGATTTAGGACACATACAATTTAGGACACATGCGATTTAGGACACATACAATTTGGAACACATAAAATATTTTAATTAATTGTAGTTATAATTTAGCGTATATTCACTTTGCTACACGATAAGATTTCGTACAGTAGAAGCAAGATGGCGCGGTATGCAATTAAGCCTACAGTATATTTAAAATTCGGCGCGCGTACATTTTTGCTTTGAAGCAGCAGTTTAATATTAATATTGTTGCTGCTGTGGCGGACGAAAGAAAGTTTACAATTTTCAAAATCGCATAACTTTTTTAGAATTGGTCCAAACGACATGAGTTTTCTTTTTAGAAGCTAAAAGGATTAGTTTGCTAAGTGATGTGTTTCGTCGTTTTGAAAAAAATTCAAATGGCCGGAATAGCGATAAAAATAGTAAAGATTGTTTTTTAAACTTTTTTTGCGAGCCTGTAATGAAAATTCAAAAAACCCGTTTGTAGATTGAAGTAAGTTGTATACGTGTCTAAAACTTCATCAAAATCGGTTAACGTTGGTCTGAGCTACAAACTTTTAAAGATCGCAGAATAACGTCGAGAATCGCAGAAATTCCCGAAATCAGCGATTTTCGACCATATTCTGTGTTCCAAATTTTATCTGCATTATCTTCTGTGTACTATCTTGTGTTCGAAACCTTGCTGTGCGCTATCCTGATGTGCACTAAAAGAAATGTGCGTTAAACTGCATGTGTCCTAAATTGAATGTGTCCTAAATCCCATGTGTCCTAAATTGTATGTGCACTATAAATCGCATGTGTTCTGAATCGCATGTGTCCTAAATTGTATGTGTCCAAAATCGCATGTGTCCTAAATTGTATGTGTCCAAAATCGCATGTGTCCTAAATTATATGTGCACTATAAATCGCATGTGTTCTGAATCGCATGAGTCCTAAATTGTATGTGTCCAAAATCGCATGTGTCCTAAATTGTATGTGTCCAAAATCGCATGTGTCCTAAATTGTATGTGCACTATAAATCGCATGTGTTCTAAATTGTATGTGCACTATTTTCTGTGTACTCTCTTGTGTGTAAAATCTTGCTGTGCGTTAAACTGCATGTGTTCTAAATTGCATGTGTCTTAAATCGCATGTGTCATAAATTGAATGTGTCCTAAATCGCATGTGTCCTAAATGGTGTGTGTCCTAAATCGCATGTGTCCTAAATTGTATGTGCACTGTAAATTTCGTGTGCTCTAAGTTGCATGTGTGGTTTTGTACTGTGTCATTTTGATATGGAGCCGAATGAAATTTGCGCAAAAAATATGATAAAACTATTCCTTTCTAATAATGTATAATTTAATATTTTTTACATTTATTTTTTCCAATTTTTAACTTAATCGTGATAAAAAAAAAATTGAAAACTGTTTACAGTAATCATTTGTATTAAACCCGACGAACGGAGCTGGCGGCGGGCGTACGACGCGTTGCGGACACTATTCTGTGCGGCCGATGCCGCAAGTGAGAATACCGAAGCGCGAGCGAGAGGGAATGAAACAGTTGACACGAAATTGCCGTCGACTCATTCGTTCTCTCACTCTCGACTAAAGGATTCCAACAAATGGTGGGGGTTAGTCATCGGGCGTACTACGCATGGTAAAAATTGAGCTATAACGAGGATTAACTGTATTTGGTACTTTATTTAATGCCCTTTTAAGTGGTTGAAATTGCATGTTGGGGAAACTTTTCGTTTCCAAATTATAAGGAAAAGTCGAATAGTAAAGGAAAGTAGGCGAATATCATTTTGTTTAAATTAAAGACCAGTCATTTGAGATAAAAATCTTCTTTTACTAGTAATTCATTACCTCTCGGACACCACAGTGGTTTACGCTAATCCAGTCCGCCCGGAAAACACCTGGCAATTCTAAACGGTAAAGTATGGGGAGTTCTCCATACCTCTTCTACAAATTCCCCCCCCCCCCCCCCCCCCTCCTCCTCCGCAGAGAATCGCTAGTATGCCTGAAGCAGTCGAGTACACTCATTCCAAAGGTAGTCTGTGGGTTACTCAGTGTGACTGTAACGTTAGGAATGTCTTTTTTCAACACCTGCATGAAAATGGGTGTTTTTTACGCCAGCTGAGCAAAAGCAAAATAGCCATTTTGAAGGGTCCTGTGAAAAAATTAGATGTAACGCATGCGTATTCGCGTTTTCTACTTTGCTCCCAAGGGAACTTGAGTTTGCGCGCATGCGTATTCGCGTTTTTACTTTGCTCCCAAGGGAAATTGTATTTGCGAGCTGAGTGAATATGGCGTTATGCCATATGCTTTGGCTGTGTTCCAATTCACGCATTATGCGCATAGACTGCAGAGAAAACCGTTTCGTTTCAGTCTAGGCGTGCATTGGTTGCGTTGCTAGCGCATACGATTCCCTAGAATTCTCCCACTTGTAGCGCATGAAGCGTGCAGTTGATGCGCGCATGCGTATTTGTCTCTTTACGTACGCTTTGAAAAACGTACACCAAATTGGCGCGCGTTACGAAAAGTAGCACGTTTCATTTTTTCTACATGCAGTTATCCGTAAGAAGAAAATGAAACGTGGTACTCTTCGTAACGCGCGTCGAAATTATGTGGTCCCCTCCTCGAAAGGACAGAAAATATAACCTATAGATATGCTACATGACAATAAATGTTTATTGGATATTTTGTTCTTTTACGCTACATTTGTCAATTTTTTATAACTTAACATCATTCCAAAATATTATTGTTACGCCGCAACGGTATCTTTATGGAATCGGGTATAAGGTCATTGTCCCTATTTCTAATCATGTAAGAGTTTTGTTATCGTAAAAATCGATTTTTATTAGTTATTTATGCAACAATCGACAAAAAAACTTATTAGACGTAATATTTAACCTTCCCTTTACATATAAAATAAACAAGAAGTATTTTTTAAAACATTTTAACCTAATAATACTCAATTTAATATGAAGTATAAAATGTCTATTTCTGCTCAGCGAAAATTGTCTTGGTTTCTGCTTACATATCTACGTACGATTTAGCTTCCAATTGAAATGTCTATAATTATATTTTGGATAACAAAAATAAACAAAAGTATTTAAAGTTTTAAAATATCTTTTATTTACAAAAATTCAAAATTTTTATAACAAAATCTGTAACGAAAATAATTTTCAAATTACCAATACCAAATCTTTCAGTTTTTTCAGTTTAATTTTCTCTTCATCTTTTTCTTTCTTAATTTTTACATTTTCAGGTCTCATTTTCTTTCTTCTATTTGTTTCTCTTTTTCTCTTTTCATCTCCATTTTTCGCTTCTGACATTCTCTCCATATATCAGAAGTCGCGACAGCTGGAATTTTCTCCCTTTTTATCAGGCCAAAATAATACTTCTCGGAACGTTGCAGGGAACAATGTATTATTATTATTAGCTGTAATTAATTAGTGATATATTAATAAGTAAGTATTTTACATATTTTTGAAAAAAATACTTAAGTACTGTTAGATTACTACTTAAGAACGTTTTATATATGATACTGAAATTAAACTCGCTTGGAACCAAGAAGTAGTTTTTATATTACGCAGCAAGACACAAACAGAAAAGTACAAAGAGGTAACTTATTTACTATGAATGTCATGGAAACTAGGAATAACAAAATATAGTTCTGAACCAAACTTATTACCAACTTCTTGTTGCAATAAACTTATATTCCAACAAGTACCATTTTTATTTGGACATGCATTTTCATCAGATACTGCAGTGTTACAATGATAATTACTGATAATTTATCAGTTTATCTTAATAAAGTAAGTCATCTCAATAATTTATAAATTGTTTTAATTGTTATTATGGCGTAATTTATTTAAATATTTAAAAATATATGATTTTTAGACGCATTGTATATAATTTTGTGATAAAATCAGTATTATAGTAAGCTGAATGTAATAAGAAACAGTTTTATCGTAACATTGTATACAATACGTGTAAAAATCATATTTTTTCAATTATTTAGATTAATTAATAAATAATAAAAAATTAAAACAATTTATATAAATGTCACGTCCTGGGTGGTGATGGGGTTTTAGGACGATGACGATTTCGGGAGTTCTTGCCCCGTCGCCTCCAACGTACCGTCGCGCCCTAAGGCCGGCCGGATTACGCCGCAATGGAGTAAACTGTGCGGGGCAGGTGGATTGGCTTTTTGGGATCGAGGAGGAAAAGAAGAGGTGTGTGTTTCGTCTTGGGACCGCCAGCCAGACTCATCAGTAGGGCTATAGCTGACGGCCCCTGCCCTAGACACGCACGGGGACACAGAGGATATGATTTTGGAACTTGTATATATACGAATGACATTGATAGTTAGGACTAGCGGGAAAGATTGGAGACCTCTGGTGACGCTCGTTGACACTAAGTCGCGTGGTGGGGTCGGGACGTCACATAAATTAAAATAAAAGTCTTTAACCATTGGTACCGCAGACATTTCAATGCGTTTGCGGTTTGTTGCTCCTACATTCATATCTGACATAAGCTTTCTACATTTCAGCCAAACTGAAAATAACGCCTGATACCTTTCTTCTCCGCACCATTCGCGTTCTGTAGCTTCAGTCATTTTAAACAGTGGCAGAAATTAATTAGAGCCATTGTATCATGTGACGAATGTCCATCTAGGTATATGACTATTGGAAATACAATTCCATTTTCAATGCACCATGGGGGAATAAATTGGTCATGTATTCATAAAGTGACTCTCCAGTCATCCACCCATTATCAGACCTTCCTACATTCCAACCTCTTGGCACTTTCTCAATGATGGTTAATGGTAGCCTTTGGTATGGATACACAATCATTGGTGGCAATAGCTTACCAGCTGCATTACCTATAATAATTAAATGTTTACTAAAAATAATAATATTCTTTTAAATTAAAAATAACATTTTATTTATTACCTGTAATCAATGTCGTTGGGCATTCCTTCTCATGTGCATCAACTAGGTTATATGCACCATTTAGATTGAAAGTTGTGGGTGACGGTTCATAAAGACTTGAAACCAATGCCTGTCCGGCCTTTCATTAGTGAATGGATTCCCTCTGTTTACTTTCTTGAGTAACACTTTTACACTGTCCAATAGCATATCCTTAGTCAAGGAAAAACCTTTGTTGCAGATTAGAAGATTCCAGTCAACTAACATATTCTCCTCGTCCTTGGTTAAAATTGTTGCAGTGCCATTTTTTTCCAATAGTATATATATATCTTGGTGCTTAGCTGTAATTGTACAGAAAGGCACCTTGAACTGCTGGCTTGCAGCTCTCATAGCCATTCTTTTCTTGACAGCTTGTAAAGCATTCATTACATTTTCCTCAGTATACATTAAGTATTTCTATTTTTACGCCTTTCCTTCGTCACTCTCTCAGATTTTTCTTCTTTCTTCTTTGTAGATATAATCTTTTTAATTCTTGGAGGCATGTTTATAAGCTAAGAAGCAATAAAATAAATGTAACTTTAAATATAATAATTACCACAATAAGTATATATTTATATTTGAGGGCCACCTCATTGAAATTATCTGATCAGAAACAGGGACTTACGGGTTATGAGATCGACTGTTTTACTACTCACCTACTTTTTCTGCGAAAACAACGTAAAACTTGAAAAGAAATAACAGTATGCCCTCCAATTTCCGTACTGAATACGGTAAAATCAAACTTTGGCACAAGTATTAAAGATTCAGTATGAATTTTTAGTTCAGAAATACCGAACTAATTTAAAATACTTTTTTATACAACAATTATATTATTTAACTATTTACATTAAATGAAAAATATGCGTACTGAGCAGATATCAGTACGTGAGTAGAAACAGGGACATTGATCTTAGCATTTAGGTTATATTTTCTGTCACTTTGAGCTTGAGGAGCGGATTTTCTGTCCGCGAAGTAATGCTGGGCGATACAGTATCGATATTTCGAATATCGATACTTTTGGATCCAAATATCGATATTTAATGTGACGATACATCGCAGTATCGATGTTTAATGTGACGATACATCGCAGTATCGATGTTTAATGTGACTGTTACGCTATCGCTTGAACGTAGCACCAGAAATGTATATAATCGATGGTTAAATCAGGAGCGAAATTTAAAATCCTTTTGTAATGAAAGATAGACATATGATAATTAGATTCGAAGCGAACGGCACATTTGGAAGGTCTTAAGCAAGTATGAAACGGGGGACAAGGAAGAGTTTATTGTCAGTATTCATAAACACGTAGAGCGCGTTGTGCCCATCGAGGGTTTTTCCTTCCACATCTGCGTGCCAAATTTCGTCGAGCGGGCAGCTGCTCGTCTCGTAAAATCATTTAAAACTCTGTCCTCCCTTTCAATAATTGCCGATGTCCTGTTAGGGTAAAAACCCAGCTCGAGAACAGCTGAAAGTCGTAAACCGTGCGCGGGCGACGTCGTCTTGACCCTGGGGGTTGCGCGTACCTACCTGTTAGATATGTATGTACAGTACATAGCCTATGTAAGCTATGTACTCGGAAAGCGTGCCTTGACCACCAGCCGAAAGTGGAGGGAAAACGCGAAGGAAGGGCCAAGGACGGAGAGGTGGCTGAAGGACAACCCTCTAACGAAGCTGCAAGGACAACACCGTCTTGATTGGACGAAGGGATCCGAAGAGGGAGTCGGAAGAACGCGCCAAAATTAGAGGAGTAGGGCGCTCGGAGGCGACAAGCGACGAGTTAATTTGTACGAAGTCACTTCGAACCTGTTAGCAGAACAGACAACAACCAGTTACGAATAAAATCCGAACATAGCATTTTATCCAGAAGTGTTTCATTTCATACATCGAAATTCCCGCGCAAACGTACTCGCGAGCAGAGTGCTTCAGCGCTCCACGGGCACGGGCCCACGACGTCCTATAGATATTCCCACTAGAAATACGTAACATGACGATACATTGCAGTATCGATACTGAACCCTAAATATCGAAATCTCGATACAATCGCCGTTTCGACAACAAGGAGGAAAGGGAAAATAAGTTGAATTATTCTATTATTATTAGTTGAGTTGATGTGTAATACTTGAATTCACGTACAAACGCGTATAAGCTTATTCGTCAATTTTATATAGGAAATGTTAACACTAATGACTGTACAACATTATTATTAACATTTATATTAGCATGGCCAACAAAAAAATGGTCATTAATCATAATTAGTAGCCGTAGTACAAATTATGAGAGTAAATGTAGTAAATTACATTTTCTGTCACTTCGAGGCAGTGGTCCTATCAATCATTTAAATCTGTAAATCTAAAAATTGAAGCTAAAATCAATTAGAATGTAATAAAACGCACGAATTTGGTAAACATGAACAAATTAAGCTAAAACTTACTATTTTGATGAAATGTACTCAGGAAATGACGTTATAAATGGAAATTTTGATTTCTTAATCACGAATAATTACACTCCACAACTTCCTAATCGGCTCCCCAAAGTGACAGAAAATATAACCTATATGCTATAGCCGATTTCATAAAGATACCGTTGCGGCGTAATAATAATATTTTGGAAGGATGTTAAGTCATAAAAAGTTGACAAATGTAGGCTAAAAGAACGAAATTTCCAATAACTATTTATTGTCATGTAATTAGCATGTTTGTAGGTTATATTTTCTGTCACTTTGAGAAGGGGACTAATCGAAAGATCGATCTTTTGCACCATAATGTTCGATTTTTTTGATCGATTTTACAGTATAGGTCGATCCTATGGAATCGATTCTCGGGGAACAGAAATCGTGTTCCAATTCTTTATTATTTATAAAAAAGTTTTCCGGTTTCGGGAGTTTTAAACTAAAACTACTTTTCTGGAACATTAATGATAGAATTTGTATTTATTGAAAATTAGGTTATAAAATATCACATAACACGTTACGTGAGTTCCTCCGCCTTGTAAGAAAAAATAAAAAATTCGCGTCCCCCTCTCCCCCCTTCCCAAAAAGAGTTACGTAATTTAAGGACGACCTCTTAGACTTCAATGAATTTAAGATACCTAAAAGTCTGTTTACAAGGCGATTATTTCCAGAATTGATTTTTCATCTTCCGATTCGAATCAATCTGAAAAATCGATACTTATACGGTAGCCTATACTTTCCGCAGTATTCTAGAGAGTAATTATGCACAATTTGGTCCGGTTCGTTTAGAAAAATCGTGATAGAAAGTATCATTTATGTTATTCCTGGTCTCAGATTCTACGTGTATACAAAATTCCAGAAAGATCTGTTGCGTCGTGGCGACGTGATTGAGTAAAAAAGATCCAAACACACTTTCGCATTTAATATATTAGCAGGAGTGTAAAATTCTACGAGTAACTTGTACGAAAATGTGTTTTTTAATCCTTTGAATGTCGCCCAAGTTCCAAAAGTGCTCAAACTTAGTTTCTCGATCTTCACAATTTAATAAATTAAAATATTTTCTCGAACAAAAGCAATTTTTATTTTCAAATACTTTGCCATACTAACAACTTTATCATTCCTGGTAATGTATTTTTTACCACTATTTCTTCTAATTTTTCTCATATTTTCAGCATAATTAAGTTTATTGCGCGTTTTCTTTCTTCTATATTTTTTTGCCCCATATTTTCAAATTATATACTTATATTTATTCCTAAGTGCCATGATTAAATAACACAGAATAATGATTGAATAATATTGTTGGTATTATACTTATTAAAGGCGTTAATGCATGTTACACTGTCCAATAGGTACAAATGATCACATCCCTATTTTTTTTTATATTCTATTGTTACGTCCTGAAGGGACCTTTCCGTAGATCAGCCCGAGCGGTTGGAATACTCTACCGGGTTCTTGCTCTTATGAAAGAGCTAAGGCCCCCACCTTGACTACATTTACCAGGGAAGAGGAAAATGAAAGGGGTTTAAATAAGATTTTACACAGGAATTAGAGGAATAACAATAAAGTGCGATATATATTCTGTAAACAGGCAAAGGAATGATTACATACCCTGGAGACGGCGCGCCGTCTCTGGTAACGCAAAGAAGTCAGTGAAGCTGTCGTGGGTCGTGTTCGCTCGCGTTGCTCTCGGGTAACGCAGGAAAGTCGGTGAACCTGACGTCTGTCGTGTTCGCTCGCTCGTCTTCGCGGTCGCGGTGGGCCGTATCGGCGCGTAAGAGCACTCCAGGCGCGTGTCGTTTATCGGTGTATCGGATGGAGATACACTTCGCCTAACCAAATCATCGAAGCACGATTCGCGGTTCGGTACAACGTGACTGCCACGTGCAAGGCGATTCCGCTGAATCGCCACTACGAAGGAAAGTGACGCGTAGACAGCAAGCACGGGATGAACCGGAAGGGCCCATGTAACACTATATCCATGCATGTATCTCTTAATATAAACATTATAATGCAAGTAATGCTAGTGGTTTTTAACAAAAATTGGTTATTGCGCTGCAGCCGATAGCAACACTCATGTAGGTTGAGAACTCTTTCGAGAGCTTCGTATTAGATAAGAAATATTGCTTTCTTATTGTGCCATATTGACGCTGTAAAAAAAAAACAGTTAAAACAAATTAATAACATTCTTTAACTTTTTTTTATATAATATAAGAGTTGCTTAATAAATACGAAAAAGTTTTATTTCATTATATGTTGTATTTACTGAGAAAAAGATCTTTAAAAATACCTTAATTTTTCGGGCGATTATTTAATCGTTTCAAAATGAAATCCTTTTCCTCTATCCGCCTTTTTTTTTGTCCTCCCTTTCTTGACGAATCTCTTCCATATAACTCCCCAATATCGTTTCCATTCTTCTTCTTTTTAGTGGATCTGATGGATAATTTCAACAAACAATATTAACAAAGAAGAACACATTGAAATTTCCAGATTAATAGTTCAAAAATTGAAGTGGTTTCGGCGCACTGGTTCGGTCAATTTAATAAAAGCTATTTGCAATCTTTATGTTTCCGACGTTTCGGTCATTGATTGTGACCCTTTTCAAGGAAAGTAAAAATAAAAAATGCGTTTGCCTTTAGGTGAAAATTTGCACATTAGCCTAAGACGTGCGTTGAGCGCGTCGGTTAGAATGTGTCCATCAATGTTGGTAAATCATCTAATTTAATGCATGTGACAAATTTGTGTTTCATTAAATTAGATGATTTACCAACATTGATGGACACCATTAAAAGAAAAGATGTTAGCTTCTAACACAAATTTGTTTCGGTTAGTTTCGGTTAGTTGTTTTGTGTTAGAAGCTAACATCTTTTCTTTTAATGGTGTGTTTTATAAACAAATATTTGGAACGGCAATGGGATCTCCAATCTCCCCGGTCATTGCGAATGTAGTGATGGAGGAATTGGAAACGATTTCTCTCTCGAGGTTACCTTTTCAACTCAACTTTTATAAAAGATACGTGGATGACATCGTCACATGCATTAAATTAGATGATTTACCAACATTGATGGACACGTTTAACAAGTTTCATAATAGACTTCAATTCACTTACGAGATTGAAAAGGATTCTAGTTTGAGTTTTCTTGACACAGTTGTTATTAGATCAAACAATAAATTTATCACCAATTGGTACCATAAACCGAGCTGGTCTGGTAGATATATAAATTTCTTTTCGGCACATCCTATGCAACATAAGGTTGGATTGATAAAGGGATTAATAGATCGGGGCATCTTGCTTGCTGACCCTGAATTTCGGCCAGATAACTTACTGCTTATTAAGGACACACTGAAACGTAACGGTTACCCCACAAAAATGGTTTCATCAATCATACGTGACCGTATTTTCGAAATTTATCATCCGGTATTAAGGGAAAAACGTAAAGTGGAAAAAACTGAAAAGACTGGACCAGTAAGTTGGAGAAATACTGTGGTCATGCCCTTTTGTGATAATATCTCGAATGACATTAAAAGAATTTTTAGGAACGTTGGCATACACACCATTTTTAAACTGCCATGTTATACTAAACAACTTTTTCCACCGATTAAAGATAAAATACCGTTGCAAAAAAAAATTCTAATGTAGTGTACTCAATTCCTTGCATGGGTTGTAACCAGGTATATATTGGACAGACCTCTAGGTTATTAGAGAGACGAATTTATGAACACAAAAGAAATATTTTGTTATCGCCCCTTCAACACACTGCATTGACAAAGCATTCACTCGAGTTTGATCATAAATTTGACTTCGACAACGTCAAAATTGTGGATAGAGAAACCAACTTAAATAGGAGGATTCTATTAGAAACATTACATATGATTAAACATCCTAGCGTAAATCTTAGATATGAAACACCTAAGATACATGAATATTACGCAACCTTATTGAAATAGTAAGGGTATGATATGATGTTGTCTTTCTGGTAGAATTGGCCTGTAACTGTCTAACGATGATTGAATCATGAATTACATATTTTAGTTATGTAATTAATTATTATTTTTCGGGCGAGAGTGAAGGTTTTTCGTTTACCATGTTATTGGTATTTTGGGTGGCGTGTTGTTGAGGTTTGAAATACCATTTCTCTTACTGTTTGAATTCAATTTGTACCGTATTATGTTCAACCTCTGGAGTCTCCTACTGTGTTTATACTGTTTACCTCAGTCACGTTCTAACCGACGCGCTCAACGCACGTCTTAGGCTAATGTGCAAATTTTCACCTAAAGGCAAACGCATTTTTTATTTTTACTTTCCTTGAAAAGGCTCACAATCAATGACCGAAACGTCGGAAATATAAAGATTGCAAATAGCTTTTATTAAATTGAGCGAACCAGTGCGCCGAAACCACTTCAATTTTTGAACTATCTCATATATACGGTCGAAATTCTAATCAATTTATTTTCCAGATTAATGTATAACAGAACTAAGAAGCCGGAAATAATACTTGAATTCAAACCGTATACATTATCATATACAATATAAACTGAAGTAATATTACAATTTACATAAACGCGTGTGTGTGCACGTGAATATTCATAAATGCATTATATTTGGTTTGTGGATCATTAAATTAAATTATTCTATATTTTCAGTATCATATTTTATGTGCTTCTCTGCGTATATTGACTTAATTTATTATAAGTCGTAACTGTACTTACTTTTCTTTATTGGGACTACTGCCAGTGTGGTATCTTTCGACGACGCCGTCGATGTCGATGTGTAGGGCCTGGGCCATCACTTGACGCCTCGGCAAGCCTGTTGCATGGAAACCTTGTCCCGCATCACTGAATCCATGACCTAAACACATATAATATACGATTATAATTTTCCATAATGCTTCACATTGACATGCATCTAGCCCCAAAATTTGTCCTCACTTTCAAATTCGTCTAATTATAATATAAGTGGAAATTCAATAATCAATTTCTATATAATTAATTTATATGCAGACAAATATATATGTTTTTCGAATAGTTTTTTCGGAATAGTGTTTTTCGAATTAAAACGTTAATATTAAATACGCATGTGCATATTTATGAACTATATAATTACCGAAAAAAATGCCCATGTGTTACGGGAATTGCCACTTCTTTTGTTTTCATCGTAAATATTTTTATATGTTCGTTTGAGCCCAGACCATTTGTTCGAACACTGAAGCCCTCTTAAATTATAGTTTTGGAAGCGGGTATTAATTTCGTGAGCAATTTCGCTCCACAATTCACTGCTCCGCGTAGTGGCTTTCGAGAATTCCTCTTCTTTTTCTCTATACATTTCGATTAGCAGATAAACCGCCTTGTCCGGCCAGAGAAATGATTTTTCTGCTGCTTGACCTACAAATAGTATGTAAATTATATTGTAATTGCAAATATCGAATATGTTAAAGAATCATTAAAAAACAAACCTGAATTTCTCTCATCCCAATTCTCTTTTTCGGTCTCCTCCGCAAGAACTAGCGTCGATCTTTTTATAAGTGCGCTCAGGTAATTTTGATCTTAGTAGAACAAATATTCACACATTAATTTAAAAATACACTTACTGTTTTTATAAAACAGCTGTAAAATTTAAATTTTACCTTTCGATGCTCTTAACGCTTCTTCTTCTTGTACCCACATTTTCCACACTTTCCCATTGACCTCCACGAGCATTTCGGTGTTTCCTGGCATCTTTGATCAGTGAGGCTCGATGTTTACTGTTTTCACAATACTATTCGACTGATTCAAAGGTAGCACGCGGATACCCGGGTTCAAAAATATCACGTCAACTACCCCTAATGAAGGGTGGGGAATATACCCCTTCCATGCGGCTGACCCCCCCCCCCCCCCCTAAGGAAAATGCGCAGACTGGATGCGCGTGATTATTATGTGGTAGGGTTGCCGACTTTTTCAGAAAGTATCGATGAATACTTTCAATACTCGAATCCAGATGAAAGTATTCGTCGAATGCTTTTGTTCGAGAAAATATTTTAATTTATTAAAAATTGTGAAGATCGAGAAACTAAGTTTGAGCACTTTTGGAACTTGGGCGACATTCAAAGGATTACAAAACACATTTTCGTACAAGTTACTCGTAGAATTTAACAATCCTGCTAATATAATAAATGCGAAAGTGTGTTTGGATCTTTTTTACTCAATCACGTCGCAACTACGCAACAGATCTTTCTGAAATTTTGTTTACTCGTGGAGTTTGAGACCAGGAATAACATATATGATACTTTCTATCACGATTTTTTTTAAACGAACCGGACCAAATTGTGCATAATTACTCTCTAGAATACTGCGGAATGTATAGGCTACCATGAAATCTACACTCGCCACCCCGTCCCCCTTATTTCATCCCCTTGACTCTCTGTGACAATCAAAGTTTTACCCGGATAACGCCGGGTACTTTAAGCTAGTACACTATAAATTATGATGTACACTTGAGGAGTTAAATTTTATGAGCTAAAAGTATTTGTTACGAAATATACCATTTAAATGAACGACTTGCACAAAGTAAGCTTTGAAGAACAAATTTGGTGTGTTCATGAAATTCGAGATTGTTCCCATAGTTGAGATGAAATTGGTGGCCCTGAAAAGGGCCGTTTGGTTTTGAAAATCAGGATTAGGCCTTCTTCTTGGTCTTCTTGGATAAAAATGCAGGTTGAATGTTCGGCAGGACACCACCGTGTGCTATCGTCACTCCAGAAACCAAGTTGTTCGCGGTCCGTCGTCATTGCGAATGGCTAGTGATAGATAAATTTGACATTAGAAGAGCATATATATGTTGTGAAACATTTTGTTCAATAATGGAGAAATATTTTTTAAATAGGTACATGACTTACACCACTTTCATAATCGCCAGCACATCGGTATTATACGCAATGCCTCGTCATGAATGGTTTGCTAATGAGAATATATAATACATTATAATGTATTATATTCTCATTGGCAAAGCATTCATGATTAAATCTCTTTTGGCATTGCCTAAATTTGGCGCATTACCGCGTACAATTGGATTTACTTCCTCGTCCTGTTGCTCTATGTCTACGATCATGTCGTCATTTTCCATTTTGCAAATGTTGTGCAGTACACAACAAGCAATTATAAATTCTGGAATTTTTTCCATGTCTCTTAACGGCAAGCAGTCTAATAATATACGAAAACGCATTTTTAATGCGTCTATGGCTCTTTCCATTGCCATCCTTGTTGAGGACAAGCAATAATTAAAATTAATTTGCCGAGCTGTCAAATGTCCGTTATTTCTAAACGGCACCATTACATGGGGGTGGATTCCATATGCAGCATTGCCGATGAGGTGGGAATTATTAGGAAAATACTGGTCGGGTGTTTCAAGGAATCGAGCCACCGGTGAATTGCGAAAAACCCTTGAATCGTGGACAGATCCCACCTGTCCAGCATAGCAATGTGTGAAAAGGCCACAGGAAGTACACGCCACTTGTAAATTGATCGAATGAAATCCTTTTCGATTTATGTAGGAGTTTGCATCCTCAACGGGAGCCCGGATCTTAATGTGTGTACCATCTATAGCGCCAATGATATTTGGAAACCCACATGACTCTTCAAAGTGTTCCATAACATTCACAGCGTACTGGTCTCTCGGCCATCGAATAAACAGAGGCGCAACGCAGTACAGAGCATATATCACTCGCCGTAGTGCTCGAAATGCTGTTGCTCGACCCACGCCAAATTTTTCCGCTACAGATCTACACCAATAATGTGCCATGTAAATTAAAAATAATGCTGCAACTTGTTAGATAATATTACACATACAAGGTGTCTAAAAATTGCTGGACAAGCCGGAACATCCAATATCCTGATGCCAACAGACATCGCTAACCCATTTTCACGGTTTGAACCAGCGCGGTCGACTCTACTGTGTATGTGTTGGTTGTATCTACGCGTGCCTCCTGCGCGTGCGTGGTTGCGTACGCAACCGCGCACTCAGCTCTTTAGGCTTTAAACTATGTGCGACCCGGTAGAGGACTTTCCGATGTCTTTTTGCATCGGGATATTGCATGTTCCGGGTTGTCACGCAATTTTGTGTGCGTATGTTAGCATGTTCTATTACATAGAATATGTATCACATATACCTGTAGGTATCTGGTATAGCCATGAACCACATGGCAATAAGTAATTGTTTTTCTGCGGGTATGACTTTTGCACCGCTCAGTGAATTATTTATTGCGCGTGATCCTGGACCGATTACTCTAAGCACAATTTCAAATGTCTCGGGAAACATTCTACAAGGAGAAATTTACTTATAAGAAATGAAAACAATTAATATCCTAACGATTTAAAACTGCCCCTTTTTAGGTTACTATTTCGAAAAAAACTTCATCTCATATTTTTTTTTTCATGCAAATATATAGTTATATAATTATTACTTACCGAAAATGTTCTTTGAATCTTGTTCTGGAATATCCAGGAACGACGCGCTCAACATAATCGCTGATTTTCTCCCGAGGCTCCACGGCTCCACGAGTTTCATTTATAATGAATATTGCATGCAATATTTCCAAGTCTGTATTACATGCATGGAAATCTTCGTTATCACTGTCACTATATTCGCTGCTGCTACTGCTGCTGCTGCTGCTGCTGCTGCTCGTTTCACTTTGCAAAAGATTCACGCACGTGGCTACGATTCCCGCTAGCATATTCTTTTCCATGATGACGTTGAAGATAAAAGAAACACTAGTTATGATCAAGTGACAAGCTCAAACTGCCGCTTTTATACAAAATCGCTCCTCGCTTCTCCCCTCCACTAATTCTTGCATGTCCTTCCGAGTTTCTCTCCGAACCCTTTCGTCCAATTGAAATACAAAATCGCTCCTCGCTTCTCCCCTCCACTAATTCTTGCATGTCCTTCCGAGTTCCTCTCAGAACCCTTTCGTCCAATTGAAATGAGGATCCAGGCTTCGGCCATCCGGCGCATTTCCCTCAAATTTTAGACGATGGTCGAACCACGCTTCCTAATTACATCGGTGACGCATACCTACCCATGAAAAGGTGGGTAGGTTTCGTCCTTAGGTTCGGGGACCGAATCCTAACGAAATTTTATGACTTTATTGATTCCTGGATTTTCCCAACCCGAGTTTCTCTACCCTTCATGAATAGCGGCAATTATTGAAAGCGAAGACAATATTGTATGAGTTTTACGAGACGAACTGCTGCTTAATCAGCGAAATTTGGTAGGCAGATGTGAAAGGGAAAATAACGTTATCCATTGTCCATGCTCGAGGCTGACTACCATTCCGAACAACTATTGAATACACTCCTAGAATGTCGTACGCGTCCTGTATTAAGGTGCGGTTGTTAACGCTACAGAAATACGTTCGCGGAAATTGAAAATAAAACTTTCTAAGAGATAATAACGGACGCTACGTATTTATGGCTCTTAATAGATTACTTCTCTATCATGCTTCATTTGGCTTCTACCTAAAATCTTCCAGATGTGCCGTTCATTTCGCCTTCACATACGATATATGTAAGGGTGCGTGGGGTAAACATGAACGCGGGGTATTCGCGAACGCCATGTTACGGCGTTTTAATAAATAAAAACGATGTTCTCTCCAAATACAATTATAAGTTAATGATTTAACATTTTTTACACACTTTGGACTATCTGAGGTCAGGCGTCTAAGTGATTAAACTTTACAAAACAGATGGGAAAAAACCCTCCTCCCCCACTCGCTTTCGCCAGCGACCACACTATTATAACACAGTGGCTTCCTAATGATGTATTTGTCACGTGCCTAGCATCTTTTAATTAGGGTTTAGGGAGATGCCCCATCGTACCTCGCTACCCCGTCATACCCCTACTTCCCCTACATCTGCGGTATCGAGAAGCGCACCGTTACTTTTATTTCACACTTGCTTCTACGCTCGGATGGCCGGTCCTTTTGGGGAGGGATGCAAGTTCGATTGGTTAGGATTAGGAGGTGTGAAAGTTGCTAGACTAAATTTCAACCATAGGGAACAGATTGTATCAGAACCAATCGGATTTGCATCTCTCACAAACGGCTGCTCTCTTGAAGAGGCCCTTTTCACAGCAATACCTCCTCCCAATGCCCACCTTCTCTCGCACGGAATACGTCAACGCATGCTTTTGTTTTGATATCGGAGCTCGTGTTTATACTCGAGAGATAAGGGATCTGTTCGAATTTTTATGGAGGACCACGCGTCGACAGCAGGCTACCCCTTTCCTTCCTGTGTCTCTCCACGAGGCGTATTGACGGTGGATTGTAGGAGCGCAGATGTCTGGATGACAGTTATTGAATTCAGGAGACGATAGAAACACTTTATTACAAAACGCACATGCACTATAATATTAAAGTAAATCGTATTCCTCATGGGCAGGAGTACTGATAATGATTGAACTTGCGCCCTACTTCGCGCAGACCAATTACACGTAGAGTAGTCGGGTCACACACTGCACAAATGACACAGGGTGATTCTGGAGCTACGCTCGTCGAAGGATGCGGCCTGGTACCCCGTGGCGAGGACAACCCGCCCGCAGTGCCTCACCGAATTTTATGGCTTTTTACAGAAAAAGGTATGAATCCTGGGCCGAACGTAGCGAATTGAGTTCGAGTCCCCGCTGTCGAGGGTAAAATATCAATTATAGCGTATTAAGAAATTCTTTTCTTCATCGTATCGAAAGGGAAGTGACACCAATGGATTCCTTATGTTTTTCTAATGAAAATCATACTCGGCTACTGACCCAACCGCCGACGTTAGCTTTATGTAGATAAAGAAAGCAAGATGTAGAAAAGCAGGCTAGAATTTCCACTGTCTTCGATGTGCGCGCCTGGCAGAGCATCGGCCCATTTCGTGCACGGCGCCTCATAAATTAGACCCTTTCAAGTGGACGAAAACATCGTGCGCGACGCGCCGTTGCATTAGTGGAATCTTGCCTTTAAGAAATACAGTGGGCAAAAAACCCTTCGTACCTACAAACAGGCACAATTATTCCCCCCAAAATGTATAAAAAATGAAAAAATGGCGGTTTATTTATAAAAAAAATATATAAAACAATATTAATCCTTTGCATATCTTAAACTGCGACAAACTAAATTATTGTAGGTACACAAAAATTATACAAGTGCATAGTACGTCGTGACAGAAAATTATAAACTAACGAAGGTGCCAAAAAGCATTTCCTCATATTTTTTGTAAGTAGTACTAACTGGTACATTTATAGTTAGCTATAATTGGAAATTTTTCGTTTCAAAAGGGTGTCTGTTTTGCCCTTTGAATCATGGTCTCGCTTGCAGACCGTAGTTTTTAACCGGAAAGTACCGAGGGCAATCGTTGAATGTTCGCATTACTACCTGATCACGGATTAAGCTGTACCTATATTGTAAAATATCTGGTCCGAAAAATTTGTCACCGGGTAATCACAATAACCATCTGTACCTAATTACCTTCTTTACTAAGCAGGCTAAGCGGCCGGAGCGTCTCGCTAGGGTCGCGGTTTATAGCTTGTATTGTCCCGTGAGTCGGCGGTAGAGAACGGTATGTACAGGTCTGAAGTGATCGAACGTACTACCCACCGACGATTGCCCTTTAGAAATCTGGCAAACAGATGTTGTCGAACCATTCTTGGAAAAGTAATAAATCTTCGATCGTAAAAAACCAATGAATTTTCGCTTGACCCTGAGCACGCTTTTGCCCTGACGTACTTGAGCAAGATGTCACAAATATAGCAATTAACAAGTATTATCCACCATGAATATTTCCGCCACTTATGGGGTGCCACATTTTTGAACGTGGCTTGCATGTGAAAAATTGAAATTGGAAATATTATACAGGGTGTAATACGCCTCGTGGAGGGACGCAGGTAGAAAATGAGGTGTCCGCTGACTGTGCGTGATCCCGCCTGTGACGTCTTCCCTTTGAATTGGAGACTGATCCCTTATCTCTTCGGTAAAAACACGTGCTGCAATATCAAAACAAAAGTACGCACTGACATATGCACTGCGATCATAATATAATCTCCCCCTACGCATTACCCTTTCTCGCAGTGCATACGCCTGTGCCTGTTTTTGTTTTGATATTGGAGCGCGTGATTACTCGAAAGATATGGGATCCGTCTTCGATTTAAAGGGAAGACAACGCAGGCGGGAACACGCGCAGTCAGCGGGCAACCCCTTTTCTCCCTGCGTCCCTTCAGCCTGCAGGTGACGTATTGATGGTGGACAATACTTTTTAATTGCTATATTGGTGACATCTTTTTCATATGCATGAAAGTCATTGTAGTTTTAATGTAATTATGAATCACACATTGGGAACACCGTTCCTCGAAAAGGGGGGACCTATCCCTCAGTGAATTCCTTCGTAGAGGAGGAACCCTCTCACCCTTGACGAAATAGAGGAGGGAAATGCCACATCTGGTTGCCAAAAACTTACCAGGGCTGATCGCCCGGACCGTTTCGCTAAGGTCGCGGTTTATGGCCTTATTGTCCTGCGAGTCGGCGTGGTGATTAACAACAGTACCTACGTGCGGGTCCAAAGCCATCGTACGTACTACCCGGCGACAAATACGGATTAATACGGAGTGAACAATGTCGAAAATTCTAAAAGACCCCATGAAATTGATCAATTGACGTCGTTTTCGCAAAGATGTGATGAGAAATGCGGAACTCTTGAACATTTCTGATTTTTTAATGGTATTCCAACCGTTTGAAGGATCATAAAATTCGGTGAGGCACTGCAGGGGGTTGTCCTAGCCACGGGGTACCAGGTCACAACTCTTTGACAGTCGTCGGTGGACAATCACTCTGTATTGGTAAACAGGATGACTCGGAGGGTTGAGCTGTATGTTTATTTAGCTAACTATGTATCACACCATCTTTCGAACTGCGGAGTGGGCTAAGTTAAGCACAGAAGTTGGTGAAGAAAGACACAATGGCACTTTCGACCCCTCCGCATGCGTCATTCGTGCGCGCTCAACCTGCTCAGCGTATACGCAATCAGGTCTGGACCCGGCTTTTAGCCACACACACATTGCGCCCGGACAGCGAATTCCGTATTCGGGGCTACATGTTACCCCTAAACAAAGTATGAGTTTTGACAATGCTCAGAACGTAAACAAAGTATGGACATAACTATATTTCCCTAATGTCGTGTGTGCTGTACGTGTGTTGCGTATAGTATGTAGGGGAAGGTGGGGCAAGATGGGGGGGGGGGCAAGACGGGGTAGCCCCCATATCTCGTGATACAAACGCAGTAATCAAAATTTATCATACGCGTTAAGGCACGGTTAAACATGTGCAATGCGCGCTACAGAACACCATTGCAAGGGTAGGTGTTTATGGTTCGGCGCGCAACGTAGGACCTCGTATCGTAGGAAATTTAAAGTGTTCGGCGCGCAATGCGCGCTGTTGCACATGTTTAACTCTGCCTTTAGACGCGTCGCTATCGGCGCCGTCATTGAGCAGCGAATCAGTGAAACATGTGGACGCGTGACGAAGTTAGATCAGAATTTATAATTTATTTGGACTTCCTTACTTTTTCCTTATTTTTAGCACCCGTGACAATGATATAATAATATAGAAGATCTCCGGTACATGTATGTGTTTCTGAGGCAGAATTTAACTGGTTATAAGATACGTACGTTATTTTATTCTTTTATAAATAATGTTTCGGGCAGTGTTCATATGATTGTATTGACACGAGAAGGGGCATGATGGAGTAATGAAAATTAGAGTTACCCCATCATGCCCCTCACAAACCTAGAAATAAAAATCAGAGTTTCTCATTGTTCCAGTATAGTTAGAAACTACAGACGGAAGACGGACTGAGAAAAATGATACCCACTTCTTTTCTAATAATTAGTCGAAAAGAACTGATTCCCTTGTGGAAAGGAGGATAAGCTGCCAAATATGTAGTAAATAGGCTCATTTCTACTGTGTTGATGTAGGAGATGAGGACGACGAAGCCATACATGTGTACCTCCTCTGTCAACCCAATAATTAATTACTTTACACATATATACTTAATTTATATTGTTTTATAATCGATACCCCATCTTACCCCACCCGTGGGACAAGATGGGGAGAAACGACTTTTTCTGAATTTTTTTATTTATTCTTTTGAAACCTGTAAAACTTAGGCTGATTCACAGTTAAAGTGAAAGACTTATTACCAAAGAATGGTTCAGACATAAAATTTTATTAGTTGATTATGAAAATCTGTCTTTTATTCATCATCAAACCCTAACTACCCCGTCTTGGCCCACCTTCCCGTACATTAGGGTGGTCCGTAGCTATGGGGGTCAAATTTTTCTTTGAGTTTTCTTTGATCTTGACCCCCCCCCCCAAATATGAGGCTTGGTGCGAAAATGATATGTGCACAGTTTCAAAGTGATTGGACAACCCGTGTCGCAATTGAGTTGAAGTTTTTAAATAATAGTGATTTATCAATATTTTTGCATTTTTACGAAAAGTTGTTTATCTAGCACGAATTTGCCACACAGTATCAAATTCTGCAGACATTCCTGAAGAAGTAACTTTTCGTTACTGATTTAAAATTGTAATATAAATACTCCCTTTGTAAACACGTGTTTTTTATTTTTTTACAAGCTTTTATTTAGCTTCACTTGTGAGTTTGTTCATTAGTTCGTTAGCAGAGCCGGATTTACCTTTCAGGGGGCCCCAGGCTGAATATTTGGTGGGCCCTCGGTGAAATGTAAAAAATAAAATGACGCTAATTTGATTTTTTTATCATAATACTCGTATAATCTAAATAAGAATTTAATTTCAAAATTAACATTGAATATCAAAACTAAACATAACATTAACGTAAATAAACATTGAAGATACAAGTTAATAAAGAAAATATAAAAAAATGCTAATTTTTCGGAGAAAATATTTAGAATTAGGGGCCCCCAGCTAAACGGGGTTCTAGGCTTCAGCCTTGTTAACCGAAGGGTAAATCCAGCACTGTACGTTAGTTTGCATGGATGAAATTTTTTAAGCTACTTTTGGCCCAATTCCGCATGTCCGATCGACGTGAAATTTGGCAAACATACGTAGTTTTGACGACAATACAATATTTTCATGTCTCCAACCTGATTATGGAATCAGGAAAGCAGGTAACGGGTTATCCTCTCGCTACAGTCTTCAAAGACAGTGCCGCTGATAAGCCGTGCCTCAATGGGTTTCGAGGGCTTCGACCCTCGAGATCACGGGAGGCCGTACAATGTTGTCCCCTAAGAAGTGACAAACCGAAAATTCTACATTTCTCGTCGGATCTTGGCGAAAGTGGTGTGAATTGATTCCTTATGTTTTTCCGATGAAAATGGTTAAAAAACGACACAAATCGGATCGTATTAAGGAATCTACATAATAAATTGATTTCCATAACTTCGTTAAAAATAATTAGATTTACAGAACATTTGATATGATTTTCATCGGAAAAACATAAGGAATCCATCGGCATCACTTCCATATGGATACAATCAAGTATAAATATTATTTTATTTCTGAAACAGGTATGAATCCTCGGTCGACCGCAGCGATTCAAGGTCGGCTCCCCGCGGTTGAGGGTGAAATATTCATTTCAGCGTATTAAGAATTTCGTTATTCTTCATTCTTCATCGCGTTAATATGGAAATGGACACCAATGGATTCCTGGTGTGCTCCCGATTAAAATCATACCAAATGTCATACAGATCGGACTACTTTTACATAAGGAATACAAAATGCTTATGTATTCAAAATTCTGGAACACTAAAAAGCATAAAATAAATTAAAATAAAAAGAAACTTTAAAAACAAGCTTTTATTAAAATGTACTAAAAAAAGACAAATAATTTTGTTACCGGCCTAAATGACTGCCTTAACCGAATTCCCTCATATGACCTCATAAAAGCGTGGGGCGTAAATCTTGAAATGGCCGTTTCATATAAAATATTTATAATTATTTACGTAGATTAAGACATTAGTTTTCGCATTCTGCTAGAGATCAGTCTAATTCCTGAATAGAATATGAATGTAAATACAGTAATCCTATTTATATAAAAAGGACATTTCAATATTAACGCCCCACGCTTTTATTTTTGGTTATATGAGGGAATTCGTTTAAGGCAATCATTTAGGCCGGTAAAAAAATTATTTTTCTTTTATAAGTAGATTTTTAACGTTTTCTATTTCTGCCACAATGGCGATAACGCATATTGGTTATAAATTTTACTTTTTTTTATTTATTATTATAATTAAAATTAATAAATATTTTAATTTTGTAAAGTTAAATTTGTGCTACTATCGACTCCGTGCAGTGTTACAACCGACCCGGGGTCAGGGACGGTTGTAACACTTTCTCCCCTTCTCATTTTTTATTAATAAGGTGGATATTGTTTGGCATGCAGCGAAACTATTGTGTACTTAATAATGTCAGATAAGTAACATTTTCGTATAAGAATTTTGTTCGAACTGCGATAGTTCCAGCGTAATCGTATTCCAAAGTCAAAGCGTTACTACCGCCTCCGGTGTACCCTACTGTAAATAATTACAGCCGTAGCGCATTGGTGGCTCCCTCTCGGAGCCATTTAGAGAACTGAAACGTTTTGAGACCCAAATTTATTTATTATCGATTTTTTGGACACGTTGGAAAATGATGTGACTGTATGTCACACTGGGCGTTAAAGGGTTAAGTAAGGCAAATTAGTACCTGGAATAAATATAAATTATTTATATTATTCTCATTAAATGGAGAAATGTTTATACATACTTTCAAACTCACATTTGGCGTTTGGTGATGTGAAAATTCAATGCAGTGTATTACTTCAACTATTTCAACATGTGTTGTGGGGTAAGACTGGCCAAAATTGAGGGGTAATCGTAGCCAGCTTTTAACATTACTTTTCCGGCTTAAATGCAACTGACATAAAAGAATTACGAATCCTAAGGCAGAATGAAGCCAAGAATATTTCTTTACACGCTTCCACATAAAAACCCAAAATGAAGATAAAAGGGAACGGAGGAAGAAAAAACTAAATTTTGAATCGAGCATGTGGTCCATGGGTATATGAAAAATGTTCAGGATGGAATACCCCTGAAGAATACATTTGTGATTCATGTGGTAATTAATTTTAAAACAAAAAATAATATTTTTTTCATTAATTTAACAGTTTTCTCACTTCTTTTGTAAAGGAAAATCATGGCCGGAATTACCCCACGTTAATTCCGTAATTCCAGTCAAATGAACATTTTTGTGTTATTGCACAACTTTGTTACAACGTAAATTTATGTTTTCTCGGTCATACTAATAAGAACTAGACATTTCAAACTATCAACTCATATAAAAAAACTAGCAAATGTGTAAGTTGTTCAAATTTTATAGCGTTTCTTTCTTATATAGCCAGAAGTACTCTACTTTCCCCTGTTTGCAGTATTCGAATTCGAAATACAGAAGCACACGTAAAGCGACAAATACGCATGCGCATAATATGCGCATTGACTGCCCATGCTTTTATTTTCTGCACTCGCTGCACGCATTATGCGATAGAAGCTGGAGGATTCTAGGGAATTCTACGAAATTGGTACTGTCATCTCTGCACTCGCTGTATGAATTGCAACCAACGCAACGGACTCAATTTTTAGACTAGAAGGTTTTAGGCAGGGTCGAAACGAAAGATCCCAGATAGCACAACGTCTGGTAAAGTCTTAAAGACGTCCAAAAGGCGTCTTAAAGACGTCTTAAAGACGTCTTGTTACAAATCAAGACGTTCAGACCTAAAATGGACATAAACTAGACGTCTCTAAGACGACGTGTGCTATCTGGGATGAGGAAGGAAGCAAATACGTAGCGCGCATTGTTATTTCTTAAAGGCTTTTACTGCTAACCCAGATAGCACAAAGACGTTTTAAAAACGTTTTTAAAACGTCCAGGTCAGACGTTCGGGACGTCTTAAAAACGTCCAGAAAAGGTCCAGAAAAGGTCCTAGAAACGTCCATTTTCACAAACCAGACCGTTTTCGGGACGTTTTTAAAACGTTTTTAAAACGTTTTCTGGACGTTTTTAAAACGTTTTCTGGACGTCTTCAGGACCTTTTCTGGACATTTCTGGACGTTTTTAAAACGTTTTCTGGACGTTTTTAGGAGGTTGGTACTGGTTCGATTAAATAAAAATTTATGGATGTAAATTGTTTTCAAAATATTACCAAACTCGATAACAATTTATTTCGTTTACTTACAATAGATACATGAAAATGTCAGTGCAAGGTCGAATACAGAGAATATACCACTTAAAATAGATATGAAGTATGTAGAACATGTCGGTAGTACACATAGATTATACATATTATACAAAATATAGGTACAGAATATGTAAAATATCTGCACTTACAATAGATGTTCATAACATTGTTACAAATTCGTTGAAAGATCTCAAAATATTGAGGAAAATGTTTTCTCTGCATTATTCACAATTGAAAATGCTATTGATTTACAATACACTAAAAGACTAGCGCAAAGCAAAATCACAATTTTGTTATATGTAATAAGGAGTAATATTTTGAGCATAAAAATGTCTTAATAAAATGTCTCTACTTGCCGTTCAATTTGCTTGTACAGTCAAAACTTGTAATTGCGTTCATGCCAGGAAATTGACAGTACGCACATACTAAATTGACCGATTTGTGGACACACACGCGCAAGTCCTGCATTCTCACTTTTGACTGTACAAGCAAATGGAACAGCAAGAAGCAGCGTGTATGGTGGCCTTTGCAGCTTCACAAGTATTAGAATTCTTTGGAAATCTATAAAAACAGAAATAAAGTTCAAAATAAGATATGTTTTGAAAATATAGTTACTTTAACACGTTTGCTACCCAGTATACCTTTATATATTTTTCCTTAAAAGGCGGTAGTGAACGTATTAAATATAATAATTTGTTCCATTATGAATTAATAAAATAACCTCAATACCTGTGGAAAGTAACTTTTAAAAACGTCCAGAAAACGTCCATAGAATGTCCAGAAAAGGTCCAGAAAACGTTTTAAGGACGTCCATTTTCACAAATCAAGCCGTGGACGTTCAGACGTAAAATGGACGTAAAATGGACGTTTTTAAAACGTCCTGTGCTATCTGGGAAGTTTTTCGAACGTGCTATTATAATGCTAACTTTACAGCTATACTCTAATCCAGAAAACGTACGAGAACCTGCGGTTCTATTCAATAGCCTTCAAAACCTCGAATTTACCCCGGACGCGGATAATAAATAACTTCATTTTTCCTTTACACGTCTGCTTACCAAATTACGCTGGGTAAGCAGCAGTTCGTCCTGTAAAACTCATACAATATTGTCTTCGCTTTCAATAATTATCGCTGTTCAAGAAGAATAGAAAAACTCGGGTTGAGAAAATCCAGGAACCAATAAAGCCATCAAATTTCGTTAGGAGTCGGTCCCCGATCTTTAGGACGAAGTACCCGATGTAGTTAGGAAGCGTGCTTCGACCATCATCCAAAAGTCACGAATTAAATTAACCGTAATCCATCCAACTGCATAGCTATTTGTAAGTAAGTTTGAACATTCCCGCGTAACCTCACGAGCATCAGACGCATCGAAACCCGTTCCGTTTCGATACTGTGGTCCATGCGCTGCTGGAAACGGAACGCTCTTCATGCGCGCAGCGTCTGCGCTGCGTTCTATGCGCATAATGCGTGAATTGGAACCAGGGCATGGACACTCCAATGCTTAAGAGTGAAGAAGGATAGACGCCAGTGACGCCATCTAGTGTATACTCATAACCCTAAGATAAGATAATAGATGGCCGTTCAGATGATGGAGATATTATTCAGATAATGTGCTGATATGTAATTAAAGAACTTAATAAAATGAAGAGACCAATAGAAAAACATACAGAAATACATAATTAATTGTTACAATAACTATTTGTAATAACTAATTATGTATTTCTGTATGTTTTTCTATTGTTCTCTTCATTTTTATCAAGTTCTTATTCATAAAAGTGTGTTTTATGTATAAGAAAATGGTAATGAAATTGTTTTAAAGAATTTTTTTATTATAAATCAAGAATACAGTCCATCTGTTACATCTCGTACGTCCATAAGACGAAACTTCTCTACGCTCAGAACTTCTTTTTGCTGTAGACAGTTTAATAATTTGCTTAAACCCTATAGTGCTAAGTACATAATTATATTAATTACTTATATTACAGTGTTTCTATAAAAGGGCTTATTTCCAAACGTTTTGTTTAAATAACTATTAAAACAATGGGCGTGATGAATAAAAACTAAACAATTCCTTATTATTAGCAAAATCAATTGCTTAAAAAAATGCTTAAACAAAACAGGAATTGCTTATTTTCATATGAATAAAAATCATAAGGAATTGCTGGCTTTACTGGACCGTATAAGTAAATGGTAGCTGTGACTGCCGGGACCGTTCTCACTCTCTCTCGGGCTATCCCTGCTCGGTCGCGTTCAGTGCTCCTGACTCGATCTCGTCCTGCGTACCAACATTAAATATTGGTTATTACAATTGACATTAAAATTATAAAAATGGTTTATTTGGAATTCAAAATAAATTAGTAATTATAGGTACAAAATTTGTTCTATGTGGAAAGGATTAACTTAACTTTTGAAAAATCACTCGTCACATATGCCCTCGTACGCGACTTCCATATATATTGTTGACCGATACATCGTCGGCCGATTTCGCTCCAAGACAGGAACCGACGAGTTCTATATACAACATAAAGGATATTTTACAAATTATTATCGTAATTATCATAATTATTACTCCTATTATATCATGCATACCTGCGACGCCCGTAGCAGTTTGGCGCACTTTGACCGAACCGGACTCAGCACCCTTACGTATGCCAGTAATTTTCAACGTAGATCGGTCTTTGCATCTATTCTTCTGTCTCTTCTGTCTGTCATCTCCTGTAAACATAAAGCGTGAATAATAAATACTAAATTTAAGTCATCTCCTGTGAACTTAAAGGGTGAATTAAATTTATTATTTCCTTCGTCACTTTCTTTGGAAAGTGACGGCGGCGTCGATCGACTCGCGTGATCGTATGATCCGCGAGTACAAGTGCCATTGCAGGCACTTGTGACCACTGACCATGTCAGTGGTACCGCACTTTACAGTGCGGTGCGACGCCGGACTAAATAAAATTGAACCCATTTTACGTTCCTCATTCCAATCTGTTTCCTTTGCGTACGGTTTTCATATAGCATTCCTGTGCTAGTTTAATTGGTTCGCAAAGTCGTCTGTTTTTGAGTATAATTCGGCCTCTCAAAATTCTATTTACGTACGTGACCACTTGTTCTATATATTTTTTCACGCATATTTGGGTGAATGTTTTGAAAACATGGGATTTATGATCGCTACATGTCCAAAAATTAAATTCTACCATACGCTGGATCATGCGTTGCAACTTATTGCCCATTCTTTTGTGGGAGATATTCTTGCTGATAACTCTTCCTAAATATCGTTTTGCAAGTAAATGCTGGTCTGTAAAACACGTAGTTCCTTGCCTCTTAGTCGACTGCTTTTGAAATGAGTCAAAACAGTTCGCACATCCTGTTAATGCAGGTAGACTGTTTTTAATACTTTTAATAATGTCTCCAGAATTGTAAATTTTCAGTTCTTTCATACTGGTAAGGGATACTTGGTCCTCATTCTGGTTCTCATCAATGTCCTCATTCTGGTTCTCATCGATTTCCTCATCGTCCACTTCATGTGGTAGATATTCAGTGCCACTAAGTAGCGTTGTATGTTGCGGCAGAAGAAAAGCTCCGCTATCGTCCTCGCAATTGTATCCCGGCGAGTGCTTCGACGTCAAACTTGTTATCAATAACGATTTGAATATGGCCTCGAATTGGTAGCACGTAGGCTTGTTCGATCTGAAATCGTGGCTCTTGACATTGTCAAAAAAATTCTCCAGTGGATCTTGATTGACGTTCCTCGTAGCAAAAGTTTCAAAGCCCATTCCTTCTAATTTCTCCCATAACAATTGGAAACCTTGCAAAGTATTCATCAAATTCTGCAGGCACGGAATGTCTGTTGTAACTGCTTTCTTAGTTTTAGAATTAATAAATCTGATGCTTCTTAGCTGTCTCCTTACGTTCGCGAAAAATTCGGCGTGGTAACTTTTTGCAGACCACGGTATCCTCTTGGGGTGTTTATCTCCGCAATTAACACCATTTGTCCCGTCTCCAATCCCATTCATTAAATGGAGGAAGTAAGCCGTGTGGATTCCCTCAGCTGGCATCTTCTTGTCTCCAATACTGGTCTTCATCGGTGCACTTGTCCTTGCAAGGAGGTCGACGAAACAAGACATCTTCTTACTGAAAATCTGCATCATATGTTTGACTTTCATTTTGTTTATTTTTTCGGGATAAATGTGTTGATCCGTTAAATCCGGCACGTGTCGCTCAATTAAATCGGAATAAACATCGATTTCGTAAGCTGTAATAACATGATTCCACGCTGCAAATTTTCTATCTGCATTCTTCAAATGTGGTCTATCAAAATCGATTTCTTTATCCTTGGTCAAAAAATTGTTCCGTATGCACTTCAGCATGTGCGGAGAATCGTACAGCGGAATAAATTCGATGTCATCGATGAGGATCGTCCAATACTTTTTAATTCCTTTCTGCTGTCGAATTCTGTCCGTGTCTTCTTGCATTGTCTTGATGGCCTTCATATTGGAGGAGCCTTGGTCACATACTGTCGCTGCGACTGTATAACCGGTTTCAGTAACAGCTCGGACGACCTCCTTGATGCAACGTATTAGTTGCGCGTATGTTGTTTGCGCAGAACAAAAATTGTATGTGACTGGGATTTTCCAACCAGTTTTTATGCCTCGCAGCATGAAAACCAGTGCGTGGTCTGCATACTTTGAGGTCCGATTTGTGCCCCAATCTTCCAGACCAACAACTTTGTCCTTTTCGGCACAGTATTGCACATTCAGCATTAGCGACACTTCATCCCACATGAGTACGCATACCTTATCCAGTGGATCCATCATGCGGTTGGCTGTTTCCTTTAAGCAGTCTTTCATCGTCTTTGTCACACCGCAATCTAAACGAACGTGATTTAATATTTGGCGAACTCTTCTTGGAGCAGGAATTGGGAGAAAAGTACACAAGTATCTATATGCAGACGCCGATCTTTTATAGATCGATAGACATAGGAGCCTTTCATCTGGCGTGTATTGTCGTCCATGTTTACGTTTACCAGCATTTCTGAGTATCATGCTGACAAAGTGCCTCTGCAGTGTACTAAGATCTCCCAAGTGTTTGTCGAATTCCACAGCCTTCGCATTGTCCACAAGCTTCTTCAAACGATCTGCATATCGTAAGCGTTTAGTCCTATAAGTATCCATTTCCTTCTTTGCTTGTAACACCTGCTGATACATTTTTCTTGTGCTTTCATCCAAATCTTCCCTTTTCCAAACTAAGCGTTTACGAGGTCCAGATTTGGTGGCTTTATCTATAATTTCACTTTGGGAACATGCATAGGAGGAACTGGGTCCAGGAACTACATTACCGCTTTCTATCTTGGAAAAGCTACTTACGGTAGATTTCGGCGTTGTTGGAAAAATGGATTGACTGGCTTCAGCGACTGCAAGGGACGAGCTTCTCCTATAAGAACTTCCTTCAGCCGAGTTTGGAGACCAATTCCCAAATGTAATTGGGGAAAAATCTGCAGTTGACGGAGTAATATTGATCCCTGGTGACAAATCTTCCTTCCTCTCCACATCAATATTCTCGTCAACTTTCTCTGACGATGAACTGCTTTCCCTTTTGTCAGGCAGCAACAAGGAAGGTACTGTTCCGTCCTTCAGCTTTCTCCGTTTACTGCATTGGTAATCTTTTGCTTGAAAATGTAAATGACAAATTACATACCGCTCATTGTAAACCTGCTTGTAACTTAAGCCTAGCAATCGCGGATTACGTGTTGCTTCAATCCACTGCGAAGCGATTATACACTTTGGAAAACGATGAGATTTTACCTGTCGAGTTGATGGACAATTCAGGACAGCACACTTTTGCTTGTCATTTGAAAACTGCTTGGCATTCATTTTCGACGCACAATTACTTACCTTAAACCACAACTAACACAACACAATGACTACACTTTACTGCACTTTACCGACAAAAATATCACTGACAATTGCGGATGATTGCTGACAATCAGACACAATAGCAGTGAATGGCGGAAAATGGCGGCCACGTGCAACTGATTTGAACTGGTTACTAACAAGGGACGTTCGGCAACCCGGAAATTCAGAAAATTATGAAACTCGGTGTGCAAGTAGAGTAGTTCATCCGTAACACAACCCTATTTTTCGTTGGTGCCAAAAAGCATTTTTCAGGGGTGAAATCACCCCTTGAAGAAAATGCAGAATTTTCTTTTCCGTGGAATATCTCGAGAACGGTGAGAGCTATCGAAAAGAAGTTTAAACAAAAGTTGCATCCTTCTTTTATATCTACAAAACCGCGTAAAAATTATTTTCGAAAAATCCATATTTTTCATGTTACCCCCACCACCAACTCTTAAAATTAAGTTTTTGTATTTTGTAAATATACGCTAGCATACCTCTGGATAATCCCTTTTCATACATATAAATAGTTTATGTGTTATATTTTTTTTGCAAACAAATAAAACCTCTATTACCGAATTTGAAGTCCATTTTGGCAGTTTCCATTAATAACATGGTTTCTTAAAGCCATATTTAAATTCGTATTTATGTAAGGTTCAGACAGCTTTCAATTATTTAAGCAAGGCAGTACGTACGTAAAATTGCATCCAAGGTAAAACTAATTAAAACTAATCAATGACCTGCATGAATCATTACGATATCAGCACATTCGTACATGCATTACTTCAAGTGTAATCTTATTAGGCTGCTTTGGAAGCCACGCGATAAATAAATAATGCGTGAAGATTTACAATGACTTTGCAAAATATATATGTTATCATTGAAATTACGCAGAATCGCATTCATGCCGATAACCTTGTCGAACCTTCCGATTTGCATGATGCATATGGATATGAATTTTAAATTATTTATAAATCAATTTTACTTACCTGTCCCACTAATAACATGTATATATATATAATATTACAATATTATAATATTACATTAAAGATATTAATATTAAATTTAATTATAACATTATAGGAGTTTTCATGAACGAAGTGGTTGAATAAAGCAATATTTTAACATTTGCAGTCTCTTTTTGTACATGCTATATTGTGTAATTATACATTGGAAGAAATATACTAGTAGAAAACGATAAATATATTGAAAATTACGGTTTATAATTGGTACAATAATGATATTCTTCATAGAAGTGATTAAAACAAAAATACTTGCCACACCATGCACATCGCATAAAAGCCGGCTCCCCACAAATACTACATTTGGGTATAAGCTTTTCATTTCTGAAGTAACAGAAATCTACAGGATTTTGAAATTCGCTGGGATGCGTTTCTAGATATCCGCTTTTAAACCAAGCATATTGAAAAAGGTTTTTGAATCTAGGCGAAGAAAACTGGTTATGGGTTAGGGACTGCAATTTAATTATTTCATTGCGTAAGTGCAAATTGACATCTCTTTCTTGGAGAATCACATTATCCGAAAATGTCCGCACGAAATTTTTCCAAATCCGGCATCCAAACACATCTAAAGGCTGAACGATGCCCGTCGTTTTTTTTGGAATCATTGAAAAAGTTACTTCCTTGTCTTGTGGAATCAACTGCTGTAACTCATTTGGGCAGTGTCCCGTCCACGAGTCGAGTAGGAGCATGCTTCTACGGCCAGTATTCGGTAGATATACTTCGCTAAACCAAGTTTTAAAATGTTCAGACATGAGTTTTCCTGACTTTGAAGCTCCGATGTAAATATTAACCGGACGGAACAGAGTTCTTTGCACTATCGGACCAAGTGTTCCTGTAGATTCCTTCAAAACTATGTATAGTGGTGAAAGAAGACGTCCGCTTGCTGATATAATAGGCATTATAGTGTAGCTATGTGTTGTAGAAGATACCGATTGAATCGTCGCTTTTACTGTTTTTACTCCTAATTTCGCCAATGTTCGCCCAGAATGTATTTCAAGGTTGAAGCCACTCTCGTCTGCATTATAAATTTCTTCAACTCCGACAGCTGGGATGCTAGACTTTACGCGAGAAACAAACGATTCTGCGATATTTTTAATGTTGTCAATATCTTCAAACGTAAATTGCGTCCTGAATGTTGTTATCTTGCGGGACACAATTCTATGCGCAGTCTTAAAGTTCCAAATCCACCATTTACCTGCCACGAATTGGGGTAGGTCCACTTGGTTTTTTGCCTCCATGGCCCACAATCTTAAATTCATGTCATGAACAATGGATCTTCTGTCACAAGCTTCTTCAAACTTTTGCAGTACATATTCCCCAATAAATGCAAGTTTGTCTGCATTTGTTCCACCTCTCTCTACACTCGCCTCCCACCTGTATAGCTGCTGCAAAGATTTAACCATGCGATAATTTTTCTGTACACTGGCAAGCGTTCGACGTGGCTTTTTTGCGCTTTTCCAAAACGTTACAGCTTTTCTCTTATAACTTAAGTCAACTTGTCCACCTTCATCATCAACAGTACATTCTGCAGGTTCAAAAGTGTCTTCTTCTTCTTCTGCAGGCATAATGTACTCTACAACTTGTGCACCATGTGGTTCTGATGGATCGGCATAATCGAGCACATAATCATGTTCAATTAATGGTAGGGAATGTATGTTTTGAAACTTTTTTATAATGTCCCGAATTTCATTGTGCAGTTCCGTTTCTACCGGGATTATAGGTGTCTGTGTTATACATTATCGTCTGCATTTTAAAGAAAATTGTCTTTCAAACAATGATCACTCCCTTTTCTCAATTGGATGGTAACTGACTGCTGCCAAAAAAGTAACTGCCGTTGGCTACATCCGCGGGAATATTTATATCACTCAAAGACGCGAGTACAAAAACATGTTTACCGAAAACTCGGAAAATCTGAAGGTTCGACAAGGTTATCGGCATCAATGCGATTCTGCGTCATTTCAATAACATATATATTTTGCAAAGTCATTGTAAATCTTCACGCATTATTTATTTATCGCGTGGCTTCCAAAACAGCCTAATAAGATTACACTTGAAGTAATGCATGTACGAATGTGCTGATATCATAATGATTCATGCACGTCATTGATTAGTTTTAATTAGTTTTACCTTGGATGCAATTTTACGTACGTACTGCCTTGCTTAAATAATTGAAAGCTGTCTGAACCTTACATAAATACGAATTTAAATATGGCTTTAAGAAACCATGTTATTAATGGAAACTGCCAAAATGGACTTCAAATTCGGTAATAGAGGTTTTATTTGTTTGCAAAAAAAATATAACACATAAACTATTTATATGTATGAAAAGGGATTATCCAGAGGTATGCTAGCGTATATTTACAAAATACAAAAACTTAATTTTAAGAGTTGGTGGAGGGGTTAACTTGAAAAATATGGATTTTTCGAAAATAATTTTTACGCGGTTTTGTAGATATAAAAGAAGGATACAACTTTTGTTTAAACTTCTTTTCGATATCTCTCACCGTTCTCGAGATATTCCACGGAAAAGAAAATTCTGCATTTTCTTCAAGGGGTGATTTCACCCCTAAAAAATGCTTTTTGGCACCAACGAAAAATAGGGTTGTGTTACGGATGAACTACTCTACTTGCACACCGAGTTTCATAATTTTCTGAATTTCCGAGTTGCCGAACGTCCCTTGTAAGTGCAACGAAGACAGACGCAACCTATCGCCAGCGGAGTGAGGGGCGTGGGGAGCGAAACAGCGCCATCTAGTGTATACTCAAAACGGAATAAACTATGTTTCTTCACGGCGCCTATACTACTGTCCACCCCCTGATTGGAACACAGCTTTTATGACACATGGTTTCGTGTATATTTGGTGGTTAGAATTCTATCAAAGTAGCAGAAGGTTATGTGGAAATTTCTGTCAAGAGTCTTCAAATTATTAATTGCTCAAATATATTTATTAATTACTTAAACAAATTTATTAATTTCGACAGAATAAAAAAGCAATCGAACATGCATATTTTTTTGCAAATCGACCAGCAGGCTTTCCAAAACATACCTTCCATGCAGGTGTTGAAAAATGTATTGTGCGTGACATGGGAGAGACGCGATTTTGCCTCGCGTGAAGTACTGCCAGAGCGCAGCGAGACGAATTTTAAGAGAGAACATTCATTCGATAGAAGTAAAATATTACTCAACTTCACCTTGCCAAATAAATATATCTTTTTTAACCAATCAGAATAAAGTTTTTTTGCAATGGCTATCGTATGACTCGAATCCTTTTGATTACTGTATAATTAAACTCTCGTATCTTTTACTGAAAGGAACTGTGATTAAGAGGAAAAAACAAATTTTTCAGAAAATTCACAATCTTGATCTGTTTATTTTCGGGATATCTCGAGTAGCAATCGATTTATGACGAAATCACCTTTATATATTCTTTTTCCTTATTACCTTACGAATCGATTGAAAACAAAACATTATAAACCGTGCAGCACATCCAGAGATACAATAGCATGTTACAAAAGTGGGAATGCACTTTAAAAGTTTACACTTCAAAATTCAGAAGATATTGTACATCAGAACATAATATAAATATTTACAATGGTATCGGCGCACTGGATCGGTCAGATTAATACAATTATTATTGTAATAAATTAAAATAATACATTGTAGTAGATAGGACGGCTCAGTAAATAACGGGTTTTGGTAGATAATAGAATATGAATATATATATATTTAGATAATGAACATAAGAGCACACACTAATGCGTGACTGCTTAACGCACGTCATCGAAAAGCAGAGTGGAGACTGATCGTCGGAAGGACTCGGGTCCTTCCGACGCCGATCGTCCTCACGTACGCACGCTACCTCCCGAGTTACCGGGTGACTATAGTTCGGCTATCCTGACTATATGATTGCCCCTAATCATATCGTTGCGCAAGTGGCTCTAGTACGCAAAACAACATAAATACCTATTCTTTGGTGAATAATAAACATAATCTCTGAATCACAGACAAAGTTCCACCATAAGTACGTCAATTCCAACATATGTGCATACTGCCGACATAAGGTACATACCTTCAAACTTAAGTATACATAAGGTCGAACATAGTGTTTGCTATAAGGAACTTGAATTTTTTAAACATAAGGTACATAATTTCGTAATGTTCAACATTGCCATAAGGTATACATAAATCTTAACATAAGGGTAGATAAATCTTAACGTAAGGTTACATAAGTAGATTCTCAATTATACTCTTCGCTCACCCATCGCTTCATGTTCTCGGGTGAGCAAACTCCTTCGAAAGGTATTTGTGTCAATTGATTTCCTTCCGGATCGCATACAACATATCTGTCATTGTCTAGTATGCGCTTGACTACGTACGGTCCTCTAAATTTCGGCAATAGTTTTTTATTTACGCCCGGTGTTACGTCGACATTCTTTAGCATTACATAATCACCTAATTCGTAACACGTTGGGGTTTTATGTTTCCGATCATAGTATCGCGTATTATACCTATTGCTTGCTTCCATTTTTCCTACTGCACTTGATCGAATTTCTTTAATTCTCGATCTACTGGTTGTTGTTCTTCTAATAGCAATCGTAAATCGTCATCTACCGTTCCCACTTGATTTGTTCCAAACAATAATCGTGCTGGGGTATCTCCTATCGCGCGGTTCACCGTATTGTTTAGCGCAAATTCTATCTCGCTGATAGCGCGATCCCAACTATAGGAACTTTTGCTTAGTTTAGCTAACATAGGTGTCAATGACCTATTTATTCGTTCAATCTGCCCGTTGGCGTGTGGCGTAGCAGTAGCAATCAAAACGTGTTGAATGCCTTGTTGTGTTAAAAACTCTTTGAATTTCCCTGATGTAAACGCGCTGCCGCGATCCGTTACAATTTTCGCCGGTTTACTATACGCCTTAATATATAATGTTAAATGCTTAATGACCTCATCAGCGTTCGTGCTGGTAACAGGATAAAATTTAACGAATTTCGTAAATCCATCTATAATTTCAAATATATATTTCTGACGATGGTTCGTCTTTTCTAAGGGGCCATAATGGTCTAAATGTAGGCATTTAACAGGAAGATTTCCTTTATCTGGGCAATGTAGTTTGCCTTCAATCCGATTTGAGGTAGTGTTGTACGTGATACATTTAATACAGTTTGAAATAAACTCTTGTACCTTACGCTTCATGTTGGGAAACCAGTATACACGCGATAAATACTCAGATGTTTTGTTTACACCTTGGTGTCCGATCTGTTCATGACTAGCACGTAACACGTTATTTTCCATACTTGACGGTACATAGAATAAGAGGTTATTTTTCACCTTCCTATAAACTAATCCATTGTTGAGTTCGAAATATTTATCCTCGTTTTGCTCTAACCGTTTCTTAATCTCAATAATATCATTGTCTAACCCTTGTAAAATTGTTAAATTCCGTTCGAAACTATTTTCAGTAATTATTAGTACTGTATGTTGGCGACTTAGGGCATCTGCATGCCGCATACGATCGTTTGATCGATGTTCTAATTCGTAATCGTAATTTCTCAAGATAAGGGACCAACGCAAAATTCTTGGGTTTACTTCTTTTTTTTCTAAAGTTTGCTTTAAACTATTGCAGTCAGTCACGATCTTGAATCTGATTCCTTGTAAATAAATTCGAAAACGCTCCAGGGAGTAGATAATAGCTAAGGCTTCTAATTCGAAACTATGATAGCGCGATTCTGTTTGCGACGTGCGTTTACTAAAATAAGAAATAGGGTGAAATTTTCCGTCCGCCTGTTTCTGCATAAATACTGATCCGTAACCGTATGAACTGGCGTCACAATGTAGTTCAGTTTCTGCTGTAGTCGAATAAATCGACAATATAGGTTCCGATATCAGTGACTGTTTTAACCTCTCAAAAGCAACTAACTGTTTATCATCCCATTTGAAATCGCTTTTCGATTTCAATAAATCATATAAGGGTTTGGCAATAGTTGCGAAATTTCTTATAAATTTTCGAAAATATGATACGAACCCCAAGTAACTCTGTAGCTCTCGGAAGGTTCTGGGTATCGGGTAATCCGACACTGCGCGAATGTTTTCTTTTGTCGGACGAATACCTCTGTTATTAATTCGGTAACCTAAATATGTTACTTCTGTGAACAGGAAGGCACACTTTGAAAATTTTAATTCAAGGCAGTTTTCAACTATTATCCTTAAGACTTCCTGCAAAATAGAGAGATTTTCGGCTATAGTTTCTGTAGCAATCAGAATGTCGTCCAAATAAATTAATATTTTACCCTCGTCTAATAGAGAACGGAAAACCTTATTAATGAATCGCATAAAGAAAGATGGTCCATTCTTGAGACCAAATGGCATACGTACGTATTCGTACTGACCCATAAATGTGACAAATGATGTATATGGGATACACTTCTCTTCTAATTCAACATGATGGAACGCGTCTTTCAGATCTAACTGCGTAAAATACGTTTTACCTCGAAGAGAATCTATTAGATCTTCAATCCGGGGAATCGGAAAATTGTCCCGAATTGTCATTTCATTCAAAAATCGAAAATCAATTGCCAACCGTCGATTTCCGCATTTTTTTTGTACGAGTACAATCGAGCTCCCGTATGGGGAGTTACTTATCCGAATAATCTTTCGATCTAATAAATCTTTAATAATTTTAGCAACGGCCAATTTTTCGGTCCACGAAAGTCGCCTTGGGTTGAAATAAAATGGTTTATGATTTGGCTTGAGCACTATATCCATTTTTAATTGTACTTTAGGAAACTCTGGTCTCGCGGGTTTTACGTAACATTCGGTTATAATGATTTTTACTCGGTCTCGTTCCTCCCGCGCTATCTCTTGGTTCACGTTAAGATTCAATGCATCAGACTCTGACGCATCATCGGCAACGTTAATGTTCATAATTTCGTGAATAACCGTATCTGTCTCTGTTACAGAATTTCTTTTCCGGACATTAACTATTTTCCCGAATTGAATTTCGATACAGTCATGGGAAATAAAATCTCGGCCTAACAGACAAGCATATGACATTGTAATACGCGGCACGACATAAAAGTAAATAAGGACTTCGGTATCTCGTATTTTTACCTGTTGTTTTAAACGCCCTAACACGGAAATCGGTGTCCCATTTATACCTTCGAATTTAATGTTTTCAAAATAAGGATCAATGCTTACGTCCTCTGGTATTTGATTTCTGTCTAAAAGTGATATGGGACTACCAGTATCTAAGACTGCTGTAACCTCGGCTATATCTAGCCTCGCTTGGACCGTATAACTGGGTGTGATGACCGAATTTTGTTCCACCAGATGGGTTGAAGCATCCCCCGCCGATGTTGAAGGTCGCGTCTTCCCCGTTTTCGTCCGCTGAGGACAAGTCCGCTTCTGGTGGTCGGATGCTCCGCAAACATAGCAAGAACCTCTTTCCCTCTTTGGCTTTGCGCAAGCAGCCGCCACGTGACCCTCCTCGTTGCAGTTGTAACATCGGATGACGGCGATACCAGGACTCTCGGTTGGTAGATGTGCCCGATCTGTCTCGGCCGTTTTTCCGCCTACCCCACGTGTACGATTTGACGCGTACTTGACCGTGGAAGGTGTCTTCTCCTTCTTCATCGTGTTATAAATTTCAAATTTGTCTTTCAGCTCCTTAAAAGTTCGTGCACCGTATAATACTACTTTCCGGCTTGACTCGTCGGTAATGCCGTTGACTACGTATTTAATCAAGGCTTGCTCTTCGATCTTCCCGCGCGAAGCTAACTCCTTCATAGCTAGAAAATATTCTTGTGGTGATTCATCTTTCTTGATCTGACGACGGCGTAATTCTTCGTGCAGGTCTGCACTGTCTAATTTGCTCGAAAACTCCTCCAATAATAGTGATTTTAATCTTGTCCATGAAGAAATACCTCGTTCTCCTTTGATAAAAAGGCTGGCTAACCCTTTCAGCGATTTCTTCGCAAGCAACAGTTTCTGCATTTCCGACCACTTAAATAATTCCGCGTTGTCTTCGAAATCTTCCACCCATGTCTCGATCGGGTAACCGTCGCTGCCATTGAAAGTTCGAACAGTGTCCTCAATGTCGCGGAAGCTTACTGTAAACCTTGGCCCAACGGATATGGCTGCTGGTGTGGTTGATTCTTGTACTTCCTCGTATGCTTCGCTAAGATCCTCGTCTTCTCCCTCGTCCTCGTCCAGGTCCGCGGCGTTGAAAAGTTCAAAGTTTGTCAAATGCTGACAAATTCGCTTCGCAATATCCTCCAGCTCTCCCGTATAAGGTAACCGTAATACACAGCAGATCGCTACTAAATCAGCTAATGTTAGTGTTTGGAGCATCCACTTAACTTTTGCCTGAAATTCGCCTGAGTTTTCCGTGAATTTAAATCCGGTAAATTCTCGCAGTCGCTGTCGGTCCCCGCGATGTCCGACTTCACCATAAACAAGGTTATGTAATAACCGAATCACACTTAATGGCGCTTTCGTAATGTTTTCGTCCAACCCGGGCACATCACGTAATTTTCCCATTTTGCCCGCTAGCTTAATATCAGTTTTATGTAGTTCGCACACTCACTGGGCCTACCACTGTTTTCGCACACGCGTAACGGTTTCTCGAACGTTCGATGGACGCGGCGCCATAGCCTCGTGGCACGTGCGATAGAATCAATTTTTCAATCGATATTCCACGATTTCGGATCCTTCGGTCAGAATCCCACTTCTGAAGCTGTAGTAGATAGGACGGCTCAGTAAATAACGGGTTTTGGTAGATAATAGAATATGAATATATATATTTAGATAATGAACATAAGAGCACACACTAATGCGTGACTGCTTAACGCACGTCATCGAAAAGCAGACTGGTGACTGATCGTCGGAAGGACTCGGGTCCTTCCGACGCCGATCGTCCTCACGTACGCACGCTACCTCCCGAGTTACCGGGTGACTATAACATCAAAGCTATTTTGCAATTAATTAATTATATATATTAGTTTCCGACGTTTCGATCTTGGTTTAGCTCATCTTCAAGGAAAGTTAAAAATATATATAAAATACTGCGTATGCTATTGAAAATAAGTCACCGTGCTCTGGCACAACGTGTGACTCGCGAGTCGGTTGGAATAAGACTAAGGTAAACCGTGAACAAAACATCTGCTTTTAGAAGGTGAAAAAGGATGAATACCGTTGACGGTTATAAACATATCTAAAACCCCCGAAATTCAAAATTAAAGGATATACAGTCTACAGTAACCAAACATTCTTGCTCATATGGTGTCTTATATACACTCTTAAACGTGTTAACGAGCAAACAAACAATTACATACCAATAAACTGATATGTAGGAATTAGTTAGATCATATTCGATGGAGCAAAAACATCATAAGACATTACTTCTTTAGTAATGTTGCGTAATATTCCTCTATTTTAGGTGTTTCATACCTAAGATTTATGCTACGCTGTTTAATCATGTGAATTGTCTCCAAAAGAATTCTCTGATTTAAATTAGTTTCTTTATCAACAATCTTAACATTGTCAAAGTCAAACCTATGATCGAACTCTAGCGTGCTAGAGTATATCTCTAACGTGCTTCCCATCAATTGCTCCGATGCAATTTGGGAAATTCCATTTTGCAGAGAATTGCTGTGCAATTTTTCTAAAATCCGAACGACTGGGCTGCGGCACAAATTTTGGGACTAGTGTGCGGCATAGATGTTTAAGAGCATCTTTTACAATTGTGCCGATATACCCTGGCGAAATCCTGAATGCAAATGAGAGGGATTGGAATGATTCTCCAGTAGCAAGGAACCTGTAAAATAATATATCAGCTAATTATTTCGACTAGTGATTGCAAAAAAGATGGAGAAATATACGTGATACATTCGTGAAAATGAAGCGGGGTAACAAATACGATACAGGGTTGGCACCAATGCCAAAAACAAAATGACCGTTGTTGGAGAAACTATGTTTTTTGGAGATTGTCTCTCGTTTTGGAGGGGGCAAGTATGTTTTGCACACACTATGAGTTCTAAAATGTAATCAATTTTAAAAATTTAATTTATTTCTTTTATTGTAATACCCACAGTAATATAGAAGAAAGCGAAGAGGTTTAACAGATTGGAAGCAGTACGGATAGCGACATTCCAGGAACATCGGTGGATATTATAGAAACTCCTACAAGGTGTGAAAGTGTTATAGAAACGCAATCAGTGATCATAACTTCTGCTTCAAGGGAAAGATGACCCGGCAATAGCTTCAGTTCGGTGTCAAAAATGCACAGAAATGATACCAGCACTGTACTGGATATTTTGGAAGAAAGAGCTCTCGAAAGCGAAAAACTAATGGGCAGTATCGGCAAATCAATGGAAGAAGATTATGTCTGTACTTTGATATTTTTTAAAAGTATGGTGATGACGATTAAAAAATATTCGGCCGCACTTAATTGCGGAACAAGCAAATGCATCTGTACTTAAATTGATTAATGATCTGTGTCTGTGATGTCCCCGACGCCCCACTAAATGTGGAGTGTGCAGAGAGCGAGGCGAATGCGTACAACGTATGTATGTGAAAATCAGTAGTCGGGCGCGTGATTATTATGAGACCAGTCAAAATACACAACAGTTAGAATAAAATTACGTTAGGAAAAAATAAAATATGTTTTTAAGAAATTAACTTGCCTTAATGTGAGGAGCACCTTTTCCTGTGGGGAAATGGAAGACTGCACTCTCCTACACGATTGTTTTGTTTAAATCCGCCCCCACAAGATATAACACAAAATCGACCTGATCTTTATTCAATCTAAAGAATTGTCTAAACGTTTCGTTATCTCCCAAAAGATGGTTGGCTATTAGTATGCTTGAATAGCCCTCGGTGGGGCGAGTTTTATACAAGGCCTTCACTTCCTTCCGCTTCCTTTTCTTCCGTTCAAAGTGGGCAACCAGAAGTGCGTCGTCTTCTTCTTGGAGCATAACGGCAAGCAATTTCCGATTCATTTTCTAACACTTCGCACAACTACGATACTATTCTGTCACGATGTTTGCACCTCGAAGTCACAGTAACGAGTGCCGTTCTAGCATAGTGTGGGAGATGTCCTAACCCAAAGGTAATAAAGTCTCTGCATTTATGACATTCTCTAGGTATAAGCAGGATTGGCAGGAAACTTTCGGCCGGACAAGATGTTCAGTGGAGGGGGAACACCTACAGGAGTGGTGGTAATGTATGCGTCACGAGTGGTTTTGTTTTGGTATTCGAGCGCGTGTTTATAGTTTACACACGAGAGATAAGGGATTCGTGTTTAATTTGAAGGGAGGACCACGCAGGCGGGACCATGGTGCTGATTTCTTGTACGGGACTTGGGCGGAATCAGGTGTCCCCAACTACACATACGTTAGGGTGGTCCTTGTATGTATGGTAAAAACTTTAATTTTTTAAAAATTTCTTCTGACCCTCTCAGAAGCTTCCAAACAGTTTAAAAGAATTTTGGCTAAAATTTTATTAAAATCTATTAAGGTTTAAAGGTCGCTCAACGGCAATAAAATGTTACTATTTTGGTATGAATTTAAAAAAAAAAATTTTCCTTTATACATCACATGTTGGATAACGACGGAACATACAGACCATTCGTTATGTTATGTGTTGAACTTATTTATTTATTCAGAGCGCGTGTCTCTCTGAGTGAACTTATGAACTTATACTTATTAACTAATCGTACAAAAACGCGGTTCGGAATGCACGCGGCACGGAACGCATTTCGCTACGTCTCATCACGTGTTGTTAGCCGGGACGCTACCGAGAGGAGAAGAAAAAAACGCACACAGCCGCGAACCTTCCACGATGAAAACAAATGACCCGCTACGAGCCGATGCAGCGCCCCCTGAGAAGCGCACGTGTGCATTAACCCCGGGATTAGCGCCAAATCTTAACACTCCCCCTTAATCCTTGGGTCAATGCGCTCACGATAATTTTCGCAACCCCATTCGCTCGACACATTCATCATGCTTAATCTTAGATATCGCCTTCGTTAGAATATCCGCAGTCATCTCGCTGGTAGGTAGATACTTTACAATTATTTCGCCTCGCTCTTGAGCTTCTCGCGAAAAATGATACCTAATATCGATATGTTTGCTTCGCGCATGATACACACTATTCTTGCACAATTGTATTGCACTTTGATTGTCACAGTAAATGTTAGTTGCTCCATTCAATACATTGTGATGTCGCATATGTCTCAACAAATCTCTTACATATACTATTTCTTTCGTCACATCTGAGAGAGCCATATACTCGGCTTCCATAGTAGAAAGCGCGACCGATTTTTGTTTTCTACTGTTCCAGCTAATCGGTCCCCCAGACAAGTATGTCACGTATCCCGTATTCGAACGTCTATTTATCGTATCTCCTCCCCAGTCGGAGTCTACGTATGCCGTCAAGCAGTCCTTTTCCTTAGTGTATTGTATTCTGTAATTTATCGTCCCTTTCAAATATCGCAATACCCGCTTTGCCATTTTCCAATAGATTAACTTCGGACTGTTGCAGAAACGACTCAAAAAGCTTGCTGCAAATGCTATGTCCGGTCTCGACGCGTTAGCGAGATAAATTAGACATCCCACGAGTTCCCTATATGGTACATCTACTACTTCTTCTTCATTCTTTTCGCTTACGCTCTCGATCGCCGCGGTGTTAATATTTGTTTCTAAAGGGGTGCCTATCGGCTTACAGTGACTCATCTCGAACCTTTGCAACGTATTTTCGATGTATCTTTGCTGCGTTATCGTTATATTTCCGAGATCGCCTTGTCTCTCTACACACATACCTAATATTTCTTTAACGTTACCGAGATCTTTCATTTTGAATTCACGCCCTAACTTTTGTTTTATTTCTATTACATTTGGTAAATTAGCTGACGCGATTAATAAATCATCGACGTAAACAACGATTACCGTGTCACGATTTTCGTTCGAGTCTACATACACGCATGGATTCACTACAGTATTTTTAAATCCTAACCTAACTAAGTAGCTGTCTAATCGTCGATACCATTCGCGACCAGCTTGTTTTAACCCGTACAATGGCCTGTTTAGCTTGCAAACCTTTTCTTCTTGACCTGGTTTCACGAACATCTCAGGTTGCTCCATGTATATGTCGTCGTGAAGATCTCCCTGGACGTATGCCGTCACCACATCCAATTGGTGAACGTGCATTGCCCTGGCGACACTCGATGCTAGTAGGGTGCGTATCGTCTCCAGTCTCGCTACTGGTGCGAAAACCTCATCGAAGTCGACCCCTTCTCTCTGTTGATCGCCTCTAGCAACCAATCTAGCCTTATATTTCTCAATGGAGCCGTCCTGGTGTCTTTTAACCTTAAAAACTCATTTACATTTTAGTAGTTTTTGGCCTTTTGGTCTACTTACCAAGGTCCAAGTATTATTCTCCATTAGGCCATTGTATTCCGTGCGAATAGCCTCTAGTCAGTCCTCTCGTTCCGACGTACTCATGGCTTCAGTTATTGTACTCGGTTCCTCAGGTACATGCTCTTCTTCGGGGTGCGTGTGGAATATTTTTCTTGGTCTGCCCCTTTTCCCAGTTCTTTCTATTCTGGGACGACCAGGGCCTCTGCGTGTCGTTGGTGATTCCGCTGTCGCTTGGAGCTCTTCTTGTTCTGGTCCATCTTCTTGTTGTTGGACTTCCTGTTCGTCGTCACTCCCGTCTGAGGTTGGTTGCTTCAGGGGCATTTCGAAAAATGTCTCCTCGCTGTCGGGTGATTCTATCTCTTGATCTTCCAGGAATCTCACATCTCTGTGTTTCTCCACAGTTCTGCTCCCTCTCTCCCACAGCCTATATGCTTTAGATTCTTCCGAGTAACCCACTAATACAAACTCCTTTCCCTTGGGTGCGAATTTGTTGTATCTATGTTTTTTGTTTAATGCGATGACACGACTACCAAATATTCGCATGAATCCTACGTACGGTTTCTTTCCTGTCCATCCTTCGTAAGGTGTGTACTCATCCAAGGCTTTCGTTGGGCACCTGTTTCTAATGTACGCTGCTGCGTTAACAGCTTCTGCCCATAGGGTGAACGGTGCTTTGGCCTGTAGTAGCATGCATCTTGCCATTTCAACCAATGTTCTGTTTAATCTTTCGGCCACTCCATTCTGTTGCGGTGAGTATGCAACTGTTAGTTCCCTTGTTATTCCTTCGTTTTTCAAGTAGGTAGTAAATTCTTTTGATAAATACTCTTTGGCATTGTCAGTGCGGAGCTTCGTTATTGATTGTCCTGTAAGTTTCTCCGCTTTGGATTTATATTCCTGGAATGCCTTGAATACATCTGACTTGTTCTTTAGCATGACGACTTCAGTATATCTTGTTTTGTCGTCGATGAAAGAAACAAAATATCTCGCTCCCCCTAGCGAGGCTACATGCATCGGACCACATATGTCACTATGCACAAGGCCCAGGACTTCCTTTGCCCTTGTCGTTGATGATCTAAAAGGTAATTGGTGAATTTTGCATTTATCGCATACCTCACACTTCTCAATTTGACCATCCATGTTCTCGTTCATTCCTTGTACCATATTTTTCATCCTTTTGAGATCATAGAAGTTCAGATGTCCCAACCTGTTGTGCCATTTTGTCAAATTATTGTTGTGTATTTTTGACATACCTGCGTACTCGGAAGAGTTCTCGTTGACCACATACAGCCCATTTGTCATTGTAGCCTTCATCGCTACAGATCCATCCTTTCTGGTTACGATGGCATATTCTTTTTGAAATGTTACCTTATAACCATGCTTCGTGATGCTTGACACCGATAATAGGTTACTTTTGAATTTTGGTACCAGCATTGCATCTTGTAACCTAATATCATTTGGTTTGTTACCTTCCGCTCGTACTTTAATATTTACTTCTCCCTTTCCTTCTGACTTGACGCAGTCCTCCGCAGCTGTATATATCTTGGTTGTTTCTTTCCTATTCAACCCGTTGAATCTGCTGCTGTCATTGCACATATGTGTTGTTGCGCCACTGTCTAGGCACCATGTGCCAGACGTTGGGAGACCGGTGTTCAAAGCAACTGCTGTCATCGCATCATCTCTCTTTTCCATGTTTTTTCCTTTTGGATTGGATCTGCAATTTTTGGCCAAGTGGCCTGTCTTTCCGCAATTAAAACATTTAAACGTCTTTTTTCCTTGTGGAGGTTTTGTGTGGTCCTTTGATGGTATGTTCTTGTACCCTCCTTTCTTCTTCGTTAGTAGGGCTTCTTCTTCTTTTTCTGTTTCTCGATCCCGTGTGCTCTCTAATTTTCTAGCTTCCTCCTCGAGCAGCCTTGTTTTGAGTTCTTCCAGTGTTGGCATCCCATCTCTGGACTGTATCGCAATGCTGATGGTTTCATACTCGCTTGGTAGTGAATTTAGAAGCCAAACAGATAGCAGGTTTTCTGGTAATTTCATATCACACTCCTCCAATTGTTCTGCTATTCTTACAAACTCATTTATATATTGAGACATGTTCTGTTCCGTGGACTTCTTTAAGCGATACAACTGATTGAAAAGTACACATTGCCTCATGGGCCTTCTAGATTCATAAATACCTTTCAGCATTTCCCACGCTTCCATCGAAGTATTCGCCCTTTTAATGTAGTTATACTGATCCGATTGTATGCTCAAGGTGATTATGTCTAGACCCTTCTCGTCCCTCGTGGTCCAGTCACCATGGTTTTCTTCGGGTTTCGGTACGGTTCCAGTCACGTAACCCCACAGATCATTATATCTCAGCACACTCTTCATTTGTATCTTCCACGTCTCATAGTTCGTGCTACTCAGCTTTTCTATTCGTTCAATCTTTCCTATATTCATTTTTCAAATTTTACTGAACACGTGGCGCGCGATTCTAACCTCACTTTTCACTCAGTCTGTCTATTTTATATATTTTATAGGCGCCCTGGGCCCATAACCTGTTGAACTTATTTATTTATTCAGAGCGCGTGTCTCTCTGAGTGAACTTATGAACTTATACTTATTAACTAATCGTACAAAAACACGGTTCGGAATGCACGCGGCACGGAACGCATTTCGCTACGTCTCATCACGTGTTGTTAGCCGGGACGCTACCGAGAGGAGAAGAAAAAACGCACACAGCCGCGAACCTTCCACGATGAAAACAAATGACCCGCTACGAGCCGATGCAGCGCCCCCTGAGAAGCGCACGTGTGCATTAACCCCGGGATTAGCGCCAAATCTTAACATTATGTAAAGAACAGGTTCATTTCGTTTTAAAATTTGTTGGGGAAGAATTTAAAAAAAACAGACGTGTAGGAGAGAGCAGTATCAAATTTCACCAGAAGAAACGTTGCCCCTGACATTGACACATGTTAATTTTCCAGAGACATATTTTATTATTTCATAAATTTATTTTATTACAGCTGTTAACCACCAAATCGCACTGTTACAAGCACAGGTGTCTTGTGTTAATATTAATTCATAATCATTCATTATTTTAAAAACAGCACTCTTCGCTTGTGCAAGTATATGCGGCGGAAATGTTTTCGCGGTAGCCCCGATGCACTTAAAAAATAAAATAGTGGGATCATTCTCCTCTTCCTTGTAGATGTTGATGCCTTTTAAAACAGCTTCTCGTTCGAGAGCTCTTTCTTTCCATACATCGACCACGCCGCTGGAATCCTTTCGATGTCTTTTCGTCAGTGCCCTTGTTTCGTTCTCGTACGGCCGTTTCCTTGATGGAGCGATATTGTCATCCTGTGGCGATATTTCTTGTTCAGCTGGAACACCTTCCCAGCAGGCCGGCCTTTCAATAATTTTATCATGTGAAACGTCTTCACGTATTGCGTCCAGATTACTGTGGGTACTATAATAAAAGAAATAAAATAAATAGAATAAATAGAATAAAAAGAATAAAAAGAATAAAAAGAACAAATAGAACAAATAGAACAAATAGAACAAATAGAACAAATAGAATAAATAGAATAAATCGAATAAATAGAATAAATAGAATAAATAGAATAAATAGAATAAATAGAATAAATAGAATAAATAGAATAAATAGAATAAATAGAACAAATAGAATAAAAAGAATAAAAAGAATAAAAAGAATAAATAGAATAAATAGAATAAATAGAATAAATAGAATAAAAAGAATAAAAAGAATAAAAAGAATAAATAGAATAAATCGAATAAATAGAATAAATAATAGATGAATGAAATTAATTTTTTAAATTTATTGTATTTTAGAACTCATTGTGTGTGTGCAAAATACTTGCCTCCTCTAAAAAAAAAACACTATCCATAAACGTTAACTGATCCATCAACGGCCATTTGTTTTTTGGTTGTGCTGCCGATCCCGTACTATACCTATTGTTTCTCTTCTTTTTCATGTACGTGTCATGTACTTTATCTGCAATAATTAGATAATATATTTTTTGCATGTTTATTAACCCTTTCGCGACGGCGAGGCTGGGCCGCGGTGCGTCGCTGGGAGCGGGTCGCCGTGCCATTAGCGTACACCGTATACATTAAGAGTTTCTCGCGTTTTTTGAGCTCCCAATGTGTCCGCGTAAAATCTTATAAGATTTCGCTGGTATTGCTGATTAATTACCTTACTTTTAACTATGATAATTGATAATTAAAAACGATTCAGATGTATATTTTTGGGGCTTCAAATTTGTATTTTTTTAAAAATAGTTTTTTAGAAAACATAATGCATATAATCGAATTCTCGAGAACAAACACTATACATAAGTGTTATATTGAGAAACGCACGCAAACAATTATGCGACAAATTAGTGCCCATATTTTTAACGTAAACTAATATTTCCGATTTGAAAAAAAATGCAAAACACTTAGTGATGAAATGGAATTTTCCAAACTGCATTGGAGGGATTGATGGGAAGCATGTTCGAATACTGTTTCCACAAAATAGTGAATCACTATATTTTAATTACAAAAAAATTACTTTTCGATTGCATTATTAGCCCTAGTTGATGGTTGCTGCAAATAAATATAATTAAACAATACTTTACCTGTTCTGTTCACTGTGGTGGATACCTACTACTTGCCATACGTTCACCTTCAACCCTTGATTTTTATATTCTTTATGTTTACAATCGTACAGAACAGGATAACCTGCTACTGTCTGTACTAATGTATCATCTTCCTGCGCCGTGAACAGCACCTTGGTCACTTCGGTGGCCATTTCAGATACACGGAGAAACACACTAACTAATTGATCCGGAGTTGGTCCCAATTCTGGGGGATTTCTGAATGCGAACTGGAGGAAGATTGGGAAAAAACAACACGAGCACACGTCCGTACACTAAGACCGTTGCGAGCGAGCTCTTTCCGTATTGATGAACTATCGCTGTAAGTCGCAGTTTAAATACTATTTCCTTCAGGGCGTACAACGTCTTGAAGGCGGAGTTTTGGACGAAACTCCAAATATTGTTGATCGAGAAAAATCCCACCTTCGCAAATCGTAGGCGTAGAGGTGGAAAAATGCAGGTAGAGGCGATTTTCTGTGTTTTCCCCGGGCGTGATTCCCATGATGTAGCCATCTGCGTGATGCCCTAAAATGGTTTGCTGGGGGGCTACGGTTTACTACCGCTTTATGACACTAAGGTCGGTATCATATATATTGGCCGGTGAGTTTCGTGAGGGGTATTCTCCCACCACACAGTTTGCCTGCCTCGGTGCTCCTTTTCTCAACGTTTTCTGACTCGCTCTCGTTCCATCTCGCTCTCGCCTTCGCAGAACAAGAGTGAGCCAGAAATGGTGGGGATAGTGCCAAGCTTCTGAGGTGTAGACCAAACCGAGCTGTCAGCGTAGAAATACACACATCAGAATAGGTGTGCGTTAGCTACGAAAAAATTCAGGAGCTATATTGGTTAGAACATTGACACTTTCTCGATAGCTTCATCTCGTATTGGTCTACGCATAGCTTCGTAACGCACACAACTATTACGCTAAGAATAAATAACAGCCAAACGGCTAGGTTCAGGCGGAGCCGAGCAGCGTTCCCGTTACCCTCCATACCCTGCGAGGACCACGCAACTCCAACTGACAAATCCACGATCGTCAGATGGTGGTGGCTGATTTCCCCTCGATCGCTGTTCCCGAAAACGAATTCACCGGCCAATATATTTGATACCGACCTTAGACATTTGGTCTCCAACACGCTATAAAGTAATTAGAAAACATTTGGCAAATAACTTGTAGAACTGCAGGACAGTTTTTAGGTTTAATCCTCAAATGCTACTAGGTAATGCCTCGTCGAACGACCTTTTGTTTTCATATTCGAACGCGTGTTTATACTCTAGAGATAAGGGAGCCGTCTTTAATTTGAAGAGAGGACGACGCAGGCGGATCCACGCGCAATCAGTGGACTACCCCTTCTCTTCCTGTATCTTGTCTCCGCGAGGCGAATTGATTAGTGATGGGCGTGATACCAGTCTATTCTCATGTGTTTTAAGCAGTTCGATACCCAAAGTACTCGCTAGCTTCGTTAAAAATAGTCTGATTTACATGAAATTTGGTATAATTTTCATTGGAAAAACATAAGGAATCCATGGACGGCTAATTATGACTTCCATATCGATACGATAAAGAATAAAGAAGACAGTTTTTCTGAAACAGTTATGAATACTCCGCCGATCACAGCGAATCGAGGTCGGCGACCCACAGTCGAGGGTGAAATATTCTTTACAATGTATTAAGAAATTCTTTATTCTTTATCGTATCGATATGAAAGTAACACCAATGAATTCAACGCGAGTGCTAAAACTGCTAAATAGCGCATTATACGCGACTGCTGACTGTTGGTGGCGTGCGAGATTTATATGCATCATCATATCTTCTACAATTATTTATTAATCAGTGTGAAAATTGGTGAGAATCTCGGTGAGAATCTCGGTTGAATCTATGTAAGAATTTCGTTGTATGGAAGGTCGTAAAATGGTGAGGCCCCGGAGAATGAAGTGAACGAATCTTGCCTGAGGAACGCTGATCGAATTCTGCAGTTGTCCACCTCTTCGACGTGAAAAGTAGACTCGACATTAGAATTTTGGATGGCGCCAGAATCTTAATTGGCCTTTTTTGGAAGAGGATGAACCTTTCCTATGCGATTTTGACGGTGGTGGAGGAACCTTTTCTCTCTTCGTGATGTACAGGAGAAAAAACCGGACATCTGCCTACCAAACTTTTTATTAGCCAGGTTGATCGGCCAGAGTGTTTCGCCAGGGTCGTGGTTTTCGACCATATTGTCCCACAAGTCAGCGATGGAAGTCACCGTGTGTACCACCCGCCGACAGAGCAATCAACGGATTAACACAGAGCGAAGAAAGTCGAAATCCATGAAAAACGGCACGGTGTCGATTGTCCCTTTACGACATCTGGGAGACAGATGTTTCACGACGAACGCTTCGAGAACGAGTAATTGCCTACTGTAAAGAAATTAAGAAATTTCGCTTCAAAAATACTAAATTGCCAGCTGTAAAAGATAACTGAATTCGGACGCGCAGGTAACGTTGTCAACCGCCGACGTGCGGGACAATACGCTCGGGACGAGATGCTCTGGCCGATCAGCCTGATTAATTTTTGGGAACCAGATGTGGTAAGCGGCCTGTAGACATTGAATATTATTGTACAATATATTGCACAATATTTATGCTGGGTGCCCCTAGACACCTACCTCTTTTCTTCCTGTGTCTCATGGCGACGCGTACTGGTACTTGTTCAGAGTAATTTCGTTTCTTACCCAATTGCCAGGGAAACATTCTTCAATCTATGATAAGAACATCTTCTTTGGGTTATTGCGCGGACCACAAGATTAATGTTCGTCACGGTCAGCGCTCAGAACATCATTATAATTTATTTATACTGTAGCGGAGGTTTATTGCGTGCCGACCATAGAGAGATTAGCTAGTAGAGGAGGAAAGTGCCACATCTGGTTACCAAAAATTAATCAGGTTGATCGGCCAGAGCGTCTCGCCAGTGTCGCGGTTTATGACCGTTTTGTCCCGCGAGTTGGCGGTCGACGACGCTACCTGCGCGACCGAAGTCATCGTACGCACTGCCCACCGACAGAGCAATGTGCGGATTAACTCAGAATGAACAATGTCACCACGTTTTTTATTGGCCTTTAGAAATCTGGCAAACAGATGTTGTCGAAACGTTTTTGGAAAAATAATAAATTACTCATCGTAAAGAATGAATGAATTTTCGCCTGGCTCTAAGCCCACTTTTATCTCGACGCACGTGAGAAAAATGCCAGCAATATAGTAACTACAAAGTATTATCCACTATCAATACGCCTCCTGGAGAGACAGAGGCAGAAAATGGATTGTCTGCTGACTGCACGTGGTTCTAATTAAAGACGGATCCCTTATCTTTCGAGTATAAACACGCGTTCGAATAGGCCGACGCTCTGCCAGGCGCGCACGCGGATGCTTGTGATGCACGCGGATCAATTTTTCCTGAAATTTCCTTCAATATGGTCCGAATTACATTGTTCTTGGTGTTAGTTTCATCGGCGAAACATAAGGAATCAATTGACGTCATTTTCGCAAAGATGTGATAAAAAATGCGAAACTCTTGAAAATTTCTAACTTTTTAATGGTATTCCAACCGTTTGAAGGATCGAAATCCATAAAATTCGGTGAGGCACTGTGGGGGGTTGTCCTCGCCACGGGGTACTAGGTGGCAACTCTTTGACAGGCGTCGTTGGACAACCTCCCTGTATTGGTAAACAGGATGACTCGGAGTGTTGAGCTGTATGTTTATTTAGCTAACTATATATCACACCATCTTTATGACTGCGGAGTGGGCTAAGTTCAGCACAGAAGTTGGTGAAGAAAGACACAATGGCGCTTTCGACCCCTCCGCATGCGTCATTCGTGCGCGCTCAGCCTGTTCAGCGTATACACATTCAGGTCTGGACCCGGCTTTATAGGTTATTGAATTTGGCTTGAAACGCACTATCAAAGGATCTCCAAGAAACATAGTTCCATTTAAAAATCCGAACTTGACCATCGTATCTCTTAAAATAATAATGGAAGAAAAAAATCGTCTGCGATAATAAATTTGCGATAAACAATTTTTTTTATTCCGAATATGTTAGGAAATATCCAGGTGTTTATTCTTCTCTCGGTCACCCTGTGTAATGAAATAAAATAAAAAATATATGTCGGAGAAGGCAATCACTTAATCAATTACGCTACGATCTTATTAGGTCTATCTCACGTCATTTCTTCTCCACGCGTACGAAATTGCCTGGCAACTCTGGTCAAAACTGAACTGATATTGCGCAGTACTGCCCACACACGATGCCGTCTATTCAATATGGCACAAGAAATATCCAAACCGTTTTGATTCTCACAATACATTGTACAATCTTCCAATATGATCCACAGACGGTCAATGTCATTGTGCAATATGAATATTGGACAATATATTGAGCGTCTAGGGGCAGATTTTCTTCTTCATTCACACAATATATTGTACAACCTTTCAATATTATCGCGCAACCCTTCACTATTATTGTACAACCATTCAATATGATCCACAGACGGTCAATATCTTGTGCAATATTGAATATTGCGCAATAATATGGACCGTCTACAGCCGCTGTACACAAGTCAGCCCCTTCACTTTATACCTAAATATGCCAGATGTGAGAAGGATGTCATCAACATAGCAATTAAAAAGTATTATCCAACATCAATACGCCTCGCGGAGAGTCAAAGGAAGAAAAGGGGCAACCCGCTGAATACGTCAACGCATGCTTTTGTTTTAAAATTTGAGCACGTGTTTATACTCGAAAGATAAGGGAGCTGTTTCGAATTTGTAGGAAGGACGATGTAGGCGGGATCACACGCGGCCAGTGGACTACCCCTTTTCTTCCTTTGCCTCTTCGCGAGGCGCATTGATGTTGGATAATACTTTTTAATTGCTGTGTTGGTGACACCTTTCTCACATCTGGCATATTTAGGAATAAAGTGAATTGACTGACCAGACGACCGACGTTTGTCGGTATGTAATTTACAGCCCTATGCGACATTAAATGACTTTATGTTACACCTTGAATTTTTATGTTTATTGTATAAAGTTGAAAAAAGATAATATGAAAGTAATTGTTGTTTTATTGTAATTAAGAAACACACATTGGAAACGCCGTTCCTCGAAGAGGGGCTCGTTCCCACTGTAAATTTATTGAAGGAGGAGCAACCCTCTCACCAGGGTCGCGGTTTATGACAGTATTGTCCCGCGAGTCATCGGCGGATGACGGTATGTGCCGGTCCGCAGTCACCGTCTACCTATACCACCCGCCGACAGAGCAATATACGGATTAACTCAGGCTTAAGAACATCTAAAATTCTTAAAGACGGCACCGTTACGTTTTTGATTGCCCTTTACAAAACTGGAAAACAGATGTTGTCGAAACGTTCTTAGGAAAACTATGAAATTAGCCATCGTAAAGAACGAACGAATTTCCGCCTGGTTCTGAGGCCGCTTTTGTCCCGAGGCACGTCAGAAATAAGCCACCAATATAGCAATTATGTAAAAAGTATTATCCACCATGAACACGCTTCGTGAGGTGGCACAGGAAGCAAAGGGGTAGTCCTTTGCCTGCGCGTGATCCCGCCTGCACCGTCCTCTCTTCAAATTGGAGACGGATCCCTTATCGTTTGAGTAGGTATATGTATAAATACACGCGCTCGAATATCAAAACAGAAGAACGTGCGACGTATTGGCTGTAAGAAAAGATGTGCCGTCTCCGATTTGAAAGGAAGACAACGCAGGCGGTGTCATACGCGAACTATGTAACTACTCCTTTTGTTCCCGTGTTCCTCCGGGAAGTACATATATTGGCGCCCGTTGTGAGTAATTGCGTATGATTTTTTAGTACAACAGCGCATAGATGAGGTTGTTTTACGTTGTTGATGATAATGTTACAGCGTACGTGCAAAGCCTATTGAATTTATGGGAGAGTTGCCAATATCGTACTGGTTACCTAAATACTACCTCATCAATTTCGCAGTAATTAATGAATATAAACGACATTTCATAATAAAAGTATCAAGTAAATGCGAAATAAAAAATAGAAACAAAACCTTTTGAGCTTTTACCCTATTTTGCGCGTGCTATAAACATTTAAAAAAAATCAGGTATGATTGATGCAACTTATTATCAGTTTATTTTAGCTGATAATAACCAAACAATGCAATTTTGTCCTATATTTTTGTATTTTTCTAAAAACGGGTTTAATGTAGAATATTTTACATTCATTTTAAGTCGATATTACATTCATTATAAAGTGTAAATTGATATTTATAAATAAATTGATCATGTTTCCTAAATCGTACCACTACAATCGTATCAGTAGGATTTGACAACCACTGTGTGTAATCCATATACATATGAGGGTGGACCTTAGTTACTCTTGTCGCAAAATAATTTTGCGATTTTTGGCGGGGATACCCCCAAGATTGTGCCATTGGGAGGAAAAATAATGTATGCAAAATTTGAAATCGTTCGGACAACGGGAAACCGTGCCTTATTGCATTTGAAATTTTCCTATCTTTGTAACTCGTTTTTCTCCATTACAGTATATCGTTAATATACATTTCCCTTTTTATACTCTGTAATAATATAGAATTAAAGTATAAGATCACTTAAAAAAAAAACATCATGATCTTGAAATCTCAAAAATTAACCATCAAAAAATACTTTTTTTCGTTGGCATTATATTTACGTTGTCAAGTAATACAACTTTCGTAATAAACTTTTTTCATATAATAATAAATAACTGATAAAAGGGAAAAGTACACCCGAACTGCACAAATTTTAGCAGATAATTTTCAATTTATTTTAAAAATGAGGGGTCTAGAAGAAACTTTTGGACGCGACACGCCTGACAACGGTTCTACTCGCACGCAAGAACGTGGAATTCCGGCGCGCCACACTTCTAACCACGCACAAAATGCTAGCAAGAACGTTCGATGAGGTGGAAACTTTTCGTCTGCAAGGAGAAGGCAGATCGCAATACAGTCGTTATAACTGAGTAATAAACCATTTCCATAATTTATAGCACCTTTAGGTAAACCAAATGTAGCTTCGTAAAAACAGATGTTTCAGTGTGCCCTACAGTAACAGCATTTATGATATCCTCTATAAGCCAGGTATATCGAGGAATTCGTATACTTTTCGCAAATCTTCGTATATCGCGATCGTGTCTTGCTGATCCATGATAATATACATGGAACAGGTAGTACACAATACAAGACTGCGCTGGTTCCTGGAAAAAGCATGTGGAGTTGACGTAGAAATGGGAGTCCGAACTCGCTGTCTCTAAGTAGTGACGGGTACGATCTTCTGGCCTGCGAGAAGGAGCGCTCCTTTCGACGTTCCGGCACGCCACGCGAAATGCGTGCCGCGCTGGCGTGTGGCGCGCAAAAGTGCCACGCAAGAACGTCCGTGTAAAGGCGGGATTTCCTAGCCACGATTGGCCGCAGCGGCCGGCGGCGGTCCCACTAGCGCAACGGAGACACAGATGCATACTTCTCTATTGCACTAGTGGGACCGACGACAGCCGCCGCGGCCGATCGCGGCTAGGAAATCCCGCCTAAAGGTGGCCGTTCCAATGAGCGGCTGCAGCCGCCAGCGACTGCGACTGGCGGCTACAGCCGCCAAGCGATTGCAACTGGCGTCGTCGCAAATGGTATTTCCTATACCTAAGCGTCGATGTCATGGCCCCCACCAGTGCAACGACGCGCCGCACAGGCCCTTTTCGACCACTTGAAAAGAGGGTCTATTGTTGTATGAGGTCTCGAGGAACTTCGAGGGGAGTGGAAGACTAGCCTTTTCTTTATATGTACATCGTGCTATGTTTATCTGCCGCATTGAAGGAGTCAATGACATTTGGGTGTTTCTTTTAAGATATCAGAATTAAATTTGTGGCAAAAAATAGGACAAACCTATTCCTTTCTAGTGATGTATAATTTAATATTTTTTACATCTATTAATTTGTGTTTTCTATTTTTTAACTCAATCGTGATAAAAAATTGAAAATTTTTTTGGGTACTTTATTAGTGTTTTAAGTCGCACGTTGGGGAAACATCCGGTTTTCAAGTTATAAAGAAAATTTGAATAGTAAGGGAAGTAGCCGAATATCGTTTTGTTTAAATTAATGATCAGTCATTTGCGATAAAAATCATCTTTTATTAGTAATTCTTTAACCCTCGGAGACCACAGTGGGTTACGCTAATCCAGTTCACCCGGAAAACACCTGACATTTCTGGACGGTAAAGTATGAGGAGTTAGGGCTTTCGGGAAAAAGTCTGATACTTTTGCTACAAATCCCCCCCTCCCCCGAGAATAACTAGTATTCCAGAAACAGGAGAGTAAACTTATTGGAAAGGTAGTCTGAGGGTTACATTTACTCAGTGTGACTGTAACGTTAGAAATATATTTTTTTCTGTGTCAATTTATTATATGTAGAGTATTTGTGAGTTACCAAAAGTGAAATACATTCTTTTTTAAAGATAGAAACGTAGATATAAATAAATAACTGTATACATTTTGTCAACTTTACTACATTTATGGAATAAATTATTGTTCCAACCATGTCATCGTATTATTTTGGATTTTTGTACAAAATTTTCATTAGATACATGGAGTTTTTCGGAGATTTTTCATTTCAGCTGTTCGGGACCGCCATTTTTTATCGTTTTCGTACGCCATATAATTCCATATGTAAGATGGATTTACAAGAATAATTGATTTGTGACGCTCAAAATAATCCTATTATATACGATATAAAAATATCCGGTGACAAAAATAGAAACGCACTTTAAAAATCAGAAGGTATTATACATTAGAACATAATATATATATAATCAAATACTAAAAAATTATTTTATTATGGCTTCATATTGCCAAGGAAAGTCTCCAGCAAGCGAAATGAACCAGTCTGCACATGCATTGCAAATGTCCATAACTTGTTTATTCGGTCTTGCATAACGCCTTCACAGCCGATCGTTACAACTTCTTTCGGCAGACTATTTCCTGACAAAATAGGTTGCGTGTATATGCCATTGCCCTTGCTGCTATCTTCACAAAGCACAAAATTAGGTATGTAGTGTAGTGTCCAATGCTCGAAACGACATTCCAGTGGCCGAAAATCTAAAACATTATTTTAAATATGGAAAACTTAATTTAAAAAAACGAAAAGTAACTTAGCTATTGAATAATTACAAATGGATATTTGAAAATTACTTTTCAATATAGAATTTTGTTGTGACGGTAACATACCCGCTGCGGTTGGCTATATTTTTTGCAGGTTCCTTGCTACTGGGGAAACATTCCAATCCCTGTCATTTGCATTCCGAATTTCGCCAGGGTACATCGGCAGAATTGTAAAAGATGCTCTTAAACATCTATGCCGCAGATTAGTACCAACATTTCTGCCCCAGCCCAGTGGATCAAATTTCAGAAAAATTGCTCAGCAATTCTCTGCCAAATGGAATTTTCCAAATTGCGTCGGAGCAATCGATGGGAAGCACATTAGGGTAGTGTGTCCCAAAAATAGCGGATCGCTGTCTTTCAATTGCAAGAATTATTTCTCGATCGTGCTATTAGCATTAGTCGATGCCGACTATAAATTTATTGCAATTGACGTCGGCTCCTATGGAAAAGAAGGGGACAGTGGGATATTCGAAAAATCGGTGATGGGTCGGCAGATTCGGACGGGAACATTCAATTTTCCCACGGAGAAGGCACTGCCAGGATCTGGTATAGTGTTGCCGCACGTCATCGTGGGTGACGAAGCCTTCAGATTCACGAAGCACATGATGAAGCCGTATCCCAAGAATCAAGCTGCGGAAGATGAGACCAAAAAAATTTTCAATTATCGTTAGGTGCAGAGCACGAAGGGTCTCGGAGAATGCGTTCAGACTGTTGTCGCAGTGTTTCCGGATATTCTATTCCCCCACCGCAGTATTGCCGGACACGACGGATTCCATCGTCACAGTAACGTGCTGCCTGCACAATTTGTTGCGTGACGAATATATCCAAAATAGTAGTGAAAATCATCGGAATTCAGAAGCAGAATTGCCAACGGGCAATATGATGCCGTTGGGTAGACCAGCAGGAGGCTTTGGAAATATAGAAGGCTTCGATGTACGGACCAAATTTCGACAATACTTCAACGCACCAGAAGGGTCTGTAGCGTGGCAACAAAATTGTCTCGAAACCAGCGACTCAAGACTCAGCGGCACACTATTTCGTGATGAAATATTTTGCGCATATATGCCATTGTTGTTGCTGTTATCTTCACAAAGCACAAAATCATGTAGTGTCCGATGCTCGAGAAGACATTCCAGCCGCCACAAATCTAAAACATTATTAAGGAAAAACTAAGTAAACATAAAAACGAATAGTAACTTAGCAATTGAATAATTACGAATGCAATTTCCAATATTACTTTTCAATATAGAATTTTGTTGTGACGTTAATATACCTGTTACGCTTGGGCTAGGTCATATACTTGGGATTAGCTGTGCACTACGCGTGTGCGTCAATGACTATGCTCGGTACAGTGATTCAGTGACACGGGTGTTCAAGCTACAATTGCTACATCTTTTTCATTTGCTACTTTTCACAATTTCCTTCGATGCAGACAGGCTTCCTTGTTCGTAGTACACGCCCAGCACGTAGGCCACTACCGCGGCAGATCGGCTGGCAGACTCGCACTCTGATTGGTTGGGGGTTAGGCCTTAATAGCTCGTTAACAAAGCCTCGGAGAACATTTTCGCTACGGGAAAAGTTGTTCCAAATCATCCCACGAGTCACACCTCTTAAGGGACTCTGGCATTTTTGGAAAACCCTGTATAAACAATTATATAAATTCATTTACACAATGACACACAAACGATGGGTATGTAATTTTAATTTAAAAATGAAAAATTACCTTAAGGTTGCTACTAAACGTTCTCTAAATACAGCTTACAGCTGTGGGATTATATTCTTGCGCCACTTTACAGACAGTTTTGCTGCCACGCTACAGACCCTTCTGGTGCGTTGAAGTATTGTCGAAATTTGGTCCGTACGTCGAAGCCTTCTATATTTCCAAAGCCTCCTGGTCTACCCAACGGCATCATATTGCCCGTTGGCAATTCTGCTTCTGAATTCCGATGATTTTCACTATTATTTTGGATATATTCGTCACGCAACAAATTGTGCAGGCAGTACGTTACTGTGACGATGGAATCCGTCGTGTCCGGCAATACTGCGATGGGGGAATAGAATATCCGGAAACACTGCGACAACAGTCCGAACGCATTCTCCGAGACCCTTCGTGCTCTGCACAAACGATAATTGAAAATTTTTTTGGTCTCATCTTCCGCAGCTTGATTCTTGGGATACGGCTTCATCATGTGCTTCGTGAGTCTGAAGGCTTCGTCACCCACGATGACGTGCGGCAAAACTATACCAGATCCTGGCAGTGCCTTCTCCGTGGGAAAATTGAATGTTCCCGTCCGAATCTGCCGACCCATCACCGATTTTTCAAATATCCCACTGTCCCCTTCTTTTCCATAGGAGCCGACGTCAATTGCAATAAATTTATAGTCGGCATCGACTAATGCTAATAGTACGATCGAGAAATAATTCTTGTAATTGAAAAACAGCGATCCGCTATTTTTGGGACACACTACCCTAATGTGCTTCCCATCGATTGCTCCGATGCAATTTGGAAAATTCCATTTGGCAGAGAATTGCTGAGCAATTTTTTTGAAATTTGATCCACTGGGCTGCGGCAGATATGTTGGTACTAATCTGCGGCATAGATGTTTAAGAGCATCTTTTACAATTCTGCCGATGTACCCTGGTGAAATTCGGAATGCAAATGACAGGGATTGGAATGTTTCCCCAGTAGCAAGGAACCTGCAAATAGGAGGCAAGTTTGTTTTGAACACACTATGAGTTATAAAGTATAATAAATTTAAAAAGTTTAATTTATATATTTTATCATAGTACCCGCCGTAATATAGAAGGAAGCGAAATGGTTTAACAGATTAGAAGCAGTACGGATACCGACATTCCACAAACATTGATGGATATTCTAAAAACTCCTGCAAGGTATGAAAGTGTTATAAAAACACAGTCAGAGATGAATATTCCTGTTTCAAGGGGAAGAAGATCAAGCAATACCTCCAGTTCAGTGTCAAAAACGCACAGAAATGATTCCAGCACTGGACTGGATGTTTTGGAAACAAGAGCTATCGAAAGAGAAAAACTAATGGGCAGTATCAATCAGCAAATCAATGGATTGCGACTCTGCTTCGATCTTTTTTAAAAGTATGGCGATGACGGTTAAAAAATTTCCGCCGTAATTCATTTTGAAAGCAAACGCTTCTTTCCCTTAATTGATTAATGATCTATGACTGTGATGTCCCCGGGAACCCACCAAATGTGGAGTATGTAGATAGCGAAGCGAGAGCGTACAACATATGGACGTGAAAATCACTCTACGGAACGTGATTATTATGAGACCTTAGCTAGTACCCTAACCCAGACCTTGGATACTTTGTATTAACTACAGTCAAAATATAAAACTGGTACTATAATAAAATTATGTTACGAAAAAATAAAATACGTCTTGAAAAAATTAACTTACCTTAATGTGAGGAGCAACTTTTCCTGGGGGGAAATTGGAGATTTCACTCTCCTACACGGTTGTTTGGTCAAATCCTCTCCAACCATATTTAAAACAAAATCCACCTGCGCCTTGCTTAGCCTAAAAAATTGTCTGAAGGCTTGGTCATCTTCCAACAGATGATTGGCTATTAAGATGTTTGAATAGCCCTCGGTATGGCGAGCCTTGTACATGGCCTTCACTTCCTTCCTCTTCCTCTTCCTTGTCCTTCCTTCAAAATGGTCAACCAGAAGCGCGTCATCGTCTTCTTCTTCTTGAAGCACAAGGGCAAGCAACAACTTCCAATTCATTCCACGGCACAATGAAATTTTCACCACACTACGAATTTGTTCTGTCGCGACGTTTTCACCTCGAAGTCGCAGTAACGAGTGTCGTTTTAGCAAAGGTTAGGAGAGGTCCTAACCCAAAGGCAATAAAGTCACAAACAATCGACGCCAATGTAGGTGTTCCCCCTCCACTACGATAGGGATTTCCCTGACAGTCCTGCGCTGCACCCACTCCTTGAATTCGTGAGTGAATTCGCTGCGTTCCTCATTTATTCGTTATAACATAATAACGTATTCACATTTGTGTTTAAAGAATACTTCGTGCATGTTATTATGCTTGTGTATTATTTTTAACACAATTAGTGTTTATCATGCCGAAAACATCAACTGAGAGAGCTTGGCAGGAGCGAAAACGTGCACAACCTCCAGATTCAACCCCCCTCCCGAGAAACAAATGACGATAACTGATAACAAACGAAAAAAATATTGTTTGAACTTTATTAATTTTTGCAGTAGATATACAGCATTCATTGTACCACTGTTGAAATTAGAGCTCTTCATGGGAGAAATAGAAATAAGAGCTCTTCATCGACTCGTGACAGAATCGTCTGAAATAAAAAAACTAAAAATATTCTTAAAATATCGCCTTAAAAGGTTATCGCCTTACCATTTCTTTGTTTGCGCTTCGAATATGTAGAAATGAAGTCCAAAAAAAATAGAAATTTGATCTCGCTTTATATACGACTATTATTCGCTCAAAGAAAGAAAAACATATACAGGTCTTGTTATTTTTATCTACCATAGATGTACAAATATTTCAAAAGTAATGCAATTATTATAAATATGAATTTCGAGCATATTAAATAATACTAACATTGACAGATTGTCTTGTTACATCGATAATAAATCGTAAAATAATTTTCAGTTTTTTCTAAAAAAAGTCGATTTTCTAATGCTATTGAGTTTGAAGTTGCATATCTCGTAGAAAATTGCAGTTTAAAAATTGATTTAAACGAGTTTAATTACAACCCGATTACCAGTTTTCACAGGCACTTTTTTTTTTTTTTTTTTTTTTTAGCGTGGGGAAATCTTCATAGACACCTCGGCCTCCTGGGGTGGGAGATCGAGGTAGTGTCGGATTTTTACCGACTAAAACCCCACGGTGATCAGTCCTTAGCGAGGACTTTGTTGTTGTGTCGCACTGCTACAAACAGAGGTGTCGTGGGCCAGTGCGGCTTCCAAGTCGTGCATTATTTTAAATATCGACGCCTTGGCACTGCACAGTATATTCGGCGGGAAGGTTTTCGCCAAAGCCCCCATACTCTTAAAAAATAGCATGGTGGGATCACCATCCTCGTCCTTGGACTCATTAATATGCGAAAGCAGAGTTTCGCGCTCCAGAGCCCTTTCTTTCCAGGCACTAATAACGGGAGTGGAATCTGTTTTCTTCCGTTTTTTGTCCCCACTTATATTCCCTCCACTTGGCCGTTTCTTCGATGGAGCGATATCTTCGGTGGTCCCCTCCACTGCCAGTATTTCCGGGTCTCCTATGCCTGACCGGCTCGTGGAAGGAGACGTACTCCCTACAGCTTTTGGGATATTCACATACGGTGTTTGTGAATCCTCCGGAGGAACACCTTCCCAGCAGGCCGCAGTCTCAATAACCTCGTATTCTCGAGGGTTTTGCGTCATGTCTTCCACATTGCTGTGGGTACTACAATAAAATAAATAAAATATTTTTTTTTAAATTTTGAAATTGATCGTATTTCAAAACTCATAGTGTGTGTAAAAAATACTTACCTCCTTTCAAACGGGACCTTGTCCATAAACAACAACAGGCTCTTCAGCGGCCATTCCTTTTTGGTCTTGGCTGCCGACCCTGTGCCGCATTTCCCTTCCCTCTTCTTTCTCATATAGGTGTCCCTAATATTTTTCCACCTTTTCTTACAATCAGTAACTGAAATAATTGAATAATATATTTTTGTAGGTTCCTTGGTACTAGAGAAACATTCAGATCGTTGTCATGCATCGTTTACACACATTTTTGGACAATCGTCATATCTTCTACAATTATTTATTAATCAGTATGAAAATTGGAAAAAGCTTCCTTGTATATTAAGGAAAAACTTTGTCACTGTAAGTTATATGTACCTCAAAATTGCCACGATACTTTTTAACGGCGAACGTTGAAAAACATGGGTTATGTCCAGTGTTACTTTTTAATTACGAGAATCCCCCCCCCCCCCGCACATTTCCGACTCGATCCGAAGCTCGGGTTCCCGAACCTCGAACTGTCACGACTTTCAAGACCTATCAAGACTTTCAAGAAATTTTTGTTTTGAATAACAGTCGAAGCGATTCGAAACTTCTGTACAGATTCGAAGCGATTCGATTTGCTTGGCGACCATGACTAATGAGATTCGAAACGATTCACAACATTGTGTCATAGATTCGATTCGATCGGTCTTGAGCCCATCACTACGTGTATCGCCATGTGAATGAAATCGTATGCAGCTCACGATACAAGTATCGCATACATGTATCCCCGTGTGAAAGAGCTCTTATAATTTTTCTGTTATTAGAAATAAATTTCAGGTGGACGTATGGAAATTTCGCGGACTGTAGGTACTTTAATTATAAAAAAATTACTCTTCGATTGCATTATTAGCCCTAGTTGATGATTAATACAAATAAATATAATTTAAGGATACATTACCTGTTCTCTCCACTTTGGCGGATATCTCTTTCCACAGATTGTCCTTCCCTTCGCAGGTTTTGTGATCATTCCTACTGGCATTGTAAATCACAGGATAAGATGATACCGCGTGTATCAATTTTTCATCCTCCGCATGCGAAAACACTACTGGTGGTATCTTGGGGGTCATTTCAGACACACTGACACACACTAATACACCGGATAAACTCTGGAGCACTTTTTCACTAATGTGAAACGCACAAATATGTTTTCCGTACTGACGAACTGTCGCTGCAAGTCGCAGTTTAAATATTTTTCCCTCCAGGGTGTATACGTTCTTGAAGGGGGGGTTTTGTGCGACACTCAAAATATTATTGGTCGGGAGAAATCACACCTCCGCAAATCGTAGGCATAGAGGTGGAAAAATACAGTAATACAATAAGAACACGATTTTCTTGGTTTTCCCCGGGCGTGAGTCCCATGATGTAGACATCAGCCTGATGCCCTAAAAGGGACTGTTAGCGGGCCACGGTTTACTACCGGTTTACAACACTAGACATTTGGTCCCCAACACGATATAAAGTAATTAGAAAACATTTGCCAAATAACTTGTAGAACTGCAGAACAGTTTTTAGGTTTAATCCTCAATTGCTACAAGCTACACCCTCTGCTGCAGTATAAATAAATTACAACTATGTTCCGAACGCTGACCGGGGCGAAAATTAATCTTGTGGCCCGCACGATGAGCAAAACAAGATGTTCTTATATTAGATCGAAGAATGTTTCCCTGGCAAGGAGGTAGGATACGAAATTACTCTGAAGAAGTACCAGTACAACTTGCGTTCAGGCAAAGGAAGAAAAGAGGTAGTTCGCTGACTGCGGTTGGTTCCGCCTGCGTCATCGTCCTTACAAATTCGAGATAGATCACTTATCTCTCGAGTATATGCACGCGCTCGAATATCCCAATAAAAGTACGCACGACGTATTGGATGCAAGGAATGGTTGGTCATAGGGGGGATATGTCACTATGAAGAGGTGAAAACTTTGCGTCTGCAAGGAATGGAGGTCCGATTGGTGCAAATATAATGACATTCTTGTGGCCCATCTTTTCTTGCACCCGATATGTCGCGCGTGTTTTTGTTTTACTATTCGAGCGCGTGTATATAATCAAGTGATAAGGTATCCTTCTTTAATTCGGAGGGAAGCCGACACAGGCTGGGCCACGCGTTGCCAGAAGATTACCCCATTTGGTCCTGTGTTCCTCTGCAAGACATGTTGCCACCTTCGCGCAGCAGCATAGTTGTAAAATTGATATCAACAGAAATGTGTAGAGATAAGGACTTCGGCCTCTTTTCGGATGATACGGTCCTCATCTGTTTTCGTGAATTGGTGCCGCTGCTCGGTATTTCACTGTACAGTGAAATCTGGTATACATTATCGTAAAGGATGTCAAATTTTATTATATTTCCGGCCGAATGTAAACAGTGGTTTGCGAAAAAATAGCCAAATTGATCGGCCAGAGTGTCTCATCAGATTCACGGTGTATAATCTGATTGCCTCGCACTTGGACGGTCGACAACGGTGCGTACGGTTGCGAAGTCGTCATGTGTACCTACCACTCCCTGCCATACGGATTAACAAAAATGCCGCTTTTTATTGTATTTTCAAATTTTATTATATTTTGGACCTTTATTATCCCAAACGAAGCAGTCTCTGGGAGGTAACAGTTGTGAGCGAAGAGAAAATTCATTTATCGTTTATGGCCGGCAATTTGGTATTTTCGAAGACGGCTTCGACAACATCTGGCTGCCAGCATTCTAAAGGGCAATCAAGAACATGGTGCCGTCTTTTAGGGATTTTTCAGTCTGAGCTAATCCGTATATTGCTCTATCGGTGGGTAGCAGGTATCTACCGTTGTTAACCACCAACTCGCGGGACGGTACGGCTATTAACCGCGACTCAGGCAAGACACTCTGGCTGATCAGCCTGGTTAATTTCTGGCAACCAGATGTGGGAATTTCCCCCTCGATTTCGTCAATAGGGAGAAGGTTCCTCCTGTTCGCTCGAATATTAAAACAAAGCACGCGTTGACGTATTCCGTGCGTGAGCAGGTATACCATAGGGAGTAAATTATATTATGACCTAATCGGACCGCATACCTCGCGGGCGCCAACTTTCGACCTCTCCATAGTAATACAGGGTGATTCTGGAGCTACGCCCGACAATGGATGCGGCCTGGTATCCCGTAGCGAGGACAAGCCTCCGCAGTGCCTCACCAAATTTTAAGGATTTCGACCCTCGAAAGGGTTGAATACCATCAAAAAGTTAGAAATGTCCAAGATTTCCCAATTTCTCATCAAATCTTTGCGAAAACGACGCCAAACGATTCCTTATGTTTCGCCGATGAAACTAACACCAAGAACGGCGTAATTCAAACCATAATGAAAGAGATTCCAAGACAAATCGAATTATATCATTTGAAGCTGACTTGGTTAAAAGCAGTTCGATTTACATGAAATTTGGTATGATTCTCTTCGGAAAAACATCAGGAATATATTGGCGTCATTTCCCTCTCGATACGATGAAGAAAATCACTTCTTAATACGTTGTAATGGATATTTCACCCTAAACTGCGGGGGGGGGGGGGGGGTCGACCCCGATTTTCCGAGGTCGGCCGAGGATTCATACGTGTTTCAGAAATAAAATAATTTTTTATTCTTTATCGTATCGATTTGGAAGTGACACCGATGGAGTTCTTATGTTTTTCCGAAGAGAATCATACCAAATTTCATGTAAATCTAACTATTTTTAACCAAGTCAGCTTCAAATGATATAATTCGATTTGTCATGGAATCTCCTTCATTATGGTCTGAATTATGTCGTTCTTGGTGTTAGTTTCATCGGCGAAACATAAGGAATCGGTTCGCGTCGTTTTCGCAAAGATCTGATGAGAAATTCGGAATTCCTGAACATTTCTCACTTTTTAATGGTATTCCAACCCTTTCGAAGGTCGAGAGCCATCAAATTCGGTGAGGCAATGGAGGGTCCAGTCCTCACGTGCCTTGCGTGCGAGGCGACTGTCGGGTTTTTAACATAATCAAAGGTGCCTCGCGGCCGCAAGCGCAAAAATCGCATGTTGGGGAAATATATCTTAAAATAATAATCGAAAAAAAAATCATCTGCGTTAGTAAATTTGCCCCCCACGAACTATGCAATTGCATATAAATAATTTTTTTTATCTCCAATACGTTAGGAAATATCCAGCTATTTACTGTTCCCGCGGACATCCGCGGATTAATAAAAAGTCACGCTTTTGTTCACGGCGAATAATATGTGAATTCTTAAAGACGGCAAAGTTACGTTTTTGATTATCCTTTGAATATCTGGCAACCAGATGTTGTCGAAACCGTCTTTGAAAATACCAAATTGCCGACCATAAACGATAAATGAATTTTCTCTTCGCTCACAACTGTTACCTCCCAGAGGCAGCTTCGTTTGGGATAATTAAGGACACATCATAAAGGCAAAATACAGAACACAATATAAAGGTCCAAAATATAATAAGATTTGAAAATATAATAAAAAGCGGCCTTTTCGTTAATCCGTATAGGTATTGCTCTGTCAGCGGATGGCAGGTACAGGTAAATGGTCACTTCCCACCCGCAAGCACTGTTGTCCGTCGTCGAAGTGCGGGACAATACGATCATAAACCGCGACTCTAATGAGACGCTCTGACCGATTAACCTGGCTAGTTCTTTGGAAACATCTGGTTCCATTAGACCCGAAATATACTCAAATTTAACACCTGAGGTTCCCTACGCGTAGCGAGTTCAATATAGTGTATTTAGTTTTTACTAAACAGTCGAAATTGAAGAATTCTACGTATCCGTATTTCACAGTTTGATCTTTAGTTTATGTTGACAAAACGCCAAAATGAACCAACAATTTATAAGAAGAAGGAGTAAAAAATGAGTAATTTTTAATATATAACATTTGATATATTACGAATCTGATTGCGTGACTGGATTCGTTATATATGGTGCATATTTTCCGAGATATTGGGGCAAACGTATTTTTCACCTCCAGATATGGATGATTGCCGATAAAAGAAAATACGTGTCAAATATTTGATGTTTCAATAATTTGTGGAATTGCCTTTTGATTTGATAATAGTTAGACCCTTCTTGGTATGAAATTTACTTAGTTGTATATTATAGCAGGTTGTATTTGGCTCTGCTACTACACACATAGACCATTTCAAGTGCTCGAAACCAAGTGGGATCCCGAACGCTGCGCGGCTGGTGTCTGGCCTCCGCCGATCGCGGCTAGGAAATTCGGCCTAGACGCTTCCGCGCGAGGCTGTTTCGCAAAGTGATCATGATCGCGGTATGCAATTTCCAGATATCCAACTCCGTCGATACGCACCTTATGGCCCACCTTTTCTAGTACCCAATACGTCAGCGGGTGCTTCTATTTTGATATTGCAACGCGTGTTTAGCGCATACGTTCGTTCGCTTTATTGATACAAAGTATTTATTACAGATATAAGAGAGTTCCTATTCTTTGGCAATACGGCGTCAGGCCGCTTGCTATATCTAAACTCTCTCTTCATTCAAACAAGCAATCATTTGAAGAATTTCCAAAAATTTTATAACTACATAAAAAGGCGAATTGAATAACAATAACAGAATTTATCATTTGAAGTATCTGATGTTAAAATAATTTTAAATGTATTCATTGACGTACCGCATTTAAACACAAAGTAAAAGAAATGAATGTGTTTCCAAAACATGGTTTGTTATAATTGGAAATATATTTACATATTTTTAAAAAACACTTTGATACACGCTTTGTTATAATTGGCAAATTTACCAGTTCATCTAGGTGCCAGAAAAGTGACAAAAAAATATAAATATTGAAGAAAAATGTTTTCCTTTCAAGGCTGGCGTTCCAATGTGCGGCCGGCGACGGTCCCACTTGTGCAAGGGAGAAGTATGCATCTGTTTCTCCCTTGCACTAGTGGGACCGTCGCCGGTCGTAGTCGCCGGCCGCACATTGGAACGCCAGCCTTGAAAAGTATGAAATATATTTATATTTGTAATAAACTATTTTTGTGTCAATTTAATCGGGCGAATGCCATAAATCCATTGGTATCATTTTCATATTGATACGATGAAAAGTAAAGAAACTCCGTTTCTGTATACATAAAATGAGATTATATTGCAATGAGAATATTTTGAGCTTACAATCTTTTCTATATTTATTAAAATCTTTATTTCTGGCTTCTTGGGTCGCTTCACCCAATTAGCCGATTGGAAGGTTGCCCAAATATTGTATAATTTCGTAAGAATGTATTAACACTTTGTGAACAGTACCTATCTATTACATTGGTACCAGAATAACATGGATACAGGTTTGCAGATATTTCTGCACTTTCCATAGTATGTATATTTATCAAATTTTTTTTAGTTTTATTGAAATTGTTGACGTTATTTTTTTAAATAACGGCAAACTTTGTTATGAGTTGTATATTAAGACTTTTTTTATGAACTTGCTCAATAATATTCAGCATTTTCAACGCGCAAAATGGAATGTTGAATTTTTCCCCTATTTCTTGGTATTCAGGCCCACTGTACGATATAGAATACAGGTGATTACTCCATTATTGGAAAATATTGTCAAATCTTGTTTTCGCAGTTGCAAGGACAAATATATATTGATTACACAAGTTCGCAGAAGGTAACTAAAAAGCCGACTGATATTTACTGATATTACAAAATTACTGATATTTTTTCAATGGGTTTCTTATGGAAAAATTACTGTATATAACGAATTATTTGCTATTACTTTGCAGAATCGATATTAATCATTTCTGACCCCTTTAACTTTACTTTAACAAACTTTAAAAGACACGATTTAAAATTCTGCACAAAACAAAAAATTTGACATGTGTTTACACGCAGATCAGATGTAGCCATTATGATATTTTTACCTTTTTTTATAAGAGCTCATATTATTAGTTTACAAGAAATATGTATATAAAAAAAACATAATTCCATAAGTTATGAATTCTGACTTCTTTCCTTATTTCTGGACAATCTGTCCGAATGTGACGATGAATCGCAGCAGAGCGGCTGGAGTCGCAGAGCGGCTACAGTCGCTAGACTGCTTCTGGAGGAGTAGAGCGACAGTCGCTGTGCGACTAGTAGATTCTGCCGTTATGGCGGAAAACAAACACTCATGGCATTGTGTTGTGTCTCGAGTAACCTAGGCTGCTCATGAACCAGACGCGCATAGACTATAGCAATCATGGCGCGGCCGCAGCAGTCGCAGCCGCCCATAGGAGTTGGGATGAATGCTTTTCCATTGTACCAGTCTACGGCGGCTACAGCCGCTGGCGAAACAAATACACACTTCTCCCTTGCACTAGTGGGATCGCCGCCGGCCGCCGCGGCACGCCGCGCATTGGAAGGGCCACCTTTAAAGGGTCCAAATCGCTCAAACGCGCGCCACCAGCATTGTCGCCGCCGTACGGTTTGCTATACTATTTCGCTCCGGTATTGAAAACAAAACTTGACTTACCACTTTTGTTGATGTTTTCCGAAGGAAAAATGTCTGCTGCATCGCGTGGAGTAGTCAGATTTTCTTCTACACCCTTAGGTCTTAAAATAAATTGAAAGATATCTACAAAAATTGGTGCATTTCGGATGCATTTTCCCTTTGATCGTTGTTTAAATATATTTAAGTAGTAATAATGCAATAATAACTTATATCGTTGTATTCCGGAGAGTTGATAGAATACTTTGACGGTACAAGCAACTGAATAACTATTACTGTTTAAACACGAAATATGTTCAAAGTTGAAAATTTACATTTTTTTTAAAACCAATTCTTCGAAAACTGAGGGTGATGGCGAAAAATGGTTTGCGAATTCCTATTTAGCGCACAAAAATCTATAAGAAACGAGTATTGAATGTTACAAATCCAGATGTCTGTTGAATAGTTACAATTAAACTCTTACATGAGTTTGACTGCTCATTCGGCCAAATCGTTTACTGCTAAATTATTTACTATATTTAATCAAATATTATAATTGGCATCATTGTCCCACTCTAGAGAATCCATATTTATAAAATCTGTTGGAACAATGTACTCTTAATGAAATTATCGGTTATTTCATTAAAATTTGGAAATCTATTAATTATAAATATATGAAAAAATTGCTTAGACAAAAGTAATTCTGTTAGCCAAGGTAAAAAAATAATGCCAACGAAAAAAGTTTTTTCTGAAGGTAAATTTATGGTACTACTCATATCGGTCCCCAAAAAATATTTTCCTTTTATATCACCAAAATTTAAACGACTCGATTTAAATTATGCACAAAAAACATACAAACTTTGACATATGTTTACGCATACATCAGAAGTAGCTGCCATGATATTTTTACCTTTTTAAGAGCTCATATTATTAGGTTACAAAAAATATATAAAAACATTATTCCATAACTTTTGAATTCTGACTTGTTTCTTTATTTCTGGAGATTCTGTCCCGTTGGGGCGATGGGCCGCAGGGCGGCCAGTCGCTACACTGCTTCTGGATGCTAGTAGATTCTACCATAATGGCGGAAAACAGACACTCATCCGATTGTGTTGCTTCTCCAGTAGCCTAGGCTGCTCCTGAAACAGACTTGCATACACTGTAGCAATCTGCCGCAGCCGCGCGCGGTCGAAGTCGCAGATAGGAGAATAGATGAATGGTTTTCCATTGTACCAGTGTACCGCGGCGGCGCCGCATAGTGGTCTCAAATCGTTAAAAAGCGGGAAACCCATCAAAACGTACTTCAATTTAGTTAGAAATCGGTGGTCGGGGGTTTTTGGGGTCGCTGATTAGGAATCTGAAATTCAAATTTTTAAAACAAAATGGCGAATCCAATATGGCGGACGGGTATATCAGAAACACATCATATTGGACGAAACTTGGTATACTAAACTGTTTGAGGTTACTGATTACGAATCTGGGTTCAAAATTCCAAAAAACAAAATGGCGAATCTAATATTACTGATGTAAACGTTGGTTTTAATTTTTGTGAAAATGGATTCTTCTATTTTTTACTGTAGGACTTGGAAATTCGACAGACAAGGGAAAATAGCCGGTACGGCACGGGCAGGACGAAAGATGGCGACGGTTTCAGTAGAACTCGTGTTTATTATTTCGGAATGTCTCCTTGTCAAGGTCTGACCCACGACTGCCTCAGTCTTCTTCACGCTTGCCTTACATACAAATATCCGACGTGAGGCGAGACGTCGCCAGTGGCAAGCGGGAGATTCGAATATTATAGTCTACAGCTTGGCCATCCTGACCCGCAGACCGTCCTCGGTCAAATAAAAGTAAACATACAAATACACCTTAAAATTAATAATCCGCCTATACATTGAGGCACCCGAGCCTGTCGGGCCGAGTCCTGTCGAGCGTACTTATAATAATTAGAACAATAAGATAACGTCGGCACGTGTTCGTTTTAGATGTCGCGTGCCCATCGCTTCATCCGGTCGGGCCCTACGACCCCCTCGAAGGGCCTTTGCGTCAATTGATGCCCGTCAATGTCCGTAACCACATATCGGTCTCGTCCCAGAACTGCTTTTATCGCGTAAGGGCCCTTATATTTGGCTATTAGCTTTTTGTTCACCCCAGCGGTGACGTCTACATTACGGATCATTACATAGTCGCCGACCTCGTAACGGGTGGCGTCCTTATGCCGCGAATCATAATAACGTTCGTTTATTCGTTGACTTTGCTCGATCTTCTCGGTAGCGCGGCTCCGTAACAGATTTAAATTCCGATCGTCGGAGGCACGCGATTCAAGTTCCGTTCTAATCCGGTCGTTATCTTTACCCGCCTGGTTAACGCCAAATAACAGTTTACACGGGGTCTCGCCGGTGGACCGACACACGGTATTATTCAGAGAAAATTCGACTGCACTTAAAACATCGTCCCATTTATCGGGTGACGTCGCTGTCTTTGCTAACATCGGAGTCAAGACTCGATTATACCGTTCGACTTGTCCATTGGCACGTGGGGTGCCGGCGGCAATCAATATGTGCATCACCGATTCTTGGTCTACGAAATCTTTAAAGGCTTGGGACGTAAACGTCGTCCCTCTATCCGTAACCAAGCGCTTCGGACGACTGTAGGAACCAAAATAATTCCGCAGGTGCTTGATGGACTCGCACGTCTTCGTAGATTTACACACGAACAGACGAATGTGTTTCGTAAACCCATCTACTACCGACAGCACATATTTATTGCCCTTACGACTTTTCTCCAACGGACCATAATGATCGACGTGAATAGTATCGAACGGAACATTACCTTTCGGTATACTATGCAAGTATCCCTCCGGTTTTCCGCTAACCGGCGAGAATTCGATACATTTTAGACAATTCGAAATATAATCTTTAATCTTTTCTCGTATCTTCGGAAACCAGTAGATTCTCGTTACCCTTTCCAAAACTTTATCTCCGCCGACGTGACCGACATCATCGTGACAAGTGCGGATCACGTTGCTTTCCATGGCCGACGGCACATAAAATAGCAATCTATTTTTCCCGCATTTCCTATATATCAAACCGTTTCGTAATTCAAAATACTTATCCTCGGCCTTTTCCAATCTTTCCCGAATCCTCCGAATATCAGGATCAAGGTCCTGTTTGATGGAGAGAATTTGCTCAAACGTGTTCGACTCCAAAACCAAAATACTGTGGCAGCGACTTAACGCGTCTACGTGTTTCATGCGAGATCCCGGGCGATGTTCGATTTGGAAATCGTACTGTTGTAAATACATTGCCCACCGCGCAATTCGAGGGTTCACGTTCTGTTTACTAAGTGTAAGTCGAAAACTATCGCAATCGGTTAGGATTTTAAAAGGCTTACCGGACAAATAGATATGGAAACGCTTTAGAGAATACACCACTGCGAGACACTCCAGCTCAAAGCTATGGAATTTCGATTCGGATGATGTCGTCCGCTGACTAAAATAAGATACGGGTCGCAACGCTTTGTCCGTTTGTTTTTGTAATAAAATCGCTCCGAAGCCACTAGCGCTTGCATCGCAATGCAGTTCGGTCTCCGCATTAGACGAGTATACGGCAAGGACGGGTTGGGTGGCCAAGCATTTCCGCAGCAGGTCGAACGCCTCGCACTCTTCAGTTTCGAATTTGAACTTATTGGTCTTTATAACATCGTATAAGGGTTTGGCAACCCTCGAGAAATTGGGCACGAATCTCCGAAAATAGCTGGCTAACCCAACGAATTGATGCATCTGCCTGACCGTGCGCGGAGTCGCATAGTCCATTATTGCCGCCGCATGTTCGCCGCTAGGCCGTATGCCGTCGCAACTAATCGAATAACCTAAGTAACTTATCTCTTTATACAGGAACGAGCATTTATCTAGCCTCAAGTTCAGCTCGTATTGCCGTGTCAATATAAATATTTCACGTAAGATTTGGAGATGCTCGTCCATCCCCTCCGTAGCTACTAAAATGTCGTCAAGATACAATAAAACTTTGTTCTGCTCGATGAGAGGCCTAAAGATTTTATGTGTAAACCGTTGAAACACGCGCGGGGCGTTTGTTAAACCAAATGGCATCCGTAAATATTCGAATTGACCCAACGGCGTTACAAAAGCCGTGTATTTTATCGACGACTCGGCCATCTTAACATGGTGAAACCCATTTTTCAGATCAAGTTTACTAAAATACTGTTTATTGCCCAACCGGTCCAAGTGATCTTCGATCAGCGGCGTGGGAAAGTTATCCTTCGCGGTAATTTTATTCACGTCGCGGAAATCCACGCATAACCGGCGTGTCCCGTCCTTTTTATAGACCAAAACGATGGGACACCCATATTCCGATTCGCTCGGTCTAATCACGCCGTCCCTTATTAGGCTTTCCAGTATTTCCCGCAGGTTTTGTTGATCTGCAAATGCTAGCCTTCTAGGGCGAAAACTAATGGGCTGATCATGTTTTAACCTTATATTCATTTCAAAATCTACCGAGATAGGGTCGACGCGCATCTCCAAGACTTCGTCATATAAATCTTTTAGTCTACGCGAATTGTGTATATCCAGCAAAGGATCTATGTCTAAGCAATCGGACGCTCTTTCCACCTCGTTCGTAATATTAATGTTCATAATCTCGCTCGCGCCCTTGTCCTCTCCCTCGGGGGGAGGGGTGTCATCTACACGCGTCACCACGACCGTTTTTCCCAAACAGATTTTTACCGACGGACAGGTAATGAAATCCCGGCCTAATAGTGTGGCGTTGGACATAGTATGGTCCGGTACGACCAAGAAAGACATGTTTATCTCTATAGAGTCTACGTATACGTTCTTTTTAAAGGTGCCTAAAATAACTAACTTGGACCCGTTAATCCCGCACAATGATTCGTCCGACCGCGCGAGCGAGCGCGCATGTTCCGGTACGTAGCTACTTTTTATCAAGCTGACCGGGGATCCGGAGTCTACCATCGCGGACAACTCGTACGTGCACGCGTTATCCGCTTCCCCACCGACCGAGTACTTTAACGGGAGGACGTACGGGGCAATCGAGGATGTAGGCTGTGTTAAGGTGGCGATGTTACCGGTCTGCTGTCTCTTCCGCGGGCAGTCCTGTACACGATGGTCGTCGGCGCCGCAACCAAAACACGCGTTCCGGGGTCGCCTCGGCTGCTGACATCTGCTGGACAGGTGACCTCGATCCCCGCAATTGTAGCACCTCACCGACTCGTCTCGTAGTGTTGAAGGTTCCTCGGCCCGTCGACTTCGAGGATTGTTGACAGCTTCGACGTTCTTTGGGCCCCTCTGGTCGCCGTTGTCCCGGCCTGGTCGTTCCCTCGTCCTTGGCCTCAGCGATATCTTTCTAAACGCGTACAGAAGCTCGGATTTGGAGGAAAAACGATTCATTCGGGCCTGACTCTGCAGTTGATAGTCGGGTATACCATCAATAATGTAATCGATGAGTTCACCCTCGTCAATCGATATGCGATTCGCTAAAATATTCTTGTCGTAGTAGTAATCTGTGAATGGTTCGTTATTTTGCCATATTCGTCGCTCAAATTCTCGTCGCAGCGCCAATCGGTTCGGACGATGATCGAACATAGACCTCATTTCTTCGAAAAGTTCGAAAACGGACATTTCCAAGTGTTCGGGCCTCGAATGGAACCATCTTTGAGCTCTGCCTTTCAATTTAGAGCTCATGAGTATTTTTGTCGCATTTTCGTCTAACGCGTAGGTCCTCTGGAGTAGTTCGATTTGTTTTTCCCAGGTACGGAACGAATCGTCAACACCGGCGAACTCTCCAAGGAGACCCGCTATGTTGTTGATGGGCACGTTCGAATGGGACGCACGACCGTTAAGATTCGAAAATTCCCCATTATCTCTTGCCGTGGAGTTCAATTCTCTCTCCAAGACCTCTTTTTCTCGACGGAGAGTTTCAAGTTCTTTGCGTATCGACTCAGGCACACTGTCTTCACTGACTGACGCATTATCCCGAAAACCTTGCTCCCCAGCACTGTGATCGAACGATTCCACCTCCGCCGATGTTCCTGATGCTGGGCTTGCGAGCCATTCTTCCGCCTTTGGGTCTGTGGCCAAAATTCGATTAGTTAACTCGTTCATAGTTCCGGAAGTGCTGAGTTTCATTGACCGGAGCTTTTCCTTCAATTCCGTGACGCTACGCTTTGATGCCACTTTCGCCGCCATTTCGTCGACGCCACGTGTTCTCCTCACAACCCGCACAAACCCCGACACACGGAGTTCGTTTTCTGGTGAAACGCCTCACAGTACGCACAAACCCCGACACACGGAGTTCGTTCCCTGATGAGACGGGTCGTTCGTCTTTCGCACACACTACTTTCCGACACACGGAGTTCGTTTTCCGACTATGTACGACGAACGACGTTTATCACCAACCGTTACTGTTCGCACTCGCGACTCACTGGTACGTTCCCGGACTTTCAGTTTTCCCGTTACCAAAAATATCACCTGTTTTCTTTGTCAGGACAGGTCGATCCCACTTCTGACGCTGTAGGACTTGGAAATTCGACAGACAAGGGAAAATAGCCGGTACGGCACGGGCAGGACGAAAGATGGCGACGGTTTCAGTAGAACTCGTGTTTATTATTTCGGAATGTCTCCTTGTCAAGGTCTGACCCACGACTGCCTCAGTCTTCTTCACGCTTGCCTTACATACAAATATCCGACGTGAGGCGAGACGTCGCCAGTGGCAAGCGGGAGATTCGAATATTATAATCTACATTACTAAAATTATATAATTAGAATATCGAATTTAATATAACGATGTTAATTTCCAAACGTTTTTGACATTTTTTTCGGATTTCAGTGACAAACTCCATTTCTACGTTTAATAGATCACGTAGGTCAAATATATCGTCGAAAATAATAAAAGGGAATTATGGATTATAAGTGTTGTTTAAAATAAAGAAACTAAATATATTATTTCTTCGGTATCCGAAACCATTTCGAACACGTCTGGGGGAATATCCTTCTTCTATCATTGGCTAATAGAGTCTTAGTTTTGTTTAAATCATTGAAAAAACAGATCTTTTGGAAGTGGTCTTCCTGTATTGAACTGGACGCTTCAAACCGAAACATTGTCAAGTTATAATCTTGGACCCATCATGAAGTATGATCAAACTAGTGTTTTCGATAAATTTTTTATCTCATATTACATTTTTTACAAATATATTAAATTTTGCAGAGATATCATCAATACGCTCTGGTGGGACAGAGTGTAGATAGCGTTGATAACCCTACTTGGCACTTTAAATTTAAATATCTTAAAATACCGCAAATTTCCGCAAATTTTCGCAATTGGATATCATACTTGACATGTTACATTATATCAAGAAACTTGTTACAGCGTGACACTCGGTGACACTCATCTCTGTTTTCCTTCCATTTGTTTAAAACATGACTTAGATTTATGACACATTGAGAAGGGAATTACAAGGGCAAATTCATACATATTTTACTTTGTTTCTGTGGAAAGTTTATGTTTATAACGTATACTTTAAAGGTAAACTGTTGCACATATGGATCTTTTCAGATAAATTTTCTCTGACACATTAAACATGCTCCCATTTTCAAGACATTAAGGAGCATGAAATTTCGTCAACTTTGACAGCCTATATCTCAATAACCAATCAATATATTTAAGAATTTCAAGCGGCATTTGATGCACTGATATATATACAACAAATCTGCTATAATAGCAAAAAGCTGCTATTGTTACGTATGTAACGTGCTCGAACGAGAAACGTTCGTTTACCCGTGGAATTGTGGGATTTGGTTCGGGTGGCGTGCAATAAAGAAATGAATTTCACAAACTAGAGTCCTTCCTTTTAACAATAGGTAAAAAAGATAATTTATTCAAAATAAATGCTTGTTGACCCTTGGTCACTCGGTCGATAAATTAATATAATTCTTTATAACTTAATATCGTTAGACTAAAGAATAACCCTCGGTTTGGGTTTCGGCGCTCAGTCGGTAATTTAGTGGTATTACTTTGGTTTCTAGACGCTAAGTCGTTTATAATGAATATTGCGCTAACTACTTAGAGGTGCGATTCTAAATCGTAAATGAAAATAATGTCTCTCACGCGTAGTGTGTATAATAATGAAGAATTGACGCTAGGTCGAATTGGTAATGTTAATTGAGAGTTCGAGAGTATTCCTTCTCTCTGAATAGTGCTGGCTTCCAGTTGCCTATCAGCTTGCCCACGCTTTCTAGGATGGTAGCCGAGTGCTAATGAAAGCGATCTCAGATGGTAGCCAGGTAGCCGGTATAGGCGTCCCCAGATGGAAGTCGATAGTGGCTTCCTTCCTTCTGATTCGGTTGTAGCTTCTGGTGCCTATAAGCTGGTCCACGCTTGGTAGGATGAGGTTGAGGGGCTACTAAGCGGCCTCGAATGGAAATCAAGGGGCTACTCAAAGCGACCTTGTATGGTGTAGAGGGGCTACTGAAAGCGGCCTCGTAGGAAATAGTATGCAGTGCGTAGATTCAGAGTAAACTTCCTTAGACTGAGCTAGACTGAGGGGCTGGTGAAAGCGGCCTCGATCCAGTAGGTTCGGTGGCAGAACCAAGTCTGCTCTCTGCTGCTGGCGGGCCTCTACTTATACTCCAAGTCGATGTTTGTCCAGCGCCAATCACTAGCTGCGCGATCTCGCGCACCAATTATAATTAATATACGGTTCGCGCCACTTTGACACTACGCTCGGGATAATTCGGCGTCCGGTTTATCGTATGGTGTGCGCACGCGTTCTTTGGTTCACTCGCGGCACTGAGTTAGCTGTTTGAATGGGCAGCTATGGGCATGCGTTGCGCGTCACTTACTTCACTGTTTCCCGCCCCATGGGATGTCGCTCGCACGTGTTTCGCGTGTCCTTACTAATAATGTTATAAAACGAATAAAATGAACTAGAATGATAATTAACTTAGGAAAAATGTACATCGGTTCGTAGCGGTACGTTACACGTATGTGGAATCTTCCCATACACCACTCTCAACCACTTTCGAGCTCGCTTCTGAGAAGGGAAAACGCCCTAAAATCCTTTTGCTTATCATATACCACTAAGGGGGGTCATGATCTCGACCATCTGGATCACGACCATGGGAACGGGAGTGACACGATGACGACCCCGAAGGATTTCCTTATATGGAAACTCCTAATGAATCCCCACTCATTTTTGGGACTATATAAACCCTTTCGTTTCTACCCTCGTTGGTTAAAAGCTATAGAGTCACGCGTAGAGTCACGTCGTGTCACGCTCGTACAGAGTTGGTTAAAGATCGAGCTAAAGTCTCCGTCAGAATCAAAGTTAATAGAATCCGCGAGTCCGGTTTATATTCTATTTGGCACTTGTTAATAACCGCTCGTACGCCCCGCATCGCCAGTGCGTCAACATCGTGCAAACTAGTGGTAACTTACACACTTTTATTTATTATTTATCCGCGACACTTACATTTGTACAATAATTAGTTATTGAATATTCGTATGGTGTTCACGTGTAAATCGAGTCGATTTCGTTAAACCCATCTTTTACCCAGCGATCCTTATAATATTAGTACCACTCACCCACCGATACAACTTTACCGCTCGAGTTGTATCAACTTTAATTAAGAGTTACGAGGCATTACTAACATTTCCCGCGACTACCTGATTTCGCAACAGGTTCGTTCGCATTTACCATCCAAAACAAGGAATCTTCACCAACCCAGTGGCTCCCCAATGTCGCATTGGGTTCATCCAGGAAACCTCTCCCTCCTACGGCTCCCTGATTTCGCATCAGGTTCGTCTGTAAATCTACCAACTTCCGAACAGCTCCCTGGTTTCGCACCAGGTTCGTCTGTGAATAATCCAACCTCCTAACAGCTCCCTGGTTTCGCACCAGGTTCGTCTGTGAACTTCATCCTAGTGACTCCCCGATTTCGCATCGGGTTCGTTCACGACGTATCACCCTCCTGCGGCTCCCTGATTACTAAAATCAGGTTCATCCGCGTTTGACTCCATTCCTAGAGGCTCCCTGATTTCGCATCAGGTTCGTCCTTGCCGTCAATAATCCTAGCGGCTCCCTGATTACGCATCAGGTTCGTCCGCGCACCTAACGAACAAACTCATAAACCATATTCCTTGGGAAATACCCTTCTCGCCGGCCTCTCGCGTTGCCGCAGCCCCGGCTCGTTACACTATATACTTCGAAAACTGAATTTTGGCCAGCTTTTGGCGATTTGGGACCACTGTGCGCCGCGCCGCTCGCCGCCGCGGCGAGCCGCGCATTGGAAATGGCACCTTAAGACGTTGCAGAAGAAACATCATCAGGTAGTGCGAAATATAAACCCTCGCTTTGGCTGCCGAACCTAACCGTCGAACTTTTTTTACTGTTTTCGATGTGCTGGAGTTTCTTCGGCTTACAAGCTCGCGTACACCGATGCGGCTGACCTGTGCCACCAAGAATGCACGCGAATGCGGGTGCGCACATCAGAAACAGTGGAAAGATCTACACTATTTTTAAACATCTGTCTTGGTGTTACTTGGGACCGACGCGACGATTGCGCTCAGTAGCCGAAGCAAGGGCTTCACCATTCATACTACATACTTGAGATGTCCCCATCAAGCCACTTATCGATTGTACCTATGTAGGGTAAGTCTGGGATAGTTGGACCACCGGGAGAGATCGGCCAATCTTGATATTTTAAGACCGAAACAAGATAGGGGACTGCGTATCATTGAAACAAAAAAAAATTAATCAGCTTGTTGTTAATCTCGGACTGACAATTGTTGCAAACACGTATCTAAATTATAAGTCGACTGCGGCAAATGCTTTATGTAAATTCATATACTAATATGCAAATATTATTTTGCAAACTGTATATGCTTTGTTAAAAGGCATATGTTACATATTTCTTTATATATATATAAATATATATATATATATATTTATATATATATATATTATATATATAAGGCATATGTTACATATTTCTTTATATATATATAAATATATATATATATATATATAAATATATATATTGTTGCGAGCACCGGGTATAGGCCCGTGCATAGCCTGCTGGTGCTCGGAGCTGAAGACAGAAGAGGGTCAACCCCCCTTCGAGAAGACTATCAGGACAACGCCGTGGACTGTCTGGTACCGGACGCCGTAGCGTTCGGACGCACGGGTTGTACTGCCGTATTCTAGTTGGCCTGTATTTCCAAATATAGTTGTGTCGTGCACCCGTGTCTACCATTCATTATCGCTCCTTTGCGTCGGGGTGGTCGGTGCCGGAAACGCCCCGGCGCAACAATATATATATAAATATATATATATTGTTGCGAGCACCGGGTATAGGCCCGTGCATAGCCTGCTGGTGCTCGTAGCTGAAGACAGAAGAGGGTCAACCCCCCTTCGAGAAGACTATCAGGACAACGCCGTGGACTGTCTTGTACCGAACGCCATAGCGTTCGGACGCGCGGGTTGTACTGTCATATACCGATTGTCCTGTATCAAATATAGTGGTGTCGTGCAACCCCGTGTTATTCTATTCCTTTGCGTCGGGGTGGCCTGCGATGGAAACACCCCGGCGCAACATTGGTGTCAGAGGTGGGATCCGTGGCCACGGATCCCGAAGAAACGCAAGGAGCTGTCGCGCGCGATGCGCGAGGAGCTGTTGCGTACGAGACGCAAGGAGCTGTTGCGTGCGATACGCAAGGAGCCGTTGCGTACGATTCAGCCCGCGGCAGGACAACGGGGGACAGCCGCGGAAGCGGCGGCGGCAACGAGGGATACCCACAGGAGCAGCGGAGGGCGGCGGTCGAGGCCCGCCGACATCGAGGGACACACGCGGGAGCGGCGATGGCGGTCGATATTCGCCGACGTCGGAGCGGTTTCGAGGCTTCAGCGAGGATGCTGAGGGAGACCAGGGGGTCGTTGCTGGGTCGGCTCTGGAGACTTGAGAGGCCGACCAACGGAAGGGGAGCCGAATTCTGGTTGTATCGTTCCCATTGGATAATGTAAAATGTAATGCAAGCGTACGTCAAATAGCAATGACTACGCTCTGAAGTTGGCTCTTTCGCGGGTAACGAGCAAGAAGGACGGTTTGACACATTGACGCTTTGACATTGACGTTTCGTTTTCTCCCGAGACGGGGGGAACGGTTTTCCGCGAGGACGGAGTGAGTCGTTCGACGCCATCCGGGAACGACGTTCAGGAATGCCGATTCGACTTGGAGCTGCAAGAAGAATCGAGGGGCTCGTCGGATTTGGGGAATTGCCATCTCAAGAGGCCATGTTAGGACGCCATAGAGGGAGCGTCGGAGTTTTGGTGGTGGAGGGTGCGACTCCGGCGGAGACGCAGCGACGTCCGGGAGTACACGGACCACACCATGGGTGGGTGCGCGGCTCTGAGTGACGGCCGGGGATCCATGCAGTCGTGTTGCTGGCGAGCGGCGTCCTCAGGAGTGCGGCACCACCGTAGCAACGTGGAGGCGCCCGGAGTGCGCAAGGTTGCTGAGCTGCGGCGAAGGGAGTTCGAGGGCGAACATCGTCGCAGGATGGCCGAATGCGAAGTCGCGACGGAGGGAGTTCGAGGGCGAATACCGTCGCAGGAACGCCAAACCCCCGAAAGAGGAGCCCCGAAGAGTGGAGTCGTTAGCCGAGATGGGCCGTTCGACGACTGGGAGAAGTCTCTTGCTCGAGAAATGTCGCGGACATCAAGGTCACCGCGGAGAGAGGCTAAGGACGGAAAGCAAGAGTCCAAGGGTCAGGTTTGAGTTAACCAGTGGACTGGGCTGCGGAGGCTGCCTTCGTAGCCCGGCCCCCTTTCTTGAGTTGTTTCAGGGAGCCGAGCCCGAGAAGCTGCGACGTCGGAGCGATGGAGCCGCCGTGGGACGTTCCGGAGCGGAGTCCCAGGGACGTCGCGGAACAGGAAGCAGAGGCGTCCCGTCGAGGGAGGATTGGAGGACCAGGCTGCGCCTGGTTGCTGGGCCGGGGTTCTCCGGGAATTTCGCCGTCGGACAAGGAGCTGCAGGGTGGCAGCGACGGCGTGGGACAAGGTGCCGCAGAGCTTCGAGAGCGACGTTGAAATTTCCTGTGGACCACGTCGCTGGAGATTTTCGTCGAGGGAATTTCCGGACGCAGTATCAGAACGGCGGAGTCGTCGCGGGACGATCCAGAGCGGGGCTCCAGAGGCGACGCGGGATAAGGAGCTGGGACGCCGGCAAGGACAACGCACCGGACGGAGACTCGCCGGAGGACGAAGACTACCGGGAGGCTGGAGATCGTCGGCACTGTGGATCTCGACGAGGGACATGCGGAGGAGGGCGAGAGCGTCGTTGGACATCCGGAGATGCTTCGCCGTTGGAATCAACGCAGCGGGATCGCCGTTGGAGGGCAGAGCTCCAGGGATGACGTGGGACAGAGAGATGGAACGCGCCACGGAAAGGATCACGACGAGAGGATTTCGTCAGCCACCCCGTCTACCCACGCCTTGCCCAGGGTTTTTGGGTGGTTTTCCCTTGGGCGTGAAGGCGAATGCCGAGGCGGCGGTCTGGAGGGGCCACGCAGCCAACACGACCCACTTCTTCAGACCAGGGTACGAAGATTCCCGAAGAGGAGCCAACGCGGTCGGGACGCCCGCTTTTTCCAGAGGGGGGAGCAGTGTTGCGAGCACCGGGTATAGGCCCGTGCATAGCCTGCTGGTGCTCGTAGCTGAAGACAGAAGAGGGTCAACCCCCCTTCGAGAAGACTATCAGGACAACGCCGTGGACTGTCTTGTACCGAACGCCATAGCGTTCGGACGCGCGGGTTGTACTGTCATATACCGATTGTCCTGTATCAAATATAGTGGTGTCGTGCAACCCCGTGTTATTCTATTCCTTTGCGTCGGGGTGGCCTGCGATGGAAACACCCCGGCGCAACAATATATATATATATATAATATATATATATATAAATATATATATGTAAATATATATATATATATATATAAAAATATATATATATATATATTTTTATATAAAAATATATATATATATTTTTATATAAAAATATATATATATATATATTTTTATATATATATATTATATATATATATTTATATATATATATATATTTATATATATATATATATTTATATATATATATTATATATATATATATTTATATATATATATATATATATATATTTATATTTATATATATATATTTATATATATATATTTATATATATATATATATAATATATATATATATATATTTGGTTGCGATTAGGGGAGAGTGGATGGGTTTGGGTCAGATTTCAATTAATTTCTAATATTGACCGAAATGAGAGAGAAACGTGCTTTAAATGTGAGTAGTTATAATTTGTAACGTTTTACCATCAAATCTTTAAAATTATAGAGGTTCTAAAAGTAAGTATTTGACCCTTGTGTTCGCACCGACACGCGCGTGAATTTCGATATTACTTTCGGGGTTGTAAAGCCCGATTCACTTTTTGCAGAACGCGTGTATCGGACGAGCGTATCACCCGCCAAACTAATATTGGATGACTGTTTGTAAGTGATTCGAAAAGTAGACTCTGATCCGCACGATGATCAGGATACCAGAATGTCTATGTTCATGCTTAAGATCCGAATGGTGACCCGGTCAAGCAGATGAACCTCGCTTCTGGTGAGATGGATGAATTCTGCCTTGGCTAGCTTTGCGATGTCAAAGGTAGACAAGACCTGGAATTTGGGAGGCGCCAAAATGTCTGATTGGCCCCGCTGCCCTTGAAGAGGAGGAACCTTCCCTCTTAGATTTCGGTGGAAGAGGAGGAATCGTCCCTCTGTGATGTCGGTGGTGGAGGAACCCTCTCCCTCTTGGTGACGTAGTGCGGGAAAAACCGGGCATCTGGCGAACAAACCTTCGCCAAGTTGACCGGTCGAAGAGTTTCGCCCAGGGTCGCGGTTTACGACCGTATTGTCCCGCGAGTCAGCAGTGAGTCGAGGTTACGGTATACCCCGCTGGCAAAACAATGAACGGATTTTCTCAGAGCGAGGACGGTCGAGCTGTCCAAAAAAGATGGCACGATGTCGATTGCCGCCTATTAGACATCTGGCAGGCAAATGTTTCCTAAAAGGCTTCGACGGTAAGCAATTGCCTGGCAATATCGAACTGTTAAAATTACCGCCTCGCTCTGAGCCCCTTTTAGTTCCGGTGAGACGGAATAACCCTGTAAGTAATAAAATAAAAAGTAGATATAAAGAAGATGCCAATGGGAATAACAAGGCTAAGAAAAGGAAGAGAAGGAACAGTAATCCTAGGCTGCGAAACGGAAGAAGAAATGGTAAATTTAAAAGTTAAAATGCAATCCAAGCTAGGTGGAAATTATAATATCACGGAGTCGATGCAGATGAAGCCGAAAATAAAAATTATAAATATCGATGAAGAAGAAAGGGATTTGGGGGGTGAGGAGTTATTACATACAATCGGCAAACAGAATTACATGGAAGGGTCCTATATAAGAATAGTAAAAAGGATACTTGTTAGAATTGTGCAATCGAAGTTCAAATGTGGCGCGTGTAAGAGTGGAGAGAGAGCGTGCGAGTCGCTTAATTTGATTCTCGTAGTAGAGTTGAGTTTCCGGTTTGAGATCGTCTAACACCATCTTCCGAGATAGATCGAAGCGATAAGCGTGTATAGAAATATAAGTGTCTGAATGAGAATTAAAACTTATATTCTTTATTGTGAAATAAAACAAAGTGGATTGTTAGAAACAAAGCCACATTTATATAGAAACTAACTTTCTTTATTTCACGCCATTGTGGATCCAGTATAATAATAACCCAACAATACTGCAGAAGAAAGCTATAATAATCGAAGTAGATGAAGAAACACATGACTTGATAATAAAGAAAGAAAAAATAAATATGGGGTGGAAAAAATGTCTGGCTTTCAGGCATTACAGTGTTAAGGGGGTAGACACGTCACGTGACCTGGCCGATTTGGACGGTCGGTCTTACAGCAGGTTTTTTCTGCACAGAAATGGTATTACCCATAGATACGCGGCTGCCTGGTGCACGGGAGAGGGAGTTGTTTGCTATTTCCATATTCTATTTTGAATGTGGAAATAAATTTTCAGCTGTTGCGTTGTATTTGTAAAAATTTAAACAGAAAGTCTGCTGGTACTGCAAACGTAGAAAATTCATTGTACATTTTAATTACTTGAAATGTGCTTAGCTACAATATTCTACGTTGGCAGCATGGAATTATAAGTTGAAAGGAAAAGTAGATGAGGGAATGTATCCAGAAAATTAAGTTTGTTATGTTAGACATTTTGTATTAGCAAAACATTGAAACAGAACATGAAGTACACATCCTATGCACAAAGCAGTTATGAACAAACATTATATATAAAATTGTATTGGTTGTTAAATTGGGCTAGTGAAACTGCGCAGGCTGGATGCGCGCGATTATTATGTGGTCCCCTCCTCGAAGTGACAGAAAATATAACCTATGACCGGTATTCTCAGTCGCTACTTATTCTTAAGCAAATGCTTAAGCACGCGGCATCCTCTACTAACCTAGTAGTTAGTAAAGCAGGCCTGCCCCATCGGGTGCAAATACCTCCTGAATTTCTGGGACCCGGGTAGTGATGGGCGATACATACCAATTGTATCGATACTTGGTATCGATACGTATTGATGGTCAAAGTATCGATACAGATAAAATATCGAAAGCGAAGTATCGATATTCCAAATATCGATACTGTATCGCCCATCAATCACTAGCTGCTACTACTGATAATCCATGACCATTTCTTTTGTTGGCCATGTTAACGATTCATCACTATTGGGAGTAAAATTCCAAAATGGAAGTAAATAATTTATTCCATTGTTTACAATACAAATATATAAAAAATATTTACATCACACATTTCAATCAAAATGCCAATCCTCAATAGCCAAGGAACCTAAAAATAGTAAATGTTGCAAATGCTCCCCAGTTAACCGATTTCTAGCTTCGTTCATAATTCTGCCTGGTTTTGAAAATAGACGTTCCGACGGAATGGAGGTAGCAATTATTGATAAAAATTTTTTTGCCAAATTGCTTAACAACGAGTTTGGCTGATCCCAAAATTTAATAGGGCAATCATCTATTTTAATTACAGGCTGATTTAGATAATACCTCAACTCTTCTGGCATTTCGTTCGGATTGCTGTTAATTTCTTTGGATTTGTTTAAATTAACCAAGTCTTTGTGATATGACCAAAAATCAGTTTTCTGTGCTATTTTGATATTTTCCGTTTCTTTGGGTACGTCAGTTAAAGGTCTATTATTCACACTTTTTATTATTTCATTAATGGCATGCGAACAAGCCACTTTGTCGCAAAAATGAATACGTTTAAATCGTGGGTCTAAAATTGTTGCCATTGCTAAAACAGAAACTTGCTCAATGCAATCAAATCTTTTGCGGAATTGTTCTATTAAAAGTTGTTGCAGACGAATTCCGATCTCGCTTTCAGGTTGCAACGATTGTAGCGTTGTCCTTAATGTGTTTATTATGGGTATTACTTTGCTACTCGTAAGGTATGACTCCCCAGACATTATTTTTGTAGCATCTTCGAAAGGTTTTAAGAGTTCAACAAACTCTTTAATAATTTGTAGCTCTAATGCGGACAGCATTTCTGGAGCCGGATGGCATTGTAACAATATAAGACCGACTTTATCAGACAGTTGTATAAATCTAGTAAGCATATGATACATGGAATTCCAGCGTGTGTCTACAGACTGAATTAATTTAAGATCTGAAACAGATCGTAATTTATCTGCAGCAACTACAGACTTTTTAAAATAAGTGATAATTGTTTTTACTTTTTTGCATACAGAGTTTACATTATTGTCTGATTCTAAGATGGTTGATGGAACTAAATTTAATGTGTGACCAAAGCACGACAAATGCTTATCGACTCCAAATGCATCCTTAACGGCTTTCTTTATATTAGCCCCACTATCAGACACGACCACTACAATACTGTCTTTATTTATCTTCCAATCTTCTACTATTTTTAGTAACCACGTTTCAAGATACTGAGATGTGTGTCTTTCATCTAGTTCAGTCACGCCGATTGTAATAGATTTGTGTTTATTATTGAATATAAAATGTGACGTTACACCTAAAAAACTTTTCACATTTAAGGTATCGGTCCAAATATCTGTGGTGAGAGATAAGTGCTCTATCGCGGAAAACTGATTTTTAATAATATTTGACAGAGACTCATATTTTTCCTTCATCAGAGTTGTTACACTTTTCCTACTCGGGAGTGTATACATGGGAGCAATGGTCTTCATGAAAGCTATAAATCCTTCTTTTTCGACTGTGTGAAATGGCAGATTATCCTTAGCAATCATGAACAAAAGTTTGTTTGTTATACATGCAGCCTTTGATCCCCCGTCTGGAACATTATTATAAGCACAACTTTTCATTAGAATCGTGAATTTTGATTTTAATGATTAAAAAATAATTCCTTTCAGCGATTGTAGAAATATGAAAACATTGTATTGCATTACTTTTCCAATTAAACTAAAATTGATCGACATTAGATTTCAAAAGTAGGATTCCTAGACGAGTTCAGGAACCCAGGAATAAATATTTACATACCTTGGAATGATTTTTGTTTGCAGAAAGCCATATCTAATCTGCCCTGCTTTCTTGGTGTCGGACTTGTTTTAAATGATGTAGAAGGTATAGAGGTTGTCGATGTTGTTGATAATGCCGGAGATGGGACTGATTCCTCAAGGTATTCTGACACGACATCGTCTTCTTCATTTTCGGATAGAGGCTATTATTTAAATAATTGTTACATAATTGTTAGTATAATACAATTGCTATTGTAAAACAGAACAAAATAACTATATATTACTGTGTGTTTCCTCTTTAACCCTGATGTACAATTGTCTTTTGAGGCAGAAACAACCATCTCTAATTTTGGATGTGATCGTTCTAGGTGGAATTTTAAATTTGTTGTGTTACCACTTCCTTTTACTTCTTGTTGACAAATTTTACATTTGCCTCCTGTCTGTGTTTTTATAAAGTACTGCCACACTGCACTTTTTGGTGGCACTAAAAATACACAAATGTGAAGGAGTAATGCTAAATGATCAGTAGTTAAGTTAACTACTGAGTTAACTAACAAGTAAGTTAACTCATTTAACTCATTGGAAACTGACGTTGAAATTAACATGGAAAAATGGTGCACATGGGTTCAAATATTTTAGTACCAGGTTCTAAAACTACAGGACATTTCGGAAGAGAATGTTTGGATAATAGGATCATAGGAAATATGAATGCATACTTTTGTGGAATTCAATACGACGAGCAACGAATTTGAAGGTTAAAAGCTAAATGCTTTACCATCACCAAAGCTGAAAGAATCAATCAAACTGATAAATAAAAAACGTGCGTGCATAACAAATAAACTGAGAAATAATTCATAATTACATTAATAGTATGTGATACTGACCTTTTGTTTGGCGTGTGAAAATTCAGCGATAGCGCAGAACGTGCACAAAAGAAGGTAAATGCTCGTTAATGTTTAACGGTTAAACCCAGTGTTTACGGGAAATTGAATTTTGGGAATTTCCGAAATTCCCCACCGAAGTCCGGATCTTTGTAACCAGTGATGGGTCGAAGTTGCGTCATGCGACTCTGATTGGTCGATTCCCACAGAGCCAACGAATCATATCTTTATCTCTACTAGAATCATCCAATCAGAATCGTATGACGCAACTTCGACCTATCACTGCTGTTATAGAGCCTCTGTAACGCATGCGCAATGGTGCGCGATGACGTCAAACCAATCACGCTACGCATATCACGCACACATATACTGCACTGCTGTAGGTGTGTTCCCCCTCCACAATCTACCAAATTTCCAGCCAACGCTGGTGTCGAAGCAGCGGTTATATCGATATTTGGGTTGGTTAGTATCGATACAGCAATATATCGTCATATGAAATATCGATACAAAATATCGATATTTGGACCCAAAAGTATCGATATTCCAAATATCGATACTGTATCGCCCATCACTAGACCCGGGTAACAGCCGAGCGCGGGACTGTTCCATTGCTACCCGTTGCGAAATTTGTGAGAGAACTGCATGAGTGTGCGTCCATGTAGGCTCATACCACGAGTCTATAGCTTGGGCCCGGAGACCTCTTTGCCCGGAGACCGCACACTCATGCAGTTCTCCCGCAACCCATGCTGTGGTTAGCAACGTAACCAGTCCCGCGCTTGGCTGTTGCCCGGGTCCCAGAAATTCAGGAGGTATTTGCACTCGATTGGGCAGGCCTGTAGTAAAGGATGCCGAATACTTAAGTATTTGCTTAAGAATAAGTAGCAACTGAGAATACCGGCCTATGTACAGGGTGTCCCACCTAAGACTGGACAGCCGGTTTTCTCCTAAACTATTGGAGATAAAAATATAAAAAAAATAGGGAATTGCATAGTTCGAGGGGGCCAATTAATTAGCGCGAACGATTTTTTTTATCGATTATTATTTTAAAAGATACGATGGTCAAGTTCGGTTTTTCAAATGGAACTATTTTTTTTGAACACCTGAGTTGATAGTGCGTTCCAAGACAAATTCAATAAGCTTTAATGTATACACTTTATTTTCACTGGTTTTTAAGATATTGCGCTTGCAAATTTACTGATTTTCACTGGAAGAAAACTGTCTGGTATAGCACGGACCGGGGACGGTCTTACTGGCGTCACGGGTGGCACTGCCTGTTGAAATAGATACCTACCTGCCAAAGGTCTACGCCAGGAATGGCAGGCCCAAAGGCTGGACAATTCTTTTCCGCCAGAAATGCTACTTAGGTAGGTAAGGAAAGTAGAGACATGATGGGGAAACTAAGGAAAAATGCAATTGAAGTGGTGATTATTGCTATTAATTAAGTCTTTATTACTCCAATTACAACTATAAGTTAATGATTTAACATTTTTTACACACTTTGGACTATCTGAGGTCAGGCGTCTAAGTGATTAAACTTTACAAAACAGATGGGAAAAAACCGTCCTCCCCCACTCGCTTTCGCCAGCGACCACACTATTATAACACAGTGGCTTCCTAATGATGTATTTGTCACGTGCCTAGCGTCTTTTAATTAGGGATTAGGGAGATGCCCCATCTTACCTCGCTACCCCGTCATACTTGTCATACGAAACAAGCCGCGATCCACGAGCCGTCTGATCGGTCATGGCTCCGCTCGCCCGGGCTCGCCAAGCCGACTTGACGAGCTAGACGAGCCGAGCTAGTTCGCGGTGCCAGGAGCAGTCTGATTCCACCTGGAGAGTAGTCGGGTCACACACTGCACAAATGATACAAGGTGATTCTGAAGCTACGCCCGTCGAAGGATGCGGCCTGGTACCCCGTGGCGAGGACAGCCCTTCGCTGTGCCTCACCCGATTTTTATGGCTTTTTCCGGAAAAAGGTATGAATCCTGGGCCGAACGTAGCGAATTAAGGTCGAGCCCCCGTAGTCCAGGGTGAAATATCCATTATAGCGTATTAAGAAATTATTTTCATCATCGTATCGAATGGAAAGTGACACCAATGGATTCCTTATGTTTTTCTGATGAAAATCATACCAAATATCATGCAAATCGGACTATTATTAACGAAATTAGCTTGAGATTATGGAAATGAATTTTTAATTTCCTTCATTATGGTCCGAATTATGTCGTTCTTGGTGTCAATTGCATCGGCGGAACATAAGAAATCGAAGGGTGTCGTTTTTTAAAAGATCTGAAGAGAAATGCGGAAACCCTAGACATTCCTCAGATTTTAATGGTATTCAAACCCCTTCAAGGGTCTAAAGCCATAAAATTCGATGGGCACTGCGGGGTGTTATCCTCGCCACGGGGTACCAGGCCGCCGCATCTCCTTGACGGGCGTAGGTCCATAATTACCCTGTATCTGTTTAGGAAATAAAATAATTCTTTATTCTTTATCGTATGGATATGGAAGTGTAGCCGATGGATTCCTTGGGGTTTTCTGATGAAAATCATTACAAATGTCGTGTAAATCGGACAACTTTTACATAGGGAATACAAATAGCTTGTGTCAAAGTAGTCCGATTTGCATGATATTTGGTATGATTTTCATCAGAAAAACATAAGGAATCCATTGGCGTCACTTCCCTTTCGATACGATGATGAAAAGAATTTCTTAATACGCTATAATTGATATTTCACCCTCGACTGCGGAGGGTCGACTTCAATTCGCTACGTTCGGCCCAGGATTCATACCTTTTTCCGGAAAAAGCCATAAAAATCGGGTGAGGCACAGCGAAGGGCTGTCTTCGCCACGGGGTACCAGGCCGCATCCTTCGACGGGCGTAGCTTCAGAATCACCTTGTATCATTTGTGCAGTGTGTGACCCGACTACTCTCCAGGTGGAATCAGACTGCTCCTGGCACCGCGAACTAGCTCGGCTCGTCTAGCTCGTCAAGTCGGCTTGGCGAGCCCGGGCGAGCGGAGCCATGACCGATCAGACGGCTCGTGGATCGCGGCTTGTTTCGTATGACAAGTATGACGGGGTAGCGAGGTAAGATGGGGCATCTCCCTAATCCCTAATTAAAAGACGCTAGGCACGTGACAAATACATCATTAGGAAGCCACTGTGTTATAATAGTGTGGTCGCTGGCGAAAGCGAGTGGGGGAGGACGGTTTTTTCCCATCTGTTTTGTAAAGTTTAATCACTTAGACGCCTGACCTCAGATAGTCCAAAGTGTGTAAAAAATGTTAAATCATTAACTTATAGTTGTAATTGGAGTAATAAAGACTTAATTAATAGCAATAATCACCACTTCAATTGCATTTTTCCTTAGCTTCCCCATCATGTCTCTACTTTCCTTACCTACCTAAGTAGCATTTCTGGCGGAAAAGAATTGTCCAGCCTTTGGGCCTGCCATTCCTGGCGTAGACCTTTGGCAGGTAGGTATCTATTTCAACAGGCAGTGCCACCCGTGACGCCAGTAAGACCGTCCCCGGTCCGTGCTATACCAGACAGTTTTCTTCCAGTGAAAATCAGTAAATTTGCAAGCGCAATATCTTAAAAACCAGTGAAAATAAAGTGTATACATTAAAGCTTATTGAATTTGTCTTGGAACGCACTATCAACTCAGGTGTTCAAAAAAAATAGTTCCATTTGAAAAACCGAACTTGACCATCGTATCTTTTAAAATAATAATCGATAAAAAAAATCGTTCGCGCTAATTAATTGGCCCCCTCGAACTATGCAATTCCCTATTTTTTTTATATTTTTATCTCCAATAGTTTAGGAGAAAACCGGCTGTCCAGTCTTAGGTGGGACACCCTGTATATGCTATATGACAATAAATGTTTAGCGGCTATTTCGTTCTATTGCGCTACATTAGTGAACTTTTCATCATCCTTCCGAAACATTGTTATTACGCCGCAACAGTATAATCTTTAGGAAATCGGGTATAGCATATAGGTTATATTTTCTGTCACTTGAATGAGCGGTTTTTTTGTCACTTAGGGGAGAGGATTTTCTATCCTCCTGTCCTGACCTGATTTTACCTCCTCCACCCTGCATTTGTAGTATTTGCAACGATATTCCTGAGCAGAGTTGGGCAAAATGTAATCTAATTACATCTTACAAATTACGATTAAATTGTAATTGTGTAGTTGATTACACATTATTTTCTGTAATCGTTCATTTAGGTAGTTGACGAAACCAAATAGTCAACTACCTAAATGAACGATTACAGAAAATAATGTGTAATCAACTACACAATTACATTTTAGTCGTAATTTGTAAGATGTAATTAGATTACATTTTGCCCAACTCTGTTCCTGAGCCCAGTGTACATATGTACATCCTGGTTTGATCTGCAAAAATAAATAAATTTAATAAAAATTACTTTTTATGTTTATACCACTTGAATCGAAAAACTGATACTTACACTTTCTGAATTATCCATTATTATTGTTTGCTATTTCTCATAAATATTTTCTTGCAATGGCACTGACCCCTTTCGATTACAGTTAGTTGTCATAGAACCTGTGATTAAAAGTTAGAACGAGTTGTAATTCAGCTGAATGCAGAAAAAATTTAAATGTATGTATGTTATTTACTTTTCTTTATGCTTGCGGAGAAGACTGCTTTCCTTTCCTCGCTTCATAGAGCATGATATTCACCTTTGATACTGGTTGGTGGAAATATCTAAAGCAAATTCATATATGAGAGAAACATTCATGATGATTTCGAATTAATCCAATTATTTGCATTACAAAAGTATGAGTCATACTTACGCTTTTATACATGTCATTTCCACTTGATATGAAAAAATAGCTACAGATACATATTATTAGGAGAGTGTGAAATGGCCCACCAGCACCCCCGTCATAGACGGTACTATTCACTCTCCGTATGTATCTTCTATATACTTTCTTACTTACATTTTGGAACATTACTTATTCGGCAGCTCTCCATATGCGCTGAATGCACGCGCCGGTGCAATAGTGTCATTGGATTGCAATTGCTTATTCAACAGCTCTTCATATGCGCTGAATGCACTCGCCGGTGCAATATTCACTTTGGATTGCAATTGCTTATTCGACAGCTCTTCATACGCGCTGAATGCACTCGCCGGTGCAATAGTGACCTTGGATAGCAATTGATTATTCGACAGCTCTTCATATTCGCTGGATGCACTCGCCGGTACAATAGTCACTTTGGATTGCAATTGCTTATTCGACAGCTCTTCATATGCGCTAAATGCACTCGTCGGTGCAATAGTCACTTTGGATTGCAATTGCTTATTCGACAGCTCTTCATATGCGCTGAATGCACTCGCTGGTGCTATTGCGATGTTGTCATCCATCGTTTTATGTACTTTCTTCTGTACTCGTACCTGCTTCTCCTGTTTTTATGTACGGAGGTCCTCTAATCGGCTGCTGTCGATTGTATCGACTATATAGAATTTCTGGCAACATGCAGTAGTCATAGAACTTCCTCAGTTTTTCCTCCATCTCTGTTGCCCAGAATCGATCATCTCTTGATACTGTTGTAACCTTCATTCCTTTCGGCGTCCATAAACAAAAATGAGCCCGTTGCCTTTTCGTTATGTGGAATTGTTCTTTATATTCATATTTAGATTTATATTCATTTCACCCTCCCGAAAAATACGCCGTATTGCAGGAAGTTTCTCTATCGCTTCAGCAGGCGATAAATCCTTCGCCGATTCAGGACATTTTACTTCGACGATTTTATTAAGGTCCACGAGGCCGCCAGGAGTTGCACCTAAGTGAGGCACAGTTTCAACGATGAAGAGGCCACACGACAGAATATGGATTCCTAATTCTTCTTCCATTTATCTCAAGGCGTTTGCATCATTTTCCCTTCCGTATTCGAGAGAACTTAAATTTTGGAGTTGCGGGTACATTATACTCTTCACAGTATTTGCCCGTGGTGTAGTCTTTCGAAATCGGCGTACCTTGCCGAAATTGGATGCAGTTAATAATTTTTTCCTATAACCAAAGCACTTTTCGCTATTCGCCTGATCGCGAGTTTCTTTTTCGATCTGGTCTCGCATCGTTTGCCACTTATGGAGTATAGCCGCGTGCCTTTCACACTCGGAAGAGTATATTGTCTCTTCCATTTCTGGTTTTTCTGCCTTGGGGCCGTAATCCTGGTCGCACGATTGTTTTTTTATTTCGAAAGGAGGATGCTTTCGCTTCTTTTTTATATTCCCTTGCTTTTTCTGCTGCACGCTTCCAACGTCCTTTCAGCTTTCTTACCATGGTTGGAGCCTCTTTATACATTGCCGTACTCAATCTGCTAAACGCTTCTTTCGTGTTATATTGGACGACTGCAACGGAGACTCTACTCTGATACGAGGCCTCTCGTCCAAAGTTTATCCTTTTGCCTCCGATGAATTTAGCAATGATATTATTAAAACTTTCAACGGCATTGTTATTTAGACCATGCAGCAAACTGTCAGCTTTAGTGAAAGGTGGCTGCATCGCTTCTTCGATACTTTGATAAATATCAGCTTCTCTCAGCCGTGGTACATAGTCCTCTCTGTTGCAATAAGAGTATTTATAACAGAAGTATGCTAACTTCTGACACTCCTTGTGTTCACCGAAAACGTGACTCAATACAGTCGTCAAGTCTTCTTTCAAATTTTGTATTCGTTCCTTGAGTGTTATTTTTTCTTGCAACCGGTATTCTGCAGCTTTGTTTATACCTTTACGCAGGCGGAGGGCATTATTCTTTACGACAGCTCTTAGGTCTTTATTGCGGCCTTTTGCTACGATATCGTTTATTTCTCTACTGAAATTGCGTAGCAGGTGATTGGTGCATTTTATTTTTCGTACCCGCACCATGTACATTTCATATGGATCATTGTCCAATATCTTCTTGTACACACTGCTATCGCAATCGGCAACTAGTGTAGAATATACTAGTCTGTGCATATCTATGCTGCATTTGAAGCCTTCGACAATAGCAACATTTTCCATGCCAGTTGAACTCTGATTACGACCCCAGTTCTTGAAGCAACGATGCTCGCGCGGTTCTTCCTTCTTCGTAGATGCTATTTGGCAAGTCATGCAGAATTTATTCTTCACGCTGATGTACAGCACTTTCTTCGTGTGGTATCCCACGATAGCTCCTACGCCAGAAAGAGAATTGTAATCTCCTCCGCGGTATGACCTTTTCATCCAGCTGCCATATGCGACAACTGGGATGAATGGTACCTTAGATTCTGTATATACGTCGTCTCTTGATAGGTATAGCTAATGCTTTTTCCTCTTTTCCAGCATCTTCCATTTCGCGTTGTGCGGCCACTTCGAGGGCATCGATTAGGTCATTCTGACAGTTCTCGTAGATCCTTTTCGTCATACAGGACGATTATACACTCCAGTTGATTATATCCGCCGCCCGTCATCATTGTTGCGGTAATATCGGCACGGTTGATATCCATAGTGGCATCACTCTTCCGAAGACAGGATATACGCTCTGTGTATTTGCACATTTTGCACTCTACACAATATACATTTTCTAATCCATTCCGTTGACATCTAACTATTTAAAAATGTTCGATGCCACAGAAAGTAATCGAATGTTTTCCAAGATTTTTTATTCGTTCGAAAACATGCGAAAAATCAACGAAGAAATCGATTTCTTCTGAAATTGGGTTTGCCGGCTGTTCTGGTTCTGTATTCTCCACCAGCCAGTAATCGGCATCACTTCCAACATCTTCATTCGTTTCTTCGTTGATGTCTGTTACGGAACGTATCTCATCTCTGTCTGTGTTCAAATCTATTTCTTGTACAATATTTTCTACGTCCGTATCGAAATGTACTTCTACAATTTCTTCGATAATTGGAAAATCTTCAAAATTTCGTACGTCTTCTTCGTGTATTCTGTCCGTAGGAAAATGATCCGCAGCAGATGTGCTTGGGAGACGGAACTTTTTAATTTTTGGTACGATGTACATGCACGAGTACTTGCTTCCGCCACGGTATTCTGACCTTCCGTAAGGCATGCTGCGTTCTTCAATCGTTGCCTGCACGTAAAAAGTCAATAATCGGTAACACGTGGTACATACATAGAAATAAGCAAAACGTACAGTAGTAAAGACAAGCAGACATAGTAAAAGAAGATATAGTACAGTAAAGTCTCGATGTAAGCGAAATCTCGGAACGAAGTAAGTTTAAATACCCGTGTACGTGTGAGACAATACTAACGCAATCAAAATTGAAAATTAAGCAGATATATTTTTATACAAATAAATACTTTAATACGAATAAATATTTTATTCAAAATACTTGGCGCTGCGATCTTAGTATTAATTAATTAAAATTTACAATAACTCCCTTACAATCAATAATACATAAACATATACATATACATATTAAAAACGCAGTCAGATTTATTCTACATATATGTAATTCTATTATCATACGTAGCATATGCACACGCTCGCAGAAGAAAGAAAGAAAAAAATTTTAATGCAATTTATACATATTTATTCAGTTTAGCAACACCAATTCGGAGAGCAGCGCCAAGTATTTTGAATAAAATATTTATTCGTATTAAAGTATTTATTTGTATAAAAATATATCTGCTTAATATTATTTAATACATTTTTTCTTTGTATAAATAGCCATTATGATAATTGGCGCAATTGTTGCATATCGTTACTTTCGTAAAGTTAAATATAGCACTTTAAGAAATTTATAATTATATTAATTTACGACAATGTTTTTAAATGGGATTCTTTATGATGGGATTATATACTCGGCGCTCTTTTTGCACCTTTTTGTGAAAAGGTAATTTTATGGTATAATTGTCCGAACCATATCGTGTTTGATGTCATTTAAATCGGAAAAATCGTCATAAATATGTTGGTAAAAATTTATAAAAAAAACCGAAAATAAAATATTTTTTATCGTGAACCTCGTTTGCATCGGTGTTGTCTCTCACCGATTTTAGATTTCGGAACGGGTTACACGATCGGCGCTCGTGCCATTATTACACGCTTCACTGGTTCCAAGGGGGACCGCTCTAACTAGGGGTGATAGAAATTAACACTAATGATACATAGTCACAATTTTGAACCCTAATCGAGATTTTACTGTAGTTCCTATATTTTTAGAAGTTTGTCGACAGCCTCGAACGTAGGAGAAGAGAGCGTGTGAAAAAAAGGACCGCCGACTGTCCCTATTTTTTTCATTCGCTGTCCTTCTCTGCGGCCGATGCGTATTACCACTAAATATGTATTATCCCAATTATATCGTGTTTGGTGTCATTTATCATTAGGGAAACATCACAAATGTTACAATAATGCTTTATTTATGAAAATATTATTATTATTGCATTACTGTGAATATCATTCTAATTTATCTTCGCGATACGAAGAGGGACATAGCGTGATACAAATGTTCTTCTTAGACAACGTGATTCCCTCGCTACGCAAACCGAGGGACATGCACTTTTGTCCCTTTTTTTCACACGCACACATCTACACAACCGTTTCCGCTACTCGCAAGCGAAGGCAGCCACAAGCAGACACGTCTGAGCTGCGATACGCGGATGAGTGTGTCTGCAGGCACGCATGCACTTGACCGCGTGTGGAAATAATAGTTTTCGCATTTCAATCCTGGGTCATTCAACACGAAATCGGACACTTTCCGCAGTACAATTTGCGATTTTTGTGAAACTTACATATGATGTATTCATTAGTGGTATATAAACGTATTTCAAAGGATTTTTCAAAATTTTCAAGGTTGTGGAAATTGACTTTTTTTCATTCAATTATAACTGTTGAACTAAGAGAAAGGTAAGAATGAGCTTCTGGGTGCTTACACTGGGGGAGTAAGAGTACCTAATAAAAATTATGTCACTTAAAAAAAAACAAATTTTAGACCATTTATTCTGCAATTGTTTTAAACAAATGCAATTTTATACTAGCAAGGCGCTATTTGAATATTTGAAAAAAAATGAGGATACAGCCCTACTTGTGCTCTTTGCAGAATCGTTTTCACAAACGCGAACACTTTAAAATTGGCCGCATGAAAATTAATTGAATGTGACGCTGCGTCGCCCAATACCGGCTGGACTAAAGTCCATTTCATTTACAGCGAAGGGCTGTCCTCTCCACGGAGTACCAGGCCCCCGCATCTTCTTGAGGGGCGTTGCTCCATAATTACCCTGCATCTGGTTAAGAAATGAAATAATTCTTTATTCTTTATCGTATGGATATGGAAGTATCACTAATGGATTCCTTAGGGTTTTCCGACGAAAATCATTACAAATGTCGTGTAAATCGGACAAGTTTTACATATGGAATACAAATGTGCTTGTGTCAAAATAGTCCGATTTGCATGATATTTGGTATGATTTTCTTCAGAAAACCATAAGGAATCCATTGGTGTCACTTCCCTTTCGATACAATGAAGAAAAAAATTTCTTAATACGCTATAATTGATATTTCACCCTCGACTGCGGGGACTCGGCCGCAATTCGCTACGTTCGGCCCAGGATTCATACCTTTTTCCCTAAAATGCCATAAAATTCGGTGAGGCACTGCAGCCGGTGTGTCCTCGCCACGGGGTACCAGGCCGCATCCTTCGACGAGCGTAGCTCCAGAATCACCCTGTATCATTTGTGCAGTGTGTGACCCGACTACTCTCCGTGTAATCGGTCTGCGCGACGTAGAGCGCAAGTTCGATCATTATCAGTACTCTTGCCCGTGAGGAATACGATTTACTTTAATATTATAGTGCCTGTGCGTTTTGTAATAAAGTGTTTCTATCGGCTCCTGAATTCAATAACTGGCATCCAGACATCTACGCTCCTACAATCCACCGTCAATACGCCTCGTGGAGAGACACAGGAAGAAAAGGGGTAGCCCGCTGTCGACGCGGGGTCCTCCATAAAAATTCGAACAGATCCCTTATCTCTCAAGGCATTGGGGAGGAGGTATTGCTGTGAAGAGGTATAACATATAACAGGTTAGGTTGTAGAGCAGCAGTTAATGCTGAACCTCGCCTACTCGCCATTGTAATCTTAATTGTAATGGTGAAATAAAGACATATAATAATAACTTTCGTCAGCGTCGAGCATGTTTATTCGAGCCTCCGAAGGTCGACCCCGGCCGAGTGGCGAGGGCCGAACACAAACGACCGGCGCGGCGACTTGAGGTCTTAGTGACTCACTAAGTTTCGACGCAGACGAAAGTTATTCTAGGCTTTATTCGAAGGCTTCGAAAAGATAAATGCTACGGATGAAAAATTTATTCGACTCATTTATTCGAATAAAATCTTCGAATACAAAATTATTGTTCTTCGTCGAATAAATTTTCATCGAATAAAATTATTTATTCGTTGCTCTTCGAATAAAGATAACTTCGATTATTCGAGCCTCGAATAACGAATACAAATTATTTATCTTTTGTTTGTTATTTGAGATTTTTATTTAGATAAACTTTTGCCCATCTCTGCAGCGTACGATGCACGTGAACGACGAAGCAAGACAAAGTATCATGCTTCCTCTCTTTCGTCCGCTCTCACTAGTTCTCAGATTCTCTCACTCTCGACCAAAGAATCTGGGTGTCGCCTTCGACAAAAAAGAAGCGAGAAACGACCGCTCAGAATCGTATCTCGTCTATGTACTCAAAGTTGTGGGTATGCTTCGATGCGTGTTTTGTACCTCACGGACACCAATTACCACCGCACGACGAGTAGGCGTAGCTCGAAAGAAAAGGAGCACCGAGGCAAACAAGCGGTGTGGTGGGAGAATACCCCTCACGAAACTCACAGGCCAATAAATATGAAATGGACTTTAGCTAAGCCGCGCGGTACAAGCAGCGACCAAGTGGCTATACCTAATATTCTTATATAGGGTTCTCACGAATGGTAAGTATTTGACAGAAACTGAAAGAGGCAAACTTTTAATATTTTTTAAACCCAACATAATACGGTATGTCATCTTTTGGTGTTCACGATATTTTCCGTGAACCGAAGGTGATCTTCAGTTTTTTAAATGGAATGCTACATATTTCATTACCCGATATGAAAGTGTATAACTGTCAAGACAAATTCAACCATATGGTATACTTTGACTTTCAAGGCCACGAAAGGTTAGGAATGAAAGAAATACTATAGTTGTATATTATTATTATTATTATTATTATTATTTAATCAACGGGAGAACCCTTTAGAATACAAGATATAGACAAAATACTAAGATAAAAAAAAATACAATAAAATACAATAAAATAAAATAAAATAAAATAAAATAAAATAAAATAAAATAAACGGAAACATAGAATAAAAAGTAAGGTAACAAAACATAACAAAACAATACAATAACATGTCATCCTATAACGGCGTACCCGGCGAGGGTGACGCTAAACTACAGAGGTGGCAGTCTGCTGAGTAGCTGATTCCTGAACGTCGCAAGGGAGGCTTGAAATAAATCTAAGTCCGCAGGGCACTGATTAAGCTCGTCCATAGCGCGATTTACGGGATCGGCAGTGTAGTGATGGTATTCCGGGACGCACGATACAAAAAGGGGTCTCTTACGCAGCGACCGTTGCGGAGCATGAAAACAGATCAATGCTACCAGCTCTTGGCAGTTGATCTGCCCATGAAAAACTTTATTCAGAAACAGTATATCGGAACAGACACGGCGGTCGCTAAGGGTAGAGAGCCTCGTCTTTATCAGGGCAGGACTATAATCGTGGTCATTGAACCTCATAGGGCTGCCAGATGCCCTCATGGCAAGCCTAAGGAACTTGTGTTGGATCCTTTCAATGAAGCTAGCGTATAGCTTATGCTTGGGGCTCCAAATAACCGACGCATATTCAACTAGAGGCCTTACCAGTGCAACGTATAACAGTTTTAATGTCCTGATCCTTTTAAAGTGTTACGCAAAACGGGCTATAAACCCGAGGGTTTTCATTGCCTTACAGGTTATGTTCCGATAATGGTTCCGAAAATCAAGGCCCATCGTAAATGTAACACCAAGGTCCAAGACTTCCGCCACTGCTGTCAACGTGGTATCGCCCAGCGTATACGTTGAGGGAATGCCACTGACAGCCCTATGGGTCCTAAATAACACACATTTCCCGGTATTTAACTGCATCCTATTAGCGATACACCACTGCTCGAATCTACTGAGGTCAGCCTGCAGCAATTCCACATCGATAGAACCACTAATAGTGCGGAAAACTTTCAAATCATCCGCGTACATCAAGAATTTACTATGCAGGAAAACCTCCTTAAGATCATTAATAAAGAGAAGGAACAGGAGAGGACCGATATTGTAGCACGCACGGTTCAATGACAGTCTGTCGAGGCGGTGCTGGCTGGCGCAGCGTCACATTCAATTAATTTTCAGGCGACTAATTTTAAAGTGTCCGCGTTTTTGAAAACGTGACCATAAAGAGTACAAGAAGGGCTGTATCCTCATTTTTTTCTAATGTTCAAATAGTGTCCTGTTAATATAAAATTGCATTTGTTTAAAACTATTTCAGAATAAATGGTCTAAAACTTTTTTTTTAAGAGACATAATTTTTATTGGGTAATCTTAGTTCCCCAGTGTAAGCACTCAAAAGCTCATTCTTACCTGTCTCTTTGTTCAACAGTTATAATGTAATGAAAAAAAGGCAATTTCCACAATCTCGAAAATTTTGAAATTTGCGTGGAATAACCTGGAAAGTCTAGAATACTGGAGAGAGAGAGAGAGAGAGAGAGAGAGAGAGAGAGAGAGAGAGAGAGAGAGAGAGAGAGTTGGTAATCATATAATTTAAATGGTACAATATTGTATATGACACACAGGACCATATTTCAAATAAATTATATCCTGAAGGAATAAAAATATTTCCAAACAAACATTTTGTCCTTTTGCACATTCAGACAATACGACGCAGAAAGGATATACCGGCAATCCAAAATATTATCATATTTTTAACATTGTACCTCCTAAAATTCAACGAGGGGCGGCAAGGTGGTATTTCGGTTCATGGAACGTTGTAAAATAACGAAGAAACGAAGGGTGTGAGAAACACGTGTCGTTTGCCTTTTGCGATGTAAACCCTACTTGTCCGCGCTGGTGTTGGAGATCCGTCTGGTTCTCGTCAACGAGCATGCTTTCCAGCACATCACCCTGTCTCTTTAAATAGCTTTTCGAAATCGTGGGACTGACCTCGACTTTCGTTACCCTCACACAAGGCGAATCGATGGGGGCGCGAAGCGTTGCTTTTGGTTTTTCGGCAAGGGCTGCCTGCCTGTAGCCCAGATGGGCAAAATGTTTGCCTGTAGGGCCCTTGGGGTCAGTTACATATTAGCTTGAGTCAGAAAAAATATAATTGTTTTCTTACGTCCGGATAGATGTTTGTGGTACTCAGGAATGCATGGAAAATGTCACGATCGATATTGCCAAGAAACGGGACCGAACGTTCTACGGGGACGTAGACGTTATTCTTCATTAATCATTCTATGTGATCAATATCTCGGTTACGGTTGTTTATTTTAGATAAAGTCAACCCTACACATCGGTGGGGATACCGATTACATATTACCCGGACGAAATCCCCAAATAGATATATAGCGAGAAATTGAAATACTATTCTGTGACACCTCAATAAAAGAATATACCGTTCTATTAGAAAAAACTAACTTGACCATGACATCGCTTCCAGTATCTCATTCATAAAAAAAAACGTTTGTACCATTATGTCCGATGCAACAGATACCAAACAGGAATATGTATATTAAACAATTTTCACTTATTGGAGGAGTTGATAAGTAATAACTGGCGTGCCTCGGTTTGAAATTGAATTTGTACGATATACATAGATATAGGTATTCAGCGAACAGTATTCCCCGATGCTCGCGGTTATTTTGTCGCTGTCAATGGGTTGTAAAAGAGAAGGATAGAAAGGGGGTCGTAGCAGCCGAGAAATAAAGCCACTGCCTCGGCTGCTACTACAGAGACACAGCGATATTTAGCGGAGGGGGAACACTTATAGGAGTGGTGGTAATGTGTGCGTCAGCGATCGTCATCGCACATACGTTACCACCACTCCTGTAGGTGTTCCTCTCCTCTAAATAACCGGTCCTGCATAATGTTGCTAGCAACCCTGTAAATACGCAACAATTTTTCAATAACAATAGCAGCTGAACTTTTTTATTTTTAATTTTTTCTGCATAAACATTTCTTTCAAATATTCATAACATTTTCCTGATTATGATGAGAGCAAACATGATACAATGTCGACCATTTTTGGTCGAAACAGATATTACATCGTGTAACGTGTACGAGAAAATCTGTGTGAAAATATCTTTCTACGGAATAGAATTCTCTTTTCGTGTAGTAGTATCCACAACTTGAGATGTCGTAAACATTGCCCGGGCTGGGACAAAGTTTGCCAGTGAGGCCTGGAGAATGTTTCGAAGACTGCGCTTTTCAATGAAACAATTTCGCTAAAGGTACACATGGACGTATATATTGCGGACAACATTCCACAAAAGGAAAAGCACTGTGTATTTCGTATTCAACAAGTAACTACATATGCTGAACATCGAATCGCAAATCATCGATGACTGTTGATAATTTTAAACATTATCTTCTACATCGTATAAATAAAATCTAAAGTGCATGTTTTATTCATTCAAAACTACGTACAACGATTGATATAGTCGCAACTGCGTTATGAAGGAAACATACTTAACGAAACGCGTGTAGTTTGAACGTTTTATACTAATAAAACGCATATAGTTTGTATAACATATACAGGGTGTTCCAAAAATGTTGCGGTTCCTTGAAGCGGATGACTCAGGGGGTAATTTCATACAACTTTTTCCTTTGCAAAAATGTTCTCCGAGGTTTCGTTAACGAGATATTAACAAAAAGCATCGACCAATCAGAGCATGAGTCTGGCGGTCGAGTTCTCGCGTTTGCGTGGCCGCGCGCCGCGCTGCGACTACGAACAAGCAACTCGGTGTGCATCGAAGGAAACTGCATTACAATGGCAAATGAAAAAGACGTAACAAATGAAATCGAACATTTTGTCATGGTTTGTTTGTCATTAAAAGTGAATAATGAATACATGATAAATGGATGAAAATCATGTGTAACGTAAAAAGACGAATACAAAGGTTTTTTCCAGAAGAATCGAAAATCATAATTATTTGAAGTGGGAGGATAAGTAATACGTAAATATCCTTGTGTTAATAACGTAGCCGCGAAAAGGTAATGTAACAGGAAATGAACGAATAGTGATCGTAGTTCGTTATTGTGATAAAAATCCGTAATTAAATGACGGCCAACATTGTTGCTGATAACGACGTCTGTTTAAACAGTCCGAAGAAATATTTACGTTCGGAAATTTTGAGAATTATCGCCGGAAATAAGCCACAGCTTGCGTTAAATTTAAAAAATAATAATTACCAATAATGTAACTAAAACTCACCCTTGTCGCAAATTCACCTGCAGCTTGAAAACCTGTGTAAAGGCGGGATTTCCTAGACACGATCGGCCGCGGCGGCTGGCGGCGGTCCCACTAGTGCAACGGAAACACAGATGCATAACCTCTCTATTGCACTAGTGGGACCGCCGCCAGCCGCCGCGGCCGATCGTGTCTAGGAAATCCTACCTTCACTGGGTCACTGACCCGATCCTGGTCATCGATGGACGAGCCCAGTGCACAGCTGGTCCCAGGTATACGACACTACCCAAAGTTAAGGGTCGCAATGTCAACTGCGTCCAGGTTAATGTACCAAATATTCACTTCACTGCACGGCTACTAATACTGATCACCTAATTTATTTTTCATGGAACGTGTTATTCTTACGTTTTACAAATTGGTGGCCGATTATTGTCAATTGAAGAACGACTGCACGTGGCGCCACCGCCATTGTCGATGCATGCTTCAGCGCGGAGATTCTAGCGCAAACTCTTGTGCAGCAGCACTTGCGTCCCCGTTGTTTCGGGCGTACACCCAGAACATTGGGTAATATTCTTGGGCCGTGAACATTTCTGCGACGGGATTGTTAACTGACTGACAGGATTTTTTCCAAGCAACTTCCTGTACCCCCAAGTAGCTTCTCTCGTTCCATTATGAGTTAACTCCCACCAGGAAAAGAGGCTTTAGGTAAAAAGAAGCCAGCTCATTTTTGATGTGCTTTGCAGAAGTGCAACGAACGAACCATCGTATACTTTCACAAAATCCCGCGCTCCGTCCTTTTACTGCCAATGTACCCATCGCTTCGAGATAGAAAGCAGACACCACGTGTATCGGTTCGAAAGGGTCCGAAGAGAAGAGAAATAGAAAGTCTTCGAGTTGCTATAAAGAAGAAAATGCATACCTTTCCTGTTTCCCTTTTCCGGTACCCTCAGTCACGTCTGCTACGAGGCGGAACCAGCTAAGCCATAAATAACCCAAAACTGTTGGAATCCGTTCTTTACCGCCGACTTACAGGACAATACGGTCATAAACCACGAACCTGACAAAATACTCTAGCCGGTCAGCCTGATTACACGTAGTGTCTGCTTTCATTGGCAGTAAAAGGACGGAGCGCGGGCTTTTGTGAAAGTGTACGGTGGTTCGTTCGTTGCACTTCAGCCAAGCACATGTGTTTCGAAAATGTGCTGGCTTCTTTTTACCTAAAGCCTCTTGTCCTGGTGGGAGTTAACTCATAACGGAACGAGAGAAGCTACTTGGGGGTAGAGGAAGTTGCTTGGAAAAAATCCTGTCAGTCAGTTAGCAATCCCGTCGCAGAAATGTTCACGGTCCAAGAATATTACGCGATGTTCTGGGTGTACGCCCGGAACAACGGGGACGCAAGTGCTACTGCGCGAGAATTTGCGCTATAATCTCCGCGCTGAAGCATGCATCGACAATGGCGGTGGCCACGTGCAGCAGTTCTTGAATTGACAACAATCGGCCCCTTTCGGGGCCACCAGTTTTTAAAACGTAGAAACAACGCGTTCCATGAAAAATAAATTAGGTGATCAGTGTTAGGATGCAGTTGACATTGCGACCCTTAACATTGGGTAGTTTCGTATACCTGGGACTAGATGTGCACTGGACTCGTCCATCGATGACCAGGATCGGTTCAGTGACCCAGTGACACAGGTTTTCAAGCTGGAGGTGAATTTCCGACAAGGGTGAGTTTTAGTTACAATATTGGTAATTATTATTTTTTAAATTTAACGCCGGCTATGGCTTATTTCCGGCGATAATTCTCAAAATTTACGTACGTAAATATTTCTTCGGACTGTTTGAACAGACTTCATTATCAGCAACAGTTGGCCGTTATTGAATTACGGATTTTTATCACAATAACTACGATCACTATTCGTTCATTTCCTGTTACATTACCTTTTCGTGACTACGTTATTAACACAAGGATATATACGTATTCCTTATCCTCCCACTTCAAATAATTATTATTTTCGATTCTTCTAAAAAAAACCTTTGTATTCGTCTTTTTACGTTACACATGATTTTCATCCATTTATCATTTATTCATTATTCACTTTAAATGACAAACAAACCATGACAAAATGTTCGATTTTATTTGTTACGTCTTTTTCATTTGCCATTGTAATGCAATTTCCTTCGATGCATGCCGAGTTGCTTGTTCGTAGTCGCAGCCCGGCGCGCGGCCACGCTAGCGCGAGAACTCGACCGCCAGACTCACGCTCTGATTGGTCGGTGCTTTTTGTTAATATCTCGTTAACGAAACCTCGGAGAGCATTTGCGCAAAGGAAAAAGTTGTTTGCAATTACCCTCTGAGTCACCCCCTCCAAGGAACCGCAGCATTTTTGGAACACCCTGTATAACGACATTTAAAATTTCTACCTTTCGTCTCATCGGCATGAAAGTTGCAGGAACGTGCTGCTGTCATTTTTCACATGAAAATGAGCCAAACACGGTATAAATCGGATTATTAATTAATTAAATAATGATGGACATACGAATTGAAAAAGAATGAGTGGTGCAAGAGGGGTAAAGTAATGACATGCGTTGCGGTGCGCATAGCATAGAATATGTGTACGTAAAGCGTCAAAGATAGCTGTGTTGATATGCATATTTGAACAATATGAATAATACTGTATTATATAGAATAAAATTCCGTGCTCCTACTACTACCACTACTACATTACAAACTGTGACTTCGTATAAATTTGTATAATGACACACAACTTACCTTCCTCGATGCTTTGTATTTTTTGGACAAACGCTTTGCAGATAACGTAGGCTGCTTCACTTTTGCATCACCCTTCGAATAGCGTTTATTTCTTGCATCTGGGGCTTCCTTCTTTGTTTCCATGACAATGATGAATGTGAATGATCACACACAGGTATCAGCACTATAGTAACTAACCTCGCGGAAATGGAACAATTCACAAATTATGAATATTCCATATATCAATATCCGCGCATCAAATAAAAGCCCGATTGCTTTCTGCGTCTTCACCGTAGTGCAAACGACAAGAAACTGATCAGCTAGCGTTGTCGCTGCATTGGTTACAGAATATTGAACATAGAGAGATTTTGCCTAGTGTCCTACTAGGCATTCAGGTTGGCATGATTGCCAAATTGCGGTGGTGTGAGGCCGCTGTCCCCACTTGGCTTCTTGTCTTTTATTCGTTACGGGAAGTCAGTCGCCAGACGGAAATATTTCGGTACAGTTCCGGTTTTGTTTTATCTTACGTATTCATTCTTGTACCAAAGTTTATTTTTCTTATATATTCAATATATTAATATTTTTCTACCGACTCTCATCGTGTCAATTCTTTGCGCTCAACGATCTCCCTCATTATAGAGAGTCGCTATTCATAACATAGCAAAGATCAACACAGATGTTGTGTGGCTAAACAGAAGATGGGAAAGGGACGGATATACGCGTCCTGTTCCTCTCTTTCTCATTAGGAGTGATGGTATGCTGATACATTTACGTAGAGTATGTACTTCCGGGAATACTGTTTTGTTGTTGAAAGAATTTTTGATTATCCTGTGCATATATACTTTTGACGTATCACCGACTTTATTACCGAAGAATTCATGTAAAGAAAGTGCGTGGTACTATCTTTTAAATTATCACGCGTAAAGTGAACACGTGCAAGGGGAAACCTAACCTAAGTAAAGTTCGTAATTAGGGAAAGACAAAGAGAATAATTGACATTTAATGTCGTTTCTCTTTTAATGGTAAATAGGTATAAATAGATGTAAATAGTTGTAAATAGAAACAAGAACAATAAAATAAATAAGAAAACTCTTTTACAGGAGAAACACAGATCTGTGATTATTCCTGGCTTTACCTATAAACATAAAGAAATTTAAGACATTATATTCATATTTCGTTCTACCATTATCATTTCCCGTTTGTCTGACGGTGAAAGACCACCCCGCAAGTATGCGCAGGCACGCGCCGCGTTTTCAAACCGTTGGGCATTCGAACTTTTATCTTGAGGGAGTGAGAAAGGCAGATTGGGCCTTGTCCACCCTTGAGGGTAGCAAAGGCTCGATCGTCAGAAAAAAGCGACTGTCGAGGAGTAATGATCGTAAGTACCTTCGTAAGTACCTTCGTAAAGTTTCATTACCGTCTTAGTATTGTTGTGATTTTTGGTGCAAAATCTATCGTGTGAACTGTGATTGTTCGTGTGTCCGCGTGTTTCTCAAGCTGCGTATCGCTATTGCGAGGCAGCCTCGCGTGGCACACCTCGCGGAGTTGCGAGTCTGTAGACTACCTTGACTATGATTACTTTACGAGGCATCAGCCGTTGGTTTTTCGGCGTGCTCAAAGGTGCCTCGCGGCCCGAAGATCAAAAATCGCATAGCTCGGGCGACGCAAATGTCATGCTCGAAGTAGCGCGGGACTGTCGCACAAGCCTGCCTCGCAAAGTAATCATGATCGAGGTAGTCTCCAGACTCTCCATTCCGCGAAACGTGCCTCGCGCGGCATTGTCGCAATGGCGATACGCAGCTTCACGCTCAGAGATTCGTGTATTCATTCTCACTTAGAATAAGGAAGTTATGTTATAATTTACCCGCGAAATGTCTACAAAAGGTATATACATTCGGCTGCAATATAGGTTTCCTTTAGTTGAAAGTGAAAACAAGTGATGAAAATTAAACAGTTTCTAAACATCAGAATTGGAAAAATCGGAACTTTTAAAATCACAAATGTTGGACATTTGAAAATACAGATATTTTGAAACTTGATAACCTCACAATTACAAATTTTGGAAATGTTTGAATTGCAAACCTTTCGAACTTGGAAATTTCAGCATTTAGAAAACTGAATATTCTCCTCCGGCGCTAAAGCTTGGCTAAAGGAAGCCTATATTGTACCCAAATGTACCGACTTAATAAACATGTACTCTTCTCAGAATTGGGCAAAATGTAATATAATTATAAATTATAAATTACGATTAAAATATAATTGTGCAAGTGATTACATATTATTTTCTGCAATCGTTAATTTAGATAGTTGACAAAATTGTGGTCAACTACCTAAATTAACAATTGCAGCAAATAACGTGTAATCAATTACACAATTACATTTTAACCGTAATTTGTGATTTGTAATTACATTTTGGCTAACTCTGGCTCTTCTACTGCACTTTCAAACCCATTTTAATTACGTTCAATAGTTTCACTGCTTCTTCGACTCTTTTTTAGATGTCTGGAAAAGAAGATAATCAGAAGGGAGAAAAGGAAGCAACTCCGTCTCGGGGACGGAGTCCAAACAGCAAACAGCCTCCGTCTCCCAGACGAAGGCGAACGAGTAGCTGGACTCAGTCGCGAAGGCGGAGTCCGCGGATAGAGCCGACTCCATCCCCACGACGGAGTCCGCGGATAGAGCCGACTCCATCCTCGCGACGGAGTCCGCGGATAGAGCCGACTTCGTCCTCGGGACGGTTGTTGGAGATTGCATTGCAATTACAAACCCAGGTATGTAGATATGTACGTAGGCGATCTCGCGCAAACATTTCTTACATTCTCATGAATGTTTTATGATTTATGTTTATTTTTCATATTATAGAACAACGAGCTGAAACGTGAAGTAAGGAGACTAATTCATGGGGGTCAGAGAGGAAGAGGAGGAAGACGAGGAATTGGAGGAAGAGGAGGAAGACGAGGAATTGGAGGAAGAGGAGGAAGACGAGGAAGAGCGGGAAGAGGAGGAGGAGCTAAAAATATTGTTAATATCAATTAATTATTTTATAAAAAAATAAATGTATAGTTAGGCGAAAATCATATATTTAGTCAATAACTTTTTTATTCCAAGGCCTTTCTCATATTCATTCGTACTTTAGTCAAGAATCATATATTTAGTCGAGAAAGTACGAATAAATACGAGAAAAGTATTCGTGGCCGACAATTGAATTCCCATGATTAAATTAATTCAATCATAGCGCTTCAAATAAAAATTGGATCGGGTTATTTAAGTAATGGTCATCTCTGGTATTTTGCCATATAATTGAGGCACTGAGAGCAACAACGGACTAACCCACATTTTTTTCGAAATTGAGTTAGTAGCAATAACGCAGCGATGCCCAGGTAGGCGGTCCGAGATAAACGAGCATTCATCGCGTTTTCCAAAGCTCGCGTGGAAGGGGGTGCTCGAAACCAATGACGTTGCGGGCATGTCACGGACGGGGAAAACTCTAGTAGTGTGCGTGTAGGCTCGTACCCGTAGGCTTTTTCAACTGAGCTCTTGGAACCCTAGTATTTTACATTTTAGGAATTGGGAAAATAAACAGGAATTGACTAATGATTAAACAATAAGATTATATAATTGGACGGAATAGACTTGAACAGTCTCATTTACACATCTAATTAACAAACAGTTTCTTATTAAACGATTTTTATTCAACTTCAATCCTCTGTTTGTTTGTATGTATGTTTGTTTAGTTCACATCTAGAAACTCAATTTTAACCCACTTCCAACTATCCAATAGACTTGAAACTTTGCAGGCATATGTATTTTGGATGACAATACAAAATTATGAAGAAAAAGAAACCGCCCCAGGGGTTTAAAAAATTACCAAGTCATTAATAAATATAACCCTTAACCACACATCCAAACGACTTGAAATCAGCCTATAACCACAAATCAAATCAATTTAATCGACATGAAATCAGCATGTAACCACAAATCAAAACTAGACAATAAAAAATAAATAAAGAAAAGAATTATTTTTTAGCTTTGAGTGCATTTTAAATAAAATAGTTTAGCAGTATAACTCAGTGCGACCAGTGCGGGTCTCCCGAATTCGCTATGAATTGATTTGATTTGTGGTTATAGGCTGATTTCAAGTCGTTTGGATGTGTGGTTAAGAGTTATATTTATTGATGACTGGGTAATTTTTTAAATCCCTGGGGCGGTTTCTTTTTCTTCATAATTTTGTATTGTCATCCAAAATACATATGCCTGCAAAGTTTCAAGTCTATTGGATAGTTGGAAGTGGGTTAAAATTGAGTTTCTAGATTTGAACTAAACAAACATACATACAAACAAACAGAGGATTGAAGTTGAATAAAAATCGTTTAATAAGAAACTGTTTGTTAATTAGATGTGTAAATGAGACTGTTCAAGTCTATTCCGTCCAATTATATAATCTTATTGTTTAATCATTAGTCAATTCCTGTTTATTTTCCCAATTCCTAAAATGTAAAATACTAGGGTTCCAAGAGCTCAGTTGAAAAAGCCTACGGGTACGAGCCTACACGCACACTACTAGAGTTTTCCCCGTCCGTGACATGCCCGCAACGTCATTGGTTTCGAGCACCCCCTTCCACGCGAGCTTTGGAAAACGCGATGAATGCTCGTTTATCTCGGACCGCCCACCTAGGCATCGCTGCAATAACGTATTGCAATAGGCTCTACTAATCATATCGATGCCTTAGTGCACTCATATTATATGTCCACTTTTTATGAAATTTGAGTTTTTATATGCAACAAATAGTGCTTGACTGTTTCTTTACGCTGTATAAAAATCACATTTTTATCTTTTTTATAAATTTATCAAAAATAATATTTTTGTTTATTGTATGTCCCTGAATATATTATGCTGGGTGCACAAATGGTGTATGTCCATGCGAGAGAACGAAAATATTCTTGGGAAAATGTGACAATATATAAAATTTTGTAAAAAATTCTTTCTATATTTATCGCGAAGAAAAAAGATCTCCTGTATCTTTTAAACAACGGAATTATTCATGAATACTACGAGGCATTTATCAATAGCATACCATCAGCAAAATCACAATGTGATGTAATTCGAATCCCCATGGACATTGACAAAAATGAAAACTACGATAATGGCAACCGCGAAAATGAAAACGAATAATTACTTTTTTATACCTGTTACGTTCAAAATAAATATAATATTGAAGTGAGATTATTTCCAGTTATTATTCCTTTCATTCATTTTTATACAGTATCATTCAGTATAGTATGTCCTCCTGTGTACTTGGTTACATATAGCATGTCCATCTTCGAAATATTATTATCGAATTATTATTATAATTTTACAGATTCTAACTTATACTACGAATTACATAATTTCAGTGATACCTATATTACATATATATGATAATACAATAATGCAAAACGTATTTATTTAATTATAAAGTACCATTGAATGTTTGAACCTGTTTTTCTCAAAAACGCTAAAAGTGGACATACAATATGTGTGCACTAAGCCATTGATATACAAGGGGAAATTTTTTTTAATGTACGTTAGTCCATTGCTGCTCTACCTGCTGCAATTACTATAACATAAATTCGACAGCGATTTCAAGTGAAGTATGTGTTACGGTAAAAACGTTAATTTAGTAATGTATACAATTCCCCGTAGGTTCTAGTCAAAGTATGCCTAAAATGCATATAACCTAACCTACAATCGTACGAAAATGCATACATTTACTGCATCACGCTTTTACTATGGCTCGTGTATCCAGCTAACGCTTCAGTTTTGTTATGATTCCACGTTGACAGTCCTCCGGAGTAGTCGCCATCTCGTATCCACTACCTCAACAAAATTTGCCACGTGACTTGCTCTGTATTATCGCCAATATGGCGGAACTAGTATTTGGTAATTCAATCACGGGCATACGTTGTTTGTCCTTATATAAGCAGATTTTAGACTGGGGGAGGTCTCATTCGAAAGAGGAAGGTTCAATGCAGCCCGCTCTGGTCATCGTTTGAGTCACAAAACTCTTTTAGTGACCTACAAATACTTGGAATCTGCGAGTGTATTTTGTCGACTTTTTCTCTAGTTTGGACACTCATATTATTACATATCAACGCAATCTCTTTGAACCATGAGCAGAACGCGCTGTACTGAACCTTCCTCTTTCGAATGAGCCCTCGCCCAGCCCAAAATTCGTCCATATAAGGACAAAAAACGTATTCTCGTGACTGCATTCCCAAATACTAATTCCGCCATATTGGCGATAATACAGAACAAATCGCGTGACAAATTTAGTTCAGGTAGTGGATACGAGATGGCGCCTACACGGGGGGACTGCTACAGTGGGTCCAGGGTCAGTGTGGCCAATGTGTTCCTCGCCGCTGATTGGTGTCGCCATTTTCAGGCAACTTCCGGCAGCTCTTATGTATAGATAGTATACATATATACTTACACATTCTCAAGTTGTACTTCTTACAATTTCAGAGTTGTACTTCTTACAACTTCAGAGTTGTACTCTATATTGCGCGCGTTTATAAGCCTCTGCGCGCGCTTGACCAGGCTGAAACTGAAAATGGCGGCTTCCGGCTCATTGGCCACACTGTTCCTGGACCACGGTGTAAGAAAGATAGGTGGACCGAGTCTATCCCCACTCCTGTGATCTTAAAGAAAAAGTTACTTGTCCCTCCTGCAGAGGGTATTAGTGTAACATGTGAACAATATCACGTTTACTTCCTTGTGTTTCTTTTACACAGGCACGCTTGTTAACTAGAATTACAGAAAGAAGAAAATAATTATATATTGTGTAAAAGTCTTAATGTGTTTTTATTATAATATTATCCTAAGTATAATTTATCCGCATAAAATAAGCATTTTATATAACGATAAATATTTGTTTGGTCGTTAATCGACTCTCATTTTCTCAGTATAATTAATTTTAAAAGTTAAAATATTTTACTTTATAAAACTTTTTATTGGAGGTGCATGTGTCACGTCCTGGGGTGGTGATGGGGTTAGGACGATGACGATTTCGGGAGTTCTTGCCCCGTCGCCTCCAACGTACCGTCGCGCGCCCTAAGGCCGGCCGGATTACGCCGCAATGGAGTAAACTGTGCGGGGCAGGTGGATTGGCTTTTTGGGATCGAGGAGGAAAAGAAGAGGTGTGTTTCGTCTTGGGACCGCCAGCCAGACTCATCAGTAGGGCTATAGCTGACGGCCCCTGCCCTAGACACGCACGGGGACACAGAGGATATGATTTGGAAACTTGTATATATACGAATGACATTGATACTTAGCACTAGCGGGAAAGATTGGAGACCTCTGGTGACGCTCGTTGACACTAAGTCGCGTGATGGGGTCGGGACGTCACACCTCCCCCCTTAACGGGAAGATCCGTCCTCGGATCGCAGCTCAATCCACCGACATCCCACCGCTGTCACCAATTTTATGTCACGTCCTGGGGTGGTGATGGGGTTAGGACGATGACGATTTCGGGAGTTCTTGCCCCGTCGCCTCCAACGTACCGTCGCGCGCCCTAAGGCCGGCCGGATTACGCCGCAATGGAGTAAACTGTGCGGAGCAGGTGGATTGGCTTTTTGGGATCGAGGAGGAAAAGAAGAGGTGTGTTTCGTCTTGGGACCGCCAGCCAGACTCATCAGTAGGGCTATAGCTGACGGCCCCTGCCCTAGACACGCACGGGGACACAGAGGATATGATTTGGAAACTTGTATATATACGAATGACATTGATAGTTAGCACTAGCGGGAAAGATTGGAGACCTCTGGTGACGCTCGTTGACACTAAGTCGCGTGATGGGGTCGGGACGTCACACATGAAGTCATTACAAATTTTGAAACCCACTTGGTATTAAGTACGTGGTTATGGCACGGTGTAAAAGAAACACAAGGAAGGAAACGTGATATTGTTCACGTGTTACACTAATACCCTCTGCAGGAGGGACAAGTAACATTTTCTTTAAGATCACAGCAGTTTTATGGTGGGGGTAGCGTAGTCGGTCCACCTATCTTTCTTACACCGTGTCCTGGACCCACTGTAGCCTGACACATCAAACAGCGCCATCTGAAGGCCACAATTACCAAACAATTCCCTCCGCATGACATCCATGGACCTACGTACCAACACAAATGTACCGTTTTGCTGTAGGTGTATCCCTAATCCCACATAACCAGCAAGCAGATTCTGCATTTATTAAATAATTAATTCCATTTATTTCAAAAAGTATTTATTCTTTTTTTAATCATATGTGATTACAATGTAATTACAATTGTTACAAAATAATATAAGTAGCGCATATAAATTCAAAGAGGAACTTTCAATATTTATATTAACAAATCAATATACAGTATGTCCCGTAACCAGTGGTACCTAGTAGTAGACTTCTTTTTTGTGTAGAATCATCTTATTCTCTGTTGTGTTAGCCGCTGAAAACTAATACAATATTAGTATAAAATTAAACGTAACCTATGAATAAACATGATACATGTGATACTTACTTCAGCTCCATCTCCACACAGAACACACCCTAGGCGATCATGCATGCTCCTGCGAACATTAACATTTGTAAGAAAACATGTGTTTAATTATTATCTACTGAACAAGACGCTAAACATTCGCACTTCGCACATAAGCATACTTTTCTGTCTTGCAGATAATGTGAAACGCGATTGCCGCGACCTAGACAATTGGAAATTATTCAATTGCATAATTATGTTTGCCTTTTTGGCGCTGCAAAGTTACAAGACAATTGGATTGCTGGAATTGGTTTAAATTTGATTTATCAGATATGAACCAAACATGTGAGAAGCAAACGGAGGTCGACGCTGAATAAAATCGTTTCATTAATATAATACTATGCCCATTTAATTTTTTTCTCCTCTAAATTAAAAAGTTTTCCACATTAATAATAAAATTCGATTTTACTTGTATATACATATTTCTTAAAACTCTAAAATAGAATTATACATGCAAATGTGCTTATTTTTTTTCATTTGCTCGTGCAGCAGGGTTACTTTCTCTTTCGCTTCTGCTTCGATTATCTGTAAATATATAAAAGCCACATTTTTTAGTTACAACATAACGTAGAACTTATAGAAAGAGAGTGGAATTTTGCTATAGTAATTGTAGAGAGTACATAATGTGTCCGAAGGAGGTGAGAGCGTATGCCAGAAAGTCTTGTTGGAGAAAATTTAAATGCTAATGGTAATTTAGTGAAAATGAATAAAGAGATCCAACATTTTGAACGCACAATTTATTGGTGTTGGAATTAAATTAATATAGTATGTTAATTGGTGAATTCAAATATTGTTCATGGGAAACTAATAAAATTAATGAATAGCGTGGGAACTACTGTAGATTTTAATAAAGTATTACGAATATCTTTCACAAAAGATTGGAAAGTATCAAGGGAGATGTGTTTTCACCGTACTTTCTTCACTAATGTGACTTACTCTACATTGCAAACAGTACGCCATAATTTTCTTAATTCTTAATGCTACGCTAATTTGAAAAATTTTGTCGATTTACCTTATTTGACAAATTTCCAGAAACTTGTGCGAAACAAGATGCTTCTCTGTCTATCTAACCTTCTCCGGACAACCTCCAAGCCTGTGCGTCCCCTTCATTTTTATCCGTGCCAGTGCGTCCCCTTTATATCTATCCAAGCCCGCACATCCCCTTCATTTCTATAAGCTTTACATAAAAACTCTAATGCAAAAATAGTTTGCTGGTACAAAAACAATATATTATTTTGTAGAAACTTGTACGAAGGAAGATGCTCCTCTGTCAAACCTTCTCCGGACAACTTCCAAGTCTGTGCATCCCCTCCGTTTCTATAAACTCTACATAAATACTCTATTAAAAAATGTTGGCGACTTACCTTGTTAATTGAGACAATAATTCAGTGTCCTGTATGGTGTGACAATTCGTGACATTTAAACAATTTGGACAAGTTTCCTTATTTGACACTTGGGACGTTATGATTGTTTGACACTAGCTAGGTTACGTTTACCTCGACAGATGTGCTCTCTGTCTGGCTGTCACGTGACAACAATTTGTTACGCGATTGGCCGAAACCTTCATCCAATGAACGACGTTCCTGAGAGTCACTTCCTCATCCTCTCTTGCTCCCGTCTTGCCTAGAAGTAGAGCACTAAAGTGAAAATTATTGAGTATCCGTCTTTTTGAGTATGCTCAGATTCACTTTATAAACAAAAATATGCGTTGCTGATATTGATACATTTGTCACGGGGAAATTACCCGGAATAAAAATAAACGACACTGCCTCGAAATTCACTCGTGTCCTGCTGGACGGCTCGGAAATACACGAGGAATTCTAAATTGTATAATAAATCCCGTAGGGCGCGTAAGGGATCAGGAAGAATAAATGTTACTCAGCAGGGTGCTGGTCAAAGAATGAATCCTTTATTGTCTCCACAGCCGGACTGGCACGAGAAGTGCAAGATGCGCCTTCTTAGAATTATAATGAACGGAAGTATGCGTAGAGATAAAGATGAGTGTCCGGGCTTCGCCGGGGGAGATAAACAGACGAGTGACAGGTCTGCGTAACACATTGTAGCACCACACATTATTAAAGTATTTTATTACATTTAAGCTTATATTTGGTTTATAAAGCAAATTTGACAATAACCTCTCCAAAATAACCTCTCCAGAAAACCAAATATGGCGGATGCACATACTCACCCCTTTAGTGGTCTACTTGAAGTGTAGGACGATGAGGATGATTTTTAATCTTAAAAACATAAATTTCGGCAAATTGCAACTTTACATCGGAATATCTCTGCACATAAGGCACATTTCAAAATTGAAAGGAATGAAGTAGTCAAATTGATTAAAAAAAAAGAAAAAAGAGTACTATGAAAATGTAATTGATCATAATAAGAATAACCCTACAAGTATGTGGAAAGCTTTAAGGCTGCCGTCTCATTTTTGTTATGGTCCGAATCGATCGAAGCATCCCCAGTAAACAGACGGACCCTAATGAAACTACTGCGGTCGGTAAAAAGAAGTTGTACAGAGGTGACATCTCCAGGTACTACATGTAGTCAAATTTTTTACGCATAGTTGCCACATTTTCTGTTCTCTCTGTCTCCGCCGCGCTGTTGCCACAGCTCCTTCTACTGAGAAGCTTGGAGGAATACGGCACGAGAGCTGCGTCTAGGCAGGGATCAACGGGCTTCAACTACCGTTGATGGAGGGGGCAGGAGCAGTGGTTATATGTGGGAACTGCGGTGCGTCAGTCACGCACACATAACCACCGCTCCTGTAGGTATTTCCCCCTGCATCAGCGGTAGCTGGAGCCCGTCGATTCCTGGTTGATATGTTACGAAGCTATGCGTAGACCAATACGAAATGAAGCTATCGAGAAAGAATCAATGTTCTGACCAATAAAGCTCCTAATTTTTTTCGGAGAGAACACACACCTATTTTTATGTGTGTATTTCTACGTTGATAGCCAGAGTTGGGCATTTTTCGACTAAATTTTCATTCGAATACGTATTCGTATAAATCCCTAAGATTTATTCGCGAATAACGAATAACGATTTTATTCAACGAAAAATTATTCGTTATTCACGAATAAATCTGTACCGTTATTCGAGCCAATTTCTTTTTTATTCACTCTATTTCTTCGAGCTCGATCCACGTGCGCGACTATATAAAATGTATCAGTGAAGAGGTAGAGCGTACCAGAGTTGGGCATTATCTACATAAAGAATTATTTAAATAACTATCTTTCGGAGCCTTCGAATACAGCCACGAATAATTATAGTCAGCGTCGAAACTTGCTGAGTCACCAAGACCGCAAGGCGCCACCGCCTGTCCTTCGTGTTCGGCGCTCGCCACTCGGCTGGGCTCGACCCTCGGTCAAGCGGATCACTTGCAACACTCAATGTCTGAAATTTTGTTCAAATTGAAACACGTTATATATAGTGCATGTGAAAATAAGTGGTGTTCAAGTTGTCACATTTTGCCACATTCAAAATTGTTTTATAAATACAGACCCTTAAAGTACACAACTTTCATCAATATTTTGAAAATTACCTTTCGAATTTGGCAAAATGATTATTTAAATCCTCCTTATTTTCTCATAGACGGTAACATATTTCAATTTGGACAAAATCCGCAGGACGACGCGGAGCACATAGCCGTGGAGGAACAATATTTATATTTACTCATAAAAAATATATTAAAATGACTGTTTATGTAGTTTGTTTTGATAGAATGTAAAACTTCCACATTCGCTATCGGCATGAACGTTTCAATAACATACTCCTGAGATTTTCCAGATGAAAATAAATTTAAACACAGTATAAACCGATTATTTTTAGCATTTTTAGATTAGAAATGTTACATTTATATTTAATTACCAAGTACAGTTCTAGAAATACTCCGATTTATACCGTGTTTGAAGTCATTTTAATCTGGACAATCTCAGCAGTATGTTACTGAATACTGAAAACGTCACGTTTTACATTTTATTAATGCATAATCTTCCGCAAGCAACACTGTATGCCTCTCCAACCGAGATTACAAGCCGCCGCCGAACAGCCCAAGTCCTCGCTGGTGGGGACCGGCGCGGCGTTGAGCCCGTATCGTGAACAGAGTCCTAATTCCGAGTGTTCGTTTCTCGCTTCTTCCTGGCCGAAGGGGGGAGCGAGATGGGACGCTTTGCGTGCGCGACGGGCGTGAGCGCAAAGGACGGAGTATCAGACGTCCGAAAGACGGAGCGAGACAAAACATGAACGCGTCGTTTGTCTCGTACTGTCGTCGCTCGCTTTCAGTGCCTCTCGCTCGCTCTCGCCTTCGCCGGACCAGAGTGAGACAGAAGAGGTGGGGATAACGAAAAGTCCACATCGTGTCTACCAAACCAAGCCCGTAATGAGACAATACTGTAGTATCTTTTATTTGAGTTTATCCAGATATTATCTTTGCCCATCTCTGTTCTCCAGCCGTTTCGCCGTGATTCATTCAAGCCTCCCTTACGACAAAATAGTAATAGAGTAAATGCGGCAACAGCGCGATTCGACTCTCGATACGTCTCGGCAACTATGTCTTTCCTACATTTATCGGCTAGATTGGACTTCCACCGGTTTTAATGGTACAAGGCACGAATATACTGTTGCGCCGGGGCGTTTCCATCGCCGGCCACCCCGACGCAAAGGAATAGAATAACACGGGGTTGCACGACACCACTATATTTGATACAGGACAATCGGTATATGACAGTACAACCCGCGCGTCCGAACGCTATCGCGCTCGGTACCAGACTCCGTAATGACAGCTTGACAGGCGATCGTTCCGATCGCCCTCTTCTCGCCGTGCTCTTGTCTTCGTCGCGAGCACCAGCGGGCCATGGATTCCCATCTATGGGGTGCTCGCAACACTGCTTCCCCCTCCGGAAAAGCGGGCGTCCCGACCGCGTCGAATACTCCTTCGAATCTTCGTACCCTGGTCTGAAGAAGTGGTCGTGTTGGCCGCATGGCTCCTCCAGACCGCCGCCTCGGCATTCGCCTTCACGCCCAAGGGAAAACCACCCAAAAACCCTGGGCAAGGCGTGGGTACAACGGGACGGCTGGCGGGATCTCCTCGTCGCGAAGTCCTCCAGTAAGGTCCTTCCAGTTCCTTATCCCACGATGTTCCTGGAACTCTGCCCTCCAACGACGATTCCACTGCGTTGGGTTCCCCCGGCGGGAATCTCCAGTGACGAAGCATCCTGGCCTCGTCGAGTGTCCTCTGGAACCCCCGCGATGCTCACGTCCTCTCCCGCGTGTCCCGCGACGTCTTCCACCCCAGGATCCGTGAATCGTCCAACGCTGCGTCGGAGAGTCGCCTCGGCGGAAGTCTCCGACGACGGAGCTCCTTCGGAACTCCCGTTCCCTTCCGTGTGTCCCTCGACGTCCCGGGTACTCCGCTCTGGTACGTCCAACGACGACTCCACCGCTCCGGCGTCATACCCTCTCGGACCCGGTTCCCTGTCGAAGCCTCAGTCACGGTCGGCCTTAGGAGTTCGTCCTCGATGTCCTTTCGGCAGACCTGTTCCTTTGCAAAAGAGACAGACAAGCATTAACGCCCTCTTTCGACGGCTATAAAGATAAGGGCCGGGCTGCGGAGATAGCCTCCGTAGTCCGGTACTATTAAGATGGAGTGAATCCTGTCGCGCTCTCCCCCGTCCCCTCCCGGGTCTTCCGCCCTGCCTCAAGGGCGACTCGGAACTGTTGCAGCTGATTCTTCTCCTCCGTCGTCCTCCTCGCCCAAGTCTTTCGCGCACCAGCCTCGACACAGCTCGTTGGGTTCCACCTCTGTCGGGGTCAGGCTCGCCGAACCCGCGCCGATCCCGAGCCGATTCCGCGACGGTGTTCGACCTCGAACTCCCTCCGCCGCGGCTGCAGCAATTTCGTGCCCTCCAGGCACCTTCATCGCTTCGGTGGTGCCGCGCTCCTGGGGACGCCGCTCGCCAGCAACACAACTGCATGGATCCCCGGCCGTCACCCAGAGCCGCACACCCACCAACCCTTGGTGCGGTCCATGCACTCCTGGACGTCTCCGCATCCTTACCGGAGTCGCATCTCCGCCACCAACTCTCCGACGCTCCCTCCATAGCGTCCCAACTCGGCCTCGTATAACGACGATCGGCGCAGCAAGACGTCCACGACAGTTGCCAGTGGTGTAGACGGGCGGTAAAAGCGAAGAACAGGACGAGTCATTGAAACATGTCGAGGAACAGATTGCAAATGGGAGATAGTGGGCATGTTGGGGGAACACATGGGGAAAACAGTGAGGAGCACAAAACCGATGGGTCGACGCCGCCCGTGACACGCCGAGGACCTGGCTTCAGAGCGCGCTGTCATTCGCCGAAAGCGCGTCTCCCCCGTCGCGTTTGTCGAGAATTGTCCTCTACATTACCCAACGCGAACGATACCACCGAAATTCGGATCCTTTTCGTGGGCCGGCTTCCCGAGCCTCCAGAGCCAACCCAGCAATGAGCTCCTGGTTCCCCTCCATCCCGACAGCATCCTCGCTGAAACCCCGTAGTCGCTCTGGCGGGCCTCGACCGCCGTCGTTGCGCTCTCTTGCGGCTGTCCCTCGCTGCAGCCGCTGCAGCCGCTGCTCCTGCGGCTGTCCCCCGTCGTCCTGCTGGATCGCACGCAACGGCTCCTCGCGTATCGCACGCGACAGCTCCTTGCGTCTCGCACGCAACCGCTCCTCGCGTATCGCACGCGACAGCTCCTTGCGTTTCTTCGGGATCCGTGGCCACGGATCCCACTTCTGACACCAATGTTGCGCCGGGGCGTTTCCATCGCAGGCCACCCCGACGCATAGGAATAGGATAACACGGGGTTGCACGACACCACTATATTTGATACAGGACAATCGGTATATGACAGTACAACCCGCGCGTCCGAACGCTATCGCGCTCGGTACCAGACTCCGTAATGACAGCTTGACAGGCGATCGTTCCGATCGCCCTCTTCTCGCCGTGCTCTTGTCTTCGTCGCGAGCACCAGCGGGCCATGGATTCCCATCTATGGGGTGCTCGCAACAATACCATCAGCGCTGGTGACGGAGAATCCTTGAAGCTTCATTCTGTCATTCCTCGAGTCTGTCTCAGTACACGAGTCAGAAATTCATTATTATTTCAACGTGCGGTGGTTATTAGCGTTCAAACGCACCAGACCACCCTGCACTGATGTCTACTGGAGGCAAGTACAACCGCAAAAACTTTCTTCGTGCCGATTCCAGGATGAAAGACGGTTGAAACGGTTTGTTTACTACACGCGTATACATACATGCTTTTCGTAGCTTGTGTGAGCGTACGCACACATTCAAAGCCCGGCAGCCTTAAATGAAGTCATCAGGGGTGAACCAGTCGGGACAAAAGCATTAGACAATATAGATTTCGAGATGTTGAATAACACTACAGGGTGCAATTTGGCTGATAGATTCAACTTATATTATATACAGAGTATTAAAGATATAATACAATCTATAAAGGGAAATAATAGCACGACAATAAGGGAGAGATGGAAGAATTCGAAATTGTTACGGGGGAACAGTTAGGTGAAATTGTCAGGGAATTACCAAAGAAAAAGGGTACGGAAGAAGGAATAAGTAGTGATATATTAAAAGCGGTGTTTTATGTAATACGGGAAGTGTTTGTTAGTATAATAAACGAATCACTAAGCGCAGGCTGTTTCTTAGAAGAATGGAAAACATCTACGATTATTCCAACCCCTAAGGTAGAGAAACCAAGAAGAGCAAGCGAATATAGGCGTATTAATATGCTACCCATATGAGAAGGTACTTGAGATAGTAGTTAAAAGACAAATTGAAAGGTATTTGGAGATTAATGATATTATAACGGAACAGCATTCGGCATTTAGAAAAAATTATTCATGTGAAACAGCAGTAAAAACAGTCATAGATGAATGGAAATTGGTAATTAGCGAAAGAAAAATGGTAGGAGGAGTATTTATGGATCTTAAGCGTGCATTCGAGACGATTGATTAGAGAAATTGTACCAGTATAGCTTTAAGGCAGCGGTTCTTGAGTGGTTTAGATCATATCTATCAAACAGAACGCAGCGAGTAAGATGTAATGATGTATTCTCTAAGTTGTTGTCTACGGAATATGGATTGCCACAAGGATCGATTCTAGGCCGTTATTATTCATAATATATATGTAAGAGTGAGTGTAAATAAAAGTCAGACGTGTTGTTCGTTTGGCTGGTTAGCGACTACTGCTTTATTCGAGGACTCGGCCGCGGACGGGGGCCCACGTCGATTGTCCTTTGTTCCGCGCCCGACGCTCTACGGGGAACGCCATATCGCTTGGCGCGTTTTACAAATACGTAATTCCGTTCTTACATATATATATAAATGATCTCGTTAAAGTTTGCCCGGAGGACTGTACTATAACAATGTTTGCAGACGATATGTGTTAATATATGTAACAGGTGAGAGTTGTATGGAGGTGGAGAGGAAATTGAATGTAGCATTTAATGTAGTGGAAGAATGGATGAATATTAACAGATTGAAGATGAACGTAGAGAAAATGAAATATATGATAGTTGGAAGTATAAGAAAGGAGTTAGAAGGTAGTATGGTTGTGAAATGCTTGGATAAAACTGAAATAGAAAGGGTGGAAATGATAAAGTATCTAGGCGTAATTATTGATGATAGACTACGATTTACAGTCCATTGAGATTATATGCTGAAGAAAATAGGGAAAAAAAGTTTTCTGAATCGAGTTGGAAATTATATTACAGCATATACTAGATGTGTTGTATACAAGACAATCGTAGCTCCTCATTTTCAGTATTGTGCGACGTTATTAATTAATAGGGGGGAAAGAGAGATAAGTAGGCTACAAAAAGCACAGAACCGGGCCGTGAGAGTCATATGGCAATGTGACAGACGGACCAAAGTCGAGAATATGCTGCAAGCGTTGTAGTTTATGACTATCAGACAGAGGCTGTACTATTATAGGAATAGGTGACGTAATTCCTACGTGTTCGGGAGCCACAGAAAAGAGAGTCAGGGTGTCGGGGATCGAACCCGATCCGCCCGCGTGCTGATCAGTCGCGTTTTTTTTTTATACAAACGTTTATTGCGCCCTTAATTAGTATATTTACAATGTTACAATAAACATAACGTTGCCAAAAGTTGTCCATCTGGTGAGTGGGGCGAGAACACGCATAGTCTTAAGGGGGTAGACACGTCACATGACCTGGCCGATTTGGCCGGTCGGTATTACAGCAGGTTTATTCTGCACAGAAATGGTAATACCGATAGATCGACGATTGCCCAGTAAACGCGAGAGGGAGCTGTTTGCTATTTCCGTATTCTACCTTAGTAAAAAAATGTCAAACCTAACAAACTTCATTTTCTGGGGACATGCCCTCATCTATTTTCCTTTTCACTTATAATTCCTTACTGCCAACGTAGAATATTGTAGCATAAGCACATTTCAAGTAATTAAAATGTACAATGAATTTTCTACGTTTGTAGTACCAGCCGACTTTCCGTTTAAATTTTTATAAGTACAACGCAACAGCTGAGAATTTCTTTCCTTATTCAGAATAGAAAGTAGTAAGAGTAAGCCGGTTCTAGACCAGGTCCTCTGAGGGGAGCGCGGGGGTGGGGGAGGAAGTGAGGGCGCGCGGGGGAGCGCGGCGGAGGGAAACATGGGCGCGAGGTCTGCGGGGAGAGGAAGACAGGTTGCGCGCGCACGAGCCGCGGAGTGGGGGAAGCCGCGATGATGGAGGGGATCAGTCCGGGCCGAGCCGCCGCGGAGGCCTCTCCAGACCGGACCCACCGTGGAAAATTTTTTAAAGGGAGGGGACAGCCCCTGAAAAAATTTCTGGGGGCGGGCCGAGTCTGAAAAATCTTTTTTCCCCAAATATTTTTTCTAAACCAATATGTGATGGAATTTTCCCACAGGCGAACACAGAGAAATAATAATTTATTTTTCATCGTACGATGTCGGGAAAGATCGGCTTTTTGCAAACCATGTATTCCGAGGAGGGAAAGAGAGAGCATTACTTTAAAAAGCTAAATTCGAGAGAGGGAAAGAGACAGCGCTACTTGGTGGTACAATAGCATGCATTCTACAGCTAACAAGTTTTCGAAGCGTTCCGATTCAGCGTCGCAGCGTTTCGCGCGATCTCGCGTAATTCGATTCCTCTGGAGCGGTCATGCAGGATGATGTCGCATGGCAGCGCGAAGAACGAAATATGATTATGCAGCGTCAGCAGAAATCTTTTTTTAACGCCGAGAAATAATAATTATGAAAACGACGAATCTTAAAATTAGGCGGTGAGGAGGATAACGGATGAATAAAATGGAGAAATAATATACGTTTAAGAATATATATTTTAAAATTGAAAGAATATGAATATGAATATGTGTATATATATATATAAAAAATGACAAATTAATATATATATATATATATAAAAAATGACAAATTAATATATATATATATATATAAATATAAAAAATAGAATATAAACATAAAAATAATATAGGACTTCCGTTTCCGGTCGTGAGTGTGACAGTAGTGTGAGAGTGAGCGGTGTCTGCGAGTGAGGGAAAGTCTGGTTAGAAGGAAGAGGAGTGGGTGAAGTGTGTGTGAGGAAGGTGAGGGTGAAGTGAGGAAGGTTTAGAGATAAAGGGTAGAGGGCGGAGATAGAGGGTGACAGGAGAATAGGAGGTATAAGGTTTGGAGGTTAAGTGGCAGAAGTAGGCGAAACTTGGCGGGAAAGAGGCAGCAGAAAGGCAAGGGGTGACATCTTGTGGGTGAGGAGAAGAGGTAGAAGAATTGGAGGAAGGCGGGAGATTTGAACGGGTGAAAGTGCTACAAGGCAATGGATAAAGGGAAGGATGGTATGGCAGGGGGAGGTAATGGGGCGATAAGGAAAACGGTTGGAGAGGGGGGGGAAGAGGCAAGAGCGGGGGGGAAAGGGGGAGAAAAAGGAAAAGGAAAGCAGAAAATTGAAGAAAGGTATAGAAAGGATAGTGGTGGTAGTATAGGGAGCAGCGTAGGAAGTTTGGACAGTTTGTGGGGAAAAAAGAGGGAGAGAGAGGAGGAGATAGGGGGAATGTACGAAGAGGTAAGGGGGGGTTTCAAAAGGAGTGGGAAAACGATGAGATCGCCGGAGGGAAAGGATAAGGAGGAGAGGAAGCAAGTGGGAGAGAAGACAGGAGGGATGGAAGGTATAATGAAGGAGCTGGTGGGGGAGATAAGGGAGCTGAGGGAGGAGGTGAGGAGAGAGAGAGAGGAGAGAAGAAGGATGGAGGAGGAATGGAGAGGGGAAAGGAGGAAATGAGAGGAGTGGCTGAAGGAGGAGAAGATGCGGAGGGAAGGTTTAGAGAAAAAGCTGGAGGGCTGGGAGGAGAGGGATAGGAGGTTGGAAGAGGTGATAGAGAAAGTAGAGAGCTGGGAAAAGCAGGGAAGACGTGTTAAGGGAGTGGTGGAGGAGGGCCAAATGGAGGAGTGGGGCCTTAGGATGAGAAGAATGGAGGTAATGCAGGATAAAAAGGAAAGAGAGGGCAGAAGGAACAATGTAGTGGTAAGGGGGGTGGTGACAGAAGGGAGAGAGGTCGGAGAGGAGATACGGAAACTATGGGGTAGGATGGGCCTGGAGCGGGGAGACATAAAAGAGGTGGTAAGGATAGGGAAAGCGGGAGGGGGAGGAAGCGGAATGGTGCTGGTGAAAATGGCGGGGAGGGATGAAAAAAGGAAAGTGATGGAAGCGAGAAAAAATTTGAAAGGCGGAAGAGAGAGGATTGATGATGATCTGACGGAGGAGGAGAGGAGGGGAAAGTGGAAAATAGAAAGGGAGGCAGAGAGGGAAAGGGAGAGCGGGAAGAACGTGCGAATTGGGTATATGAAAATGTGGGTGAACGGGAGGATGAAGAGATGGGATGAGGTGTATGAGAAGTGGATAGAAGAGCAGGGAAACGAAGGGAGGGCGAACGGGGGAGGAGGGAGGGGCTGAAGGGGAGGGAACAGGCGGCCAGCGGAGGAGGTTATAAGGTGGCTTTTTGGAATGTGGCGGGATTAAAGAATAAGGATGGGGACTTTTGGAAAGGACTGAAGGAGTGGGAGGTGATGGTGATGTGTGAGACATGGATGGAGGAAAGAGATTGGGATTATATAAAGAATAGGCTGCCAAAGGGATACGTGTGGGGAAAGCAAAGGGCTAAGGGGGAAAATAAGAAGGGGAGGGCAATAGGGGGAATGTTAATGGGGGTAAAAAAGGAAATAGAAGCAAGGGACGAAGAAGTAGGGGAAAGAGAGGGGATAATGATGAGGATGGTGAAGATGGGGGGGGGAGTGGTGGAGGGTGGTGGGAGTATATGTGAACAAGGATCTGCAGAAGAAACTGGAGGAGATAGGGGAGTGGGTAGAGGGAAGAGAAGAGGGAGTAAGGGTGGTGATAGGGGGGGACTTTAATGCAAGGACGGGAAGGGAAGGGGGGAAGATTCTGTGAGAGAAGGAAGGGGGGGAAAAAGGACTGGGAGCTAGGAGGTCGAAGGATATGGAGGTGAACGGGGAGGGGAAGAGGTTGTGCAAATATCTGGAGGAGAGGGGGTGGGGAATACTGAATGGAAGCATGGAGGGGGATGAGGAGGGGGAATGGACGTATACAGGAGGGAGGGGAAACTCAGTCATAGATTATATCATAGGGAACGAGGACACGCGGGAAAGAGTGGAGAGGTTAGAGGTGGGGGAGAGGGTGGATTCAGACCATCACCCGGTGGTGGTGTGGCTGAGGGGAGAAGGTAGGGAGGGGGAAGGGAAGGGGAGAAAAGATGGGGGAAAGTGGGCAGGAAGGGGAAATTGGACAGCAGAGGGGAGGGAGGAGTTTATACGAAGGTTTGGGAAGAGAGAGGGGGGGGAAAGAGGTATACAGGAGGAGTGGAAAGAGCTGAAGGAAAGGGTAAGAGGGGCGATTGGGACGACGGGAGCGGGGGGAAAAAAGGATGGAAAAAAGGGGGGATGGTGGGACAAAGAATGTAGGGAGGAGAAAAGTAGGGTTAGGAAGGAGTTGAGAAGATGGAGAAGAGAGGGAGGAGAGGGGAAAGAATATAGGGAGAGGAAAAAAGAGTATAAGGTAATGTGTGAGGGGAAGAAAAGGAAGGAGGTGGAAAAGTGGGAGAAGGAGGTTGAGGGGGTTAAGACGGAAGGACAAGTGTGGAAAGTGGTGAATAGAGAGAGAAAAAGAAGGGGAAGGGTGGAGGGGGGGATAAGAATGGAAGAGTGGGAAGACTACTTTAGGGGAGTGTTGGGTGGAGTGGAGTGGAGGGTGAGAAAAGGGGGGGAAAGAAAGAGGGGTGAGGATGGGGAAGAGGAATTAAGTAAGGAGGAGATTAGAAGGGTGGTAAGGGGGCTGAAGGAGGGAAAGGCGAGAGGGGGTGACGGCATACCCAATGAGGTTTGGAAGTATGGGGGGGAGGAGGTGGAGGATTGGCTATGGGTAATTTGCAATAGGGTGTGGAAGGGGGAAGGGTGGGTGGAGGAGTGGAGGGATGGAATTGTGGTTCCGGTGGTCAAGAAAGGGGTTGGGAAGAAGGTGGAGGACTATCGGGGGATAACGCTTACGCAGACGGCCTATAAGGTCTATGCAGCGGTGCTCGCTGAGAGGTTAAGGCAGGAGGTGGAGGAAAAAAGGTTGCTACCACCGAGTCAGGCCGGCTTCAGGAGAGGAATGGGATGTATGGACAACATATATGTGTTGAACCATCTGATTAACCGGCAGGTGACCAGGAAAGAAAGGAAGATGGTGGTCTTCTTCATAGACCTGAAGGCGGCTTTTGACTCGGTGGATAGGGAGGTGTTGGTGAGGGAAATGAGAAAGAGAGGCGTGAGGGAGGGGTTAGTGGAAAGGTGTGGTGAGGTGCTGAAGGAAACGGTGTGTAGGGTGAGGGTGGGGGAGGAGGAAGGGAAGGAGCTTTGGACGGCAAGGGGGGTGAGGCAGGGCTGCCCCCTGAGCCCAAGTATGTTCACCCTGTTGCTGGCGGACTTGGATGAGGAGTTGGAAAAAGGAGGGTGGGGAGGGGTGAGACTGGGGGGGAGGAAGGTGTACACCCTGGCATATGCGGACGATGTGGCGGTGGTGGCAGAGGATGAGGAGGGAATGAAGGGAATGATGGGGAAGTTGGAACGGTACATAGATAGGAAAGGGTTGCACTTGAACGTGGGAAAATCGAAGATTATGAGGTGTAGAAGGGGGGGAGGTAGATGGAGGAGGGTTGTGTGGAGATGGAAGGGAAAGGAGGTAGAGGAAGTGAAGACGTTCAAGTACCTGGGGTATACTTTGATGGGGAGTGGAGGGCAGGAGGCCCATGTGGAGGAGAGGGTGAGGAAAGCGGCGGCAGTGATGGGGAGGGTATGGGGGATTGGCAAGAGGAGGTTTGGGAAAGACTGGGGGAAAAGAATATGGTTGTTCGATAAGTTGGTGTGGGCGACGATGAGTTATGGGGTGGAGATTTGGGGGTGGAAGGTGAGGGAGAAGATGGAGGGGGTACATGAGAGATATCTCAGATGGGTTTTGGAGGTGGACTGGTGTACCCCGGGATATTTGGTGATGGAGGAATTGCAGAGGGATAGGTTGAAGGGTAGGGCGGGTTTAAGGGCATGGGGTTATGAGAGGAAGCTGGAGGAGGGGCAAGGAGGGGAATTAGCTAGGATGTGCTGGGAGGAGATAAAAGGTAGGGCAAAGAGGGGTAAGGTTCTGGGGGAGTGGGAGGGGGAAAGGAGGGGTTTCTTCGAGGAGAGAGGATGGACAGTGGAGGGACTGGAAAGAATGAGGGAAGTGGGGGAAATGAGGGGAGAGGAGTTAGTAAGAAGGGAGAAGAAATTGCAGGAGGCGGAGAGATGGGAAAGGATTAGGGAATCAAAATTTAATAGGTGGTATGGAGCGATAAAGGGGGTAGGGGTGCCGGGTTATTTAAAGAAGGGTTGGGGGGAAAGTAGGTGGAGGAGAGTGGCGCGGTTTAGATTGGGGTGCGAGATGAGGGGAGGGAGGTATTGGGAGGAAGAGGAGAAGAGGAAATGTAGGGTCTGTGCGTGGGGGGATGAGACATGGGAACATGTGTGGGAGGAGTGTACCGGGTGGGGGGACGGGAGGGGGTGGCAGGAAGTAGTAGGAGAGGTAATGGATGACGAGGGAGGGGGGGAGGAGTGGATGAGAAGAGTGGAGGAGTGGAGAGGGGGGTGAATGGGAGGAAGAATGGTAAAGGAATGGGAGTGAGAGGCGGCGAGCGGAAGCGGGGGTCAAAAGATAGGGATGGGAGGTGCGGGCATGCGTGCGTGGCGAAGGGATGCGAGCGAGCGGGCGAATAGGTTAAGGTAGTTTGTAAGAGCGGAGAATTAGGTTAAAATAGGTTAAGATAGAATTAAGGGTTAAGTGTGAGAGGAGGAGGGAGACAGATTGTAATCCCTAAGGGGACACAAAATAAAAGACTACATAATAAAAATAATATAAATAGAATTTAAGAATAAAATAAGAAATATAATAATAATATACAATAAAAATAATAAAAATAGAAATATAAAAATAGAAAAAATAAAAGAATACATAAATAGTAAAATATATAAAATGAAAGAAAAAATAGAAAAAATAAAAACTATTGGGGAGGTGGCGATGCGGATGATGACGGTGATGGGGATGATGGCGGTGATGGGGATGATGGCGGTGATGGTGGCGTCGACGGCGTTGACGGCGGCCACCAGGGTGCCGCATCACCAGATGATGATGGCGATGGTGAGGGGGACAATGGTGGCGATGGTGGTGATGGTGACTGTGGTGATGGGAGCCGCGGCTGCCGCAGGGGCCCCATTTGCCGATATGGCACCCACGGCCGCCGTAGCCTTTCCACCATCGCAGAACCATGCACCAGCCCTGACTGCCGGCGCATCCGCGGCTCCTGAGGGGGCACCACTGGGGGCGCATTCTCCGCCAGGATCTGCGCCAACATCGCCAGCTGCTCCCACAACAGTTCATAATTCTAGAACACATACACAAACATCGTTATAATTAAGCACAAACATCGTTATAATTAAGCACATAAATAAACACAATAAACATGAAGCACACACACCATTGAAGGCTGAGGCGAAGCCGGCGATGAAGGTGGTGATGGTGATGATGGTGGTGGCGAGTCCTAGAAGATAGAAATCCATGATATAATATTAACACAGCCACCTGATTTGATCTCACTCGATTTCAAAGATTAAACGCGATAAATGTTAAAAATATTGCAAAGTACATACCTCGGGGTCACACTCAGGGGCGATTCGGGATGGTCCCATTGTATAAAAAAAACGTCTGTAGCTGCCAAGCTTTTGAAGACAACTGGTCCCGCAGCACTCATACAATTTGTCACCCATGCTTAAAGTTGCATATGTTGCAAAGCAGGATGCCTTTGTTCTTCACCTTCTTCTTCACTGGCCACCCTCTCCTTCTATGTGCTCCACCTGCATTTTCGCTGACCATCTTTACCATCTGCATCTTCTTCGAATTATTCACTGACCATCCTATCCTTCTTCGTTTGCATCATTTAACTATACCATATCATACCACTCTGAACGTAAATCGAACGTGAATCGAACGTGAATCGAACGGGTACTGAACGGCTTTGATCGGGTATTGAACGTGTATTGAACGACTTTGATCGGGTATTGAACGTGTATTGAACGACTTTGATCGGGTATTGAACGTGTATTGAACGACTTTGATCGGGTATTGAACGTGTATTGAACGACTTTGATCGGGTATTGAACGTGTATTGAACGGCTTGGAACGTGTATCAAACGTGTATTGAACGACTTTGATCGGGTATTGAACGTGTATTGAACGACTTTGATCGGGTATTGTACCACTCTGAACGTGAATCGTATCACTCTGAACGTGAATCGAACCACCTGAACGTAAATCGAACGTGTATCGAACGTGAATCGTATCACTCTGAACGTGAATCGAACCGCTTCTACATAATAATTATAACTATCGTCTTAATCTAGCATACATCGTATATAGGAGGTTGGGGAGGGTGAAGAAAAAACATTTATACATTAAAAATTGATTATATTTTATTTATGAATTTCTCTCTGGTGTTTAGACCACCAGTTGAATATTTTAAATACATTTTGCAAGGCACAATGCTTTGCGTGTCTGCTACATCGCAGAGTATTAACTACATTTAGTTTATTTAGAGATTTAATATCCTCGTAGTCAATGTCCAGCGTCTCGATGACCACGTCCGCTCTCGTATTTTCATCGAGGAAATCCGCAAGCCAGTCGCGTTTCTGCAACCCTTTAACGTATACGATATGGGATGCGTCATCTTCTTCATCGATTGCATCCGCTACAGCTTTCGAAATTAGCTGTTTAGCCATACTGTACGGAACGTCTCCGTCGTCCCACCGTAGTCCATGATGTTTTGCCACCAACCATCGGATGCTTGATTTGTCGGATTTTGTAAGAAGATATTGCGGCGTCGAACGCCCGAAAATATAGTGCGAGAGAATTGTTCCCTTTCGTAGGACAGCCACTTCCTTCGCGACAAATCTTCCATCAACGATGAACCCTTGCAGGTCAACAAATGTTGGTACAGCCATTATCGGCACAATTTAGAGGTCCGCTCCCTTCCCAGACAGACGGGAGAATGCAGTCTTTCTCGTAAAGCGTCTTGATTTTCACGATGAAATTTTGGTATGATTTTGACACATGAGAGGGCAGGCAAGTAGCGTGGCAATTTAATTGATTTTGCGCACCACGTTTGTCAGCGGATTGCATTCAACCACCCGATCGTGCAGAATCAGACAGTAGGCCGTAGTATTTACCGGCACATTCTCTTTACACTCAAATTCTATGCGCACGTCCACTGTGCCATTCTTGATCGACTCATTTTGTCGCGAGCAATCAATTACCACGAGGGGACCAAATTGTAAAAATTCAGCCACGGTGAATAATGCCTCGTTGCAACTATGTCCATAATACGTTTTACCGAATTGCGTATACATATGATACAAGATGGCATGCTTATTCTTGTCAAAGTCCAAGTTCATATCATCGTATGGGTAAAATTCCGAGTTGAGAAAAAGTTTTACATTGGTCAATTTACAGTTGTTGAACTTAGTAACGTCTTCGCTCATCACATTCCTTCGACCAGTCTGTAGAGCAAGGATCACGCAGCGCGGCTTCTCCAGCTGCGCAGATGCTTTCACGGCCCATGAATGCTTGGTCGTGCTCTGTAAGAGAGGATACTCGTACAGATCCCACGATTGAAAACAAATGCTCAGGTTTTGTCCACTTTCCAAAGCACGTAGCAACGATAGCTTATTAAGGTCGTTCAGCGTCACATGAGGCATTCGCCATTGCACTTTAAGTAATTCAATTTCTGGTTCCAACATCGGTGATCCTATCAGAGCATTGTTGTCGTTGCGCGATCGTATTAAAATCAATTCGTGACGCGCATTAATAATTATGCGTTTGTAGTCCTCGCAAAATCCCAGCAAATATTTGAGTGGGATGCAAAAATTGAAATGATTTTTCACTATTAGCCCATCGCGTCGTTTCAAGCCCCATCCGGCATTCTCCATATTTTTGTCTTCGTCAGATGTCAGCGTTACATAGTTCTTAAGCGTGCAAGTTATTCCAACGTTTCTGTTGCGATCAATCTCCACGCCGTTCAGCTCGTATCGAATCTCATCGAATAAGAACGCCACACAATTATTTCCCAACATCACCGTTAACGCATCGTTTTGTTTATTTATCTTCAATTTCCCCTCCACATAGAGGAAACTTTCACACGGTAATGTGTACAAATCCTGCTGTTGTATGGGTATTCTTATCTCATCGCTGTATCCAAACGTTGTGTTGACATATGGGTTGTATGTGTGAGTCTCGAGTTTGACGATGCGATCATCAAACGTCGGCTTCCCTCCAATGCTTAGAATATCAGCCATTTTTCAACTTATATGCGCACAATGAATCCCAGTGATCTCAAAAATGCAATGTTCGCAGCACTAAGCCTCTTCTTTTTAGCGTGATCAGAGCTGTTGCAGTTGTTGTTGTTGTTGTTGTTGTTGTAAACAATTTCACTTGGAAGAAACGAGTTTCTGGAGTCGTTCAACACAAGCATCTCTTTCGCACCACACGTATTATCGTCGTCGTCGCACGTGCAGTCTGATGGTAATCTCTTCACCTCGAAAATCTAGCAACCGTCCGTCTTGATCCACAACGCGTATCGTTAGATCCGTAATGACCTGTGCGGTGATTGGAAGGTAAATGATCTGTGCGGGCGTTTCCGATATCTTATATCCTGGTGGAACTCTCGGAGAAAATTCATGTATCGTATGTACACGTTTGCCATTGTTGTACGCGCCAGCGGTCACGCTACATTCTATGCGGATAATGTTCACGTTCATGATATTAATTGGATCGTCTGATTCGTGCCACCGCCCTGGTTCTAATATCCGATTCGTCGAGAAGCCCAGTAGCGATCCAATGTTATTGCGCTTCGTAAAATCTACGGCGAACGAGCAGTACAGCTCGCTTTTCATGGTGTTGTTGTTGGGACGCAACACTATAGGATACACATCGTTGTCACCATTGCTGGTGTCATCCAGATTTTTAGGATACCGCTCGAGTAATCGCTGTCTCAAATACTTGGCAATGGCGTCTAGTTCGTAGGAGCCGTGTGGAATCCTAATAGTTTCAGGACTGGTGTCAACACTGCTGTTTTTGATGCCATAGTTTACGACGAAGTAGAAGTTATCGTTGCTCCAGTCGATGTTCGGTATTGTATGATAAGTTTCAAAGGTTGTTAGGCCAAGCTCGTAATCATCGTCGCTCAAATCTATGGGTGGAAAGTAGCTTACCGCGAGGGTGCTACTCTTGCCGGTTAGAGTGAATGTTAGCGACATATTCAGAGCTGCACGGCTCGACTAGTACTGAATCAGAGTGGTGGGAAGACAATGCTTAAATTTGGTGTCGATCGTTTGTAGAAAACGTAGACATAGTTGTCCACAATTGCTCTGATTGTACTTCTGATAAGACGTTCGATTGTATTCGATTTTCACAACATCTTTATCCAGATATTGTACCAATTCCTTAGGCGGTCGAAGATTCCCAAAGCTGTCGAAATATATAGCTCGACACCCTCTCTTCGCATATGCCACCCAATGAGTCCCCGGCCCCTCAACATTGTCCAAATTTATGATACCGCTCTCGTTTCGACGTACTCCTCCGGCTGGTAATGCATTGCGCATAAACACACCTCTAAAGAATGGAATACGCATTCGTTTTGCTAACTCCTCCAATTGTACATCGGTAGCTACGCCCGCGGGTATTTTTATTTTCTTTTCGGCGTTTTTTTTTTTTTCGTTTCGATATTCCCTGTCCACGCTTGTATGGCGTGCGATAAAGTCCACGGCCTTCCATGGAGCGATTATGACGTTGCATTTCCTGCAACTGATGCTGCGCCGCCTTATTATCGTTTACCGCCTTGGCGATCCCCGCCGCTCCGCCAGCTAACGATCCGAGAACATCTAGCAGCGGGAGAAGTGGTAATATGCCACCCCGTTTTGCCACCGGAAGAATCCGCTTTTGCGATGCTCTCTTTGGAGTCCTTTTGCGGGTTTTTGTTTTCATCCCCATTCCGATTTTCGTCTTGGCCTTCATAGTTGCCCAAATAGCTGTAGCAGCACCTCTTTCACCCAGAGTCGAGTCTCGCGCAACGATGCGTTTTCGCGCTTTGTCAGCGAGAACTTTATCTGCCGCGTGCCTTTCACCGAGGTCGTTGCTACGCGAATACGCAATATCGTGTTCGCGACACGCTGCGTCCAATGGATTGATGCCTCGATCACCTCTAGCCAATCGTTTTATCAGATGAGTTCCTGGACTACAAAACTGGTATCCCGGGATATGTAATTCGATAGGTAGCGCGTTTATCGCCCGATTTAACAGACCACAACCTTTCTTTACTCTCGTCGGTGACATTCGCTACAGTTTTTAATCAATGGTGCTGGACCGTCGATATGCGTTCGCTGCCAGGGGCGGTTATAATGTTCCAAGCACCGACGATGCTGCTGAACCTCAGAATCGGCTTTTATATGCTCCGGGAGTCGATCCCACAACTGGTCAATGTGTCTGCCAAACTCGCGCAGTAGAATAATCTTTGGAATATATTTCAACTGTTCAGAGGTTAGGTCTCGAAAATCGCAATTATCCGACAGGATCAGAAGCATTTTGAATACTGAGCTGTCGTGTTTCGGCGCGGACCTATAAATAGGGCGCGTCACCGCTTCGACGTATCAAAATCATTTTTCACAGTTCACGGAGAGGATGCGATTCGTGCGACAACCTGTAACGATACGCGTGACAAATTTTGACGATAAATCGCAAATGATGTCCCCGAAAACAAGACGCAGACATAGTAGCATGCTACCAAACTCTATCCGCTGCCTAATTTGCGGTCCATTAAATTGTGGAAAGACCAACGTGCTGGTGAGCTTGTTGGAAAGTCCACACGGTGTCCGCTTCGAGAACGTGTACGTGTATTCCAAGTCGTTGCAACAGCCGAAATATCAGTATTTGGAGAATTTATTGACTCCGATAGATGAAATTGGCTACTTTACGTTTTCGAATAACAGTGACGTCATCCCACCCAACGAATCGCTTCCGAATTCTATTTTTATCTTCGATGACGTGGCATGCGATAAGCAAGATACGATAAGGGAATACTTTGCAATGGGGCGCCACTCGAACGTTGACTGTTTCTATCTCTGTCAGACGTATGCAAAGATTCCCAAACATCTTATACGCGACAATGCAAATCTGCTGATTCTGTTTAAGCAGGATGGTACCAACTTGAAACATGTGTACAACGATCACGTAAACACTGACATGACGTATGAGGATTTCTGCGCTTTGTGTCGTAATTGTTGGCAACGGGAGTATGGTTTCGCGGTGATAGACAAGGATAGCGCGATGTCCAATGGACGTTATAGAAAGGGATTTAACGAGTTTGCCGTACCGTGAGATGGTCAATTGTCGTCAACACGTCGGCGGGAAAGCAACATCTGCGGTACAACGATGATTGATATCGATAGTCTGGAGATTAAGGATCGCGAGAGAATAGCGAAGAAAATTGCAAAAACCAGCGAAGCCATTCGCCGGAAACATCAGGCTTTGAAGACTGGCAAGATTGAGGAAGATGTCGCGTTGGAGAGATACTTCAAACCTATCGTCGAACCCTTAAAGCATATTGTGGAAAATACAGCAGCGACAGAAGCTGACACATCACCGCTGATGACCACAGACGTTGAAGAGAATGAAACATTAACGCCTAAAACAAAAATCTCATCGAAAGGGAACACATCGCGTAAGGCAAAGAGGAAACGACATACGTTATCGGAATATTCACCCGTAACCTCCACACCGGTTCAATCGAAGCGGAAACGGCATAATGCTACACCAAACGAGTCTCCCGTTCCTCCCGCGCCAATAAATACATTTCCTCGTGTACAATCGCTCTCAACCATTGATGATGACGTTTTCGAAACTAGTTCCAATGAGTCGTTTGTAACATCTATTAGACAGCAACTCCAAACATCTGAAGGACAAGAAACGTTTCGCCGTCATTTCGGTCCGCTGGGGCAAAAATACATGAACGCAATCCTAAGTGGTGATAAGGACACAACAATGGACTATGTGTACGGTGTATACTTTAGCAATAGTAAAACGATGCATGGGGATAAGGCTTTCGACATAGACAAGGATGACAATATAATCATAGATGGTGTAAAATACAGAGGAACAGTCGGCCTTTACGAACTGATTTTCAAGAAAATTCCTGACGATACTGTATGCACCGATGGCGATAAACAAAAATACAAAAGTATACTGCTGGCGACGAATGCCCACAGACGCGATCATGTCGCTAAAAAGCCCCCATTGAGCAACAAGGGATACAAGTACAAACATGTAATTGCACCGCTACTCCCTAGCGCATCGGCTAGTAGAGCAGGGAAAGGTCTAAGGACACCGCGAGCCATGGTGGTAAACGATAACAAGATCGATTACGTGCACTGGGACGATCCCAACGAGCTGCTGGATCGGTTGCGTTTGCTGGAAGCGTCGCGTCAGGCGGGTAACAACTCTCATGATCCTTAAATTTTATCTATTCACGAGGAACTCCGCGAGATAGGCCTCATTATATAAGTTAAACCGCACCCCGATGATGTGCATAGTATGCGTCGAGATGCCGATTAACAAGTTTGGGGTATCGCTCGAGAAGAGTGGAGCAGCTAGAATGGACTATTACAAATGGAACGGTGTGCTTCGAAATTACATGCGAGATAACGCTCTTTGCGTGGTTGGTGCCGACTTTGATGCAAAATCACGCAAGATACGACGCGTAGCTCAGCCGGTGGTTGACACCGATGCCGTCAATAAACTATACGTGGAAAAGAGCATTAAATTTTTGAGAGAGCAGCAGGAAGAATTAGAGAGGAAGCTGGTCGTGTTTCAGAAAGATATGCTGACGTTGCAAAACAGCGTTCAAAAGATATCGCAGGCGTTGAATTCTATCCCACAGCCGGCCAACGAAATTCGTAAAGTTAAAGAGGCTATAACCGCTTTTGCTACGGAGCAGCAACTTGTCCAGAATTTCCTGGGACCGACGGGAAGCACATAATGCATGTACACGATAATTATCGCATCATTCGTGTCCATGACACCTCTGCGATCAAACATGAAGCCATTATCGAAATCCAAGAATAAAGAAAACCATAGCCACAAAAAGCGACAACTCGTTGAGGAATTGCATGCTCCAGCTCGAAGACATTTCCCACGGAGGCGCGTCATAGTGCATGGATACGATGATCTGTGGCAAGCTGACATTGTAGAAATGCGTCCATACTCGCGATTCAACCAGGGTCACCACTACATACTCACCGTCATCGATGTACTGAGCAAGTATGGGTGGGCGTTACCGCTCAAGACTAAAAGTGGCACTGAGGTGACTAAAGCGTTTACAAAGATATTTAGAGATCGATATCCGAAAAATTTGCAAACCGATCAAGGAAAAGAATTTTACAACGCCGATGTGCAGAAACTCTTTACAAAGCATGATATTAATCATTATTCGACGTATTCGGTGATGAAGGCCTCCGTCGTGGAACGTTTCAATCGAACTTTGAAAAACAATATGTGGAAACTGTTTACGCTCAATGGAACTTACAGATGGACCGATGCGCTACAGCGTCTACTTGTAGAGTATAACGTGCGAAAACATAGAACCATCGGAATGCGTCCTTGCGATGTTACCCCTGCGATCGCCGATAAGCTGCTAGCCACCGTGTACAGCAACCTAAAGATCGCTGCTCCAGCGAGATTCAAGTTGGGCGAGTTTGTGCGCGTGACCAAATTTAAAACCATCTTCGACAAAGGCTATACACCGAATTGGACAACGGAGGTGTTCGAGATAGCCAAAGTACAGGCAACTAATCCCGCGACGTATCTGCTCGTCGATTCCCGCGGAAAACCTGTTGCCGGAGGATTCTATGAATACGAGCTGCAACGCGTCACCGATCCTGATGTGTATCTAGTGGAAAAAGTGTTGCGTAGAAAGGGGGATAAGGTGTACGTCAAGTGGCTGGGCTTTGATAAATCACACAATTCTTGGATAAATAAAAATAATGTATTGTAAAATAATAATACATGGTTCAATAAATACAATGATACATATATATGAGTGAACAGTTTATTTTTACACATTAATCCCACTATTTATATGAATGAGTTAATAAATACAATAATACTTTCTATACAGTTGCGAACAATTTTATATTACGCAATAATTCCACTATTTATAATAAATACAATAATAATTTCTATACATTTGTGAACAATTTTATATTATACAATAATTTCACTATTTATAATAAATACAATTTCTATTTTACAATGGAATCTTGTAATGTCCCCAGGGCAGAGTGTCGGTCGAATCGGGTACGATATGCCGCTTGTCGTCGTACGGACTTAGAGCGATTTTGGATTCCGAAATGGTGTACACTTTATGCAATTTAGACCGTATGCATGATTGTCTGCGAACCATTTCGATCTCCCTATGCAAACACTGCGCGTAGTCGTCGAAAGTTATCGTTCGGGCTATGACGTTGGTCTTGACGCCTTTCGCCTTTTTCGTATCTTTTTTGCCGTCTACGCGAAGTGCATACATTTTCGCTCTAAGACCTACGAACTCAGTCATTATCGCACCGTTATTTTCGTCCTTCATCAGCCCTGGAACCTTCTTATTTACATGTGGTATATTATATGCATTGTCGATGGGATAATCGCTTGTGTCGAATCTATCGATATTGTGTTTCATGGTCTCGTAGATATCGTCGCATCGAATGTGATAAATGAGGCTGTCAGTGTCGGTGTATAGAATTTTACAATTTTGAGCGTGCAGGGGAGACATGTACTCGTGGTGAAATTCATACAAACAAATTTTTGATATGTCCAGAATGCACATACCCACGTATATCGGTTTGTTGAATTTCACCTCGAGTTTTCGCAATTCAACAGCTATTAAATTTTCCGAAAAAACACTTCTGCTGTGGAAATTCGGTTTCGCGATCATTGCCTCCGCGCCATATCGCCCTTCCCAATGTGTCAAAAGTTTTACATCCACGTGATTTCGCACATTTTCCATAGTTTTACCGAATACAGCGTTGTTCATCAATTTATACAAATTTTTTTCAAAGTCGTTTGTCGCGCTTGTTCTAAACCGTGTATTTAGTTCGATGTAATCGCGGAGCCAGGGAGATTGAGCGAATTGAAGCACGCGGTGTATCTTTGTAATACGAAGACCGTGACGCGTGCACTGCTGCAGGTTGCGATAATGAATAACGTAACGCTGCTTATCGTATACCGTCGCGAGTTACTTGTCCTGCCTGCTGCCAGGTGGTTTGGCACGCGTCGGGCAGAACGGTAGATCGGCGTGAGCGTCGTGCAGACGTTGCGGATATTCCAGATCTACCTCGAGAATGTATCCCGTGGGCGAATCGACAGCGATCGAAGATACGTCAAAATTTACAATATCTTCGACCCATTGAAATTTAGCGTGTGGCAGGGGTTGACACATTGCCCATCCATACAAATTGTTCACGTCAAAGTACATCAAGTACGACGACTCTTCCGATGCGTCGTAAGATGACATGTACTTGTTATTCGCATGTGCGTATCTTCCGGAACATTGGCTTAAGCCCCCGCGTATACCACGTTCGATAAACATGACCATATCGATGTCTGTGAGCAATTCGAATGTAATTTTGGTGTGTTTTAGCATTGCATCCCAGGTGAAACCAGGTAAAGTATAATAATGTGCTGAATCTAATCCGTAGCTCTTGATACAACTTTCGCGAAAATTTTCAAAAATATCTGCCAATAACAAGACATCTGTTTTCAAATACAAGTCGCTGTATTCGCCCAAGATTCTAATCCCGAAACGCTGCCAGACAGTCTCGGCGTGCGCGTAATCGGTCTCGGATACAGTTTCACCCGTTAACGAACTGTAAAATGACTCGCGCGGCGGTAAGCATGGATCCTGCAGTTTGTTCGCGCAATCAAGGTATTCATATGGAAAGACACCCTTTCGCGTCAATAAATTGAAATCTTCAGCCGATAATGTTTCAAATTTGGATCGTAAAATTTTTAATTGATCTGTGCTCAGAAAAGATGCTAATTTGTCGAGACTGGTATTGAGAAATTTGTATGAATCGATGAATCGCAATTTAATATACTTTCGCGAGTCTGATTCAGCCGTATCTTTGACATTTTTTGTGAATGAAATGTACTTTTCTTTAGTAATAGGCAATACGTCTACGTGACCTTCGAAAGCGGTAGCTATTTTCTCGATGATGAAATGCGAATCGTAGCCGGATAAATTATGGAAAACTATAGGGATGTAAAACGCGTTTTTATAATTTAAATTGCACTCCGAATGTGCTGGGCCTCTGAATCGTCCGGAGAGATGACAATGATCGCGAACTCGTACATCGCTAGCCTTGAATGGTTCTTCGCAAATATGACAGTGTGTTGCATCGCGAAATGTCATCCACTGTTCAGGAGTTAAATCCAGCATGGGAACATTACTAGACAAGATGGGTTTGGCGAAGTTTGCAAAATTTTTTAGTTCGTCTACGAACCATGAAACACAATCCGCGTCGCGGCGACATCGATACGTCGACAGCGATGTATCATACGAGCAATGCATATAATAGGCTATACTATGAACTTTATGGTGTTGATACGTGTGTAATTTATTGTCTTCGATTTGGCGGCTGTCCTCTGTTTTCTCGATGATGCATTCGAGATCTGCATACACCACGAAGGGGAGCCGCTCCTTCATACCGTGGTTGTCGAAACGCAGCAAGTTGTTGCCTTCGCTGGGCAGCAGGATGGCGCAATCGTTCATCTTGCCGCAGTCCACTGTATGAAGCTCCAACTTCTGGGTAGATCCGAAATAGTGCATACATCTACAAAAACATAATGTAGTGGCGCGAAATCCGCCTAGAGTCGAACTGTATGTGTATGCGTGTGTATTGTCTGATCTGTATTGTTTACGTATGTGGATGCTAGGGGAGGCCCACGAGGCAGCACGACTCGAGGAGTCAGTCGTCGTCGTAACGAGAAAGAGAATACGTGTGATCTCTACTACGAGCTGTATATTTTTCTATTAATTATATTCATCTTTTTCTCGTCCAACGAGTTGTGTAGCCCACTAAACCTTCAATCCGAAATCCCACAATAATTTTTTTATTTAATTTTTTTCCGCGAGACATTTTAACATTTCACAAGTTTTATATACGTACCGGTCACAGATGAATTTCTTTTTTTCGTGTCTGCTCAGCTGCGCGCTCACCAGCCGGGACAAGTTCTTGATCTATACAAAATGTCCTACATCGCCGTGCTCTTGATTCGGCGTGTAGAGCAGGTTGACATGCCGATCCCTCTTTTGGCTGGTGAGGCGCAGCGGGAAGACTGTTGAGCCTTTCTTCGACTTCTCCATCTCCATCTCGAAGCTGTACACGTTGATGGAGATGTCGTTCTGCCGTTCAAACTTCCCGATCTGTCCCAGAGACATCGGGAACTCAATACCCTCGAGATTTAGCACGGACGCATAGTCGGGATATGAACTTGAGCGATCAACGTGTATTTCGGCAGGATGGAGGGCGGCGACCACCGCCCACGCGAAACACGCATTGTTCGGAGATTGCACGCTAATCGTAGCCTTCTTCAGCAACAATTCCTGCGGTAACTTGCAGTGACATCCCGCGCGCAGCGGATTGTACTTATTGACATTGACGATGAGGTTGAGAATCCTCGCCAATGCCCATCCGCTGTCGCGTTCCTGGAACTCTTCCAGCGATGCCAGGGTGGGTTCGACGACGCATCGCTGATACCACTCCTGTAGATCGGATGTGCGGAAGAGTTCGCAGTTTCGGGTATTGATGCTTTTGCAAGCATGCTTGTCACCTGTCACAAATTCGCCGTTGAACACCGTGTTCACTTTGAGGCTTCGACGTTTCCTCAGAGCACTTTGCACATGCTCCAGCACGATGGTCGCCGCATCCTGAAGGAAGTTGCGCGGCTCGATGTAGTTCGAATTTAACACGGCACCAGTTAATACGCGGCTTTCGAACGCAGCGTCTATTTCACGCCACAAAAGTCCTGTGCTCGAATGTCCGGCACCTTCGCGCACGAAACGGCCACGCAACGAATGTTTCAATCCTTCGAGACGTGCGATTCGAGCAACCACGGATTGTCGAACACCGATCGATAATCGAGGACGTTTTCCGCGGCTCTGTTCTTCCAACGATTCGATGCACTCGTTGCACCGTTCTTCCCACGCGAGGTACTCTTCCTGGGAAATCAATCGTGCAGATTGATCCAACAATTGACGTTCTACTTGCGCGAATTCTTCCATGGCTGTAATCTGTGCAACGTGTTACAACAAATTGAAGCTTTGCACAGTTTACAGCACGCTTTTATGCATGATTTGTTATGTCTGTCTTACTCTTTTAGCGTACCCCCTCTCTCAAATGCATTGCATGGAAAAAAATGGCGATCCATCCTAATATGGTTCTATGCAGTTTCTGTCGATGCAGCATAATTCTTTCTATGATTCACGCGTATGACGAATTAGCGCGCGAGATCGTCCAACAAATTTTCTGCTGACACCTATTTTCTAAGAATCGTTGTTTCGGCTGACACCTATTTCTAAGAATCATTGTTTCTGCTGACCCAGAATTCTAAGATTCTACGTTCTCAAAAGTATCATGTTACATTAGCATTGCAAAAAAAATGACATCATCTCGCGCGATACGCAAAGATTGAAAAACATTATGGAAAAGTGGTAGCTTTAGAATAAAATGCTGTGGTGGGGGAAGCAATTGCACCTCTATTTAAGCCGAGCTGTCGGATGCTATTCCATCAATCGCTCAGTGACTTTGGCGGAACAGCCGGTACTCCATAAAAAATATAGTGCACATCAAAAATGTACAAACTCAGCTTAAACGATTCATCCTGCGCAGCCGGCAACGATGGTGGGTTTCCAAATAAATGCCAACAACAACAACAATCCAATATGAGGTGTGTACGCGTTACTATACACTTTTCATTTACTTCATTCACTGTAAACGCAAACGACCGAAGTATTAATTTCATGTACTTGTTTCTTACAGTTCTGGATCCGTATCATTAAAAACGATGGAAACACGGAAACCATCAATCGTTCGGATCCTTGGACGCGATTATCCACTGACCGCAACAGCTTATAAACGTCTAACTATTGGAATTCGCATTGATATGGATTCGTGCCGCGTCGAGATCGCCATAGCCGACAATAAAGGCAGCGAGTTAAGCTTTTCAATGTCTACGTGGAAGCTCCTACTACAAAACGAGGTGGATATACTCCAACGATTACGCAGCAACGCAACATCGCCCCAAACTCACATCGAAATTGATCATTTACGAATCGAATTCATGCGTATGCATGATGATCAACTTATTAAAATCACCGATAATCGCGTTGTCATATATATGACTGAAGCCACGATGTGTAAACTATTCACGTACAATTATTGCATTGAACATATGTACACGTGGCTAGCTGAAAATATGTACTCTGTAAGCAGTAAATATGCCACTTTCGTAGACGTTTTACGTAGCGCTACCGCGCCAACAGATTATGTAAAATTAATTTCTGAAAGCGAACACTTCGAACAGCATTCATTGATCGATTGTGAATTGTTAGCATGTGCAATCAATCATATTGTAGACGATGCTCGTAGTACAAAATCTTAAATCATATTCTTTCAATTTTAAAGTATATATTCTTAAACGTATATTATTTCTCCATTTTATTCATCCGTTATCCTCCTCACCGCCTAATTTTAAGATTCGTCGTTTTCATAATTATTATTTCTCGGCGTTGAAAAAAGATTTCTGCTGACGCTGCATAATCATATTTCGTTCTTCGCGCTGCCATGCGACATCATCCTGCATGACCGCTCCAGAGGAATCGAATTACGCGAGATCGCGCGAAACGCTGCGACGCTGAATCGGAACGCTTCGAAAACTTGTTAGCTGTAGAATGCATGCTATTGTACCACCAAGTAGCGCTGTCTCTTTCCCTCTCTCGAATTTAGCTTTTTAAAGTAATGCTCACTCTTTCCCTCCTCGGAATACATGGTTTGCAAAAAGCCGATCTTTCCCGACATCGTACGATGAAAAATAAATTATTATTTCTCTGTGTTCGCCTGTGGGAAAATTCCATCACATATTGGTTTAGAAAAAATATTTGGGGAAAAAAGATTTTTCAGACTCGGCCCGCCCCCAGAAATTTTTTCAGGGGCTGTCCCCTCCCTTTAAAAAATTTTCCACGGTGGGTCCGGTCTGGAGAGGCCTCCGCGGCGGCTCGGCCCGGACTGATCCCCTCCATCATCGCGGCTTCCCCCACTCCGCGGCTCGTGCGCGCGCAACCTGTCTTCCTCTCCCCGCAGACCCCGCGCCCATGTTTCCCTCCGCCGCGCTCCCCCGCGCGCCCTCACTTCCTCCCCCGTCCCCGCGCTCCCCTCAGAGGACCTGGTCTAGAACCGGCTTACTCTTACTACTTTCTATTCTGAATAAGGAAAGAAATTCTCAGCTGTTGCGTTGTACTTATAAAAATTTAAACGGAAAGTCGGCTGGTACTACAAACGTAGAAAATTCATTGTACATTTTAATTACTTGAAATGTGCTTATGCTACAATATTCTACGTTGGCAGTAAGGAATTATAAGTGAAAAGGAAAATAGATGAGGGCATGTCCCCAGAAAATGAAGTTTGTTAGGTTTGACATTTTTTTACTAAGGTCGGTATCAAATATATTGGCCGGTGAATTCGTTTCCGGGAACAGCGATCGAGGAGAAATCAGCCACCACCATCTGACGATCGCGGGTTTGTCAGTTGGAGTTGCGTGGTCCTCGCAGGGTATGGTGGGGTAACGGGAACGCTGCTCAGCTCCGCCTGAACCTAGCCGTTTGGCTGTTATTTATTCTTAGCGTAATAGTTGTGTGCGTTACGAAGCTATGCGTAGACCAATACGACATGAAGCTATCGAGAAAGTATCAATGTTCTAACCAATAAAGCTCCTGAATTTTTTCGTAGCTAACGCACACCTATTCTGATGTATTTATTTCTACGCTGACGGCTCGGTTTGGTCTACACCCCAGAAGCTTGGCACTATCCCCACCATTTCTGGCTCACTCTTGTTCTGCGAAGGCGAGAGCGTGATGGAACGAGAGCGAGTCAGAAAACGTTGAGAAAAGGAGCACCGATGCAAGCAAACTGTGTGGTGGGAGAATACCCCTCACGAAACTCACCGGCCAATATATATGATACCGACCTTAGCAAAGCACCGAAACAGAACATGAAATACACTTATTACACGTCCTATGCAGAAAGCAGTTATGAACAAACATTATATATAAAATTGTACGGAATCGATTGACGTCACTTTTGCAAACATCTGATTAGAAATTGCAGAACTTCAGATTCGTCACTGCTTAGCATGCAACATTGTACAGTCCCGCTGGTTTCGAGCGTCGAAGCCCACGAAATTCAGCGAGACACATGATTGTTGGCGAGCATCGCCTTTGACGACTCTAGCTAGAAAATCATGCCGTATGAATGCTAAGAAACGATAGTGTGAAGTGGCGTGCGTTTCAATTGTACATTGACAATATCGTAGATTCTAGGGCCTAGAATATTAGCTACGTATTACGATGTTCTTCACCAGAGCACTACATTAAATAATTAAAAAATAAATGAATAGGTCAATTAGTTAAAATTAATGAACTGTGCATGATTTTAATGACGCCTAATTTAATTGCACTTACAAACTGAGGCTGTACTATTGTAGGCACTCGAAAGAATCGGCAGACTCTCCGCTTTAAAATGGGCTTAAGATATTGACGTTCCGATCATCCCTCGCGAAGATACAGCGAGTTGAAGAGAAAATGCAATTTGTACAATTTTTAAGCATATTTTGGAAAGGACATCAGAGACCCAAATTTTAATCGAATCGAAAAAGTCGAAGATGCGTCTTAAAGAGGAAAGTCTGTTCTTTCTAATGGTTTTTTCAGGAACGTTCTACGATGATCGCTTCGTTTGCTAGTAGCAATTCAAATAAAAAAACGGTTTTTGCTTCAAAGTTGAATAACTCGGCCAAAAAAAATCGTACAAGAAATTAATTACTCGTTTTGTACACAGGAAAGTAGCCGCTGTCGAGTGGTCTAGGTAAAATTTGTGTAGAAAAAATCGTGCACGCCGTGGAACATCGCAAAGTTGAAGAAAAAATTTCCAAACTGACCAAGTGCTTTTTATATTGCTATAACTTTGTCAAAAACCAATGCATCTGAAATTTACAAAAGCAGCTGAAAGTAGGGATTCCACGCTTTCAAACCATATTTTCAAAATATCGATACGACTATTTTTACCGGAGTTATGGCCATTTGAACTTGCCCCTATTTTTCGGGCTCCCAGAGGTGATCCTTTAATTAATGTGAGGAGTGTAATTCTTTCCGTCTCAGTCCCCTCGTAATAGCTGGCTTTCGAGCCGATCGCGTCGGAGTTTTGTCAAGCCGACCTGAAATCAAATTGCACACTCATGGAGGTCATGCTTGTAGCCCGAATCGAGTCTCGGAATCCTGAAACCGTCTGGATCTCGAGCAATACGAAAGTATCGGGACCCTGCCCGATCCCGCCCGAAATTTTCCGACCCGTCCCGAGGGCCGAGAATCCGAGCCGCGGGACGATCCGCACACTTCTATTCGTAACGCGTATTAGGGCCCTTTACACGGACGTTCCGGCGCGCGATCCGGCGCGCGGTCTGGCGCGCCACACGCCGCACGGCACGCAAAAATACGTGACGCCGGATCGCGGCGGTCCTTCGCGCAGGCCAGGAGGTCGTACCAGTCACTACTTAGAGACAGCGAGTTCGGGCTCCCATTTCTAAGTCGACTCCACATGCTTTTTACACGATCCACCGCAGTGGTGTATTGTGCACTACCTGTTCGATGTATACCATCGATCTGCGAAACGATCGGCAAGACACGGTCGCGAAAAGTATACAAATTCCTCGATATACCTGGCTTATAGAAAATATCATAAATGCTGTTACTGTAGGGTACACTGAAACATCTGTTTTTAGGAAGCTACATTTGGTTGACCTAAAGGTGCTATAAATTCTGGAAATGGTTTATGACTCAGTTATAACGACTGTAAAATTTTACAAGGGTACATCAAAAAATGTCCAAATGTTTCCCCGGCAATGCGTTGGCAAATGAAATTGCAGTTAACACATTCACCGTTGTGACGATCATAATTATTACTATTGACGGCAATAATGACCATGTTATTGTTTGTTTTAATATAAAAATTAATATTGATAGACAATAAATACACATAGGTATGCAAGTGATGTTATATGTAAGATAAATGCTGAAGAGGTGTAATATGCAAGATGTTTTGAAGAAAGGGGGTAGTCTTCTGCTTGCGCGTGATGCAGGTTAAATTTTTCACCCACGCTCTTGCGTGGCGCGCAAGAAAGCGCCACGGTCCTGCCCGCGCGACAGAAACACCACGGTCCTGTCCGCGCTCCAACCTCGATTCCAGAAGAGTTTACATAAGAGACAGAGAAGGTAGTTGGAAAAGGACAAAACGACATTTAAAACTGGCTCGTTGCGCGCCTCAGGATTTCTGACAGTGCAGAAATCCTGAGGCGCGCGACGAGCCTGGCAGCCGATCCAAGGCTCTAGAGGCAACGCCGTCGATAAGCCGTGCCTCGATGGGTTTCGAGGACTTCGACCCTCGAGACCAGGGGGGGCCGTAAAATGTTGCCCCCTAAAACGTGGCGAATAAAAAATTCTACATTTCTCACCGGATCTTGGCGAAAGTAACGTGAATCGTTTCCTTATGTTTTCCCGATGAAAATGGTCCAAAAACGACACAAATCGGATTGTAATTAAGGCATCTTCATAATAAATATAGTTCGATTTATATGAAAGTTGGTAGGCATAATTTTCATTTGAAAAACATGAGAAATCCATCGGTATCACTTCCATATCGATACGATAAAGAATAAAATATACAATTTTTCTGAAACAGGTATTATGAATCCTCGGCCGACCGTAGCGAATCGAGGCCGGGGACCCAAAGTGGAGGGTGAAATATTCATCACAGCGTATTAAGAAATTCTTTATTCTTCGTCGTATCGATATGAAAGTAACACTAATGGATTCCTGGCGTTCTCCCAATTAAAATTATCACAAATATCGTGCAAATCGGACTACTATTACACAAACAATACAAATCATGAAAGGGGTAGGCATTTCTTAAACGCACTCTCTTATCGTATCGATATGGACGTGACAAATGGATTTCTGGCTCACCTTGGCTCACACAGTCGATGGTCGTTCGAATATGAAAGGTCAACTTCAGATCAATTTTTTTGTAATTAACATGAATTGATGAATACGACATATTTGTTTGCATGGTTACATACTTTGTCTATTAGCTATCAGAATAGAGTAATGGATACACAAAACTACAACTTTCATACTAAACTACGTGTTTGCCATATTTTTTTTCTGTTTCTGCAGCTATTTCCAACTTTCACTTTTACTCCTTTATATGTACAGTACTGTCTCCGTATGTACTCGGTTTGGTGTACACGATACGGGTTACTCGCTATCCCCACCACTTCTGGCTCACTCTTGTCTGGCGAAGGTGAGAGCGAGATGGAACGAAAGCGAGCGAGAGCCACTGAAAGCGAGCGAGGACGGTACGAGACAGACGACGCGTTAATGTTTTGTCTCGGTCCGTCTTTCGGGCACCGTGACACTCCGTCCTTTGCGTGCGCGACGGGCGTGCGCGATGGTCGCAAGCAGTTACGGTGATCACGGGAACCGCTTCGCAAAATCATGACGCAGGCCCGGCTCAGTCTTTTTTGCGCCCTAGGCGATCTTGTCAAATTACACCCTTTATTATAATACATTTATTAGAGTTTATTGATGACCTTACTCTGAATTTTTATTCGTAGTTTAAAACAGATGCAGTACCATTTGTAATATTTCATTTTAAAGTTTATTTTCAACATACAGGCAATCAAAATACCATTTTGCACTTCTTGTCGACTTTCCGCCCTAGGCAGCCATCTAATTTTGCTTATAGGGACCAGCCAAGCTTACAGGCAGCGATCATTGCGATCACTGCATCTTTTATTGTAAATACAATACCTCGATGGACTGTTACAAATACAACATTAATGACAGTACATCAAATTATCTATGACTGTATTCACTGCCTGTATTTTTGAAAATAAACTTTAAAATGAAATATTACAAATTGTACTGCATCTGTTTTAAATTACGAATAAAAATTCAGAGTAAGGTCATCAATAAACTCTAATAAATGTATTATAATAAAGGGTGTAATTTGACAAGATCGCCTGGGGCGCAAATAAGACTTGAGCCAGGCCTGCGTCAAGACTTTGCGAAGCGATTCCCGTGGGCAGCGTAACTGCTCGCGACCATCGCGCACGCCCGTCGCGCATGCAAGCGTTCCATCTCGCTCCCCCTTTCGGCCAGAAAGAAGCGAGAAACGAACACTCGGAATTAGGGTCGCTGTTCACGATACGGGTTACTCGCCGGTCCCGACCAGTGAGTACATACGGAGACAATACTGTACCTACCTCTTCCTGCCGTTTCTGCTTCCATCTACCTACTTAATTTCAAGGGTTCGCACAGGCCTGGTCAGCGTCAGGAACATTTGGCGACCAGGCCTTTGCGTACCGGGGGACAGCTTTCTTATCCCACGCTTTCTTTTCACCCTCTCTATGTTTTTCTCTGTTTTTTTTCTTTCATTCGCTATCTCTAACTCTGTCTAGTCTTTCCTTTTTAACCGTCGAAAATTCACGGAGCGGACACTTGGTCTCGAACCGGCTATCAGACAACACGTACCGCGCACGCATTTTTACTATTTTCCCATATTTACTGTTAATTTATTACTGTTAATTGTTACTTTTAATTATTTCTGTTAATTGTTACTCTTAGTTGTTACCGTTAATTATTACCGTTACTTGGTAGTGTTAATTGTTTCTGTTAATTGTGACTGTTAATTGTTATTTTTAATTGTTATTGTTAATTGTTATTTTTAACTGTTATTTTGGGATTATCTTGATTGAGTTTTGGGTATTATCCATACACCAAGCCACTTCAAGTGTAAGAAGCAATAAAGTTCGGAAAAAGGCGAAATTTATTCGCCAGAAAATTTCTGATCGGCGTGTTGGCAGCTAAGCCTGTGTGAAGAACGCTGTGTACGAAAGTGTGAAAAGCTTTATCATGTTTGCGGTGAACAGTAATCGTGACCGGAACATAGCTGTTGTTGTTGTTGCTGCTGCTGCTGTGCATTTAACAGTAGCAGACCGAAGAAGAAGCAGAAGAAGAAACCGCCAGGTTTGGGTGAAAGAATACCGCGGACATTGCAATGATCAGCCTCTTGTTCGAGAACTTAGAGAAAATTATCCAGAGGACTACAGGAATTATTTGAGGATGGATTGCGAAGCGTTTGATGATCTACTTAGTTTAGTTCAAAACAGAATTAAGAAAATGGACACCGTTATGAGACAGAGCATCCCCGCAGAGCAACGTCTTATCGCCACATTAAGATTTTTGGCAACTGGGCGTAGCTTAGAAGATTTAAAATTTACAACAGGAATATCAGCTCCTTCGTTATCCAAAATAATTCCTGAGACGTGCAAAGCAGTGTATGATGCCCTATGGACAGAGTTCTTAAAGGTAAGGGTTAAAACTTAATAATACGTGTAGACTAACAAAAATACTTTATTAATGAAATGATGTATTAACGGGGAAAGGCTAATCCACGATCGCGAATTCATATGAAAATTTGTGTATTTTATTTATTTAAACTATTTTCAGACGCTCCGTTTGAATAGGGTAGGGTGGGGCTAAAAGTCCGGCGGGTAAAAAGTCCGGAATGCAAAATCTCTATTCCTAAACAATGTATTGAGTTGATTTTAAAAGAGTTTTTTAATAATTTATATAATAGTTATAGTTTACACAAAATAACACCAGATATCTCTAGATTGTTAGTACTAAATTTTATAGAGGTTTATACCGAAAACGGTACTTTTAGCCCCACCCTACCCTAGTTGCTGTGCGGCGTGCAAGATAGTGTCTGTTCTGTTTATCTGATACAAAACTCCAAAAAGAGTTTTGTTCTTCAGGAAATTGCGCAGATAATGAAGGTCGATTGGGAGGATAAAAACTGCAAAATTCACAGGTTCATTATTTGCGCAATTTCCTAAAAAAAAATCTTTTTGGTATTTTGTTTCAGATAAATAGAACAGCCGCTATGCTGCACACCGCACAACAATTTTTCAATCAGAGCGCCTGACAGTTTTTTAAATACAAAAAAATACACAGATTTTCATATCAATTCGCGCTCGTATTTATAAAACTCTACGAACTACTACTATGACTTCCTTGAACATTTGACGCATGTTGATTTTGACTACAATAGCTATCACTGGTTAAGTTCGTCGTTTCCCGGATCGGCACAGTATAGAGCTTGCAATCGTTATCGCATAAATCTGTATGAGGCTTTAACGATTTCAATAATCCCCTTCTCAAAACGGCTGTTATTAAGGTGTCCGCATATATGGCCTGCTCCGGATCCATTCTTTCCAATTGTTTGGCAACTTTTATGCCTGAGGCCTCGTACTCCGAGATCTCGAGTCTGGTGGTGGTGGTGGTGGTGGGCTTGTTCAACGCGGCAGCGCACGATTTTAAAACATCAGTCACGTTGTCATCCTTTTTTTTTCTTTTGGCGCAGCGATTAATTTCGCCAGCCGGCCGTTTATTCGTGCTTTCACACGGTTGCACTTCTTCGTCCTTCATACAAAGAAAAACACAAATAATTTAATAAAATAAGAAATAACAAAGAAATTAAATTTTGTTTATTTTTATATTGTATTTTATTTTGTCATAGTTCCCGACTACCAAGGACGAGTGGAAAAAAATAGCGGAAGGATTTCACAACAAATGGGACTTCGTCAACTGCGGAGGTGCTATGGATGGAAAACATATACGAATTGTTGCACCACCGGATTCCGGGGCTTTCTATTACAATTACAAGAATTACTATAGTATTGTATTAATGGCGTTAGTAGATTCCAATTACGAATTTATTTTTGTCGACGTCGGACAAAATGGAAGGATATCGGATGGTGGTGTTCTGGAACATACGGAATTTATGAGACGATTAAATAACGGGCAGTTGAATTTGCCTGATAATACTGAAACAGTAAAAAATTTAAACTTCGCCTTTTTAGGCGATGAAGCGTTTGCCTTAACTAACAATCTTTTAAAGCCTTATGCGCAAAGGGAACTGGACCACGATAAAAGAATATACAATTATAGGTTATCGCGAGCTAGGAACGTAGTTGAAAACACATTCGGCATATTATCCTCGCGATTTCGAGTGTTACATACCGCAATCAATATGAAGGTGGAAAATATATCCTATGTCGTATTGGCTACTTGTGTTCTCCATAATTTCTTACGGAGACGGAGTGCAGCATATATGACGAACAACAGGAGTATGCAGGAGGGGAATCGTCCAAACGATGCAGTACAGTTGGATAATTTGCAACCCGTTAATCATAGGAATATAAATAACGCTGCAAAACAAAATAGGGACCGTTACAAAGAGTATTTTGTAGGAGAAGGAAGTGTTCCGTGGCAGGAAGATATGTTGAATGTGTATAGAGTGTAAGTGTTTAATGTATTAAGGGGTTAGGCCACCTTGGACGAAGCAAAATTGCAGTCATTTTCGGCATTTTTTTAGGAAGATAATAAAATAAACAGAAAATTTAATATGAAGCCTGTTATTATACAACTCTCGCCGGAAATAATACGATTTTTATTTCCTATAAAATGGTGACGGCATAGCCATGATGTGCAAGATCTTGAGGACCGATGCCTTCCACGGTGTTCAATCTGACGGCTATACCGTTTGACTTAGAACAAAAAACCAAAAAGATTTATTTTCTGCATGCCTAAAACTAGAGAAGTACGTAGGGAAATCCAGAAACATTCATTTCTCACGAAATGGTGAACATGGGGAGAAAATGTGAATTTTTTTTTATATAAGAGTCAATTGCAAAGAATATGTTTAAGATATCGCAAAACCACTACGTACTTCTCTAGTTTTAGGCATGTAAAAAGTAAAAGTTTTTGTTATTTTGTTCTAAATCAAACGGTATAGCCGTGAGATTGAACATTGTGGAAAACGTCGCTCCTGAAGATCTTGCATATCATGGCTCTGCCGTCGCCATTTTGTAGGAAAAAAATTGGATTATTTCCGGCAAGAGTTGTACAATAACAGGCTTCATATTGAATTTTCTATTTAATTCATTATCTTCCTAAAAAAATGCCGAAAATGACTGCAATCTTGTTCCGTCCAAGGTGGCCTAACTAAAAGGTCTGAAAACACAATTATTTTTTTTTTAAATTTGAAGGCTTTTTAAATAAACTGTTGCGTATTCGAAAGTATATATTTTAAAGTTCTTGTATTTTTTTTGCAATTTAGTATATAAATAATTAAGGGAATTATAGGCGATCTCTCCGCAGTGTTTTTTTTTTATTTAAGCACTTTATGGTGACCGTGACTGTAGCTTTCACCTGGTTCATCAGAAATAAAAAATTCGACCAAATTTAGTGCTTAATCGTGGCTTCTTTAATTTCGTTCCGTACATTTTTTTTACAGATGAAAACTGATGTAAGATAATGAAAAATGAGAGTGATTCTATGGCGAAAGTCGATACTTTTACTATGAACAGCCGCCTTTTTATTTGAAAATAATTTTTCGGGATAATGAACGATTAAGGGGGTAGACACGGCACGTGACCTGGCCGATTTGGTCGGTCGGTATTACAGCAGATTTTTTCTGCACAGAAATGGTAATACCCATAGATACGCGGCTGCCTGTGCACGCGAGAGGGAGCTGTTTGCTACTTCCATATTCTATTCTGAATGTGGAAAGAAATTCTCAGCTGTTGTGTTGTACTTGAAAAAATTTAAACGTAAAGTCTGCTGGTAGTGCAATCGTAGAAAATTCATTGTACATTTTAATTACTTGAAATGTGTTCATGCTATAATATGTTACGTTTGTAGTAAGGAGTTATAAGTGAAAAGACAAAATAGATGTGGGGATGTCCCCAGAAAATGAAGTTTGTTATATTAGGTTAGACATTTTATTATTAGCGAAACGCTGAAGCAAAACATGAAAGTTATACACTTATTATAAGATAAGTCCCATGCAGAAAGCAGTTATTGAACAAACATTATATATAAAATTGAGTTGGTGCAATAGTGTCTTCTGATTGCAATTGCTTATTCGATGGCTTTTCATATGCCCTAATAATGCACTCGCCAGTGCTATTGCGATGTTGTCATCGATTATACAGAAACAGAATTTGTTTATTTTTCATCGCATCAATATGAAAGTGGCATCAATGGATTGCTGGCATTCTCCCGATTAATTTGACAGAAAATCAGACTATTTTTAATGAAATGGGCTTTCAATTCTGCAAACAAATATTTTACGTAATTTCCATAATTGTGATCCGAGTTATATCATTTTTGGGGCCAATTTGATCGAGAAAGCATAAGAAACCGATTGACGCGTATATGTACAGTCCTACAGATATGTACAGTTTTCCAATTGTTGAGAAGCCTTTGAGCTCAGATTATCGGGAAAGACCTACCCACCCCACTGTTTTGCTTTCTCGCTGCGAGCGAGGACCTCCGGGCCCTAGTAGACCGCCCGTTGACAGCCGAGAGCAATAAAACCGACGAGCTAGATCAAATACCCACTACAGAAAAGTAAAATGTTCATGTTTTTTATAAGTGTTGATGAAAGTATTACCGATGGATTTTTTAGGATTTTCCGATGAAAATGATGTCAAACATGGAGCAATTCGGTAAATTTTGAGTGAACGTAGAGTGTGTCCTAATCATGTATTCACAAGAAAAAATAGACTGAAATTGCTTCGTGTCTCGACTCATTTTCGTTGACATATACTAATACTCTCGTCAAGGTGTAATGAGAAATATGAACATTTTCGTATTCAGTACTGGATGATTCAAGTCGCCGTCGACCGAGGGTGTCACGCTGCTGCGCTGTTTCACTCGCGCTCGGTTCACATCGGTTAGTCTCCTTGTCAAGCGGTTCGGGCGAGGGCCCTGATAGGGGTGAATTTATTTGAGAAACAAAAGTCGCGTCATTCATGACACCTACTCGCGAATAGATATACATATGTACGAAAAGATGTTATGCAATTGCCCGATGACTTGAAGCAACATTTCAATTGATAAATACATGAAACTCTGGGATCAGGAATTCCGAACCAAGTGGGGCATATATAAGAACCGGCGAAATTCAACAATAGTTCGTCGTCTAAATTTTACAATTAAAGTATTTATTTGACGTAAATATAAAATTTGTCAGCAAAGTCTTCCTGGATTTGAGTTCTGTAGAAGACTGATTTTCCTTCGCCATGGAAAGTCCCCTCTTGTCCTTTTCGCTGGCAATCATGCGACTCGCTAATATAAGTTTCATGGGCTTCGGCGCTCGAAACCAGTATGGCCATACAATGTTGCGCACTAAGCACTGACGAATCTGCAGTTCTGCATTTCTAATCAGATCTTGGCGAAAGTGACGTCAATCGATTCCTCATATTTTCTCGATCAAATTGGCCCCAAAAATGATATAATTCGGACCATAATTAAGGAAATTACGTGAAAAATTTGTTTGCAGAAGTGAAAACCCGTTTTGTTGAAAATAGTCCGATTTTAATTATTTTCTGTCAATTTAACCGGGAGAATGGCAGGAATCCAGTGGTATCACTTTCACATTGATACGATGAAATATAAACAAATTCTGTTTCTGTATAATCGATGACACATCGCCGTGCAACGGCGGGCTCGCGCTGCTCGGGCCACAAAGGTCGTCGTCTGTTATTCGAGCTTCTAAGATCGTATTCAGATACAATATTGGCCGGTGAGTTTCGTGAGGAGTATTCTCCCACCATACCGCTGCCCTGCCTCGGTACTCCTTTTCTCAACGTTTTCTGACTCGCTCTCGTTCCATCTCGCTCTCGTAGTCCAACCGAGTTCTGAGCGTAGAAATACATACATCAAAATAGGTGTGCGTTAGCTCTGAAAAAATTCAGAAGTTTTATTGTCAGAACATTGATTCTTTCTCGATAGCTTTATCTCGTATTGGGGCTGTACTTCCAAAAGGAACCGGTGGCCGATCGAGATGAGGTTTTGGGGAGGGGGAGGGAGGGGATGTGAACCCTAAATCTAAAATTGCAGCTTCGGGTATTTATTAGTTTCCGAAATATTAATAAAAAATTGTTAATGTAAAGAATATTCTGGATCGTCGATGCTAACTATCTTGAGTCGTACACACGAATGCCTCTCGTTCCTTTTACGCGCCTCGAACCCTCGCCGATGCCCCTGACGTCATCGGCATTCATCGAGAATCCAAGTTACATTGTATATGTATCTTACGTGTCCTACTGGGCCTTGCGTCTTCGACGACGGCGAGCGATGCCCAGTGTGATTTTCAATATTCCCGTATTGGGCGTTATGACTTTCTTACATTAATTTTTTTTTTAATTTTTTTTTGGACGTTGGTGCAGGGCTTCCTATCCGGGAGCCCTTCCGTCCCCCTATTTTCTATTTTTGGAATTTTGTAACTACGGTCTCGTTTTTGGCATCGCCGAACTTACATTGTTCGCTGTCGTGCTTTCCGCGCCCACACACTGATCTAGCCCCAACCAGTGGCCGATCGAGATGAAACTTGGTGGGTATTATGAGAGGTGTGGACAGACCCCAAATATAAAATGTTACCTTCGGCAATTAATGCGTTCAAAAGATACAGAAGTAAATATGCATAAATGGTACACTTTACCGATTTTTTTAAATCACTTTACCACGGCCCCCCCTTTTAACAATATTTCGGTTTACTTATACCGACACAACACATTCCACTTTCCAACTTCTCCCGGGTATTAGTATTGGTTGGGGTTAGACTAGTGCGGGGGGCTCGCGCCCGCTTGCGGGCGCGTAAAGCGTGTTTGCGAATCGATGTGAGTTTGGCGATGCTAAAAATAAGATTATGGTTACAAAATTTCAAAAGTAAAAAATGGGGACCGGAGGGTTCCCGTGTAGGGGGGCATACACCAACGTCCAGAAAAAATTTCAAAAAAAAAAATTAACAATTTTTTATTAATATTTCGGAAACTAATAAATACCCGAAGCTACAATTTTAGATTTAGGGTTCACACCCCCTCCCCACCGCTCCCCCAAACCTCATCTCGATCGGTCACCGGTTCCTTTCGGAAGTATGTCCCGTATTGGTCTACGCATAGCTTCGTAACACACTATTACGCTAAGAATAGATAACAGCCACTCGGCTACGTTCAGACAGAGCCGAGCAGCATTCCCGTTACCCCACCACACCCTTCGGGGGCCCAGCAACTCCAACTGACAAATCCACGATCGTCAAATGGTGATGCCTGATTTCTCCTCGATTGCTGTTGGCGAAAACGAATCGACCAGCCAATATATCTGAATACGACCTTAGGATAAAGATATAATGAAAGATGAAAAATTATTCGGAGCCCAAGATACTGGAAGCTATAAGGCATTTTAGATTTAGGGTACACACCCCTCCCCCAAACCTCGTGTCGATCGGCCACTGGGGCTATTCGGAAATATATTCTTTTATTTAAATAATGCCAATCTCTGCATAGGACCGTAAAGAATTACAAAAAAATCAGGGAGTAAACTGTTATCCGGTTTGGAGGCTTTTCCTTGTTATATGTTTTATTGAATTCAATAGTCAGAAGAATAATAATAAGCGTAATAATTGCAAATAATTCCTATAACTTCCACATTCTGAATATATGATATCAGTAAATCAATATTTCCAGTATTAGTAAAAAAGTTCTCTTTTCCAATCTCTCTTTTTTATTTTAAATAATGTGGTCTATATATAATTATATAATTATATATAATTATAACATAAATTCGACAGCGATTTCAAGTGATGTATGTGTCACGGTGAAAGCTTTAGTAAATGTATTCATTCCCAGCAGTTCCTAGTCAATGTGTGCCTAAAATGCATGTAACCTAACCTACAATCGTCCGAAAATGCAAGCATTGACTGCATCACGCTTTTACTGTGCCTCGTGTATCCAGCTAACGCTTCAGTTTTGCTATGATTCCACGTTGGCAGTCCTCCCGAGTAGGCGCCATCTCGTATCCACTAGCTCAACTAAATTTGTCACGTGACTTGCTCTGTATTATCGCCAATATGGCAGAACTCGTATTTGGGAATGCAATCACGAGAATACATTGTTTGTCCTTATATGAGCAGATTTTGAGCTGGGTGAGGTCTCGTTCGAAAGAGGAAGGTTCAGTGCAGCGCGCTCTGGTCTTCGTTTGAGTCACAAAACTCTTTTAGTGACCTAAGAATACTTGGATTCATGCGGGTGTATTTTGTCGAATTTTGCTCTACTTTGAACACTCATATTATTAGATATCAACACAAGCTCGTCGAACCATGACCAGAGCGCGCTGCACTGAACCTTTCTCTTTCGAATGAGACCTCGCCCAGCCCAAAATTCGCTCATATAAGGACAAACAATGTATTCTACTAAACCCATGTTTCGGGCCAGATTGTGTCGGTATACAGCGCGCTGCATTACCCGTGTCTACCCCCTTAAGCACTTGATAATGGTCACTGGTTTGGGGGCTGAATGTGCACCTCTGGACCAGTGGAGATTTGTTAAAAAATCTTGCTACAAAATTTGTTATAGCATTGAAAATGATGTTTCAACGATTTGATTGTATAGAGTTGCACATATAGGCATGGACCTACCACTACTCTGCCGCTTTGCCAGTATCTACCCAAATGGTGGGGCCTGGCACAGTGCGTACCCCTAAACGTAAACAAACACAATTCGACGTTTAAAGGGATAGAAGGTAGTGCAAGGTGCATTGACCTAATTTGGCCCACTGTGCCAGACGCCACCATTTGGGTACATACTACCAAAGCGGCAAAATAGTGGGTAGGCCCATGCCTATACGTGCAACTCTATACAATCGAATCGTTGAAACATCATTTTCAATGGTAAAAACAATTTTGTAGCAAGTTTTTTTAACAAATCTCCACTGGTCCAGAGGTGCCCGAACCAGCGACCATTACTTTTTGAACACCTTGTACATTAAGTCGATCTGCGCATGTGTTAATATTATTGTTTGAATACTATTTAATTTAATTATTTTGTAATCATAATTCATGAAGTAATTCAAATGTAATTCTGCACATCTCTGTGCAATTGTAATACCTACATACTTAGTCACCCTAATAAACTATAATTTCATAAAATGACAACCATATGTTTCCTTTTTTGTCTGTGTCCATTGTAAAATTAAATTCAGTTTCTTGTTTACCTTCAGTACTACATTCAAATGATATTTCCACGTAGTTGGAGCCACAGAGGCTCCCTAAGAATAAAAGTTTGCAGTGACAACATTTTAAAATAATGTTTGTATGTTTTTCGAATCGAATTAAAAGAACGCCGACGGTTAGACTCTCCCGCACGTAAGTTGTAATACTTGGAGGCAAAGTTATATTGCGCGATCTGTACACTAGAGTACTCCCCTTGAAGAGAAAATAAAAGTGCAATTTTTAAACGTATTGTAGAAAGGACATGGTTCACCGAAACGTTAATTGTCGCTTATTTTGGGGGGGGGGGGGGAGTGTAGTAATAAAATAAATGAGGTCATAAATAAACTTACTGGATTGTGAGGCTGTGTACCAGTGTCGTCCAGGTCATGTACATCTGCATCTGCATCTGCAGCTTGAACCTCAATTTCTTCGAGTTGTGGTTCGTCCCGCCTCGCTTCCGCCTCGTCCAGGAGAGATGTCTCTTGTTCTATATTAGATATGCTGGCACTTGGGGTATTGTTAGATACCTACTTCGCGACTTTCTCTTTTCCTACACATCTGGTTATCGTCACCCTCTAGGACCCTTAGTCCCTTCCGAGCGAACGTGACTTTACCGTAAACAAGCGGATTAGACCGTGGGTCTAAGGCCCCCTTCCAAAGTGAAAGCTGACGTCTCAGTCACAACCAAACTTTCCTAAAACCACCTCTTCTTCCCTTACTCAATGACCAATCCTAGCTCCATTTTCCACACCCTCGCAATAGAACCTACCAATAGGATTCTCCGATTTGTCCACGTTCCTTTCCTCTGTACGTCTTTAGCATCAGATCTCTCCTGTACATCGAACCAGCAACTTGTTCAAACTTACTTATAATAAAGGACATTTTTATATAAGTATTTATATTTGCATTCTCCCGGGTTCACGACACAAATTTGGCGCAGTCGGTAGGACCCGTCAACAGTTAAAGAATAGTGAAACTTTATTTAAAGTGTTCTTCGCTGTGGATTTTTAATCCTTCGTGACGGGAAATAACAGTGTCAACCCTGAGAGAAAGAGTCTACGGATCCAGATATCCACAACAGAGAAGGAAGTCAACCATTGGCACGTTCAAGAACCCCTTCACTGGTAGACGGCAGGTACATTTTTTTTTGAATTTCGTTGCTTCGTAATCACCTTAGTACTCAATATCCCTTATAATGTCTAATCCGGAGTCTTCTGACAATCCAAACCCCTCCAGTGACTCTTCCCAAATGGAACTTCCTATAGGATTTTTAACCGATCTAATTCCAAAAGAGTTCTCCGGTAATCGTTTCGAACTTGGGCAATTTATAGCTAATTGCAATAATGCGGATAGCCTCGCGACTGATCGACAGAAAATTCCGTTGTTGTATTTCATTCTATCGAAAATCTCGGGACACGCTAAAGAGCAGCTTACTTTTCAAAGGTTTAATACTTGGTCAGAGCTGAAAGAACAATTGAAAAGTTTATATCAAGACAAAAAGCATTATTGTCAGGTAATGGAGGAACTAAATAGTTGTAAGCAATCACATTCTGAAGGTATTAGTTCTTTTTATCAGAGATTGCAGAAGCTTTCTTCGAGAGCTTTAAGTGCCATCCAGCAATATTCGAATGATCCTTTAGAAATTCCCGGAAAGAAAAAGGCTGTAGAGGAAATTACATTAAATCGATTTATTTATCATAGCTCTTCACAAATCTCTCAAATGCTTAGATGGAAGGATTTTGATAATTTAAACTCCGCGCATATTGCGGCTGTTTCGGAAGAGCGCGCTTTGAATATACACAAATTCCAGAAACAAAAATCTTGTAATATCTGTGGCAAGACTAATCATGATACCTCACAATGTCGATTTAAATCATCAAATCCTGATCAGTCCAGAGTCGCTAATAATATTGGAACTCCAAATCAAAGTCATACATATGATAACCAGCAGCGCCATTTTCAACCCCCTATCAAACAGCACCAATATCAGCATCCACGTCAGAGTCAAGGTCAGGGTCCGTCCCATCAAAGCGCACATTCATATCAAAATAAAATTTGTAATTATTGCAAAAAACAAGGTCATCTTATTTCAGAATGTAGAAAAAGATTGTATGTTAATAGTCAGCGGGAACAACAATTGAACCCAGCAGGGAACATGCAACAATCAAATAACGCAACCGTTAATTTAAACTCGAACGAGTCCCCCGTGACGAACACCACAACGGAGGACCGAATATCTCAATTAATGGTGTTCGAGAGTTAAATGTTTCCATATCGAATGATAACCTTGATTTTATTCAAGTTTTTTCTTCAAATTCGAAAAACTCTAATAACGCATTCAAATTCTTAATTGATACGGGTGCGAATGTGTCTCTCATTAAGGCTTGTAAATTACACCCAGATACTGTGTTTGATTCGAAGGATAAACTAGTACTACACGGTCTTAGTGCGAATAACCCCGTAGAAACTGTTGGAAGTTGCCGTATACCTGTGCAGTTTTATGATGATACTATTGAAATTAAATTCTATATCATAAATGAAGCCACAAATGTCCCAGTCGACGGCTTGTTGGGGAAGGATTTTTTGCAAAAAGAGTCAGCGACAATTGACTATGAGTCACATAGTTTAACCCTTAAGTCGGTAACGGTTCCAATTTCATTAAATTACGAAAATTCTGGGCACAAAGAAGTTCATTTAATTAATCTTAAAGCTAGAACAGAAACTCTTATTGAGATCGAGGTAGAAAATCCTGAAATTAAAGAGGGCATTATTCCACGAATACAATTAAGGAGAGGAGTTTATTTGTCTAAAGCTATTACTAAAGTTAACAAAAATAACAAAGCCTATGCTACAGTCTTGAATACAAGGATAATAGATCAACAGATATTGCCTATTTCAGTATGTTTGGAACCACTCCCGCCAGATTCCATAATTCTATCATTGGGTAATTCAAATATTGGTCCGGTAAGCCGTATAAATCTTCTACAAAAGAATTTAAGATTAGATCATTTAAACGCTGAGGAAAAGAAGGCAGTATTAGACATTTGTACCACATATAATGATACTTTCTATTTTTCTGACGATGCATTAACAACCACGAACATGATTCATCATGAAATCAACGTTACAAATCCTGCCCCTATCCATACTAAGTCTTACAGATATCCTGAAATTCACAAAGCTGAGGTTAACAAACAGATTGAAAAAATGCTTAAGCAAGGTATTATAGTACCCTCTATTTCTCCGTGGTCAGCCCCTTTGTGGGTAGTTCCAAAGAAACCCGATGCCTCCGGGGTAAAAAAGTGGAGAATTGTTATTGATTTTAGAAAACTAAACGACGTCACAGTCGGTGATGCATACCCGTTACCAAATAGGGTAACTCGGGGTAATATGCCACCGCGGGTAATATGCCACTTCTCAATATTTTTTTAAATAATGCACAGATGGCGTTATATTTGCACTAATTCCGTTCAATTTAGTGTAACTGCTAAGACGACAATAAATTTTGGCTTTTATCTTCTTTTATTTTCAATAAATCCTGATAAGTTATAAAATTATCGGCTTGATCTAATTTCATACTGTAACTAGAATGCAGATTATACATTTGTGTGAACAGTTATACAAAAAAGCAATGGATTATGTTAAAGTATACTAACAAACGAATTTTATAACCTCTCAAACATCCGTTAAAACTATGTTCTTTGTGGAGAGATTTTCCATCCTTCTTTTTATGGCCGTTTGGAGTAATATGCCACATGTTTGTCGGTATAATATGCCACTTGTGTTTAAACTCTTATCTTTATAACTCTTTCTATTTAATGTCATCGAGTTGTTTTTTCGTATTAGAACCATGCCTAAGAAGTATGAAATAAAAAAAAAACCGAAAAAAATATATAAAAACCGAAGAACAAATTTTGAGAATGTAGTAGATATTTCTTATGTCGATTCAACTGATGCAGAAAATGACAATTACTGTGCAATATGCGAACTCTATTATTATGATAAAAAAGGATCTAAATGTGACTGGGTGAAAACTACTTGTTGCAAAAAGTGGATTCATGAAGACTGCGTAGAGATTAGAGACTGTTTAGTTTGTAAGAAATAGCTATTTTTTCAAATTTATTTTACGTTTCATTGAGTTCAAATATTTGTTATTAGTTATTAATAGCTTAAATAGTTTAAAATATTGTTGATTCTCCAAAATTTGAGTGATTAGTTCGCACTTCATAGCTTGTGGCATATTACCTCAGACCTTGTGGCATATTCACCCACCACCTGGGTAATATGCCACTTTCGAGGACTTTTGTATTTGAACGTTTCTCATTGAACTATAAAAGTTACATATCTCTACTTATTAGTCAATACACAGAATTAGTAACACTTTCATATAGTTTTATCTTTTTCCCGGTATCTACTTATACTTGCGAGATATCGTGTTTCAAAGTTAACTGTGGCATATTACCCCGAGTTACCCTATCACTGATATTTTAGATCAATTGGGCCATTCTAAATATTTTACTACATTAGACCTAGCATCAGGGTTCCACCAGATCCCCATGCATGACCGTGATCGCGAGAAAACAGCTTTTACAACACCCTTAGGCCATTATGAATTTACGAGAATGCCGTTTGGGCTCAAGAACGCTCCTGCGACATTCCAGAGATTGATGAATACCATTCTATCCGGTTTACAAGGGCTTCAATGTTTCGTATATCTTGACGATATCGTCATTTATGCATCATCCATAGAAGAGCATTCTAAAAAATTGCTATCTATTTTCGATCGTCTTAGGAGTAACAATTTAAAATTACAACCTGAAAAATGTGAGTTCTTGCGACGAGAAGTTGCCTATTTAGGCCACGTAATATCCGATAAAGGTGTTCAGCCGAACCCGAAGAAAACTGACGCAATAAAAAAAATTCCAATTCCTAAAAATCAACAGGATGTTAAGAGTTTCCTGGGACTTGTTGGTTATTATAGAAAATTTATAGACGGTTTTGCTGGAATAGCTAAGTCTTTGACAATCCTGTTAAAAAAAGATATACCATTTGAGTGGACTAGTGATCAACAAGAATCTTTTGACAAGTTTCGTAATATATTAACAACTCAACCGATTCTTCAGTATCCCGACTTTAACAAGGAATTCCTTCTTACTACAGACGCTTCTAACTATGCCGTAGGTTCAGTATTGAGTCAGGGTGTAATTGGAAAGGATCTGCCTATTGCATATGCTTCGCGTACATTAAATGGTAGTGAGCAAAATTATAGTACAATAGAAAAGGAGTTACTTGCCATAATATGGAGCATCAACTATTTCAGGCCTTATTTATATGGTAGGAAGTTTATTATAGTAACCGATCATAAACCCTTAGTATGGCTTTTCAATTCGAAGGACCCAGGCAGTCGACTAATACGTTGGCGACTGAAGCTGGAGGAATATGATTATAAAATCGTTCATAAAGCAGGGAAACTTAATTCAAATGCGGATGCGTTATCTCGTCCTCCTTGTGTTAATATTGTACATGGCAATGATTCTTTTGAGAACTTTATACAGTACCATTATAAAACACTCGAAATTCCCAAGGTTAAATCGGTGCCTTGCGACAAGTTTAAATACTTTCCCAACGTTTTGTTTTATTCACGAGATCTTGATGAGAATAATTTATTTTCGGAAGCGATACGAGATCAATATGATTTGTCGAACATTAAAGAACCTGATGATTTAAACTCTTTCATTGCACTTGTTAAGAATTCTCAGACTTCTTATCTTTGCATTTGTAAGCAGTTCCATTTTGATAAGTTAGATTATAAAGCGATATTTTATTCATTACGCAATTTAAAAACTCACTTGGAACAAAAGAGTTATTCAGGCAATCTTTATATCCACGATGTAACGATAAATAACAAAAATATAAAGAAGGATATGTTTTGCGAAATAGTATATTATATTTTCGAAGATACCAATATTGCACCTATTATTTTGGATACTCAACGAATCACACCGAAATCAGACGAAGAAATTTTGAAAGTTTTACAAGATAATCATGACTCAAAATTAGCTGGTCATTCGGGATTTCTCAGGACATATAAAAGAATTAAAGAATTTTATAAATGGGATAAGATGAAAAAAGACATCAAAAGATATATAAAGAAATGTGCATCTTGTCAAGTTAATAAGACAAATTTTAGACCTTCTAAAGCCCCTATGGAAATTACCTCTACATCTACTATACCCTTCGAAAGACTTGCGATTGATGTAGTTGGGCCTCTTCCACAGACTATTAATAATAATCGATTTATATTGACCATGCAAGATGACTTAACCAAATTTTCCTATGTTGCTCCTATACCGAACCATGAATCACAGACAATTGCCATGGAATTATCCAAGTTTATTACATTATTCGGGATTCCAAAAACCATACTTTCTGATCAAGGAACCGATTTCACATCTCGTCTAATGAAAGATTTAACAAAATTATTTAATACGAAACACATACTATCTTCTCCTTATCACCCTCAAACTAATGGCGCTCTGGAAAGGTCTCATTTGACTTTGAAGGATTATCTTAAACATTTTATTAACGACAAACAGACAGATTGGGATGAGTTTATAAGTTTTGCTATGATGGCATATAATACTCACGTCCACAAATCAACTGGGCATACACCGTATGAGGTTCTATTCGGTAGTAAACCGTACCTGCCCAATAGCATAACTCGGGAACCCTCGTTGAATTACTCATACGATGATTACGTAATTAATTTAAAGCAAAAATTAAATCATACACAAAAGGTAGCAAGAGATAACATGATCCAATCTAAGTTAAAATCGAAATCTTATTATGATAATAAAATCATTACTCATTCGTATAAAATTAATGATATGGTATATATTTTGAATAAGCAACATAAGACAGGATTGAATAAGAAGCTTTGTTCAAATTTTAAGGGTCCTTATAAAATAACCAAAATTAATTCCAATAATTCCGTCCAAATATTAAAGAATGGAAAACTAGTGACGTATCACACTAATTTGCTGAAACCGTCTGTTTCAGGCGATCAAGATGACTGACCGGCACTATTTCCTAGTCATCATATTCGTAATCTTTACTTTAGTTATTCCTACTCATTTCCTGGGAACTACCCAACTCTACTACAAAATCTTCCGGCTAGGAAATCATGTAGGGTTATATTATAATCAGTTAGGCAGGACACAGTTAACTAATTCAAAATATACCTTATTAACGTACGTTGATCTTGCCACAGCCAATCAACAATATGATCAATTGCTTAAGTCTTATACTAAATCTTTAAATATGTGCACATGGAAGCCGAATCAACCTGTAAGCGATGTCAATGCATATTTCTGTCAGAATTCTTTCCAAACTATAAATTCACGCATCTCAGCGATTAAGGACAAAGCCCAAATCATAAATTTCATGTCAGCTAGTAAATTGAATTCAGGGAACAATATCTCTAAGAGGGGATTATTTGATGGCACATCTTATGTTTTACATTGGCTATTCGGTACTCCTGACGCCAAAGATGCCAAATTCTATAAAGAAGCAATCGAATCAGTTATCCATGACAATAGGAATGTACAGTTGCTAATGAAGCAGCAAATTGCCGTAATAACTAATACGATTCAAAACTTTAATGTATCTATTCAAGGTCTTAAAGCCGACGAAGACAAGCTCAATAGTAATATAAAGCTATTCAATGAATTTTCAAGCTCGACCTCCAACCTATTGAATGATCTTTACGTACGACATATTATCTCGGAGCAAATATTCCTATTATCTCAAATGACTTTAAACCTCGATAATTATTATAGTCTCCTAATCTCGTCTGTAACATTGGCGAGAAATGAAATATTACACCCACAAATACTATCTTCACAAGATCTTTTTAACGAATTAAATAATATTACTTTGCAAAGTGGACAGCAGTGGCCTATACCATTAACGCATTCTAACATGTACAAATATAGTAAATTAAGTAAGTTAGATGTCACACACGTTAACAACAAATTGGTTTTCGTTATTAGAATTCCGTTAGTTGATGAGTTGCCTTATGATCTATACGAAACATTACCTCTTCCTGTTCCTCATAATCAACCCAATATTTATTCTTACATTGAACCTAATTTCCCCTACATCCTATTGAGTACAGACAAGGTGTATTATGCACAGCTTCGAAGTTTGGATAAATGTACCAAAGTCAATGGACAGGAACGCATCTGTCTTGTCAATTATATACAAACAACATCTGGTCAACCACCCTGTGAAGCAATTCTGCTTACATCTACTATTCGAAGAATACCGACGTCCTGTAACACTCGCACAGTCCAGGCTGATTTTGAGACGTGGCATTACCTTGAAAATAATGAATGGTTATTCGCTATTAGTCAACCGCTGGAACTAACGCTCTCGTGTTCATCAACACACATCGAGGACATCGAGTTAAAAGCTACCGGCATCATTCGGATTGAACCGCAATGCAAGGGTTATACACAGATCGTCATCCTGGAGCCAACACAAGATACCACAACAAATCGCAGTCATAAATCCATACCATATGATATCGTGGAAGACGATTGTTGTTCTACGGACTTTAAGAATTCTACCATTATACCGGTACGATTAGCACCGATTAAAGCCACCAGCATGAAAGTCGAAGAATTTAAATACAGCAATCACAAACTAATGCAGTTAGATACATTACTGCAGGAACAAATGGATAAACCAATCGTTGTTCAGCAGAATCACTGGTATACCATCGCCTTAAGCGTAATAGTATCCATAATCGGTATGATAATCACCGTCAACATCTTACGCTGGTGTGGTTTATCCCGATTAATCAACAAATATCTCTGCTTCATGAGGGAGGGAAGGACAACAAGCGATAGTTGTTGTTTTAAAATCATCAACACTAACATCAACGCCACACCTGGCACGAGAATGCAGCTATCACAGATTTCGGAAGAAGAAGAGGAATTTTACCCCCAATCAATCCATCTGGTTGAGGACCGCAGCCGAAGCAGTACTCCTACCAGGTCCATCGAACATCACGGATTAAGGAAATCTACGCCACGTGCACCTTCTGTGAATATGGACTGAAAGTGTTAAAGTGATTTTTTTTTAACGAAAATGTGTTTGTGTATTAAAACTTTATAAACTCTGTATGCGTTGAATAGCGTTGTCAGGAACCAGACGATATTTGTTGCAGACATTTTACATTAGTACTTTACTTCTTATCACTTTATTATTCGCATATTATTTTATTTTATTATTCTATTTTATTACTCATGTGTTGTATTATTTTTATCACACATACTCTATTATTCGATTTTATTATTCGTATTTTATTATTTACCTACATGTTATTACATTTTATTATTTGTGTTTAATTAATCATATATCATTCTATTTTGTTATTAGTATTCTATTATTTGTATTAATCATATTACCACTTCTATACATATGTATTAGTATTTCTACGTATTATAACATATTCTATATCGATAGCTAGATAATTCATAGAAACAGTTCAAAGATAGGAATCAAATAGAATTAATTTACTTTAAGAACCGTAAATTAATCTTAAGGAGGGAGGTGTTAGATACCTACTTCGCGACCTTCTCTTTTCCTACACATCTGGTTATCGTCACCCTCTAGGACCCTTAGTCCCTTCCGAGCGAACGTGACTTTACCGTAAACAAGCGGATTAGACCGTGGGTCTAAGGCCCCCTTCCAAAGTGAAAGCTGACGTCTCAGTCACAACCAAACTTTCCTAAAACCACCTCTTCTTCCCTTACTCAATGACCAATCCTAGCTCCATTTTCCACACCCTCGCAATAGAACCTACCAATAGGATTCTCCGATTTGTCCACGTTCCTTTCCTCTGTACGTCTTTAGCATCAGATCTCTCCTGTACATCGAACCAGCAACTTGTTCAAACTTACTTATAATAAAGGACATTTTTATATAAGTATTTATATTTGCATTCTCCCGGGTTCACGACAGTATCTTGGTCTTTGGTGAATGACAGTAAGTCGTAGTACCACAGTGATGACACATACACGTCATCGGCCCCCTTCCCAGACCGTTTGGATGCCTCTACTTTTCTGAATTCTTTCCTGAATGACCCACGGAGCTTTTGAATCTTCTTACTAACAAAATCTTTGTCTGCATGAGGAAATATCGGCTTGCAATATGCAATAAGTTCGTCGTAACACTTTTTCTTTAAATTACGATTTAAATAATCATCCGATTTCACTTTCCACAGAGAAGGCATTCGTCTATACAAAGTAAGGAGCCCCGTCACTGTTTTGTGACACCACTTTGTATCGTCAGACATAATTTTCACAATTATCACCCAGTACGTCACTAAACTAGCCGAAGTATGCGAACACGTATTGACACCACGACTTTTCGTAGGATTCTGCCTTTCCTCCGTGTTTTCACTTAAAACGTAAGCATTGGTTCCTCCCTCCGTAGGTCAAATTCTGAATGGAGGTGGTTATGGCAAAATATAATTGGTTAAGATGTGACAAAAGGGGCTGATTTGAGCCCAGGAGGACATGCAAAACGCTTTCGTCCTTCTTCCCGAACGACGGTCTGGTAATAAAAATCAGGGGTTGTAAATACGTCTTTAGTTTATGTTTGGCGGCCAGATGTGGAAGCTCCGCGAGGTATTTCCTTATTTGACCACTGTCTTGGGATTCCCAATGTTTAGCCCAGCAATAAAGACGTCGAGGGCTGAAGCCCATCAGTGACGGCGGAGAGTCCCAGCAGTATGGCAATTAGAATTGCCAAGTGTTCGCCAGGCGCAGGATATAAACTTAAATATACCGAGTCTTAAGAGTCATGCGTAAAAAGGATGAATATGTAGGCGTATGAGCGTGGTAATTAGAATATCTTGTTTTCAGACATTGCTAAACTAAATTCAGTTTTATTATAAGTATGTAGAAATATACGTGGTTCCACTGAATACACGCGATTACTCGCGACGAGGGCCAATACACTTCGTGGAGGGACCCGGGAACAGGTAGTTCGCGCGGGGTCCCGTCTACGCCGTGCACCCTTCAAATTACAGACGGATCCCTTATCGCTCGAGTATACACGCTTTTCTTCCTGTGTCTTGTCTCCGCGAGGCGTATGTATTGATTAGTGATGGGCGTGATACCAGTCTTTTCTCATGAGTTTTAAGCAATACAAATCATAAAAGGAGTAGGGGAGAGTGGGGTAATCACGCACAGAGTGCTAAATATCGCAGAAATCGCACAGAAAGCGCGATTTCAATGGTCAATTCATAAAAAACGTTCCTACAACCCATACCTAATGTATTTTTCAAACTCCTCTTCTTGTGCGTTAGAAACAATTGTAATCGGTCGGAATATCGAAAAAATATAGTAAAGGCCATTTATATACTTTTTTTCTGAGCCTGTACTGAAAATCCAAAAATCCCTTTTGTACATTTAAATAAGTTTTATACATGCGGAAAATTTCATCAAAATCGGTTAACGTTGCTCTGAGCTACAACGCGCTTAAAGATATGTTCGGCATTACCCCACGACATTAAAAAATAAAAAGGAATTTATTTCAGGGGTTAAAATCATGATTCAAGCCACGCCTTGGTCACAAAATGTTGGTAAAAAAGTGCTTTATTTCAACTTAAAAAAATCCCAATTGTATCATTAATTCAACAGTAATTACATGCAATTGAAAATGGAGAAAATATTACTTGAAACATGATGAAAATAATAAATTGTGTTTATTTTGACTAGCATGAGCGTTCTGTATTTATTACTTTCTGCCTGGCGTTGGATACGCCCTAAACTATTAGCTAGTGGAGAGGAAACAACAGTTTTTATTTATTAAAACCCTGTAACTATCGCGTTCGGGATTACTCCGCGTTCGTGATTACCCCACTCTCCCCTAGGCATTCCGTAGTCCGAACGATGACCAGAACGAGCAAAGAACCTTGCTGATTGGCCAAATTTTCCTTGGAGAGGTGGGACCTTCTCTCTGTGAGTTCGACGGTGTAGGAGGAACCCTCCTCCCCCTCTTTGCAACGTAGAGGGTGAAAATTAGACATCTGCTTACCAAAAATAACCAGATGGATCGCCCAGAGTCTCGACACGGTCGCGGTTTATAACCGTATTGTTCCGCGGGTCAGCGGTGGAACCCGTCGATGGAGCAATATACTCATCAACTCAGAGCGAAGAAAGTCTTAATCCTGAAAAAGGGCACGATGTCGATTGCCCCTTTTCGACATCTGGCAGACAAATGCTTCCCGACAAAACCTTCGGAAACCAGCAATTGCCTAGTTGTAAACGTCAGGGGCCCCTACGCTGGACAGCGCTGTTATAAACGAATGAATGAATTTTTCATATAATTTTTAAATAGGTTGTAGCGGCTTGCGCGCTGGTTCGCTTTCTCCGTGAAAGGGGCGAGATGTACCTTTTCTAGCCTCGGTACGCGTGGGTTTTCCCCCGTGGGCCTGGGGTGAGTCAGGCTATGTCGTGTACGCATCGGGCAGCCAGGCTCGCCCAGGTCAGGGTTTTTCCAGCGGGCGGACGCGTCTTTCCCGCCGAAATTTGCCGCGCGTTTTCGGTGTTGCTTGGGAGACGCGTCCCTCTGAGAGGGCTGTATAAATAGCCCTCCAGAGGTGACGCGCACACTCACTCACTCGTTCGTACCAGCCCTTAGAGGTAACGTCTCGCGTTCGTGATACTGTACCCGCGTATATTTTACACTCCCGACTATACTATCTGTAAGATACCTTCAAATATATATAAAAAGAGCGTTGTGTTTAAGAAGGACTATAATTTCCTTAAACTCCCTCAAGGTACAAAAATTAGTCCATTGGTACGTTTATTACGGTTACTTTCCTTATATTTATTCTCTTTTTATTAGGTTCTTTGCTCGTTCTGGTCATCGTTCGGACCACGGAATGCCTACCCCTTTCATGATTTGTATTGTTTGTGTAATAGTAGTCCGATTTGCACGATATTTGTGATAATTTTAATTGGGAGAACGCCAGGAATCCATTAGTGTTACTTTCATATCGATACGACGAAGAATAAAGAATTTCTTAATACGCTGTGATGAATATTTCACCCTCCACTTTGGGTCCCCGGCCTCGATTCGCTACGGTCGGCCGAGGATTCATAATACCTGTTTCAGAAAAATTGTATATTTTATTCTTTATCGTATCGATATGGAAGTGATACCGATGGATTTCTCATGTTTTTCAAATGAAAATTATGCCTACCAACTTTCATATAAATCGAACTATTTTTAACGAAGTTATGGAAATCAATTTATTATGAAGATTCCTTAATTACAATCCGATTTGTGTCGTTTTTGGACCATTTTCATCGGAAAAACATAAGGAAACGATTCACGTTACTTTCGCCAAGATCCGGTGAGAAATGTAGAATTTTTTATTCGCCACGTTTTAGGGGGCAACATTTTACGGCCCCCCCTGGTCTCGAGGGTCGAAGTCCTCGAAACCCATCGAGGCACGGCTTATCGACGGCGTTGCCTCTAGAGCCTTGGATCGGCTGCCAGGCTCGTCGCGCGCCTCAGGATTTCTGCACTGTCAGAAATCCTGAGGCGCGCAACGAGCCTGGTTTTAAATGTCGTTTTGTCCTTTTCCAACTACCTTCTCTGTCTCTTATGTAAACTCTTCTGGAATCGAGGTTGGAGCGCGGACAGGACCGTGGTGTTTCTGTCGCGCGGGCAGGACCGTGGCGCTTTCTTGCGCGCCACGCAAGAGCGTGGGTGAAAAATTTAACCTGCATCACGCGCAAGCAGAAGACTACCCCCTTTCTTCAAAACATCTTGCATATTACACCTCTTCAGCATTTATCTTACATATAACATCACTTGCATACCTATGTGTATTTATTGTCTATCCATATTAATTTTTATATTAAAACAAACAATAACATGGTCATTATTGCCGTCAATAGTAATAATTATGATCGTCACAACGGTGAATGTGTTAACTGCAATTTCATTTGCCAACGCATTGCCGGGGAAACATTTGGACATTTTTTGATGTACCCTTGTAAAATTTTACAGTCGTTATAACTGAGTCATAAACCATTTCCAGAATTTATAGCACCTTTAGGTCAACCAAATGTAGCTTCCTAAAAACAGATGTTTCAGTGTACCCTACAGTAACAGCATTTATGATATTTTCTATAAGCCAGGTATATCGAGGAATTTGTATACTTTTCGCGACCGTGTCTTGCCGATCGTTTCGCAGATCGATGGTATACATCGAACAGGTAGTGCACAATACACCACTGCGGTGGATCGTGTAAAAAGCATGTTGAGTCGACGTAGAAATGGGAGACCGAACTAGCTGTCTCTAAGTAGTGACGGGTACGACCCTCTGGCCCGCGCGAAGGAGCGCCACGATCCGGCTTCACGTACCTTTCCGCGTGCCGGACCGCGCGCAAGACCGACCGTGTAAAGGGCCCTATTAGGCCCCTTTACACGGACGTTCCAACTACGTTTACAACTACTTGTTCGATGTATATCATCGATCTGCGAAACGATCGGCAAGACACGATCGCGATATACGTTCGCGAAAAGTATCTCAAATTCCTCTATATACCAGGCTTATAGAGGATATCATAAATGCTGTTACTGTAGGGTACACTGAAACATCTGTTTTTAGGAAGCTACATTTGGTTGACCTGAAGGTGCTATAAATTCTGGAAATGGTTTATGACTCAGTTATAACGACTGTAAAATTTTACAAGGGTACTTTAAAAAATGTCCAAATGTTTCCCCGGCAATGAGATGGCAAATGAAATTGCAGTTAACACATTCACTGTTGTGACGATCATAATTATTACTATCAACGGCAATAATTACCATGTCACTGCTTGTTTTAATATAAAAACTAATATTGATAGACAATAAATACATATAGGTATGCAAGTGATGTTATATCTAAGATAAATGATGAAGAGATGTAATATGCAAGATGTCTTGAAGAAGAGGGGTAGTCTCCTGATTGCTCGTGATGCAGGTCAAATTTTTCACCCACGCTCTTGCGTGGCACGCAGCAAGAAAGCATCACAGTCCTTCCCGCGCGCCAGCAAGCGCCACGCTCCTGCCCGCGCGCAAACGTCGAATCCAGAAGAGTTTGCATAAGAGACAGAAAAGGTAGTTAGAAAAGGAGAAAACGATACTTGAAACCAGGCTCGTCGCGCGCCTCAGGATTTCCGACAGTGCGGACAAGTCTGAGGCGCGCGACGAGCCTGGCAGCCGATCCTGACAGCCGTGCCTCGATGGGTTTCGAGGACTTCGACCCTCGAGACCAGGGGGGCCGTACCATGTTGCCCCCTAAGACGTGGCGAATCAAAAATTCTACATTTCGCACCGGATCTTGGCGAAAGTGACGTGGATCGTTTCCTTATGTTTTTCCGATGAAAATGGTCCAAAAACGACACAAATCGGATTGTAATTAAGGAATCTTCATAATAAATTGATTTCCATAACTTCGTTAAAAATAGTCCGATTTTCATGAAATTTGGTATAATTTTCATTTGAAAAACGTAAAGAATCCATCGGTATCACTTCCATATCGATACGATAAAGAATAAAGTATACAGTTTTTCTGAAACAGGTATGAATCCTTAGCCGACCGCAGCGAAATATTCGTTAGAGTTATTAAAAAATTCCAATCTTTTTTTTTATTTGAAATAATGTGGCCATATAATCATAACATATATTCGGCAGCGGTGATGTATGTGTTACAGTAAAAGCGTGAATTTAGTAAATGTACACAGTTTCCACCAGTTTCTAGTCAATGTATGCCTAAAATGCATATAATCTAACCTACACTCGTCCAAAAATACATACATTGACTGTATCACGCTTTTGCTGTGGCACATGTATCCAGCTAACACTTCAGTTTTGCTATGATTCCACGTTGGCAGTCCTCCCGAGTAGGCGCCATCTCCTATCCACTAGCTCAACTAAATGTGTCACGTGACTTGTTCTGTATTATCGCCAATATGGCGGAACTCGTATTTGGGAATTCAATCACGAGCTGACGCTTTTCGTCCTTATATGAGCAGATTTTGAACTGGGTGTGGTCTCATTCGAAAGAAGAAGGTTCAGTGCAGGGCCCTCTGGTCATCGTTTGAGTCACAAAACTCTTTTAGTGACCTAAGAATACTTGGATTCATGCGGGTGTATTCTGTCAACTTTTGCTCTACTTTGAACACTCGTATTATTAAATATCAACACAATTTCGTCGAACCATGACCAGAGCGCCCTGCACTGAACCTTCCTCTTTCGAATGAGACCTCGTGCAGCCCAAAATTTGCTCATATAAGGACGAAAAGCGTTCGGGCCAAATTATGTCGGTATACAGAGCGCTGCATTACCCGTGTCTACCCCCTTAATGCTAACGAATACCTTTTTAGCTGCACTTATTGCTGCAGTGTAATGTTTGTGGAGGCAAGATTTTGCTTGTGGGGTTGCTTTTACATATAGTGTAGTTGGCGCGGTACTGCTACATACTTTGACCGTTATTGCGTTTAGATGGGAAGGGGAGAGGAGGAGAGAAGAGGGAAGAAGTTTGTCACGGGCATAGCCGCTGATGAGCTGTTTTTTGTGGTAGGTACTAGCTGTTTATGTTATATATGTGCTGGGATGGGGTAGGTACATATTTTGCATTGTATGCTTAATTTCTTCGTAGCAGCTATTATGCTCATAGGGGATGCTTATAACTATTGAGACGAACGATGCCTTAGAGCTACTTGAAATATATACATATGTACATGTGGTTAGGTATCATGCGGAATACCGGATGACGTGGTATGCGAGGGGTAACTTATTGCTATTTAATTATATATACATGAATGATCGCTACTTACATTATTAGCCTCCTAAGGGTACCTACGATATGCTATTTTAACGCTGGTTTGGAGGTACTGGGAGTTAAAAGTATATACCGAGAGTAGATAGATATTTGTATGTATCTATTAGTGTAACCACCAATATTTGTCGAATGTTCTGGGTTTATCATTCCGGTCTTGGTTAGAAAGCGGATGTATAAATCGCAGTTCAGGGTTGCCGCAATCAATATTCACATCATAAGGTATAGCTTTATTACGATTCTTTCTGTTATAGTGATATATAATGGGTAAGTTTTGTTTGTTTTGGATTAGCCCTGAGCCGTCTAGATCCGGGAATGCTTCTGGGGGGATATATCCAGTTTTTAATGTTTTATTGAAGTACAGGGGGTTGGGTTACGTCACACTAAAAATTTGGCTATTTGAGTCTATTTTATGAATATTTGCCCAGTGGTTCATTTTTGTAAGAATATGTCTATATGGATAATGGTTTTTGCTTCATTATATAATCTCACGTTACTGTATCTTTTGGTATAATTAGATTCGGGTGTACGGTACTTGTTAGTGCAGGCTCTTATAGATTTCCGCTCAAATAGTCTAAATTTTTCCATTGTGCTGGCACTTGTATGTATGTATGTATGGGTTTATTGTCCCCCTTGGGGTTACAAGTTTCTACAATTATCTCTTACACCTTACCGCCCAGCCCCACCCTTACATTCTGCCTTATTCTCTACCTTATTCTATTCCATATTTCTACTCTTAATCTTTAGAGGGCCGGAATTTTTTCATTGAAATTGTAAATTTTATTTACTTAAAATTTATGCATATATACCACCAAAATGGCCGGCAAAGTATACAAGTTCTTAGGTGGCCACTATAGTGGCCAGCCCGGCCGCGAACGGTATGGCATATACTGGAATTTTTAAAATTTGAACTTTAATGTTTCTAAGGGTTTTTGATGTCGCTAATCACGATTCTTAGCTCAGAGTATCGAAATTTATAAACAAACCTAAATGAATAACAGCAGTTACATTGATATATTATTCTTTCCTTTGGCGTTACCCAGGGCTAACGACGTGGACGTAAAACGTTTTGTAGCTCTTTTTTTGCTTTTGGGACTTTTTGTGTTATTTTTGGATTTGTTTTTTTTTAGTTTTCTGATTTTACAATAATGCATGTGCATTAGTGAGTTGTACGACTGCAGCTCGCATAATAAATAGTAAAATCAGAAAACTAAAAAAAAAACAAATCCAAAAATAACACAAAAAACCGCAAAAACAAAAAAGAGCTACAAAACTTTCTACGTCCACGTCGTTAGCCCTGGGTAATACCAAAGGAAAGAATAATATAAAAATTAAACTGCTGTTATTCATTTAGGCTTGTTTAGGTTGGCAACACTGTTTGTGCGTAAAATTTCGATACGCTGACCATAGAATCGTGATTACCGATATCAAGAACCCTTAGAAACAATTTCAAATTTAATCATTTTCAGTGACCACTATAGTGGCCAGCCCGGCCCTCTAAAGGTTAAATCTACTCGCTATTTACAATTTATACACCTTTCTCCTCCTCTACACATATCCTTCCGCTCTTTCCGCGATCGTGTTCGAGAGAGAGAGAGAGAGAGAATCCGCCTTTCCGCTCTTACCCTAGTTTCCCCCATCCCCTCTCTACCTTTTACTTTCTACCCTTCACCCTCTACGCAGTAGACTTCCGTTTCCCCTTTCTCCCCACACTTCTTTCCTCGTCTCTTACTTTCCTCTCCTGCACTCACTCCTTCTTCTCTCTTGCCCCTCTCCCCATCTTCTCTCCTTTCACTCCCACTCACCCTCACCTCTCTCCCAATTTCTCCTGATCTCAATCTCTCAATCTCTCTCATCCACCCCTCCCCCTTTCCCTCTCCCCCAGAATCCTTCCCACATTCTCTTGCCATTCCCCGCCCTCCTCCTCCTCCCCTCTCCTGCACCGCACCCACACATGCTCCCACGTTTCTTCTTCCTCCCGCACATTCTGCATTCCCTGCTCTCTTCTGTTTCCCAGTACCTCCCTTCTCGTATTTCATTCCCTAGCCTGAATCTTATTACTCTTCTCCACCTGCTTTCCCCTAGCCTTTTTTCAGGTATCCCGGCACCCCCTCCCCCTTCACCATCTTATACCACCTATTCACCCTTGATTCCTGTATCCTCTCCCACCTCTCGCCCCTCTGCTGCTCACTGTCCCTTCTCTCTACCTCCTCTCACTCCGTGTGCCCACCTACTCCCAACCTGCACATGAATCCTTTCCTTTCCTTCTCCCATCCCGACCTCTCCCTATCCGCCAGTTCCCTCGCTGCCATTTCCTCCCAACACCACCTTGCCAATTCTCCTGCCCTTCCCTCTCTCAGCTTCTCCTCGAACTTCCATGCCCTTTTCCCTAACCTTGTCCTCCATTTCTCCCTCACCATATAACCTGGCGTCTTCCCATCTACCCCCATCGTCTATCTTATGCCCTTTTCCTGTACCTTTTTCACTCCTTCCCTTTCTTTCCACCCCTAAATTTCCCCTCCGAACCCTATTACCGGCCATACCAGCATATCCATCAATTTCACCCTCCTAGCACAGTCGTCCTTAAACCTCCTATTCCCCACACCTGTCTGATAACCGCAGCTGCCTTTCTTACCCTTTCTCTCACTTGCGCTTCCTGCCCTCCGTTTCTCTGCACTACATACTATTAATAAATATGATAAGGTTAATAAATATTTTATTCACTGCATTTGATACTTCTATTTCTATCTTCTTCTTATTTATTCTCTCTTTGTAACTGATGGCATACTTGTAACTCGATATATGTTCTCTAATATTTCTTTTCTTTACTTCGCTTGTTCTCTTCTATACAGTCCTTTTATAACTCTCCTTTTCTTCACGCTCTCCACCTCTCTCTTACTCGACTATGCGCACGCGCACTGCCGCACACTCTATACATATGCCTTACAATGTATCATATATAATTATACATATCTTAACACATACCCTAGGTATTTCATTTCCTCACCTCTTCCACTCTAGCCCCCTTCCAATACCACCTTGCCCTCTTCATCCCCCCTCCCCCTTTCCTAAACCGCATCACCTTCGTTTTCTCCACATTCAACTCCATTTTCTTCCTTTCCAAATACCCTTCCAACCCCGAAATCATCTCCCTCATCCCCTCTTCATCCTCCGCCATCAACACCATGTTGTCCGCATACGCTAGAGTGTAAACCTTATTTCCACCTATCCTCACCCCTCCCCATCCTCTCCTCCTGAACACCTCCTCTACATCCGCCACCACAAAGTTAAATAACATTGGGCTCAGGGGGCACCCTTGCCTTTCACCCTTAGCCGTCCAAAAGGCCTCTCCTACCTCTTTCCCCACCCTCACTCTGCTTTTCGTCTCCCTATACACCTCTTCTATCCTTTCTCTCAGTCCTTCCCTAATCCCCCTTTCTTTCATCGCCTCCCCTAACACCCGCCTGTCCACCGAATCAAACGCGGCTTTCAGGTCGACAAACATCGCCACCATTTTTCCTCCCTTCTTTGCCAATTGCTTATTAACTACGTAATTCAGCACGTATATGTTGTCCACCACTCCCATTCCCTTCCTGAACCCCGTTTGATTCGGTGGCAGCATCTTCTTCTCCTCCATTTCACTCCTGAGCCTCTCCCCCAGAATCCCTGTATACACTTTGAACATCGTCGGCATTAGTGTTACCCCTCTGTACTCTTTCACCTTTACCCCCAGCCCCTTTTTCACTATTGGCACTATTATGCCCTCCTTCCACTTTTCCGGCCATCGCTCCCCCCTCCACACTTAATTACATATCTCCCTGACCCAGACTCCTACTTCTCCCCCCCCCCGTACCTCCACACCACATTGGGCAGCTCGTCTATTCCCACTGCCTTTCCGTCCTTCAGCTTTGCTATCAACCTCCTCACCTCCTCTCTAGTGATCTCTCCCTCCTCTAGTCCCCCCCCCCCCTCTGCCTCTTTTTACCCCCCTTACCACTTTCCATTCCACTTCGCCCAGCCCTCCCATAAAAAACTCCGTCCACCTTTCCATCGGAATTTCCTCATCAACCTTCACCCTTTTTCTCCTTTCCTTATTTACTATTGCCCAGACCTCCCCTTCTGTTTTCGCCCTCTCTGCCTCTCACTCCCATCTCTCGCTTTCCTCCTCTTTCTTCCTTTTGCACATCTCCTTGTACTCCCACTTACTCACCTCGTACTCCCGCCTGCTTCCTCCCCCCTCCTCCATCTCCTCATTCCCCTCCTCACCTTACTCTACTTCACCTCACACTCCTCATCCCACCAGCTCCCCCCTTCTTCCTCCTGTCTTCCCCCTCCTTTCCCTGTCGCTGATAGCCTTTTTATCTTTTCCCCACCTTTCCGCATTTCTTCCTCAGCCTCTCCTCCCCCCACTCTCAACCCCTCGATGCCCTCCCTGAACTTCCCCCTTCCCTGCTCCGTCCAGTCCCTCTTCCTGTTTCCTCCTCTCCTCCCCTCTTTCCCCCTCCTCTCTTCCTTCCCCCTTAGTTCCACTACCAGCGGCTGGTGGTCCGAGTCTACGTGGTCCCCTACCTCCATCCTCCTCACCCACCCCCTTGTCCCCTCATCCCCAGCACATAGTCTATTACTGTTTCTCTTCCTGCCCCTCCTGTATAAGTGAATTCCCCTTCCTCATCTCCTTCCATGATACCATTAAGTATCCCCCACCCCGTCTCCTCTATTATTTCCTACAATTTCCTTCCATCTCCATTGACTGTCTTATCCTTCGACCTCCTGCCCTCAAGACCTTCCTCTTCCCCTCCCCCTACCCTCCCCCTACCCTCCCCCTACCCTCCCCCTACCCTCCCCCTTTTTCCCCTCCTATTAGCACTTCTCTTCCCTCTTCCCTATCTTCCATCCATCTCCTCAGATTCTCCCCCTTGCCTTCTATCCCCCCACTCATGTATCCCCCACTATCCTCCACTTGACCCTTCCCAGCACTACTTTCACCGTCATGAATCCCTCGATCTCTTCCTCTTGCGCTTTCCCCTCCTTCTCTATGCCTTTCCTTACCCCGACTACCATTCCTCCCTCTGCCATCCCCATCTTGTTCTTTTTCTTTGCCAGCTGCGCCTCCCATCTGTCTTCCCCTGGCAACCTGTGTCAAATTCTCCCCCATCCCGTTTCGTCAATCCACGTCTCCACCATCACCACCACATCCCATTCCCTGACACTTTTCCAAAACCCCCTATCCTTTCTTTCTAACCCTGCCACGTTCCAGAAGCACACTTTCCATCCCTCCTGCTCCCGCTCCGCTTCCATCGCTTCCCCTGCACTGACTACCCTGTTCCTTTCCTTACCCCCCTCTCTCCTTCGCCCATATTTCCCCTCCCCCTTCCCCCCTCTCGCACTTCCTCGTAACTAACCAGCGTCTTCCTGTCCTTGTCCCATTTTCACCATTTACCCTCCACCTCTACCTTTCCGTCCCCTACCCATGCATTCTTTCCGTTTCTCCTTTCCTCTTCCACAATCCTCCTTAACTGCCTCTGCATGAGCCTTTCCTTCACCGTCAGGTCGTCCTCTATCCTCTCCCCTCCCACCTTCAGAGCCTTCTTTTGCTCATCACCTCTCTTTTCTGCTCTTTATCCTTCAACTTCACAATTACCATGTCCCCCTTTCCTTCTCTCTCTTTTCCCACTTTGTACACCTCCCCTATCTCTACCTTTGCCCCTATCCTCTCCATTATCTCTTTTTCTCCTGCGCTCTTCCCTTTCCCTCTTCTCCATTCTCCACTCCATTTCCTTCATTCTCTGATTCATTCCTTCCTCCCCTTCCCTTCTCCTCTCCTTTTCTATCTCTTCTATCCTGTTCTCTAATCTTCTTCCTCCCTTTCCCCCCTCCTCTAGTTCCTCTAACTTCTTCCCTAACTCCCCCAGCTTCCCCCATATTCTTTCTCTTTCCTCCCTCCATCTTCTTTCCCCTTCCTTCAATTCGTCCCTCAACTCCTCCATCTCCTTCTTAAGCTTGCTCCTTAATCCCTCTTATCTCTTCCCTCAAATTCTTTCTCATCTTTCTAATCATCTCCCCTATCACCTCCACATCTTCCTTTTCTCCCTTCACCGGCGATCTCTGTACCATCTTGCTACTCCTAAAAATCCCTTCCTCCTCCCCCATCTCCTTCGAGTCCCCTCCCTGATCCCATTCTGCCCTCTTCCTTTTCCACATGTCATCCAGCGCTCCTATACTACCACTTCTTCCCCTTTGCTGTCTCTCCAGGCTTGTCGTTCCCCCCTTCTTTCTCCCCTTTTCTGCCGCTGCTCCACTCGACTCCTTTCTCTCATCAGCCATTTCTCAGCTCTCTGCCTCCTTTTTCCTGCTTTGAGCTTCCTTTACTCTACCCCTTTTCACTTTCTTCCTATGTCTGTTTACTCCCTACCTTATCTACCGTTCTTCCTGTACCTCCGTCTCGCCTCCTAGATGTCTCTCTCTACCCACTCCTTATCCTTATCCTTCCCGCCTTGGTCCTAGTGTTATTGCCTCTCCTAACTTCACTTTCCCAGCCTCCCCTTCCTCCCTATTTCCTCCCTAACTCTCGTCCTTACAAGGGAAGATCCCGATCCCGGAAATTCAAAAAATTCTGAAACTTTGTGGAAATGTAGGGGATTTCCTCCTGATTACAACGCATTTTTTTTTGCTTCCCAAAATCACTCTAAGGGGGTGAAATTAACCCCTGAAATTCGTGTATTTTCCGATTTTGTGTTATAACTCGCGAACTGTAAAAGATATAAAAAAATCTCAAGACGAAAGTTACTTCTTTTAATTAGATCTATCAAATAGTAAAAGTTAAATCAATTGTTTAAACAATTAGAAAAAAGTTATAAACAAAAATATTAATAATGTTTTTTAAAATTCGTTGTTTCGCGTGAAATCTGAATTGGTGGTTTAAATAATTATGAAACAGCATAATCCATTTTTTTTCATACAAGTTCAACCTTTGTTGTATCGCGGAACTGTGCTCCTCGACAATCGAAGAACTTTTGGATCCCATTGTAACGTGCCTTAAGCTGCACAACGAGCAATGTTCTTCTAACGTTTATTAGGAAATAATACGCGACGCGTAGTAAGAAAGTAAGATAATTTATATACTTTTGTCTTTAATTACATATGGGGCAAATATATCCGGTGGAAATAGTGGAGAAAAAGGGGACTGATAGATATAACTTATCCATATTAGAACGTTTTATTTTTAACATAATTATCGAACTTTTCTTTTATTTGCTCACAAGACAGGCGAGATAATGCCGCCGTTTAAGTATAGGTAGATAACTTTGAAAACACTTGTGTGGTGTGATTATTATGAATTATTCTTCATGGTGATGAAACTCTTCAAAAAAATGTTGGGAACATAGATATTGATTACACCACGCACATCGTATGATAGCATAATTACTGCATATATATCAACGAGGTGGATGTATGAAATCTTGTTGTGAAAAAGCGAAATCTACTGGATTTTCAAACTGATTTGGTTTCTCAACAATATATAAACTTTTATACCACGCGTAAGCAAACACATCGTGATACTTTGGTGATGAAAGTTGATTATGAATAAGGGACTGTAATTTAATGACATTATTCCTTGCATTTAGTTGAACATCGTAATTAAACAATAATACAAGGTCGGAAAAATTTCGTACCAAGTTTTTCCATATCCGGAAACCATATACATCAAGCGGTTGTATCATTCCTGTAGTTTTTTTTCGGTATTGTGTATATTTCCACATGTTGATTAGTTCGTATACCGTTTCGTAATGTAGATGGACAGTGATCAGTCCACGAATCCAATAACAAAACACTTCGAGATCCCGCATGTGGTAGATATACGTTTGTTAACCATTCCATAACCAGTTCACCTGTTAACTTTCCAGATGTGGACACCTGTATATATACACCCATAAAAAACTTTAAAAAAGTAAAAAAAATTACGCCAAGTACATGAATTAGCTTTGTAAAAAGAAGTGAGATCCCCAAAACAAAATTTAAAAAAGTAAAATATACGCCAAGTACATGAAAATGTCGAGGACAAAAAATAGTATTATCAAAAATCACAAAAAAAAGAAAATAGTATACATGAAAAAGTTGAGGAAGAAAAAGTGTATTATCAAAAAATAAATATAAAAAAACATAATATAATTGCAATATAAAAAAAGATGTGAAATCAAAATGAGCTGCAAGTACATCACAAAAAAAGAAAATAATATAATTACAATATAAAAAAAAAATATAATTACAATATAAAAAAAGATGTGAAATCAAAATGAGCTGCAAGTACATAAAGGTGCTTTCCAACTGCGCTTAAGATGACACAACTACATATACACAGATTAAATGCTGTGTTATTCCATTACTCATATCGCGGACATTTTAATTAACCCATCAAAAAGAATCCCATTTAAAAACATTGTCGTAAATTAATACCTTTACAAAATTAATGATATACAAAAATTGCGCCAATTATAACAATGACTATTTATACAAAGAAAAACAATGTATTAAATAATATAACACAACAAAAGACAAAAAAAAAATGTCCGCGGCCTGGAAGTCAAATATATTTTGATTTCACATCTTTTTTTATATTGTAATTATATTTTTTTTTTATATTGTAATTATATTATTTTCATTTTTTTGTGATGTACTTGCAGCTCATTTTGATTTCACATCTTTTTTTATATTGCAATTATATTATGTTTTTTTTATATTTATTTTTTGATAATACACTTTTTCTTCCTCAACTTTTTCATGTATACTATTTTCTTTTTTTTGTGATTTTTGATAATACTATTTTTTGTCCTCGACATTTTCATGTACTTGGCGTATATTTTACTTTTTTAAAGTTTTTTTTGGGGATCTCACTTCTTTTTACAAAGCTAATTCATGTACTTGGCGTAATTTTTTTACTTTTTTAAAGTTTTTTATGGGGACCTCACTTCTTTTTACAAAGATAATTCATGTACTTGACGTCATTTTTTTTTTACTTTTTTTGTAGTTTTTTATGGGGATTCAGAATTTCAGCTTCATCTTTTTTACAAATTTTTCACTGTCACGGGTACTAAAAGTAAGGATAAAGTAAGGAAATCACAATAAATTATAAATTCTGATCTATCTTGGTAATAATTTTAAAGAAATAAATTTTTTATTTATTTTATATTTTACATATACATGAAACTGTATTATATATTTATACATATACATGAAAATATACTTATTACATTTGCTCGTGCAGCAGAATTTGTGCGTACATAGTCTGACATAGATCGCACTGCATCATCTTCTGCTTTGATTATCTGTAAATATATATAAAAGCCACATTTTTTTTAGTTATGCAACTTAACGTAGAACTTATTATTTAAAGAAATAGAGTGGCCTTTTGCTATAGTGAGTGTAGAGACTAAATAATGTGTCCAAAGGAGGTTTATTTAAATGCTAATGGTAATAATTGAGCGATAATGAACGAGAAGATCCAATATTTTTAATGCACAATTTATTGGTATTGGAATAAAACTAATTTAGTATGTTTATTGGTGAATTGAAATAATGGGAATCTAAAAAATTGATGAATTAATGAATAGCGTGGCAACTACTGTGGATTTTATTATTATTTAAAGTATTACGAATGTCTCTCACAAAAGATTGAAAAGCATCAAGGGAGATGTGTTTTCAGCGTACTTTCTTCACTAATGTGACTTGCTTTACATTGCAAGCAGTCCACCATAATCTATTTTCTTAATAATTCTTAATGCTATGTCGTTTGACAAATTTTGTAGATTTACCTTATTTGACAAATTTCTAGAAACTTGTGCGAAACAAGATGCTCTGTCTATCTATCTAATCGTCTCCGGACAACCTCCAAGCCTGTGCGTCCCCTTCATTTTTATCCAAGTCCTGTGCGTCCCCTTCATTTCTATAAGCTTTACATAAAAACTCTAAATTAAAAATAATTTGCTGGTATAATAAAAATATCTGTCAATTTGAATGCAATGCAATTTGTTATAATATACATATTTTGTACATGCATGGTACAAATTTCCAGAAACGTATGTGATAGAAGATGCTTCTGTGTCGAACCTTCTCCGGACAACTTCCAAGTCTGCGACTCTGCATAAAAAATCTATTAAAAAATTTTGGCGACCCACCTTGTTAATTGAGACAATAATTCAGTCTCCTATGTAGTGTAAAAACTCGTGACATTTCAAATTTGGACAACTTACCTTATTTGACACTCAGCAGGTTATGATGAATTGACACTTGGTAGGTTATAAAGCGATGACACTTGGTAGGTTATAATTCAATAGTATATACATAGGTATATGTACAATGACGGACGCCTATCCCTGCCGAATGATCCCGAGAGTCGACGAACGAAACATACATACACTAGTTTCTTTTGGCTGAAGGTGTGCGTGTAACGAGTATACGTATTATGTTGACGAAAATTTGGTGAGGAGAAGAACAAAATAATCGTACCGTTTTCGACAGATCCATGAGATGATATTACGATATCTCTATCATGCGTGGACCGATTTTATTGAAATTGGTCTTATTCGAAAGCTTATATGCGGTTTACATCAGAAAAATGCCATTAAATACAGAAAATATTGCAGGCGTGATGAGATATTAATGAAATAAGTTTCAGGTTAGGTTGGAATAGCTGTGCGTCGAGTAAAGATACACGGCAGCGACAGGCATATACAGGGTGTCTTTTCTTTCATGTACTTGGCGTCGAGACGCTACCACGTCTCTAGATTCCACAGTCGAAACAAAGATTGTTGTACACGTGGACCAAAATTACCATCCTTTTCCTGCAGAACAATAAATAGCGGAGAGAGTAGTTTCCCAGAAGCTGATATTGTGGGGAATATGGTATAGCTATGTGTAGTAGCGGATATAGACTGTACGACTGCTGTAACAGTTTTGGTTCCATGTTCAGCTAAAGTACGGCCCGAATGTAATTCTAGATTGAATCCGTTTTCATCAGCATTGAATGTATTGTTTGTTCCGATATCTCGAATACGAGGTTTTACATTATTCACAAAAGTCGAAGCAATTTCATTTAATTGCGCGGTATCTGTACCGTATGATCTGGTAATAAATTTGTTCACTTTTCTTGAAACTATTTTATACGTTCTCTTAAAATTCCAGATGCAATGTCGAGATGTTTTAAAATTTTCCAACCCTGTCTCTTCATTAGCTTGTAAGGCCCATCTTCGAAGGTCCAAATCATGAATAATGGCATGAGTTTCAATCCCGTCAACAAACTTATTATACACATATTCAGAAATTTGTAACAATTTTTCCCGTCGTGTCCCTCCTCTGCTCACCGTTTCTTCCCATCTAATGAAAACAAGGCAATTTTGCATAGATATAAAACAAATAGATACGAAGCAGCATAACATAACAGTACACCGTTTACCACTCACCTATACAATTGTTGTATGGATGAAACTTTTCGAAATTTATGTTTGACAGATTGTAAAGAAAGCCGTCTCTTCTTACCACTCTTCCAAAATTCAACAGCCTTTGTTTTATATTCTAAAGTCACAAAACCTCCTTCTTCTGTTATACACTGCTCTTCTTCGAATTCTATCGGTTCTAAAAGTTCTTCGCGTGTAGGTACATATATATCATCCACAAATTCTACAGAATGTGGTCTAAACGGTTCCAAAAATTCTAATGTAACATCAGCTTCCATTGAAAATGATGTGTCTTCTTGCGATTTAATAAGCATGTCTTTTATTATGTCGTGTAACTCCATTTCTCTATTATTAATAGGCGTCTCATTATTGTTCTTAAGTAAGAATGTTGTCATAAGTAAACGAATTACATTTGCAGGATGTATGGGAACCATTTTCAACACTACACGTTTGTTACACAGAATCAACGTACATTTACTGTTAACACCTATACTTAAACTACAATTAACTAGTATTTCTTATTCTTAATGAGTCTTTACTCTTCAAATGCCTTCGATACTACTGACAATAATGACGAGTCGAAGCATTTATTACTTTTGTCGTCAGGACACACCTATAGAACTAATAATACCTATCTTATACATATAAATATGGCATATGTGTATGTATCTTACTTTATCACGTCTGAGGAAAACATGTTTGGACAGTGAAATGTCTTATTAAAATTGATCACTTGTATTTTCTTTGCAAATAAAGTATCATCCGATAAGAATACGAATATATGTATTCTCATTATTAATGCTCGAGACAACAATAGACATGAGATAATACTTTGATGGGAGACAAAAGTAGGTATATATTCACATCACACAAGTGTTTTCAAAGTATTAATCACCTGCATTGTCTCGCTTGTTTGATGAGCAAATAAGTGAAAAGTCGATAATTATGTTAAAAATAAAAAGTTCTAATAAGGATAAGTTATATCTAACAGTTCCCTTCTTCTCCTCTATTTCCACCTGATATATTTGCCCCATGTGTAATTAAAGACAAAAGTATATAAATTATCTTACTTTCTTACTATGCGTCGCGTATTATTTCCTAATAAACGTTAGAAGAACATTGCTCGTTGTGCAGCTTAAGGCACGTTACAATGGGATCCAAAAGTTCTTCGATTGTCGAGGAGCACGAGTTCCGCGATACAACAAAGGTTGAAATTGTATGAAAAAAAATGGATTATGCTGTTTCATAATTATTTAAACCACCAATTCAGATTTCTCGCGAAACAACGAATTTTAAAAAACATTATTAATATTTTTCTTTATAACTTTTTCTAATTGTTTAAACAATTGATTTAACTTTTACTATTTGATAGATCTAATTAAAAGAAGTAACTTTCGTCTTGAGATTTTTTTCTATCGTTTACAGTTCGCGAGTTATAACACAAAATCGGAAAATACACGAATTTTCAGGGGTTAATTTCATCCCCTTAGAGTGATTTTGGGAAGCAAAAAAAAAATTGCGTTGTGATCAGGAGGAAATTCCCTACATATCCACAGTTTCAGAATTTTTTGAATTTCCGGGTTCGGGATCTTCCCTTGTTAGCCCTCTTCCCACCCTTTGCCCCCTCACTACCACCTCTCACGCACCCTTCCACCGCACCGCACTCTCTCCTGCACTCCTCACACTCACTCTGCACTCTTCACTTTCCACTGCTTTGCGCTCCTTCTCACCACTTTCTCACCGGAAACCGAAGTCCTCCTTTGTGCTGGCACTTAGATTAAACCAAATCGGGCAGCCGTAGGTAAGTATCGGTCGAATTAGTAATTTGTAGAAGAGTATTTGTACATCGCTCTTTAAGTCCTTGGAGTAAAAGAGCTTTTTGTTAAAAAAGAATGCTTTTTGTGCTTTGTCGATTTGAATATTTACATGATGATTAAAATTTAACTTAAAGTATACATATTGTATAGAGAGAACTCAAAATTTGTCGAGAACAGTGCGGTTTATTGAGAAATTGAGAATTGAGGCGATACAATAGCTACGTTTTGATTTCGGCGAATGTTGTCGAGAGACTACTGCTCTGTATAACCGAGCACTCGGGTCGGTCACGAAAGCATGAGTGTGTGAGTGAGTGTATGTGAGGTGTTCTATGGAAGAGTATGTATGTATAATGTCTCGATAAGTAAATAAGAAGTCCATCAGCTGTTAGAGAGTGTTCTGGTTGTCTTGTAGCTGATATTAAAAGGAGAAAGAGAGAGACAGAAAGTTAGAGAAATTGAGATGGATAGAGAGAGAGAGAGAGAGAGATGATTCTGCCGAGACAGAAAGGAAGGAAATGAGAGGAAGTACTGGAGACCAAGAAGGTTCAGGCAGAGGGGCTGACAGGAAGACTGGAGGGGCTAGAAAGGAAGGAAGAGGGCAGGGAAAAAGAGAGAGAAGAAATAATATCACCCTAAGGGGAGAAGATTTACCGCGTAAAGAGACGCCGAAGGATACGGTGGGGTATGTGATAAGGCACGAATTGCAGGTAGAAGCAGAAATCGAGGAAGCATACTGGGTAGGAAGGGGAGAAAAAAGAGGGCTACTGATAGCGAAGTTAAAAAACTGGCAACAGAAAAGAGCAGTAATGCTAAAGAAGAGTACATTGAAAGATAAGAGGCTGTTTATTGACAATGACCTGACGAAAAAGGAAAGGGTGATCCAAAAAGTATTAAAGACATAGCCAAGACCCCAAGGAAAGGGAGAAAGGAGCAAAGGTGAAAGTTGGGTACAGGAAAGTAAAAATCAACGATAAGACCTTTATTTAGAAAGAGGATGGTGGGCTAAAAGAGGTAAATTTTTAGAGTCGGGAAAGTTCTGTGAACCTCTAAATTTTTGGAGGATTGCAGAGCTTACAAGGACAACGAAAACACGACAAAAGGCAGTACCAACACCCATTACCCGCGCGCCTGCGGATGCAGATATGCGGGGAGAGGGGTACACAGATTTGGGAAAGAAAAAATAAGCAGTCCAAGAGAAATAGATACACTTAAAATAGGATACTGGAATGTAGCAGGATTATTCAGCAAAGACAAACAGTTTTGGGATTTCTTAAAAGAACTCGAAGTAATAGGATTAGTAGAAACGTGGACTGAAGAGAAACAATGGGAAGGATTGAAAGATAAATTGCCACAAGAATTCTCATGGAAATGTAAATATGCCACCAGAGAGAGAAAAAAAGGGAGAGCGATAGGCGGAATTATCACAGGTATAAGAAAGGGCATAGGAGAGGCGGAACCGAACGCAGGAACGGAACATATTCAAGAGAGAAGAATCAGGATACAAAATGAAAAATGGAGAGTAATAACAGTGTACAGCAGAGATATGAAGGAGACGAAAGAAGAGCTAGACCAGATAATAGAGGAGAGGGAAGTGGAGAAACTGATAATCGGAGGAGATTTCAATGCGAGAATGGGACAGGAAGGGGGCGATTTTAGAATAGAAGAAAATCATGACGTAAGGTGATCAAAAGATATAGATAAAAACACAGAGGGAAAGTTGTTATTAGAGATGGTGGAGGAAAGAGGATGGAATATTCTGAACGGAAATATGGAGAGAGATGATAAAGGAGAGTATACATACACGAGACCGAGAGGCAGCACGGTAATAGATTATATAATAACAAATGTCGAGGAGAAAGAAGATATCAAGAAATTCACAGTGGAAGAAAGAGTTGAGTCAGACAATATGCCGCTGATAGCAGAACTATACAGGGTGTTCGCGGGAAAAGAAAACAGCCGGCTTCCTCCTAAACTATTGGAGATAAAAATATTTAAAAAAATTGGGAATTGCATGGTTCGAGAGGGCCAATTTATTAGCGCGAACGAATTTTTTTTCGATTATTATTTTTACAGATACGATGGTCAAGTTCGGTTTTTCAAATGGAATTATTTTATTATGAAGATCTGAGTTGATAGTGTGTTCCAAGACAAATTCAATAAGCTATAAAATATACACTTGATTTCCACTGGTTTTTGAGATATTGCGCTTGCAAATTTACTGATTTTCACTGGAAGGAAACCCTCTGGAATAGCAAGGACCGGGGATGGTCTTACTGGCGCCACGGGTGGCACTGCCTGTTGAAATAGATACCTACCTGCCAAAGGTCTACGCCAGGCCCAAAGGCTGGACAATTCTTTTCCGTCAGAAATGCTACTTAGGTAGGTACATCTGTAGTATCGAGAAGCGCATCGTTACTTTTATTTCGCACTTACCTCTACGCTCGGATGGCCGGTTCTTTTGGGTGGGATGCAAGTTCGATTGGTTAAGTTAGGAGGAGTGAAAGTTGCTGGACTAAATTTCAATCATAGGGAGCAGATTGTATCAGAACCATTCGGATTTGCATTCCTCACAAACGGCTGCTCTCTTCAAGACGCCCTCTTCACAGCAATGCCCACCTTGGGTGTTGGTACTGCCTTTTGTCGTGTTTTCGTTGTCCTTGTAAGCTCTGCGATCCTCCAAAAATTTAGAGGTTCACAGAACTTTCCCGACTCTAAAAATTTACCTCTTTTAGCCCACCATCCTCTTTCTAAATAAAGGTCTTATCGTTGATTTTTACTTTCCTGTACCCAACTTTCACCTTTGCCCCTTTCTCCCTTTCCTTGGGGTCTTGGCTATGTCTTTAATATTTTTTTGTATCACCCTTTCCTTTTTCGTCAGGTCATTGTCAATAAACAGCCTCTTATCTTTCAATGTACTCTTCTTTAGCATTACTGCTCTTTTCTGTTGCCAGTTTTTTAACTTCGCTATCAGTAGCCCTCTTTTTTCTCCCCTTCCTACCCAGTATGCTTCCTCGATTTCTGCTTCTACCTGCAATTCGTGCCTTATCACATACCCCACCGTATCCTTCGGCGTCTCTTTACGCGGTAAATCTTCTCCCCTTAGGGTGATATTATTTCTTCTCTCTCTTTTTCCCTGCCCTCTTCCTTCCTTTCTAGCCCCTCCAGTCTTCCTGTCAGCCCCTCTGCCTGAACCTTCTTGGTCTCCAGTACTTCTATCTTTCCTCTCTATCCATCTCAATTTCTCTATCTTTCTGTCTCTCTCTTTCTCCTTTTAATATCAGCTACAAGACAACCAGAACACTCTCTAACAGCTGATGGACTTCTTATTTACTTATCGAGACATTATACATACATACTGTTCCATAGAACACCTCACATACACTCACTCACACACTCATGCTCTCGTGACCGACCCGAGTGCTCGGTTATACAGAGCAGTAGTCCCTCGACAACATTCGCCGAAATCATACGTATCTATTGTATCGCCTCAATTCTCAATTCCTCAATAAACTGCATTGTTCTCAACAAATTTTGAGTTCTCTCTATACACTTTCCTTTTCCCATATCTCATCCCTACTCTTCCACTCGTCCCTCAGATCCTGCATTCCCTGCCTCAGATCTCTATTATCTTTTCTCAACTCTTCCATGTCTTTCTTAACTGCCATCACAGCTTCCATCAATTTGTCTAATTTTGCATTCATTTCTTTTTGCTGCTCTGTCTTCTGGCTGTTTGGCGTTTCTGCTGTTCCTATAACTACCTCAGTTTTCTTCATCGGAGGCGACCTTTCTACTTTTCTCACTTTTAAGAATTCTTCCTCTATTTCCTTTTCGGCCCTTAACCTCTCCTGATCCTCCTCGTCCTCCCGTTTCCTCTTGAATGAGTCCAGTATCGAGCCTTTGCTGTCCGCTCTTCTTCTTCCCAGCTGTTCTGCCAACGATGGTCTTCCCCTTCTTCTCGTTTTGCACTTCCCCACCTTCGCCTGCTCGGGTCATTAGAGTCACCTCTTCTTTACCTACTGCTGTCTCCGCTTTGTCTTCTTACTTCATCCACTCCCGTAGATGTCACTTATCCTTGCCACGTATCTTAGACTTCGTGCACTCGTTTCACACCTTCTCTTCTTCACCTTTTATCACAACCCTTCGACTCTTTATTAACTGTCGATTATAATATCCCCCGGAGCCTTGTCTACTCCCCTCGTTTTCCACCCGACCTCGTATTTTTGTGCGCACTTTTGTCACTCTTTTCGCCTATTTCTTTCTCCTGTCTCCATACACACGTTATTCTCTCGCGCACGTCACATGGTTCCCCCCGCATATAGGTTATATTTTCTGTCATTTCGAGGACAGAAAATTCGCTCCTCGAAGTGACAGAAAATATAACCTAAATAAGAGACTGTACAAATGTATATTACGCGTTGTATTTATACAATATTTCTGATCGAAATTTATAGAAATACGTGCAAATTATGCTTCTATCAAAATGTATTAATAAACGGAATCATACAACATGTTTCTTGAAATTAGTCGTAACATTCAGGCTGTTGTGCTGTGACGCCTGGGGGTCGAGATTCTGGGTACGAATCTCGGGGTGCTCCTGGGCGTCCTTCACTATCGTCGTCCACGGGCTCCGAAGGTTCGGGTGATTGTGCCGGGACGGAAGGATTCGGTTTAGAACCCGGAGGTAGGATATCGTTGCAGGTCGAAGAGTTGGAACTGACCGTAAGGTTTTAACAAGTTTATTTGATCCCGATCTGGCTGACAATGACACTGTGCCTAGTTTGGCATGAGTCTCGAAAAGTCGGGTAATGTTCCCGTAACAAAGCTTTATCAAGTCTGAGCTCGCATTGCTCATACAACGTTCCTATACCGTAATCGGGACGAAGCGGGGACCATCGGGGTCTCCGCCTTTGGCTCGCTTTTGGGTGTTTCACCATGCGCTGATGGGTCTCGGTGCGTTTCCGAGAACCCTTACGCGGTTGTGCCAGATTTCGGTCGTTCGATTGTATCAATCGGAATGTAGGCGGTGTCGACACGCTTAGGTGTCGGCCCGGGCACAACAAGGCCGTTATAGACTTTAAATGTTTCCGATATGATTTAATTTTAATTCCTATCACGCGTAGCGTTACAATCAGTTTCAAGACTTAACCGGTAACGTTGCATGCGACACTAAAATAGTAAGGGGGTCCTAGGACCCCCCATACCGGTGGCAGAAAAATACATTGGTTGATAGGTCTATTCTATACCTCGTCTGTGGTTAAACATGTGCAACAGCGCGCATTGCGCGTCGAACACTTCAAATTTCCTACGGTACGAGGTCCTACGTTGCGCGCCGAACCATAAAAATCAACCCTTGTAATGGTGTTCTGTAGCGCGCATTGCACATGTTCAACCGTACCTTTACCGCAGCTGTAACCACTGAAAAAGACGAGGACATTTGGAACAAGTATGTCGTGACAAAAGCGTTTTGCCACCACAAGTAAAAATTATGGAAGCTGCAAGCGAGCAATTGAATGATTCCTTATGAGACGAAGACGCGAGCGATATATATCAATATAAAAAGTTTTATCCTTTAGAAAATATTGAGGTAAGCTATCAAATAAATAATAATACGCATTTAAATATGAATTTGAATTGTATAAGTACGGTAAAAGCAGATCCTATGTTTATTGACGTAATGATAAATAAGAAAATGCTAAAAATGGAAATCGATACAGGTACGTACGCGACTGTTTTGTCAAAGCAAACTAAAGAAATGTATTTTAAAGATTTAAAGATTAAAGAAACTAATCATTGTTTACGCGGATACGACAATGAAGTATTGCGCCCGATAGGTTTACTAGAAAATATCGATGTAACGTTAAATAATAAAACGATGAAAGTAAGTTGCTTTATATTACCGGGCGTAGGTCCGCCGCTTATAGGACGACAGTGGCTAGTAGAGTTTGGTTATTGGCCTTTAAAAATTAATTCTTTTGAGGCAAAATTTGATAAATTACAAAATTTAAATGTAGTAAACATTAAAGATCAGTTAACTAAAGAATTTAATGAATTATTAACTCAAACGCCAGGAATGTTTAATAAAGGTAGTTTGAAAATTCATCTTAAAGAAAATGCAAAACCTGTCACCTGTAAAAGCTAGGCATGTTCCATACGCAATGAAACATTTAATCGAGAAGAAATTCGAAGATTGATAAAACTTGGACACTTGTTACCAGTAAAAGTAAGCGAATGGGCTACGCCTATTGTGCCCGTAATAAAAAATAATGGCAAAATGCGCATATGCGGAGATTTTAAACTCACCTTAAACCCACAAATTATTATGAGTAAAAATCCGTTACCAAAAATCGAGGATGTATTTGCGGAGTTGCAAGTGTTGTGCCCGAGCCGACATCTGAGCGTGTCGACACCGCGCACATACCAATTGCCACAATCGAGTGGCCGAAATCCGGCACAACCACGTAAGGGATTTCGGAAGCGCACAGAGACCATCAGCATATGGCGAAACACCAAAAAACCAGGTCAAAGGCGGAGACCCCGATGGTCCCCGCTTCGTCCCGACGATAGTATAATAACGATGTACAAGCAACGCGAGGGCAGACTTGATAAAGCTTTGTTACGGGAACACCACCCGACTTTTCGAGATTCATGCCAAACTAGGCACAGTGTCATTGTCACCCAGATCGGGATCAAATAAACTTGTTAAAACCTTACGGTGAGTTCCAACTCTTCGACCTGCAACGATCTCCTACCTTCGGGTTCTAAACCGAATCCTCCCGTCCCGGCACAATCACCCGAACCTTCGGAGCCCGTGGACGACGATAGTGAAGGACGCCCAGGAGCACTCCGAGATTCGTACCCAGAATCTCGACCCCCAGGCGTCACGGCACAACACAAGGGGGACAAAAATTTACCGAATTAGATTTATCGCATGCATTTATGCAAATCCCCGTAGATGAAAAAAGCCAAGATTGTTTAACAATTGTAACGCATTTAGGGTTATTTAAATATCCAAAAATGTCGGAAGGTGTATGTGCAAATCCGAGCGATTTTCTGGCTATAATTGAAAACTGTATTAGTGGCGTAAAAAAATCAATAGCGCATTTAGACAACATTTACGTTACTGGCTCTAATGATAAGGAACATTTAGATAATTTAAGAAAAGTGTGTGAATGTTTGAAAAAATGTGGTATGCGTGTGAACAAAGATAAATGTAACGTAATGCAAGAAAAATTGAACTATTAGGATTTGTAATTGATAAGCACGGATTATATAAAGCTAAATCGAAAGTAAAAGCTATGGTCGAGGCGCTGAGACCAGAAAACAGTAAACAATTAGGTACTTTCTTTATTAGGTCTGGTAAATTTTTACGCACGATTTTGGAAACATCTTTCGGAAAATTTGAAGTCTCTATATGACTGCGCAAATGGAAAAGATTTTGTGTGGACTTCTGAATGCGAAAAATCTTTTAAATGGGTAAAAAGCGAGCTTATCTCACCTCGCGTTCTCGCACATTACGATCAAAAAGAAGAATTAGTTTAAGCGTGTGATGCTGTCACGTCCTGGGTGGTGATGGGGTTAGGACGATGACAATTTCGGGAGTTCTTGCCCCGTCGCCTCCAACGTACCGTCGCGCCCTAAGGCCGGCCGGATTACGCCGCAATGGAGTAAACTGTGCGGGGCAGGTGGATTGGCTTTTTGGGATCGAGGAGGAAAAGAAGAGGTGTGTTTCGTCTTGGGACCGCCAGCCAGACTCATCAGTAGGGCTATAGCTGATGGCCCCTGCCCTAGACACGCACGGGGACACAGAGGATATGATTTGGAAACTTGTATATATACGAATGACATTGATAGTTAGGACTAGCGAGAAAGAATGGAGACCTCTGGTGACGCTCGTTGACACTAAGTCGCGTGGTGGGGTCGGGACGTCACAATGCATCGTCTTATGGTTTATCTGCCATCTTGTCGCACAGATATAAAGACGGTTCGGAAGGGCCAATTGCCATGCCTCCAAAAAAATTCCAAAAAAAGAAGTGCATCGAGCGCGATTGTTTTCGTTTTCAAACGTTTTTACGACTATGTTTTTGGCAAAGAAATAATTTTGTGAACAAACCATAAGCCGTTGTAATTTATTTTCGGAACGAACTCAGGAACTCCATTAACTGCAGCTAGCAGATTGCAACGATGGGTATATTATTTATCCGGTCTTAAATATAAAATCGAGCATGTGAAATCCGAGAATAATGGCAATTGCGACGTATTATCTAGATTAAGTTGCCCGGACTTAGGGATGTTATCGAGCCGACCTCCAAGGCTACCTTGCAGCAAAGGTCAAGTTCAGCATCGAGGGCCCAGGAGGCGGGGAAATATGTGGCGCGGACGTGGCTCAGGGGCGAGTGAAGTTTGCGGCACCAGCTGCCCCCCCCCCCCCCCCTTCCGAAGAAGAGGATCCCAGAAGTGGAACACGTATCCTGGGGGCCGAGGATAGCTCATCTGTTAGCCAGAATGGCCGACCTAATCAGCGGTCTCTCAGCAACGTGTGCGGAATTGGAGCTGGTCGGGGGAGACGACCCTAATTCTGAGGCACGTCATGCAGCACGGGAGGCGGCGAATCGTTGTGCGGAGGCAGCGGCGCTAGTGGCTAAGGCCATAGCGAGCCATTTGACCGAAAGGAGTGTAGTATGTTGGGGGGGGGGGGGGGGTAATACCAACAGTAAGGATGAGGATAGTAATAAGTCCGACAATAACAATAACAACAACAACAACAACAACAACAACAACAAGAGGCTCCTCACTTCCCCTCCGGAAGATAGAGCCGGCACGAAAAAAAGGCTCTACTCCGATGTAGCCGGGGGAGGGGCGGGGGTGGAGAATCCCCCTGTATCCACGCCCGGGCCCCAGCCGGAGAAAGTACTTGAGAAGTTTATGCGTGGTGGTGGCAGCGATCCCATCCAGAAAGAGTGGCAGCACCAGCAGTCGCGCCGCAAGGCTAAGAAGGACCGTCGTGGGAAACGCCAGGAGGAGGCCCTTCAAAAGAAGCAGGTGCCCCGGACGGACGATCCTCACCACCAGCAGCAAGCCCAACTACAGCAGCAGCCGGGGTCTTCGTCGTCGCAACCGACCCTTGAGCAGACCCATAAAACGCAGCAGCATACGCTACAGACCCTACCCCGTCAGCAGCACCAACAGACCTTCCAGCAGGGAGTTCAATCCCAGCCAGCGCAGGCTAAACGCTCGGGCCCCCCGAAGCCAGTGCCAATAAGGAGAAGGCCTGAGGCCGTCCTGGTGAAGGTGCCCCCCTCGTCTATATATATCGAGACGTACAAGCTTCAACTATCCAAGGGCAGGGAGACATTGGCGGGGGTAAAGGGGGTTAAGAAGACGCGCTTGGGTACGTCCTCCTCGAGATGGAGAAGAAGACCAGCGCGGGGGACTTGGTGAAGAAGATTGCAGATAAGCTCGGGAAGGGCCTGGAGTGCACCCCGTTGCACAACCGGAGATCCATCGAATTGAGGGACCTGGACCCGGCAGTAGAGGGCCCCGAAATCCTCCGGGATCTTAGCGGCGTCCTGAAGGTGGACCCGGATCGCCTTACCCTAAAGGCGCTAAGGATGGTACTGGTCGGGACACAAACGGCGGTCGTGGAGGTCTCCACGAATGAAATGAAGAACCTCCTTGAAAGAACGCGGTTTAAGACGGGCCTCACCTGGGCCAGGATCAGGACCTTTCCGAAACTGGGCCGGTGTTTCAGGTGCCACCAATTGGGGCACTTGGCGAAAGATTGCCGAACAGTGGGGGAAGGCACCGAGTTATGTAGGAGGTGTGGGGCCTCGGATCACCTTACTGCGAAACCCCCCAAAATGCGCTATTTGCTCCAAGGAGGGGGCGATAGGTGTTAGAGTTGCGCATGTCACGGCGTCGCTGGCATGCCCTTCAAAGAGGCTGAGAAAGGGGACGGAGCCCCGTGGGTATAAGAGCGGTCAAAACAACCGTGGTTCCAATGGCCCTCAAAATAATCCAAATTAATCTCAACAGATGTAGGCCGGCTCAAGATATGATCGAGCATAACGTATCGCAGCTCAACGTGGATGTGGTGATCATATCAGAACCCTTCCGGCAACTGAACTATTGGTTCACTGATGCGACCGGAGACTTATATGGGTCACAGGATTTAATGGTCACTTCTTCACGTTGGCACGTCTGATAAGTGTGGACGGCATCTCGGCGGTGGTGCTGGAGTGCAGGCTTCTGGTTAGCTGCTACTGTTCCCGCAAGAAAAACTTACACGAATTTGCACCGTACCTCGATGTTTTGGAGGGTATTCTGGTGGAGGCCAGAGCTCCAGGGATGAGGGTCGTCCTTGCGGGAGATTTTATTTATTTATTTATTTATTTATTTATTTATTTACACATGAACGGGCAGATACCCATTTAAACAAAAAGAAGATATGAAGGACCAGAGTAGAGACACATTGTTACAGCAACCAAATACAACATAAGAGACGTCACAAAATAAACAGAAATATAAGAATATAAAAATTATTTATAATATTCTTTTCGACCGTAATAATTAATATATATGATTTCAGCGCACTGGTTCGGTCAATTTAAAACAATAAAAACAAGCTATTTTGCAATTATAATTATATAAGCTTCCGACGTTTCGATCTTGGTTTAGATCATCTTCAGGAAAGTTTAGAACAAATATAAAATAATGCTTTTGCTATTAAAATTGAGTCACAGTCATCTGTCACTACGTGTGACCCGCGAGTCGGTTGGAATAAGACTAACGTATAACGTGAACAAAACATCTGCTTCCAGAAGGTGAAAACAAGGTAGAAACCGTTGACAATTCTAAACATATTTAACCTCCCTGACATTTAAAATTAAAGGATATACCGTTTGTAGTAATCAAGCATTCTTGCTCATATGGTGTATATATACACTCAAAAGGTGTTAACGAGCAAATAAACAATTACATACCAATCAAAAGATATGTATAAAATTAGTTCGATCATATAAAATTCTATGGAGTAAACCATCATAAGACCATTACTTCTTTAGTAATGTTGCGTAATATTTTTGTATTTTAGGTGTTTCATACCTAAGATTTACGCTAGGCTGTTTAATCATGTGAATTGTCTCCAAAAGAATTCTCTGATTTAAATTAGTTTCCTTATCAACAATCTTTACATTGTCAAAATCAAACCTATGATCAAACTAACGAATGCTTGGTTAAAGCAGTATGTTGTAAGGCAGATAAAAATATGTTTCTTTTATGTTCATATACCCGTCTTTCTAAAAGTCTAGATGTTTGCCCGATATAAACTTGATTACAACCCAAGCAAGGAATTGAATATACGATGTTAGAGTGTTTTAAAAGAGGTATTTTGTCTTTAATCAAAGGGAACAATTGTTTCGTGTAAAACGGTAATTTAAAAATAGTGTGAATTCCGGCTTTTCTAAAGATTCTTCTTATGTCATTAGAGATATTATTACAAAACGGTAATACAACGGTGTTCTTCCAACTAATTGGTTCTACTTCATTTTTCCTTAATTCTTTCCGTTTTTCTGTTAACAATGGATGGTAAATTTCAAAAGTACGTTCTTTAATGATAGAAGAAACCATTTCTATAGGATACCCATTACGTTTCAAGGTGTTTTTTAAAAGAAGAAAATTAGCTGGTCGGAATTCAGGATTTGAAAGTAAAATCGCACGATCAATTAGTCCTTTGATTAATCCTTCCTTGTGTTGCATAGGATGTGCAGAAAAGAAGTTAATGTATCTGCCCGACCAACTCGGTTTATGATACCAATTTGTGATAAAATTGTTACTTGATCTAATAACTATTGTGTCAAGAAAGCTAAGACATTAATCCTTTTCAATTTAATGTGTGAATTGAAGTCTAGCATGAAAACCATTAAATATATCAAGTAACGTTTGCAAATTCTCAAGTCTAAGACAAGTAATAATATCGTCCACATATCTTTTGTAAAAAATAAGTTCAAAAGGTACCTTCGAGAGGGAAATCGTCTCTAATCTTTCCATTACTATATTTGCAATTACAGGGGAGATTGGAGACCCCATAGCCGTTCCAAACACTTGTTTGTAATACACTCCATTAAATAAGAAAATGTTTGATTCCAATACAAACTTCACAGCTCGGAGAAAATCGTCTCGATCAATTTTAGTGTGCTTCTTGATTTCATTCCACCGATGATGTAGAACCTGTATCGCTAAATCGACAAAATTCAATATTAAATAGAATTAAACATCTGAATGAGGAAATTCAATTCATCCTCCCGTCACATCTGTTTGAAAGATTTTGTACTCTTGAAAATAAAAAATGCAAAAGATTGTTTAAAATCCATAAAAATAGTTGTATTAAGAAATTCAAAAATTTGATAGAAATCAAAATTAATTCTCCTAACAATGATAGTGGTGGTGTTGTTCCTTTTAAAAATATGACTTTAGATAATGATAACGAAAATTGGCTTAAAAATCTCTCTAAAGTCAAAATTCCAACAATGGTAAAAAAAAGTATTATTATTAGGACCCAAACATGCTCTTTGTGTACAAAAGAATTTTATCACTTCTCCAAAATTTATTTCATCAATAGAGTCAGGTTTATCAAAAATTAATAATGATGACATCCAAACGTCAACTAGAATTAAAATAGTTAATAAAATTTTGAATTACACGACCAATATGACAAAACCCAACAGTATGTTTGTGTCTGAAGCCGAGATTGCTGAAACTAGGCAATTTTTGAAAAGAAATAATAATCTACTAATTTTAAAGTCTGATAAAGGTAACACCACAGTAGTAGTAGATAAAGAGTTTTATATTGCAGAAGTGATAAAATTGTTGAGTGACAAGACCACTTATATAGTTAGTAGATTCGAATATACTTGTACCTTCGAGAGAGAGGCGAATTCCATTATTTCTAATATGTGTAAAAAGAAACAAATAAGTGAACAAGCATGCAAAGTTCTTAAGACGTACAATGCGGTTGTACCCAGAGCTTACGCACTTCCTAAAACACACAAAGAGAGCTTGTCTTGGAGAATAATCGTTTCTTCGATCGGTGGTCCTACTTACAAATTATCTGGCTTTTTGGCCAATATTCTCTCGAAGTTAGTGGGAAAATCTTCGTCTCACACAGTGGACAGTTGGCAAATTTGTAATTAAATCAGAAATCTTCATTTTAATGATGAATCGTTACGTTTGGTATCTTTGGACGTTGGCGTTGTATCACTCTTTACTAACATTCCTGTCGATTTAGCGATACAGATTCTACATCATCGGTGGAATGAAATCAAGAAGCACACTAAAGTTGATCGAGACGATTTTCTCCGAGCTGTGAAGTTTGTATTGGAATCAAACATTTTCTTATTTAATAGAGTGTATTACAAACAAGTGTTTGGACCGGCTATGGGGTCTCCAATCTCCCCTGTAATTGCAAATATAGTAATGGAAAGATTAGAGACGATTTCCCTCTCGAAAGTACCTTTTGAACTTATTTTTTAGAAAAGATATGTGGACGATATTATTACTTGTCTTAGACTTGAGAATTTGCAAACGTTACTTGATATATTTAATGGTTTTCATGCTAGACTTCAATTCACACATGAAATTGAAAAGGATTCATGTCTTAGCTTTCTTGACACAATAGTTATTAGATCAAATAACAATTTTATCACAAATTGGTATCATAAACCGAGTTGGTCGGGCAGATACATTAACTTCTTTTCTGCACATCCTATGCAACACAAGGTAGGATTAATCAAAGGACTAATTGATCGTGCGATTTTACTTTCAAATCCTGAATTCCGACCAGCTAATTTGCTTCTTTTAAAAAACACCTTGAAACGTAATGGGTATCCTATAGAAATGGTTTCTTCTATCATTAAAGAACGTACTTTTGAAATTTACCATCCATTGTTAACAGAAAAACGGAAAGAATTAAGGAAAAATGAAGTAGGACCAATTAGTTGGAAGAACACCGTTGTATTACCGTTTTGTAATAATATCTCTAATGACATAAGAAGAATCTTTAGAAAAGCCGGAATTCACACTATTTTTAAATTACCGTTTTACACGAAACAATTGTTCCCTTTGATTAAAGACAAAATACCTCTTTTAAAACACTCTAACATCGTATATTCAATTCCTTGCTTGGGTTGTAATCAAGTTTATATCGGGCAAACATCTATACTTTTAGAAAGACGGGTATATGAACATAAAAGAAACATATTTTTATCTGCCTTACAACATACTGCTTTAACCAAGCATTCGTTAGAGTTTGATCATAGGTTTGATTTTAACAATGTAAAGATTGTTGATAAGGAAACTAATTTAAATCAGAGAATTCTTTTGGAGACAATTCACATGATTAAACAGCCTAGCGTAAATCTTAGGTATGAAACACCTAAAATACAAAAATATTACGCAACATTACTAAAGAAGTAATGGTCTTATGATGGTTTACTCCATAGAATTTTATATGATCGAACTAATTTTATACATATCTTTTGATTGGTATGTAATTGTTTATTTGCTCGTTAACACCTTTTGAGTGTATATATACACCATATGAGCAAGAATGCTTGATTACTACAAACGGTATATCCTTTAATTTTAAATGTCAGGGAGGTTAAATATGTTTAGAATTGTCAACGGTTTCTACCTTGTTTTCACCTTCTGGAAGCAGATGTTTTGTTCACGTTATACGTTAGTCTTATTCCAACCGACTCGCGGGTCACACATAGTGACAGATGACTGTGACTCAATTTTAATAGCAAAAGCATTATTTTATATTTGTTCTAAACTTTCCTGAAGATGATCTAAACCAAGATCGAAACGTCGGAAGCTTATATAATTATAATTGCAAAATAGCTTGTTTTTATTGTTTTAAATTGACCGAACCAGTGCGCCGAAATCATATATAATAAGAATATAAAGTTATGTACAAAACGTGACGTAGGTCCTATATAATACTAGATGAAGTCGCTCTGTAAACTCTAGCTTTGAACGCAGGAAGTGGTCCGTGGAAGAGATCAATCTCATATCTAAAGTGATTCGCCAGGTTAGAAATCCTGATTTTAACGCGAGATCACCGGTCTACGGTGGGGCTAAATTGGACAAGAAAGGGACGGCATGCCTCGACCTGCTCGGAAGGCACGGTCTCGTTTCGGTTAGGCTGGCGGACCAGTTGACGTACACGTTTATGCGGAACAACAGGAAGCCATTTATCGATGTCATGGCCACGGACCTGGTATCGGCTTGAGGGATTAGGAGCGAGGTCCTTAAACAATGTACGTTTTCAGACCACCAGTACGTCCTCCACACGTTCAAGAAGCCGAGGGGAACTCCGACGCCCCTCGTGTGGCCGCCAATTCTCCGCCAAGGATATGGACTTGGAGGCCAACCTCCAAAGGTTCACCCAACTCAAGCGCCTGGACAGCGAGCAGCATGCCGACGACCCTGGAACGCCCCGGATAAGCGACGAGCCGCTGGCTGATAAGCTCCAAAGACTCCTGGAGACGGTTACTAGGTCCGAGCTACCTAGGAAGTTCCTCCCTCGCGGCACCCGCAAGCCGAATGGATGGTAGAACGAGGAGATCGCAGAGGCGCGGCGGAAATCGATCCGAGCGAGAAGATGGTACCAGAGACGCAGAAAAAAGGGGGTTCCGGACGCCGAGGAGGCGAGGGCTGCCTACGCTATGGCACGTAAGGAGGTGCAGATCAAGATCTGGAGGGCTAAAGAGGCGCAATGGAGGGATCTGTAGTTCCTTGTGGACCATGATCCCTGGGGCAAGCCCTATAAGGTCATTATGTCCAGACTAAAGGGCTGCCCCCATAAGATGGTGATGACCCCTGTCCAGGTCCGGGATACCATCGCCCATTTATTCGTCACGGCTCCTCCCTCCCCATCCGCCCCAAACAGATAAGAGGCCTGTCACGATGGCAAATTGGCTGGTGAGAGGCAGAGCGGATACGACCATCGAGAGCGTGGACGAAGAATTCATCAAGGAAACTGTCAGCCGGATCAAGCCGAAGAAGGCCCCGGGACTCGACGCGGTCCCGTCAGATATCGTGGCACGCGTTGCAAAAGCGTTCCAGTCCGACCTGCAGGAGATGATAAGGGACACCCTGAAGAGGGGGGACATCTGGTCCTTAGTCCCAAGCCCGGCAAGGACTCAATTGCCCCCGGGGCATTCCGCCCGATGAGCGTTTTACCCGCTTTGAGCAAAGTATGGGAATACGCGCTTAAGGCCGTTATTGAGAGACAGACGGGTAGTGACCCGTTTCAGCCTAATCAATTCGGTTTCAGGAGGGGATCGGGCACGATCGAGGCCGCGCTCGAAATTACAAGTTTGGCGGCGGGGTTAGGGTGTCCCTTATAATACCAATTTTTTTATATTTTATGGCACCCCTTGTGAAGTTTTTTAATTTTTTTCCTTTTAATTATGCAAGTTCGTTCGCATAAATTCAGCTCGATCAGATGATATTTCACCCTGCCACAAGCAGTTTGAATTTTGTAAAAACTGCATTTTTTTATATATTAGTTATTTTTGTTTTATTGTACTTGTTCGAGGTTTATATAACAGAGTTCGCATACAACAGGGTTTTTGAAGGATTTTTTTATGTTATATTATATGATATACAAAATACCGTGTATAAAACATTAAGAAAACTAAACGAAATCTAAGTAAACTTAAGATGTGCTTTTGAATAGAGCTTCTTTAGTACATGTCGAAGTTTCTCGACGTGAGGCCTGCGTTACAATTAATAAATCCTGTAGATTTGCTGCAGACTTGACTTGTTCCAAATACTCCTGTGTCAATGCCACACCCCTCTCTGCCACGTCATTTGTTACATTCATTTTCGAAAAAAACATACTAGCAACTTTGTAATCTTGCAGCGAATGCCAGGTTGCAGGATCATGACTTATAAATTTGTATTCCAATCCAAATCTTTCAAAGAGTTTAATATTATTTGGGGTTACAAAATCACTCAAATCTTTTTTAAGCCAACCGATAACATCTTTCGGTCTTAATACTAGGCGGTGTAATCCGGAACGCTTAAGAGCACGTGATGAGGTAGAGCTGCTACTGGTAAAATCTTTTGGAAAAACCTTTTCCACCATTTTCCTTTTTACTAAAAGGCATACATCTCTGTCAAAAAGTGATAACCCTGCCAATTCCTCAATCATGTACCACAAATGTCCAGTGAATTTCTTTAAGGCCACATCAGATACGGACGTGTCAGTCTTTTCATAAAGTTTTAGTTCTTTCAAAAACTGAAAGTCGTTCCGGGGCGCGTTTATAGCATTACATGCACTAAACCAATATTTTACATACACTAACACCACGAAGACACTCATTGTTATTAAACCTCTCTTTTCTCTGTCCGTCATTTTCACTTGATCTTTGAACAGGACCATTTTAATCGAATAAATCGCTCTTGACATGAAACGTGCGTTATGAATCACGCCCGGTTTGTAAAATTTGATTCCGTGTGGCGGAGTCCCTCCCAAGAAAATGCACGCGAGCTCCAGCAACTCTCTGTAGTCGTCACGATAATGGTTTTCAGTTACCTTTTGCTCCACAAATTGAAGTAATTCATCAAATTTTCCTCTTAGGATCGGGGCAATCTCGTCGTCTTCTATCCCTGTTGAAACTTTCTTCTGGTGGTCTGAGCGGAGTTATAGGCAAACTCTATCTCCGGCAGCCACGCGCTTCGTAGTCGGCGGCCAAACCGAGGAGTCCGGAGAGCGAACTAAAGTCCGCCCGCTTGATGTAGAGGCGGTACTCTACCCGCAGGTTGGAATATAGCCACTCCAACTGAGTGGTGGCGGACATTTGTCCGTGGCGGCGCATAAGCGTTCGGAGGGCAGAGGCGAATTCACGGGCTTTCTCCCCCGGACGTTGGCGTCGTTGGTGGATGGCCATTTCCAGCTCGTGCTGTCGTCGTCTCGGCAGGTTTGCTGGAATGCTTCTAGGAATGCATCCCAGGTGAGAAGGTCGGCTTTTTCGTTCCGGAACCACTGGAGCGCCGAGCCTTTCAAAATTCCGGGGAGGCATCGCAACATTTGCTCTGGAGTGACCTAATAGCTGTCCCGTAGTTCGTCCAGATGGTCAAGGAAGTCCTCGGCTCCCTTGCCGCCATCGTAGTATCCGCCCCACCGCCGTACTCGTTCCATTATGTGGTATGTGTCGGCGGGGGCGGCTACCTCCACTGGTTGCTGGTCTCCGGGTCTAGGAGAGAAACTCAGTAAAGGCACGGCCAAAGTCGTTGCCCCGTCGGTTGGGGGATCGATGTTGATCGACACGTCGCCTGCGGTGCCGTCCTGGTTCATGGCTCTGAGGTGGGCTACCACCCGAGCTCGCAGGGTGTCGAGATCTCCGGACTGATCGATTCCGCGATGTTTGGCCCACTCCGTGAGTTTGGCTTTCGGTAGTCCGTATACCCAGGTCACCTTGGTTATTCGCTCCGTAACTGACAGTAAGTCCCTGTTCGGGCGCCAAATGTAACCTCGCTCCGTGGAGGTTAGCAATCGAACGGAGGTTCGGGGTGGTCGAGTGAGTGAGACACAGTGTACTGGGTAACGGTTCTTTAATCTTAACGCCTAGGTACAAAAGAGTCGCCCGGCCAGGTCTGTGCTGACTAACAGGGTCTGTGCGAATTATCCTAAGACTTAGCCTATCGCGGCGTAGTACGGGCGGCGCGTCCCGATCGCGTTCGCGTGTTCGATACGTGGCGGCGGAAGAGGTAGGAGTGGAGGGTGTTGGTCGTTCTGGTGTCCTGGCTGTTATAATAATAATAATTTTATTTACGGGACAAGCCCATTAAGCACAAGAACAAATAAGAGAGGATAAAAACAATAATTTACATTAAAACAAAAAGAACAAAAAGATAAGAGATGGCCGTAGAGTGACAAACAGGTGGGCGGGGAAACGCTATGGAATGCCTTCCGCAATAAGGGCTCTGCAAGTCCTAATTTTGAAGCCGGAAAGAGTATCGGCAAAAAAATCGATGCCCTCGTGGAGTTGATTGGCGATACCGCAGATCCTATGAAAGGGGTCAGCATGACCTACCCAGGAGGAGTAGTCCGGTGACCTGAACAGAGGTGTGTGCCTGGTACAGCGAGCGGGGACGTTGAAGTTAACCAGCGCAATAACATCTGGGTTATCTATCAAGCCGTTCAGGATCCTATAAAGAAAGGATAGGTCTGAGACTCTCCTCCTGTGTTCAAGGGACCTCACCCCGAATCTGCTCATGATCGGCCCATAGTCGTGATCGAACCACGCCAGGGGCTGGCCCGCTTTGAACGCCAGATAGCGTAGAAAACGATGCTGAACCCTTTCGAGTTGACCCCTGTACTTAGACCACCGCGGCGCCCAGATAACCGACGCGTACTCGAGGTGCGGCAGCACTAAGCTGTTATATAGGTAGCGTATCGTACTAGGGCTGACGAAGTCGGAGCTATTCCTTGTAATAAATCCTAAAGCTCTGCTCGAGGCCGCAACAACATGTTGAATGTGGTCCACGAAGGAAAAAGACGAGTCGATTAGGACTCCAAGGTCACGCGCGACCTCAACGGTTGACAATTGAGCACCCGCAATTGTATAACTAGAGAGAATCGGGCTTTTGCTACGCGACAATCTTAAAATATGGCATTTACTAATGTTAAGCTCCATGCGGTTGGAAAGACACCACTCAGAAAGTCTAACCAGGTCTGATTGAAGATGTAAGGAGTCAGAGAGGCACGAGATGCATTTAAATAGCTTAAGATCATCGGCGAACATTAAAAATTTTCTGTTACGGATAACCTCACGAATGTCGTCAACGAACAGTAGAAATAGAATGGGATCCAAATGGGAACCCTGGGGTACCCCCGACGATGCAAAAACTTTTCTGGACAGCGCATCCCCGACTCTGACATGCTGGAAACGCCCCGTGATGTAAGAGAAAAGCCAGCATAGAAGATGCCCTCCAAAACCGACGGAGGCGAGCTTGTCGATGAGCAGAAAATGGTCCACTCTATCGAAAGCCTTCGTGAAGTCGGTGTATATCACATCGACTTGCCGCCAATCGTCTAAGACCCTGGAGACAAAGTTGCAAAAAACCGCGAGGTTGGTGGCGGTAGACCTACCAGACATAAAGCCATGTTGCTCAAGGGACAAGGTGCTATTGGTCAAGGTACTAATTTTCTTTGCCACAATGGCCTCAAAAAGTTTACCCATGATATTGAGCATAGAGATAGGCCTGTAGTTCTTAATGTCAGATCTCGCACCGGACTTATGAATAGGCGAGACAATACTGGATTTCCATGCAGAGGGGAAGTGTCCATCAGTCAGAGAACGGTTAAAGATAATATAGAGTGGCCGTGATAAAATAAATTTGCATTTCTTTAGGAAAATAGGAGGAATACCATCATCGCCTGGCCCCTCGTTGACACTTAGATCTTCAATTTCAGAGTATATTTCACCTATGCTGATGCTCATATCGGTTTCGTTAAGCGGCGGATTCGTGTTGACATACGTGGCGAGACTAGGACTAGCTGCGGAGTAAACAGATTCGAAGTGTTTCGCAAACATGTCAGCAATCGCAGAATTGTCAGAGGAGGTAACGCTACCCAGGTGCATAGTTCCAGGAAGATCGTGCGTGCGACGCTTGGAATGAACAAATTTCCAAAAAACTTTTATGTTGTGTGGGATAGATGCCTCCGTGGCTTCAATGTATCCCCGATAGCACGACCTGGAAAGGGTCTTGCACTTGGATCTAAGGTGACAAAAGGCTAAGTAATCATGCCAGTCATTGCTCCTCTTATACGCGAGGTGGGCCGCCTTTTTAGCATTAACTAGATGGATTAGCTCGGGGGAGAACCAACTCGGGTATTTAGGGGAGTGCCATCTCGTTAATGGGATAAAGGAATTGATCGCGTATAAAATGCGATCGTAGAGGAAAGACACAGCCTGATCGGTCGACAAGCCATTTAGACTGCTGTCCCAATTCACAGAATTAAGGAACTCTATGACTCGAGGATAGTCCCCGTTACTAAAGTTGTACCTCCTGGTACCCGGGCGACAGGCAGCCTTAGTCGCGCAGAGCTGGAGATTCGCGAGCAAAGCAGGATGGAAGAGGTCGATTGGTAGGAGAGGATCGGATGCCGATGCAATTGTTACCCCGCTGAAGTTGCAAAAGACTACATCTAAAAGGCACCCGCGATGGTTGGGACAAGCGTTAATTTGCCGAAGGTTATGGAAAAGGCAGGTTTCCTTAATTAAAGCATGAGCTGACACCCCGCCTACGGGTGCTAACCGCGATAGCACAACATCATTGCCAGGAGTAGGACACGACCAATTATACCGGGGAAGATTGTAGTCACCGAATAGCAAGATGTTAGTACATGGGAGTTGACTGGCGACCTCGTCAACGCTCACGCAGAAATCAAAATAGCTCGATGCTCTAGCGGCGGGAGGAATATACACGGCTCCCAGTACAAGAGAGAGAGGCGAAGCATTGATCATAACGTAAACTTGTTCGACTCGATCACAAGACACATTGATAAGGGAACACTGAAATGACCTCTTTACAGCAATCAACACCCCGCCTCCTCTTGAATATTCGCTCGTGCTCCGATTCCTATCAAAACGGAAGATCAAATAATCGGATAAGCCAAGCCCCTCGGATACAATATTGTCATTCAACCACGTCTCGACTAAGATTATTACATCCTACTGAACGCTACAGCACACCAAGGCTTGAGACAAATCTTGCATTTTGGTCCGAAGACCCCTCACATTTTGGTAGTAAATGGAGAGCCCTAGTGCGCGTTTTTTGAGCGACGCACGGATGAAGATGCCGATGGGACGATCGTTGGAACACCATTAACGTATCGTATTGTCTTATCAGTATCCCCGTTGGCGTGAAGTTCGCTGAGTTGTTGCCTGAGCCTCTTCAAATTGGACCGCTGCATCGGGGTCTTGTCATCAGTGATTTTCAACGGGCCGGTGTAAGAGGATTTGTTCCTCAGGACGCTCTTGACGATGTCCACCGATTGCAGCGTCACGCAAAGAGGCCTAGGAGACGATCCAGCGAGCCTCCCGATTCTTCGCGCCCTGATGTGTTGATAGTCAGAAGCGTAAATCTGGGAGAGGACAATACAGATGTTCTCAGCATCCTTCTGGGTAGAGTGATGTACAGGCACATTGGGATCCTCCTCTAGCCCATAAACAATGAGGTTTGAGGACCTCTTCCCCCTTTCGCTTAATTCGGTTAACACACCTTCCGTAACCGGTCCGACATCAGCAGGCAAGTTGGCTGAAGGCGAACAGCAATCTTCCATGCGCTCTTCAATGCGCTGCATACGGTCGGACAGTAGGGCGACGGAGTTCCGAACATCTGACATGTCAGCTTTGAAGTCCGCCCACAATTCTTTCCGAAAGTTAGCCAGTTCGACCCGGATGAGGCCTTTGATGTCCTCCAGCGTCGGTGGCGAGGTAGTTACCGAGCCAGTGTGCGTAGACGGCGAATTAGGGGCCACTGATGGTAAGATAGGTGTCTTGCAACTGAGCAGACGGCCGCTATGCCATGGATGACAGGAGCGACCCAAACAAGTGTCGCTAGGGTGGGACACTGCTCCACAATCTGAGCATTTAGTCGGGTTCGCAACGTTGGTCTTGCACCCTTTGCATTTGGCAGACATGGCCCAGAGATCTAGATTTCGGCAAGATGAGACGTTACTGGGATATTACTGAGATATTCACGCGCGATCACGCGACTGGTGAGCAGCCTGAGCCCGATCGCACAATCGCACAAAAACAGAAACTAAAACACAGTCAGTGCACCCACTAAACTCGGGCTTAGCTTAGCCAAGCTACTACCCACTTAGACACCCGCGGGACAAAAATTGGCGTAAAAATGGCTCGGATCTGTATGTGGCCGGCAACACGATAACGGTAATTTCAAAGTCTTCAGAGCGTAAACAAAACACGTACGCACTCGTCAACGGTCGATGACAGAATGTTATCTCCACCAGTGGCCCTGACCGGGAAGTCTTGAGTCCGTTCGCCCAGTGGGTATAACCCGCGGGAGAAACGGAGACTGTGGGAAGTCCTCTGGGACAGGCAAAGCCTGAACCTAAGATTGACGGCGGATATCGACCTGCGTCTAGAAGTCGGCGAACTCGCGTTCTTCTAGGAGCCGTGGAGGTGGGGGAGACCAAAATTACGCAGTAGTGCAGCTTGGGTTACAAGAGATTACTGGGAGAGCTCTGACTGTTCGCCTGTAACGCTCGTGGTAGGCTCTCCCTGATGGGCCCGTCGCGCGGGCCTATAAGCCGCGCCGCGACATCTTTGCGAGCGACAGCGTCTAAAGATGCTGCTAAAAGGCTGCTAATTTTGATGAGATAGCATTTTCGCGTCCTCTTTTCTTCCTTGCAGGTTCTGTTTCCAGTGTGTTCTTAGTACTCGGCGTTGGTGACAGGAGCATCTCACCTTTAGCAGAATGTGACTGCTCATCTACGCTGACATCGGTACTATCTGAGCCAAAAGAGCTAATGGCCACTGTACGCCATTCATTGAATTTTGTATGGACACCAGGATAATAGATATCATAATGAAATAACTATGTATTTGTTTATATAGAAATTAAATTAATTCCACTTACACATTTCCATTTCTTGTTGACAACGCTTCTTCCTTTTCAATAACATTTTCTCCCTCTCTGCTGTTCTTTTCTCTTTTTTATGAAGGTTCATATCAAGGGAATCCATACAACCGACACGTCCCTTCTCTCGTTGTAACATTAAAAATTGTCTGTCCTCTTGATTTTTGATTCGAGTCATTGCGTCCACAGGAGCAATGTCAAACAAATCATCAAACCTGTTTTGGAAAGCAGCTTCTCTTGTTATTTGAGTAGAATCACGCCGCTTCGCTGTTTTTTGAAGTGATCTCATTCGTCATACACATTTTTTAGCTGAGTCACAATACATCCTTTTGATCGAGTAGGAATACGCGCCTTCCCCCAAACTTGCATTACCTGTTGTGCTGTGACAGAGTATGCTTTAGTTCGAGAGCCTTTTCCTGGCTTAGCACGTAGGTGATAAATTAAAAGTCTCAACACCTCCAAATTCGAAGGTAATCTTGCTCCACTCAATTTATTTTTTGTATGATTTATTAAATAAATACTCTGTCTCAATTTTCTTTTCGTTGTACTACTCTTTTGAATATTTAAATCCATTTTAAGCAAAATTTTACTTATGTAGGAAGAAAGATAACCACAGAGGTGAGGGAAAAGTATAAGACAAGTACAACATTCGTGTTCACGTCTCGGGACGATCTGTGCGACCAGCGACGCCGCACCGATTTTCATTCTTTCCAAAAATGCGGCTACGCCGAATGCCGAATGTCGAATGTCGTCGACCGTTGGCAAAAACACAATCATGGCGCGCATTATTGGATTCTCTTTAATTCTGCCACGCGCGCCCGCATAAGAATTGGGCTGCGCAGTCCTACACTTATTTTGCACGTTTCGAGGATCTTGTGGCAGGGTTAAAACTCAACGTATCGAGGTCAAATTTTGAATCAGTGCTCTACAAGTGAAAAGGAACCAATTGAAAAAACTTCTCGCAGACAATTAAAAAGTCGAATTTTAAGGGACATCCTATTGTACAGTGGGCATTTATTGCGTTATTTATTAGATTTTCGAAAACTTTGCTTATGTTTGGCAGGAAACTGATTGGCCGGTAGTTTACCGGGTCGTTACCATTCTTCCCCTTTTTTTATGGCTACTAGTTTAGCTGTTTTCCAAGCTACTGGGAAATGTGAGAGGTTTTGACAATTATTGAATATGGTTGCATAGTAAGATATGTATAAGGGAGGTAGGTTTTTTAGTGCTATGTTTGGAATGTTGTCAAAGTTTGCTGATTTTTTATTATTCAGTTTTTTGAAAATGGTAACTAATTCTTCAGTTGATGTGAAGAAGTTAGCGGAAGTATTGTCTGTGTCTGGATTATTGGATTTGTTGGTATTGTCGAACGTGCATAATGGTCTATTGTCGTGTATGTCTTTGTTAATTTCTGTTTTTAAGGTATCAATTTTCTTGGTAACTATGTTACTTAACTGGGGTTTACCTAAGTGAGCGTTTTGGGTGTAGACTGTTTCAAAGTGTGCACCTAGAATGTTTAGTTTTTCTCTACTATCTGTAATAATTATGATGTTGTTATCATCCATTTGTAAGTTGTTAGGGTCGATGTCTGCCTTCGTAAAAATATTTGTTTTTGAGTTGGGAATCTTAAGAGTATCTATTGTATTATAATATTTGCTACGGAAAATGCTGTTGGCAGTAGGGAAGAGGTTTTTTGGGTTATGCACGGATATTTTAGCCATTTTGTTTTTCCAGTAATTACTTACCGAATTGCTGAATGCTTTTCTGATTTCAGTAGTAGGGCTAAGACAGTTGTAACCCAGGTCCTCTGAGGGGAGCGCGGGGGCGGGGGGAAGTGAGGGCGCGCGGGGAGCGCGGCGGAAGGAAACATGGGCGCGGGGCCTGCGGGGAGAGGAAGACCGGTTGCGCGCCCCACAAGCCGCGAAGTGAGGGAAGCCCTAATCGTGGAGGGGATCAGTCCGAGCCCAACCGCCGCGGAGACCGGGAGAGGTCCACCCCGAAATTTTTTTTAGACGTAACAGTGGGAGGGGACGGCCCCGAAAAAAATTCTGGGGGCGGGTCCTGCCTGAAATTTTTTTTTCAGACTCGATCCGCTCTCTGAAATTTTTTACCCCAAAATATTTTTCAAAACCAATATGTGATGGAATTTTCCCCCCAACACAGAGGAATAATAATTTATTTTTACCGAATGATGTTTCGGACGATGTCAGGAAAGAGAGAGCAATACTTTTACAAACTACGTATTTGGAGGATGGGAAAGAGAGAGCATTACTTTTAAAGCTAAATTCGAGACAGGGAAAGAGACGCCACTACATAGTGGTAAAATCTCATTTTATTCTAAAGCTAACAAGTTTTCAAAGCGTTCCGATTTAGCGTCGCAGCGTATCGCGCGATCGTGTGTAATTTGAATCCTCTGGAGCAGCCGCGCGGGGTGACGTCATTTGGCAGCGCGAAGTATGGTCGAAAGAAATAGAATTATGCGACGTCAGCATATCTTAAAATTATGTAGCGAGAGGAGGAGGAAGAGGAAGACAGACAAATAAAATGTAGAAATAATACATGGTTAAGATATATATGTATATATATTGTTACAAAAAACGAAAAATATGAATAATAAAAATAATAATAATATAAAAAGAATAAAAATAAAATAAAATAATAAAATACAAAATAAAATATAATAAACAGAAAATAAAACAGAAATGAAAAAAAAGCAAAAAGAAAGTGGTCAGAGCGGCGGCGATAGCGGTGTTGTGAATAGCCCCTCGAGTGGCTCGAGGGGTGGCGATGATGGCGGCGACAACAACCCCTCAAACCACGCAGGGGGCTGCAGCGGTGACGGCATCAGGAGCCCCCTGAGCGGATCAAGCGGTGGTGATGGTGGTGGTGTCAACAACCCCCCAAACCACTCGAGGGGTAATGGTGGTGACTGTTACGTGCAATCGGGCGTTTGGCGTGTCTAACCCCGTATACAGATGTACTTTAATTAGGTAGAACAAAACAAAACTCAGCACGTCATTATCACAAAAGACTTTATTGTGTCTACGCAGCATAATAAACCAAAAACGCTACTCACGCTTCTCTTACTGCTAGCGACTCTGTACGCGCTCGCGACACTAGCGCCCCTCGCACTCTGTAGTGCCAACCTCCACGCTACAGTGACTCCCCGAGCGGGCTCGGTGGCAGCGACGATGACGACGACGACGACGACGACGATGGTGTGGGCGGCGTGGTTGGCGGCCACCACGGTGGCGATGAGGATGATGATGTCGATTCAACCCACTGAGGCGATGGTGGTGGTGATGGGGACCGTGGCTATCGCAGGATTCCCAACTGTCGATATGGCACCCATAGGTGCCGCAGCTGAGCCGCCATCTCGGAGCCAACCACTAACCCCGACCGCCGCCGCATCCGCAGATCCAGCGGTTCGACCTGGGGCTGTATGTCCTAGAACACAGACACCAACGTTGATATAATATTGATACATTGAACATAATAAACATCAAATGTATAAAACAATGCAAAGTATTACATACCACTGGAGGCGGCGGCGACGACGACGGCGATGACGTCGACGGTGGCCAACGTGGCGCGTCCCAATCTGAGGACCAGGTGGGTGACGGTGGTGGCGAGTCCTAGAATATAGAAACCCGCGATATAATATTGACACGATCTCAAAGGTTAAACGCGATAAATGCCAAAAATATTTTAAGTACATACATCGCGACTGTCTCAGGACTGCGGTGGGACACACTCGGGCGCTATCCTTTACTGTCCCATTATGAAAAAAATCAGCACCACAAAAAAATTGTCACAAAAGCGACTGTTCGTCTTTACCGTTTGACGAGAACTGGTCTCGCTACATCACCAAGCTCTCGCATGTAAACTCATATCTTGAAATCGAGAAGTGCATAGCTTTGCAAAAGTAAGATGCCTTTTGTTCTCCACCTTCATTTTCGCTGACCATCCGCTCCTTATTCACACGCATCTTCTTTCCCTTCTTCATTAGACTCATCATTCGACTAGACCATACCACTTTGATTGGGTATCGAACGTGAATCGAACCACTCTGAACGTGAATCGAACCGCTTCTGCACAATAATTATAACTATCGCCTTAATCTAGCGTACATCGCATATAGGAGGTTGGGGAGAGTGAAGAAAAAACATTTATGCATTAAAAATTGATTGTATTTTATTTATGAATTTCTCTCTGGCGTTTAGACCACCAGTTGAATATTTTAAATACATTTTGCAAGGCACAATGCTTTGCGTGTCTGTCACATCTCAGAGTATTAACTATATTTAGCTTATTTAGAGATTTAATATGCTCGTAGTCAATGTCCAGCGTCTCAATGACCACGTCCGCTCTCGTATTTTCGTCGCGGACATCCGCAAGCCAGTCGAGTTTCTGCAACCCTTTAACGTATACGATATGGGATGCGTCATCTTCTTCGTCGATTGCATCAGCGACAGTTTTCGAAATTAGCTGTTTACCCATACTGTATGGAACGTCTCCATCGTCCCACCGTAGTCCATGATGTTTTGCCGCTAACCATAGGATGCTTGATTTGTCGGATTTTGTAAGAAGAAATTGTGGCATCGGACTCCCAAAAATATAGTGAGAGAGAATTGTTCCCTTGCGTAGGACAGCCACTTCCTTCACGACAAATCTTCCATGAACGATGAACCCTTGCAGGTCAACAAATGTCGGTACAACCATTATCGGTACAATTTAGAGGTCCGCTCGCTTCCAAGACAGACGGGAGAATGCAGTCTTTCTCGTAAAGCATCTCGATTTTCACGATTAAATTTTGTACATCTGTCGCACAGGAGAGTGCGGGCAAGTAGCGTGGTAATTTCATTGATTTTGCGCACCACGTTTGTCAACGGATTGTATTCAACCACCCGATCGTGCAGAATCAGACAGTAGGCTGTAGTATTTGCCGGCACATTCTCTTTACATTCGAATTCTATGCGCACGTCCACGGTTCCGTTCTTGATTGACTCGTTTTGTCGCGAGCAATCAATCACCACGAGGGGACCAAATTGTAAAAATTCAGCCATGATGAATAATGCCTCGATGCAACCATACCCATAATACGATTTACGGAATTGCGTATACATGTGATACAAGATGGCATGCTTATTCTTGTGAAAGTCCAAGTTCAGGTCATCATAAGGGTAAAATTCCAAATTGAGAAAAAGCGTTACATTGGTCAATTTACAGTTGTTGAACTTAGTAACATCTTCAGTCAACACATTCTTTCGATCAGTCTGTACATCAAGGATGATGCATCGCGGCTTCTCCAGCTGTGCAGATGCCTTCACGGCTCACGAATGCTTGGTCGTGCTCTGTAAGAGAGGATACTCGTACAGATCCCACGGTTGAAAACAAATGCTGAGGTTTTGTCCACTTTCCAAAGTACGTAACAACGATAGCTTATTAACATCGTTCAGCGTCACATAAGGCATCCGCCATCGCAGTTTAAGTAATTCAATTTCTGGTTCCAATACCGGTGATCCTAATAGAGCTTTGCTATCGTTGAGCGATCGTATTAAAATCAATTCGTGATGCGCATTAATAATCATGCGTTTGTAGTCCTCGCAAAATCCCAGCAAATATTTGAGTGCGATGCAAAAATTGAAATGATTTCTCACTATTAGTCCATCGCGTCGTTTCAAGCCCTATCCGGCATTCTCCATATTTTTGTCTTCGCCAGCTGTCAGCGATACATAGTTTTTAAGCGTGCTTGTTATTCCAACGTTTCTGTTGCGGTCAATCTCCACGCCGTTCAGCTCGTATCGAATCTCATCAAATAAGAACGCCACGCAATTATTTCTCAACGTCGCAGTTAACGCATCATTTGGCTTATTTATCTTCAATTGCCCCTCAACATAGAGGAAACTTTCATACGGTAATGTGTATAAATCCTGATGTTGTATGGGTGTTCTTATCTCATCACTGTATCCAAACGTCGTGTTGACATATGGGTTGTATGTGTGAGTCTCGAGCTTCACGATGCGATCATCAAACGTCGGCTTCCCTCCAATGCTTAGAATGTCAGCCATTTTTTCAACTTAAATGCGCACAATGAATCCCAATGATTTAAAAAATGCAATGTTCGCAGCACTGAGCCTCTTCTTTTTAACGAGATCAGAGCTGTTGCAGTTGTTGTTGTTGTTGTTGTTGTTGTTGTTGTTGTTGTTGTTGTTGTTGTTGTTGTTGTTGTTGTTGTTGTTGTTGTTGTTGTTGTTGTTGTTGTTGTTAACCATTTCACTTGGAAGGAACAGGTTTCTGGAGTCGTTCAACAGAAGCATCTCAATCATTCGCACCACGCGTATTATTGTCGCCGCCGTCGTACGTGCACTCTGATTGTAATCTCTTCACCTAGAAAATCGAGCAACCGTCCGTCTTGATCCACAACGCGTATCGTTAGATCCGTAACGACCCGTGCGGTGATTGGAAGGTAAATGATCTGTGCGGGCGTTTCCGATATCTTATATCCTGGTGGGACTCTCGGAGAAAATTCGTGTATCGTATGTACATGATTTCCATTGTTGTACGCGCCAGCGGTCACGCTACATTCTATGCGGATAATGTTCACGTTCATGATATTAATTGGATCGTCCGACTCGTGCCACCGTTCTGGTTCTAATATTCGATTGGTTGAGAATCCCAGTAGCGATCCAATGTTATTGCGCTTCGTAAAATCTACGGCCAACGAGCAGTACAGCTCGCTTTTCATGGTGTTGCTGTTGGCACGCAACACTTTTGGATACACATCGTTGTCACCATTGCTGGTGTTGCCGAGATTTTTAGGATACCGCTGGAGTAATCACTGCCTCAAATACTTGACACTGGCGTCTAGATCGTTTACCGACTTGGCGATCCCCGCCGCTCCACCAGCTAATGATCCGAGAACACCTAGCAGCGGGAGAGGTTATAATATGCCACCCCGTTTTGCCACCGGAAGAATTCGCATTTGCGATGCTCTTTTTGGAATCCTTTTGCGGGTTTTTGTTTTCATCCCCATTCCGATTTTCGTCTTGGCCTTTATAGCTGCCCAAACAGCTGTAGCAGCACCTCTTTCACCCAGAGTCGAGTCTCGCGCAACGATGCGTTTTCGCGCTTTGTCAGCGAGAACGTTATCTGCCGGGTGCCTTTCACCGAGGTTGTTGCTACGCGAATACGCAATATCGTGTTCGCGACACGCTGCGTCCACCAGATTGATGCCTTAATCACCTCTAGCCAATCGTTTTGCCAGATGATTTCCTGGACCGCAAAACAGGTATCCCGGAATATGTAATTCGATAGGTAGCGCGTTTATCGCCCGATTTAACAGACCACAACCTTTCTTTACTCTCGTCGGTGACATTCGCTACAGTTTTTAATCAATGGTGCTGGACCGTCGATATGCGTTCGCTGCCAGGGGCGGTTATAATGTTCCAAGCACCGACGATGCTGCTGAACCTCAGAATCGGCATTTATATGCTCGGAGAGCCTGTCCCACAACTGATCAATGTGTCTGCCTAACTCTCGAAGTAGAATCTTTGGTATATATTTCAACTGCTTAGAGGTTAGATCTCGAATATCGCAATTATCCGACAGGATCAGAAGCATTTTGAATACTGAGCTGTCGTGTTTCGGCGCGGACCTATAAATAGGGCGCGTCGCCGCTTCGATGTAGCAAAATCATTTTTCACAGTTCACAGAGAGGATGCGATTCGTGCGACAACCTGTGACTACACGCGTGACAAATTTTGGCGATAAATCACAAATGATGTGTCCGAAAATAAGACGCAGACATGGTAGCATGCTACTAAACACTATCGGCTGTCTCATTTGCGGTTCATCAAATTGTGGAAAAACCAACGTGCTGGTGAGCTTGTTGGAAATTCCACAGGCCGTCCGCTTCGAGAACGTGTATGAGTATTCCAAGTCGTTGCAGCAGCCGAAATATCAGTATTTGGAGAATTTATTGACTCCGATAGATGAAATTGGATGTCATCCCACCGAGCGAATCGCTTCCGAATTCTATTTTTATCTTTGATGACGTGGCATGCGATAAGCAAGATACGATAAGGGAATACTTTGCAATGGGGCGCCACTCGAACGTTGACTGTTTCTATCCTTGTCAGACGTACGCAAATATTCCCAAACATCTTATACGCGACAATGCGAATCTGCTGATTCTGCTTCAGCAGGATGGTACCAAATTGAAACATGTGTACAACGATCATGCAAACACTGACATGCCTTACAATGATTTCTGCGCTTTGTGTCGTAATTGTTGGCAACGGGAGTATGGTTTCGTGGTAACAGACAAGGATAGCGCGATATCCAATGGACGTTATAGAAAGGGATTTAACGAGTTTGCCGTACCGTGAGATGGTAAATTGTCATCAACAGGTCGGTGGGAAAGCAACGTCTGCGGTACAACGATGATTGATATCGATACTCTGGAGATGAGGGATCGCGAGAGAATAGCGAAGGGAATTGCAAAAACCAGCGATTCCATTCGCCGGATACATCAGGCTTTGAAGACTGGCAAGATGGAGGAAGATGTCGCGTTGAAGAGATACTTCAAACCTATCATCGAACTCTTAAAACATATTGCAGAAAATATCGCAGCGACAGAAGCTGACACATCACCGCTGATGAGCACAGACGTTGAAGAGAATGAAACGTTAACGCCTAACACAAAAATCCCATCGAAAAGGAACACGTCGCGTAACGCAAAGAGGAAACCACACACGTCATCGGAATATTCACCCATAACCTCCACACCGGTTTAATCGAAGCGGAAACGGCATAATGCTACAACAAACGATTCTCCGGTTCCTCCCGCGCCAATAAATACATTTCTTCGTGTACAATCGCTCTTAACCATTGATGATGACGTTTTCGAAACTGGTCCCAATGAGTCGTTGGCAACATCTGTTAGGCAACAACTCCAAACATCCGAGGGACAAGAAACGTTTCGCAACCATTTCGGTCCGCTTGGATAAAAATACATGAGCGCAATCCTAAGTAGTGATAAGGATACATCAATGGACTATGTGTACGGCGTATACTTTGGCAATAGTGGAACGATGCTTGGGGATAAGGCTTTCGATATAGACAAGGATGACAATATAATCATAGATGGTGTAAAATACAGAGGAAGAGCCGGACTTTACGAACTGATTTTCAAGAAACTTCCTGACAATACTGTATACACCGATGCCGATAAACAAAAATACAAAAGTATAATGCTGGCGACGAACGCCCACAGACGCGATCATGTCGCTAAAAAGCCCCTATTGAGCAACACGGGATACAAGTACAAACATGTAATGGCACCGCTACTCCCTCGCGCATCGGCTAGTAGAGCAGGCAAAGGTCTAAGTACACCGCGAGCCATGGTAGTAAACGTTAACAAGATCGATTATGTGCAGTGGGACGATCCCAACAAACTGGTGGATCGATTGCGTTTGCTGGAAGCGTCACGTTAGGCGGGTAACAACTCTACCTCTACTCATTATATAAATTAAACCGCACACCGATGATGTGGATAGTATGCATCGAGATGCCAATCAACAAATTTGGGGTATCGCTCGAGAAGAGTGGAGCAGCTAGAATGGACTATTACAAATGGACCGGTGTGCTTCGAAATTACATTCGAGATAGCGCTCTTTGCGTGATCGGCACCGACTTTGATGCAAAATCACGCAAGATACGACGCGTAGCTCAGCCGATGGCCGACACCAATGCCGTCAATAAACTATACATGGAAAAGAGCATTAAACCTTGGAGAGAGCAGCAGGAAGAATTAGAGAGGAAGCTGTTTGTGTTTCAGAGAGATATGCTGACGTTGCAAAACAGCGTTCAAAAGATATCGCAGGCGTCGAATTCTATCCCGCAGCTGGGCTGCGAAGGAGAATCATGCGAGACGGTTGAACTTGTCCAGAATTTCCTTGGGCCGATGGGGAGCACATAATGCACGTACACGATAATTATCGCATCATTCGTGTCAAAGACACCTCTGCGATCAAACATGCAGCCATTATCAAAATCCAAGAGTAAAGAAAACCACAGCCACAAGAAGCGACAACTCGTTGAGGAATTGCATGTTCCAGCTCGAAGAAATTTCCCGGGGAGGCGCGTCATAATGCATGGATACGATGATCTGTGGCAAGCTGACATTGTAAAAATGCGTTCATACTCGCGATTCACCCAGGGTCACCACTACATACTCGCCGTCATCGATGTGCTGAGCAAGTATGCGTGGGCGTTACCGCTCGAGACTAAAAGTGGCGCTGAGGTGACTAAAGCGTTTGCAAAGATATTTAGAGATCGATATCCAAAAAATTTGCAAACCGATCAGGGAAAAGAATTTTACAACGCCGATGTCCAGAAACTCTTGACAAAGCACGACATTAATCATTATTCGACGTATTCGGTGATGAAGGCCTCCGTCGTGGAACGTTTCAATCGAACTTTGAAGAACAATATGTGGAAACTGTTTACGCTGAATGGAACCTACAGATTAACCGATGCGGTACCGCGTCTGCTTGCAGAGTATAACGCACGAAAACATAGAACCATCAGAATGCGTCTTTGCGATGTTACCCCTGCAATCGCCGATAAGCTGCTAACGACCGTATACAGCAACATAAAGGTCGCTGCTCCAGCGAGATTCAAATTTGGCGAGTTTGCGCGTGAGCATATTTAAAACCATATTCGATAAAGGCTATACACCGAATTGGACAACGGAGGTGTTTAAGGTAGCCAAAGTACAGACAACTAATCCCATAACGTATCTGCTGGTCGATTCCTGTGAAAAACCTGTTGCTGGAGGATTCTATGAACACGAGCTCCAACGCGTCACCGATCCTGATGTGTATTTAGTGGAAAAAGTGTTGCGTAGAAAGGGAGATAAGGAATACGTCAAGTTGCTGGGGTTTTATAAATCACACAATTCTTGGATAAATAAAAATAATAATAATAATAATACATGGTTCAATAAATACAATGATACATATACATGTGTGAACAATTTATTTAACATTTTGCTGCAAGCGACGTCGATAATATCATTCAAAGGCACATGCCAGCACTTCGCAATCAACAAGAGATTTATCATCGAAATAGTCACTATCACGTATAGCTTTAACAGCGAAGCACGAGTCTAAAGTTTCATCGACGACATCGCACCGCTGTAACACGCTCACAAAATTTTAAAACTTCGTATCTACATGATGTGTAGTTTCATAAAGAACGATGGTGAAAAGCAGACTTTAAAAATAGGATTCTGGAATATTCATGTCTTTATTAGCCCAATGATATCCAGTTGTTCTACGAATTCCCCGAATTTAGTGAAGAATTATGTATCTTTATTTACTAGCCCATGGATAGTAAAGAAAGATACATAATTCGTCACTAAATTCGGGGAATTCGTAGAACAACTGGATATCATTGGGCTAACAAAGACATGAATATTCCAGAATCCTATTTTTATTGTCTGCTTTTCACCATCGCTCTTTATGAAACTACAAGACTCAAGGAGCGTTGTGATAGCTGTCATAGACTCAGGACAGAGTCAGAGGCCTCGTTCACACGAAGAGTGTGTCATCAAGTTCAAATTTCTGTTTTTATAATGATATTTTTTACAATGGAATTTTATAGTGGAATTTTATAATGTCCCCAGGGCATAGTGTCGATCGAATCGGGTACGATATGCCGCTTTTCGTCGTATAGACTTAGAGCGATTTTAGATTCCGAAATGGTATATACTTTATGCAATTTAGACCGTATGCATGATTGTCTGCGAACCATTTCGATCTCCCTGTGCAAACACTGCGCGTAGTTGTCGAAAGTTATCGTTCTAGCTATGACGTTGGTCTTGACACCTTTCGCCTTTTTCGTATCTTTTTTGCCGTCTACGCGAAGTGCATACATTTTCGCTCGAAGACTTACGAATTCGGTCATTATCGCACCGTTAATTTCATCCTTCATCAGCCCCGGAATCTTCTTATTCCCGCGCGGCATATTATATGGATTGTCAGTAGGATAATCGCTTGTGTGGAATCTATCGATATTGTGCTTCATGGACTCGTAGATATCGTCGCATCGAATGTGATAAATGAGGCTGTCTGTGTCTGTGTATAGAATTTTACAACTTTGTCCGTGTTTGGGAGACATATACTCGTGGTGAAATACATACAAACAAATTTTTTATATGTCCAGAATGCACATACCTACGTATATCGGTTTGTTGAATTTCACCTCGAGTTTTCGCAATTCAACAGCTATTAAATTTTCCGAAAAAACACTTCTGCTGTGGAAATTCGGTTTCGCGATCATTGCCTCCGCGCCATATCGCCCTTCCCAATGCGTTGAAAGTTTTACATCCACATGATTTCGCACATTTTCCATATTTTCACCGAATACCGCGTTGGTCATCAATTTGTATAAATTTTTTTTAAAAACGTTTGTCGCGGCTGTTCTAAACCGTGTATTGAGTTCGATGTAATCGCGGAGCCTGGGAGATTGAGCGAATTGAACCACGCGGTGCATCTTTGTAATACGAAGACCGTGACGCGTGCACTGCTGCAAGTTGCGATAATGAATAATGTAACGCTGCTTATCGTATACCGTCGCGAGTAACTTGTACTGTGTGCTGCCAGGTGGTTTGGCACGCGTCGCACAGTGGTCAAAAATCGAAAAAACCTGCCCAAAACCTCAAGATGACCTTTGATTTGTTTGAAAATGGGTATACGGAGGTTTTCGAGGTCGCTGATTAAGAATCTGAAGTCAAAATTGCTAAAAATAAAATGGCGGATCCAATATGGCCGACGCGCATATCAGAAAAGCATTAGATTTAATCTAAACTTGGTGTTCTAGGGTTTTTGAGGTCGCTGATTACGAATATGAGGTCAAAATTGCAAAAAACAAAATGGCGGACCTAATATGGCAGACCGCATATAAGAAAACATCAAATTTGGTCTGAACATGGTATTCTAGAGTTTTCGAGGTCGCTGATTACGAATTTGAGGTAAAAATTAAAAAAAAAACAAAATGGCGGACCCAATATGGCCGACCGCATATTAGAAAAACATCAGATTTGGTCTAAACGTGGTATTAACAGCCAACAGTTTGTACTTTGACGGCCTCTAAAGAAAAGTTCAGATTTGTTCCACCTTGGGACTTGTTGGAACTTGTTCACAGAAGTGTAGAGAGTCTGAAAAAATTATTTCCAGCTGCTACTTTTTGCAACTTTGGATCGCATATCAAAAAAACATCAGATTTGGTCTAAACTTGATATCCTGACGTTTTCGATGTCGCTGATTACGAATCTGAGGTCAAAATTAAAAAAAAAACAAAATGGCGGATCCAATATAGCGGACGCGCATATCAGAAAAACATCAGATTTGGTTTAAGCTGGGTATCAGCAGTCGACAGCCTTCGCAAGTGGTCAAAGTGGGCTATTCATCTGGACAGAACTATTTCCGCTTCATCTATGGAACCGAATGGAGTAATTCGACTAAATATACGTTTATTTAATGAAAATCGAATATAGAAAAGTGGGATTGGAATGAACGCGCGATAGAAATTGAAATCAGTTCAATTTTATAAAATATATTTATAGAAGTAATAAAGACAGTACTTCTGGTGGCAGGTCTTTCTTCGCAACCGGAGGAAGTGACCTCAGACTTGAAATCAGAGGGTCTGAGGATACTAACAGGCTATTTAGGAGATCTTCATTGGTGGCCCGCCGAGAAATTTTTCGAGTGTGGTACTCGCGAAATGCTCGTAATTCTTTATGCCTTGCTTCTTGTGCATCTTCCGACATTTGTCCTATGGGTAGTATGAAACTTTCGATCACATCAGCACCATGTATAAGCACTTTGTGGACAGCAACTGGCATATAGTACCATGGATATAAAGATACATAAAGTTTGGCTGTATCAAGGGCATATTGACGGAAAGCTGATGCATTAATACTTTGACCACATGAAATCGTTTGTAGAATAACCGCAAAGCGAGATATTAGATTTACATCTACGCCGATAATTTCCGCAGATTTCGATGGATCTGCAAAAAAACGTCTGACAGTATTGCCGTCATTTGTGGTCCCGAACCCCTGTTTAACAACGTCGACAAGAAGGCCCGTTTCATTTCTAAATTTAGAAATGATTTCCGATTTTCTTCGTTGAAACCTCTGCTTCTCATTTCCACTGCCCCGAATTTGCCATTTCTTGACATCCAACCGATACGACACGTGTAAAAGGCACTAAAAAAAAAACGGATATATGCATGTAAAGTCGACAGACCAAAATTGAACGATTGGCGGTCACAGGAGCGTTTCAGGACATTATCTATTTTGTTCATGTGTAAAGGTGAAGCTCCACCTACGTAGCACGTCTGTGAAGATGTATTATCCAGCAAGGCATTACAAACTTTTGAGTCTACTATTGTCCTTAATAGCGAATGATGAACAGCAATATTTGTGTTGTCAACGAAAGAAACCGTAGTTGGAGTCAGTTGTGTTATTTGCTGTTCAATGTAGACATTCTCATCCTTAGTATTTTCGGAATTCTCGTGAATAAACTGAAATCTGATTGGACGACACCAACGGGTGGGCGAAGTACGAGGATTTTTCCACAGATCGACCTTCTGCCCAGAATGCTGATGTTCTGCCGTTAATTGTAGGGGTACAACAGATGTCAATAAAATGTGGGCATCCGATGTCTCTGCGTTACCATCCCTGAACTTCTGCTTGTAGAGAGCGTGTCCCGAACTACCATCCAGTCCCCATTTGTAAGTCAGCCTGAAGGAATAATTATTGTGGTCGAAATTGGAGTCCGTTATTTTTTACATGAAGCTGTGTTGTCCTGACAGTACCAGTCTTTGTGCTGAATCGTCTAGTAAACCTTGTAGTTTCACCTCTCCCTTGGTTTCGGTGACAATTAGTGATGATTCGGCAGGATAACATTTCTTTTTTTCAAGCAAGATTTGTGGGTAGGAAGGATATAAGGGAACGTCTCTTTCCTGTGCTCCTTGCTGCATAGAAACGTATTGGTGTTTCGTCAGATCGAGCGAAATCATCAAAGCTAATGCCTCCTTTGGTGTGTAAGGTGTAAATGGTTTTGTGACTTTTTTGAGCGATTTGGAGCTCTTAGCTGCAGATTCTCCAATCACTCGGGCTAAATTTCTTTTCCCCGATTTTTTATGTGCAACTCGTGCTGCGTACTCCAACTCTTCCGGAGTGTATTTCATCAGCAAGTTTTCTATTAGTCTCCGCTTCGTTGTGTGGCTTGCTTTAGAAAACTCTTTTTTTGGTCGTCCACCCTTATCACGACATTTAAATTCAAACAACGGTTGTTCAAGCCAATCAGAACATTTCAAAAGAAATTTATCTATAATACGATGGTTGGCTTTCCATTTTTCTGACAAGTTACTACAAAATAGTTTGATTTGTTGCTTAAAAGAATCCTGTGTCTTATCGTCTGAATTGTCGAACTTATATAGTTGAGCAAAATACTCATAAATTGAATTCCTGACTTCAACACTGGTCGACATAGAGACGCTGTTCCTCTCGCAGAGGAATTCAAAAACTTTTCTTCTCTTCAGCAGGAAATTACCTGTAAATAATCAAATCGCTTGTACACCACTCGTTCGCTATCTAAAAACTCGCGTTGCTTTGAAAACGAAATGCACGGACTCCCTACACACATCCACTCCCACACACATTAACGCAACGTCGCGATTCGCTCGTTGCCATGTACGACCGTCAACAATCATGGCAACGCGTCCCGTCTTAGATTTTTAGTATATTTTTTATTCTAGGCAAATAAATAATGTATTCAAGTTTTAGGATCTTTGTACTTACGGTTCATGTTGGAATCCATCACAGATTGAGTAAACACCCGAAATACTGCCACTAAAAAATGCCACGATCGACAGACACTGACGCGTAAGGACACTTTGATCGTCGACTCACGCGTGCGTTTATATTGAACAAATGAACAAAGGTCATGAACAACTCTGATTCTGCTCATCTACTATCTATCTTGCACTTACCGTGGTGAAAGATTTTTTAAGCACTTTTAATCGGGGACAAGAAATTTAGCGAGTGATTGGAGTGGAGAATCTGCAGCTAAGAGCTCCAAATCGGTTTCTTTCGATGACAACACAAATATTGCTGTTCATCATTCGCTATTAAGGACTCAAAAGTTTGTAATGCCTTGTTGGATAATACATCTTCACAGACGTGCTACGTAGGTGGAGCTTCACCTGTACAGATGAACAAAATAGATAATGTCCTGAAACGCTCCTGTGACCAGACGTTTTTTTGCAGATCCGGTTATTCTACAAACGATTTCATGTGGTCAAAGTATTAATATCATCAGCTTTCCGTCAATATGCCCTTGATACAGCCAAACTTTATGTATCTTTATATCCATGGTACTATATGCCAGTTGCTGTCCACAAAGTGCTTATACATGGTGCTGATGTGATCGAAAGTTTCATACTACCCATAGGACAAATGTCGGAAGATGCACAAGAAGCAAGGCATAAAGAATTACGAGCATTTCGCGAGTACCACACTCGAAAAATTTCTCGGCGGGCCACCAATGAAGATCTTCTAAACAGCCTGTTAGTATCCTCAGACCCTCTGATTTCAAGTCTGAGGTCACTTCCTCCGCTTGCGAAGAAAGACCTGCCACCAGAAGTACTGTCTTTATTACTTCTATAAATATATTTTATAAAATTGAACTGATTTTAATTTCTATCGCGCGTTCATCCCAATCCCACTTTTCTATATTCGATTTTCATTAAATAAACGTATATTTAGTCGAATTACTCCATTCGGTTCCATAGATGAAGCGGAAATAGTTCTGTCCAGATGAATAGCCCACTTTGACCACTTGCGAAGGCTGTCGACTGCTGATACCCAGCTTAAACCAAATCTGATGTTTTTCTGATATGCGCGTCCGCTATATTGGATCCGCCATTTTGTTTTTTTTTTAATTTTGACCTCAGATTCGTAATCAGCGACATCGAAAACGTCAGGATATCAAGTTTAGACCAAATCTGATGTTTTTTTGATATGCGATCCAAAGTTGCAAAAAGTAGCAGCTGGAAATAATTTTTTCAGACTCTCTACACTTCTGTGAACAAGTTCCAACAAGTCCCAAGGTGGAACAAATCTGAACTTTTCTTTAGAGGCCGTCAAAGTACAAACTGTTGGCTGTTAATACCACGTTTAGACCAAATCTGATGTTTTTCTGATATGCTGTCGGTCATATTGGGTCCGCCATTTTGTTTTTTTGAAATTTTGACCTCAAATTCGTAATCAGCGACCTCGAAAACTCTAGAATACCATGTTCAGACCAAATTTGATGTTTTCTTATATGCGGTCTGCCATATTAGGTCCGCCATTTTGTTTTTTGCAATTTTGACCTCATATTCGTAATCAGCGACCTCGAAAACCCCAGGACACCAAGTTTAGATTAAATCTAATGCTTTTCTGATATGCGCGTCTGCCATATTGGATCCGCCATTTTATTTTTAGCAATTTTGACTTCAGATTCTTAATCAGCGACCTCGAAAACCTTAGTATACCCATTTTCAAACAAATCAAAGGTCATCTTGAGGTTTTGGGCAGGTTTTTTCGATTTTTGACCACTGTGCCTCGTCTGAACCGCTTGACAAGGAGATTGAACGACGTAAATCGAGTGCGAGTGAAATAGCGCACCAGCGAGAGACCCTCGGTCGACGGCGACTTGAGTCATCTAGTACTGAATACGAAAATGTTCATATTTCTCATTACACCTTGATAAGAGTGTTACCACCGATGGATTGGTGAGTTTATGTCCACGAACATGAGTCGAGACGCAAAGCATTTCGGTCTATTTTTTTTTATGAATACATGATTAGGACACACTACGTTAACTAAAAATGGACCGAATTCCTCCATATCTGACATCATTTTCATCGAGAAACCCTAAAAACTCCATTGGTAACAATTTCCTCAACACTTATCAAACACAAACATTTTAACTGGCCCGTTGGTTTTATTGCTCTCGGCTGTCAACGGGTGGTCTACTGGGGCCCGAAGGTCCTCGCTCGCAGCGAGAAAGCAAAACGGTCGGATGGGTAGGTCTTTCCCGATAATCCGAGCCCAACCATTTGTATCTTCGCGAGGGATGATCGGAACGTCAATATCTTAAGCCCATTTTAAAGCGGAGAGTCTGCCGATTCTTTTGAGTGCCTACAATAGTACAGCCTCAGTTTGTAAGTGCAATTAAATTAGGCGTCATTAAAATCATGCACAGTTCATTAATTTTAACTAATTGACCTATTCATTTATTTATACGCCGTGATTTTCTAGCTAGAGTCGTCAAACGCGATGCTCGCCAACAATCATGTAGTCTCGCTGAGTTTTGTGGGCTTTGACACGCGAAACCAGCGGGACTATACAATGTTGCACACTAAGCAGTGACGAATCTGAAATTCTGCAATTTTTAATCAGATCTTGGCGAGAGTGACGTCGATCGATTCATTGTTTTCTCGATCAAATTGGCCCCAAAAATGATATAAATCGGACTATAATTAAGGAAACTACATGAAAAATTTGATTGCAGTATTGAACGCCTGTTTCGTTAAAAATACCTAGTCCAATTTACATTCTTTTCTGCCAATTTAATCGGGAGAATGCTAGAAACCCATCTACCACAAATGCAGGGTAGAGGAGGTACTATGACGCTGACCGGGCTAGTGAAAATGCGCAGACTGAATGTGCGTGATTATTATGTGGTCCCCTCCTCGGAGTCACAGAAAATATAACCTATGTATATGCTATATGACAATAAACGTTGAGCGGCCATTTCGTTCTTTTGCGCTACATTTGTGAACTTTTTATCATCGTTTCGAAATATTATTATTACGCTGCAACATTATATTTAGGAAATTGGGTATAGCATATATTCCAGAAAAGCCAGGTAGAATCGTTGCACGCGCGAGGCAGTGAAGTCAATGACTTTGGGAAATAGTGTGTAGCGGAGCCCGGTTTATTGCCTACCGAACGTAAAGTGATTAGCTTGCAGCAATCAGGGATTAAGCCTAAAGACTTTCCTGCAATTCTGCAAATTACTTGCTAGATGTTTTTCAATCACTCTATGGCGCGTAGGAAAGTTTCCACAGTCATAAACCTGCAATAAACTGTGACCCGCTAACGATGCGGTTAGGACAATACGCAGATGATTACATTGGGGACTCACGCCCGCGTAATACCGGAAGTCCCGTTTGATTTTTGGACGCATATCTGTTCCCACCACGGCACCCACGATTTACGACAGAGCAGTTTTGTCGCGATCAATTATATATTCAAAACTGTCCCTCAAAACTCCACCCTCAAACGGATACGCCCTACAGGAGAATAATATATAAGGACTGCGTTCCGTAACAGAGAAGCAGAGTGTCTTTGGACTTTATTCGGTACGCTACTCTGTATAAACTGAAATAGCAACCAATCAGTATTGCAGATTTTGTAGAACAGTGTTGAGATCAAATATGTCCAGTAGTGACGACGACATCATTGTGTGCTGTGCTGCAGTTATTTTAGTCACAGCAGCACAGCAAAGAAATAGAAGGAAATGCTGGACGAGGGCCCTACTGAAAGGACGGACAGGATCTTCTCTTCTCCGTAATTTACATTTAAATGACCCAAGTGGGTTCACTAACTTTACACGGGTGTCTCGAAACAATTTCGAGTATGTACTAACACTAATTGGTGATCGAAATGCTCGTCAGGACACGAACTATCGGAAATGTATTTCGGTCACCGACAGGCTTCTGACTACATTGCGATTTCTCGCTACGGGTGATTCTTATCAGAACCTCATGTATACGTTTCGCGTGGCGAAACAAAGTATTTCCAAAATGGTTCCAGAGGTGTGCGAAGCATTAATCGATGCTTTAAAAAACATGATAACGGTAACTATACGTATGTTAATTGATAGTACCTACTTTATTTTACATGCCTTACTGTTTGAAATTTAGGCGGTTGAGCGCACTGGAGATGGATGAGATTAGGTTGACGGTAAAAAAGGTGAAGTGGAAACGCAGCACATGCACTTGATAGTTTGTCTGTTTATTAAAATCACACCCGGTGAGAATGAGCGTATTTTGTGAGTGCGGATGATTAAAATACACACGCGGTGAATATAACGCAATGAGCCGTGAGCCTCGTGGAAACCGATGCCACGCAATTCGATTTTCACAAGAATAACTATTTCCACGACATTACCAAGAACAATGAGTCACGCAACAATAAAGCGATGATGAGCAGAGCAAACAGAAAATGAAACAATACAAGAATAAATGCGCACACTGTTAAAGATAAAGTAAGCTAATCGCAAGCGAAGCGTCCTTCTCTGAACTCAATGTGAACGAGAGTGAATTCAATATGGAGGATCATTTCCGTTACGCTTCGTTTCGAACATTCTCGAGGATCGACCGACGTTGGGAAATATGATAGGTTGATCGATTGTCGCTGACTTCTGATTGGCCGATCGATTGTGGATCTGCCCCGCGTTTCGCCGCCCAAAAGGTGCTGTGGTGAGCTTGGGTGCGGTGATAAGAAGAACTAGGCGATTCTCAAACACTTATCTTCATTATTAAAATAATCACTATAGCTAACCGGTCTAAACTAAACTAATTAGAACTTTTTCTTCCAGTTTCCATCAATGCCAGCAGAGTGGCTTGATATAGCAAATACATTTTAAGATAAAACGAATTTTCCATACTGTATAGGCGCCACTGATGGAAAGCATATCGTAATGCAAGCACCTTTTGAGAGCGGGAGCGACTATTATAATTACAAGGGCTCATTTAGCATTGTCCTGATGGCAATCGTTAATGCCTCGGCAAATTTTACATTTGTAAATGTGGGGTGCCAGGGACGCATATCTGGTGGAGCAGTTTTCAAAAACACGCCCGTTTACGAAAAAATACAAGGGAACAGGCTTAACCTGCCACGGACAAGCCGTTTATCTGGAGGCATCGCGGAAATTCCATATGTATTTGTCGCGGACGACGCGTTTCCACTTCAACGATACATCCTGAAGCCTTTCAGCGGGTATCAATTGCGTGGTCCAGCCGAAAGGGTGTTCAATTATAGAATGTACAGAGCCCGTTGTACTAGAAAATACATTCGGCATATTGGCGTCTGTTTTCAGAATTTTAAGGCGACCGATTATGCTGCAACCAGACAAGGCGACCGTGGTGGTTTTAGCCTGTGTTCATATGCATAATTTTCGTAGGCATAATGAGAGTGCGCAATTAATGTATTCGCCGCCTGGTACTTTCGACCGTTGTGACGCGGACATGGGAGATTTCATACCAGGCGAGTGGATGAGGACAGGTGCATCGGGTGAAGGATCGTACATGCCCGTACGAAATGTGCCACGGAGACGTTCTTCCCGTGGAGCAACTGACAGTCGCACAGAATTCGCAAAATTTTTTTTAAGCCCAAATACCTTCTCAACTGAGGCATGCATGAAATGAGCGTGCAACTGTGAATGGCTCATGCACAAATTTTTCAAATTGCGAGATTGGGACTTGTAAATATGTATATGTACGCGTGTGTGTATTATATTGTAAGTTTGTATATTTTAACGTTTGTATATTGTATGCCAATGTTTGTATATTGCACAAGTTTATAAATATATGTATGTGTATGCATATCTATAAAGTATATAGTTATAAATGCACATATAACTCGTTAATACCTACTTCCATTTCCGGTGCGAAAGCGAACAGACGTGTGAGCGAACGGTGTGAGAGTGGAAAGCAGAGAAGGCGGTAGTAAGGTGTATTAGGGTGTGAGGAGCGGGCGCGGAGTGAGGAAAGGGGCAGGGAGAGAAGGGAGAGAAAGGGCGAGAAAAAGGGGCGTGGGGGAGAAGAAGGGAACAGGCAGGAAGAGAGGTGTTTTGAGGTTAGAGCAAGGCGGGAAAGTTTGTGAGCGGGAGAAACAAGGCGGTGAAGCAGAGAAGGTGTGGGTTTTGGTATATACCCACGTGTACTACGCCACTTCTCCGGGACACGGGAACAATAAGACGTAGCTTCCGTTAGTAAACAAAGATATATTTTTAACAATAAAAACAAACTCCCACTCATCAGATTCGTATCCGTAATCGGCTCAGGCCTTTACTATTCCAGCCACTGTACTATCAAACCTTTTCAACGCTTTTCGTACGCCATCATTTTACCGGTCGGGAATATTCTATTCTACTTCTTCTCTCGCAGTGCCGGGAACCTAACGGCTGAAATGTACGCGCCGATGCGCGCGCCTCAAAGTCCCTACACTACCCCCCTTCAAGTCTTTTAACTGAGAAGGAGCGACTTTTGGTCCGGGGTATGTCCTTAATGGTTTAAAACTACTTTCAGTCTGTTGCTCTCGTTCTATGAACGCTGGTTTCAATCTTTCGATCGTTACGCTTGTCGCTTTACCCTTAACATCTATTACAAAAATTTGGTCAGTAGAACGTTTCAAAACCGCGTATGGCCCCTCGTAAGGTGGTTCTAGTGGTTTCCTGACGTGATCTACTCTTAGAAAAACATGGGAGCATGTTAACAAATCTTTCGGTACGAAATGTTTTCGCTCACCATGATGTACCATTGGACTAGGTTGTACACGTTGCATGTGTGTCCTAAACTTATCGATAAATATACATGGTTCGGCGACGCTATCCGGATTTACAAAAAATTCGCCTGGCAGTCTTATCGGAACGCCATACAACATCTCTGCTGCCGTAGCTTTTACCCAACAAAATTACCTTTTTTTACAAAAAAGGTACAAAAAGTGCGCCAAGTATATAATCCCATCAAAAAAGAATCCCACTTAAAAACATTGTCGTAAATTAATATCCTATCAAAAAGAATCCCACTTAAAACATTGTCGTAAATTAATAGCTTCACAAAACTATTGATATACAAAATTTGCGCCAATTACAATGGCTATTTATACAACGACAAAAATGTATTTAATAATATTCAGCAGATATATTTTCATAGAAATAAATATTTTAATACGAATAAAAATTTTATTTTCAAAATACTTGGCGCTGCGAAACCGAATTGGTGTTGCTAAACTGAATAAATATGTATAAATTGCATTAAAATCTTTTTCTTTCTTTCTTGTCTCAATGGTGTCTTGTCTTGTTTTATATATTGTTTCATTTATTAACCAAGACAATTAGTTAACATTTTTTCGGTTTCGCAGCGCCAAGTATTTTGAAAATAAAATTTTTATTCGTATTAAAATATTTATTTCTATGAAAATATATCTGCTGAATATTATTAAATACATTTTTGTCGTTGTATAAATAGCCATTGTAATTGGCGCAAATTTTGTATATCAATAGTTTTGTGAAGCTATTAATTTACGACAATGTTTTAAGTGGGATTCTTTTTGATAGGATATTAATTTACGACAATGTTTTTAAGTGGGATTCTTTTTTGATGGGATTATATACTTGGCGCACTTTTTGTACCTTTTTTGTAAAAAAAGGTAATTTTGTTGGGATTTCACACATTTTTTAGTGTTTATTGATGACTGGATAATTTTATCACCCTTTACGGGTTATTTATTTTTTTAATTTACTGTATTGTCATCCAAACTACGCACACCTGCAAAGCTTCAAGACAATTGGATTAGAGGAATTGGTTTAAATTTCAGTTTTCAGATATGAATCAAACATACAAGAAGCAAACAGTGGATCAAAGCTGAATAAAATCGTTTAATTAATATAATACTGTGTCACAATAAATTTTTTCTCTGACGTAGATCACAGTACATCATCTTCTGCCTCGATTATCTGTAAATATATAAAAGCCATATTTTTTAGTTACAACATAACGTAGAACTTATAGAAAAAGAGTGGACTTTTGCTATAGATGTAGAGACTACATAATGTGTCCGAAGGAGGTGAGAGCGTATGGCAGAAAGTCTTGTTCGAGGAAATTTAAATGCTAATGGTAATTTAGTGAAAATGAACGAAGAGATCCAATATTTTTAACGCACAGATTATTGGTTTGTGTTAAATAAAATTTATTTAGCATGTTTATTGGTGAATTGAAATATTGTTAATGAGAAACTAATTAAATTAATGAATAGCGTGGGAGCTACTGTGGATTTTAATAAAGTAGTACGAATATCTCTCACCAAAGATTGAGAAGTATCAAGGGAGATGCGTTTTCAGCGTACTTTCTTCACTAATGTGACTTACTCTAGATTGCAAGCAGTACGCCATAATTTTCTTAATTCTTAACGCTACGCTAATTTGAATAATTTTGTCCATTTACCTTATTTGACAAATTTCCAGAAACTTGTGCGAAACAAGATGCTTCTCTGTCTATCTAACCTTCTGCGGACAACCTCCAAACCCGTGCATCCCCTTCATTTCTATTCAAGCCTCTGCGTCCCCTTCATTTTTATCCGAGCCTGTGCGTCCCCTTCATTTCTATCCAAGCCTGTGCGTTCCCTTCATTTCTATAAGGTTTACATATAAACTCTAATGTAAAAATAGTTTGCTGGTATAAGAACAATATATTATTTTGTAGAAACTTGTGCGAAAGAAGATGGTGCTCTGTCGAAACTTCTTCAGACAACTTCCAAGTCTGTACATCTCCTACATTTCTATAAGCTCTACATAAATAGTCTATTAAAAAATTTTAGCGACTTACCTTGTTTATTGAGACAGTAATTCAGTGTCCTAAATGGTGTAGAAACTCGTGACATTTCAAGAATTTTGACAAGTTTCCTTATTTGACACTTCGCAGGTTATGATTGTTTGACACTAGCGAGAGTACGTTTATCTCCACAGATATGCTCTCTGTCTGGCTGTCACGTGACAAAAATTTGTTCCGCGATTGGCCAAAAGTGCCGAAACCTTCATCCAATGAACGACGCGTATATTGGAGACATTTCCTCTCCCTTTCATGTTCCCCTCTTGCCTACACTTGACGTTGACGATGCTTAATTCTTGAGAACGTGAAATTCGTCAAATTGGAACTTTGCATTGAAATATCTCAGCTCATAAGGCACGTAGAACCAAAACAAAGACACTTTTCTTATGTAAATCAAACCCAAGCTATCTATTAAGACCATTCAAAATCTAATCGGATTAGCCGTTATTGAGATTCGATAATCTCAGGGTTTTTGATAGCGGGTCGTGGCGTAATAGAGACACTGTGCGTCTCGCGCTGCGCTTATAGCTATATACTTGGCGCGAGACACTACCGTGTCTCTTGATGTCTTCCTTAAAACTACATCGCAAGCCTAATAAAACCGTAGGCAAAATAGCTATCCAGTCTTCTGTATTATGACACATAATTGCAGCCTTCAATGATCTGTGCCAACGCTCCACCAGGCCGTTAGAAGCCGGGTGATACGCTGTTGTCCGAATTCTCTTACAACCCGTTAAATTGGTGAGAGATTGAAAAATTTGTGCTTCAAACTGGGTACCTCTATCGGTCGTAATAGTGGCGGGCGATCCGAAACGGCAAATCCATGCGGAATACAAAGCCGTGACGACGGAGTCCACTGTGGCATCAACCAGTGGAACTGCCTCAGGCCAGCGAGAAAAACGGTCTATCATTGTAAGACAATACTTGAAACTTCTCACAGTAGGCAAAGGACCCACGAGATCGATATGAATATGTTGAAAGCGCGTCTCCGGGATTACAATTTTCTGCGGACAATTTACTGTATGCCGACCGATCTTACTACGCTGGCAGCTGAGACAGGACTTTGCCCAACCTACAATGTCCTTATTCATTGACGGCCAGATAAATCTATTTGCTATAAGGCGCCTAGTGGCTCTTCCACTAGGATGCGACAAATTATGGACTGTATCGAAAATTCTTTTGCGAATACTTAATGGAATGTACGGACGGATATTGTCTCCGGAGACGTCACAATAAATGCTTACTTCGGTATCGTCTACGCGTAACTGCTTCAGCTTCAGACAAGTGGTACCCTGTAGAATCTGCTTTAACTCTTCATCGAGGGCTTGCTTCTGAGCTAATTCCTGTGTGCTTACGACGACTGGCGCGTCGACGACCTCCAGCCGCGATAATGCGTCAGCTACTTCGTTCTGTTTTCCAGGAATGTATGTGATCCGAGTCGAAAACTGTCCGATAAAATCCAACTGCCGGAGCTGCCTAGGCGATGCCTTCTCTGATTTCTGTTGGAATACATAAATTAATGGTTTATGATCAGTTTGTATGACGAATTCTCGTCCTTCGTCCATAGGTCGTTTATCCTTTTTCTTGGCTCCTGTTAAGAATGCGTGGAGCGGTGCTTGAACCGCGGCTGCGTTCCGAATGAAACGCCTGTAGAAATTTACTACACCCAGAAATCGCCGCAGCTCACTAACATTTACTGGCTTTTTATAATTTTCCATTGCTGCGATGCGTTCAGGCAAGGGTCTGGTTCCCTCTTTATCAATGAGGTATCCTAAATATCTTGCCTGCTGCGTTCCAAAAACACATTTCGCCAAATTGACAGACAGACCATATTGGCGGAGTCTATCTAAAACTGAACGTAAATGGCGAGAATGTTCTTCAGCGTCTTTAGACGCCACGATAATATCGTCAATATAACAATAGACAAAGTCTAATCCCCTGAGTACTGTGTCCATAAAACGTTGAAATGTTTGAGCTGCATTTCTCAGCCCAAACGTCATGACATTAAACTCAAATAGTCCGAAAGGTGTAATTACTGCAGTTTTCTTTCTGTCTTCCGGTGCGATGGGGATCTGGTGATATGCTCTAGTTAAATCAAGGGTGGTGAATACAGTGCAACCCTGTAAACGATGAGAGAAATCGTGGATGTGTGGAATTGGATATTTGTCAGGCGTAGTAATTCCGTTCACTCGACGGTAGTCTCCGCAAGGTCTCATCCCACCAGTCTTCTTCTGCACGAGGTGCAACGGGCTCGCCCACGGACTGTCGGACGGTTGGCATATCCCTTGCTGCAACATATATTCAAACTCTGCCCGCGCTGCTTTAAGTCTCTCTGGTGATAGTCGTCGGGGCGGTTCTGACACTGGCGGACCGTTCGTTGCTATGTAATGGACAACGTGATGAGGTATACTCTTGGCTGTGCGTGGTTTCGTTACGTCTACGTACTCACGCAACAATTCCCAGTACGGATTGTTACGGTCGATCGTATACACCGATGAGGCCCCGGCTCTCACTGCACTTGCTTCAGCGAAGAGTCGTGTAGTTGCGTCCAGAAGACGTCTGTTCCTCAAGTCAACCAACAGGCCAAAGTGCTGCAGGAAATCTGCGCCTAAAATTGGGCTGCTGACGTTTGCAACGATGAAAGTCCATCTAAAGGATCTCCGTAATCCGAGATTAAGTGTCAATAATTTAGTGCCGAATGTGTTGATAGGGGAACCGTTTGCAGCGTATAGTTTAAACGTTGTATCGTGTTGCCTTCCTCTCACCATGTGCTGGGGCAGCACTGAGACGTCGGCACCAGTGTCCACCAAAAATCTAGTCCCTGACATCCTATCCATTACCTTTAAGCGGCTCTGTTGTGCTTGCTCGTCTCCGACTGCCGCTAGACAGGACGGCTCCTTCAGTTTCCCTGGGTTTTGCTGTCATCCGCTTTCCACGTGCATGGCTTAACGCACCTGTGAGCACGTTCACCAAATCGTTCATGATAAAAACAGTATTTACTTCTGGACTTAGAGCGTTTGCGGAATCCTGCCCTCTGATTATTCCGTTGCTTCGAACGACCATGATAATCTGAGGTTTTGGACATCGCCTCCAGCATGTCCTTCATGCCTTTCTGTGTCTGTACCGCAAGCTCGCCGGCTTGTTTTACCAGTAACGCTATCGCATTTACCGATGCTTCTGTACTTCCTTCGGCCTGTTGCGCCACCGGCTCTATTACTGTAACCCCTGAGGCATCGCCTGTGTCCATGGCCTTGTCTGCTAAATCAGCTAACTTGGTTAGTTCGGTACCTTCAACAACGGAGAGGAGCTCCTGTATCCGCTGCGGCAGCCTCTGCATCCATAACGTCTGTAAAAGTCGATCAGCAACGTCTCCGCCCGCGAGCAAGCGCATTTCGCGCAGTAGTACGGACGGCTTCTTGCTGCCCAGCTCTATCCCCGTTAGAAGCTTGCGTAATTTCTTCTCCTCGGAGTCCGTAAAACGGTTTATTAGAATAGTTTTTAGGTTCAGGTACTTATCTTCTGTGGGTGGTGTCTCGAGAACATCAGTGACCATCTTCATGACCTTCTGGTCCAAATGCCTCAGGACGGCACTATATTTTGATACGTCCGCGCGAATGTGATACAGATGGAACTCGCTTTCGAGCTGTGCAAACCATAGCTTGGGAGCGTCCGACCAGAAATTGCAGAGTCGCACGTTGCGAAATTCGTTACCTTCGACGTACTTTTTGACTGACGCCATTCCGGATGTTCCCGGAGGTGCATCTTCGTACTCCTCTCCCGAGCCAGTGGAATCGTTATCCGCCGGACACTTTTTAGTTGTTGAATTTTCTGTCATCGTTCCTTTGTGAAATCGTGTGGCGAGATGCGTGTGTTACCGCTCGTCGGGGTCACCAATTGTGGGTTTTGGTATATACCCACGTGTACTACGCCACTTCTCCGGGACACGGGAACAATAAGACGTAGCTTCCGTTAGTAAACAAAGATATATTTTTAACAATAAAAACAAACTCCCACTCATCAGATTCGTATCCGTAATCGGCTCAGGCCTTTACTATTCCAGCCACTGTACTATCAAACCTTTTCAACGCTTTTCGTACGCCATCATTTTACCGGTCGGGAATATTCTATTCTACTTCTTCTCTCGCAGTGCCGGGAACCTAACGGCTGAAATGTACGCGCCGATGCGCGCGCCTCAAAGTCCCTACAAAGGAGACGAAGAGGGCGACATCGGGCGGTGAGGAAAGATACGAAGGAGAAACAGAGTAGTAGATAAGGAAGGGAGCGTGAGAAAGGATAGTGAAGTGAAAACAGGAGGGTAAGAATGAATGCAGAGAAACTAGCAAGAGAATGGAGCCAGAGTGTAGGAAGTGAAAAGGGGATAATGGAATTGTGGAAGAGGAAGAGAGAGAAAGAGAAGCCGGGGGAAGGACGCGAGGGGGGCGGGGTTTTTGCGAAAAGCAGGAAGGTTTTGAGATCGCCGGAGGAGAGGAAGGGAGGAGAGGGCGGTGAGCTGGGGACCATGATAATGGAAATGAGGGAGGAAGTAAGGAAACATCTGAGAGAAGTAAAGGAACAGGGGAGAGAGATGAGGGAGGAAGTGGGAAAGCTCAGAGGGAAGATGGAAGATTGGGAGGAAAGGTGGAAAAGAGAGAAGGAGGAATTCGAGACCAGAATGTTAGGGATGGAAAAAAAGTTGAGAGAGGTGGAGACAGTGGAGGAAAGGCTAAGGGAGGTGGAGGAGAGGCTAAAGGCGATAGAGATCTGGAGGGTGAAGGAAGAAACGATGCGAGGAAAAGGAAAGGGAAAAGTAGAGGTAGGGCGAGAGAACGGAGGGGGAGAGTGGGAAGAAAGGGTGCAGGAGCTGGAAAGAAAGCTGGAGATGAAGCAGAGAGAAGGGAGAAAAAAGAACGTGATTATAAAAGGGGTAGGTAGGGAGGGGACGGCGATAGAGGGAGCAAAAGCAGTACTGGAGGCAGTAGGAGTACAAAGGGGGATAGAGGGGGTAAAGGAGCTGGGAGGAGGAAGGCAGGACAGGAAGGAGGGGATGCTGGAGATAAGGATGGAGAGTATGGAGGCTAAGAGGCTTGATGAGGAACAAAGGAAAGCTGAGGGGGAGGAAAGAGAGGATAGATGACGATCTGACATGGAAGGAAAGGTAGTGGTTGTTAAGGGACATTGGAGAGAAGGAGGAAAGAAACGGAAAAAGAGTGAGAGTAAGTTACGGGAAGATAGTGATAGAAGGGAAAACATGGTTCTGGGACGAGCGGGGACAGGTACTAAGAGACTGGCAGGGGAGGCAGAAGGGAGGGCAAGACAGGGAAGGAAGAGAGGGGGAAAAAGAGGGAGGGAGGAGGGAGGAAGGGGGCACGGAAAATAGGAGGCAGGAAGGAGAAGGAACAAAAAAGCTAAGCAGGAAGGAGGAGGAGGAGGGGAGGAGGAAGCAGGTAGAGGAACGGAAAAGCTGGAAAATAGCGTTCTGGAACGTAGCGGGGGTGGCGAATAAAGAGGAGGAATTCTGGAAGGGGATAGAAGATTGGGAGGTAATAGTCATGTCGGAAACATGGGTGGAGGAGAAAGGATGGAATAGGATTAAACGAAGACTGCCGATGGGATATAGGTGGAGGGCGTAGGAAGGGTAGAGCGATGGGAGGCATGTTGACGGGAGTGCGAGAAGAGATGGTGGGAGAAGAGGAGCAGGGACAGGGAGAGGAGGAAGGGCTGATGGTTGAGAGAGTGAGGGCGGGGGGGGGTGACCTGGTCAGTAGTGGCGGTATACGTGAACGGAGACATGGAGGGGAAACTAGGAAGGATCAGAGGGTGGATGGAGGGACCGAAGGAGGGAGAGAGGGTGTTAATAGGGGGGGGGACTTCAATGTGAGAACAGGAGAGCAGGGGGAAGGATAGAGGGAGGGGAGGCAGAGGAGGGAGGGGGAAGAAAATCAAAAGACAGAAAAATAAATGGGGATGGGAAAAAAACTGATAAAGCTCGTAGAGGAGACAGGGTGGGAAACACTGAACGGGAACATAGAAGGGGACGAAGAGGGGGAATACACGTATACACGAATGGGGGTAGAAAGGATGGAGGTAGGAGACAGGGTGGAATCAGACCATCACCCGATGGTAGTGACGATGAGGGAGGGAGGGGTGGGAGGGAGACACGGGAAAGCGAGGAAAGGGAAGGCAGGAGGAGGACGGTGGACGAAAGGATAAAGGAAGAGGAGTGGAAGGAGTACTTCATGGGACTACTAGGAGGAGTGGGGAGAAGGGTAAGGACGGAAGGAGAAGAGGATAAGAGAAGGGGAGAGGAAGTGGGAATAAGCAAAGAGGAGTTAAGGAGAGTAGTGAGGAAGATGAAGGAAGGGAAGGCAGTGGGAGGGGATGAAATACCAAATGAGGCGTGGAAATTTGGAGGAAAGAAGGGGATAGAGGTAGCGTGGGAGATTTGTAGAAGAGTATGGGAAGGGGAGGGATGGCCACAAGAATGGAAAGAGGGAATTATAGTGCCAATAGTGAAGAAAGGAGGGGGGAAGTGTGTTCAGGAGTACAGGGGAGTGACGCTTATGCCGACCCTGTACAAAGTATACGCAGCGGTAATGGTAGGGAGGCTGGAGCAGGAGATAGAAGAGAAAGGTTTGGTGCCGGAAATACAAGCGGGCTTCAGGAGAGGAAGACCATATTTATGTGTTGAATTACCTGATAGGGAGGCAGATGTAGCGATGTTCGTAGACCTGAGAGCGGCATTCGATTCGGTGGATAGGAAGGGTGTTGTGGGAGGCGATGGAAAAGAGAGGGGTGAGGGAGGGGCTGAGGAAGAGGGTAAAGGAAATGTATAGGGAGACGACGAGCAAGGTGAAGGTGGGAGGGGAAGTAGGGGAGACGTTTTGGACGGCGAAAGGCCTGAGGCAGGGGTGCCCGCTGAGCCCGATACTTTTTAACATTTTATTAGCGGATGTAGACGAAGTGCTCAGGAGAGGAAAATGGGGGAAGGAGGATATGCGCGATGGCGTATGCGGACGACTTGGTGATCCTGGCGGAAAAAGAGGAAGAGATGGAGAGCATGATTAGGAGGCTGGAAGGGTATTTAGATGGAAAGAGGCTGGAGGTGAATGCGGGAAAAACGAAAATAGTAAGGTTCAGGAAGGGGGGGGGGAGGTGGACTGGAGGTGGAAAGGAAAGAGGATAGAGGACGTAAGGGAGTTTAAGTACCTCGGGTACACGTTTAGGAAGAACGGAGGCCAAGAAGCGCACATTAGAGAAAGGGTAAAAAAGGCGGGGGTGGTAATGAGACAGGTGTGGGGAATAGGCAAAAGGAAATTCGGGAAGGACTGGGGAAGGAGAATGTGGTTATTCGATATGCTGGTATGGACGGTAGTGGGATATGGTGCGGAGGTATGGGGGTGGAGGGAGAGAGAAGAGGTGGAGAGGATCCAGGAAAGATTCTTACTGTGGTCGCTAGGAGTGGACTGGCGGACGCCGGGATACATGGTGAGGGAGGAAACGAAGAGAAAGAAGCTGAGGACGCTCGTGGAGATATGAAGAGAAGTTGGGCAGAGGAGAGGGAGGGGAACTGGCCAGGTTGTGTCTGGAAGAGGTGAGGCAAAGGGAAAAGGAAGCGGGGACGGGGTTGTCTGTGTGGGAAAGAGAGAGGAAGTAGTTTAGGAGGGAGTGGGAGGGGATGGAAGAAAGGGAAAGAGTGTACGAAGAGATAGAGAAGGAAGATTGGAGGAAGCAGGAAGAAGAGAGGAGCGGGAAAATAAAGGAATCGAGGTATAATTGCTGGTATAGGGAGGTGAGAACGAAAGGACTGCCAAAATACCTAGAAGCAGGATGGAGTGAGGAAAGATACAGGAGGATCGCGAGATTTAGGTTGGGGAACGAAATGAGGGGAGGGAGATATTGGGAGAGGGAGGAGGAGAAGAAATGTAGAGTATGCGGAGGAGAGGTAGAGACGTGGGAGCACGTGCTGGAGAGGTGCACACGAGAGGAAGGGGAGGAAGGGTGTGTAGGGGAAAAGATAAGGAAGATTTTGGACGAAGGAGGCAAAGGAGAGGAATGGATAGGTTAGAGGGAAGGAGAAGGGAGAGAGAAGGGGGCTCGGTTGAGAAGGGGGAGGGAGGGACAGAGGGAGGAGGGAAGGAGAGACAGAAAGAACGGAGTGAAAGAGAGGAAATGGAAGTCGAAGGCGGAGAGAGAGAACGAAGTTAGGGGCGTGAGAGGCGTAGAGTTAAGAAGTAGGAAATAAGAGCGACAGGGTAAGGATAGGATAAGAATAAAGCGAGCGTGGCGTGCGAGAAGGAGAGACGACGGGCGGAGAAGTAGGCTAAGACATAGTTTGAAGTATAGGCTAAGAGAGTATGTAAGAGCGTAGAGAGAGGAGAAAGGAGAAGAAAACTTGTAACCCTAAGGGGAATTCAATAAAGAAATACATACATACATACTCGTTAATACCTTCTCCTTATTTTCTAGTAATACCCCACAGCTTCAAACATGAATCACTTCCTAACAAAAATCTTCTTTTTCCAGAAAATCTATTATTGACTAGTATAAACAAATGTTGATATTATAAAACCATTCTATATTACCAGCGGAACTCAAATTTGTCCGAATTGCGACGTGTTTGCTTTCATTGTTATTAGAAATATCTGATCCATACGTTGGAATAATAGGCCGTTCTAAATCAAGTGTGGGTGAGGGGGTGAAGCGGGGCGAGGGGAATCGCCGCGGAAGTGAGTGGGAGGCGGGTGGGGGGACCGCGACTCGTGGAGGTGGTGGACCGCGGCCCTGGATCACTGGAGGGGGAATGAACTAGGACCATAGTCAAAACATACGGCGACACGATGTGTAGAAGATGCAAGTCGAAACCTGCATTTTCGTAACGCGTAATCCGATAATAATGCGCAGAGAGGTACGATATTTTGTATGCCTCTCTCTCGCTCCCTAGGACCATAGACAAAATATACGGATATCGAAGGGTCTCTCTCTCTCGCTCTCTAGGACCATAGTCAAAACATACGGATAGCGAAGGCCACTTTCCGAGAATAATGCGCAGCAGCGTTGTTGCGCGCAAGCGATATCTGAACCGCGAAAATTCAAAGCGTACCGAAGGCGCGATGGCGGTCGCGATAGCGGCGGCGGCTGCGGCGTTCGAACAAGGTGTGTGTGACAGAGAGAGGTACGATATTTTCGTATATCTCTCTGTCTCTGTTCCTCTCTCGGTCGGAGGTCAGAAAAAACATACGGATATTGAAGGTAAATTTCCCAGAATAACGAGGCACGACGCGTAGAAGATGCAAGTTGAAACTGACATTTTGTTATCGCGCGCCTAAAACATAGAACCGTAACGATGGAAGGTTGATTTCCGAGAATAATACGCAGCATCGGTGCTCGAAAAGTTCGCGATAATTTTTAAAGGTAAACTTTCGAGAAGAAGAGTGCGCATATGCTTAAAAGATATCACGTAACAACAGAATATGATGTGTACAAGAATAAAGCGATGTAATCGAATACTGTTGTCGGCAGTCCATTGGGCTAGAGATGATTATGAAGAACATATTCGGTGCGAGAGATGTAATATTATTCGAAATGCGTAATAAGAGGTATAGATGTTTCGAGATCCTAACATACCTGGTGTAAGAAATGAACATCGAAAAAACGTTACATAGTTTTGGGATAAGTGATATTCTGTGCGGACTGGAAAGGATCGTGCATGGTATTAGACAATACTGGCTTTCGTATGAAAAAAGTATTTATTGGTAAAGCAAATAGGCATGTACACATTATTGGGGTACGTTGCGAGCATCGCGTATAATCGAATCCAAGCATAACGCTAATAATTCACAATCTAACAAAGAATGCGGTTCGAATACTTCGCTTTCTGAAATGAGTTTTTCATAGTCCGCGGTCAGTGTCGTAGCGGCGCGTATAATGGCTACAAAGGAAGCGTAGTTGATGCTTACGGAGTCTAGAATTTCCGACAACCACGAGAACATATGATCGATGCAGCAATCGTATTTAAACATTTGACGTATCGTAGATTCGGTCATGTATATGGTTGAACTGCTATCCGATATTTTGGTAATTCGTTGACTGTTGATTCGCGTGAAGTTGATGTGTACATGATCGACGATGATAAGATCTTGATGCGATGGAGTTGGGTCGTTACGGAAACGTCGAAGTATCTCCGGTTCTTGCTGCAGCAGAAGTTTCCACGTAGACATGGGGAAACACAGTTCGTTGGATTTGTTGTCTACTATGGTGATTTCAACGCAGCACGAATCCCGACCGATACGAATTCCAATTGCGATACGTTTATAGGTAGTCAAGGTTAATGGATAATCACGTCCCATGATTCGTAAGATTGTTTTCTTGGACGATGTTGCAGATTTATCGCTGTAAGAAACACACGCGCAGAGTTAATGCATCGAATGGTTTCGTGTAAATCGAAAAATATGCAAAAAGTGAACTACATACCTTATATTCGAACGGTGCATTGTAGTAGGAAAATCCTGATTGTTACAGCGGTTGAGGTCGTTCTCGCCCATGTAGGAAGCAGCGTTGCAATGTCGGTTGAACATTTTGAATATGCATTACAGCTGAGTCTACTGAACGGTTATGGATACTACCCATACAGCACACTCCGTTGCCCGAGGCTTGCAGGAAGGTTCCATGGGGGTTGCCGTGGAATGTTGCCTCGGTGCGGACATAGGAACCTTCCTTGAACATTCCAGCCATGTAGCGGTGGAACATTGCCACTTGGAACCTTCCTGCCAGCCTCACGGAACGTTCCGGACATTCTCTGGCAATGGTCACGGAGCGTTCCGGACTTTCTCTGGCAATTGTCACGGAGTGTTCAGGACATTCTCTGGCAATGGTCATGGAACGTTCAGGACATTCTCTGGCAATGGTCACGGAGCTTTCAGGGCATTCTCTGGCAATGGTCAAGGACCGTTCCGGACATTCTCTGACAATGGTCACGGAGCGTTCTGGACATTCTCTGGCAATGGTCAGGCAACTTTTCGGACATTTTACAACAAAGGTTCCAGAATCGATTCTTATATCGACTTTTCCCTAATTGATATCAATAATAATTATTGTTGGTGCAGATTACTGTATATGTACATTTTTTTTACAAAATCCTTATGGAAAAAGGAGAAACATTTATACACACCATTGATTTGTTAAATAAATCGGCTACACATTTTTTACATTAACACACACTATATTATTCAGAGTAGGAAGTTCAAAGTTTCTCCTGTATATTAGGTTACGCTTTGTGTAGACGATATAAGTTGTTGTATGCTTTATGTAAACTATGGGACTATTCCCGTTTATAATAATAACAATAATAATAATAATAATAATAATAATAATAATAATAATAATAATAGAGTAAACCAACCAGTAATTGACCGCAGACCAGTGAATGACCATTAGGCAAAGAAATGTAAATTATAAATTTAAAAAATACTATATGTTTATAAATGGAGTGTAGTTGCACTTTTAATATTCCATATTTTTAGTTATGCATATTAAACAAACATTAATAAGTACAATTCTTAATAAAAGTATGCGGTCATTTACAGGGCTTCTCATTCAACAATTCGGTCATTCACTGGTTGGTTTACCCTAATAATAATGTCAAAACGAGCCTTCATTTTTTAATAATTTGAGTTTAAAGTTATGCACGGTAGGAGGTAAAGTTCGAATACGTAAGCAATCCTTTCAATCTTGGTTGTAGCTGCAGCGGTAAAGTGTTTGTCTACGGTGCTCGAGGTCATGGGTTCGAATCTTACTGAGGTAAAAAAATTTTATATTTATTATTAATGACGTACAGACGTTATACTACTACGATTCTGCACACATTCATGTCCCCGTCGTGTCTCTCGCAGCACAGTATAAAATAATATATACTATCGATATTTTTATTTTTGGCCTTACTGTTCGGAACGCTCCGTGAGCATTGCCAGAGAATGTCCTGAACGCTCCGTGAGCATTGCCAGAGAATGGCCGGAACGTTCCGTGAGCATTGCCAGAGAATGTCCTGAACGCTCCGTGAGCATTGCCAGAGAATAGCCGGAACGTTCCGTGGAATGTTCCAAAAGGGCGGACATAGGATTCTTCATGGTACGTTCCATCAATGTAGCAGGAAGCTTCCGGTACTGCACAGGAACCTTCCTGCTACATTGATGGAACCTTCCTGCCATGGGAGTGTGCTATAGGGGTAACTGTGTAAGCGCGAATGTACACGATGTAATTCCACTTTTATAGTGGTTTGCACTCACACATATGCAAAGTATAGTTTGTTTGTGGGTGTGGTTGTGGTGGGCGATAATGAAGTTGAACGCAGTATGAAAATAGGAAAAGGAAAAGGTGAAAAAAAAAGAAAAACGTGATGACAGGTGAAAAACCGAGCAGGAAGAAGTGCATAGTGAGAATTGTATAATGAGAAGAATGTAAATGGAAGAAGCTACTATCGATGTATGAAGTAATCACGTAAAAAGAAAAAAATATACATCGTTGGAACCTATCGATAGTAACATAGTATGTATATATATGTTGGCTCGAGGGTGTGGAAGCATTCGCGAGCACAGCTCTGTATCAACGAAGAAGAAGAAGAAGAAGAAGAAGAAGAAGAAGAAGAATAAGAATAAGAATATAAGTAGTTAAATAATTATTAATTATATTTATTAACGAAAAAAGAAAAGGGCATATTTGGGGATTTGTTACATCTCGCCGCCCGGGTTAATCTCTCGCCCTCGAGAGATGGGGTTTTGGGGGAGTATCCATAACCGTTCAGTAGACTCAGCTGTAATGCATATTCAAAATGTTCAACCGACATTGCAACGCTGCTTCCTACATGGGCGAGAACGACCTCAACCGCTGTAACAATCAGGATTTTCCTACTACAATGCACCGTTCGAATATAAGGTATGTAGTTCACTTTTTGCATATTTTTCGATTTACACGAAACCATTCGATGCATTAACTCTGCGCGTGTGTTTCTTACAGCGATAAATCTGCAACATCGTCCAAGAAAACAATCTTACGAATCATGGGACGTGATTATCCATTAACCTTGACTACCTATAAACGTATCGCAATTGGAATTCGTATCGGTCGGGATTCGTGCTGCGTTGAAATCACCATAGTAGACAACAAATCCAACGAACTGTGTTTCCCCATGTCTACGTGGAAACTTCTGCTGCAGCAAGAACCGGAGATACTTCGACGTTTCCGTAACGACCCAACTCCATCGCATCAAGATCTTATCATCGTCGATCATGTACACATCAACTTCACGCGAATCAACAGTCAACGAATTACCAAAATATCGGATAGCAGTTCAACCATATACATGACCGAATCTACGATACGTCAAATGTTTAAATACGATTGCTGCATCGATCATATGTTCTCGTGGTTGTCGGAAATTCTAGACTCCGTAAGCATCAACTACGCTTCCTTTGTAGCCATTATACGCGCCGCTACGACACTGACCGCGGACTATGAAAAACTCATTTCAGAAAGCGAAGTATTCGAACCGCATTCTTTGTTAGATTGTGAATTATTAGCGTTATGCTTGGATTCGATTATACGCGATGCTCGCAACGTACCCCAATAATGTGTACATGCCTATTTGCTTTACCAATAAATACTTTTTTCATACGAAAGCCAGTATTGTCTAATACCATGCACGATCCTTTCCAGTCCGCACAGAATATCACTTATCCCAAAACTATGTAACGTTTTTTCGATGTTCATTTCTTACACCAGGTATGTTAGGATCTCGAAACATCTATACCTCTTATTACGCATTTCGAATAATATTACATCTCTCGCACCGAATATGTTCTTCATAATCATCTCTAGCCCAATGGACTGCCGACAACAGTATTCGATTACATCGCTTTATTCTTGTACACATCATATTCTGTTGTTACGTGATATCTTTTAAGCATATGCGCACTCTTCTTCTCGAAAGTTTACCTTTAAAAATTATCGCGAACTTTTCGAGCACCGATGCTGCGTATTATTCTCGGAAATCAACCTTCCATCGTTACGGTTCTATGTTTTAGGCGCGCGATAACAAAATGTCAGTTTCAACTTGCATTGTTGTGCCGTGACGCCTGGGGGTCGAGATTCTGGGTACGAATCTCGGGGTGCTCCTGGGCGTCCTTCACTATCGTCGTCCCCGGGCTCCGAAGGTTCGGGTGATTGTGCCGGGACGGAAGGATTCGGTTTAGAACCCGGAGGTAGGAGATCGTTGCAGGTCGAAGAGTTGGAACTCACCGTAAGGTTTAACAAGTTTATTTGATCCCGATCTGGGTGACAATGACACTGTGCCTAGTTTGGCATGAGTCTCGAAAAGTCGGGTGGTGTTCCCGTAGCAAAGCTTTATCAAGTCTGCGTTCGCAATGTTCGTACATGTTCTTATACCTATCGTCGGGCCGAAGCGGGGACCATCGGGGTCTCCGCCTTTGGCCCGGTTTTCCGATATTTCACCATGTGCTGATGGTCGCGGTGCACTTCCGAAATCCCTTGCGTGGCTGTGCCGGATTTCGGCCGTTCGATTGTCGCAATCGGTATGCGCGTGGTGTCGACGACCTTAGGTGTCGGCCCGGGCACAACAGCATCTTCTACGCGTCGTGCCTCGTTATTCTCGGAAATTTACCTTCAATATCCGTATGTTTTTTCTGACCTCCGACCGAGAGAGGAACAGAGACTTGTAACAGACGTTTGCAGTGTCGCAGAAAATAGAATCTGTGGCAAATGTAAAGTAAATTCTAGAAAATTGTTTGTAATAGATTTTATTAGTACACTTACAACCGCGACTTCCATTTCCGGTTTGAAAGACGCGAGAAGTGTGAGTGAATGGTGTGAGGGAAAGGAGTCGAAAAGGTGTTAGCAGGGCGAGTAGGCAGTGAAAAGTGGTTGCGAAAGGAGAAAGGGCGAGGAAAAGGGGCGTGAGGGAGAAGAGGAAACAGGTAGGAGGCGCGGGAGTTTTGAGGTTAGGACAAGGCAGGAAAAGATTGAGCGGGAGAGGAAAAGACGGGACAGTAGAGAAAGAAAGGAAGGTAGCGAGATCGGGCGGGGAAGAAAGGGAATAAGGAGATAGAGGAGACAGTGGATAAAGAAGGGAGTGAAGAAGTGAAAATAAGCTATAGGGCGAAGAAGATAGAATGGCTGGGAAAGAGGAGGAAACGGGAGAGGCAAAGGGGAGAGAAAGGGTAGTAGCAGAGAAGATGGGAGAAGAAAAGGAAGAAGAGGCGAAAAAGAAAGGTAGGAAAACGAATGTAGAGAGACTGGCAAGGGAAAGGAGCATGAGTGGAGAAAGTATAGGGGAAATTGCAGAGATGTGGAAGAGAAAGAGAGAGAAAGAGGAAGAGAGTCAAGGAGAAGGGCGAGGAGGAGAAGAAGCATTCCAAAAGAGTAGAAAGGTACAGAGATCGCCGGAGGAGAAAAGAGGAGGGGAAGACATAGAGCGGCTAATAAGGGAAATGAGAGAAGAGGTGAGAAAAGATTTAAAGGAAGTAAAAGAACAAGGGATGGAGGCAAAGGAAGATATGGCAAATCTAAGAGAGAAGATGGAAGAATGAGAGTAGAAATGGAGAAAAGAAAAGGAAGAGCTGAGAAATAGAATGGAAAAGATGGAAAAAAGATTAGAGGAGGGGGAGAGAGAGGAGGAAAAGGTAAAGGAAATGCAGGAGAGGCTAAAGAATTTTGAAATGAGGAGGGAAAGGGATGAGGGAAACAGAGAGGAAGGAAGGAGAGGAGAAAGGGTTGGGAAGGGGACAGGACGGGTGGAATGAGAAACAAGAGTAAAGGGAATGGAAAGGAAGCTAGAAATGAAAGAGAGAGAGAGAAGAGTGAAGGAAGAACATAATAATAAAAGGGGTAGGTAGGGAGAGAACGGAGATGAGGAGGGCAAAGGAAGTGTTGGAAGTAATAGGAATGCAAGGGAAAATAGAGGGACTGAGGGAGCTGGGAGGAAGAAGACAAGGGAGGGACGAAGTGATGCTTGAGGTGCGTATGGAGAGCACGAAGGTTAAGAGGGGAATAATGAGGAACAAAGGGAGACTAAAAGGGAAAAGGAAAGGATAGGGGACGATCTGACCTGGAAGGAAAGAAGGATGCAGTGGTTGATAACGGAGATAGGACAAGAGGAGATCATACAATCACGCGAGTCGATCGACGCCGGCGTAATTTTACCAAGAAAGTGACGAATGCAATAATAAATTTGACCGGTCCGGCATCGTACAACTCTGTAAAGTACGATACCACTGACTCTCTCAGTGGTCACTGTCAGTGGTCATCATGGCTGGCACTTGTACTCGCGGATCGTACGATCACGCGAATCGATCGACGCCGGCATAATTTTGCCAAGAAAGTGAATAAGAAAATAATAAATTTAATGCACCCAATGAAGCCAATTCTGAAAGGTGGCCAACGAAATCTTTGGGTGGACAAACATCTTCTACATCTGGACTAACGAAATCTATCGTCGAAGCAACGATTTTACTAATTTATTCGACAAAAATCGAACTTAAAGGTGATCGGTTCAGCAGGACATTTCTTTTTCGCCATTTTTATAAATAATTCGATTCTAGAGGGTAGACAAACGGAATCATGGGGTGAACAAACGTCTTCTACATCTACACTATCGAACTGCACCGTTGGACAAACAATTCAAGTGTTTAGTTAATAAAAAATCGGACTTATACGTGATTGCTTCACCAGTACCTTTCTTTTTCGCGATTTTTATTAATAATTCAATTCTGGATGGTGGGCAAATAAAAAAAAAACGGTGGACAAACGATGCTAGATCGTGGACAATCGTATCCCTCTTTTAAGAAGTTGAAACGTGTTCATGGAGGGTGTTGATGACAAATTTTCTTAATTTGTTCACAACTTTTTTTTTGAAGGGTGGACAAACGAACATTTTTGTTGGACAAACGTGGACAAACGATGGACAAACGAATGTCATCGTGTTTTTTTTTTAATTCGAATTTGGGGGTGCCAACTTCACAGACCTGTATTACTTGTGTAAAAGTAGACCGATTTGCATCACATTTGATATGATTTTAATTGGGAGAACGCCAGGAATCCACTGGTATTACTTCCATCCCAATAAAATTACCTTATCTTTGTTAAAAATGGTACAAAAACTGCGCCATGTATATAATCTCATCAAAAAGAATCCCATTTAAAAACATTGTCGTAAATTAATACCCCATCAAAAAGAATCCCATTTAAAAAAATTGTAGTAAATTAATATCCTAATAAAAAGAATCCCATTTAAAAACATTGTCGTAAATTAATAGCTTCACAAAAATACTGATATACACAAATTGTGCCAATAACCACAATGGCTATTTATACAAAGAAAAAATGTATTAAATATTATTAACTAGATATATTTTTATACAAATAAATATTTTAATATGAATAAATATTTTATACAAAATACTTGGCGCTGCCAAACCGAAAAAGTGTTAATTGTCTTGGTTAATAAATAAAATAAAACAAGACAAGACACCACTGACAAGGGAAGTTTGGCAACCCGGAAATTCAGAAAATTATGAAACTCGGTGTGCAAGTAGAGTAGTTCATCCGTAACGCAACCCTATTTTTTGTTGGTGCCATAATGCAATTTTTGGGGGTGAAATCACCCCTTGAAAAAAATGCAGAATTTTCTTTTCCGTGGAATATCTCGGGAAGGGTGAGAGATGTCGAAAAGAAATTCAAACAAAAATTGCATCCTTTTTTTATGTCTACAAATCCGCGTAAAAATAATTTTCGAAAAATCCATATTTTCCAAGTTACCCCCACCACCAACCCTTAAAATTAAGTTTTTGTATTTTTTAAATATAAGCTGAAATACCCCCAGATAATCTCTTTTCATCCGTATAAGTGATTTATGTGTTAGATTTTTTTTGCAAACGAATAAAGCCTCTATTACCGAATTTGAAGTTCATTTTGGCAGTTTCCATTAATAACATGGTTTCTTAAAGTCATATTTAGATTATTATTTATGTAAAGTTCAGACAACTATCAATTATTTAAGCAAGGCAGTACGCATCTAAAATTTCATCAAAGGTCAAACTAATTCAAACTAATCAATGACGTGCATGAATCATTATGATATCAGCACATTCGGACATGCATTACTTCAAGTGCAGTCGTATTAGGCTATTTTGGAAACCACATGGTAAATAAATAATGTGCGAAGATTTACAAATACTTTGCAAAACATATATTTTACCATTAAAATGACGTAGAATCGCATTTATGCCGATAACCTTGTCGAACTTTCCGATTTGCATAATGCTTATATACATGAATTTTAAATGATTGTCAATCAATTTTATTTACCTATCCCGGACTTCCGTTTCCGGTCGCGTGTGTGATAGCTGGGCGTTACAGTGAGTGAAGTTTGTGGTTGGAGCGAAAGGCGAGTGAGGTGGTGAGGGAGAGTGAAAAGTGGAGGGAAAGGTAGAGGGGAGTTGACGAAGGGACGGAGGATAAAGGGCAAGGGACCGTGATAGGGGGTAGCAGAAGTGCGAGAGGGATAAGGGAAGCTTTGGAGGTTAGGTGGTGGAGACAGGCGAAGAAAGGCGGGAAGGAACGTAGAGTGTGACAGGTAGTGGCGCAGGTGAGAGAAGAGTGAAACAGGAGAGAAGAGCTGGTGGGAAGGCGGGAAGTTTGAAAAAGAGATAAGGCAAGAGAAAGGGGTTAGAGAAGTAAGGAAGAGATGGAGACAAAAAAAGGTGGAAAAGAAGTAGGAAAGACGGCAGACGAAGGTAGGATTAGAAAGGACAGTGAGAACAGCGTGGAGAGTAGCGCGGGAAGTTTGGATAGAGAGGGGAAAGAAGAGGGAGAGAGAGGAGGACGCTGGGGCAATGGAGCAACCCAAAACAGGAGGATTCAAGAGAAGCTCCAAGAAAGGGGGAAGGGGAAGGGGGATAAGGAGGGTGGCGTTTTGGAATGTAGCAGGGTTAAAGAGGAAGGATGAAGGATTTTGGAGGAATGGGATGTGATGATACTGAGTGAGACGTGGGTGGAAGAGAAAGATTGGGGGTATGTAGAAAGGAATCTACCGAGTGGATATACATGGGAAAAGCAGTGGGCCAGGAGAGAAAGTCGGAAGGGAAGAGCGATGGGAGGAATGTTGTTGGGGGTGAGAAAGGAGTTGGAAGTGGGAGATGGGGGAGGGGGGGAAGAAGGGATAATGGCTAAGAAAGTGAAAATTGGGGGGGGGGGTGGTAGAAAATAGTTGGGCGGTATGTAAATGGGGATCTGAAAGAGAAGCTGGAGGTTTTAGGGGAGTAGATGGAAGAGAGAGAGGTGGGGATCAGAGTAATGATAGGGGGGGACTTTAATGCACGCACGGGGGAGGAAGGAGGGGAGTTACGGGGGGAAGAAGAGGATGGAGGAGGAGGGGGAGGCAGAAGGAGATCCAAGGATAAGGAGGAGAATGGGGAAGGGCGGAGGCTGTGTGAGTGGTTAGAGGAAAGGGGGTGGGGAATATTGAATAGGAATACAGAGGGGGATGAGGAGGGAGAGTGGGCTTTCACAGGGGGAAGGGGGAATACGGTAATAGATTACGTGGTAGGGAGCGAGGATACTAGGGAGAAAGTAGAAAGGTTAGAGGTAGCGGAAAGGGTGGAATCAGATCAGCATCCGGTGGTAGTGTGGTTAAGAGGGGAGGGGAGGGAGGAGGGGGAAAGGGGGATGAAAGGAGGGGCGAAGGGAGGGGGTAGAGGAGACTGGACGGAAGAGGGAAGGCGGGAATTTATGAGGAAGTTTGGGAAAAGGGGCGAGGGGGAGAGGGAAGTAGAGGAGGAATGGGGAAGGGGGGGGGAGACGGTAAAGAAGGGAGGGTGGTGGGATAAGGAGTGTAGAGAGGAGAAGAGTAAGGTAAGGAGAGAGTTGAGAAAATGGAGGAGGGAAGGAGGGGATGGGAGAGAATATAAGGAGAAGAAGAGGGAGTATGCCAGGTTGTGTGAGGAAAAAAGGAAGAAGGAGGTGGAGAGGTGGGTGAGGGAAGTGGAAGGAGTAAGAACGGAGGGGCAAGTATGGAAGGTGGTGAATAGGGGAAAGAAAAGGAGAGGGAGGGTTAATGAAGGAATAGCAATGGGGGAATGGGACGGGTATTTCAGGGGGTTACCGGGGGGGTGGAGTGGAGGGTGAGAAGGGGGGGAGACGAGAAGGAGGGAGGATGGAGAGGCCGATATAGGGAGGGAGGAAATAGGAAAAGTGATAAGGAATCTAAAGGATGGGAAGGCGGGAGGGGGGGATGGGATTCCGAACGAGGTGTGGACATATGGAGGCGCGGAAGTGGAGAATTGGCTATGGGGGCTGTGTAAGAGCGTGTGGAGGGGGGAAGGCTGGCCACAAGGGTGGAGAGAGGGGGTGGTGGTGCCAGTGGTGAAGAAGGGGTTGGGGAAGAAGGTGGAGGAATACAGGGGGATAACCCTAACACAGACGGCGTAAAAGGTGTACGCGTCTGTGCTAGCGGAGAAATTGAGAGTGGAGGTGGAGGGGAAGGGACTGTTGCCACCGGGTCAAACGGGCTTTAGGAGGGGGGTGGGTTGTATGGATAATGTCTATGTACTGAACTATTTGATAACCAGGCAAGTCGGAAGAAAGAGGGGGAAAATGGTGGTACTGTTCATAGACATGAAAGCGGCTTTTGACTCGGTGGACAGGGAGGTATTGGTTAGGGCAATGAGAGGGAGGGGGGTGAGGGAGGAGTTGGTGGGGAGGTGCGAGGAGATACTTAGGGAAACATCTTGTAGGGTGAGGGTGGGTGATGAGGAGGGGGAGAGGTTTTGGACGGCGAGAGGGGTGAGGCAGGGGTGCCCGCTGAGCTCGAGCCTCTTCACCCTGCTCATAGCGGACATGGAAGAGGAGCTGAAAAAGGGAGGAGGGGGGAGAGTGAAGCTAGGGGGGAAAAGGTATACGCGTTGGCATACGCCGACGATGTGGCGGTGTTGGCGGAGGACGAGGAGGGGATGAAGGGGCTGATAGGGAAATTGGAGAAATATGTGGATAGGAAAGGACTGCAGGTCAATGTAGAGAAAACGAAGGTCATGAGGTGTAGGAGGTGAAGGGGGAGATGTAAGAAGGTAACATGGAGATAGAAGGGGAAGGAGATTGAGGAGGTGAGGAACTTCAAGTATCTGGGGTACAAGGTGATGGGGAACGGGGGGCAGGAGGAGCATGTGGGGGAAAGGGTGAAAAAAGGGGCGGCGGTGATGGGGAAGGTATCGGGTATTGGGAAAAGGATGTTTGGGAATGATTGGGAAAGGAGATTGTGGCTTTTTGATAAGTTGGTGTGGCCGGTGGTGGGGTACGGAGCGGAGGTGTGGGGGTGGAGGGAAAGGGAGAAGGTGGAACGCATGCATGACAGGTTTTTGAAGTGGGTGCTGGGGGTTGAAAGGGCTACACCGAGTTATATGGTGAGGGAGGAGGTACAACGGGAAATGATGAAGGGAAGGGCAGGGATGAGGGCGTGGGGGTTTGAAAGGAAGCTGGAGGAGGGGCAAGGGGAGGAGCTGGCGAGAAGGTGTTGGGAAGAAATGAAAGGGAGGCTCAAGAGGGGAAAGGCTTTGGAGGAGTGGGAAGAAGAAAGGAAAGGGTTTTACGAGGAAAGGGGGTGGACCTTGGAGGAAATGGAAAGGATAAGGGAAAGGGGGGGAATAAGAGGAGAGGAGTTAGTGAGCAGGGAAAGGAAATTGCAGGAAGAGGAGAGGTGGAGAAGGATAGGGGAGTCAAAATACAACGGGTGGTATTGTAGGGTGAAGGGGGAAGGGTTGCCGGGGTATTTGAAGAAGGGGTGGGGGAAAGTAGATGGAGAAGGGTCGCGAGGTATAGGCTGGGCAATGAAATGAGGGGGGGGGGGAGTACTGGGAGGAGGAGGAAAAAGGGATATGCAGGGTGTGTAGAGGGGGGGAAGAGACGTGGGAGCACGTATGGGAGGTTTGTATGGGGTGGGGAGAAGAGAGGGGGTGGCAGGAGATGGCAGGGGAGGTTCTAGATGATGGGGGGAAGGGGGAGGTGTGGATGAAGAGAATTGAAGAGAGGAGAGAGGGAGTGGAGCATGGATGAGGAGATGAGAGTGGAAGGGGAGTCGAGCGGAAGCGGAGGTCCGGGAGAGAGGGGGAAGCGGTGAGGTTTTTGCGTGTGAGAGCGGCGGGGAGGACGGTGGGGGGCGAGCGAGCGGAGAGGGGGGAGAGGCGGAAGTAGGAGGAAGTAGGTTAAGATAGGTTAAGATAGGTTAAGGTAGATATAAGGTAGATATATGGGAAGAAGAGGGAGTGAGGGGAGTATTGTAAGGAGATTGTAATCAATAAAGACCAATTATATACTTACCTATCCCACTAATGACATATATATAATATTACAGTTACATTTTATAATATTAGGTTAAAGTGATTTATATTAAATTTAGTTATAACATTATAGCAGTTTTCATTAATGAAGTGGCCGCATAAAGTAATATTTAAGCATTCGCAGTCTCTTTTTGTACATGCTGTATTGCTTGATTATACATTGGAAGAATTATACTAATAGAAGGCGATAGATACATTGAAAATTACGGTTTGTAATTGGTACAGTAATGATATTCTTCATAGAAATGATTGAAACAAAAATACTTGCCACACCATGCACATCGCATAAAAGCCGGCTCCCCACAAATACTACATTTGGGTATAAGCTTTTCATTCCTGAAGTAACAGAAATCTACAGGATTTTCAAATTCGCTGGGATGCGTTTCTAGATATCCGCTTTTAAACCAAGCATATTGAAAAAGGTTTTTGAATGTAGGCGAAGAAAACTGGTTGTGGGTTAGGAACTGCAATTTAATTATTTAATTATTACGCGTTCGGCCGCAGCGGTCCCACTAGTGCAATGGAGAAGTATGCATCTGTATCTCCCTTGCGCTAGTGGAACCGCCACCGGTCATTGCGGCCGGACGAACGCGTATAGGAAATCCGACCTAAACTGATAATACTTTTGTGTCACATCCACTTTTCTGTAAACATGTTTATGCACTCGCGTCTTTTGTTTGATATAAATATTCCCGAGGATGCAGCTTACGGCAGTCACATTTATGTCAGCAGTCCGTTACCATTCAATTGAAAAAAATTAGTGATCATTGCTTGCAAGGCTTTTCTTTAAAATGAAGTCGATTAATGTTGCTAACATAATAAACATGTTAGTCAATACGTTTAAAATTGCGAGTACAACGCAGACACCTATGAACTCGGTAGAAATGGAAGTGCACAATGAAATTCGTGACATTATAAAGAGATTTCAAAACATACATTCCCTACCATTAATTGAACATGATTATGTGCTCGATTTTGCCGATCCATCCGAACCACATGGTGCACAAGTTGTAGAGCACATTATGCCTGCGGAAGAAAAAGAAGACAGTTTTGACCCTGCAGAATGTACTGTTGATGATGAAGGTGGAAAAGTTGACTTAAGTTATAAGAGAAAAGTTGTAACGTTTTGGAAAAGTGGAAAAAAGGCACGTCGGTCGCTTACCAGTGTACAGAAAAATTATCGCATGGTTAAATCTATGCAGCAGCTATACAGGTGGGAGGCGAGTGTAGAGAGAGGTGGAACAAATGCAGATAAATTTGCATTTATTGCGGAATATGTACTGCAAAAGTTTGAAGAAGCTTGTGACTGAAGATCTATTATTCATGACATGAATTTAAGATTGTGGGCCTTGGAGGCAAAAAACCAGGTGGACTTACCCCAATTTGTGGCAAGTATATGGTGGATTTGGAACTTTAAGACTGTGCATAGAATTGTGTCCCGCAAGATAACAACATTCAGGACGCAATTTACGTTTGAAGATATTGACAATATCAAAAATATCGCAGAATTGTTTGTTTCTCGCGTAAAGTCTAACATCCCAGCTGTCGGAGTTGAAGAAATTTATAATGCAGACGAGAGTGGCTTCAACCTTGAAATACATTCTGGGCGAACATTGGCGAAATTAGGAGTGAAAACGGTAGAAGCGACGATTCAATCGGTATCTTCTACAACACATAGCTACACTATAGTGCCTATTATATCAGCCAGCGGACGTCTTCTTTCACCACTATACATAGTTTTGAAGGAATCTACAGGAACACTTGGTCCGATAGTGCAAAGAACTCTATTCCGTCCGGTTAATATTTACATCGGAGCTTCAAAGTCAGGAAAACTCACGCCTGAACATTTTAAAACTTGGTTTACCGAAGTGTATCTACCGAATACTGGCCGTAGAAGCATGTTCCTACTCGACTCGTGGACGGGACACTGCCCAAACGAGTTACAGCAGTTGATTCCACAAGACAAGAAAGTAACTTTTTCAATGATTCCAAAAAAAACGACGGGCATCGTTCAGCCTTTAGACGTGTTTGGATTCCGGATTTGGAAAAATTTCGTGCGGACATTTTCGGATAATGTGATTCTCCAAGAGAGAGATGTCAATTTGCACTTACGTAATGAAATAATTAAATTGCAGTCCCTAACCCACAACCAGTTTTCTTCGCCTACATTCAAAAACCTTTTTCAATATGCTTGGTTTAAAAGCGGATATCTAGAAACGCATCCCAGCGAATTTGAAAATCCTGTAGATTTCTGTTACTTCAGGAATGAAAAGCTTATACCCAAATGTAGTATTTGTGGGGAGCCGGCTTTTATGCGATGTGCATGGTGTGGCAAGTATTTTTGTTTCAATCATTTCTATGAAGAATATCATTACTGTACCAATTACAAACCGTAATTTTCAATGTATCTATCGCCTTCTATTAGTATAATTCTTCCAATGTATAATCAAACAATACAGCATGTACAAAAAGAGACTGCGAATGCTTAAATATTACTTTATGCGGCCACTTCATTAATGAAAACTGCTATAATGTTATAACTAAATTTAATATAAATCACTTTAACCTAATATTATAATATTTAACTGTAATATTATATATATATATATATACATATATATATATATATATATATATATGTCATTAGTGGGATAGGTAAGTAAAATTGATTGACAATCATTTAAAATTCATATATATACTCATTATGCAAATCGGAAAGTTCGACAAGGTTATCGGCATAAATGCGATTCTACGTCATTTTAATGGTAAAATATATGTTTTGCAAAGTATTTGTAAATCTTCGCACATTATTTATTTACCATGTGGTTTCCAAAATAGCCTAATACGACTGCACTTGAAGTAATGCATGTCCGAATGTGCTGATATCATAATGATTCATGCACGTCATTGATTAGTTTGAATTAGTTTGACCTTTGATGAAATTTTAGATGCGTACTGCCTTGCTTAAATAATTGATAGATGTCTGAACTTTACATAAATAATAATCTAAATATAACTTTAAGAAACCATGTTATTAATGGAAACTGCCAAAATGAACTTCAAATTCGGTAATAGAGGCTTTATTCGTTTGCAAAAAAAAATCTAACACATAAATCACTTATACGTATGAAAAGAGATTATCTGGAGGTATTTCAGCTTATATTTAAAAAATACAAAAACTTAATTTTAAGGGTTGGTGGTGGGGGTAACTTAGAAAATATGTTTTTTTCGGAAATTATTTTTACGCGGTTTTGTAGATATAAAAAAGGATGCAATTTTTGTTTGAACTTCTTTTCGATATCTCTCACCCTTCCCGAGATATTCCTCGGAAAAGAAAATTCTGCATTTTTTTCAAGGGGTGATTTCACCCCCAAAAATTGCATTATGGCACCAACAAAAAATAGGGTTGCGTTACGGATGAACTACTCTACTTGTACACCGAGTTTCATAATTTTCTGAATTTCCGGGTTGCCGAACTTCCCTTGTGAGACAAGAAAGAAAGAAAAACATTTTAAGGCTGCCGTCTCAAGTTTGTTTTGGTCCGAATCGATCGAAGCGTCCCTTGTAAACAGGCGGATCCTAATGAAACTACTGCGGTCGATAAAAAGAAGTTGTACATAGGCGACATCTCCAGGTACTCTATGTAGACGAATTTTTTACGCATAGTTGCCACATATTCTGTTCTCTCTGTCTCTAGCGCGCTGTTGCCAAAGCTCTTTCTATCGAGAAGTCTTGAAAGAATACGGCACGAGAGCTGCGTCTAGCGTCAGAACCTCGCTGAACGTAAAGGAGGATAGCAATAATGAAAGATAGAGAGGTTGGGTAGTGAAGTTAGGAAACATGTCAATGAAACAATACTAATTTGCGTATTAATATTTTCTATTTATACGTAGAAGGATGTAATATTTTGTATAATCATTGTGCAATTGAAGGGTCGGGTGCAATAAGGGGATGAGCGCTCGAAATTGGGAAAAATTATTGTCCAAACGCTAAGAAAGATTGGAAAATTAAATGTTATTAAACTGAATTTTAAAAAATATAGTGTTGTAAAGCTCGTCAGAACACATATTTTTTTCTATTTACAGTTTGTTTATCCAATCATTACTATTCGAGATAAAAATTATGAACAAAAAATTTTCATCGTCCAAAATCATTATTTCTTTAAACATAAATTGCGATAACTTGAGTAAATATTAAGGGATCCTAATGAGACTTAAATCATAACTTCAGAAAACTCAAGCGAAGCCGTAAAATGTATGCACAAAACCCTCACGTTAAAAAATGTAATAATATTTCATTAAAAAGTAATATTGGAAATAACCCACGTTTTTCAACGGTCGCCTTTAAAAACCTGCAGCGACAAAGTTTTTCCTTAATATACAAGCAAGATTTTCACAAATTTTCACACTGATTAATAAATAATTGTAGAAGATATGGCGATATATATAAATTCCGCGCGGCACCAACAGTCAACGCGAGTGCTAAAACTGCTAAGTAGCGCATTATACGCGGCTGCTGACTGTTGGTGACGTGCGAGATTTATATATATCATCATATCTTCTACAATTATTTATTAATTAGTGTGAAAATTGGTGAAAATCTGCCTTGTATACCAAGGAAAAACTTTGTCGCTGCAAGTTATACGTACCTAAAAATTGCCTCGATACTTTTTAATGGCGAATGTTGAAAAACATGGGTTATGTCCAGTATTACTTTTTAATTAAATATTATTACATTTTTCACCATAAGGGTTTTATGCATACATTTTACGGCTTCGCTAGAATCTCCTGAAGTTATATTTCAAATCTCATAACGATCCGTTAATATTTACTCACGTTATCGCAATTTATGTTTAAAGAAATAATGATTTTGGACGATGAAAATGTTTTGTTTAGAATTTTTAGCTCGAATAGTAATGATTGGATAAACAAACTGTAAATAGAAAAAATTATGTGTCCTGACGAGCTTTACAACACTATATTTTTTAAAAGCGGAGCGGATCCCGTGCTCACCGTGTGTGCTTGCGACCATCGCGCACGCCCGTCGCGCACGCAAAGGACGGAGTGTCCGGTGCCCGAAAGACGGAGCGAGACAAAACATCAACGCGTCGTCTGTCTCGTACCGTCCTCGCTCGCTGTCAGTGGCTCTCGCTCGCTCTCGTTCCATCTCGCTCTCGCCTTCGCCAGACAAGAGTGAGACAAAAGTGGTGGAGATAGCGAGGAACCCGTATCGTGTGCACCAAACCGAACACATACGGAGACAATACTCCTCGTTACTTACGAGGACTTCCAATTTTTTTATTTCTATCTCGCAATTTTGAAAATTATATATCGTAGGTCAATTCTAAAGACACCTTATTTGTCCAAATCGGTGTGTCTGTACAGGTTCTAGAGCGTAACATCTGGACATACAAACATAGCCTGATAAACACAATACCCTCCTGTACGTGCCGCTGTCGGGTAAAAACATTACGTTTTACATTTTATTAATACATAATTCACCGCAAGCAACACTATATGCCTCTCGAACCGAGATTAGAAACCGCAGAATAGCCCAAATCCTCAGCTCGAATAGAGATAACGGATAAACATAAAGAATCTTTTATTCTAATTTATCCAGAAATTATCTTTGCCCATCTTTGTTCTCCAGCCGCTTCGCCGTGATTCATTCAAGCCTTCCTGATGATAAAATAGTAATAGGGGAAATCCGGCAACAACGCGATATGACTCTCGATACGTATCGGCAACTATGTCTTTCCTACATTCATCGGCTAGCATGGACTTCCACCGGTTCTGACGGTACATGGCGCGAATATACCATCAACGCCGGTGACGGCAAATCCTTGAAGCATAATTCTGTCATTTCCCGAGTCTGTGCCTCATTCTGTCTCAATACACGAGTCATAAATTCATCATTATTTTAACGTACGGTGCTTATTAGCGTCCAAACGCACCAGACCCGCCTCCACGGATGTCTTCTGCAGACAACTATAACCGAAAAAGCTTCCTCCTTGCCGATTCCACGACGTAAGTTGGTTGAAACGGTTTGTTTACTACATCGCGTATACGTACACGCTTTTCCTAGCTTGTGTGTGAGTACGCACACATTCGACGCCCGAGGAGACGGCAGCCTTAATGCAATTTATACATATTTATTCAGTTTAGCAACACCAGTTCGATTTCGCAGCGCCAAGTATTTTGAATAAAATATTTATTCGTATTAAAATATTTATTTGTATAAAAATATATCTGGTTAATATTATTTAATACATTTTTTTTCTTTGTATAAATAGCCATTGAGATTATTGGCGCAATTTGTGTATTTCATTAGTTTTGTAAAGCTATTAATTTACGACAATTTTTTTGAAATGGGATTCTTTTTGATGGAATTATATACTTGGCGCACTTTTTGTACCTTTTTTTTTAAAAAAATGTAATTTTGTTGGGATTTCACACATTTTGTAGTGTTTATTGATGACTGGATAATCTTATCAGCCCTTCAGGAATTTTTTTTTGTTAAATTAAATATATTGTATTGTCATCCAAACTACGCATGCCTGCAAAGCTTCAAGATAATTGGATGGGAGGAATTGGTTTAAATTTGAATTTTCAGATATGAACCAAACATACAAAAAGCAAACAGAGGATTGTTACGTATGTGGAATCTTCCCATACACCACTCTCAACCACTTTCGAGCTCGCCCCTGAGAAGGGAAAACACCCTAAAATCCTTTTGCTTATCATACACCACTAAGGGGGGGTCATGATCTCGACCATCTGGATCACGACCATGGGAACGGGAGTGACACGACGACGACCCCGAAGGCTTTCCTTATATGGAAACTCCTAATGAATCCCCACTCATTTTTGGGACTATATAAACCCTTTGGTTTCTACACTCGTTGGTTCAAAGCAGTACAGTCACGCGTAGAGTAACGTCGTGTCACGCTCGTACAGAGTTGGTTAAATTTAGTAAGATCGAGCTAAAGGCTCCGTCAGAATCATAGTTAACCTCATAGAATCCGCGAGTTCGGTTTATTCTATTTGGCACTTTTGAAATAGCCACTCGTACGTCCCCGCATCGCCAGTGCGTCAACACCGTGCAACTAGTGGTAATTAACTACACTATTTATTATTTCATCGCGACACTTACATTTGTATCATAATTGATTATTCAATATATGAATGGTGTTCTCGTATAAATCGAGTAGATTCGTTAAACCCATCTTTTACCCAGCGATCCTTATATTATTAGTAGCACTCACCCACTGATACAGCTTTACCGCTCGAGTTGTATCAAACATAAATTAAGAGTTACGAGGCATTACTAACATTTCCCGCGACTCCCTGATCTAGCATCAGGTTCGTTCGCAACCCTTCATCCAAAACAAAGCATCATCTCCAACCCAGTGGCTCCCCGATTTCGCATCGGGTTCGTCCACGAAACTTTACCCTCCTACGGCTCCCTGATTTCGCATCAGGTTCGTCCGCGCACCTAACTAACAAACTCATAAACCATATTCCTTGGGAAATACCCTTCTCGCCGGCCTCTCGCGTTGCCGCAGCCCCGGCTCGTAACAGGATCGAAGCTGAATAAAATCGTTTATTAAATATAATACTATGTCACAATAAATTTTTTTCTCTGACGTAGATCACACTGCATCATCTTCTCCTTCAATTATCTGTAAATATATACACCATATTTTACTTACAACTTACCGTAGAACTAATTTCACAAAACATTGGAAACTATCAAGGGTTTTCAGCGTACTTTCTTCACTAATGTGATTTACTCTACATTGCAAACAGTATGCCATAATTTTCTTAATTCATAATGCTACGCTAATTTGAAAATTTTTGTCGATTTACCTTATTTGACAAATTTTCAGAAACTTGTGCCAAACAAGATGCTTCTCTGTCAATCTAACCTTCTCCGGACAACCTCCAAGCCTGTGCATCCCCTTCATTTTTATCCGAGCCTGTGCGCCCCCTTGATTTCTATCCAAGCCTTTGCGCCTCCTTCATTTTTATTCGAGCCCGCGCGTCCGCTTCATTTCTATAAGCTTTACATAAAAACTCTAATATAATAATAGTTTGCTGGTATAAAAACAATATATTATTTTATAGAAGCAAGTCTGTGCGTCCCCTCCGTTTCAATAAGCTCTACATAAATTGTCTATGAAACAATTATGGCGACTTACCTTGTTAATTAAGACAACAATTCAGTGTCCTATATGGTGTGAAAACTCATGACATTTAAAAAAATTGGACAAGTTTCCTTATCTGACACTTATTCAGGTTACGATTGTTTGACACTAGCGAGGTTACGTTTACCTCCACAGATGTGCTCTCTATCTGGCTGTCACGTAACAACAATTTGTTACGTGATTGGCCGAAAGTGCCGAAACCTTCATCCAATGAACGACGTGAATATTGGAGACATTTCCTCTCCCTTTCATGTTCCCCTCATGCCTACACCTGACGATGACAATTCTTAATTCTTAAGAACGTGAAATTCGTCAAATTGGAACTTTGCATTTGGTAGGACCAAAACAAAGACACTTTTCTGATGTAAATCAAACGCAAGCTATCCATTAAGACCATTAAAAATCTAATCGGATCAGCCGTTATTAAGATTCGATAATCTCAGGGTTTTTGATAGCGGGTCGTACCGTAATATAGACACTGTGCGTCTCGCGAGACAATACAGTGTCTCTTGATAAACAACAGCCACACGGCTTCGTCCAGGCGGAGTCGAGCAACGTTCCCGTTACCCCACCATACCCTTCGGGGGCCAAGCAACATCAACTGCCAATCCACGGTCGTCAGGTGGTGGTGGCTGATTTCTCGTCGCGGGCTGCTCTCGAAAGCAAACTCACCGGCCAATATATCTGAATCCGACATTAGTTTTTTAAATAAATTTAAAGATATCTGCAAAAATAGGTGCATTTCGAGTGTCCCTTCCCCTTTCATCGTTGTTTAAACATGTTTAAATGTTCATAAAGCAATAATAACTTATATCGTTGTATTCAGGAGGGTTTATAGAATAATTTAACGCAACGAGTAATTGAATAACTATAATCGTTTCGGCATAAGAGATGTTCAAATTCGAAAATTTTCATTTTTTTTTCAAAATCGAATTTCTCAAAACCTGAGAGTGATTGTGACAAAGGGTTTGCGGATTCGTTTTTAGCGCACGAAAATCTGTAAGAAACGGCTATTGAATGTTACAAGTCCGAAAGAAGTCCAAAGGGTATAGCCGGTTAAGTTGGTCAAATGTGCCCTTGAACCGAATTCGACTCACGATGAGTCATTCGAAAGTTTATAAAAAAAGAAACATTTGTGGCAAGTTTCAACTTTGTATCTCGACCCGGAGGGTAGTAAAGGGCAAAAATAGAAAATCAGGTTTTTGCCGAATTTCTCCTATACCAGCGGATGAAAAATTTTGAAAAAAGTCAGAGGCATGTTTATTATCGGTGCACATATTAGGGAATCGTTTTAGATTTTTAAGTTGAAAAACCGAGCTGTGAAAAATATAAAACGCCAAAAAATGATGAAAAATGCTGATTGTGTATCCAAGCAGTCTTGGCACTATAATTATATTTTTACTGTAAGTTCGTGTCATTGTTATTATTATCGTGAATTTTTTTTCAGATTTTTCAAATTGGTGCGCCGCAGTTGAAAAAATTAAAAACCGAGTTTTTCGCCGTTTTTTCCGAGTCAGAGTAAGTAATAGGTCGAACTTTCGTACATACTTTATGCAATAAGTCTTTTATGCTGCCTTCAATGTCTTCACATGCAGCAAAACAGCGTAGGAATCAAACGAACTACACATGCTGTGCCATTATAGCCTAAAATATATATAATAATTTCAACGGCGTCAATGGCGCAGCGGTAAAGTGTCCAACCGTTGAATCGCTGCGAACTTTTTTAACCTAGGTTCGAGCCTCGGAACTTCTAAGTCCCACAGGGTCATATTTTTTCACATTAATTATTAATTTTTTCGATTTCTAGCTATATGTATGACAATGATCAATATTTATATACAAATGTTTTAAAAACATATTAAAAATATTTTAATACTTGAAAACTATTGTTATGTATCCTGCCAATTACAGCATTGTTTAACTTCTGAATTTTGGAAACAAGAGAGAGTTGTACGATCTACAAGAAGAGGCGAAATAATTACAAAACAGCACACGATTGTTGCTGCAATCCATCAACAATTGTTAAAGGTAAGAGATTAGAAAATCAATTTCATATAATATTAATTTAGTGCAGGAAATGTTACAACAATGCTGTAATTGACGGCATACTTGACCAGAGAAACGGTGGCATCAAACTCTCCTCAAGTCATTTTTATATATATTTCAAGTATTAAAATATTTTTAATATGTTTTTAAAACATTTGTATATAAATATTGATCATTGTCATACATATAGCTAGAAATCGAAAAAATTAATAATTAATGTGAAAAAAATACGACCCTGACCCTAGGTTAAAAAAGTTCGCAGCGATTCAACGGTTGGACACTTTACCGCTGCGCCATTGACGCCGTTGAAATTATTATATATATTTTAGGCTATAATGGCACAGCATGTGTAGTTCGTTTGATTCCTACGCTGTTTTGCTGCATGTGAAGACATTGAAGGCAGCATAAAAGATTTATTGCATAAAGTATGTACGAAAGTTCGACCTATTACTTACTCTGACTCGGAAAAAAAGGCGAAAAAATCGGTTTTTAATATTTTCAACTGCGGCGCACCAATTTGAAAAATCTGAGAAAAATTCACGATAATAATAACAATGACACGGACTTACAGTAAAAATATAATTATAGTGCCAAGACTGCTTGGATACACAATCAGCATTTTTCATCATTTTTTGGCGTTTTTTATTTTTCACAGCTCGGTTTTTCAACTTAAAAATCTAAAACGATTCCCTAATATGTGCACCGATAATAAACATGCCTCTGAATTTTTTCAAAATTTTTCATCCGCTGGTATAGGAGAAATTCGGCAAAAACCTGATTTTCTATTTTTGCCCTTTACTACCCTCCGGGTCGAGATACAAAGTTGAAACTTGCCACAAATGTTTCTTTTTTTATAAGCTTTCGAATGACTCATCGTGAGTCGAATTCGGTTCAAGGGCACATTTGACCATCTTAACCGGCTATACCCTTTGTCGAACTGTGTAATACGATGGATCCGAATGTATATACGTAAAATAACGTAACACTGACAGTTTTAAACATTAATAATTTGAAGAGTGGCCTGGAGGGTGAAATGATTTTTTCATGATTCTGTAGAAGAAGGGGTGCTGAAAATAATCCAATTGATTAGAACGTGGATCTCAATGGAACTTAAAAGATATTCCTTGTTAAATTGTAAATAACTTTGATAATTTTCTTTATTTCTTTGGGCATTACTTTTTTAATACATTATGAACAGTAATTTTTAGTTAACGGTGTTAGTTCTTAACGCAGCAGAATGCTATGCATTCTAGAGAAAAAACGGAGAGAAAATATTAAACAGGGTCTTCAGGGCATCTCAAAGAAGGAACCAGTTTTTTTCTGGCGGAAAATGCTATCTTTAAAATGTCGAATTTTAAGTGTTCGCCCCAATTACAATTTTTATTAAATTTTATTAATATTTTCAGTTTCGGGACTGTTGGACTGTTACGTCCCTACTTCTTATTTGGTGCCGCGATTTTACGGAGTTCGCGTATTTGTCCGCTTTCGAGCAAATCCTGGGATTTTACGCTCTGGGATAGTTGAGAGCGATCGAGGGTAGATTGTAATGCATTTTTCATTTCCTTGATTACCTTAGTTTACTCGCGGTGAGGGCAAGTCCAACGGGACCAATTTCCACTCCATGGGAGGCGCTGGTATCCCTGAAATTCCTGGCGCTGTGTCAAGTTTGAGTACCGCCCACTCCCCAGGAACTAGGTTGTTCCTGAAATTGGGAGGGCTGGTGTCTTGCTCTATGGCTGGAGGCACGACGACTCCCAGAAGCGGGTCGCCAGTTGCCAGTTTTTCACTATAGAGCCACTTCAGTTTGCATAATTGAACACGTCGGCCCGCTCTGTGGTTTCTGAGGATTCGTCTTTTTGGAATTTAAAATAACAATCATTAGTCGGTCGATAAATCACTTCACCTTCCATACCAGGTGCTAACGCAGGCAACGTTCTGCTCTTTAACGGCACTATCGGCGGAGGCAAGCGTAATTTTTCCACATTTGCAATCATCGATTTAGAAGTTCATAAATATTTAAATAAATCGCGTCGATCACGCTTTACGCTTAATCTCTGGTAACACCGTGGGCAACGTTCTGCTCATAGGTGATACCATTAATCAGGGTATCCCGTGAATTGTCAATGCACATTTTGTCGTAAGCGATTTTACTTTCCAAGGAGACGAACGCTTAAGTTGGAAAATGGGGAATTGGGGTGGAAACACTTCACTCATTGATATAACATTAATAATCACCTTTATTTTCACTTCGTGGTTTACACTAGCTCTACTTTCTAACTCTTTTCTTAATAGTCGTATAATGAGGTGTGATTAGTGATACTGATTAAAGAACGATAATTAATAACTTAATTCCGGGAGAAGCACGATAATTAATAATGTACCCCGCGACTGAACCGTCCCTTTTTATAGGGCAGCCGTTAACTCCTTTTCTAGGATTTGTCACATGACACATTCACGGTGGGAGACCCCATCCCCAGAATTGGGCATTATTCGACTAAATTTTCATTCGAATACGTATTCGTATAAATCCCCAAAATTTATTCGCGAATAATGAATAACGATTTTATTCAACGAAAAATTATTCGTTATTCACGATCAAATCTGTACCGTTATGCGAGCTAGATTTATTCGAATAAGAATTTATTTGTTATTCGACCTGATTGAACGACGAATAAATGTGATACCCGACATCTATCGATGGAAGTCTGTACTGTGTCTAACACACGTTTAGACGTGTCTGGATACAATATAAAAACACCGTAACGTTTTATGAAAAGAGTGTATATTATTTTCCTAATCCTTCCAATATAATTCAATTATAAGTAACTTGTTTACAATTTGGTAATTAGCAAAAAACATAACATAAGTTGCTCTATAACTAACTTTGAATTGATGCATATGGGAATATTCGCGTGAATATTTGTATGCATTTAAAAACGTTCAATGAACGCTTATAATGTGAAGAGTGTGATTTTTCATTAGTTTAAATGGATTGTCGCGAGCAAATTTTATTTAATATAAATGAAAACGCCACTCTGTGTAGTACTGTGGTCATACATCTTCCTGCAAAGTGCGAACTATGACAAGAGTTATCCTAAAACGTTAGGTCTCACGGGTGTCAGTCAGTGGTGTCACCATACATCGCCGAAAGCATGTGATCATTTTATTCGTCCGTTGAGTCGACTAAATTTCTATTCGAATAAGAAATTATTCGAATAAAGTTTCAGTCAACTAAAAAATCATTCGTTATTGTCGAAGACTTTCATTTTATTCGATTTTTTTATTCGAAGATTATTAGAATAAAAAATTATTCGCACAAATTTATTCGAATACGTATTCGAATGAAAATTTAGTCGAATAATCTGCCTGGGATCTTCCAGGAAGAATCTTCCCATCGCACTATCTGAGAACTTTGTTTACTAGTTTAGAAGTTTCTCACTTTAGGTGTCTTTCTTCGCGACTAATGTGCATTGTTTTACTTGACTCCCAACAGTGTCAATAGCTAGACTTTTACATTAATTCATACTTAGAATTCTACGCTAATCGTTTGCAATATTCTCTGTACGATCGGTTCCGTACAGCTTACGTACTAGGGGTCGAAGTTAAATATGTTGTTTGTTATGTAACTCATAACACCTGGTATAACGAACACCAGCAAGCTCAGCAAGATGCGCAATTAAAGGAATACGCACACGCTGCAAGACCGAAGATCCACAGGCGGAGACCATTAGGCCTCCCCTCGCGATCACTAAACTGCGACCTCAAATTATGTATATATGTAGGAAATAGGTGGAGAATAATATTCCCTAACACTTGATCGCAAAGCGTGATTTTATTACGATCTGCTATGAGAGTACAAGAAGCATGGCGTTCACATGGCGTTCACGTTACGTGTATCGAGAACCAGTGCCCGTTCTTCTGCCTCACGAGCCTCGCTCCCTAGGCGGCGCCGGCCGAGGCTCGCCGAAGTGCCTCGGGTTTGGCTCGCCATCTGTTGCTAGATGCGTGTCTGCGTCTATTTGAATGTGGGTGCCGCCACATATACACCCACGCCCAAACAACCAGAGCAGAATTATAAAATCAGTTACGGGAGTACGCACGTAATCGCCCCGTCGAGATCAGTCAACTCAATAAACCTTTGTTCGACCCTACGGTGAGTTTTAACTCTTAAACAGGCAACGACCCACTACCTCTCGGTTCAGCCCGAGTATCCCGTCCCCGACATCATCACCCGAACTATCGGAGCCCGAGGAACGACCCGTTTAAGGACAACCGTGGAGTGCAGCGACATTCTCAGGAAGCATCTCAACACCGGCAAACCTTGGAATAATCTGGCATTGGAGCTCTATTTACGGGAAATATCGGGATAGCAATCTGCTGGCGAGAATCAGGGGCGCAGCTCTGCGCAGGTGGTGTCGACTCCGCTGGCGGATAGGCCTCTGACGCATCAGCTGATGTTCAATGGGGTCTACTTGGTATGCGTGCGGTGGGCTAGCTGATGTACAGCTGGATAGTCGCTACCTCCTTGATGCTGGCTGTCCTGCTCCCTGTTACCGACCGCGTATTCTCGGCTCGATATCTTCTTATCGTAGTTTACGGAGATACTGCCTTATCGGCGATACGTTGCATAATGTTTTGTATAATGTTTTCATAAGAGGTGGTTATAATACCTCAGAGTATGGAATAGTAAATATAAATGATTTGAAGGTTAATTAATATTAGACTCCACGTCGCGGGACGTGACATGGACATTTAAGAAGTGTGGCATCGCACAGTGGTCGGAATAGGGGTAGTAGGTGATATTCGGCCCAAAAATGAACTCTCTCCGATCGAAATCTACTGAATGTATATTACTTTCTAAATGTCTAACAGTCCCAAAACTGGAAACGTATCAAAATTTAATAAAAATTGTAATTGGGACGAAGACTTAAAGCTCGACATTTTAATGATAGTATTTTTCACCAGAAAAACCGGTTCCTTCTTAGAGATGCCCTGAAGACCCTGTTAAATATTTTCAATCCGTTTTTGTTCTAGAATGAAAGAGCATTCTTTTGCGTTAAGAATTAACACCGTTAATTAAAAATTACTGTTCATAATGTATTACAAATGTAATGCTCAAAGAAATAAAGAAAATTGTCAAAGTTATTTAAAATTTGACAAGGAATATCTTCCAAGTTCCATCGAGTTCCATGTTCTAACCAATTGGAATATTTTGAGCACACATTGGAATATTTTCTTCTACAGATTCGTGCTAAAATTATTCCCCGCAACCCACTCTTCAAAGTATTAGTGTTTAAAACTGTCAGCGTTACGTCATTTTACGTATTTACGTTCAGATCCGTTGTATTATTATTGGATTACAAAGGGTTTTTACAAATATTTATGTATATTGGGCTCTAGTCCGTCGAATAAATGAATAATAAATGAATAATAATGTTTAACTACACTGTAGATTTCGTTACAATTTCTCATAGTTCTATTTGACGTTTCTTTATAACTCGGAAACGAATAGTTTATCCAACATGCGATTCAAATCACTTAAAGAGCATTAAATAATGTACCAAATAAACAGAATTAATTTTTCCATCATAAATAAGTTAAAAAATTGAAAAATATATAAATAAATAAATGTAAATAATATTAAATTATACATCGTTAGAAAGGGATAATTTTTTCCAGATTTTTGGCGGGAATTTCATTCCGATATCATTTATAGTTTAAAAGTTCACAAATGTCCCCTATTATCCCTATTCCGACCACTGTGCGACGGTGCGGGGTTACGACCCGGTTGTTCGGTGCTTCAGTAGTACCTGCCGCACGGACGAGACAGACTGCTACCAGATAACGGGACCTTTGCCTATTGTCTAAGGCTTAGGTGCCGAAAATATTCGAATGCTAGAAAATATTAAATAGTGGAAGCTATAAAGCGAAACGCATACGCGGCTATAGAAGATATTGATCCTAAAAGATATTGGTGCTGAGTAATTCTTGAAGTTTAAGAAATAAAGTATAAATTCCGTTTCTAATATCCCTCTACAATTAATCAATCCTGCATGGATTATATACTCGTATATTTTAAACATTGTGTTTTCATTTGATCTGAATATGTATTGCCTGTAGATTCACATATCACTGACCTGCCTTAAGTGACTGTCCAGTCTAGGCTAGACTGTCTTATTTTACTCGTAACCCACTCGTAGCGGGTTAACCAGGTTAATACGGTTCTTTCTAGAATTTAAGAACCGTTCCCTCGCTGTTAGTATGGGTTACAGAAACCGTCCTTGATTAACCGGGTAAAGGTGCGTCTCGACGTCACGAGGCTGCAGCGCGAGGCACGCTTCGCGCAGTGGAGAATCTGGAGAGACTACCTCGACATGGTCATTTTGCAAAGCAACATCGTGATGCTCCCGTCGTAGCCTCGCGCTACCTCGAGCAAAACTCGCAGGGTGATTCTCCAGCTACGCCCGTCACCCCGTGACGAAGACAACACCCCGCAGTGCCCCATCGATTTTTATGGCTCTCGGCCCTCGAAGGGTTTGGAATACCATTAAGAAGTGAGAAATGTTCAACTTCCGCATTTTTCATCAGATCTTTGCGAAAACGACGCCCTTGGATTCCTGCCGTTCCGTCGATTAAAATCATACCAAATATCATGCAAATCGTATGGATATGGAAGTGTCGCCGATGGATTCCTTGGGATTTTCCGATGAAAATTATGCTAAATGTCGTGTAAATCGGACTACTTTTATATAAGGAATATAAATAGCTTGTGTCAAAGTAGTCAGATTTGCATGTGTTTGAGATTCATAACAGAGGGTGAGAGTTGAGAGGAGAGGAGTCTAAGACAGGTTAGAATCACTTGATCACTTTTGCGGTGAACACTTTGTCTATTTATTTAAAAGACTCGATGAGTCGATGAGTATGAGTGTACACTGAGTAATGTCTACACATGAGAAGTCTGATGCAGTGATATTATTTATCACTGCCTGAAACGAATGTGTGAGAAATGATCCGCGTGAGAACACCACGTGGCGTCCACACGATTGTACTAATCGGCGGACTTATGAGCGTTCAAATGAGCTGAGATATTGCACAAATTATTGCGCGGTGAGTAGCACTGAGAATGAGGTGAGCTGAGTGTGTGAGAAACCAAAAATATGTAACAATTCGCGGCGCGATAATTCAATGAACTTTCTTAGTACAAAGCACACAAGAGAATGGCAAAAATGGCCAACTTACGCAACCGCGTCTTCTCCGTTCTTCTCGAACCTCCATGCGGCTCGCTGATTGGTTCATCGATTGCGGCGACAGTTGATCGATCGCCGCTGATTGGCAGCTCGCCAATCGATCAGCGCTGCTGAATCGCGGTCCGCGAGGTGCTGCCATGAGAATGAGTGTGGCGGCGTGGGAAAATATTTTTATTCCCAAACAGCATGATATTTGGTATGATTTTCATCGATGGAGCGCCAGGAATCCATTGGCGTCGGTTTCTCAAAGATCTGATGAGAAATGCGGAAGTCGAAGATTTCTCCGTTTTTAATGGTAATCCAAACCCTTCGAGGGTATAAAGCCATCAAATTCAATGAGACACTACGTGGTGTTGTCCTCGTCACGGGGTGACGGGCGTAGCTGGAGAATCACCCTGCGAGTTTTGCTCGAGGTAGCGCGAGGCTACCACGGGGGCATCAGGAGGTTGCTTTGGAAAGTAACCGTGTTGAGGTAGTCTCTCCAGACTCTCCACTACGCGAAGCGTGCGTCGCGCTGCAGCCTCGCAACGTCGAGACACACTTTAAGGGTTAGGGTTACGCGGCGGTTCGAATCCCTGTCCTGGGCTAAAAAAATTTGGCGCCTTTACACTTCACGCAAAAACCAACTCTATACATCGCATACAGGCTCATCCGTTAAAACTGCAATCTGCGTGCGCGCGGACAAACGAAAAAGGCAACACTGCCTCACGGACGCATTCCACCACAACCATTCACCGGCCCGGCGTTCGGAGGGCTGCCAGGCGACCTCTGAACAGCAGTGATGCTCGAGTTTCGAAAATTTTAGGATGGTCTCTTTCAAATTAACGTCGCGAAGAGCTGTGCGAAATTTCTCGGTCCAGCCGCGCGCTCCGCGTTTATGATCGGTTTACCACTCGCACCCCAGATTACTATAATGAGGTTTGAAAATAATGTCGACTGGTCTCGTTCCCGTCTTAATTTAAGAAATTTTAGCTACGGCAAGGTTGACCGCGGCGCTATACCCCTGTACGGAGAGATTTTTCGCCACCTGCGTGCAAAAGCCACAATAATGGCACATCGTTCCAAACAATGACATTAACGGAAGCCGGTATAGGCGTGGCGTTGAGTAGGTAGCTTAAAAAGGTTAAAACATTCAGACATAAAAATTGTAGAAAAAAATTCAAACACCGCTACAATCAAAGACGCGTCCCATTAGTTACCCGTTACGTCCGATCTATGCATGCACTACATTATGGATAAAATTATAAAAAAGGAAACCGGAACAATAGATTCTGAGGTTTGCGGAACTGACACATAATTGAATAAATTTTAATTCCTCAATTTATGAAAGTAATGATACAGAAACAACTAAGTAAGTGTTAATCAACTAAATTGTTTATCAACACTATGAAGTTTAAAAAGAGGATTAAATACGGTACCAGATAAACAGTTTGCAAAAGCTTTTCATGACAATTATGGTTAAAAAATTGATAAAAGAAAAATGAAGTAAACGTTAAAGATGTTAAATTATCCATCATTAAGAGAGAATAATTTCTCTTCATTTTTTTCGGCGCAAATTGCATTCCGATATCTTTTATAGTTCAAGTTATACGAGAATGGCCCCAAATTCTTCAACCCGGGCCGTGAAATTTCAAATAGCTATTTGCGACGTTAATTTGAAAGAGACCATCCTAAAATTTTCGAAAACCCTCCGAACGCCGGGCCGGTGAATGGTCGTAGTGGAATGCGTCCCTGAGGCGGTGTTGCCATTTTCGTCTGTTCGCGCGCGCGTAGGTTGCTGTTTTAACGAATGACCATGTAGACTGCAGTTTCTTCACAATCGGTGCAAGGCGGTACATCGTATAGATTTAACGGTTGTCGCGTCTCTCCTCTCATAAAAAATTGAAATGAAAAAGCATTTCAACATACTTGAATCACTGGCGTCCCTGGGGCATAGCCCATTTAGCCCACTGGATAAGAAGGCCCTGATGTCAATACAATTTCATAATTAAAAATAATATAATTGAGCTCTAATAAAAGTTTACGACAGTTTTATCGAAACAAGCAATTTTATTCTCTGACTTAATGGCCTATTATATGATATAAAGAATATATTTAGAGTGATCACAATGAGGGCGATATTTGATATATTTTTCATAATTTCTTTTAGCGAGGTCGTAGATATTGACATTGAGGATAATGGAGATGGCACAGTTAACATTTATTACACTGTCATGGATGCTGGTGATTACACCCTTAGCATTAAATTTGGTGGCCAACCAGTGCCAGAAGGATTTTACACATTCACGGTAAGTTGATAAGCTTCTTTATTTCTAGTATAATTGACAGTGTGTTTAAAAATTGTTATTTTGTAAAAGATTAATTACATATTCATTCTTGAAAAGTTAATTATTTTACACGATGCAATTTTTACTGGAAGATCTGATTTTTATATGTAACATAAGAAGTTTTGTTTGTGAAATGTAAAATGACTGTCATTTAGATCACCAGGATTCCCCTGGGATTTTAATGAAATTTTGCAATGATGATTCTGAGGGCGTATAATGACATTCTGTAGAATATTTTTTCGTCAATACACATTCTTAAAAAACAATTAAAATGCACAACGTAATCCTTCGTAATCCGTCGTGGTTAGACGTAAGTAAGTACATACTATGTGTTGCTGAGAATATATGTAGCGGATTGGCATAGGAGTAAGAAGGATACTTCGCTCGCACTGCCTGTGTCCCGTTCGTTCTTTTCGTATTCGTCGATGTGTCACGTCAACCAATAGTGACAATACGTGTGCTCTACCTTTACGATTATGATGGAGAGAAGGTGGGCCTATGAGGATATAACCAATTGGATCCGAATTCATTCCGTTTGCAATTTATTCAGCAACGCACAGTCCATCGATTTCCCTTGATTCTCGCGGACGAACCGCACTCACACAGTGAAAAAGCCGGCTCCTCCGAAGCGTCTTAAGCCGGGTCCAGACTTGAATGCGTATACGCTGAGCAGGCTGAGCGCGCACGAATGACGCATGCGGAGGGGTCGAAAGTGCCATTGTGTCTTTCTTCACCAACTTCTGTGCTTAACTTAGCCCACTCCGCAGTCGTAAAGATGGTATGATACATAGTTAGCTAAATAAACATACAGCTCAACCCTCCGAGGCATCCTGTTTACCAATACAGGGTGATTGTCCACCGACGCCTGTCAAAGAGTTGCCACCTGGTACCCCGTGGCTAGGACAACCCCCTGCAGTGCTTCACCGAATTTTATGGGTTTCGATCCTTCAAACGATCCTTTTAACACAACAGCGAGTCGGCCTGGCAGTATGAATTAAGAACAATGCAGGGTGTAGTGAAGAAAAGAAAGACAAATTATTCAGTAAAATAGAGCTTTAAACACTATCATATGTTAACTGCATTATTATTATTCAAAATATAATTTTTAAATTTTTGATTATCTGTTTATGTCAATATTAGCAATGGATTAAATTTATTTAGTCTATGCCTTCAATAATTTAAGTCATTAAAATTAATTTCTGTAAGCGTTTCGTAAAAATCACCGAAAGCAAGGAACTTGGAAGATTTGTATTTTTTAAACAATTTCGAATCTGCAAAAATAAGGACTTAACCCTCCCTAATTTCATATGGACTACCATATATGTATTTCAATATCATGAAAATCCGAGACATCGAGGATTTTAGAAAAGTATCACATCTGCCTCTATCTTCCACGCTGAACGCAATGCACTCCAAACTCCCTTTGATGTGTGGAAGAAAACCGACAACGGTCGGCTCAGGCCATGTGCCTTCACCGGCATTCGCGAGTCGGGTCGCATGCGCCGAGTCACCACGAATGACCCGTCCACACTAGCATATGCGTTTACGCTCAGCCTTTCTGACGTAGAAGCATGCGGCCCTGGCTACCGTTTCACCCGTCCACATCAGAATATTCGTGCGCGCTCAGCCTGCTCAGCGTATACTCATTCAGGTCTGGACCCGGCTTTAGGCGCTCCCTACAGTCCGCGAAATTTCTATAGTTTCACATAATATTTCTTACTAATATTAGATAATTTATAACAATTGAATGGATTCTTATTACAGACGTAATATTAGGTTGATAAGAAGGGCAACTAAACAGTTCTAAGGTAAATATGTATATATAATGTTACTTAAATTTCCTTATGATTGGGTTAAGGTAGGAATAATCGCATAACTAAGTTTCTCCTGTAAGAAGAGAAACGACATTAAATGTCAATTATTCCCTCTGTCTTTCCCTAATTACAATCTTTACTTAGGTTAGGTTACTCCTTGCCAGTGGTGGGTTGATATTTTTCACCGCGTCGCAAATGCATTTACGACATGTCGCAAATGTACGTATAATATGTCGTTTTTAAGCTCATTTCATACGTTTCATTCGTCGCAAATGTAGTAAATAGAAATATTCATTATTTTAAGGTTTCAACAATTAAAGTGTTGGAAAAATATAGTTCTTTTTGACTCGCTTGTTGGTTGCATGCGAATACTATAGAATACTGTAGAATACGTCGAAAAGTACATATGATCGCCAGTTTCCTAACCCCAAAAAAAAAATTCAAAAGAGTTAATTATTGTTTTGGTGTTAATTATTGTTTTCTAATTGTTTAGATAATAACTAATAAAAAATGAATCACGAAAAGTAAAGTAATTAGAAATAAATGTACGATAATAAATCAAATTTATTGAATTGAAGATTATGTAAAAAAAAAATATCTGTTTCAGGAAAAATGGAATTGATAAATTATTATCAAATTTCTTTTTTTGGTGCAATATCCCTTCCAGTGTGGTGGAATCAAGCCACTTTAAAGCTTTTGTGCATGCATATATAATAACTATGTAGTTCCATCGAGAAAAACATTAAGTACAACACTTTTAAATGTACAATATGAACAATTATACAATTCCATTGGACCAAATGAACAGCAAGGTGCTTGTTTGAGATTATGGAAGTTGAGCACGCCGGTGGAAAGTGAGGTTAGGGGTCGACGGTGAAGAAGGGCCAACACTGCAGTTTAATGAGCTTTTCTTTATTGTAAAGTGATAAAGTTCGTTTTATAAAAGGTGAATGATCACAGATACTTTGATGAGCACGACTATTTTGACGAGAGTGAGAAACAAGCGATTATACCGCCACGCGGTCGCTGACCGGGCGCGATGATCAGAGCACAAACGTGATTTGAGACCAGAATGAGATTGCGATTAAGAGAGTTCACTGAATGGTGTTATGAGCAAGCACAACGATGATGTTTTAGCACTTGAGATGAGCACTGATACGAGACGATGAGAAACTCGAAAGTCGTAACCGTCGCGTACTGTTCTATGCGTTGCTTCAACACGAGATATTGAGTTGAGCGGTGAGAAATGAAACGGTTGAGCGTTAACACGAGCAGAACAATGAGCATTCACGAGTTACTTGCGAAAAACGGTCAGTAAAACCGACGCGTCTACTTTCGTACTCTGCGTGAACAAGAATAAGAACAATATGGCCGATCGATCTTCCGTCAGTCGTCTTCTCCAAAAGTCTAGAGAATCGATCGACGTGGGGAAAAGCGATTGGCCTAGCGTTATGTCGCTGACACCTGATTGGTCCATCGATTGTGGATCAGCCGTGCGTTGCACTTCCCAGGAGGTGCTGCCATGATCTAGGGTGTGGCGATGAGAAGAAGTAATTGATTCTCAAACAGTGCTGTACTTTTAACTGATGGTTTCTTTTCCTAAAATAAAAACAGTCTTTTTATTAACATAATTTTTAATTTAAACAAATTATATTATTCTATTGGGAAACTTAGTGGAGGCGTGGCGTAGATTTCAGTTCTTTGGTGGTAAGTTGGCAAACTATTGAAAGTAGGTCCGGGTCCCACCAAACATTACGAATAAGTATTTATTAATTCAATAAGTAATAATTTAGTGTTCAAAAAAATTTAAAAACACTCGATTTTCACAACATGTCTATTTAAACACTGATAATCATATGGACTTCGACGGATTTTGAACTACGCTCAGTAGTTCAATTTTCAGTCACTAGTTGGCGTAATTCTTGGTTTCCTAATATGCATTTCTTTTACTAACCTTTCAATATTCATTTTTCGTCAGTGTAACTTAATGTAATTAAATTTTCTTAGTCATAATTTTATTGACCAATGCCTGGCTCAATCTTTTGTTGATTCCGTTGGAGAAAGGTGAATTTGTGAAGATCAATGGATTTTTTTTTTCTTCTACATAGAAGGTCCTTAAATTCCTCCAAATTTATTCCTGGGTAATGGTCTGTTAGAACCATGCCAATCTTTTCGTCCTTTCCAATTTTTATTTTACTAATTTTATTTTAACTACCCAGATAACCATCTGTTACCAATCTTACATCAGATTGGTAGCACGGTCTGGCATGAGAGCGCACAATCTGACGTCAGAACCGCAGTCGTCTGTGTCCGCATTTGGCTGCGTTTTGAGGTGCAGATTCTGATGTCAGATCCTGATGTCAGATCGGCAGCAGATGGACAGCAGATTCTGCCGTCTGCTTGGCACAGCCAACAGCAAATAGAATTAACAGTTCTCTACGCGTGACATCACATGGACGTGGCTACGCACCAACATGTGTGTGCCAGGATTGCTATAGGTGTATCCCCACCTTTTCTACTGCGCGTAGAGAAGTTTTGGAGCAGATTCTAAGATTCTGCTCGCAGGTTATGTGAGCCGCAGTTTATTAAATAAGTTTCAATTTTTTTTCTAAAAGTCTGTGTTTATTCTTTAATATTACAAGTACAAAATATATATAAGTGGCACATATTAACATTTAATATTTACATTTAGAAATGGTGAATTCAGATGCAAACATAAGTCAATTTTCTCGAGAACAAACTATTATTCTATATTACATTTTTTTTTTGCGTAGAATCACCATATCCCTGTTCGTGTTAACTCTGAAAATAAATACATCATTAGTATAAAATTGAAACGATACTGGGAAAATACCGATGAATATGTATGTTATTAAACGTTAAGTACTTTATTTCAGTGATGCTGAAGTAAAGTGAGCACTGAAAAGTACTGTTTGATTGTGTACGTTTTGAGAGACTGGCGCTGAAAAGTGTCGATTATTGTTCCTTGTGAACGTCAAGAGGTTGTTCCCGTTGGACTCGATTAAAATGGGCACTGAAAAGTACCGTTTGGTCTCTTCGCCACTGTAAAAGGACAAACATCTCTACTTTTAATGGGCATATATCTGAAAAATAAAATATTTACCATATTTAATTATCGTTTTCCCGCGACAGTAAATCGTGACTTTTACGGTCATGACACAAAATATTTACCGCAGTTTTACGGTTATGACACTAAATGCCGTGATTTTTAATATTACGTTAAGGCTGCCGTCTCACCGGGCCTTGAATGTGTGCGTACGTTCACACAAGCTAGGAAAAACGTGTACGTATACGCGTGTAGTAAACAATCCGTCAATTACAACTTTCGCCCTGGAATCGGCAAGAAAGAAGTTTTTGCGGGTATAGTTGCCTCCAGTAGACATTCGTGCAGACGGGTGTGACGTAGCGTCCCAGCGCGAGGAGTCGAGCGCACGGCGGTGCGTCCGGGAGTGAGCGAGAGGCCGAGCGCGCAGGCAACCGCAGCCGAGAAACCCCGAACCGGCCCGAGGCACGCCGGGCTCACGACGCGTCAGATGACGCTCACTCCCCACCGCGCCGCTAGATTGCGTCGATTTCTCGCTGCTGGGAATTTCCGAGAAGCGGGACATAAGCCTCAACGCGACCAAGGTAGGCAGTTCGAGTGGGGCTACGGATCCCCCTCCTAGACCGCCTGCCTGGATGCTGCCCGGTGCGAGCTAACTAGGAAGAACCTCCGTATATCCGACGATCCTACGATCGTACCCTATCCGATTTCCCTCTACCGTACCGTACAGAGACGCCTGGAAGTTGCCCGGTCTCTTTCCCTCCACCGTACCGTATAGAGACGCCTGGAAGTTGCCCGGTCTCTTTCCCTCTACCGTACCGTACAGAGACGCCTGGACGTTGCCCGGTCTCTTTCCCTCTACCGTACCTTACCGAGACGCCTGGACGTTGCCCGGTCTCTTTCCCTCTACCGTACCGTACAGAGACGCCTGGACGTTGCCCGGTCTCTTTCCCTCTACCGTACTAAACAGAGACGCCCGGACGCTGCCCGGTCTCTTTCCCACTACCGTTCCGTAACAGAGACGCCCGGACGCTGCCCGGTCTCTTTCCCACTACCGTTCCGTAACAGAGACGCCCGGACGCTGCCCGGTCTCTTTCCCGCTACCGTACTAAATAGAGACGCCCGGACGCTGCCCGGTCTCTTTCCCGCTACCGTACTAAATAGAGACGCCCGGACGCTGCCCGGTCTCTTGCCCGCTACCGTGCTAAATAGAGACGCCCGGACGCTGCCCGGTCTCTCTCCGGCTACCGCTCCGAAACAGAGACAACTGGCCGTTTCCAGGTCTCCATCGTATCGCACGTAACCGCCAAGCAAAACGCGATCTACACAGCGGACAGCATTGTAAATAGTGTACATAATTGACGATTCGCAGAATAAAAGCATTATTTAATAAGGAGAGGATTTCAATGCCCTGGCATCCCGACTGAGTGCATCCTCCAATATCCTTCTCTCCGGACGGAAGACCGTCACACGGGTCTGGTGCGTTTGAACGCTAATAAGCACCGTACGTTGAAATAATAATGAATTTATGAATCGTGTACTGACACCGACTCGAGGAATGACAGAATGAAGCTTCAAGGATTCTCCGTCACCGGCGCTAATGGTATAATCGTGCCTTGTACCATCAAAACCGGTACCATCAAGACCAAACTAGCCGATAAATGCAGGAAAGACATAGTTGCCGAGACGTATCGAGAGTCGAATCGCGCTGTTGCCGCATTTCCCCTATCACTATTTTGCCATCAAAGAGGCTTGAATGAATCACGGCAAACTGGCCGGAGAACAGAGATGGGCAAAGATAATATCTGGATAAACTCAAATAAAAGATACTACTGTATTGTCTCATTACGGGCTTGGTTTGTTGTACACGATGTGGACTTTTCGCTATCCCCACCACTTCTGTCTCACTCTTGTCCGGCGAAGGCGAGAGCGAGCGAGAGGCACTGAAAGCGAGTGAGGACGGTACGAGACAGACGACGCGTTCATGTTTTGTCTCGCTCCGTCTTTCGGACGCCTGACACTCCGTCCTTTGCGTTCGCGTCCGTCGCGCACGCAAAGCGTCTCATCTCGCTCCCCCCTTCGGCCAGAAAGAAGCGAGAAACGAACACTCGGAATTAGGACTCTGTTCACGATACGGACTCAACGCCGGTCCCGACCAGCGAGGACTTGGGCGCTTCGGCGGCGGCTTGTAAGCTCGGTTGGAGAGGCATACAGTGTTGATAAAATGTAAAACGTGATGTTTTCAGTATTCCAGTCCGGATTAAAATGAGTTCAAACACGGTATAAATCGGAGTATTTCTAGAACTGTACTTGGTAATTAAATGTAAATGTAATATTTCTAATCTAAAAATGCTAAAAATAATCAGTTTATACTGTGTTTAAATTTATTTTCATCTGGAAAATCTCAGGAGTATGTTATATAAACGTTCATGTCGATACGATAGCGAATGTGGAAGTTTTACATTTCATCAAAACAATCTACACAAATAATCATTTGAATACATTTTTTATGAATAAATATAACTATTGTTCCCCACGGCTATGTCTTCCGTGTCGTCCTGGGAATTTTGTCCAAATTGAAATATGTTAGCGTCTATGTGAAAATAAGAAGGATTTAAATAATCTTTTTGTCAAATTCGAAAGGTAATTTTCAAAAAATCGATGAAAGTTGTGTACTTTGAGGGTCAGTATTTATAAAACAATTTTGAATATGGCAAAATGTGACAACTTGAACACCACTTATTTTCATATGCACTATATATAACGTGTTTCAATTTGAACAAAATCTCAGACATTGTGTTCCAAGTGATCCGCTTGCCCGAGGGTCGAGCCCGGCCGAGTGGCGAGCGCCGATCGCAAAGGACAGGCGGCGGCGACTTGCGGTCTTGGTGACTCACCAAGTTTCGACGTTGACGAAAGTTATTCATGGCAATATTCAAAGGCTTCGAAAAGATAGTTATTTAAATAATTCTTTATCTAGATAATGCCCAACTCTGGTACGCTCTACCTCTTCACTAATACATTGTATATAGTCGCGCACGTGGATCGAGTTTGAAGAGATAGAGCGAATAAAAAATAAATCTGGCTCGAATAACGGTACAGATTTATTCATGAATAACGAATAATTTTTCGTTGAATAAAATCGTTACTCGTTATTCGCAAATAAATCTTGGGGATTTATACGAATACGTGTCCGAATGAAAATTTAGTCGAATAATGCCCAACTCTGGCTGACGTAGAAATACACACATCAAAATAGGTGTGCGTTCGCTCCGAAAAAAATCACGAGCTTTATTGGTCAGAACATTGATTCTTTATCGATAGCTTCATTTCGTATTGGTGTACGCATAGCTTCGTAACACATACAACCAGGAATCGGCGGGCCCCAGCTAGCGCTGATGGAGGAGGGACACCTACAGGAACGGTGGTTATGTGTGCGTGACTGACGCACCAGAGCTCTCGTGCCGTATTCCACCAAGCCTTCTCAATAGAAGGAGCTGTGGCAACAGCGCGGCAGAGACAGAGAGAAAAGAAAATGTGGCAACTATGCGTAAAAAATTTGTCTACATAGAGTACCTGGAGATGTCACCTCTGTACAACTTCTTTTTATCGACCGCAGTAGTGTCATTAGGGTCCATCTGTTTACAAGGGACGCTTCGATCGATTCGGAACAAAACAAACTTGAGACGGCAGCCTTAAAACGGACCTTCAGAGGTGATCAGCTTCTTCTTCGGGCTGCTGGTCGCTCCAAAACTCGCGGCGCCTTTGAAAGTCACTTGGAGCTGCGGTCGCCCGCGGACCACGCCTCCTGCTGCGTACCCTCTCTTTCGCGGTTCGCAGTGCCTGCTGCATAGATAGCTGAAATTCCGATCGGAGGGGCTTGTTAAAATGCGGGTTCGCAGACACCGCTTCTGAAAACGTAATGCACGCAAAGTACGTTAGCATAATTATGTATAAAAACATGAAGATGTCTATTGCTTCGTACCGTAAATCGCCATAGAGATACGGGCGATGTACAACGGACGTTGCCCCGTTCGGCCGAACCACGTGAAGGCCGTTGTCACGTCGTCAATGAGGGCCTCCTTCATACAAAAATCGACCGCGGCGTTCAGGCTGAACCCACCCACGTATTTTAAATATAGGACCTAAACCACGTAAGTAAATATTGATGTAAGTATGTATTATATAAAAGTAAATAAAAGCATAATTTCGCTTTCACTTACAACATTGGAATACGTTTCGTCGTCGATGGTCTCGAAACAGTCCACCTCCTCCGGTGCCGAGAGAGGAATGACGGCTGGTTTTCTTGGTGGACCTTTACGGGTGGGTTGCACAGAATGGGGAACACTCTCCAACAGAGTATTCATTCTTCTGCAAGCAGAACGGATGGAGACGTAACGTATTAATAAACACGATAACATGCGATACTTACTTTAGATCCGTCTCGACACGCGCCGCGCGATCTTCCAGGCTCCTGCGAACATGAACATTTATAATAGAAAACTTCACACTACCAATACTTTTATAACAAAAAAAAAAGAAACATGTAAATTTACCCATCAGCAGAAGGTTGGATGTGCACTGTATGATGCTGCAACGGCTCACTCCGGATCACAGTCGCGCGTGCAGACGATGTCCCTGGATCGTGATGATCCGTTAATGCTGCGAGGGCAGAAAGACTGACAGCAAAAGTGTTCTGAAACATACGAACGTTACTTGGATTAGTCGTAGAAAAATCCTTTAACGTTGTTGGAACGTTTTCTTCCTGCAGGATCGTCCTCAAATCCTGGATGTCCTGATCTATCGATTGTTTCGGCACGGTTGACTTCCTTCTCTTTTTCGGAGCTTCCTCCTCCGAAGAAGTCGTTTAGTACCTCATTGGTTTGGCAACCACGCGCTTCCCTCCCTGCGACATGTCAACCTGTGTGTAAAAGTACATATTACAATACTTATCAAAGGCGTGTTGGCTGTTTTTCCTATTTTACATGCATACATGCAATATTAACCTAACCCAAACCTCCAGACGAACCCAGGTAATGTAATACTGAATAATTCGAGTGTAACTCCACATGGGCTATAACAGTAGAAAACGTGAAAAAATGACCCATGAAGAAATATTCGAAACAAACGATAAAATAACTCATCACCAGAGATTAATAAGGATACGTGTAAATATAATATTATTTATGAAGAGCAATACAAGAGGAACGTAAAGTACAAAAGAAGAAAATGTAAATATTACAGAGCATGTCACTCACCAGAAAATAGTCGTAACTTACCAAAAACAAGAGACGAGACTAGAAAGGGAAGAGATAAGTTTTTTTTTTATATGGTGGAAATCCCTAACGAATACCTCACACCCCAAGGCGGGGGTGAGATTATGTGAGGCTTGCACCCACTAAAACCACCATGTGACCGCCTGACGCGAGAAGCTACACAAGGAAGAGGGACTGGCAGCGAGATAAATCTAGCGAAAATAAAGGTGGAAGAATTTAAATACTATGTAATTATATTCTTAGATGGAGACAGATGGTTGTCGATCTTACGGCTTCTCGCTGTGCGTAATAACAGCAACGATATACCTACGGGGTTCTGAGCGGTTTGTGTCAGTGGACATACTACAGCGAAAACGCATTCTGTAACATTTGCCAAGAACATGATCGGGGGAGTTATATGTAGGATTCATTTTGTTATTGAAGCTAACTCAAAGGATCGCAAGATAAAGAAAATGTTTATTAATTGATATGATGAATAGTAGAATAAAATAGGTACAAGAGTTCGTGGGTCACGCTTCGGAGGCCTCTGATCGACTACTACCTCACATCTCCTTCGACGCCGATCGCCCGCTGTCGCCGTTACGGACTTCTTTTGTTCCTTTCGCGTTCGGGCCTCTCGCACGCCTCACTCAATCCAAAGCGCTCTTATCTCTACGTAACTAACCATCCTTCATATATAAAATTTCAGGGCTCAATGTGGCGCATTTATATATGCCAAGAACCGAAGACTCTATGCCAACATCATAAAAATTATCGACTTCTAAAAATTTTTTGATACCCAAACGATACGAGTCTTTGTCCATGCCAATATTGAAAATTATGCAGATCGAGCCATCGTCTGAGATGCAACAATTATCGCGTACATTTGTGCCTAGAGACATGTTATTGAATTCTATTTACGGTACTGAGAACAATTTGTGTCGTTCGTAAGGGGTCTAGATACGCGAATAGAAAAATCGACATTACGACGAATGTTTGTGCCATGAGATTGTATCTCCCTCATCCTATTGGAAAATTGCTGGAGAGGAAGAGATGGCTTATTAGGAAATTTTTTAAAAATGGACATGTTTTCATACGGAAAAGCAGAACATGAATCTAAATTACCAAAACGTCTCACATCATTGGTTAAGTGAAGAAGACCATGGACGTTATAACTATTAAAAGTCAGGCCATATTGTTCTTCGTTACGAAGAACAAATTTCTCCAAAGCTGACTCTGCGAATCTCAGGTGTGGGCTCGATGGATATTCTGAAAACAAAATCCTTATGGCCGCATGTAAAATTAAGAAGGACTCGTATATTTCATCGTTGAGTACACCATATAGTACAACTGGCCCTGTAGAGAGGGTGTTCCAAAAATGCTGCGGTTCCATAAAGGGAGTGATTCGGGGGGTGATTGCAAACAACTTTTGCTTCTGCAAAAATGCTCTCGGAGGATTCGTTAACGAGATAATAATATAAAGCACCGACCAATCAGAGCGCGAGTCCGACGGTCGAGTTCCCGCGCTAGCGTGGCTGCGCGCCGCGATGCGACTGCGAACAAGCAACTCGGCATGTATCGAAGAAAATTGCGTAGAATGGCAAATGAAAAAGACGTAACAAATAAAATCGAACATGTTGTCATGGTTTGTTCGTCATTTAAAGCAGGGATCCGAACCGCCTAGTAACCCTAACCCTTACCCGGTTAACCAAGGAAGGTTTCTGTAACCCGTAGTAACCGCGAGGGAACGGTTCTTAAATTCTAGAAGAAACCGAAGTAACCCGGTTAACCCGCTACGAGTGGGTTACTGGCGAAATAAGACAGTCTTGTCTAGTAGACAGTCATTTAAGGCAAGGAGCTACGACCGTCAATGGATGCGGCCTGGTACCCCGTAGCGAGGATAAGCCCCCCAGTGCCTCACCGAATTTTATGGTTTTCGACCCTCAAAGGGGTTTGAATACCATTAAAACTTGAGAAATGTCCAGGATTTCCGCATTTCTCATCAGATCTTTGGGAAAATGACACCTTATCGATTCCTTATGTTCTGCCGATGTAACTAACACCAAGAACGACGTAATTCGGACCATAATCAAAGAAATTCCATGGAAAATCGATTTATATAATTTCAAGCTGACTTCGTTAAAAATTGTCCGATTTACATGAAATTTCGTATGATTTTCATCGGAAAAATATAAGGAATCCATCGGCATCATTTCCATATCGATACGATAAAGGATAAAGAATATTTTTTAAACAGGTATGAATCCTCGGCCGACCGTAGCGAATTGAGGTCGGCGCCCCGCAGTCAAGGGGTGAAAATCTGAAATATCCATTTCAGCGTATTAATAAATTCTTCATTCTTTATCGTATCGATATGAAAGTGGCACCGATAAATTCCTTATGTTTTCCTGATGAAAATCATACCAAATTTCATGTAAATCGGATTACTTTTACATAAAGAATACAAATTGCTTGTGTAAAAATTGTCCGATTTGCATGACATTTGGTATGATTTTCATCATGACAACATAAGGAATCCATTGGTGTCACTTCCATATCGATACGATAAAGAATAAAGAATTTCTTACTACGCTGAAATGGATATTTCACATTTTCACCCCTTAACTGCGGGGCGCCGACCCCAATTCGCTACGGTCGGCCGAGGATTCATACCCGATTCAGAAAAAAATAATTCTTTAGTCTTTATCGTATCGATATGGAAGTAATGTCGATGGATTCCTTATGTTTTTCCGATGATAATCATACTAAATTTCATGTAAATCGGACTATTATTAACGAAATTAGCCAATTATGGAAATGAATTTTGCATGAAATTTCCTTCATTATTTTCCGAATTACGTCGTTCTTGGTGTCAGTTTCATCGGCGAAAGATCTGATTAGAAATAGAGGAAGTCGAAGATTTCTCACTTCTTAATACGCACTCCAACCCCTGTATTCTTCCAATATTACTGTAACCGCATTAACCCGGTTAACCCGGTTAGTCGGGTTACAGAGGAATTCTGTTACCCGGTTAGGCGGGTTAGTCGGCGGTACGGCGTACCGAACCGGGTACGGGTTAGGGTTCGGTTCCCTGATTTAAAGTGAATAATGAAGAAAGGATAAGTGGACGAAAATCACGTGTAACGTAAAAAGACGAATACACAGTTTTTTTTTTTTTTTTAGAAGATTCGAAAATAATAATTATTTGAAGTTTGAGGATAAGGAGTACGTAAATTTCCTAGTGTTAATAACGTAGCCACGAAAAGATAATGTAACTGGAAATTAACGAAAAGTGATCGTATTTCGTTATTGTGATAAAAATCCGTAATTCAATAACGGCCAGCACTGATGCTGATAACGAATAAGTCTATTTAAAAAGCCCGAATAAATATTTTCGTACGGGAATTTTGAGAATTATCGCCGGAAATAAGCTATCGCATGCGTTAAATTTAAAAATGAATGATCATCAATAAGGTAACTAAATTTCATCCTTGTCGGAAATTCACCTGCAGCTTGAAAACCTGTGTTACTGGGTCACTGAACCGATCCTGGTCATCGATGGACCAGCCCAGTGCACAGGTGATCCCAGGTATACGACACTACCCAAAGTTAAGGGTCGCAATGTAGGGGCGTCCAGGTTAATGTACCGAATATTCACTTCACGGCACGGCTACTAACACTGATCACTTAATTTATTTTAATTTATGTATTTGGTGAGCGACGGATTCCTTAGCACTTCTCCCAACAGCCACCTGGAATATTGAACCCGCTGGATGTAATCCCCGGCATGCAAATGTTGCACCCGTACATATTTGTACGGATGCAACTTCGTGATCCCTGAGGATTCGGTGGACCGTCGTGCTGCTGACACTAGAACAAAATGCAAAAACATCCACTATTAGATAACATTTTTTTTCTTAATTTATAATTGCAGCAGTTATCTTGAACTTTGACTTACTTTAGGCGGCGGCTCAAGACGCGCACACTGATTGTTGGGTCCGCTTCCACGGCGTCGAGGATTCTCTCGATGGTGCCCAGATTTCGCGCTGCTGCGGGTCTGCCCACATCGCTGCCTCGCGGCATCATGGACCCCGTCGAGAGTAATCTCGACGCTAAACGGCGAAATGTATCCTCGCTTGGCGTTCGGATCAGAGAATATTCCAGCGCAAATTCACGCGCAGCAGCACTTGCGGCCCCGTTGTTCCGGGCGTACACCCAGAACATCCTGTAATAGTTTTGGGCAGTGAACATTTTTGCGACGTGATTGCTAGCTGACTGACAGGATTTTTTCCAACCAACTTCCTCTACCCCCAAGTTGCTTCTCTCGTTCCATTATGAGTTATCTCAAACCAGGACAAGAGGCTTTAGATAAAAAGAAGCCAGCACATTTTCGGAACACACGTGTTTTACAGAAGTGCAAGGAACACTTTCACAAAAGCCCGCGCTCCGTCCTTTTACTGCCAATGTATCCATTGCTTCGATATAGAAAACAGACACCACGTATATCGGTTCGAAAGGGTCCGAAGGGAAAAGAAACGGAAAGTCTTCGTGTTGCTATAAAGAAGAAAATGCAAAGCATTCCTATTTCCCCTTTCCGATATCCTGAGTTCATGTCTGCTACGAGGCGGAACCAATTAAGTCATAAATTATCCAAGACTGTAGAAAACCGTTCTCCACCGCCGACTAGCGGAACAATACAGTAATAAACCGCGACCCTAGCGAAATGCTCTGGCCGATCAGCCTGATTAATTTTGGAAAACTAGAAGGTAAAGAGTATTATCCAACATCAATACGCCTCGCGGAGAGACACAGGAAGAAAAGGGGTAGTCCGCTGACTGCGTGTGGTCCCGCCTGCGTCGTCCTCACTACACCTTCCAAACAGATCCTTTGGCTCTCGAGTATAAACATGCGTTGACGTATTCCGTGTGGAAGGGATCCAATGAGCGAAAGACATACGATTGGTCCTAACCTAATTAATCGGACCTGCATCCCTCCCGCACGGAATACGTTAACGCATGTTTATACTTTCCGTTTCTTTTCCCTTCGGACCCTTTCGAACCGATATACGTGGTGTCTGTTTTCTATATCGAAGCAATGGATACATTGGCAGTAAAAGGACGGAGCGCGGGCTTTTGTGAAAGTGTTCCTTGCACTTCTGTAAAACACGTGTGTTCCGAAAATGTGCTGGCTTCTTTTTACCTAAAGCCTCTTGTCCTGGTTTGAGATAACTCATAATGGAACGAGAGAAGCAACTTGGGGGTAGAGGAAGTTGGTTGGAAAAAATCCTGTCAGTCAGCTAGCAATCACGTCGCAAAAATGTTCACTGCCCAAAACTATTACAGGATGTTCTGGGTGTACGCCCGGAACAACGGGGCCGCAAGTGCTGCTGCGCGTGAATTTGCGCTGGAATATTCTCTGATCCGAACGCCAAGCGAGGATACATTTCGCCGTTTAGCGTCGAGATTACTCTCGACGGGGTCCATGATGCCGCGAGGCAGCGATGTGGGCAGACCCGCAGCAGCGCGAAATCTGGGCACCATCGAGAGAATCCTCGACGCCGTGGAAGCGGACCCAACAATCAGTGTGCGCGTCTTGAGCCGCCGCCTAAAGTAAGTCAAAGTTCAAGATAACTGCTGCAATTATAAATTAAGAAAAAAAATGTTATCTAATAGTGGATGTTTTTGCATTTTGTTCTAGTGTCAGCAGCACGACGGTCCACCGAATCCTCAGGGATCACGAAGTTGCATCCGTACAAATATGTACGGGTGCAACATTTGCATGCCGGGGATTACATCCAGCGGGTTCAATATTCCAGGTGGCTGTTGGGAGAAGTGCTAAGGAATCCGTCGCTCACCAAATACATAAATTAAAATAAATTAAGTGATCAGTGTTAGTAGCCGTGCCGTGAAGTGAATATTCGGTACATTAACCTGGACGCCCCTACATTGCGACCCTTAACTTTGGGTAGTGTCGTATACCTGGGATCACCTGTGCACTGGGCTGGTCCATCGATGACCAGGATCGGTTCAGTGACCCAGTAACACAGGTTTTCAAGCTGCAGGTGAATTTCCGACAAGGATGAAATTTAGTTACCTTATTGATGATCATTCATTTTTAAATTTAACGCATGCGATAGCTTATTTCCGGCGATAATTCTCAAAATTCCCGTACGAAAATATTTATTCGGGCTTTTTAAATAGACTTATTCGTTATCAGCATCAGTGCTGGCCGTTATTGAATTACGGATTTTTATCACAATAACGAAATACGATCACTTTTCGTTAATTTCCAGTTACATTATCTTTTCGTGGCTACGTTATTAACACTAGGAAATTTACGTACTCCTTATCCTCAAACTTCAAATAATTATTATTTTCGAATCTTCTAAAAAAAAAAAAAAACTGTGTATTCGTCTTTTTACGTTACACGTGATTTTCGTCCACTTATCCTTTCTTCATTATTCACTTTAAATCAGGGAACCGAACCCTAACCCGTACCCGGTTCGGTACGCCGTACCGCCGACTAACCCGCCTAACCGGGTAACAGAATTCCTCTGTAACCCGACTAACCGGGTTAACCGGGTTAATGCGGTTACAGTAATATTGGAAGAATACAGGGGTTGGAGTGCGTATTAAGAAGTGAGAAATCTTCGACTTCCTCTATTTCTAATCAGATCTTTCGCCGATGAAACTGACACCAAGAACGACGTAATTCGGAAAATAATGAAGGAAATTTCATGCAAAATTCATTTCCATAATTGGCTAATTTCGTTAATAATAGTCCGATTTACATGAAATTTAGTATGATTATCATCGGAAAAACATAAGGAATCCATCGACATTACTTCCATATCGATACGATAAAGACTAAAGAATTATTTTTTTCTGAATCGGGTATGAATCCTCGGCCGACCGTAGCGAATTGGGGTCGGCGCCCCGCAGTTAAGGGGTGAAAATGTGAAATATCCATTTCAGCGTAGTAAGAAATTCTTTATTCTTTATCGTATCGATATGGAAGTGACACCAATGGATTCCTTATGTTGTCATGATGAAAATCATACCAAATGTCATGCAAATCGGACAATTTTTACACAAGCAATTTGTATTCTTTATGTAAAAGTAATCCGATTTACATGAAATTTGGTATGATTTTCATCAGGAAAACATAAGGAATTTATCGGTGCCACTTTCATATCGATACGATAAAGAATGAAGAATTTATTAATACGCTGAAATGGATATTTCAGATTTTCACCCCTTGACTGCGGGGCGCCGACCTCAATTCGCTACGGTCGGCCGAGGATTCATAGCTGTTTAAAAAATATTCTTTATCCTTTATCGTATCGATATGGAAATGATGCCGATGGATTCCTTATGTTTTTCCGATGAAAATCATACCAAATTTCATGTAAATCGGACTATTTTTTACAAAGTCAGCTTGAAATTATATAAATCGATTTTCCATGGAATTTCTTTCATTATGGTCCGAATTACGTCGTTCTTGGTGTTAGTTTCATCGGCAGAACATAAGGAATCGATCGGTGTCATTTTCCCAAAGATCTGATGAGAAATGCGGAAATCCTGGACATTTCTCAAGTTTTAATGGTATTCAAACCCCTTCGAGGGTCGAAAACCATAAAATTCTGTGAGGCACTGGGGGGCTTATCCTCGCTACGGGGTACCAGGCCGCATCCATTGACGGTCGTAGCTCCTTGCCTTAAATGACTGTCTACTAGACAAGACTGTCTTATTTCGCCAGTAACCGACTCGTAGCGGGTGAACCGGGTTACTTCGGTTTCTTCTAGAATTTAAGAACCGTTCCCTCGCGGTTACTACGGGTTACAGAAACCTTCCTTGGTTAACCGGGTAAGGGTTAGGGTTACTAGGCGGTTCGGATCCCTGCTTTAAATGACGAACAAACCATGACAACATGTTCGATTTTATTTGTTACGTCTTTTTCATTTGCCATTCTACGCAATTTTCTTCGATACATGCCGAGTTGCTTGTTCGCAGTCGCATCGCGGCGCGCAGCCACGCTAGGGCGGGAACTCGACCGTCAGACTCGCGCTCCGATTGGTCGGTGCTTTATATTATTATCTCGTTAACGAATCCTCCGGGAGCATTTTTGCAGAAGCAAAAGTTGTTTGCAATCACCCCCCGAATCACTCCCTTTATGGAACCGCAGCATTTTTGGAACACCCTCTCTACAGGGCCAGTTGTACTATATGGTGTACTCAACGATGAAATATACGAGTCCTTCTTAATTTTACATGCGGCCATAAGGATTTTGTTTTCAGAATATCCATCGAGCCCACACCTGAGATTCGCAGAGTCAGCTTTGGAGAAATTTGTTCTTCGTAACGAAGAACAATATGGCCTGACTTTTAATAGTTATAACGTCCATGGTCTTCTTCACTTAACCAATGATGTGAGACGTTTTGGTAATTTAGATTCATGTTCTGCTTTTCCGTATGAAAACAACATGTCCATTTTTAAAAAATTTCCTAATAAGCCATCTCTTCCTCTCCAGCAATTTTCCAATAGGATGAGGGAGATACAATCTCATGGCACAAACATTCGTCGTAATGTCGATTTTTCTATTCGCGTATCTAGACCCCTTACGAACGACACAAATTGTTCTCAGTACCGTAAATAGAATTCAATAACATGTCTCTAGGCACAAATGTACGCGATAATTGTTGCATCTCAGACGATGGCTCGATCTGCATAATTTTCAATATTGGCATGGACAAAGACTCGTATCGTTTGGGTATCAAAAAATTTTTAGAAGTCGATAATTTTTATGATGTTGGCATAGAGTCTTCGGTTCTTGGCATATATAAATGCGCCACATTGAGCCCTGAAATTTTATATATGAAGGATGGTTAGTTACGTAGAGATAAGAGCGCTTTGGATTGAGTGAGGCGTGCGAGAGGCCCGAACGCGAAAGGAACAAAAGAAGTCCGTAACGGCGACAGCGGGCGATCGGCGTCGTAGGAGATGTGAGGTAGTAGTCGATCAGAGGCCTCCGAAGCGTGACCCACGAACTCTTGTACCTATTTTATTCTACTATTCATCATATCAATTAATAAACATATTCTTTATCTTGCGATCCTGTGAGTTAGCTTCAATAACAAAATGAATCCTACATATATCTCCCCCGATCATGTTCTTGGCAAATGTTACAGAATGCGTTTTCGCTGTAGTATGTCCACTGACACAAACCGCTCAGAACCCCGTAGGTATATCGTTGCTGTTATTACGCACAGCGAGAAGCCGTAAGATCGATAACCATCTGTCTCCATCTAAGAATTTAATTACATAGTATTTAAATTCTTCCACCTTTATTTTCGCTAGATTTATCTCGCTGCCAGTCCCTCTTCCTTGTGTAGCTTCTCGCGTCAGGCGGTCACATGGTGGTTTTAGTGGGTGCAAGCCTCACATAATCTCACCCCCGCCTTGGGGTGTGAGGTATTCGTTAGGGATTTCCACCATATAAAAAAAAAACTTATCTCTTCCCTTTCTAGTCTCGTCTCTTGTTTTTGGTAAGTTACGACTATTTTCTGGTGAGTGACATGCTCTGTAATATTTACATTTTCTTCTTTTGTACTTTACGTTCCTCTTGTATTGCTCTTCATAAATAATATTATATTTACACGTATCCTTGTTAATCTCTGGTGATGAGTTATTTTATCGTTTGTTTCGAATATTTCTTCATGGGTCATTTTTTCACGTTTTCTACTGTTATAGCCCATGTGGAGTTACACTCGAATTATTCAGTATTACATTACCTGGGTTCGTCTGGAGGTTTGGGTGAGGTTAATATTGCATGTATGCATGTAAAATAGGAAAAACAGCCAACACGCCTTTGATAAGTATTGTAATATGTACTTTTACACACAGGTTGACATGTCGCAGGGAGGGAAGCGCGTGGTTGCCAAACCAATGAGGTACTAAACGACTTCTTCGGAGGAGGAAGCTCCGAAAAAGAGAAGGAAGTCAACCGTGCCGAAACAATCGATAGATCAGGACATCCAGGATTTGAGGACGATCCTGCAGGAAGAAAACGTTCCAACAACGTTAAAGGATTTTTCTACGACTAATCCAAGTAACGTTCGTATGTTTCAGAACACTTTTGCTGTCAGTCTTTCTGCCCTCGCAGCATTAACGGATCATCACGATCCAGGGACATCGTCTGCACGCGCGACTGTGATCCGGAGTGAGCCGTTGCAGCATCATACAGTGCACATCCAACCTTCTGCTGATGGGTAAATTTACATGTTTCTTTTTTTTTTGTTATAAAAGTATTGGTAGTGTGAAGTTTTCTATTATAAATGTTCATGTTCGCAGGAGCCTGGAAGATCGCGCGGCGCGTGTCGAGACGGATCTAAAGTAAGTATCGCATGTTATCGTGTTTATTAATACGTTACGTCTCCATCCGTTCTGCTTGCAGAAGAATGAATACTCTGTTGGAGAGTGTTCCCCATTCTGTGCAACCCACCCGTAAAGGTCCACCAAGAAAACCAGCCGTCATTCCTCTCTCGGCACCGGAGGAGGTGGACTGTTTCGAGACCATCGACGACGAAACGTATTCCAATGTTGTAAGTGAAAGCGAAATTATGCTTTTATTTACTTTTATATAATACATACTTACATCAATATTTACTTACGTGGTTTAGGTCCTATATTTAAAATACGTGGGTGGGTTCAGCCGGAACGCCGCGGTCGATTTTTGTATGAAGGAGGCCCTCATTGACGACGTGACAACGGCCTTCACGTGGTTCGGCCGAACGGGGCAACGTCCGTTGTACATCGCCCGTATCTCTATGGCGATTTACGGTACGAAGCAATAGACATCTTCATGTTTTTATACATAATTATGCTAACGTACTTTGCGTGCATTACGTTTTCAGAAGCGGTGTCTGCGAACCCGCATTTTAACAAGCCCCTCCGATCGGAATTTCAGCTATCTATGCAGCAGGCACTGCGGACCGCGAAAGAGAGGGTACGCAGCAGGAGGCGTGGTCCACGGGCGATCGCAGCTCCAAGTGACTTTCAAAGGCGCCGCGAGTTTTGGAGCGACCAGCAGCCCGAAGAAGAAGCTGATCACCTCTGAAGGTCCGTTTTGACGTAATATTAAAAATCACGGCATTTAGTGTCATAACCGTAAAACTCACGATTTACTGTTACGTGAAAACGTGACAGTAACTGCGGTAAATATTTTATTTTTCAGAAATATGCCCATTAAAAGTAGAGATGTGTCTCCTTTTACAGTGGCGAAGAGACGAAACGGTACTTTTCAGTGCCCATTTTAATCGAGTCCAACGGGAACAACCTCTCGACGTTCACAAGCAACAATAATCGACACTTTTCAGCGCCAGTCTCTCAAAACGTACACAATCAAACAGTACTTTTCAGTGCTCACTTTACTTCAGCATCACTGAAATAAAGTACTTAACGTTTAATAACATACATATTCATCGGTATTTTCCCAGCATCGTTTCAATTTTATTCTAATGATGTATTTATTTTCAGAGTTAACACAAACAGGGATATGGTGATTCTACGCAAAAAAAATAATTCGAAAATCTATATAAATAAAAATGTAATATACAGGGTGTCCGCGGGAAGACTGGACAGCCGGTTTTCTCCTAAACTATAGGAGATAAAAATAAAAAAAAATAGGGTATTGCATGGTTCGAGGGGGCTAATTTTTAAGCGCGAACGAATTTTGTTTTCGATTATTATTTTAAAAGATACGATGGTCAAGTTCGGTTTTTCAAATGGAACTACGTTTTCTGAAGACCTGGCTTGTTAGTGCGTTCCAAGACAAATTCAATAAGCTTTAATGTATACACTTTATTTTCACTGGTTTTTAAGATATTGGGCTTGCAAATTTACTGATTTTCACTGGAAGAAAACTGTCTGGTATAGCACGGACCGGGGACGGTGTTACTGGCGTCACGGGTAGCACTGCCTGTTGAAATAGATACATACCTGCCAAAGGTCTGCGCCAGGAATGGCAGGCCCAAAGGCTGGACAATTCTTTTCCGCCAGAAATGCTACTTAGGTAGGTAAGGAAAGTAGAGACATGATGGGGAAGCTAAGGAAAAATGCAAATAAAGTGGTGATTGTTGCTATTAATTAAGTCTTTATCACTCCAAATACAACTATAAGTTAATGATTTAACATTTTTTACACACTTTGGACTATCTGAGGTCCGGCGTCCAAGTGATTAAACTTTACAAAACAGATGGGAAAAAACCGTCCTCCCCCACTCGCTTTCGCCAGCGACCACACTATTATAACACAGTGGCTTCCTAGTGATGTATTTGTCACCTGCCTAGCATCTTTTAATTAGGGTTTAGGGAAATGCCCCATCTTAACTCGCTACCCAGTCATACTTGTCATACGAAACAAGCCGCGATCCACGAGCCTTCTGATCGGTCATGGCTCCACTCGCCCGGGCTCGCCAAGCCGACTTGACGAGCTAGACGAGCCGAGCTAGTTCGCGGTGCCAGGAGCCGTCTGATTCCACCTGGAGAGTAGTCGGGTCACACACTGCACAAATGATACAGGGTGATTCTGGAGCTACGCCCGTCGAAGGATGCGGCCTGGTACCCCGTGGCCAGGACAGTCCTTCGCTGTGCCTCACCCGATTTTTATGGCTTTTTCCGGAAAAAGGTATGAATCCTGGGCCCAACGTAGCGAATTGAGGTCGAGCCCCCGCAGTCGAGGGTGAAATATCCATTATAGCGTATTAAAAAATTCTTTTCTTCATCGTATCGAAAGGGAGGTGACACCAATGGATTCCTTATGTTTTTCTGCTGAAAATCATACCAAATATGATGCAAATGGGACTATTATTAACAAAATTAGCTTGAGCTTATGGAAATGAATTTTTAATTTCCTTCATTATGGTCCGAATTACGTCGTTCTTTGTGTCAATTGCATCGGCGGAACATAAGGAATCGAAGGGTGTGGTTTCGAAAAGATCTGAAGAGAAATGCCGAAACCCTAGACATTCCTCAGATTTTAATGGTATTCAAACCCCTTCAAAGCCATAAAATTCGATGGATACTGCGGGGTGTTATCCTCGCCACGGGGTACTAGGCCGTCGCATCTCCTTGACGGACGTAGGTCCATAATTACCCTGTATCTGTTTAGGAAATAAAATAATTCTTTATTCTTTATCGTATGGATATGGAAGTGTCGCCGATGGATTCCTTAGGGTTTTCCGATGAAAATCATTTCAAATGTCGTGTAAATCGGACAACCTTTACATATGGAGTACAAATAGCTTGTGCCAAAATAGTCCGATTTGCATGATATTTGGTATGATTTTACTCGACGGAACGCCAGGAATCCATTGGCATAACTTTCCCCTCCGATACGATGAAGAAAAGAAGCAAACATTTGAAATCCTGAATATTTCTCACTTCTTAATGATATTCCAAACCCTTCGAGGGTCGAAAGCCATAAAATTCGATGGGCATTGCGGGGTGTTGTCCTCGCCACGGGGTGACGGACGTAGCTCCATAATTACCCTGTATCTGTTTAAGAAATAAAATAATTCTTTATTCCTTATAGTATGGATATGGAAGTGTCGCCGATGGATTCCTTGGGGTTTTCTGATGAAAATCATCACAAATGTCGTGTAAATCGGACAACTTTTACATAGGGAATACAAATAGCTTGTGTCAAAGTAGTCCGATTTGCATGATATTTGGTCTGATTTTTATCAGAAAAACATAAGGAATCCATTGGTGTCACTTCCTTTTCGATACGATGAAGACAAGAATTTCTTAATACGCTATAATTGATATTTCACACTCGACTGCGGGTACTCGACCTCAATTCGCTACGTTCGGCCCAGGATTCATACCTTTTTCCTTAAAAAGCCATAAATTTCGGTGAGGCACTGCCGGCCGTTTGTCCTGGCCACGGGGTACCAGGCCGCATCCTTCGACGAGCGTAGCTCCAGAATCACCCTGTATCATTTGTGCAGTGTGTGACCCGACTACTCTCCAGGTGGAATCAGACGGCTCCTGGCACCGCGAACTAGCTCGGCTCGTCTAGCTCGTCAAGTCGGCTTGGCGAGCCCGGGCGAGTGGAGCCATGACCGATCAGAAGGCTCGTGGATCGCGGATTGTTTCGTACACCCTTATATACCCGTATACCCTTATACCCTTATACCCTTATACCTTTATATACCCTTATATATATACCGTTACACCTTTTACCATTTACCCTTATATATACTACCCTTTACCCTTACACCCTTTACCCTTACACCCTTTACCCTTACACCCTATACCCTTACACCCTTTACCCTTACACCCTTTACCCTTACACCCTTTACCCTTACACCCTTTACCCTTACACCCTTTACCCTTACACCCTTACCCTTACACCCTTTACCGTTACACCCTTTACCCTTACACCTTTTACCATTTACCCTTATATATACTACCCTTTACCCTTACACCCTTTACCCTTACACCCTTTACCCTTGCACACTTTACCCTTGCACACTTTACCCTTGCACCCTTTACCCTTGCACCCTTTACCCTTGCACCCTTTACGCTTGCACCCTTTACCCTTATTACCCTTTACCCTTATTACCCTTTACCCTTATTACCCTTTACCCTTATTACCCTTTACCCTTATTACCCTTTACTCTCATTACCCTTTACCCTCATTACCCTTTACCCTTATTACCCTTTACCCCATTATCCTTTCCCTTACTACCCTTTACCCTTACTACCCTTTACCCTTATTACCCTTTACCCTTGTTACCCTTTACCCTTATTACCCTTTACCCTTGTTACCCTTTACCCTTGTTACCCTTTACCCTTATTACCCTTTACCCTTATTACCCTTTACCCTTATTACCCTTTACCCTTATTACCCTTTACCCTTATTACCCTTTACCCTTATTACCCTTTACCCTTATTACCCATTACCCTTATTACCCTTTACCCTTATTACCCTTTACCCTTATTACCCTTTACCCTTATTACCCTTTACCCTTATTACCCTTTACCCTTATTACCCTTTACCCTTTACCCTTATTACCCTTTACCCTTATTACCCTTTACCCTTATTACCCTTTACCCTTATTACCCTTTACCCTTATTACCCTTTACCCTTATTACCCTTTACCCTTATTACCCTTTACCCTTATTACCCTTTACCCTTATTACCCTTATTACCCTTTACCCTTGGGCCCATTACCCTTGCGCCCTTTACCCTTGCACCCTTTACCCTTATGCAGGGTGTCCCACCTAAGACTGGACAGCCGGTTTTCTCCTAAACTATTGGAGATAAAAATATTAAAAAAATAGGGAATTGCATGGTTCGAGGGGGCCAATTAATTAGCGCGAACGAATTTTTTTATCGATTATTATTTTAAAAGATACGATGGTCAAGTTCGGTTTTTCAAATGGAACTACGTTTTCTGAAGACCTGAGTTGATAGTGCGTTCCAAGACAAATTCAATAAGCTTTAATGTATACACTTTATTTCCACTGGTTTTTACGATATTGCGCTTGCAAATTTACTGATTTTCACTGGAAGAAAACTGTCTGGTATAGCACGGACCGGGGACGGTGTTACTGGCGTCACGGGTAGCACTGCCTGTTGAAATAGATACCTACCTGCCAAAGGTCTGCGGCAGGAATGGCAGGCCCAAAGGCTGGACAATTCTTTTCCGCCAGAAATGCTACTTAGGTAGGTAAGGAAAGTAGAGACATGATGGGGAAGCTAAGGAAAAATGCAAATAAAGTGGTGATTGTTGCTATTAATTAAGTCTTTATCACTGCAAATACAACTATAAGTTAATTATTTAACATTTTTTACACACTTTGAACTATCTGAGGTCAGGCGTCCCAGTGATTAAACTTTACAAAACAGATGGGAAAAACCGTCCTCCCCCACTCGCTTTCGCCAGCGACCACACTATTATAACACAGTGGCTTCCTAGTGATGTATTTGTCACCTGCCTAGCATCTTTTAATTAGGGTTTAGGGAGATGCCCCATCTTACCTCGCTACCCCGTCATACTTGTCATACAAAACAAGCCGCGATCCACGAGCCTTCTGATCGATCATGGCTCCGCTCGCCCGGGCTCGCCAAGCCGACTTGACGAGCTAGACGAGCCGAGCTAGTTCGCGGTTCCAGGAGCAGTCTGATTCCACCTGGAGAGTAGTCGGGTCACACACTGCACAAATGATACAGGGTGATTCTGGAGCTACGCCCGTCGAAAGATGCGGCCTGGTACCCCGTGGCGAGGACAACCCGCCCGCAGTGGCTCACCGAGTTTTATGGCTTTTTCCGGAAAAAGGTACGAATCCTGGGCCGAACGCAGCGAATTGAGGTCGAGTCCCCGCAGTCGAGGGTGAAATATCAATTATTGCGTATTAAGAAATTCTTTTCTTCCTCGTATCGAAAGGGAAGTGACACCAATGGATTCCTTATGTTTTTCTGATGAAAATCATACCAAATATCATGCACATCGGACTACTTTGACACAAGCTATTTGCATTCCCTATGTAAAAGTTGTCCGATTTACACGACATTTGTAATGATTTTCATCAGAAAACCCCAAGGAATCCATCGGCGACACTTCCATATCCATACGATAAAGAATAAAGAATTATTTTATTTCTAAACCAGATGCAGGGTAATTCTGGAGCAACGCCCGCCAAGGAGATGCGGCGGCCTGGTACCCCGTGGCGAGGACAGCCCTTCGCTGTGCCTCACCCGATTTTTATGGCTTTTTCCGGAAAAAGGTACGAATCCTGGGCCGAACGCAGCGAATTGAGGTCGAGTCCCCCCAGTCGAGGGTGAAATATCAATTATAGCGTATTAAGAAATTCTTTTCTTCCTCGTATCGAAAGGGAAGTGACACCAATGGATTCCTTATGTTTTTCTGATGAAAATCATACCAAATATCATGCACATCGGACTACTTTGACACAAGCTATTTGCATTCCCTATGTAAAAGTTGTCCGATTTACACGACATTTGTAATGATTTTCATCAGAAAACCCCAAGGAATCCATCGACGACACTTCCATATCCATACGATAAAGAATAAAGAATTATTTTATTTCTAAACCAGATGCAGGGTAATTCTGGAGCAACGCCCGCCAAGGAGATGCGGTGGCCTGGTATCCCGTGGCGAGGACAACCCCTCGCGGTGCCTGACCGAATTTTATGGCTTTCGACCCGCGAAGGGTTTCGAGTGCCTATTTAGAATTGAGAAACCTTCGACTTGCGCATTTCTCTTCAGATCTTTGCAAAAACAACACCTATCGATTCCTTATGTTTCGCCGATGAAGCTGACACCAAGAACGACGTAATTCGGACCATAATGAAGGAAATTACATGGAATATCGATTTATATCATTTCAAACTGACTTGACTTGGTTAAAAATAGTCCGATTTACATGAAATTTTGTATGATTTTAATCGACGGAACGCCAGGAATCCATTGGCGCCGCTTCCCCTTCGATACGATGAAGAAAAGAAGCAAACATTTGAAATCCTGAACATTTCTCACTTCTTAATGGTATTCCAAACCCTTCGAAGGTCGAAAGCCATAAAATTCGATGGGCACTGCGGGGTGTTATCCTCGACGGGGGGTGACGGGCGTACCTCCAGAATTACCCTGATGAAATAGAGGTGGAAGATGCCACATCTGGTTACCAAAAACTAACCGGACTGATCGGCCGCGGTGTTTCGCCAGAGTCACGGTTTATGAGCGGATTTTCCGCGCGTCGGCGGTAGACAACGGTACATAGTACGGGTCCGAAGTCATCGTTCGCACTACCCACCGACAGAGCAATATACGGATTAACTAAGACTGGACAATGTCACTACGTTTTTTGTTGGCCTTTACAAATTTGGCAAACAGATGTTGTCGAAACGTTCTTGGAGAAGTAATAAATTATTGATCGTAAAGAGCGAAGGAATTTTCGCCTGGCTCTGAGTCCGCTTTTGTCCCGACGCACGCGAGAAAGATGCCACAAATATTGGAATTGAAAAGTATTATCCACCGTCAATACGCCTCGTGGACACAGTAAGAAAAGGGGTACGCCGTTGAGTGCGTGTGGTTCCGCCTGCATCGTCCTCCTTTCAAATTAAAGGCGGATTCCTTATCTCTCGAGTATAAATCCTTATCTCTCGAGTATAAACACGCGTTGGAATTTCAAAACAAAAGCACGCGAGACGAATTGGGTGCAAGAAAAGGTCGGCCATTGTACCCCGCCGTGAGGACAACCCCCCCCCCCCCCCCGCAGTGCCTTACCCGAGTGTATGGCTTTCGACCCTCGAAGGGGTTCGAGTGGCTATTAAGAAGTGAGAAACCTTCGACTTGTACATTTGTCATTAGATCTTTGCAAAAACGACACCTATCGATTCCTTATGTTTCGCCGTTGAAGCTGACACCAGGAACGAGGTAATTCGGACCTTAATGAAGGAAAGTCCATGAAAAATCGTTTTATATCATTTCAAACTGACTTGACTTGGTTAAAAATAGTCCTATTTACATGAAATTTAGTATGATCGTCATCCCGCTGGAAATTCCCAACCGCTGGATCGGTCGCAATGGAGCAGTAGCGTGGCCACCGCGATCCCCTGACCTCTCGGCCTGCGATTTTTTTCTTTGGGGTTATATCAAGCAACAGGTGTTTCAAACTCCTGTTGAGAACACAGCGGATTTAACCCAAAGAATTATCGCAGCATGTCAAAATGTTCCAGCCGAGATGTTGGAGGATGTTGAATCAACATTTTGCCGACGCGTATTAAGTTGCATTTTCAATGACGGTGGCCACGTGGAGGGGCAGCCTCCCGAAATGCGAATTCCATGAGTACAGCATTAGGGATTGCAATCGGGTAAATCGGTTAAAATTTTTTTCACTGATAGCGTAGTAGATATCGACGGAATTAATGAACGCATATATGTGCTACATTGCAATAAATAATTTATCGAATTACCGATAAAAATTTGGCCTAATTTTGAGGGTATTTCTCGCGATTTACCGGTAACCCGCCAAATTTTTATTGGTAATTCGATAAATTATCTATTGCAATGTAGCACATATATGCGTTCATTAATTCGGTCGATATCTACTACGTTATCAGTGAAAAAAAAATTTTAACCGATTTACCCGATTGCAATCCCTAATGCTGCACTCATGAAACCACGACCGATCCATTGCTTGGGAAATGATGAGTCCAGTCATCTTTTCATCGCTGCAGTACCGTCTTGTTGAAACCATAAATTTTACGCTTCAGCAAGTGGCATATCGTGTAAAATATCATCCACATCATTTTCCGAAAATTCTAAATATGTTGCTCCTGTTACATTTCCTTCGAAACAATAAGGTCCATATATTTTTCGATTGAAAATACCACACCACATTAAAACCGAGTCGCGGTACTTGTTATTATCTTATTTTGATAGCATGTCATGCCCTTGGTATAAAATATACGTGCATTCGTCCATTATCATTTTGTTTCGTACAAACTGTGCATCGTCTTCCATTTTCAACAGTATCCGCATCAGTGATGCCAGAATGAGGACGGGTCCTCTCGAGAATTTCCCCCACCACGCATGCACACTACGCCGGAGCGGCGTGTCCGTGAGCTCGGCGCTTCGGACAACGTCGGGAAGACGAGAGAGAAAACGAATGTGCGTCTTTCTCTCTCGCTCTTGAAACGCTGTGATCCATGGTGGGGCGCAAGCGACACGCGGCCGTGCGCGATCTTCTTGAGTGCCTCGAGATTCACTTTTCCCTTTCTGACATATGTATAATACTCTTGTAATGAAAAAAAATTTGGAAAAAATTTTATTACGGAAATCACGTTTTAAGACCTCCTGATCACGTTTTGGCTATTTAGAAAAGAGCTTTTTTTAAATATCTCATATATTTGTTAACACGATTACGTTTAAACGGCAAAATGGATTTCAATGAAACTTTATATTTAAATTTTATATTATCTTAAGATCCGATTAGATCACGAAAAACCATAATTACCCGTTATGGTTCTTCGATGTTTCAGATGTACGAACTAAATTCTACATAAAAAAAAGGTTAGATAAAGTTCTTCTGTAACTTCTTTAACAAAGAAAAAGGTACATTCATAATTTCTTGTTTTCATTTTAAATTTCCGTACTTTTTATTCGAGCTATTTCTATTTTTCAAACCTTAAAATGAATTTTTTTATTAAAAGATGAATATTTTGATACTATAAATTGGTGAACTTTGTTAAAATTAGAATCCACTCTTGGCCAGTAGCATGGACGCTGTAGCGCCTTCGATAAAAAATATTTTTTCAGAATATGATCTAAAATCTAAACGTAATCACATTTCTCGCTAGATTTTTCGACAATTATATCAAGTTGCGACAAAGAATCACGCACTATTTACAAATTTATTACAGAGCGTCTTAGTGATGTTTTACAAAATTCTAAGTTTTCAGTATTTATTGATGAGACATCCGACATTTCCAATGAGAAATAGATGTCGTTTATTGTTCGGTATGTCGCACCCGAGACTTTGGATGTTCGAACGGAATTAGTAGAATTAATTAACCTTGACGCGCGAGAATGTACTGCCGATAAATTATTTACTTCATTTAAGAACTCCATGTGGAAAAAGCAAATTCCGTTCGGAAACATAGTTGCTTTGTCGTGTGACAACGCTTCTGTGATGACAGGTTGTCGCTCGTCAATCAAGACCAAACTTGCAGAAGTTCGCGGTGAAAATTTTCTCACCATGCCGTGTCCATGTCACTCCTCTGCATTGGTAGTGCATAAAGCATGCGCTACCATTCCCGAGGTCTGCGAGGAATTATTACGGAAAGTCACTACATTCATGTATAGCAGTCCCAAACGCTCGGCCATTTTCCGCGATTTCCAACAATGTTATCAATTTACTGACCGCAAAATTTTAAAATTCTGTACTACGCGATGGTTATCGCGTTACTCATCCGTAGTTACACTTTTAGAAAATTGGGACAGTGTGTTGGAATTTCTGAAAGAATTGGTCGTAAGTGAGAAGACAAAGTCTGGGGAAGATCTGCTTATCATGATGCAAAATTCAGAAGCGAAAGCATATCTTCTGTTTTTAGAATATATTCTAGAGTATTTTAATGACTTTAATTTATTCTTTCAGTCTGAAAAAACAAGAATCCATTTGCTTCAAAATACTGCCAAAACTCTATTGTATAATATTTTAGGTCATTTTTTGAAACCGCAGCTTTTGAAGCACATGGATTTAGTAAAATTAATAGATTTTTCAAAAGGCAATAATCAGATTGCACTTAATTGTATTCATTTAGGTCCGGAGTGTGACATTTTTCTTAGTCAGTTAGTTGCAGAAGGCAAACCCGATGTTGTCCAAACCGTTCGAGAAAATTGTATTAAGTTTTACATAACGGCTGCAAACGAAATTCGTAAGCGATTTCCAATCGATGACGAATTTCTAAGCAAGTTATGTGTTTTTGAGCCTCATTTGGCATTAGTAGATAATGACAGAGACACTTCCTTTAAAAGTGTTCTCTTTATTGCTAAGAAATTGGGCGGTTTCGACGAAGACGGTTTGCAAAAAGAATGGTCGACATTGCATCTGAATTTTGCAGATGAAGATAAGCAGAAGCTTTGTACATTAGCTTTTGATGAAGTTTGGAAAACGGTGTTGTTAACGCGAAACGATCAAGGCTCATTTAAATATCCATGCTTGCAGGAATTATTAAATTCCATTAGAAGTCTTCCAAATTCAAACGCCGACGCTGAAAGATTGTTTTCCATGCTTCCCGACATAAAGACCAAAAAACGAAACCGACTTTGTTCGAACAACGTCAATGCGATTTGCGTAACGAAATCGACATTAAAGGCGTACGGGGAAACAGCTCGGACCATGGAGATAGATGACAAACATGTATCTCTCATGTCATCTAAGACTTTATATCCATTTTTTGCGAAGAAGCAAAAGAGTAGTTTACCTTTACATGCCATTGTTGGCCTCGCGGATTTTCCCTCTACGTCGAGTAATGCAAATTCGTGATGTCCAGAAGATTATCAATTTCATCCATTTTCTATTTCATTCGATTTTTGGACATCGCGAATATGTACATAGTTGTTCGATTTACCTCACGCAATTCTTGTTCTATCCTTGCGATAAATTCGCTTGCTTGCTGTACATATGCTTTATAGAGAGAACTTCGAGATAATTATACAAATAAATGTATATTCTTAATTATATTCATTTTATATATAACAATTATCTCGAAATTCTGTCGCATATATTATAGTAAATTCCTCTGGTTGCTTTCTATCCTTTGGAAATGTGAACAATTGTACATTATTTCAGACTTAGGGGAGAGGCTTGTAGGTTGCCACCCCTTAGCTTTTTTTATCATAACGCGTCATAAAATTAACGTATCGATGATTTATGGTATAAGTTGGAAAGAGGAAGGGTAAAGCTACAATCCTGAGCTACAAATCATGTAAACTCTCGAAAAAGAAAAATTATACTGCAAATTATCAAAAGTATCTAAAATTGACACCTTGAAATTTTGGCTTGCAGGTTGCCACCCCCTAGAAAAATTGCTGAAAGTGTAAAAAAACTCAAGTAAAAACCTGATTCAGAAAACTTTTCAAAATTTATTAAATTTTATTAATAAATTATATTATACAGTAGCCTTTTTTTTTGTTATTTGCAGGGGATCGTTTCGGTGCTTTCTTCGGTGAAACTTTGCGCTTCTTGTTTTTAGTGATGGCTTCCTTCTTCTCTTTCTTTTTTTTCTTTTCTTTCAAACTCAATGACAATATTAAACATCATATAATCACGAAAAATGACATTTGAGTGTAAACAAGCGGGAAAGAGAGAGGTGGCAACCTGCAAGCCAAAAAAGGTGGCAACTTGCATTCCGACGCATTTTTGGAAAATATGAGAAAAAAATTGTCAATTCATGATATGTTTGGAAATCTGTTTAGCATATGTAAATTAGATGAAAAAAACAACACAGTACGAATAGTTATCTTGAATTGTCGATGAAAATGTTCAATTTACGAGCACAGGGAAAACACACAATTTCAATAGTTCAATTACTTGACAAACACTATATTACCCTTCGCTCAGAAAACACAGCGTTATTGCGTCTGTCCGCTGCAGAGGTTAATAAATAGTGACATCTACTCTTTTAACGTCGATTTGAGTCAGAGTTCAGGTTATGGCACTGCTAGAAAGTCGAAATACAGCAGAGGTGGCAACCTGCAAGCAGTGGCAACCTGCAAGCCTCTCCCCTACATATCGTCAATATATCAAACCCAATTGATATATTTACGTGCTGCCTTTCTTTTCTTTTTTTTGTAATGTTTTTGTACATTTTAGTATACAACATGTATCGCGATGTTAGCTTTGCATAACGAATCGTTTACATTTCCCTCCCGATGGAAGAGACCACCACTTTCCCGTAGTGTCCATCGAGCGGTAGCGTGAACGCTGCGCGTAATAAATTTGTAAATAGTGTGTGATTCTTTGTCGCAACTTGATATAATTGTCGAAAAAGCTAGCGAGAAATGTGATTGCGTTTAGATTTTAGATCATACTCTGAAAAAATATTTTTTATCGAAGGCGCTACAGCGTTCGTGCTACTGGCCAAGAGTGGATTCTAATTTTAACAAAGTTCACCAATTTATAGTATCAAAATATTCATCTTTTAATAAAAAAATTCATTTTAAGGTTTGAAAAATAGAAATAGCTCGAATAAAAAGTACGGAAATTTAAAATGAAAACAAGAAATTATGAATGTACCTTTTTCTTTGTTAAAGAAGTTACAGAAGAACTTTATCTAACCTTTTTTTTATGTAAAATTTAGTTCGTACATCTGAAAAATCGAAGAACCATAACGGGTAATTATGGTTTTTCGTGATCTAATCGGATCTTAAGATAATATAAAATTTAAATATAAAGTTTCATTGAAATCCATTTTGCCGTTTAAACGTAATCGTGTTAACAAATATATGAGATATTTAAAAAAAGCTCTTTTCTAAATAGCCAAAACATGATCAGGAGGTCTTAAAACGTGATTTCCGTAATAAAATTTTTTCCAAATTTTTTCATTACAAGAGTATTATACATATGTCAGAAAGGGAAAAGTGAATCTCGAGGCACTCAAGAAGATCGCGCACGGCCGCGTGTCGCTTGCGCCCCACCATGGATCACAGCGTTTCAAGAGCGAGAGAGAAAGACGCACATTCGTTTTCTCTCTCGTCTTCCCGACGTTGTCCGAAGCGCCGAGCTCACCGACACGCCGCTCCGGCGTAGTGTGCATGCGTGGTGGGGGAAATTCTCGAGAGGACCCGTCCTCATTCTGGCATCACTGATCCGCATCGCAAATTCAATCCGTAGTCCAAAATCTCTATCAAATAGTTTATACGGCTCCAAACCATTTTTCTTTACGATTTTATGTACTGTCGGTGTTGAGTCGCCAATCTGATTGGTCACATGTGTCCTTCCGCGCCGCGTGGAAAGATCGCCATGGTGCTCGACCGACGCTCTACATAAATTGGTCCTTCGAGCCGGATCTCGTGCCACGAGGCCCTACATCGGCATCCACACGGCCAGAGGGGATTCAGCTGCACAGGAGTGTGGCACCCTGCATCTTCACCAATACAGTCTGGAGACAGCAGCGCACAGGACGCTGCATCCAACGCAAGGACCGGCGAATTCGACAGTGGCAACAGAGCACTTTATTCGCCAGGGACAACGTCCTGGTCAACGCATCAGCCAACGACAAAAGGGCTGCTGAGCATCATCCACAACGACGGCAAGCGTGAAGGAAGCGCGTCCATTCACGGGAATCAATTCGTCCTCAATTCGCGCCCTATAACACCGATGTCGTGCGACCCAAACGACCTGCCTGCGCTCACCCCCACGCAATTCCTCATTGGCGCCCCGTTGACAAGTATCCCCGATTACGATTTCTCCACGGTGCCGATCGGGCGTTCATCAGCCTGGGAACACGTCCAGAAAATGAGAAATCATTTACAGGAGCAGACGGTTCGCAAGAACTGACACACAGGTCAGGCCCGGGACATTCCGTTGGGTACGCTGGTGGTCGTTCGCGAGGACAGCACGCCACCGTTGAGCTGGCCACTTGAAAGAATCACCGCCGTGCATCCAGGTGACAACGGCGTCATCGGCGCATTGCGTGAAGCGCATCGCGCCGCTTCCGATAGATGCGTAATGTCCTCATTGTACATAAAGTTGTACCAATGTTTTATTCTTAGACATAAGGTACTAGTTCATAAGTTGTATCCTATCGCCACAACGTTGCGTTAATTTAATCTTCTGCGTGTTTGTCATTGGCGCCAAGCCTCCGTACCGCACCTACACGCTCAATTCTGTTGAACGAGATTGTTCAACGGGGGCGGCATGTTGAGTCGCCCATCTGAATGTGAACCACTACCGTGCTGGACCTCAGCGCATGGTCACATGTATGTGTCCTTCCGCGCCGCGTGTAAAGATCGCCATGGTGCTCGCCGAAAGACAACCGAAGGCGAGTGCCAGCGTGCATCGCGTCTCTTCGTCTCGTGACGCCTGCCCCAACGGTCTAAGAACAAGTCTTATATTACAATAAAGTTTCAAGTTCGTACACAGTTGAAACAGTTTCACTTTGCGAACAACACTGTTTAATACGTTGGCCCTTTCATTAATTTGAAACGCGACACCCAAAGAGCGGCCGACCCTCGACAGTCGGTGTGGATAAGTAAAAATTCTCCGCTATTGTGCGAACTGACGATGTCGGGTTCGCATGGAACGCAACCACGTCTACCTTGTAGTTGCTTCAAAGAGCTCACAAATATTTTTTCTGTAAAAACATACGGATTTCATGTACACGCATTTAATTGATACAAAAAAGACAAAACTGGACATTTAACCCCTTTATTGTTAAGCCCATACGTCGTGCGAGCGAAGGTAAAAATAAGTACTGTGCAGAGGATGGTTATAATATGCAAATAAGACATTATTAAGATCAAAGAATAAATTTGTAATCCCCACTATTTCCTAGCTGGTACCCAGCCGGCCATCCGAGGGTAGAAGGAAGTGCGAAATAAAAGACTATTGAAGTTGAAAATTGAGTTTTATTCTCCTACTCCCCTTTAGTACAGGTACAGGGTGATTCTAAAGCAACGCCAGCCAAAGGATGCGGCCTGTCACCCCGTGGCGAGGGCAACACCCCGCAGTGCCTCATTGAATTTTATGCCTTTCGACCCTCGAAGGGTTTGGAAGTGAGAAATTTTCAGGATTTCAAATGTTTGCTTCCTTTCTACATCGTATCGAAGGGGAAGCGGCGCCAATGGATTCCTGGCGTTCCGTCGATTAAAATCATACAAAATTTCATGTAAATCGGACTATTTTTAACCAAGTCAAGTCAGTTTGAAATGATATAAATCGATATTCCATGTAATTTCCTTCATTATGGTCCGAATTACGTCGTTCTTGGTGTCAGCTTCATCGGCGAAACATAAGGAATCGATAGGTGTTGTTTTTGCAAAGATCTGAAGAGAAATGCGCAAGTCGAAGGTTTCTCAATTCTAAATAGGCACTCGAAACCCTTCGCGGGTCGAAAGCCATAAAATTCGTTCAGGCACCGCGAGGGGTTGTCCTCGCCACGGGATACCAGGCCACCGCATCTCCTTGGCGGGCGTTGCTCCAGAATTACCCTGCATCTGGTTTAGAAATAAAATAATTCTTTATTCTTTATCGTATGGATATGGAAGTGTCGCCGATGGATTCCTTGGGGTTTTCTGATGAAAATCATTACAAATGTCGTGTAAATCGGACAACTTTTACATAGGGAATGCAAATAGCTTGTGTCAAAGTAGTCCGATGTGCATGATATTTGGTATGATTTTCATCAGAAAAACATAAGGAATCCATTGGTGTCACTTCCCTTTCGATACGAGGAAGAAAAGAATTTCTTAATACGCTATAATTGATATTTCACCCTCGACTGCGGGGACTCGACCTCAATTCGCTGCGTTCGGCCCAGGATTCGTACCTTTTTCCGGAAAAAGCCATAAAACTCGGTGACCCACTGCGGGCGGGTTGTCCTCGCCACGGGGTACCAGGCCGCATCTTTCGACGGGCGTAGCTCCAGAATCACCCTGTATCATTTGTGCAGTGTGTGACCCGACTACTCTCCAGGTGGAATCAGACTGCTCCTGGCACCGCGAACTAGCTCGGCTCGTCTAGCTCGTCAAGTCGGCTTGGCGAGCCCGGGCGAGCGGAGCCATGACCGATCAGAAGGCTCGTGGATCGCGGCTTGTTTTGTATGACAAGTATGACGGGGTAGCGAGGTAAGATGGGGCATCTCCCTAAACCCTAATTAAAAGATGCTAGGCAGGTGACAAATACATCACTAGGAAGCCACTGTGTTATAATAGTGTGGTCGCTGGCGAAAGCGAGTGGGGGAGGACGGTTTTTCCCATCTGTTTTGTAAAGTTTAATCACTTGGACGCCTGACCTCAGATAGTCCAAAGTGTGTAAAAAATGTTAAATAATTAACTTATAGTTGTATTTGCAGTGATAAAGACTTAATTAATAGCAACAATCACCACTTTATTTGCATTTTTCCTTAGCTTCCCCATCATGTCTCTACTTTCCTTACCTACCTAAGTAGCATTTCTGGCGGAAAAGAATTGTCCAGCCTTTGGGCCTGCCATTCCTGCCGCAGACCTTTGGCAGGTAGGTATCTATTTCAACAGGCAGTGCTACCCGTGACGCCAGTAACACCGTCCCCGGTCCGTGCTATACCAGACAGTTTTCTTCCAGTGAAAATCAGTAAATTTGCAAGCGCAATATCGTAAAAACCAGTGGAAATAGAGTGTATACATTAAAGCTTATTGAATTTGTCTTGGAACGCACTATCAACTCAGGTCTTCAGAAAACGTAGTTCCATTTGAAAAACCGAACTTGACCATCGTATCTTTTAAAATAATAATCGATAAAAAAATTCGTTCGCGCTAATTAATTGGCCCCCTCGAACCATGCAATTCCCTATTTTTTTTATATTTTTATCTCCAATAGTTTAGGAGAAAACCGGCTGTCCAGTCTTAGGTGGGACACCCTGTATACAGGTATACCGTTATACCTTTTATACCTTTTATACCTTTTATACTTTTTATACCTTTTATACCTTTTATACCTTTTACCCTTATACCCTTATATATTTTCATATTTCAATGTTGAGCATCGGAAAATATTATTCGAGAAATTCGATTTGGAACAAATGCACATTTTCAACTTTTAACATCTTTTGAGTTCAAACAGTAATATTTATTCGGTTGCTTGTTACGTCATATTATTCTATGAACTCTCGCGATTACAACGATATAATATTATGGCTATTTCAATTTCTAAAAAACGCATCCTCAAAGTTTGTGATGCTGTTTGGGCAGTACCTAATTATAATGTATCCGAATGTCAGAATACTAATGATCACATCGGGGATACTATTCAATACTACGTCAGAGGTCTCCCGAATTCTGATGGTGTGTCTTGTTATGCGAATGCCACAATCCAATGCATGTTATATTGTTCATCCATAAGAGAAAACTTATTAACGACTGAAAAAGCTGAACATATTATAAAAATCTTTATGGACCAATATAAATCGGATCAAAATCCAAACATAATATCATTGCGGCAATTCGCAGGAGAAAAATACGCTTACAATCAGCTGCATGATGCAGCTGAGTTTATTACCTCTCTTTGTGATCATGAGATTCTTATTAAGAATGCAGTACAACACGAAATAACAACGGTATTAAGATGTTTAGCGTGTAATTACACAAGTACTACTATTAGTACAAATTGTGTGGTACATCTTGCACTGCCCAAGATGGTAAAAAAAATCATTTGAATTTCAAGATATAATAAAACACAATTTCACAGGATGGAAAAATCTGAAAGATCCGTGCAATAATTGTGATAATGCAAATTCAAACACAATGAAGAAAGTCGATATAACTGCTTCCAAACAAATTCTTATTGCAAAATTACATTTGTTCGATCACGATAGTAACGGAACAACGAAAGTAGAAAATTTCTACATCAAAGCAATACCTACTACTAAAATACAAATGGTAGATCACTGTTACAAACTTAAGGGGGTAGACACGGGTAATGCAGCGCGCTGTATACCGACACAATCTTGCCCGAAACATGGGTTTGGGAAATTACGTTGTTTGTCCTTATATGAGCAGATTTTGGGCTGGGGGAGGCCTCATTCGAAAGAGGAAGGTTCAGTGCAGCGCGCTCTGGTCATGGTTCGACGAGATTGTGTTGATATCTAATAATATGAGTGTTCAAAAGTAGAGCAAGAGTCGACAAAATACACCCGCAAGAATCCAAGTATTTTTAGGTCACTAAAAGAGTTTTGTGACCCAAACTATGACCAGAGCGCGCTGCATTGAACCTTCCTCTTTCGAATGAGACCTCTCCCAGCCCAAAATCTGGTCATATAAGGACAAACAACGTAATTTCGCGACTACATTCCCAAATACGAGTTCCGCCATATTGGCGATAATACAGAGCAAGTCACGTGACAAATTTAGTTGAGCTAGTAGATACGAGATGGCGCCTATTCGGGAGGACTGCCAACGTGGAATCATGGCAAAACTGAAGCGTTAGCTGGACGCATGTGCCACAGTAAAAGCATGATGCAGTCAATGCATGCATTTTCGTAGGATTGTAGGTTAGGTTATATGCATTTTAGGCATACATTGACTAGGAACTGTTACGAACTGTATACATTTACTAAATTAATGCTTTTACCGTAACACATACATCATTGAAATCGCTGTCAAATTTATGTTATAGTAATTGAGGCAGTTAGATTAACAACGGACTAACCTAAATTAAAATTGTTTTCCTATTGTATATGGATAGTACCTATAGCCTATTGGAATACGTTATAGCTACTAATTCAATTTCGAAAAAATGTGGGTTAATCCGTTGTTACTCTCACTGCCGCAATTATATGGCAAAATACAAGAGATGGGCGCAAGACTAGCGTTTGAAAATCGAAAATGCGAAACAGTATTGTCCAAACACTAAGAAAAACTGGAAAATTAAATTTTATTAAACTGGATTTTAAAAAATATAGTGTTGTAAAGCTCGTCACGGCATACATTTTTTCTTTTTACAGTTTCTTTATCGAATCATTAGTATTCCAGATAAAAATTATAAACCAAACAAATGTCTTCGACCAAAGTCAATACCTTTTTAAACAAAAATTGCGATAACTTGAGTAATTATTATCGGATTGTTATGAGACTTGAAACATAAAACTCGGAAAACTCTAGCGAAGTCGTAAAATGTATGCACAAAACCCTTGTGTTAAAAATGTAATAATATTTAATTAAAAAGAAATACTGGACATAACCCATGTTTTTCAACGTTCGCCGTTAAAAAGTATCGAGGTAATTTTGACGTACATATAACTTGAGGCGACAAAGTTTTTCTTTAATATACAAGGAACATTTTCACCAATTTTCACACTGATTAATAAATAATTGTAGAAGATAAAGCGATATATATAAATTCCGCGCGGCATCAACAGTCAACGCGAGTGCTAAAACTGCTAAGTAACGCATTATACGCGGCTGTTGACTGTTGGTGGCGCGCAGAATTTATATATATCGCTTTATCTTCTACAATTATTTAGCGTGAAAATTGGTGAAAATGTTCCTTGTATAAGGAAAAACTTTGTCGCTGCAAGTTATATAAAATAAACTAAAGTATGAGTAAATACGAGAAAATTATTTATGGCCGACGGATAAAAGTCCTTGGAATAAAAAAATTATTTTGTAAATATACGACTTTTCAATACTACTTTTGTTTTATTAATTACAAATTAAAATAAAAATTGTTAATATTTCCTCTTCTTCCTCGTCTTCCTCCACTTCCCCGTCTACCACCTCCACCTCCTCTTCCTCCTCTTCCTCCTCTTCCTCCTCTTCCTCCCCCATACTTCCATTCTCTCAGCTGCTTTTTGAGCTCGCTGTTCTGTAATATGAAAAATAAACATAAGTAAATCTTAAAACTTTCATTAAAATGTAAGAAATGTTTGCACGAGATTATCTACGTATCTACATACCTGCTTCTGAAATCGCAACGCGATCTCCATCCATCGCGGCAGCGGAGACGGCTCTCTGCGCGGACTCCGTGGCGAGGACGGAGCCCTGCTACCCGTCCGACTCCGTCGCGAGGACGGAGACCTGCTACTCGTTCGACTCCGTCTTCGCGACGGAGTGTTGCTGTTTGTTTGCGTCCGTCCCGGGGACGGAGCCTTACTACTTGATTGCGTCCGTCCCGGGGACGGAGGCTTTTCACCCGCCATATTTTCTGCGCCTTTGGTTCCAGACATCTAAAAAAGAGTCGAAAAAACAGTGAAACTATTGAACGTAATGGATTTGAAAGTGCTGTGGAAGAGCCAGAGTTAGCTAAAATGTAATCTAATTACAAATTAGATATTACGATTAAAATGTAATTGTGTAATGAATTACCTACACATTATTTTCTGTAATTGTTAATTTAGGTAGTTGACCACAATTTTGTCAACTATCTAAATTAACGATTGCAAAAAATAATGTGTAATCAATTACACAATTACATTTTAATCGTAACTTATAATTTATAATTATATTACATTTTGCTCAACTGAGAGAGGATTACACGTTTATGAAGTTGGTACATTTGGGTACAATATAGGCTTCCTTTAGCCAAGATTTAGTACAGGAGGAGAATCTTCAGATATCTAAATGTTGAAATTTCCAAGTTCGAAAGCGTTGAAATTCAGAGATTTCCAAAATTTGTAATTATGAGGTTATCAAGTTTAAAAATATCTGTATTTTCAAATGTCCAATAATTGTGATTTTCAAATTTCCGATTTTTCCACTTCTGATGTGTAGAAACTGTTTAATTTTCATTACTTGTGTTCAGTTTCAACTAAAAGAAGTCTATATTGCACCCGAATGTATATACCGTTTCTAGACATTTCGCGGGTAAATTATAACATAACTTTCTTATTCTACGGGAGAATGAATACACGAATCCCTGAGCGGGAAGCTGCGTATCGCCATTGCGAGGATGCCGCGCGAGGCACGCTTCGCAGAGTGGAGAGTCTGGAGACTACCTTGATCATGATGACTTTGCGAGGCTGCCGCGCGAGGCACGTTTCGCGGAGTGGAGAGTCTGGAGACTGCCTCGATCATGATTACTTTGCGAGGCAGGCTCGCTCGTGCGACAGTCTCGCGCTACCTCCAGCATGATATTTGCGTCGCCCGATCCATGCGATTTTTGATCTTGGGGCCGCGAGGCACTTTTAAGCACGTCGAAAAATCGACGACTGATGCCTCGTAACGGAATAATGGTCGAGGTAGTCTCCAGACTCTCCACTCCGCGAGGTGTGCCACGCGACGCAGCCTCGCAATGGCGATACGCATTACGCAGCTTGAGAATCACGCGGGCACTCAAACAATCACGGCTCACCCGATAGATTTTGCACAAAAAATTACAACAATACTATGACGGTAATGAAACTTTACCCGGAATATGTCTAAATACAGTCTTGGGTTGGAAGTAAAATGTAGAAGTATGTCAGTTATTACGAAAGTGGCGTTGGTCGAAATTTAAAAAAAAGAAATGAACTTTACGTTTATTATGTATCATGTTGATATAATCCGTAAAAAAGAAGTGAAATGTAATAAACGAAAAATTTGGACTTAGACCACTTTCATAATAACCGGCACATATAGTGAACAAGACAGGAGTAGTAAGCGTGAAGGTACTTACGATCTTTACTGTTCGACAGTCACTCGTATTTCTGATGATCGAGCCTTTGCTAGCCTCAAGGGCCAGCGTTGCCAGAAAACAAACGCCGGGGTCGGTTCACGCACACATGACCACCTCTCCTGTAGGTGATTATATTACACAACTTGCGATTCTTTCCTGAAATCGCTGGACGGGGCACAAACTGTCTTTCTCACTCACTCAATATTCTGTATTTCGCTTGCACCAAGGATCGAGCGACACATCTCGGCCCGCGTAAAGGTTCAAGCGCGCCAAGGTGATACGTCAAAAGTATATGCACAGGATAATCAAAAATCCTTTCCTGTGCACATTTCTGCACCAAAAAGTATTCCCGGAAGTACATACTCTATGTAAATGTATCAGCATACTTAGTGATGGGACTGATACCGTATCGATACATATCGATACCCTTCTACAAATTTCAATCTGGTATTGATACATATCAAAGTCAAAGGCATCAAAAGGAATCGATGCTTCTTTGATACTTGCATATCAGAATGTATCGATACCTGTTTGATACCTACACAAAAATACCGATACCTTCTTGATACCTATACGAGAATATCGATACCTGCAATATCTTTACCTCACGCTGAAGTGTAAATATTAAATGTTTACCAAATGACTGACAAGTATCGATAATTTCGTAAGTATCAAATAAGTATTGATAATATCGTAAAGTATCAAACCGGTTTTGATTCGGTATAGTATTGATATGGTATCGGTTGAAGAAGAATTGGTATCGATGATTGATACCAAGTACATAACATTTCGATGCGTATCGATATTTCCTATTGAGTACTTTGGAATCGAATTGATTGAATATCATCAGTAGTATTGGTACCAGTCCCATCACTAAGCATACTCCAATCCTAATGAAAAAGAGAGGAACAGAACGCATATATCTGTCCTTTTCCCACTATCTTTTGTTCTGCTTCTCAGCATCTGTAACGCAGCGACAACGCGAGCTGATCAATTTTCTGCCGTTTGCACTACGGTGAAGACACAGAAAGCAATCGGGTTTTTATTTACTGCGCAGATATTGCTACATATGGAATATTCATAATTTTGTGAATTGTTCCATTCCTGCGTGGTTCGTTACTGTAGTGTTGATAAGTGTGTGTGATCATTCCATTGCCATGGAATCAAAGAAGGAAGTCATAGATGCAAGGAACAATCGTTATTTGAAGGGTGATGCAAACGCGAAGCGACCCAAGTTATCTGCAAAGCGTTTATCAAAAAATAAAAGGCGTCGACAAATGTAAGTTATATTTTATGGTACAGATTTGAATACAGTTACTGTTTGTGATGTAGTAGTAGCAACATGGTATTTTGTTGTATATAATACAGTATTCATATTCTTCGAATATGTATATCAACAGCTATCTTTGACACTTTACGTAAACATATTCTATACTATGCGCACCGCGACGCATGTCATTACTTTACCCCTCTTGTCTCACTCATTATTTTCCAATTCGTGTGTTCATCATTATTTAATTAATTAATAATCCGATGTCTACCGTGTTTGGACTAATTTTCATGTGAAAGATGTCAGCAGCACGTTCGTGCAACTTTCGTGCCGATTAGATGAAATGTAGGAATTTTAAATTTCGTTATAATATTATACAAACTATATGCGTTTTGTTAGTATCAAACGTTCAAACCAGTATACGCGCTTCGTTAGATATGCTTCCTTTATAATGCAGTTGTGATTATTTCCATATTTGTACGTAGTTTTTAATGGATAAAAAATGTAATTCAGATTGTATTTCTGTGATGTAGAAGATATTTAAAATTAGCAACAGTCATCGATGTTTTGCGATTCGATGTTGAGCATATGTAGTTGCTTGTTGAATATGAAATATGTGCACATTGCTTCTTCTTTTGTGGATTTTTGACCGCAATATGTACGCCCATACGTGTATCTCTAGCGAAATTGTCTCATTGAAAGGCCCAGTCTTCAGGTGAAGTCAGACGGCGAGTCGGCTTGGCGAACGCGAGTCTGCCGCTTACATAGTAACCCCGATTGTTAGAATGCGTCAGTATCAGCTATATATCAAAAGTGCTCAATTGTATCGCGATAATTGCTAGTATTTCGAATAATGGATTGCAGAGGTACAAATAAGTAGTAAATAAAGCTTCGGCTATGAGTGCTTTAATTTCGAACGTGTAGAATTAAAATATAATCATAAAAATGATGGAATTTTTCAATAACTTTCGTTGGAAAAGCTCTAGATATCCAGCAACCTCATGGAACTTGAAAATTGTTGTGCTGTTTGTTCTATTTACTTTATAGAGTACATATTCAAAATTTATAGCGGCAAATATTTGCAACTCTACATAATTTTTATACATAATTAAAATAATTCTATGTCGAGAAATGATGATGTTAGGAGCTAAAACGTAGAATTCATTCTAAATAACGTGGTCGTAAATAATTTTTCTCCACAAAACAGAGTTCGTATTCGCTTTCTGCATTCTAAGAAACCTCTAGTTTTTAATTACTATGTTAGCAGATTGCCTGTTTAGCGGCTATCTTTTATTCGACGATTTATTCCAATAAATTCTTATTCGAATAAACTTTTATTCGTTATTCTCGAATAACTTAGTATTCGAAAAAATTTATTCGGTATTTTATTTGAATAACGTCCAACTCTGATTTGTAAGCAATGGCTCTGACTTCCGATGCGTGCTATGCTCTCAAACGCTCGTCGATGACCCTGACGTCATCGGCCTTGCTTGTGCGTTGAAACGACATTGTATAGCGTTATGCATCCTCCTGGGCCTCGCCTTCCAAGACGGCGAGCGATACCCAGTGCTGTTTTCAATATTCCCGCATTGGGCGTTATGACTTCCTTACACAATAATTGTGAACAGTTCGAAAAACTGTTTGCAGAAAATGTTTCAAACAATGGAGTGGGTCTAATTTCTGTTACCGGCAAGGTCAAGTAGGGTTTCGGACGCTTCGTTTCTTCGTTATTTTACAACGTTCCATAAAGCGAAGTACCACCCTGCAGTTCCTCGTTGAATTTTAAGAGACACAATGTGATAATGATTTGGGATATAATTCCGAATGGCCCCATTGTTAACTTTTTTACAAATTATTTTTTTGAACTGTATACACGTAGTCCTAAAACAGCCTGTAGACGCTCAATATTATTGTGCAATTTTGAATATTCAGTATTATTGAATATTATTGAATATTATTGAATATTATTGAATATTATTGAATATTTAATATTGCACAATAATATCGACCGTCTACAGGCCGCTGAACGGGGATTCATCCTGCCCGCCTTACCTCCGCGTGCCCCTCAGGTGGCTACGGGTTTGTCGCTATCCCCACCACTTCTGTCTCACTCTTGTCTGGCGAAGGCAAGAGCGAGATGGAACGGGAGCGAGCAAGAGCCACTGAAAGCGAGCCAGGACGGTACGAGACAGACGACGTGTTGATGTTTTGTCTCGTTCCGCCTTTCGGGCGCCGTGACACTCCGTCCTTTGCGTGCGCGACGGGCGTGCGCGATGGTCGCAAGCACATACGGTGAGCACAGGAACCGCTTTGCAAAATGTTGACGCAGGCTCGGCTCAAGTCTTTTTTGCACCCTAGGCGAAGTTGGCAAATTGCGCTATTTATTATAATACATTCATTTGAGATTATTTATGACGTTATTCTGCAAAATCAGGCAACTGCTAGGGCGTAAGGTTGACAAGAGGCGCAAAATGGTCTTTTCATTGTTGGCATTGTTGAAAATAAATTTTTAAATGAAATACTACAAATTGTACTGCAACGGTTTTAAACTACGAGTAAGAATTAAGAGTAAGGATATGAAGAAGCTCAATTAAATATATTATAATAAATTGGGGAATTTGGCCAGCTCGCCCAGGTCGCAAAAAAGACTCGTGCCGTGCCTGACTATCTGAGCGTCGCGCGCATGCGTCTAGCAGTCACGATTCCATCTGAGCGCTCGCGCCTGTCGCGCACGCCCGCCGCGCACACGAAGCGTTCCATCTCGCTCCCCCCTTCGGCCAGAAAGAAGCGAGAAACGAACACTCGGAATTAGGGCTCTGTTCGCGATACGGGTTCCACGCCGGTCCCGACCAGCGAGTACATACGGAGATAATACTGTATTTGTATTCCTTCAGGTTATAACTTATTAGATACCTATGTGGTCCTGTGTGTCGCATACAATGTTGTACCATTTCAGTTATATTATTACCAACTCTCTCTCTACAGTATTCTCAACTTTCAAGCAGGGTCATTCCACGCGAAATCGGACACTTTTCGGAGTAGCATTTGGGATTTTTGTGAAACTTGTATATCTTATAGTCTTTAGTGATATATAATATGTATGATGATATGTATTTCAAAGGATTTTTTCAAAATTGTAAATATTGACTTTCTTTCATTAAATTATAATTGTTGAACTAAGAGACAGATAAGAATGAGCTTTTGGGTGCTTACACTGGGGAAGTAAGAGTACCTAATAAAAATTATATCACTGTGAGATGCCGATGAGCGCTGGTCGAGGCGTAGCGCGTGACGCGTCAGGAAAACAACCGAAAAGCGTATCGGTCGTCCAGCAGGACTGCCGCGTGCTTGCGGATCCTATTCTTATTGTACAGGGTGAACGTCCTACGGACAGCTGACGCGTTCCGCTCGCCTCCGCGTACCCCTCAAGCGCCTACGATGCACGCGTATTTACGTGAAATTCAAAGTCAATTTTCTCGAAAACGAAGCGTTTACCGCAATTTCGTCACTCTTCATTTTCATCTTATTTTTGCCGGTATAATCACCCCTTATATTGAATCGGATTTATTTTAATATCAACGGGTCCTCAATTCTTTATAAGACCTCTAGCTCCGCGTCCCATTCGTCCAAGAATTGGAACAACAACAGGAGAAATCCTACATCACTTAAAAAAGCAAAGTTTAGACCATTTATGCTGTAATTGTTTTAAACAAATGCAATTTTATACTAGCAAGGCACTATTTACACATTTGAAAAAAACAAGGACACTTTAAAATTGGTCGCATGAAAATGAATTGAATGTGACGCTGTGTCGCCCAGCACCGGCTCGACTGGCTGAGCCGTGCGTGCTACAATATGAAACTATTTTATGTCTTTCATTTCTAATCTTGCGTGGCCTTGAAAGTTATAGTATACCATATGGTTGAATAATGAGGGCCCGAATGCAATAAGAGGACTAGCGCTCGAAAATACGAAAAATTATTGTCCAAACGCTAAGAAAAATTGGAAAATTAAATTTTGTTAAACTGAATTTTAAAAAATATAGTATTTAGAGCTCACCACGGCACTCATTTTTTCTATTTACAGTTTTTTTATCGAATCATTAGGATTCGAGATAACAATTATAAACAAAAAAATTTCTTCGACCAAAATCAATATCTTTTTAAACATAAATTGCGATAACTTGAGTAAATATTGACGGATCGTTATGAGACTTGAAACATAAAACTCAGAAAACTCTAGCGAAGCCGTAGACTGTATGGACAAAACTCTTATGTTAAAAAATATAATAATATTTATTTAAAAAGTAATACTGCACATAACCCATGCTTTTCAACGTTCGCCGTTAAAAAGTATCGAGACAATTTTGAGGTACGTGTAACTTTCAGCGACAAAGTTTTTCCTTAATATACAAGGAAGATTTTCACAAATTTTCACACTGATTAATAAATAATTGTAGAAGATACGACGATATATATAAATCTCGCGCGCCACCAACAGTCAACAGCCGCGTATAATGCGCTATTTAGCAGTTTTAGCACTCGCGTTGACAGTTGGCGCCGTGCGAGAATTATATATATCGTCGTATCTTCTACAATTATTTATTAATCAGTGTGAAAATTTGTGAAAATCTTCCTTGTATATTAAGGAAAAACTTTGTCGCTGCAAGTTATATGTACCTAAATATTGCCTCGATACTTTTTAACGGCGAACGTTGAAAAACATGGGTTATGTCCAGTATTACTTTTTAATTAAATATTATTATATTTTTTAACATAAGGGTTTTGCGCATATAGTTTACGGCTTCGCTAGAGTTTTCTGAGTTTTATGTTGCAAGTCTCATAACGATTCGCTAATATTTACTCAAGTTATCGCAATTTATGTTTAAAAAGATATTGACTTTGGTCGAAGAAATTTTTTTGTTTATAATTTTTATTTCGAATACTAATGATTCGATAGAAAAACTGCAAAGAGAAAAAATGTGTGCCGTGATGAGCTTTATAACACTATATTTTTTAAAATCCAGTTTAACTAAATGTAATTTTCCAATTTTTCTTAGCGTTTGGACAAATGTTTTTCTCATTTCCGAGAGCTAGTCCCTTTATTGCATCCGAGCCCTCAATTTGTCTTGACAGTCACATTCATAACGGGTAATCAAATATGTAGCATTCCAAAACTGATGCTCACCTTCGGTTCACGGATAATATCGCGAACACCAAAAGTTGACATACCGTATTATGTTGGGTATAAAAAATAGTAAAAGTTTTCCTGTTTTAGTTTTTTTCAAATACTTACCATTTGCGAGAACCCTATATAACAATATCAGGTATAGCCGCTTGGCCGCTGCTAGTACCGCACGGCTTACAATTAGCCAGTCCAGTCGGTATTGGGCGCCGCAGCGTCACATTCAATTAATTTTCATTGGGGCAAATTTTAAAGTGTCCGTATTTCTGAAAACGGTCCCGTAAAGAGGACATGTAGGACTGTACCCTCATTTTTTTCAAATTTTTAAATAGTGTCCCGCTATTAAAACATGGCATTTGTTTAGAACAATTGCAAAATAAATGATCAAAAATTTATTTCGTTTCAGTGAAATAATTTTTATTAGGTACTCTTACTTCCCCAGTGTAAGCACTTAAAAGCTCATTATTATCTGTCTCTTAGTTCATCAGTTATAATTTAATGAAAGAAAGTCAATTTCCACAATTTTGAAATTTTTTAAAAATCCTTTGAAATACGTATATATATCACTAAAGACTACATCTTATTCAAGTTTCACAAAAATCCCAAATGTTACTCCGAAAAGTGTCCGAATTCGCGTGGAATGACCCAGGATTGAAATGCGAAGAGTATTCTTTTCATACGCGGTCAAGTGCACACGTGCCTGTATACTCGCACAGCCGCGTATCGCAACTCAGACATGTTTGCTTGTGGCTGCCTTCGCTTGCGAGTAGCGGAGACGGTGTGCGTGTGAAAAGAAAACAGGCGAAATGTGCATTTTCTTCGGTTTGCATAGTGAGGGAATCACGTTGTCTAAGACGTCCCTCTTCGTATCATCAAGATATTTTAGAATGATGTTCACAGTAATGAAATAATAATAATAATATTTTCATAAACAAAGTATCGTAACATTTGTAATGTTTCTCTAATGATTAATTACACCAAACACGGTATAATTTGGATAATACATATTTAGTGGTAATAAGTTTCGGCCGCAGAGAAGGATAGCGAATGAAAAAGATGGAGACAATCGGCAGTCCTTTTTTCCACTTGCTCTCTTCTCCTACGTTCGAGACTGTCGACAAACTTCTAAAAATGTAGGATCTACAGTAAAATTTCGATTAGAGTTCAAAATTGTGACTATATAACATTAGTATTAATTTCTATCACCCCTAGTTGGGGTGGTAGCCCCTGGAACCAGTGAAGCGTCTAATATGGCTCGTGCGCCGATCGTGTAACCCGATCCGAAATCGAAAATCGGTGAGAGACAACACCGATGTAAACGAGGTTCACAATTAAAAGTATTTTATTTTTGGTTCATTTTTATAATTTTTTTACCAACATATTTGTGAGGATTTTCTGATTAAAATGACACCAAACACAATATGGTTTGGACAATTATATAAATATAAATGATTCGTATCCACGATAAGTAAAAGTTGTCCGATTTATGTCGTATTTGGTATCATTTTAATCAGGAGATTCTAACAAACATGTTGGTAAAAGTTTCATGAAAATGGAACCAAAAATACAAAAGTTTTAATTTTTAATTTTGATTGCGTTAGTATTGTCTCACACGTACTCCGCGAAAAGCGGGCATTTAAACTTGCTTCGTTCCGAGGCTTTCGCTTACATCGAGACTTTACTGTATATCTTCTTTTACTATGCCTGCTTTTCTTTTCTAATGTATGTTTATCTTATTTCTATGTATGTACCACGTGTTACTGATTATTGACTCTTTACGTGCAGGCAACGTTTGAAAACAGCAGCGTGCCTCACGGTAGGTCAGGGCACCGTGGCGGAAGCAGGTACGCGTGCAGATACCTCGTACGACGAAACACTGCCAAACACATCTGCTGCGTATGAGTTTCCTACGGACAAAACACACGAAGCAGACGTAGGAAATTTTCAAGACTTCCCAATTATCGAAGGAATTGTGGAGCAAGTACATTTCGATACGGACACGGAAGATATTTTAGAAGAAATACATTTCAACGCGGACGAAGAGGAAATTGTGGAACAAGTGCATTTCGAGTCGAACGAAGAAGAAATTGTACAAGAAATAGATTTGGGCACAGACAGGGATGAGATATATTCCGTAAGAGACATCAACGAAGAAACGAATCAAGATGTTGGAAGTGATGCCGATTACTGGATGGTAGGAAATGCAGAACCAGAACAGCCGGAAAATTCAATTTCAGAAGGAATAGATTTCGTTGATTTTCCGTATGTTTTCGAACAAATAAAAAATCTTCGAAAACATTCGACTATTGGCTGTGGCATCGAAAATTTTGAAATAATTAGATGTCAACGGAATGGATTAGAAAATGTGTATTATGTAGAATGCAAAATGTGCAAATACACAGAGCACATATCCTGTCTTCGGAAGAGTGATGCCACTATGGATATCAACCGCGCCGCTGTTTCCGCAACAATGATGACGGGCGGCGGATATAATCAACTGGAGGACATAATGACTGCCGTGAACGTGCCCTGTATGACGAAAAGGATCTATGAGAACTGTCAGAATGACCTAATCGATGCCCTCGAAGAGGCCGCACAACGCGAAATGGAAGATGCTGGAAAAGAAGAAAAAGCATTAGCTATAGCAAGAGGCGACGTATATCCAGAATCCGGTGTACCCTTTATCCCAGTTGTCGCAGATGGTAGCTGGATGAAAAGGTCATACCGCGGAGGAGATTACAATTCTCTTTCGGGCGTAGGAGCCATCGTGGGATACTACACGCAGAAAGTGCTGTACATCAGCGTGAAGAATAAATTCTGCATGACTTGCCAAATAGCATCTACGAAGAAGAATGAACCGCGCGAGCATCGTTGCTTCAAGAACTGGGGTCGTAATCAGAGTTCAACTGGCATGGAAAGTGTCGCTATTGTCGAAGGCTTCAAATGCAGCATAGATATGCACGGACTAATATATTCTACACTAGTTGCCGATGGCGATAGCAGTGTGTACAAGAAGATATTGGATAATGATCCATATGAAATGTACATGGTGCGGGTACGAAAAATAGAATGCACCAATCACCTGCTACGCAATTTCAGTAGAAAAATAAGCGAAATCGTAGCAAAAGGCCGCAATAAAGAACTAAGAGCTGTCGTACATAATAATGCTCTCCGCCTGCGCACTGGTATAAAGAAAGCTGCGGAATACCGGTTCCAAGAAGAAATAACACTCGATCAACGAATACAAAATTTGAAGGAAGACTTGACGAATGTACCGAGTCACGTTTTCGGTGAACACAAAGAGTGTCAGAGGTTAGCATACTTCTGTAATAAATACTCTGATCCCAACAGAGTAGACTACGTTCCACAACTGAGAGAAGCTGGTATTTATCAAAGTATCGAAGAAGCGATGCAGCCACTTTTCACTAAAGCTGACAGTTTGCTGCACGGTCTAAATAACAATGCCGTTGAAAGTTTTAATAATATCATTGCTAAATTCATCGGAGGCAAAAGGATAAACTTTGAACGAGGGGGCTCGTATCAGGGTAGAGTCTCCGCTGCAGTCGTCCAATATAACACAAAAGAGGTGTTTAGCAAATTGAGTATGGCAATGAATAAAGAGCCGACAACCATAGTAAGAAAGCTGGAAAACGGCGGAAGCGTGCAGCAGAAAAGGCAATGGAATATAAAAAAGAAGCGAAAGCATCCTCCTTCCGAAATAAAAAACAATCGTGCGACCAGGATTACGGCCCCAGTGCAGAAACACCAGATATGGAAGAGACAGTATACTCTTCCGAGTGTAAAAGGCACGCGGCTATACTTCACGAGTGGCAAACGACGCGATACAAGATCGAAATGGAAACTCGCGATCAGGTGAATAGCGAAAAGTGGATCGGTTATAGGAAGAAATTATTAACTGCATCCAATTTCGGCAAGGTATGCCGATTACAAAAGAAAACACCACGGGCAAATACTTTGAAGAGTATAATGTACCCGCAACTCGAAAATTTACGTTCTCTCCAATACGGAAGAGAAAATGAGGCAAACGCCTTGCGACAAATGGAAGAAGAATTAGGAATCACTATTCTAACGTGTGGCCTCTTCATCGATGCCACTGTGCCTCACTTAGGTGCAACTCCTGACGGCCTCGTGGACGATGATACCATCATCGAAGTAAAATGTCCCGAATCGGCGAAGGATTTGTCGCCTGCTGAAGCAATAGAGCATCTTCCTGCAATACGGCGTATTTTCCGGGGTGATGAAATGAATAAAAATCATCACTACTATTATCAAGTGCAAGGACAATTGCACATAACGAATAGGCAACGGGCTTTATTCTGTTTATGGACGCCGAAAGGAATGAAAGTTATAATAGTACCAAGAGATGATAGTTTCTGGGCAACAGAGATGGAGGAAAAACTGAGGAAGTTCTATGAGGACTGCATGTTGCCAGAAATAATAGATAGCAGATACAATCGACAACAGCCGATTAGAGAACCTCCGTACATAAAAACAGGAGGAACATGTACGAGTAGAAAATAAAGTACATAAAACGATGGATGACAACATCGCAATAGCACCGGCGAGTGCATCCAGCGGATATGAAGAGCTGTCGAATAAGCAAGGGCAATCCAAAGTGACTAATGCACCGGCGAGTGCATCCAGCGCATATGAAGAGCTGTCCAATAAGCAATTGCAATACAAAGTGACTAATGCACCGGCGAGTGCATCCAGCGCATATGAAGAGCTGTCCAATAAGCAATTGCAATACAAAGTCACTAATGCACCGGCGAGTGCATCCAGCGCATATGAAGAGCTGTCCAATAAGCAATTGCAATACAAAGTGACTAATGCACCGGCGAGTGCATCCAGCGCATATGAAGAGCTGTCCAATAAGCAATTGCAATACAAAGTGACTAATGCACCGGCGAGTGCATCCAGCGCATATGAAGAGCTGTCCAATAAGCAATTGCAATACAAAGTGACTAATGCACCGGCGAGTGCATCCAGCGCATATGAAGAGCTGTCCAATAAGCAATTGCAATACAAAGTCACTAATGCACCGGCGAGTGCATCCAGCGCATATGAAGAGCTGTCCAATAAGCAATTGCAATACAAAGTGACTAATGCACCGGCGAGTGCATCCAGCGCATATGAAAAGCTGTCCAATAAGCAATTGCAATACAAAGTGACTAATGCACCGGAGAGTGCATCCAGCGCATATGAAGAGCTGTCCAATAAGCAATTGCAATACAAAGTCACTAATGCACCGGCGAGTGCATCCAGCGCATATGAAGAGCTGTCCAATAAGCAATTGCAATACAAAGTCACTAATGCACCGGCGAGTGCATCCAGCGCATATGAAGAGCTGTCCAGTAAGCAATTGCAATACAAAGTCACTAATGCACCGGCGAGTGCATCCAGCGCATATGAAGAGCTGTCCAATAAGAAATTGCAATACAAAGTCACTAATGCACCGGCGAGTGCATCCAGCGCATATGAAGAGCTGGCGAATAAGCAACGTGGAAGCGCCTGGAGTGCGCAGAGTTACTGAGCTACGACGAAGGCAGTTCGAGAGCGAACATCGTCGCAGAATGGCCGAATTCCCCATAAGAGAGAGCCCCGAATAGTGGAGTTGTTTAGACAGGATGGGTTGTTCGCCGACCAAAGATCCAGGAAGTCTCTCGCTCGAGGAGAGAGTTTGAAATTCTGAACGAAGAGTCTGAAGATTAGTCTAAGCTAATTTACTGGACTGGGCTGCGGAGGCTACCTTCGTAGCCGAGCCCTCTGTTTCTTGAAAGTGTTTCAGAGAGCACGAAACCCCACGACGAGGGACAAGGTGTCGGGGGACTGCCACCGCGGCCTGGATACGCGTTCCCGAATTCCCCGTCTGTGCTACGACAGAGTAGCAGTCCGCAGTGGAGCGCGGACATACGTGGAACCGCTTCTCTAGCCCTGTTGGCGTGGATCTTGGCTTCTCCCCGGTTTGTGCAAACCAAGAGGTCCGCGTCGACAGGGTGGACAGCAGCCGGGAAATGGCATCTCCAACCACCAGTCGGACAAGCGGTGCGACTGCTTGGATCGGCTGGAGGAGATGTCGCGGAGACGGGAGCGTTAACAGGACGCACAGGACGGTCCCCTGGGTCAGCACCAGAAGCCACGAAGAGGAATGGGGCCATCTCAAAGCCAAGGCCTAAGAGAGGGAGAAGAGGACAAGAAGCCCAGAAGAAAGAAAATGCAGACGAGCTGGGATGCTGGGCAGATTGATCGGGGAACGGGCCGATAACATGCTCATGAGCTGTGATCCCCTGTTATCGGTTCCGTCTCGCCTTTCCATCTTCCCGGTCCTTTCAGCTCCAACGGATTCTCTCAAATGAAAGTAAATGTTAATGCTTCTCCGTCTCTTTTGCATGGAATCCGGAGCCGCGAAAGGATTGAAGTCTCAAGCTCGTACGGCCACTGGAAGGACATCGAGGACGAGTCCTTGGGGGAGAGGGTCGACTGCGACCAAGGATTCGACGAGGAGGAGGGAACGTCGCCGAAGCAGTGGAGACGTCGTCGGACGTCCTTCTGGAGGAGGCTGCCTGCAAACGAGGCAGGGCTGGACTGCAGAGATAGGCATTATTTAAATAAAAAATTATTTAAATAACGTATCAAATAAAAGAGACTTTATCTTTATTTGTCATTAAATAATTTCTTTTGTTCGACGTGAATTTATTCGACGACCACAAATCATTTTTTTGTTTGACGGGAATTTATCCGACTGCCGCAAATAATTTTTTTGCTTGACGGCAATTTATCTGATGGCCACAAATAATTTTTTTATTTGACTGGAATTTATTTTAACCTTCAAATAATTTTGTCGTCTATTCATTCATTTGTATTTGAAAATTATTTGAAGCTCAAATAACTCTGGGAGTAGAGAGCTAGAGAGAGGGGGAGCGTGTGCTAGAGAGCAGTAAGCAGGAGAGCATGATGCGAGGAGGTAGTTGTTAGAGTGAGAGGGAACGGGAGGGAGCGAGAGGCCCGTTCCTAATATTCCTTTCTCTTTCTAATCCCCGTTCCCTCTCGCTCTAACAACTACCTCCTTGCATCATGCTCTCCTGCTTACCGCTCTCTAGCACACGCTCCCCCTCTCTCTAGCTCTCTACTCCCAGAGTTATTTGAGCTTCAAATAATTTTCAAATACAAATGAACGAAAAGACGACAAAATTATTTGAAGGTTAAAATGAATTCCCGTCAAACAAAAAAATTATTTGTGGCCGTTGGATAAATTCACGTCGAACAAAAAAAAATTATTTGTGACGTTTCAAATAAAAGTAACTCTGGCTTATTTTTATTTGAAATAAAAATAAATCTGGGTTATTTTTATTTGATGAGTCTCGAATAAAATTTTTGTCTTTTATTCAAAATCAATTTTTTATTTGAAATAATTTTTTGCCCATCTCTGGGCTGGAGTCTGCACGGGGTTCCGGAGGCTGCACGAAGGAGGATGCAGCGTCGGAGCGTTGGAGTCGACGTGGGACGGTCCAGAGTGGAGTTCCAGGGACATCGCGGGACAAGGACCACGGGTGTTTCGTCGAGGGAGAATTAAAAGCCCCGCGGTACCCGTGCCTAACTGCTGGACCCGGAGCTCTCCGTGGATTTCGTCCTGGGACACACGGAAGAGGAACGCGCCCGGAGCTCCCCGTGGATTTCGTCGTGGGACCAAGAGCCGCAGGGTTCCAGAGACGTCGTGGGACAGGAAGCTGCAGAGTTCCAGAGACGTCGCGGGACCAGAAGTTGGAGCGTTTCGTCGTGGCAGATCGAGAAGTCCCGTTGTACCCACGCCTTGCTCAGGGTTTTTCCGTGGTTTTCCCCTGAGCGAGAAGGCAAATGCCGAGGCGGATGTCTGAAGAAGCCACGGGGCTGCACGACCACTTCTTCAGGCAGGGGTACGAAGATTCCGAAAAGGATTCAATGCGGCCGAGACGTCCGCTCTTCCAGAGGGGAGAGCAGTGTTGCGAGCACCGGGTATAGGCCCGTGCATAACCTGCTGGTGCTCGTAGCTGAAGATAGAAGAAGGTCGGCCCCCTTCGAGAGGACGATCTGGACGACGACCAGAAGACTGTCTTGTACCGAACTGTTTTGTAACCGATATTGCTCTATGTAACAATATAGTTCAGTCGTGTGTACTCCCTTGTAATCATTATTCTATCCTCTGAAAAAATCTCATAACTTCGGTGTTTCCCAATATTTTTTAATACTTTTTTTTTTATATTATTTGTTAATAGCCAACGGTTATATGAACAGAAACATTAAAAGAATTGAAGCATCTTTTACAAATAAAATTGTAATAAACCCCGTAAACATTGTGTTTCATAATACATCCAGTTCAGAATTCGTTCATGAAATCCGCTACTGAAAATGCGCACGCTGGATGCGCGTGATTATTATGTGGTCGGCTCCTCGAAGTGACAGAAAATATAACCTATATGCTATACCCGATTTCGTAAAGATACTGTTGTGGCGTAATAATAATGTTTTGAAAGGATGATAAAAAGTTCACAAATGTTTCGTAAAAGAACGAAATAGCCACTAAACATTTGTTGTCATATAGCATATACTTAGGTTATATTTTCTGTCACTTCGAGGAGCCGACCATATAATAATCACGCGCATCCAGCCTGCGCAATTTCACTAGTCCAATTCAACATCCAACACAATTTGATATATAATGTTTCTTCATAACTGCTTTCTGCATAGGACGTGAAATAAGTGTATTTCATGTTCCGTTTCGGTGCTTTGCTAGTAAAAAAATGTCTAACCTAACAAACTTCATTTTCTGGGGACATCCCCTCATCTATTTTCCCTTTTCACTTATAATTCCTTACTGCTAACGTAGAATATTGTAGCATACGCACATTTCAAGTAATTAAAATTTACAATTAATTTTCTACGTTTGCAGTACCAGCCGACTTTCCGTTAAAATTTTTATAAGTACAACGCAACAGCTGAGAATTTCTTTCCTTATTCAGAATAAAATACGGAAATAGCAAACAGCTCCCTCTCGCGTTTACCGGGCAATCGGCGATCTATCGGTTACCATTTCTGTGCAGAAAAAACCTGCTGTAATACCGACCTGCCGAATCGGCCAGGTCACGTGACGTGTCTACCCCCTTAAGGCAGCGATTTTCCACCACGGTAAAAGTATTTCCGATGGTCATTACACGAGTATGGTAAGGGGTAAGGGCACAACGTGGGTATCCGTTGATGATTTACGAGTAGAAAAACAAGCTTGGCCACGAAATGCTAAAAATGCATACATATTTTTCTTCGAAAGGTGTTAATCGTGGTTGTTAATACAGTTCAATGTTAAATACGTTCAGCGCCATAAGCTGCTTCGCGCACCATGACTGTACACAAAGTACTATACATATAATTCATATAGATCGGCAATGCAGTGCACATGGTTTCTTTTCGTAGATGTTAAACTTACGTAGAAGTTATACTTAATAAAAAAATAAGTAAAGTAAACTCGCTGAGCTGCTTTGCGCTATTCCGAGTCAGTGATACCAGAATGAGGACGGGTCCTCTCGAGAATTTCCCCCACCACGCATGCACACTACGCCGGAGCGGCGTGTCCGTGAGCTCGGCGCTTCGGACAACGTCGGGAAGACGAGAGAGAAAACGAATGTGCGTCTTTCTCCCTCGCTCTTGAAACGCTGTGATCCATGGTGGGGCGCAAGCGACACGCGGCCGTGCGCGATCTTCTTGAGTGCCTCGAGATTCACTTTTCCCTTTCTGACATATGTATAATACTCTTGTAATGAAAAAAAATGTGGAAAAAATTTTATTACGGAAATCACGTTTTAAGACCTCCTGATCACGTTTTGGCTTTTTAGAAAAGAGCTTTTTTTTTAAATATCTCATATATTTGTTAACACGATTACGTTTAAACAGCAAAATGGATTTCAATGAATCTTTATATTTAAATTTTATATTGTCTTAAGATCCGATTAGATCACGAAAAACCATAATTACCCGTTATGGTTCTTCGATTTTTCAGATGTACGAACTAAATTCTACATAAAAAAAAAGGTTAGATAAAGTTCTTCTGTAACTTCTTTAACAAGGAAAAATGTACATTCATAATTTCTTGTTTTCATTTTAAATTTCCGTACTTTTTATTCGAGCTATTTCTATTTTTCAAACCTTAAAATGAATTTTTTTATTAAAAGATGAATATTTTGATACTATAAATTGGTGAACTTTGTTAAAATTAGAATCCACTCTTGGCCAGTAGCATGGACGCTGTAGCGCCTTCGATAAAAAATATTTTTTCAGAGTATGATCTGAAATCTAAACGTAATCACATTTCTCGCTAGATTTTTCGACAATTATATCAAGTTGCGACAAAGAATCACGCACTGTTTACAAATTTATTACGCGCAGCGTCCACGCTACCGCTCGATGGAAACTACGGGAAAGTGGTGGTCTCTTCCATCGGGAGGGAAATGTAAACGATTCGTTATGCAAAGCTAACATCGCGATATACGGTACATTAAAATGTGTAAATCGGTATGAAGGAATTGTACAAGAATAAGAGAAAGGTAACTGACAAATGCATCTGAGGCAGTTCGGTACTGTCACCATTGTCTTGCTGTTACTTCTTTTAGCCTTTTCTTCGATTTTTCTCCTTCCTGAATTTTTCTTACTATTTTACGATTTCCTATGTATTCTTTTCGTTTCTCGTTGCGAGGGTTCGCTCGGGCCTGGTTTTCGTCAAGTACATTTGACGGTCAGACTCGCGCGAACCAAGTGTATACTTTGTTTACGTCTCCGATGCGTTTCGTGGGGGTCGCGCAGTCGCGCTTCGCGACATTTAACCGTCAATTTCAGTAGAAGTAGAGATCAGGTGGTGGATACTATTTCTTTCGCTCTGTCTGCATGTTTTTCGGATCTGTGGTGTTGGAAGTGTAATTAGTAGCCTGCATGTTTTTCGGATCTGTGGTGTTGTATTGTGTAAGTAATTAGTAGCCCCCTATATCACCCCTTTTCTATACGCTAGCATTTGCTTCTTGCTTTGTAGATAATATCTTTTCTACATATTTCAATTTTTTCGTGGTAAGTACGATGGAAACGTTTGAGAAAACAGGTGAAAAGGCTACTTCTGTTTATCGGCCGTCGTGGGAAACGAATGAGAAGTTCCGATCGTGGATTCGCGAAGTACCCAATGATAAAAGCCTTTTCTACTGTTCTTCTTGCGAGAAAACTTTTTCTTGCGGCTCGTCAAGCGTTAGAAGGCATGCGGAATCAGCGAGACATAAATATTTATCATCTAGAAAAATTCCGCGAATGACTATGCATGCTAAGGTCTCGAGAAAGACTTTTATGCCTCAATGGCTTGAGGATTTCAAGCCATGGATGAATAAGGTCACCGATGATCCTTTTTCGTGTTTCTGTTCGGTGTGTAAAAAATCATTTGCTTGCGGACTGTCGCAAATCCAACGTCACGCGGATTCCAAGGGCCACATCAAAAACTGCAAAAAAAATGGAATAGATGTGAGGAAATCGGACGATTTCAGATCGCAATGCGAGGAATCGCCTTTGTCATTTGATGAACGAAAAAAAGTCGCGGAAATTCGTTTTGCTGCACTAGTTGCGGAGAAAAATATTTCGCATCAATCGGCAACGGCGATTCTTCAATTTTTCCAAGACGTTGGGAAAGATCCCGATGTTTTGGAACGTATGACGTGTGGTCGAACCAAGTGTTCTAATATTATATCGAACGTTCTGTGTCCTCGGGAAACAGAACGTCTTAGTGATGTTTTACAAAATTCTAAGTTTTCAGTATTTATTGATGAGACTTCCGACATTTCCAATGAAAAATGGATGTCGTTTATTGTTCGGTATGTCGCACCCGAGACTTTGGATGTTCGAACGGAATTAGTAGAATTAATTAATCTTGACGCGCGAGAATGTACTGCCGATAAATTATTTACTTCATTTAAGAACTCCATGTGGAAAAAGCAAATTCCGTTCGGAAACATTGTTGCTTTGTCGTGTGACAACGCTTCTGTGATGACAGGTTGTCGCTCGTCATTCAAGACCAAACTTGCAGAAGTTCGCGGTGAAAATTTTCTCACCATGCCGTGTCCATGTCACTCCTCTGCATTGGTAGTGCATAAAGCATGCGCTACCATTCCCGAGGTCTGCGAGGAATTATTACGGAAAGTCACTACATTCATTTATAGCAGTCCCAAACGCTCGGCCATTTTCCGCGATTTCCAACAATGTTATCAATTTACTGACCGCAAAATTTTAAAATTCTGTACTACGCGATGGTTATCGCGTTACTCATCCGTAGTTACACTTTTAGAGAATTGGGACAGTGTGTTGGAATTTCTGAAAGAATTGGTCGTAAGTGAGAAGACAAAGTCTGGGGAAGATCTGCTTATCATGATGCAAAATCCAGAAGCGAAAGCATATCTTCTGTTTTTAGAATATATTCTAGAGTATTTTAATAACTTTAATTTATTCTTTCAGTCTGAAAAAACAAGAATCCATTTGCTTCAAAATACTGCCAAAAATCTATTGTATAATATTTTAGGTCATTTTTTGAAACCGCAGCTTTTGAAGCACATGGATTTAGTAAAATTAATAGATTTTTCAAATGGCAATAATCAGATTGCACTTAATTGTATTCGTTTAGGTCCGGAGTGTGACATTTTTCTTAGTCAGTTAGTTGCAGAAGGCAAACCCGATGTTGTCCAAACCGTTCGAGAAAATTGTATTAAGTTTTACATAACGGCTGCAAACGAAATTCGTAAGCGATTTACAATCGATGACGAATTTCTAAGCAAGTTATGTGTTTTTGAGCCTCATTTGGCATTAGTAGAGAATGACAGAGACACTTCCTTTAAAAGTGTTCTCTTTATTGCTAAGAAATTGGGCGGTTTCGACGAAGACGGTTTGCAAAAAGAATGGTCGACATTGCATCTGAATTTTGCAGATGAAGATAAGCAGAAGCTTTGTACATTAGCTTTTGATGAAGTTTGGAAAACGGTGTTGTTAACGCGAAACGATCAAGGCTCATTTAAATATCCATGCTTGCAGGAATTATTAAATTCCATTAGAAGTCTTCCAAATTCAAACGCCGACGCTGAAAGATTGTTTTCCATGCTTCCCGACATAAAGACCAAAAAACGAAACCGACTTTGTTCGAACAACGTCAATGCGATTTGCGTAACGAAATCGACATTAAAGGCGTACGGGGAAACAGCTCGGACCATGGAGGTAGATGACAAACATCTATCTCTCATGTCATCTAAGACTTTATATCCAATTTTTGCGAAGAAGCAAAAGAGTAGTTTACCTTTACATGCCATTGTTGGCCTCGCGGATTTTCCCTCTACGTCGAGTAATGCAAATTCGTGATGTCCAGAATATTATCAATTTCATCCATTTTCTATTTCATTCGATTTTTGGACATCGCGAATATGTACATAGTTGTTCGATTTACCTCACGCAATTCTTGTTCTATCCTTGCAATAAATTCGCTTGCTTGCTGTACATATGCTTTATAGAGAGAACTTCGAGATAATTGTACAAATAAATGTATATTCTTAATTATATTCATTTTATATGTAACAATTATCTCGAAATTCTGTCGCATGTATTATAGTAAATTCCTCTGCTTGCTTTCTATCCTTTGGAAATGTGAACAATTGTAGCATTATTTCAGACTTACATATCGTCAATATATCAAACCCAATTGATATATTTACGTGCTGCCTTTCTTTCCTTTTTTTGTAATGTTTTTGTACATTTTAGTATAGGTACAACATGTATCGCGATGTTAGCTTTGCATAACGAATCGTTTACATTTCCCTCCCGATGGAAGAGACCACCACTTTCCCGTAGTTTCCATCGAGCGGTAGCGTGGACGCTGCGCGTAATAAATTTGTAAATAGTGCGTGATTCTTTGTCGCAACTTGATATAATTGTCGAAAAATCTAGCGAGAAATGTGATTACGTTTAGATTTCAGATCATACTCTGAAAAAATATTTTTTATCGAAGGCGCTACAGCGTCCATGCTACTGGCCAAGAGTGGATTCTAATTTTAACAAAGTTCACCAATTTATAGTATCAAAATATTCATCTTTTAATAAAAAAATTCATTTTAAGGTTTGAAAAATAGAAATAGCTCGAATAAAAAGTACGGAAATTTAAAATGAAAACAAGAAATTATGAATGTACATTTTTCTTTGTTAAAGAAGTTACAGAAGAACTTTATCTAACCTTTTTTTTTATGTAGAATTTAGTTCGTACATCTGAAAAATCGAAGAACCATAACGGGTAATTATGTTTTTTCGTGATCTAATCGGATCTTAAGACAATATAAAATTTAAATATAAAGATTCATTGAAATCCATTTTGCTGTTTAAACGTAATCGTGTTAACAAATATATGAGATATTTAAAAAAAAACTCTTTTCTAAATAGCCAAAACGTGATCAGGAGGTCTTAAAACGTGATTTCCGTAATAAAATTTTTTCCAAATTTTTTTTCATTACAAGAGTATTATACATATGTCAGAAAGGGAAAAGTGAATCTCGAGGCACTCAAGAAGATCGCGCACGGCCGCGTGTCGCTTGCGCCCCACCATGGATCACAGCGTTTCAAGAGCGAGAGAGAAAGACGCACATTCGTTTTCTCTCTCGTCTTCCCGACGTTGTCCGAAGCGCCGAGCTCACGGACACGCCGCTCCGGCGTAGTGTGCATGCGTGGTGGGGGAAATTCTCGAGAGGACCCGTCCTCATTCTGGCATCACTGTTCCGAGTATTCCGAGTAAGCTTTACTGGCTGCATATACGCGCCTTATGTTCTAACATCACTCGATAGGCTGCAGTGCGCCGTAAACACGTGGACGTGTGACGAAGATAGATCAGAATTTATCACTTATTGGGATTTTCTTACTTTTTCCTTATTTTTAGGACCCGTGACAGTGATATAATAATAATATAGAAGATCCCCAGTACATGTATTATATGTTTCTGGGGCAGAATTTAGCTGGCGATAAGGTACGTGTGTTATTTTATGATTTTGAAAATAATGTTCCAGGCAGTGTTCATATGTATGATTATTATAGTCAGACGAGAAGAGGTATGACAGGGTAATGAAAGTGACAGTTACCCATCATGCGCCTCACAAACCTAGATATAAAAATCAAAGTTTCTTATTGTTCCAGGATGGTTTGAAACTACATACGTAAGACGGACCGAGGAAAAGGATACTTCTTTTCTAATAATTAGACCAACATAATTGATTCTCGTGCCAATCACAGAGCAAAAGACTCATAATATATCAAGAAAACGTGGACACACCGCAATTATAACATCCTCATTTCATCACGATCACATACAGATTTTGCACAAATTAAAATTTACCTTAAGCAGTTATACCCTTTTTTGACCAAACATGGCGGAAAAATCGACGAAGAATTTATTAAATGTCCACATGTACAAATTCAACCGAACAATCGGGAGAAAGGACTTTTTCTGAAATTTTCTATTAAAACCTGTATAGAGATTAGGTTGGTGCATAGTTAAACTGAAAGACTTGTTACCAAAGAATGATTCAAACAAAAAAAATGATTAGTTGATTATGAAAATCTGTTTTATTCATCATCAAACCTTAACTACCCCATCTTGTCCCACCTTCCCCTACAAGCTCAACCTAACAGTTGGGATTGCGGAGTTGTTGCGAGTGCATTTGCTGTTTCGTTATTATTCATCAATAAATTACCAGACAAAGTAACGTACAATCATGCGTTAATGCGTCAACATTTGATCCAAATGTTTCGATCTAATCGTCTGGAAGATTTTCCACGTCTGGAAGATTTTCTAATATCATACGTAGCATATGCAAACGCACACATACACACATTCACACATTCATGAACTCACGCACAAGAAAGAAAGAAGAAGATTAATGCAATTTATACATATGTATTCAGTTTAGCAACACCAATTCGGGGCGCAGCGCCAAGTATTTTGAATAAAATATTTATTCGTATTAAAATATTTATTTGTATAAAAATATATCTGCTTAATATTATTTAATACATTTTTTCTTTGTATATATAGCCAGTATGAGTAATGGAATTTTAGCTGTGCATATGTAGCTGTGTCATCTAAAGCGCAGTTGGAAAGCATCTTTATGTACGGGCAGCTCATTCTTTTTTTAATTTTGTAATTATTATTATCTTCTATGTTTTCTGATTTACATGTTTGCTTTGTATAAATAGCCATTATGAGTAATGGAATTTGAGCTGTGCATATGTAGATGTATCATCTAAACCGTAGTTGGACAGCATCTTTATGTACAGGCAGCTCATTTTGATTTCACAACTTTTTTTAATTTTGTAATTATTATTATCTTCTATGTTTTGTGATTTACTTGATTTGATGTACTTGGCGTAATTTTTTTACTTTTTTGAAGTTTTTGAGGGGATATCCTTTTACGGTTTATTATTTCCTGCCTTTTCTTCTACAGTGCGCTTCTCGAGGGTTTCGCCTGGGCCTGGCGTTCGTCAAGAACATGTGGTGACCAGGCCCGCGCGAGCCCAGGCGAAGCTATACCGCGCGTAGCTTTCTCTTCTACCGATTTCTGTTTTCTGTCTTGCTCTTTTTCTATTTCTTTCCTTCACTTCTTCCATCCCTCGGTAAGGGTACCGATTGTGAAGAGCAGTCAGTCGGTCGGCATTGAGCAGTGCTGATGTAAGCCCGCTGGATGTTCTCACGCGGATTCATGTAATCATCGCTAACTAGTATTTGTGTACGAATAAATTGAGTGTATGGTAGACGGAGTTACACCTTATTGTACTACCTACCACCTCAAATATAATGGAACGTAACTACGTACTAGTCGGTATAAATGAATAATGTTCGTTTTGGTTTGTCCCTATGTCAGTGTAACGGAAGGTAAGATTAACGAAAATGACGCTTAGTCGATAGAGATAGAATCTGACGCTTCGGTCGATAAAACTGAACATAAAGATCGTTTAACGTTTTCGGTATATAATAGTTCTCTGAGGCGTTAATTAATATAGAAGATATAGTATAAAAATACGAAACTAAATCGCTAATTGAACATGATGTCTCGACACGAAGTCGGTATAATCACAGACGAGGTATAGAATAGACCTATCACCTTATGGGACTTCGTGTCACCACCTAAACTGTGTTACCGACCCATAATTTGAGGACTGAATTTAGCGACCTCTGTTCATGAACAGCGTTCAACGCAAGAACTACTCTGAAATGTGTTGAAATACTGAACATGTGTGCGTGCTTGTATACGTGTGACTTGTTTAGAGCGAGAGTTTAACACAGAGGGCGGGCTTTCCCTAACAATAAGCTACGCTTTGGCTCGGTTTGTCAACGACCCACGCGGACTTCTCTCTGAAAACCTATTTCGGAGATCATGAGCCTATATGGCGCTGAAATATGGCACTTCTTGAGAGCTAATACAAGCTATAAATTGCAAGATGAAATTGATTTTAGTATATTACGTGTAGTGGAACATTTAACTAATATTTTCACGTGTCGCACGCCGAAAAATATTAAAAATTGATGCTGTTACTGACATTCTCACAAATCTCTGCACTCCGCGTGTGTCTAAGTAGACGGTGCCCATACTACGACACGTAAAGGTTATTGAAAATAATGAATTGAAACGTTTTTGTAAAATTTGTATTATAGTTTTTGGGACCCGAGGCCCCTAAATCCCTACGTTTCATTACAAATTGATTGGCTCCGTCCTTATTAACTATTCAAAAGATTTAAAAATTATAAAAAACATCTACGATATAAGTGCACGAGCATAGGTATCGCGTACGTTAAGATCTGGGCACACATATCAGTTCCGTGTCAGTTCACGCAGAATTCAAGTACTCTCCATTAATTTCCTCAATTACTTTACTCCAAGTACTTTCCATTACAGCCATTAAAAATAATCAGAATTATATCATGTTTGATGCCATTTTCATCAGAAAAGCACTAGTTTAACCGATTTCAAGAGTGCGTACAATAAAAAGGCCAGAATGTCGTGGCCATCGAATTTTAACTTTCTTGAGTATGAATACAGATCCGATACTGATAGAAAAAGATGAACGAGTATAATGGTCTTGAAACGCTGCAGATTACTACATAAATCTGAACTATTCAGGAGTTACATTTCTTTGGGAAGGGGCTGGGTGAGGTGTATTTTGTGGACAATCAAATCGATTGCAAATTGTTTCTCAATTTATTAATGAATTAACAAGAACAGCAATAAATAGTGTAACCTCGTTTCGGGGAGGTTAGCAATCGAACGGAGGTTCGGGGTGGTCGAGCGAGTGAAACACAGTGTACTGGGTAACGGTTCTTTATTGTTAACGCTTAGGTACAAAAGAGTCGCCTGGTCAGGTCTGTGCTGACTAACAGGGTCCTAAGACTTAGCCTATCGCGGCGTAGTACGGGTGGCGCGTCGCGATCGCGTTCGCGTGTTCGATACGTGGCGGCGGAAGAGGTAAGAGTAGAGGGTGGTGGTCGTTCTGGCGCCCTGGCTGTTATCTCCACCAGTGGCCCTGACCGGGAAGTCTTGAGTCCGTTCGCCCAGTGGGTATAACCCGCGGGAGAAACGGAGACTGTGGGAAGTCCTCTGGGACAGGCAAAGCCTGAACCTAAGATTGACGCCGGATATCGACCTGCGTCTAGAAGTCGGCGAACTCGCGTTCTTCTAGGAGCCGTGGAGGTGGGGGTGACCAAAATTACGCAGTAGTGCAGCTTGTGTTACAAGAGATTACTGGGAGAGCTCTGACCGTTTGCCTGTAACGCTCGTGGTAGACTCTGCCTAACGGGCCCATCGCGCGGGCCTATATGCCGCACCGCGGTATCTTCGCGAGCGAGAGCGCCGCTCGGCGCGCGGCCATCTCGCGGCCGCTCGCGGTAGCGACGGGCCGCGCCAGGCGCGCTTGGTGGGGGAAGATTCGCGTCCCACCGTAACTAACTCGTTACAATAGTAGAAGATGGATAAACATTTTTAACATAATCATTATCAATTCACTGCTCTATCATTTCGTTGCTTGGGATGAAATGCTTTGCATCTATTGTATTCCATTTTGGTTTTTCGTGTACAGGATATCTCTTCTTTTCTGTAAACACATAGAAATAATATTAGCGATTATTTAAAATACATGATACAAATAAATGAAATACTTGAATGTGTTATTGATAGCCTCAGAGAATCATTAGGAGAGAGCAGTGAAACATGAAAGAAATTAAGGCCGCGGTCACACGAGCGTTTTTTCGACGTCCGTCGTGACTGACTCCGTAGCGTAACATTGTAATACGTAGGACCAGCCACACGAGCGTCGTGCGTCAAATTTAACGTCCGTGCAACGTCTGCTACGGACGACAAACGCTACGACGTCCGTCGCCCACTCGGCACGGACGGTGTTGTATTGTACGTATTCCTACGGAACCGGCCAGACGAGCGTCGAGTTGTCGTCCGTTTTCACTGCATTTTATTACTGCATATAATGGATATTGACATTTTACTATCTGAAATTCAGAAACGACCAATGCTATGGGACGCTTCAGATTCGGAATATAAAAATAAATTACGGCCGTATAAAATGCGCCTTCTAATAATCGCGTATTGTTTATAGGATGCACCCAATATTTTCTTGTTTTCAAAAAATACCTTTTTTGCTTTAAACGCGAATAACTCGGTCAATAAAAATCATACAACAAAACCAAACAACGGAGTTTAAAGAGAAAGGTTTGCTCTGTAAGAGCTCCTCATTGGATTTACGGGGAAAAAAATTTTTGGCCCGTGCATACGTTCAAACTATGGAAAAATTTCTGAAACTTCGTTTCCTGCGGTTCATCTTGTTAAAACAGTATCATAATGCATACAAAAAGTTGAGTTCTTGGTTCAAAAACTAGAAACTACGAGCGTTAAAATGTGTATTTTAAATATTTTTTTCGACGTTTCTCATAGAGATGCAGCCATTTGAAAATGACCAAAATTTTCGGGAAATTATAGTGTTCCTTTAATTTTGACGTGGAATGTATAGCCTCAAAAATTACTGCAGTTCCCCCACCACTTCGTTGACTACCGACCTAACAAGAAAATGTAGCCATCCGCTCCGTATCCAAGCGCAAGGTTGCCGAATAAGAAAATAGCAGGTCAGGTTTGACTCCTTTACCTGTTGCAGAGCATAAAGTTTGGCAACGTTGTGTTCGGATTTGATTATTGTTAATTTTTCAAATTTTCCATTTATTAGAAAAGCATAATATGTAAAACATAAGAAATAATATAATATTTTTATGAAATAAATATATTTTCCATTATGAAAAATAGTATGTATAGCTCGACAAGTTAGAGAAGAACCATGGAATTGGAGAACGGTGACGCAACCACACCTTCCACCATGCGCCCGAAACATGCAAATTGTTCATGCATTTGTTGGCATTCCGATAAAGGCCCTCGCCGAGCCCGCGCCAGAATTATTCGAGCTTCGAATAACCGTTTGAATAAAGTTGTAAATAAAAATCGACCATAGTTTACTTGAAATTTGCCACCAATGTTCATAAAGATATCGGGATAAATTATTGTTCAAACATGCGCTCCATACACATTGTTGAGCGCGTTTTGAAATGCATAACAAAAATATACAATAGTTCCATTTAAAAAAATTACGTTGGTATTGATATCTCCGTAAATAATAGCTTAAAAGCAAATCTGTTATAAGCCGTGCGACGGCCGTACGGAATACAATGTATGTATCCCTAATGTGTGGGCCTCGCGCCGAGTGACCTTCGGTGAACGCATTTTTGGACGTGGCCGAAACCACTACATCGAGCCCGTCGACATCGACAAAAGGACGAGACAATCGGCGTCCGATGAAGGCAGTCGCCTGCAGAGTTGGGTAAAATATAATCTAATTATAAATTGCAAATTACGATTAAACAGTATTTGTGTAATTGATTACACATTATTTTCTGTAATTGTTAATTTGGGTAGTTGATCATTTGGTTTTGTCAACTATCTAAATGAACGATTACAGAAAATAATTACACAATTACAGTTTAATCGTAATTTGCAATTTGTAATTAGATTACATTTTGCCCAACTCTGCCGCCCAGCCTAGGGAAAATGCGCAAGCTGGATGCGCGTGATTATTACATGGTTGGCGCCGCAAAGTGACAGAAAATATAACCTATGTATATGCTATATGACAATAAATATGTATTCGCTATTTCGTTCTTTTACGCTACATTTGTGAACATTTTATCATCCTTCCTAAACATTATTATTACGCTGCAGCAGTATCTTTAGGAAATCGGGTATAGCATATAGGTTATATTTTCTGTCATTTCGAGGACAGAAAATTCGCTCCTCGAAGTGACAGAAAATATAACCCAACTAAGAGACTGTACAAATGCTTATTACGCATTGTATTTATATAATATTTCTGATCGAAATTTATAGAAATACGTGCAAAATTATGCTTCTATCAAAATTTATTAGGAAACGGAATTATACAACATGTTTCTTGAAATTAGTCGTAACATTCAGGCCGTTTTAGATTTTAAATGTTTCCGATAAGATTTAGTTTTAATTCCTATCACGCGTAGCATTACAGTCTGTTTCAAGACTTCACCGGTAACGTTGCATGCGACACTAAAATGGTAAGGGGGTCCTAGGACCCCCCAAACCGGTGACACAAAAATACATTGGTTGATAGGTCTATTCTATACCTCGTCTGTGATATAATGCATAATACAGGAAATGACGCTTCGGTCTATTTAGAATGTTAAGTTGAGAATTTGAAAGGATTCCTTCTCTCGGAGTTGCAATGGCTTCCTGTTGCCTATCAGTTGGCCCACGCTTTCTAGGACGGAAACTGAGGGGCTAATGAAACCGGTGTCAGTTGTAGACGTGGCTCTGGGGCTAATTAAAGCGGTCTCAGGTGGTAGCCATGTAACCGGTTGGGGTGTCCGCAGATGGAAGCATGATTTAGCCCACTGTGCGCGCCCAGAATCGCAAAGAGATCTAACGGCTCGCGGCTCTTTGTGCACCTCCTAGGGTCTAGGAGAAACATTGCGGTTGTGTTCTTCCGTGTCATGTGTCGTTTGAGATCATTGGTTACTCTGGTTAATTGGTTGATGGTAAAGAGTTTTTGTTCCGCTGCTAGTCCATGGGCGTCTTGAGCACGGTATTTGTTGGTTCTTTTTGGCGGGTTTATTGTGGGTAGAAGGAGATCTAGCATCCGCTGCGTAGGACACATTTGCCATCTTCATTGTTGTTGGGATCGATGGGTGTCTGCTGTAGTAGCTATGTTCCGCTATTGTTGTGATGATCTTTTTTTGTAATAGTCAAGTCTCGTGGGAACTGTCGGTAGCTGGTCACGTATTGTTGGCCATAATTTTCGCATTAAGATCGCATTGTTTCCTAACATGATTTGTATCATATTTAACGCATCGTTATTTCACGTTGCCGTGAGTGCTAGACTGTACGAATAGTCAACAGCGATAACATTGGATTACTGCGGTTTTAGATATGTACTTTTCGAAAGTATATTTGTGGTAGAGGATGACATGCAGAGTAGGTATGTAAATGACCAAATGTGGTATTAGCGCTCGTTACCAATATAAAAACTGATACAAGTGCCTTGGCTCCGTGTGATCGAGAATTATTCATCTGGTGAACGTTGACTGTCTTTTTCAGTTGTAGTTCGATATCCTGGTTTGTATGTTAGGTGCGAAGCTACTATGGATCCCCATATAGCACAGTTCCTCTTCTGATCAGTTTTGTAGTCGATGATATGGAATTCGGAGTTTTTATCCTTCAGCATTTAATTTACATTCTTATGTCTCAAAATTGCTTTTACAAATATTTGGGTCACCATCAGAATGATGGGAAATGGTTTCTCCATGTTCGTGGGCACCGGTGATGTTTCTGATGCATTTTATAGTAATGCGAAAGAGTTGGAGACGGGTATGTTGGGAATTGCTACGCATGTCCCCATCAGTAGTAGGGCTACACCGATTCTAACTCAAATTTGAGTTTCAAGGCCATTTCCCCACCCACCCCCTGACCTTGAAATCCAAATTTGAGTTCGATGGGCGGGCGGGCGGTCGGGCGGCGGTGGGTGGACGCGGTGGCGGACGGACGCGGTGGCGGACGGACGCGGTGGCGGATGACATCATAGGGATGGCGGAGTGGTGGGGGGTATAGCGCGATACCAAAGAAGTGTATGGAGGGGGAATTGCAGGTAAAGTCTCAGGCGCAATACCGACTGTCGGAAAGGAGGGAAACATTAATTTTAAGATATTAATATAAATGAAAAAAAACAGAATATATCTCGGTCGACGGGGCTCGAACCCAAGACCTCCGCGTTACGAGTCAGCCGCCTAACCAACTCCCGCAACGCCAGCTCTCTGACATTAGTCTTCCGTGAATGGTATATATGCCGAGCGTAATCATTTATTTTTATCGAATGATGTCGGGAAAGATCGGCTTTTTACATGCAATCTATTGGAGGAATGAGATACATCGAAAGAGTTCAACAGAGACAACACTACATAGTGGTATAAAAACCAAAAAGTGATATCAGCGCGTAGGTTCGGTCATGTAAACACATAAATAAAAGCTATTTTGCAATAATTATAATTCGACGTTTCGGTCTATGGTTTAGACCATTTTCAAGAAAGTTATTGAAGAATACTGCGTTTGCTTTTATACGTTAAACACGTTATCGAGGACGTGCACCTAGTTAGTCGGTTGGAGCGTGACTGAGGTAAATAGTATACAAAAGCGAGAACATCCGAAGGGTACAGAGGAATAACGGTCATAAACAAAGTCAAAAGTGAAACTGTTAATAATTATTGTTTGAATCGATTTTTGAGCAATGTTTGTTGATCATAATTTAATTTAAAATTTTGCTTGTTTTAATTTAATTAAAATGAAGGGAATTTGATTTGAAGTTTTATTAAATTTATAAAGAAAAGAATTTTTAGCCAAAACAACATTACCAATTCATACCACCAATTATTATATATGTGGTAAAGCATCATTCACGAAGTAAAAGAGCAAATTACATATGTAAAATTTTTATGTATCAATGTTTGAATCATATGAAGGAAGCAAGAAATCGAAAAACTCCATTAGAGAGGTCACATCATATATCCTTACTTTTTCAGTAAGGTTGCGTAATAATCTTGTATCTTAGGTGTTTCATACCTAAGATTTACGCTCGGTTGTTTAATCATATGTAATGTCTCCAATAGAATTCTCAGATTCAAATTGGCTTCCCTATCAACAACTTTGACATTGTCGTAGTCAAACCTATGATCAAACTCAAGTGAATGTTTAGTTAAAGCGGTGTGTTGAAAGGGAGGTAAAAAAACGTTTCTTTTATGTTCATAAATTCGTCTGTCTAAATGTCTCGAAGTTTGTCCAATATAAACCTGATTGCAACCCATACAGGGAATTGAATAGATAATGTTAAAATTTTTAACCAAAGGTATTTTATCTTTAATTGAAGGGAACAATTGTTTGGTGTAAAATGGTAATTTGAAAATGACATGTACTCCTACTTTCCTAAAAATTCTTTTTAAGTCGTTTGAGATGTTATGAACAAACGGTAAGACAACCGTATTTCTCCAGTTGACTTGTCCGATCTTTTTGGTTTTTATCTCTTTACGTTTTTCCATTAGTAATGGGTGGTAGATTTCAAAAATACGATCTCGGATAATTGCTGAGACCATCTCCATAGGATAGCCGTTACGTTTTAACGTGTTTTTAATAAGAGTTAAATTAGCTGGTCGAAATTCCGGGTCAGAAAGTAAGATAGCACGGTCAATTAATCCCTTAATCAATCCTACTTTATGTTGCATGGGATGCTCAGAAAAAAAGTTGATATATCTACCGGACCAACTCGGTTTATGATACCAGTTCGTGATTAATTTATTATTCGATCTATAAACTATTGTATCAAGGAAGCTTAAACAAGAATCTTTTTCTATCTCGTATGTGAATTGAAGTCTACTGTGGAAGCCGTTAAACGTGTCCAACAGTGTTTGTAAATTATCCAATTTTATGCAGGTAATAATGTCATCAACATATCGTTTATAAAAATTAAGTTCAAATGGTACCTTTGTGAGAGAGATCGTCTCTAACCTTTCCATAACTAGATTGGCGATGACAGGAGAAATAGGGGACCCCATGGCCGTTCCGAACACTTGCTTATAGAATACACCGTTGAACGAAAATACATTAGCGTTCAATACAAACTTAACCGCCTGGAGGAAATCATCTCTATTGATCTTAGTGTGTAGTTCAATTTCATTCCAACGATGGTGTAGAACCTGTATGGCTAAATCAATGGGAATATTGGTAAACAGGGATATCACATCAAGAGATACTAACCGCATTGACTCATCACGAACTTGGACTTTTCTAATTTCACTACAAAATTGCCAACTGTCTACGGTGTGGTACGAGGATTTTCCTACTATCTTGGACAATATACCCGCCAAGAATCTAGACAATTTATAAGTAGGACCACCGATAGACGAGACAATGATTCTCCACGATAAGGTTTCCTTATGTGTCTTCGGAAGTGCGTAGGCTCTAGGTACTATAGCATTATGAGTTTTTAAAAGTTTGCCCGTCCCTTCACCAATCTGTTTCTTTTTAACCATGTTAGAAATAATAGAGTTTGCCTCTCTCTCAAAAGTACATGTATATTCGAATTTACTAACTGTATAAGTGGTCTCATCATTCAACAACTTCATTACTTCCGAAATGTAGAATTCTTTATCCACTAAAACTGAGGTGTTACCTTTGTCGGATTTTAAAACCAATATGTTACTATTATCTTTAAAAAACTTTTTTGTTTGTATAATTTCAGATTTAGACAAAAGCATGTTATTAAGTTTGATTGGATTAGTAGTGTAATTTATAACATAGTGGTACAATCACTTGCATTCTAAAGCTAACAGTATTTCAAACGTCGCAGCGTAACGCGGGATCGTGTGTAATATGAATCCTCTGGAGCAGTTGCGCGTGATGACGTCATTTTCACGGCGCGAAGAACGCTCGAACGAAATAGAATTATGCAGCGTCGGCAGAATGTTTTTTCTCCAACGCAGAGAAATAATAATTTTTGAAAAGTCGAATCTTAGAATTATGAGATGCCATTTAGTATTCCCATTTATAGGTCATTGGAAGAAACTTTTTAAATTTCTCCCACTCCTTCTTGTCTAGCCAGACCTCAGACAAGCGTACATAGTCATATTTGTTTATAAAATACCAAAAGTCTTTGTCCTTATTTTACAGGCCCGCCGCGTTCCAGAAAAGTAGCCTATAGTAATTATCCACGTTACCTGTATTTTGAGCTCTGCCGCCTGTCCCGCTTTCTGCCCTCGCCGGCTTTATTACAAATTTGCTTTACCATTTGAGTCACTTTTCCATTTATACCATTTTCCATCTATCCAAATCTTTTTATAACCTACAATTGCCTTTCTCTCGCCTTTTACTCGCTCACTAATTTCATGTTGTATCACTCTTTTTTGTGGCGTTAAATCATGATATATGAATATTTTCATACTGCTCAATTGGAATTTATTCTTAAAGAATTCCAGCTTCTCCTCCCACGTGTCCAGTTTTGCTATAATCCCTTTCCTTTTTCCTACTGACCTGACCGATATTACTTTTGCCTGTGATCCCAGCTCGTTTCGCAGGAGCTCATTTACCCCCTCTTTCTCTTTTCCTGCCTCCACATTCAGCACTGACATTTTTATATTATGCTTTCTCTCCCCTTTGTCCTGTAATTCTGGGACCGTCTCTAATCTGTGTAAATCTTCTGAAACCTTAGCTAAATTTGATCCTTTCATTTTAATGGCTTCTTCAGCGGCCCTACCCTATTTTCTAAATCTTTTACCAGTTTTATCCATTTATTTTCCTTCTTCTCATAATCCGCTTGTGCCTTTATAATCAGTTACTTAACAATGTCTCTATCGTCTCTTATTTCTTTCTTCATTTATTTTATCTGTACATTTTATGATTTTATCGCTTCTTCCACCTCTCTATTGTTTGATGAATCTTTTCCTGCCTTTTCCCCATTTGCCATTTACGGATTCTCAGAATTATCTATTGACAATTCCTCTCCTTTCTGAGGTGGGCTCCTTCTCTGACTCTCATTGGTTTTTATATATCCATCTATTTTGTTTGTGGCTTCCTTGCACATTCTCACTTAGCCGCTTGCAGAACGACCCTTTTTTGAGTTAAACTCAATTTACTCGAATTTATACTCATTTTGTCTGCTTCGCTCAATCCTACCTTCCCCCTGAGACAGAGATGGGCAAAAAATTATTTCAAATCAAAAATTGATTTCGAATAAAAGACAAAAATTTTATTCGAGACTCATCAAATAAAAATAAGCCAGATTTATTTTTATTTCAAATAAAAATAAGCCAGAGTTACTTTTATTTGAAACGTCACAAATAATTTTTTTGTTCGACGTGAATTTATCCGACGGCCACAAATAATTTTTTTGTTTGACGGGAAGTCATTTTAACCTTAAAATAATTATTATTATTATTATTATTATTATTATTATTATTATTATTATTATTATTGGACTTCCGTTTCCGGTCGCGTGTGTGTCAGGTGTGTGTACAAGAAGCGGTTAGGCGAGGTGAAAGAAAGGTGTGTGAGGTGGTGAAGGAGGGCTGGAGAGTGTGGGTGGAAGGTGGTGGAGTTGCGAGGAAGGGACGAGGGAAAGAGTAGAGGGCAGGCGACGGGAGGTGATAGGGATACAGGAGATTGAAGGGAGGTTTAGAGGTTAGGTGGTGGCGGTAGGCGGGAAAGGGCGGGAAGGAGCGTGGAGAGAGCCGCGTAGTGGTGCCGCCGAGCGGGAGAGGAACGAGGTTGGGAGAAGAGAGTACGGGCGGGAAATTTGAACGGGCGATAAGGCGAAAGGTTGAAGGATAGAGGAGAAAAGGATAACTGGATAGGGAGGGTGTGAGAGGAAGGGGGAAGGGCAAACTGCTGAGGAAGGAAAGAGGAAGAGATGGAGGAGGGAACGGGAAGGGGTGCCAGTGAAGAAAGGAAAAGAAAAGAAAGTATAAGTAGTGTGGGCAGCAGCGTGGGGAGCGTGGACAACCTATGGGGAAAAATGCGAGAGAGGGAGGAGGACGGGGGGGAGGAGACGAGAGAAGGGGCAGCAGGGTTTAAGAGAAGCGGGAAGACAAAGAGGTCGCCGGGGAAAAAAGGGGAGAAGGGGGGTGAGAAATACGTGGAGGAGGCGGGTGGAGGGATAGTGGGGATGATGAGGGAAATGATGCTGGAGATGAGGAGGATGAGGGAGGAAATGAAGAGAGACAGGGAGGAGAGAAAAGAACTGAAAGAGGAAATAAGGGAAGAGAGGGAGGAGATGAGGAAGGAGAGGGAGGAAAGCAGAAGGACGGAGGAAGAGTGGAGGGTGGAGAGAAGGAGGTGGGAGGAGGAAATGAGAGAGGAGAGAGGGAGGAGAGAGGAATTGGTGGAAAGGATGGGGAAATTAGAGGAAAGGAAGAGAAGGATGGAGGAGGTGATGGAGAAGGTGGGGAGATGGGAAAAGGAGAAAATAGGAAGAGAAGGGAAAGGGGAGCTGGGGGTGGAGAAGAGGTGGGGCAGGATAAAAAGGAGAGAGAGAGGAAAAGAAGTAATGTAGTGGTAAGGGGGATGGGGGGAGAAGGCAGGGACACAATGGAGGAGGTGGGGAAGCTATGGGAAAAAATGGGGTTGGGGGTGGGGAGGAAAAAGGAAGTAGTGAGACTGGAGAGAGCGGGGAAGGAGGGGGGTGGAATGGTGTTGGTTAGGCTCGAGGGGAGAGAGGAAAAGAGGAGAGTAATGGACACAAAAAGTAGGTTGAGAGGGAGAAGGGAGAGGGTGGAGGATGACCTCACGGAGGAGGAAAGAAGAGCGAAATGGAAGATAAAGAGAGAGGCGCAAATGGAGAGGGAGAGAGGACGAAGGGTGCGGGTCGGTTACATGAAGATGTGGGTGGATGGGAAGTTAAAGAGGTGGGACGAGATAAGGGAGAAATGGTGTGAGGAGCAGGGAAACGAATGATGCGGGGAGGGGGAATAGTGTGGAAGAGAAAAGGGGGAATAGAAAGGAAGGGGGGGAGTTGGAGGGTGGCTTTCTGGAACGTGGCAGGACTGAGGAGGAAGGACGACGATTTCTGGAGGGGACTGATGGAGTGGGACGCGATGATGTTGTGTGAGACCTGGGTGGAGGAGAAAGAGTGGGAGTATGTGGAAGGAAGGCTGCCTAGGGGGTTCGCGTGGGAGAAGCAATGGGCTAGGAGGGAAAGCAAGAAGGGGAGAGCGATAGGGGGAATTTTTTTGGGGGTTAGACAGGGGTTAGAAGTAGCCGAGGGGGGAGGAGATGGGAGGGAAGGGATTATGGCGAAGAATGTGAAGTTTGGGGGTGGGTGGTGGAAAATAGTGGGGGTCTACGTGAATGGGGACCTGAAAGAGAAGCTAGAGGAGCTGGGAGACTGGATGGAAGAGAAGGAGGCGGGGGTTAGAGTGATAATAGGTGGGGATTTTAACGCGCGCACGGGGGAAGAGGGGGAGAGGTTAGGGAAGGAGAGGAGGAGGAGGGGAGGGAAGAGGGGAGTAGGAGATCCAAGGATAAGGTGATAAATGGGGAAGGGAGGATTTTGTGCAGGTGCTTAGAGGAAAGAGGGTGGGGTATAATGAATGGAAATACAGAGGGGGACGAGGAGGGGGAGTGGACTTTCACAGGGGGGCGGGGTAATACTGTGATTGACTATGTGATAGGGAACGAGGAAACAAGAGAGAAGGTGGAGAGGATGGAGGTAGCGGAAAGGATTGAATCGGATCACCACCCGGTGGTTGTATGGCTGAGAGGGGAGGGGAGGGAGGGCGAGGAAGGGGGGAAACAAACTAGGAAACAAGGAGGTGAAAGGGGAGGGGGCAGAGGAAACTGGACGGAGGAGGGAAGGTTGGAGTTTATAAGGAAGTTTGGTAAAAGTGGTGGGGGGGAGAGGGGAGTGGAGGAGGAATGGTGTGAGTTACGGGATAGGATAAAGGGCGCGATGAATAAGAGGGGGATAGGGGGGGAGAGAGTAAAGAAGGGAGGGTGGTGGGATGGGGAGTGTAGGGAGGAAAAGAGGAAGGTGAGGAGAGAGCTGAAGAACTGGAGGAGGGAAGGAGGGGAGGGAAGAGAATATAAGGAGAGAAAGAGGGAGTATGGGAGGCTATGTGAGGAAAAAAGGAAGAAGGGGGTGGAGAGGTGGGTGAAGGAGGTGGAAAGTGTAAGAACGGAGGGACAAGTGTGGAAGGTGGTAAATAGGGGGAGGAAAAGGAGGGGGAGGGTGAATGAAGGGATAGCAATGGGGGAATGGGACGGATACTTCAGGAGGCTGCTAGGGGGGGGGGGGGGTGGAATGGAGAGTGAGAAAGGGTGAAGAGATACGGAGGAGGGAGGACGGTGAGGCAGAGATAGGAAAGGAAGAGATAGGAAGGGTCATAAGGAGCTTAAAGGATGGGAAGGCGGGAGGGGGGGATGGGATCCCAAATGAGGTTTGGAAGTATGGAGGCGCGGAAATGGAAGAATGGTTGCTGAGGATATGTAGTAGGGTGTGGAGGGGAGAAGGGTGGCCGGAAGGTTGGAAGGAGGGGGTGGTGGTCCCGGTACTAAAAAAGGGAGGAAGGGGGGAAGGTAGACGACTACAGGGGGATAACCCTAACACAGACGGCATACAAGGTGTATGCGTCTGTGTTAGCGGAAAGGCTGAGGGTGGAGGTGGAGAACAGAGGACTGTTGCCACCGAGTCAAACGGGGTTTAGGAGGGGGGTGGGGTGTGTGTATAACATATATGTTTTGAATTATTTAATAAATAGGCAGTTGGGGAGAAAGGGGAAAAATATGGTTGTTGTATTTATAGATATGAAGGCCGTTTTTGACTCGGTGGACAGGGAGGTGCTAGCCAAGGCAATGAGGGGGAGGGGGGTGCGGGAAGAGCTGGTGGTATGATGTGAGGAGGTGTTGAAGGAGACAACAGGCAGGGTGCGGGTGGGGGATGAGGAGGGGGAGAGGTTCTGGACGACGAGAGGAGTGAGGCAGGGATGCCCGCTGAGCCCGAGCCTCTTCACGCTCCTGATAGCGGATATAGATGATGAGCTAGGAAAAGGAGGGTGGGGAGGGGTGAAGTTGGGGGGGAAAAGAGTATACACGTTAGCGTACGCTGACGATGTGGCGGTGCTGGCCGAGGACGAAGAAGGGATGAAAGGAATGCTGGGAAAGCTGGAGAGATATGTGGACGGGAAGGGACTTCAGGTAAATATAGGGAAACGGAGGTTATGAGGTGTAGGAGGGGGGGAGGGAGATGGAAGAATGTGAAGTGGAGATGGAAAGGCAAGGAGTTGGAGGAGGTGAAGAGTTTTAGGTACTTAGGTTATACAGTGATGGGGAATGGGGGGCAAGGGGGGCATGTGGAGGAGAGGGTGAAGAAGGGAGCGGCGGTAATGGGAAAGGTGTGGGGGATTGGGAAGAGGTTATTTGGAAAGGACTGGGAAAGAAGAATCTGGTTATTCGACAAATTGGTGTGGCCGGTGGTGGGATACGGGGCGGAAGTGTGGGGGTGGAAGGAAAGGGAGAACGTGGAAAGGCTTCAAGATAGATTCCTGAAATGGGTGCTGGGAGTGGATAGGTGTACGCCGGGGTACCTGGTGAGGGAGGAGGTACAAAGGGAAATGCTAAAGGGAAGGGCAGGGATGAGGGCCTGGGCGTACGAGAGGAAGCTGGAGGAGGGGCAGGGGGGTGCTGGCGAGGAAGTGTTGGGAGGAGGTGAAGGGGAGATTAAAGAGGGGAAAGGTGCTGGAGGGGTGGGAAGAAGAAAGGAAGGAGTTCTTCGAGAAGAGGGGGTGGAAGATGGAAGATTTGGAAAGGATTAGGGAGGCTGGGGGACTAAGAGGAGAAGAGTTGGTGAGTAGGGAAAGAAAAATGCAGCAGGAGGAGAGGTGGGAAAGGATAGGAGACTCAGGCTACAATAGGTGGTACGGAAGGGCGAAGGGGGAAGGGTTTCCTGGCTATTTAAAGAAGGGGTGGGGGGAAAGTAGGTGGAGAAGGGTGGTTAGGTTTAGGTTGGGTAACGAGATGAGGGGGGGTAGGTACTGGGAGGATAGAGAGAAGACGGGGTGTAGGGTTTGTGGAAGTGGAGAAGAGACGTGGAAGCATGTGTGGGAGGAGTGCATGGGGTGGGGGGTAGAGAGGGGGTGGCAAGAAATGGTGGGAGAGGTGCTTGGTGATGAAGGGGAGGGGGAGGAATGGATGAGGAAGATAGAGAATTGGAGGATGTTGTGTAGCGGAGTGGAGGTGGGTGAAAAGGAATGGAATGAAAGGGGAGACGAGTGGAAGCGGAGGTCCGGGGGCGGATAGGTGCGGAGGGGCGCGGAGGAGGAAAGGGGAGAGCGAGCGAGCGTGCGAGCGGAGCGGATTCGAAATCCGATGTCTGTAAATATTGTACATAGTGTAATATTAAGGTAATATTAATGTTTAGGGTAAGCTAGGTTAAGTTAAAGTAAGATAAATTAAGTTAGGTTAAGGTGGGTAGGGGGATAGAATGTAAAGAGTGGAGGGAGCGAGGTCGGAGGAGATTGTAACCCCTAGGGGCCCAATAAAGAGGAATATATATTATTATTATTATTATTATTATTATTATTATTATTATTATTATTATTATTATTATTTACAGTAAACGGGGATTAACCCTTTTTTTCCGTAACAACATAAAACATAAGTAATACAGAGTCTATCGATCACACAGTCACAACCTGTTGTGTTCACATACAACGCATCCCTCCGCAAAAATATGCGAAAGTTGCCAAATGTACACGAGAACAAATCAATATCCAGGAAGTGGTCATTGAATTCACGCATAGCACGGTTGATGGGATCAGCCGTGTGATGAGCATACGACGGCAATCTGAAATAAAACACGGGCCGAGTGCGGAGGTATCTGCTCGGGGCATAAAAGTTTAACCTGCATAGCAAGTCAACGCAGTCTATTCGGCTGTGGAATACTTTGTACAAGAATAGCATATCCGCAACGAGTCTTCTATGAGAAAGCGACCTAAAGTTTAACGCACGGAGAATCGGACCATAATCATGGTCATAGAACGCCATCGGGTTACCCCACACCCAGGCAGCCGATCTCAGGAACTTATGCTGAACTCTCTCAGAAAGGTTGATATAAACCTTGTGTCTAGGATTCCAGATCACCAACGCATACTCAAGGTGAGGCCTTACCAGAGAGGACTAGAAAAGCCTTAATGTGTCCCTGTTCTTAAAATGTTTGTCAAATCTGAATACAAAACCAAGGGTCCTCATCACCTTTCCCGATACATTCTCGTAGTGCTTACAAAAGTTAAGGCATTTCATGAAAGTGATGCCGAGGTCAGTAATCTTCTCCACGTCTGAAATGAGTTTATTACACAGCGTATACTCGAACTCGATCAGATTGTTGGCACGCGAAGATCTCATGCAAAAACATTTTCTCATATTGAGTATCATTCTGTTATCCACACACCAACGCTCAAATCTATTTAAGTCCTCCTGCAGTTCAAACACATCCTGCACATCTCGTATAGTTCTAAAAATCTTGAGGTCATCAGCATATAATAAGAATTTAGAGCTATGGAATACATATACAAGATCATTGATGTACAAGTTAAACAGAAGGGGACACCAGAGGAGACACTAATTGGCTCAGAAAGGTAATTCGCAACCTTGACTATTTGCCTTTTAAATGAAAGATAATTTGTTATCCACGCCAACAATGGCTTACCTAAGCCCCACGAGGACAATTTTGAGACAAGAATATCGTGATCTACCTTGTCAAATGCTTTACTGAAATCAGTATAAATCGAATGCACCTGCAGCCTCTCCTCTACCGCCTCAGATACAAAGCAGTGGTACACTCCAAAGTTGGTTACTGTGAATCTCTTTGGCACAAAACCATGCTGTTGCTCACATAAGATATTTGAGACTATCGGTGTAAGTTTGTCCACAACAATTTCTTCGAAGACCTTAGGTATAATCGAGATCTTAGATATTGGTCGATAACAACCTATATCAGATCGATCACCCGACTTGAAAACAGGCGTGACCAGACTTGTTTTCCAGAGACTCGGAAACACCCCCCGTTCAAGTGAGGCATTAAAAATAAGCCATAGAGGCCTAGCTAAGACATTACTACAGTTCCGTAAGAATGTTGGTGGAATATCATCAAATCCCGGCCATTTACTTAAGTCAAGCTTATTGAGTTTCTCGAGGACATCTCCTAACGAGATCGAAACCGAGCATAAGTTAAAATTACAGTCAAAGTCACGCACAGCATTCAAAACCGGGGTCCCATCAACGAGAGTCGAATAAACCGATCCAAAGTAAGCGGAGAAAAGCTCAGCAATGCCTCCATATGTAGACACCTCAGATCCATCTAGTCGCATAGATTTCGGAAGGCCATAGTGACCTCGCTTGTCGTTAACAAAATTCCAAAAGCCTTTTACATTACCTCTCAATGAATTTTCAACCTTTGCAATATTCCTATTATAGTCGGATTTCCAGACAGATTTTCACTGAGAGCGCAAGTACTCAAAGTTTAAATGATCGCAATGCAAAAAAGACCGCTTATAGTCCCTATGTGCCCTCTTTTTAGCTCGGATGAGATATTTTAGCCTTGGAGAAAACCATTTGGGATGTTGCGTACATCTGATTTCACGACGTGGTATAAATACATTTATTGAACAGTTGAAATGGAAATAAAGGAGGTCATTCACGCTATCCAGATCATTCCCGCACATAATAGCATTCCAATCAACCGTATTAAGGTAGGTCACAATGCCTAGGTAATCACAGTGCTCGAAATCCAAGAAAACAAATTTATCCTGAGACTTATTGTTTCCCGAGATCGGAGTAAATAGAAACGCATTTAGAGGTGGATGATACACATCAGGGACAATCAAGGAGTCAATAGACCGTTCGATTAACATAGTAGAATCATTAGTAAAACCCAAGTCGAGCATTACTTCATTATGATTTGGAATTTCATTGGCCTGAACTAAATTACAGATGTTACTGTTCGCAAGTACAATATCTATGGCCATTGACTCCTGACATGATACAGGGTGTCCCAAAAAGGGTGACTCAGCGGGTGATTTGAAACAACTTTTTCCTTAGCGAAAATATTGTCCGAAGCTTCGTTAACGAGTTATTAACCAAAAACCCCGACCAATCAGAGCGCGCGCCTTCCGCCCGAGCTCCCGCGATAGCGTTGGCTACGCGGTAGGCGGCCGCGCTTGTACTACGGACGTACGAACAAGCAAGTCGGCATGCATCGAAGGAAACCGCGTTACACAGCTTTTTTTTAAAGCAGAATCTTAAATAATAATTATTTGAAGCGAGAGAACAAGAAATACGTACATTTCGTTTTCAAATAACGCATAAATGTACGACATGTGATCGTAATTCGTTATTGAGGAAAAAATCCGTAGTTTAATAACGGTCAACCCAACTAAATTTAAACAATAATATTAGGTGTATGAATAAATTCTTTCCGACTGGATTTACATAATCAGTACAAAGCTACCGAATTTCTATCGCGGTGGTATTTTTCATATTTTTTAAATCGAACTGTTATTGTACCCTAAAATCGGAAAGAATTTATTTCTACACCTAATAATCACCAATAAATTAAATAAAACTCACCCATTCGGAAATTCCTTTCCTTCTTTTTCGGAAACCTGTGTCACTGGGTCACTGTACCGATCCTGGTCATCAGTGGACGAAAAGATTTATGGCAGGGTAGCGCCCAGTGCTCAGCTGATCGCAGGTATTCGCAGGACACCACCCGAAGGTAAGGGTCGCAACGTCAAGTGCGTCCGGGTTAATGTACCGAATATTCACTTCACTGCACTGATACTAACACTGATTACTTAATTTATTTTTCACGGAACGTGTTGTTCCTACGTTATAAAAATTGGTGGCCCCGAAAGGGGCCGATTACTGTTAATTGAGCAGTTGCTCAATGTGGCCACCCTCAACGCCTATGCACGCCTCCGCACGTACAACCAGCTGCCTTTGAACTGCTCGCAATGTTTCTGGCGTAATGTTTGCTATTATGCAGCATCAATACGTCTCGCGGAGAAACACGGGAAAAGGAGGGGTACTCCGCTGGCTGCGCGTAGTCCCGCCTGCTTCGTCCTACCCTCAAAATAAAGACGCGCTCGAATTTCAAAACAAAAGCACGCGTCGACGTATTCGTTGCGAGAGACTGTGGGCTTGAGGTCCGATTGACCACAAACTAACCAATCGGGCCTGCTTATCCCTCGTGTCTAAACACGCGCTCGAATTTCAAAACAAAAGCACGCGTCGACGTATTCCGTCCGGGAGACGGTGGGCTTGAAGTCCGATTGGCCGTAGTCGAACCAATCTGCCCTGCATCCCTCCCAAACGGCCACTGTCCTCAAGAGGCCCTCTTCACAGCAACATCTCCTCCCCAAGGCCCACCTTCTCTCCTACGGAATACGTCGACGCATGCTTTTGTTTTGAAATTCGAGCGCGTGTTTAGACAGGAGAGATAAGCAGGCCCGATTGGTTAGTTTAGAACCAATCGAACTTTAAGCCCACCTTCTCTCGCACGGAATACGCCAACGCATATTGTCACTGAATTGAAGGACAATCCGGGACATGCAATGACCTTTACCGTTTCACTTCGTGGTCTGTTTTTATAATAATCAGATTTGTAAGTTCCAGCTTGTCCTTATCTTGATTATTTGTTGAAAAAGTGTCATTGCTCAATGGAAATCACGCGGGACAAGACTAGAAATCGAGCATGACAATTCGTCGAGCTTCGTGCGTAGACCCCTCACATTTTGAAAATAAACCGAAGGGTTATTTACGCGTTTTTGGGGGGGAAGACTTTTTGCCGAACCACTCGGGACTATTTTCGGATCACTCTGGATATAACGAATGGTTAAATTTAATTCACTCTTCGCTTGCCGCTCCCCGAGCAATGATCTCAGTCGATCCAGTTCCAGCCGCTGTCTAGGAGTCTTGTCATCGGTTATCTTGTTCGGACCCTTGTAGCGATGCTTATTCTTCAGGATACTTCTAGCAATCTCCGACGATTCCAGACAACACATATGGGGCGCGGTTTGGAGTCCTTGGCTTCCCAATTCTCCGAGTTCGAGTGATACGGCAATCCGTTAAAAGAATCTCACGTAAGATTGGACCAACCACATTCACGTCTAGGCAGCTTGATTGATCCTGGGAGTTGTTCAATGATTCATGAACACCATGTATCAGTACGTTGGACGCTCTGAAATGGTGATCGTTCATTTCCCTGATGACCTCTCCTGCCAAGACAGGACCATGATGCTGGTCGTCCATACTAGTAGAGGGTCTCTCCTTCGAGAGTCTGACTCTCTCCGAAAGCTCATTCACGGTACCGCGCATGTCAGCAAGCTCCGTTCTAATACATGACATGACCTCATGTCGAAAATTCTCAAGTTCCCTTAATATGAGGTCCTTGATTACATTGTCCGCAGAACTAATAGGCTGCGACAATGCCGACAATGACAGGCTAGGATCAATATCAGGCGGTGTTCCAGGAATTGACGATTTACAATTTAAAAGGCGACCGTTGTGCCAGGGGTGACCCGAACGGCTAAGGCAATGAGATCCAGCATGAGACACCACAGGATAATCAGAGCAGGTTACCTATTTTACCACAGCGGAACCACATCCTTTACACTTTTTGAGTAATAGTACATTGCCAGTAACTTTGGGTTGTTCTACGTCCAAGAATAATAAAAACATGTATCTGCTTTCAATGCAATCATACCTATTTCGCGCAACTTCTGGTAAAATTGCTTATTCCATTGTCGTCCAGACGGTTTTAGATCATAGGTAAATGCTTAGGGGAGGCATCTCCGATGACCATGACCTTGACAAATGTTGTCAAGGACACTATCCTGAGCAACCTCCAAGAGGTTTTATCCGTTGCTCGTTATTGTTTAGAAAGTTATTAATTATTGAATATAGAACTCAGAAAACATTTACTTGTTCTACTTCGAAGATTTTCCACAAAAATATATTCCATCCCACATGAAAGAGTGATCGTTAGTTTTCTTGGGCGGTAGCCCCAGCCCCAAAACAATGGATGAGATTCCACTTGTAATGGTTTAATTTGCAGCCAATTTGAACCATCTCAAGTCGAAACTCGTCTATTGTTTTGGGGTAGGGGCTGCCGCCTTCGCGCGATGCTTGGAACCGCAGTCTCATATCTAGCATCCCTAAACTCACATCGGTTCTATATCTATTTCTCGTGGGACACGCTGTCCTTAGTGTTCGACCTGAGGCTCTGGCAAACTTCTCCTCTATTGCTCTAGCTCCAAGCTCGATCGCATGCAGTAGGCACTCGAGGACTGACAGTTTTATTCTGGGAAGTACTTAATGAACAAAAATGAACCTCTCGCGAGATTCCGCATGGAGCGAAGGATATCCACTGTCACACGCGTCGTAAGCTGTTGCTCACTGATTGCGATTTGTGTTTAAGTTAAACATGGACTTTAATATGCTACAAACAACTAGATACAGCAACACGTATAAATGTAACTTATAAATGTAATATGTGGTGACCGATGCAAAGGTTATTCAAAAACGATATAATCGCGAGCAATGCGATGAGAAGAAGCTAAGCGGAAGAAGAAACAACTCGCGCGCCGGTCTAGAACATTCTGTGTGCAGGACCCGGCACGCCGCGAACAGTGCGCGAAGCGCCGGTGTGGCGGCGGCGTGACGCATCAAGACCGCGAATATACAAATACGGAACACCGCCCGCCTTGAACGCCGCTGCTTTCAACGGTATAGTATAGCGCTCAACGTTGATTGACGTGGTTGGTAGGAAAGAGGCATGGAATTCACGGTATGTCGCATTCATGATGGTGTAGTACAGTATTATGTTGGGGATAAACGTATGACAATGATCCAGTCGACAGTGCTGTAATCAGTAGTACATTACGATGCTGTTGGTGGTATCGCTAATCTGGCTAGTGATCGCACGAGTTTTCCCTTCGCTCTCTTGACAGTGACGGAGCGCATAATGCCATCAGATTCGGGATGCATCGTAAGGACGCGGCCCCTCAACCAAGAGCTTATTATTGCACAAGAAGTCTCTGGGAGAGTCGGAACCGGTAGCCTGTAGTGCTCGAGGCGGTCTCTTCCGACTGGGCCGCCGCGCCGGCCTATAGTAAGATTTAATAAGAAAAGAATACAAAATAGAAGGTGACAAATAAATGTTCCCAAATATAGGTATCTGGGTAACGACCACGATTTCGTTGATAGATCGGGCACGCACGTATCGACTCGCGCACATGGAGATTCGCTCTGCCGCTCCGCTCGACACCGCGAACCGATCTGGGCGCCCGGGAAACTATCCGAAATTTCGCGAATTGGACCGAGAGGACTTCGGGCTCCTTCGATGCGCAATATAAACTACTACAATGTATAAACTTTTGGAAATTGAAAACCACTATTTTTTTTTAAAAAAACCGGTCCTCTAATGGTTAAGGCGTGCGAACTTGTCCTATTCTGAAGTTGACCGATGAATTTCAAACAACACGCGATAACTCAATATATTATTAATATTATTATTATTATTAAACGTCTTTGTTACTCAAAGAGAACGAAGAAACCTGAATATTACAAATGGCATAGACAATAAGAGTAAAGGCGAGGCTACAGTGGTAACACTGTTGGGAAGCCTAACCGTGTACAATAAACTAAACTAAACTAAAGTAGAGACAAAAGCAAACAAACGAAATAACGTAGAGAATAAACTAGACTAAGTTAGCTTAAGACTTAAAGCTAACATGATAATAGCACAAGGAGTATAGTTAAGTAAGATAATTAACAGTGTTGGAGAAAATGTTGCCGCACTGCGAGTTTGAAAGACTGGTAAGGGTCTATCTTGTTAATGAGAGAAAGCTTGTCGAGCACGCGGTCGAAAACGTGTCGGCCGCGGTTGAAGACCGTGTCTTTGAGTAAGCAAGCTGAGTCGATGGAAAAACTAACCTTTTCTAAAAGTTGCGCTAATAGCACGGCAGCACTTAATTCAAAATGTGGTAAGGAAATTGCCTTTAGAGGTTGCTACTCGTGACTTTGTGCACAGTAGCTGTGTTTGAAAGAAAGTTAGCTTGCGTCGCAAAAGCCAAGTATTTGTATGCGTTGAGAGACTGTGCCCTTGATGTGGCGTGATATTGTCAAATTGTTTAATTCAGCCAATTGTTCCTTAAAATGAACGCATCGCGTGTGAATGTGCACCGGCACCGACATCACAAGTTTTGAAATTGTGCCCTGTTGGTGTTGGTCTCTACAAAGAAATGAAAGGAGTCGTTACGCTAGTTCCAACGAATGCTCAGGATTCGAGAATGCTCGTCCTTGAAGTCCATCCATTCCTCCTTGATTCCGCCAAGTGTGGATTTAACAAATCCGTTCGGGCAACTCGAAGGAAAGTATGAAGAGATAGCAAGACACAGCAATTAGACACGATACTGATTTATTCGGTCACTTTGTAATCACAGACGTCGGACAGCACACTTTACAATAAAGTACAAGACACGTGGACACTAACACCGACAAACGGTGCGTGGGCGCGTGGCGATAATGGTCACAGGAAAAACAACTAGGCGCAATGAGCGCGAGATGATGTCGTTTTGTGGAACGTGGTTGTCACGACGGTGTTGTTCTCAGAACTAACGGTTGCCGATCGAGCGCCCGCGAAGATGCTTAGCGGTCAAAACGTTATAAAGGCGCCACGGCAGACTCGTCAGCTGTTGTGATGAGTCAGCAGGCCCCCGTTCGAATCGCGCGGCGCGACGCGTTGCTTTCGGCTGCAACACTCCTTCGGCCGTTGCCTTGGAGGAGCCCCAACAATTCGACGTTATTGGATGCCCATTTGCCTAATTCGAAAGACCCCCGTTTCAACAAGTCCATGATCTCAGAAAGAACCACCTTGGCTTCTTGCAGAGTACCTGCACCGGTTAGCAGATACTCCACGTAAAAATCGCGCAATACCAGTTGGGAATCCTTAGTGAAGTACGCATGGTGCTACGTATGGTGCTGCTACAGTGTCGTATGTCACAGTCGTGAGTTCGTATGCGTCGATCTCTCTTGAACTGTTCTCACGCCACAAAATTCTTTGTAGCCGCCTCCGACAGCTTCATACTAAAATCTGCCTATACATTTTTACGATGTTGGCCGTAAATACGTAAGCGAAAGTTCGAAACTACAAAATAATTGAGATCAGTTGTCATGTTGTGCTACCGAACCGATCAGCAACACGCTTTTTAGTGACACGCCTGTGGTGCTTCTACAAGAACCGCCAAACATGACCTGTATTTTTGCCTCGGCAGCAGTCTGTTTTATTACGGAATGATGCGGTAAATAATAAGTCGGAGATTCATCGGAATCTATGGATTCGTTGACGAATTTCATATGACTAAGCGTGCGATTACTCGTGCAACGTAATGCGTTTTTAACCCAGGGTCGCGATTAAAACGTTTTTCCAACGCATGAAATCGCCGCAATGCGATGGTCCGTGAGTCACCGAGAGTTTGCAAGCCCGCTTCCCTGATTGGAAGCTACAGAATGAATGGACCGTTTCCGTCACGAAGAGTAGTTTTTCCGAAATATCTCTCACAAGTTCGCTCGTCGATAGAGAATGGCTTTGTGAGCTCTGGGAATGGTTCAAATGGTCAAAATCGTTGCAATTGGTCATGAAGCTCGACATTTCTGATGGAAATGTGGAGGCTTCTCACGTTCGATGAGTTTCGAGCGTGATGACCGACACGACCAGCCAGTATCCAGCCAAAATGGGATTTCTGCAATGTTGGATGATTGGGAGAAGAATTAATTTGCCCCATTCACAATAATTGCCAAAAAATATACGCCCTAATCAACACGTCTATGTTCGCAAACACATAAAATTGCGGGTTGGCTAGCTTGATGTTGTACGGCAATGTCAGATCGTCACGTCTCATCGAAATTGTAGGAGACTTTTCGGTGATCTGATCCACCACTATGCAACCGAGTTCGCTTGTATTTTGCACGCACATGCTGGAGGCGCGTGAAGATATAGAGTCACTGTTGATTTACGTGGTCAAATGGTAGAGGAATTGTTGGAATATATGTATAGTAATCGTTTAATGAGATATAATTTGAATGCAAACGACATGGCGTGATATACCGCGTGACTGTTCGTGATGAAGTGAACGAGAAAACGTCCCAGAGCGGAAGTCACAGATAACAGTAAGTTCACATATTGGCACATTTGCATACATAGGACACCTGTAGCCGACACGGGTCTGGCCGCGTTCTTTGAAGAATCCTGCCTTTACAATTGGTACTTATATTCTAAACAGTCTATAAATGAACGACTGAATTTTCTTATCACAACAGTCACGCATACAGTTCAGCCGATCACGCTGATTTATTTTCACGGTTTGAACCAGCACGATGGGCTCTACTGTGTGTGTGTAGGTCTGTATTAAGAGGTAACACCACTCTAGAGGCAGAAAAAGAAGACCTAAATTTGACAATTTATTTTGTGAGTATGACAAACGGAACAGAATTTCTTTTCGGAGGGTTTATTTAACACATATTGAAGTACGAAAAACAATTTTTTTTATTGCGATTTTCTTACAAAATGGCGGCAACAGAGCCCGTCTTCGAAAAAGCTTTTTTGAAAACGCCGCCACGGGAGGACGGATTTCTCGGCATGTATGAGTCCTGGAACCAAAAATAAAAAAAATTTATAATCTATATACAATTGGCTTTGGAAGTACGTAGGGTTATTTTTTTTAATCAATTTTTGTGGAAGTGGTGCACTTTTTAAGAAATGAATCGATTCTTTGCCCTAAAAATGAGCATTAAATTGTTTATAAAAAAAAAGTTTACATTCAATCAAAAAACGGCTACGTACTTCCAAAGCCAATTGTATATAGATTATAAATTTTTTTTATTTTTGGTTCCAGGACTCATACATGCCGTTTTCAAAAAAGCTTTTTTTCGACGACGGGCTCTGTTGCCACCATTTTGCATGAAAATGGCAATAAAAAAAAATTGTTTTTCGTACTTCAATATGTGTTAAATAAACCCTCTGAAGAGAAATTCTATTCCGTTTGCCATACTCACAAAATAAATTGTTAAATTTAGGTCTTCTTTTTCTGCCTCTAGAGTGGTGTTACCCCTTAAGGGGCTAGACACGGGTAATGCAGCGCGCTGTATACTGACACAATCTGGCCCGAAACATGGGTTTGGGAAATTACGTTGTTTGTCCTTATATGAGCAGATTTTGGGCTGGGTGAGGTCTCATTCGAAAGAGAAAGTTCAATCGAGCCCGCTTTGATCATGGCTCATCGAGATTGTGTGGATATCTGATAATATGAATGTCCAAAATAGAGAAAAAATCGACAAAATACCTTCGCAGATTCCAAGTATTTGTAGGTCACTATAAGAGTTTTATGTCTCAAACGATGACTAGAGCGGGCTGCATTGAAGCTCCCTCTTCCGAATGAGACCTCACCAAGCCCAAAATCTGGTCATATAAGGACAAACAACGTAATTTCGTGATTGCATTCCCAAATACAAGTTCCGCCATATTGGCAATGATACAGAGCAAGTCACGTGAAAAATTTAGCTCAGTTCGTGGATACGAGATGACGCCCACTCGGGAGGACTGTTAATGTGGAATCATAGCAAAACTGAAGCGTTAGCTGGATACATTTGCCACAGTAAAAACGTGACGTAGTCAATGTATGCATTTTCGTACGATTGTAGGTTAGGTTATATTCATTGTAGGCCAGGAACTGCTAGGAGCTGTATACATTTATGTACTAAATTAACACTTTTACCGTACACATACATCACTTGAAATCGCTGTTAAATTTGTTATAATTATATGGCCACATTATATCAAATAGAAAAAGAGAGATTGGAACTTTTTTACTAATCCCGGAAATATTGATTTACTGATATCATATTTTCAGAATGTGGAAGTTACAGCAATTATTTGCAATTATTGTTTTTATTATTATTCTTCCGACTATTGTATATAACATATAACAACGAAAAGTCTCCAAATCGGTCAACAGTTGACTCCCTGATTTTTTTTGTAATTCTTTACGGTCCTATGCAGAGATGGACATTATTTAAATAAAAGAATATAAAAGAATATAAAAGAATACCCACGAGGTTTGGGGGAGGGTGTGTGTACCCTAAATCTAAAATTCTATTTAGCTTCGGGTATTTATTAGTTTCCTTTGTTTATTCGAAGGCTTTTCATCTTTGGCTTCGAATAATTTTTCATCTTTCATTATATCCTTATCCTAAAGTCGTATTCAGATATATTGGCCGGTCGATTCGTTTTCGCGAACAGCGATCGAGGAGAAATCAGCCATTACTATATGACGATCGTGGATTTGTCAGTTGCAGATTCGTGGCAACCCTAGGGTACGGTGGGGTAACGGGAATGCTGCTCGGTCCCGTCTGAACGTAGCCGTGTGGCTGTTATTTATTCTTATTGTTAGCGTAGTATATAGTTGTGTGCGTCACGAAGCTATGCGTAGACTAAGACGAGATGACGCTATCGAAAAAGAATCAATATTCTGACTAAGAAAGCTCTTGAATTTTGTCGGAGCTATTCTGATGTGTGTATTTCTACGCTGACAGCTCGGTTTGGCCTATACACGCCAGAAGTTTGGTGCTATCCCCACAACTTCTGGCTCACTCTTGTTCTGTGATGGCGAGAGAATACGCGTTACGAAACTCACCGGCCAATAAATCTGAATACGATCTTAGAACCTCGAATTACCGACGAGAATCTATGTGTCCCGAGCCGCGCGAGATCGCCGTTGCTCGGCGATGTGTCATCGACTATATAGAAACAGAATTTGTTTATTTTCCATCGTATCAATATGAAAGTGCCGCAAATAGATTTCTGGCATTCTCCCGATTAAATTGACAGAAAATAATTTAAATCGGACTATTTTTAAGGAAACGAGGTTTCAATTCTGCAAACATTTTTTCACGTTCTTTCCTTAATTTTGGTTCGAATTATATCATTTTTGGGGCCAATTCAATCGAGAAAACATTAGGAATCGACTGACGTCACTATCGCATACATCTGATTAGAAATGCAGAACTGCAGATTTGTTACTGCTTAGCGCGCAACATTGTATGGCCCCGCTGGTTTCGAGCGTCGAAACCCACGAAACAGCGAGTTTCATGATGGCTAGCGTGCAGGACAAGAGGGGACTTTCCATGGCAAAGGAAAGTCAGCCGTCTATAGAACTCAAATCGAGAAAGACTTTATATTCATGTCAAACAAATACTTTAATTGTAAAATTTAGGCGACAAACTATTGTTGAATATCGCCAGTTCTTTCATATTGTTATGAGTTGGGAAAACTGAAGGGTTTCCACTTTTGAATCTTCTTTATTATTTTGACACAAATAGTATATTTGACTTTGGATCGTACAGAGGTGACAAAGAGTATACGCGCGAACTTGTGGAAATCGACTGACGCCTTGAGGCGGAGGTCCTGCGTTTTTATCCCCTGTTGGAACAAGGGATTCGGCGTGGCCCACGTGACCAGGAGAACTAGGGGGTCCTGGCTTTTCCTGGAAAGGAGAAAACACGTGCAGGCCACCTTACACCAACCGGCTGCTGCACATGCTTAACTCCAGGGGTACGTTAAAGCGTGAAGCGGTCGGCGTCGCATGACGACCGCGTTCGGGTAAGTCAAGAGGTGTTACCCGATGACCGTTTCGGGTAGTTCGGACAGTGTCACATAACAATATGCATCAATTGGTTGGGAATTCCTGATCCCAGATTTTCATGCATTTACCTATTGAAATGTTCCTTCAAGGCATCGGGAAATTGAATTGCTTCTTTTCGTACATACATATATCTGTTCGCGAGTAGGTGTGACGAATGACGCGACTTTGGTTTCCCAAATAAATTCACATTTATCAGGGCCCTCATCAGATCCGCTTGACAAGGAGACTGAACTACGTAAATCGAGTACGAGTCAAATAGCGCAGCAGCGAGAGACCCTCGGTCGATGTCGACTTGAGTCATCCAGTACTGAATATGAAAATTTTCATAATTCTCATTACACCTTGATAAGAGTGTTACCACCGATGGATTGGTGAGTTTATATCCAAGAACATGAGTCGAGACGGGAAGCAATTCGGTCTATTTTTTCTTATGAATACATTATTAGGACACACACTACGTTCACTAAAAATGGACCGAATTCCTCCATATCTGACATCATTTTCATCGAGAAACCCTAAAAACTCCATTGGTAATACTTTCCTCAACTGTTATCAAAAACGTGAACATTTTATCTGGCCCGTCGGTTTTGTTGCTCTCTGCTGTCAACGGGTGGTCTACTGGGGCCCCAAGGTCCTCCCTCGCAGCGAGAAAGCAAAACGGTGGGATGGGTAGGTCTTTCCCGATAATCTGAGCCCAACCATTTGCGTGCGCAGCTTTATGTTGCACGTCAAAAAAATTCTTTTAATTACAATTAGTAATTCAGTTTGTATGTGCATTTAAATTAGGCGTCATTAAAATTTAACTAATTGACCTATTCATTTATTTTTTAATTCATTAATGCAGTGCTCTGGTGAAGAACATCGTAATACGGAGCTAATACTCTAGGCCCTAGAATCTACGATATTGTCAATGTGCAATTGAAACGCACGCCACTTCACACTATCGTTTCTTAGCATTCATACGCGGTGATTTTCTAGCTAAAATCATCAAACCCGATGCTCGCCAACAATCATGTGTCTCGCTGAGTTTCGTGGGCTTCGACGTTCGAAACCAGCGGTACAATACAATTTTGCACACTAAGCAGTGATGAATCTGAAGTTCTGCAATTTCTAATCAGATCTTTGCGAAAGTGACGCGGATGGATTCCTTATGTTTTCTCGATCAAATTGGCCCCAAAAATGATATAATTCGAACCATAATAAGGAAATTACGTGGAAAATTTGTTTGCAGAATTGAATGCCCGTTTCGTTAAAAATAGGGTAACGCATACAGATGTTGACCCTTATAAAATGATTGACCCTCTTCCCCAAGAAGTTGGAAATATAATATAATGTAATGTTTTTTTTATATAATAAAATATAATTGTATTCGAAACAAAAATATCTGGGCCACCGAAATATAGATATTATTATATTAAAAAAAAACTTATTATATTTCCTACTTTTCGGGGAAAAATGTCAATCATTTTATAGGGGTCAACATCTGTATGCGTTACCCTAGTCCGATTTCAATTATTTTCTGCCAACTTATTCGGGAGAATGCCAGAAACCCATGTACCACAAATGCAGGGTAGAGGAGGTACCCTTCCATGACGCCGATCGGGTTATTCAAAATGCGCAGACTGCCTGCGCGTGAATATTTTATTGTCCCCTCCTCGAAGTGACAGAAAATATAACTTATGTATATGCTATATGACAATAAATGTTGAGCGGCTACTTCGTACTTTTGCGCCACATTTGTGAACTTTTTATCATCCTTCCGAAACATTATTATTACGCTGCAACAGTATCTTTAGGAAATCGGGTATAGCATATAGGTTATATTATCTGTCACTTCAAGGAGGGGACCACATAATAATCACACGCATCCAGCTTGCGCATTTTTACTAGCCCAATTCAACATCGAACACAATTTTATATACAGGGTGTCCCACCTAAGACTGGACAGCCGGAATTCTCCTACATTATTGTCGATAAAAATATAAAAAAAATAGTGAATTGCATGGTTCGACGGGGCCAATTTATTAGCGCGAACCAATTCTGTTTTCGACTATTATTTTAAAAGATACGATGGTCAAGTTCGGTTTTTCAAATGGAACTATTTTTTTGAAGACCTGAGTTGATTGTGCGTTCCAAGACAAAGTCAAAAAGCTTTAATGTATACACTTCATTGCCACTGGTTTTTAAGATATTGCACTTGCAAATTTACTTATTTTCACTGGAAGAAAACCCTCTGGAAAGCAAGAACCGGCGACGGTCTTACTGGCGCCACGGGTGGCACTGCCTGTTGAAATAGATACCTACCTCCGAAAGGTCTACGCCACGAATGGCAGGCCCAAAGTCTGGACAATTCTTTTCCGTCAGAAATGCTACAAGTAGGTACATCTGCGGTATCGAGAAGCGCACCGTTACTTTCATTTCGCACTTGCTTCTACGCTCGGGTGGCCGGTTCTTTTGGCAGGGATGGTGTCCCACTTCTTATTAGGCACTAGAACCCCTCCGCGGGTCGAAAGCCATAAAATCGAATGAGGCACTGCGAAGGGCTGTCCTCGCCACGGGGTACCAAGCCGCATCTTTTAACGGGAGTAGCTCCAGAATCATCCTGTATCATTTGTGCAGAGTGTGACCCGACTACCCCCCGTGTAATCGGTCTGCGCGAAGTAGGGCGCAAGTTCGATCATTATCAGTACTCCTGCCCGAGAGGAATATGATTTACTTTAATATTATAGTGCATGTGTGTTGTGTAATAAAGTGTTTCTATCTTCTTCTGAATTCAATAAGTGGCATCCAGACATCTACGCTCCTACAATCCACCATCAATACGCCTAGTGCAGAGATACAGGAAGAAAAGGGGTAGCCCGCTGTCGACGCGAGGTCCTCCCTAAAAATTCGTACAGATGCCTTATCCCTCGAGTATAAACACGAGCTCCAATATCAAAACAAAAGCATGCGTTGACGTACTCCGTGCGAGAGTAGGTGGGTATTGGGGAGGAGGTATTGCTGTGAGAGCAGCCGTATTGCGAGGGATGCAAATCCGATTGGTCCTAATATAATTTGCTCCCTAAAGTTGTAATATGGTCTAGCAACTTTCACATCTAACTCTAACCACTCGAACTTGCATCCCTACCAAAAGAACCGGACATCCGGGCGTAGAAGCAACTGCGAAATAAAAGACTATTCAAGTTGAAAATTGAGTGATATTTCCCTACTTCTCCTTGCGCATAAATTCTAAGTAAATTTTATGACGTTTTGGAACATTAACGGTGTGCTTCTCGATACCGCAGATGTACCTACTTAAGTAGCATTTCTGACGGAAAAGTATTGTCCAGCCTTTCGGCTTGCCATTCCTGGCGTAGACCGGCAGGTGGGTATCTGTTTCAGCAGGCAATTCCACCCATGGCGCCAGCAAGACCGCCCCCGGTGCGTGCTATCCCATCGGGTTTTCTTCAAGGGAAAATCAGTAAATTTGCAACCACATTATCTCGAAAACTAGTGGAAATAAAGTGTATACATTAAAGCTTATTGAATTTGTCTTGGAACGCACTATCAAGTCACTTCTTAAAAAAAATAGTTCCGTTTAAAAAACCGAACTTGACCATCGTATCTTTTAAAATAATGCAATTTCGTGTAAAAAAAAATGTTATCTCCAACACTTTAGGAGATAACCAGCTGCCAGTTTCCCCGGGGACACCCTGTATATCGTTCACGACCACGTGTCTCCACACATCCTTCACTTTTTTAGTCTCTCTCGTAGACCCCACTGCAGCGTTAAGGGTGTCTTCTAGTGTAACGAACCATTTTCATTGCGTTTTTTCGGAATATTTTATGAGGAACTTGTAAAAGTTATTGCTAGCCAGTTTATTGCTACATACTTATCTATATTTCGATTACATTTTCAATTTTTTTTAGCACGAAAAAATTAAAATTATCTCAAGTGGACCACTTTGTACTTGCTTTTGAAAAAAAAGCGGAGCCCATACGGTGTCCACTATTGGATGGTTTCTGATCATCTGAAATAAAAAATTCAAAAGGCTTCCTTATTTGTATGTCCTCGGCTATAGCTAGTACCAGAATGAAAGAAAGATATTCAAAATTTAAAAAATGACGGCACTTTGAAGATTGAGTTTTTATTTTCACACATTTTTTCGACATTTTGGGGATGTTTTGGGGCTGTCTGTTAACGCCAATGAAATTCGTGGCGTTTGATTTATGTGGCAAAGTCCATATGCTTACAATACTTTATTAGAAAGAAAATGAAATAGGTGACAATGGTTGAATTTCGTAATATAAATTCGCTGCTATACAAAATCTGACGGTAGAGTTCAATGGTACAAGCAAGTTCGCGGGTTGTCACACTCTGACCGGGTTTTTCCAATCCTATCTCGTCCGCGGACAATTCTCCCTCCAACTCGTCTTAGGGAATCTTGCCCTCTCCGTGGAGCATAGGACAGACCAATTACATCCGCTGGTCGGCTTACCAAATCCCGCAATGCCCCCGAGCCCACTCAAAGATCCAACACGCAGGCCAGGCAATGATATCGCACGACGCACAGTGGTTCCAAAATGGGAAATTTTGGAAAAAAATTGGGTTCTCTATGTATTCTTATAGAAAATTTTGCGCTGATTCCGAATATATACCATGTTCCTATACCTAAAATAAACGATTCATGGCCATTTTTGGCCAAAAACCATGAAAAATCACGTTTTTTCACATATTTTGCGATATTGAGCAGTTTTCTTCTGCCTCAATGTAATTTTGACCAATAGAAAAGTTGTATAGAATTAAAATATGCGTTTTTTTAAATTCTTTAAATTTTTTTGTAACTGTCAATATTCGTTTTTTGAACGGATTTTGTACTTGTACAATGTTTAGACAATTTTGTCTAATATATCTAAATATATCAGTGAACGATATATTTTCTGGATAACATTTTTTTTCGCCTCGAGAATGTTGTTATACGATGGGAAAATGTTATGGCCGATGTCTTTCACCATTTTTCTAATGACTTCATATTGATATTTATAAAGTTTAGCCTGAGCCTACTAGACTTGAGGCGCAATGCACGCCCGCACTCGTCTTCGGTTGTCTTTTGGCGGGCACCATGGTGATTTTTACACGCGGCGCGGAAAAACAAATGCATGTGACCATGCACTAATGTCCAACAATGCGTCTAGCACTGCAATAGTGCCCATTCAGATGAGCGACTTAACAGCTACCTGATTAGTATTATTTGTATACTTGAATAGTGAACATGGAGAAATTTGCAATTAAACACAAAGTTTTGTGCGATATAATTTTTAATCGCGACTCTTTTGATAATTTGTTACAAGTTAATTACCATTACTTAAGTGATGAGCAGTGCGCGTATATTATTCAGCAATACCAGAAGATATTCCTACCCCATTTCAATAAAAAATTCAAAGCAGTCTATGAAAACAGAAAGAAATTTCTTTCAAAGTTTCAAGTCTGGCTACAAGGTTATTTCGAGGTATCATTATCTCATCTACCTGGCACGTCTGACAATTCAGCATCTGTATCATTAAACATCATAAGACGTGGGAGGCCATGTAAATCGTTCGACGAATGTTCCAATCGTGCCAACAAGTACAAAGTTCAGAATCACCGAGAAACATTTTCACAAGATTTAATTGATGCCGCTTCTTCCAAGCCAGCCGATGCACATTCTTTTCAGAGTAGCTCTGATTCGAAAATGGATCCCGATTTGGCACTAGCCATGATGACTCAGGCTAAACTTTCTAAATATCAATATGAAGTCATTAAAAAAATGGTGAAAGACATCGGCCATAACATTTTCCCATCGTATAAAAAGATTCTCGAGGCGAAAAAAAAATGTTATCCAGAAAATATATCGTTGACTGAACATTCAGCCAGTGTTCCGCTTCAGGACTTGTTTGATCACACCACTAAAAGGATCATCGAAAGTTGTCCAAGCATGACAGGCACCGATACTTATGACCTGGTGCTGCACACCAAATGGGGATTTGATGGTGCTTCTGGACAGGCTCAGTTTTCACAAAAACTCACAGAAGAATCTGCCAGTGTTTCAGATGCCCATGTTTTTTCCACTGCTATCGTACCATTGAAGTTAACGTGTATAGGAAACGAAGAGGTTGAGTTGTGGAAGAACTCTAGACCTTCGTCCACGAGGTTTTGTCGACCCGTAAGATTTGCCTGCACGAAAGAGACTCCAGATATTGTTATAGGAGAAAAAAATCGAATGGAGAATGAAATACAATGTTTACGAGATTCTCTAATCCCGTCGGATGGGCACACTATACGTGTAAAACATAAATTATATTTTACAATGTTTGACGGGAAAGTAGCTCAAATTGTGACCGAAACAAGTTCTGCAAGCAACTGTGTGATTTGCGGGGCCAAGCCTTCGGAAATGAACAAATGGCCAAAACTTATGAAAAAAGAATTAAATGTTGAAGCCCTTAAACTCGGAATGTCAACAATGCATGCCAGAATCAAATTTATGGAGTATGCTCTCCATCTGAGTTATAATTTGCCGTTGAAATGTTGGAGGGTCAATGAATCGACAAAAAGCATAAAAAAAGAAAATAAAATTGAAATTCAAAATCAGTTTCGAGAAAAACTTGGATTACTTTTAGATATCGTTAAGCAAGGGACAGGAACAACTAACACCGGAAATGCATCAAGGCGATTTTTTGAAAATTACGCGATAACTTCAGAAATAACTAAAATTGATGAAAATCTTATTAAAAGATTTAAAATAATATTGGAGTTAATCACGAGCAATTATGCAGTTGATTCAGTTAAATTTGGTGCATATGCTCGCGAAACCGCACAGTTGGCTATAAAATTGTACCCCTGGTACTACAGGGTGTCCCACCTAAGACTGGACAGCCGGTTTTCTCCTAAACTATTGGAGATAAAAATATAAAAAAAATAGGGAATTGGATGGTTCGAGGGGGCCAATTAATTAGCGCGAACGAATTTTTTTATCGATTATTATTTTAAAAGATACGATGGTCAAGTTCGGTTTTTCAAATGGAACTATTTTTTTTGAACACCTGAGTTGATAGTGCGTTCCAAGACAAATTCAATAAGCTTTAATGTATACACTTTATTTTCACTGGTTTTTAAGATATTGCGCTTGCAAATTTACTGATTTTCACTGGAAGAAAACTGTCTGGTATAGCACGGACCGGGGACGGTCTTACTGGCGTCACGGGTGGCACTGCCTGTTGAAATAGATACCTACCTGCCAAAGGTCTACGCCAGGAATGGCAGGCCCAAAGGCTGGACAATTCTTTTCCGCCAGAAATGCTACTTAGGTAGGTAAGGAAAGTAGAGACATGATGGGGAAGCTAAGGAGAAATGCAATTGAAGTGGTGATTATTGCTATTAATTAAGTCTTTATTACTCCAAATACAACTATAAGTTAATGAATTAACATTTTTTACACACTTTGGACTATCTGAGGTCAGGCGTCTAAGTGATTAAACTTTACAAAACAGATGGGAAAAAACCGTCCTCCTCCACTCGCTTTCGCCAGCGACCACACTATTATAACACAGTGGCTTCCTAATGATGTATTTGTCACGTGCCTAGCGTCTTTTAATTAGGGATTAGGGAGATGCCCCATCTTACCTCGCTACCCCGTCATACTTGTCATACGAAACAAGTCGCGATCCACGAGCCGTCTGATCGGTCATGGCTCCGCTCGCCCGGGCTCGCCAAGCCGACTTGACGAGCTAGACGAGCCGAGCTAGTTCCCGGTGCCAGGAGCAGTCTGATTCCACCTGGAGAGTAGTCGGGTCACACACTGCACAAATGATACAAGGTGATTCTGAAGCTACGCCCGTCGAAGGATGCGGCCTGGTACCCCGTGGCGAGGACAGCCCTTCGCTGTGCCTCACCCGATTTTTATGGCTTTTTCCGGAAAAAGGTATGAATCCTGGGCCGAACGTAGCGAATTGAAGTCGACCCTTCGCAGTCGAGGGTGAAATATCAATTATAGCGTATTAAGAAATTCTTTTCTTCATCGTATCGAAAGGGAAGTGACGCCAATGGATTCCTTATGTTTTTCTGATGAAAATCATACCAAATGTCATACAAATCGGACTACTTTGACACAAGCTATTTGTATTCCCTATGTAAAAGTTGTCCGATTTACACGACATTTGTAATGATTTTCATCAGAAAACCCCAAGGAATCCATCGGCGACACTTCCATATCCATACGATAAGGAATAAAGAATTATTTTATTTCTTAAACAGATGCAGGGTAATTATGGAGCTACGTCCGTCACCCCGTGGCGAGGACAACACCCCACAGTGCCCATAGAATTTTATGGCTTTCGACCCTCGAAGGGTTTGGAATATCATTAAGAAGTGAGAAATATTCAGGATTTCAAATGTTTGCTTCTTTTCTTCATCGTATCGGAGGGGAAAGTTATGACAATGGATTCCTGGCGTTCCGTCGAGTAAAATCATACCAAATATCATGCAAATCGGACTATTTTGGCACAAGCTATTTGTATTCCATATGTAAAAGTTGTCCGATTTACACGACATTTGTAATGATTTTCATCGGAAAACCCTAAGGAATCCATCGGCGACACATCCATATCCATACAATAAAGAATGAAGAATTATTTTATTTCTAAAACAGATGCAGGGTAATTATGGAGCAACGCCCGCCAAGGAGATGCGACGGCCTGGTACCCCGTGGAGAGGACAGCCCTTCGCTGTGCCTCACCCGATTTTTATGGCTTTTTCCGGAAAAAGGTATGAATCCTGGGCCGAACGTAGCGAATTAAGGTCGAGCCCCCGTAGTCCAGGGTGAAATATCCATTATAGCGTATTAAGAAATTATTTTCTTCATCGTATCGAAAGGAAAGTGACACCAATGGATTCCTTATGTTTTTCTGATGAAAATCATACCAAATATCATGCAAATCGGACTATTATTAACGAAATTAGCTTGAGATTATGGAAATGAATTTTTAATTTCCTTCATTATGGTCCGAATTATGTCGTTCTTGGTGTCAATTGCATCGGCGGAACATAAGAAATCGAAGGGTGTCGTTTTTGAAAAGATCTGAAGAGAAATGCGGAAACCCTAGACATTCCTCAGATTTTAATGGTATTCAAACCCCTTCAAGGGTCTAAAGCCATAAAATTCGATGGGCACTGCGGGGTGTTATCCTCGCCACGGGGTACCAGGCCGCCGCATCTCCTTGACGGGCGTAGGTCCATAATTACCCTGTATCTGTTTAGGAAATAAAATAATTCTTTATTCTTTATCGTATGGATATGGAAGTGTCGCCGATGGATTCCTTGGGGTTTTCTGATGAAAATCATTACAAATGTCGTGTAAATCGGACAACTTTTACATAGGGAATACAAATAGCTTGTGTCAAAGTAGTCCGATTTGCATGATATTTGGTATGATTTTCATCAGAAAAACATAAGGAATCCATTGGCGTCACTTCCCTTTCGATACGATGAAGAAAAGAATTTCTTAATACGCTATAATTGATATTTCACCCTCGACTGCGGAGGGTCGACTTCAATTCGCTACGTTCGGCCCAGGATTCGTACCTTTCTCCGAAAAAAGCCATAAAATTCTATGGGCACTGTCGGGTGTTGTCCTCGCCACGGGGTGACGGAAGTAGCTCCATAATTACCCTGCATCTGTTTAAGAAATAAAATAATTCTTTATTCTTTATCGTATGGATATGGAAGTGTCGCCGATGGATTCCTTGGGGTTTTCTGATGAAAATCAATACAAATGTCGTGTAAATCGGAAAACTTTTACATAGGGAATACATATAGCTTGTGTCAAAGTAGTCCGATTTGCATGATATTTGGTATGATTTTCATCAGAAAAACATAAGGAATCCTTTGGCGTCACTTCCCTTTCGATACGATGAAGAAAAGAATTTCTTAATACGCTATAATTGATATTTCACCCTCGACTGTGGAGGGTCGACTTCAATTCGCTACGTTCGGCCCAGGATTCATACCTTTTTCCGGAAAAAGCCATAAAAATCGGGTGAGGCACAGCGAAGGGCTGTCCTCGCCACGGGGTACCAGGCCGCATCCTTCGACGGGCGTAGCTTCAGAATCACCTTGTATCATTTGTGCAGTGTGTGACCCGACTACTCTCCAGGTGGAATCAGACTGCTCCTGGCACCGGGAACTAGCTCGGCTCGTCTAGCTCGTCAAGTCGGCTTGGCGAGCCCGGGCGAGCGGAGCCATGACCGATCAGACGGCTCGTGGATCGCGACTTGTTTCGTATGACAAGTATGACGGGGTAGCGAGGTAAGATGGGGCATCTCCCTAATCCCTAATTAAAAGACGCTAGGCACGTGACAAATACATCATTAGGAAGCCACTGTGTTATAATAGTGTGGTCGCTGGCGAAAGCGAGTGGGGGAGGACGGTTTTTTCCCATCTGTTTTGTAAAGTTTAATCACTTAGACGCCTGACCTCAGATAGTCCAAAGTGTGTAAAAAATGTTAAATCATTAACTTATAGTTGTATTTGGAGTAATAAAGACTTAATTAATAGCAATAATCACCACTTCAATTGCATTTTTCCTTAGCTTCCCCATCATGTCTCTACTTTCCTTACCTACCTAAGTAGCATTTCTGGCGGAAAAGAATTGTCCAGCCTTTGGGCCTGCCATTCCTGGCGTAGACCTTTGGCAGGTAGGTATCTATTTCAACAGGCAGTGCCACCCGTGACGCCAGTAAGACCGTCCCCGGTCCGTGCTATACCAGACAGTTCTTCCAGTGAAAATCAGTAAATTTGCAAGCGCAATATCTTAAAAACCAGTGAAAATAAAGTGTATACATTAAAGCTTATTGAATTTGTCTTGGAACGCACTATCAACTCAGGTGTTCAAAAAAATAGTTCCATTTGAAAAACCGAACTTGACCATCGTATCTTTTAAAATAATAATCGATAAAAAAATTCGTTCGCGCTAATTAATTGGCCCCCTCGAACCATCCAATTCCCTATTTTTTTTATATTTTTATCTCCAATAGTTTAGGAGAAAACCGGCTGTCCAGTCTTAGGTGGGACACCCTGTATATGCCAGCTTCGGTGCACAAAATTTTATTACATGGCCAGGAAATAATCGAACAAGCCGTTTTTCCAATTGGAACCTTATCGGAAGAAGCCCAGGAAGCGCGAAACAAAGAGTACAAATACTTCAGAACTTTTAATACCAGGAAATCATCTCGAAAGGCAACAAATGAGGACATAATGCATACGTTACTAATTTCTTCTGATCCATTTATATCAAAATTACGACCGGAGTTAAAAATAAGGAAACTTCCTTTGAGTGAAGAGGCAAAATGTTTATTGCAGAATTAAAACGATCAAGGTTAGTATCAGTGATCATTTTACGTACTTTGTTTCGACAAAATTGTCTAAACATTGTACAAGTACAAAATCCGTTCAAAAAACGAATATTGACGCATATTTTAATTCTATACAACTTTTCTATTGGACAAAATTACATGGAGGCAGAAGAAAACTGCTCAATATCGCAAAATATGTGAAAAAACGTGATTTTTCATGCTTTTTGGCCAAAAAACACATGAATCGTTTATTTTAGGTATAGGAACATGGTATACAGGGTGTTACTCTACCTATAGTCAATACTTTGGGGGGTGATTCTGTAGGCGAATATATGTCGAAAATCAAGAGTGACGAAATTGCGTTAAATGCTTCGTTTATTAATTATCGATGGTTAAATATTGGCGTCTGGAACGCCTGAATGACGGCAACTCGACGGACAGCGGGCAGCGCGAGGCAGGCCAGCCAAGGTGCGTGCAGTGGCGGCGGACGCGCGACGGATTTACCATGTTGAGCGCATACTTACCCACCTCGTCGAAACTGTGACATACGGTACTTGCGATAATTTATGAAGACACAAACGTTGTACGGCATTAAACCTGCCTACTCGTAAAAATCCACAAGGGCATATCAAAACCCGCCCAACAGGATTCTCAAGTAGGGAGGGCGAATGCCATCGCCTTTGAAAATATTGCCCTCAAAAATCACCCACACGGACACACACGCACCGCGATTGTCCCATCCGCGAATGTTCACTTAACTGCACACACGCACCGCGATTGTCCCATCCGCGAATGTTCACTTAACTGCACACACGCACCGCGATTGTCCCATCCGCAAATGTTCACTTAATTACACACACACGCACCACGATTAATTTACTCACGAGTGTCCATGCGTTCACGCACAAAATATTGTCTTACAGGAGATGTTCAACGTGACCACCATTCTCCTGGATACACAGTTGCATTCTTCTGCGAAAGTTTTCGCGCACTTGTCGGAAGTCGCCCATCACATTCTGCACTATCCCCGATGTAAACTGGATTCGTTGTTGTAATTCGTCCAGCGTAGCCACGGGCGTTGAATAAACCAAATTCTTCATGTGTCCCCAGTAAAAGAAATCAAGGGGATTGAAATCTGGAGACCGAGCAGGCCAAGCGATAGGTCCTTCTCGTCCAATCCACCTATTTCCGAAATATGCATTTAAATGTTGGCGTACTATTACGGCCCAATGTGCTGGTGCACCGTCTTGCATGTACCACATGTCTCTTCGCACAATCAATGGTACGTCTTCTAATAGAGCAGGCAATTGTGTCTGTAGGAATTCTAGATATCCTTGTCCTCCTAAGCGACGAGGGAGAACAACAGGACCAATAATCTTGTCGCCAAGAATTCCTGCCCAAATATTCGTCGAAAATTGGCGCTGGGTATTTATTTCTAACAGCGCGTGTGGGTTTTCTTCTGCCCAGACGTGAGAATTGCGTGTATTAACGCTGCCATTTCGGTTGAAGTTTGCTTCGTCGACAAACAATATCTTCGATAAGAAGCCTTCATCGGCTGTAATCATTTCCATCATCCACGTGCAAAAGTGGAAGCGGTTCTCGAAATCACCCTCTTCTATTTCCTGCACCCGCTGCAAATGATACGGGTACAGTTGATTGTCTTTTAGGATTCTCCAGACAGTGGTACTGCTTACACGTTCCTCTGCCGCGATTCTTCGTGTGCTGGTCGAAGGGTTTTCCTCAATTCGCCGCATCACCCTCTCTTCGAGGTGCGGATCTCGTTGATCACGTCCCCCGAATCTGTTACCCGTAACCGAACCTGTATCGCGTAATCGTTGACACAGTCTGGTAAATATCCTTCTATCGGGCACATTTCTCCTTGGATATTTTTGGCAATAAATGCGAAGTGCTTCAGGAGTACTACCTTTCGCTTCACCGTAGCACATGAGCATATCTGCGAGCTCCATGAACGAATATTGTCCTTCCATCGTAGAAAATTCGTCCGTACGCACCACTTCACACACCACTACACACACCGTCACACACCACACACAGAATAAAGCCTAAAAAAAAAAGAAAAGCAATCTAAAAAGCCTAAGCTAAAGCTAAAACGAAAACTGAAACTGAAACTGAAACTAAACCTAAAATTAATCTACAACTCTAACTAAATTCAAAAACGCAGACTGCTTTCTACAATAGAAATACTTCTCGCCGATTGCAGTCTGTGCTCGCGTTGACGACAGTCGTCAAACTGAGGAGACCTTGGTCAAATCCCTGCGCGAAGGAGACGAAAAACGTTACGGATAAACAATCCACATACAATGTATCGCTACATATTCGCCGAGTCGCTCAGGCGATGATACACAGCTTATGCAATAAATTAAATTCTTTTCTCTTCATGGAATCGATAGGTATGGCAGTGACACCAATGAATTCCCTATGTTTTTCCGATAAAAATCGTACCAAATGTAATGTAAATCTGATTACTTTTAACCAAGCTAATTTCACGTGAGAATCACAGCTGTTTCGCACGGCCAGTCAATGCCCCCGACGAAACCGTTTCTCGCTGAGTTTCGTGAACTCCGACCGCGACGCTCGAGCCAGGGGAGCCATACAATGTTGCGCACTAGAAAGCGACGAATTCTCTGTCAGAATGAAAAAAATGAAATATTTTCACACAATTGTGGTAGGGTTGATAGCCGCACGTATGCTGAAGATGTATGCAGAAGTTGTACTGAATTGGTCAATTCAATCTTGAGATATCGTGGACACCAGTTCGAAAAACATGGTTGCAAGAAAAACGAGTTTAAAGATTTGCATACAGTTTACACAGTAAAACTTTTACTCACTTTAAAACTTTTACTTAAAGTCCAAGTCGATCCTGTGTTTCGACGGACGTCTCCCAGGACAAACAATTACACGACCCTTTGCTGAAATATACCTGCGAAAACAATAATACTACGCGACAACCGCCATGCTCAGCGAGCGAGCCGTACCGATACCTACCTTTCAAAGCCTATAACTCTATAAGTATTCCATGACAGATACTCGTAGAAAATTGAAAAAAGAAAAATTCGATTTTATTGGTTCGTTACACTAGAAGACCCCCGTAAACGTTCTAGTCGCGTACATTTTAGACGTCAATCCGACGAAGTCGGTCATCAAGGCGCCGTTGTTCTCGTCTTTCATGAGTCCCGGCACCTTTTTGTGTACGCGTGGCATACCGTACGGATTGTCCATTGTGTAATCACTGGTGTCGAATCGGGCAACGTTACTCTTCATCGTTTCATATACATCCTCGCATTCCAGACTACACATTAAACTGTCGGTGTCGGTGTACAGAACCTTACACTGATCAGCGAACTTCGTACGCATATATGCATATTGTAATTCATACAAGCATTCTTTTGATACGTTGAGCACACTCATTCCCACGTATATCGGTTTGTCGAACTTCGCTTTTAGTTTTCGCATTTCGATGGTCACCAACTGTTCAGAGAAGATCGTACGACTATGAAAGTTCGGCTTCGCGATCAGCGCTTCCGCGCCGTAACGACTGTCTCACCGAGTCACTAGTCGCACTTCTACGCGATTCCGCACATTCTCCATTATTTTACCGTACAAGGCATTGTTCATTAATTTATAAAGAGTCTTCTGAAATTCACTCGTGGTGCGCCTTCTGAAATCGGTGTTTAATTGGTTGTAGTCGCGCAACCAAGGCGACTGATCGAATCGCAACACCCGATGAATTCGCGTCACGAGTAAACCGTGTTGGACGCACTGTTTCAGGTAGCGATAGTGGATGACGTATCGCTCCTTATCGTCGAGCGTGGCAAGCAGCTTGGTCTGTTTGCCGTGTGGCGCGTGCTCGAGCACCGGGCAGAATGGAAGGTCGGCGTGCGCGTCATGAATCTCTTTGGGGTATTCGATGTCCACCTCCAACAGGTATCCCTCGGATTCCTGGGATTCCTCGTCGTGGTCGGGCAGGGATGACACGTCGAGCAAGGCTATTGTCGCATCGTCCAGCCATCGAAACACTATTTTCGGCATAGCCGGAGACATCGCCCATCCGTACAAGTTGTTGACGTTGAAGTACATCAGATACGTCGACGCCTCCAACTTGTCGTACATCCCCACAGACAGGTGCTTGTTGTTGGCACTCGCGTACCTGTGCGCGCACTGGCTCAGTCCGCCGCGTATGCCACGCTCCACGAACAGTAACATGTCCACGTCCGTCAGAAGTTCTAACTGTACGCCGGTGTACTTAACCATCGCGTTCCACGTAAAATTTGGGAGTGTGAAATAATGCGCACGATCCAAGTCATAACTCGCGATACAGTCGGTGCGGAAACTTTCGAATACGTCCGCGAGTAACAATACATCCGTTTTTAAATATAAATCGCTGTACTCGCCCAATGTCTGTACGCGGAAAATGTTCCACACGTTCGCGGCGTGCGCGTAATCAGACACCGAAGCGACGCTATCGTTCAGCCGGTTATAGAACGCTTCGCGGGACGGTAAACGCGTATCGTTCAGCTTGGCGTACGACGATACATAGTCGTATGGGAAGACGCCCTTCCTGGTTAGGAGATTAAACTGGTCGTCCGACAGGGATTGAAACTCGTGTCGTAGAATCGCGAGTCGTTCTTTACCAAGATCCAAAGCGAGTTTCTGCAGACCAGCAGCTAAGAACTTTAACGAACCTACGAAGCAAAACTTCAACTCCCTCTGCCAATCGTTGCTCTCGGTGTCGACACCGGCAGCAGGTTGAACTGTCCCTCGAAGGCGGACGCCAACTCCTTACTCACGAAATGCGTGTCGTATCCGAAGAGATTATGGAATACGACCGGTATCGTGTACTGTCGCTGAAACTGCAAATTGCAGGTCACGTGGGCCGCGCCTCTGTACTCGCCCGTCGAGTGGCAATTGTCGCGCACTTTTTTGTCCGTGTTCACGAAATGTTGCCCGCACACGTGGCACACGCTCGCGTCGTTAAAACTACGCCACTGTTGATTCGTCAACGGGTTCATAGGTTTAGCGTTCCGCAACCTCGAATACGCAGTGTCAGCAAAGTCTCGAAGTTCCTGTACGAACCATGTCACGCACTCGGTTTCGTGTCGATACGCGCGACAACGCCACAGAGACGCGTCAGTGGAGCAATGTATATAATACCCAACGCTGTACGCTCTATGCTGCTGGTATGTATACGTGCGACTCCGCTCCGCAGGCTCGACGTCCTCCAGCATGCACTCTAAGTCCGCGTACACGATGATTGGCGCTCGTTACTTATTCTTGAAATTTTTGAAGTGTAGACATCTATCTTCCGCGGACGGCAATTCGACTGCGACCCATTCAGGCGCTGACAGTCCACGGTGTGTTTTGTCAATCGCTCGGACGAATTGAAGAAGCTGAGACACCTGCAACGATAATAGCATTAATAATAAATATAAGAATAAATAATATATCGATCGAAATATTCTATATTTTACTCACCTATCGCAAACGAATACTTGCCCATTGTGGTTGCCGAGTTGTTTCGAAATGAGTCTCGACATGCTCCGAATGCACGCGAAATTGTATCGTTGAGGGTCCTTGGATTCCTGTACCAATAACACGTTCGCGTGTTTCTCCCGCTTATCCTCAGTCAGACGCAGAGGCATGGAGCTTTTGTCGGTGCAGGTGTACACGTGCACCGACACATCGTTCAACCTCTCGAACTTCGTCAGCTGATTTAACGATACGGGGAGACTCACAGCGTCCGGGCGAAGTACCGTAGAGTAATGTGGGTACAACGTGCACCTGTCCCCTTGCGTAGCAGCAGGATACAAACTGGCGACGATGGACCATAAAAAGGACGCGGTATCTACGCTCTGTACATTGACCACTGCCTTTTTAAGAACGACCTCGCGTGGAAGTGGCACGTCGCAGCCGGCGTGAAAAGGGTTATGCTTATTAATATTTATTAGGAGGTTTAGCACAACCCTCAGAGCTCATCCACTATCGCGTTCTTGGAACTCCTCGATCGCCCATAACGTAGGAGCGACCACGCACTTCGAATACCACTCGCGCACTCTCGATGTCCTAAACAGTACGCGATTTCGCGTACCGAAACTTTTCATGTCCATATTCCCATTTAACATAAACTCCGCGTTCAGAACCGTATTCACGAACACACCAGAATGTTCCCTGATAGCGTCTGTCACGTGCGAGAGCACCATTCGTCGGGCACCCTCCAAAAATTGACGCAGATCGATGTAACCCACGTTAATGACACCACCAGTCGAAATACGATTCCGAAACGCGGTTTCCACATCCTCCCATACGACCTTAGCTGCCGTCGATCGACCCGACACCCCGAGCCCTAACCGCGAAAACCGTACCCTGCTTCGATGTCACCGACACTCCTTTGCCGCAATGGTACTCCACGATGAGTCGCAAGCACGCGTCGCACCGATCCATTCAGTCCCTGAATTCCGCAATGGTGCGTAAAAGCGATGACATTTGGTAAAGTATATTGAACGTGTTCATGAATACCTCCATGTTTACTTCTCTTTCTTCGGCTTCAATACTCAAAATATTGAATTAAATGGCACGTACGATCAGGCACGTGTGGTTAATGTGACTCTTCCACGTGATGCGATTCTGATCCGGATATCGAAAACTCAGGCGTAGAATGAGGCGTGACAAGTGTTGTCGCACAATTGGAATCGGATGCTCGTCCAAAAATCGCGCTAATTCGCGACATAAAAATCCACTGTGGTAGTTAATGTTTGAGGTCGTAATACTTCGTATACTACGACCGTCCCATTCTTGAGGTCGTGTAGCAGCGTTAATGGTATACACACGATCGCGGTAAAATACTTCATCCGTTGCTGATGCACATCCCTGTCACCGACGATGCAATATAATGTACATTTACGTATAGTACTATATTGAGAATCTATAGTTAGAATCGCATAAATCCTGCTTGAAAGATCCTACTCCACGACGAGTCGCATAATGATGGCACGCTTAACTCGCCGCGGATTTTATGTCTCTCGATTGCAAGTGTTTGATCGTCCATGTATGGCACCATGGATGAAGGGTACGCGTTACCATCGTCGTCGGAAGATGATGACTCAAACAATGCGTCTCGCGCGTCCAATTCGTTGAGTATCCGCGCTATTATATTGCAAACGTGTGTTCGAGTTATATCGAGAGTATTCTTAAATAACGACAAACGTTGATGCGTATTTTCTGATATTTGTTAGATGTTCAAGTACTCGTTGTAGCAGTGTAAGTACTCGCTACACGAGATTAGCTACTCACTGCACTGCTCTTCGGTAGATAGGAATCCCTACCGTTAACAACTCGTATAAATTTATGAATAAGTCCATGTCTCACGATACTTTTTGCACGTAACGTCTATCAAGATCTTTACAGAATATACTAACCAGTTACCCTAGCCGACATTCTTGAGTCGTTATCGCTCCAAATTCTTTTCTTCACACTCTCTCGCACTCTTTCTCCCTCTCTCGTCCGCAACGTCTCAATCAGGTGACGTGATGTCACGCTTGCTCGATGCGTTACCATGCGTATCGAATTCACGTGTCCGCGATAAGGGTATTTACACCCGTCACGGTGGTCTCGATCTTCAAATACGTTCGGTGATGCCCGAATAATTATCGCGCTATACTTAAATCAGTTCTCAAATGATACTGCAGCCGTTAAAACATACGTTACCACGAGAAACGTTTTAAGAATTTATCGCATCTAAGTCGATTGCATCTAATTGTAAGTCGAGTGCTTTAACTGAAATTGCTTTGAAGGAGACTGTTTTTGAAGGAGATTGCTTTTGAAGGCTATCGTCAGTTGTTTAACGCACGGAAATACAATCGATTAATACCGTAAGTTTCCATTACCATATTTTAGTGAATCGTTCTGTTAGCAACTTTGAGAATTATAAGAAAAATCAATTTCAGGTTATGTCATTGCCCGTGCAATTGAATCGCTCAGCTGCTGCTGAAGCTATCTCCGACTCCGATGTGCTACCTATACATGACTCCAACCCCCAAAATATATGTTGCGTGTCGGAATGTGGCGGTACAAACCGAAGAAATTCGAGGTGAAGTACTTCATGAGGCGGAAGTTGTTCACGATGGCGACAGCATTTTAAAAGTGTTTTACAATGCCGATGGCGTATACGGCGAGGCGCCGGTTGTCCACTACAGGGACGAGCAATATTGGTTAAATAGGCATGCGCGGCGAAAAACATTCTTTTTAGATGTTAGTGATGGTGACAATGAAGATTACTATAGTAATATATATCAGCCGAACAGTTTCATGGATCCAAATGTGTGGTTTGGCGGAAATGTGTCAATGCGGAACTGATTCACATTGACGCTGTTTTTGCGAATGCAGTATCGGGGCTTCAGGCTTGCGATATTGCAGTTCAGACTGTCCCCGAGCAAGTTGGCTATGATTCATTTTATACCGATGAGGATCTATTTAATGAAATTGTCGACAATGCCATATTTACCGACAACCATAGTGCCCTATTTGCTGACGATGCAGTCGAGTGGGATAATTAAGTTCAATAAATTACTAAATCTTAAAAATCTTAAAAATCTTAATATTAATATGTCAGGTTTACTCACCGATCTTCCAACTCCCCTGCGAAATACCATATCAAGTATTTACATGTATCGCGATAAAGGCGTATGAAAGAGCGTGAAAGCATTTTCGTCGGCGGATATTCATAAGAGCGCAACGTTGCATTATTTCACGAGGCATTTGGCCTATTTAGATTAATCGACTTAGAATAATTATCGCGATAGCGTGTCGAATTACATTTCGTCGGCGGATATTTATACGAGGGCGACGTTGCATTCTTTCATGAGACGGTTGCACTATTTAGGTCAATTAATCTCGAATAATTATCGGTGTCGAATTCAGCATCCGCGTTACATCCTTTCGCGCCTTATCTTTCGCGCGTGCGCACCGATCCCCGCTCGCGTACGGAGATTCCGCGGCAACGACACCTGTCCAAAGTACCTTATACATCCAGCAGGTGGCGTCAATATCGGATCTTTGGGGACTTTTTCATCGATCGGCGGTGTTACTAAACAAAATCTAGGGATTTTTCATCGATCGGCAGTGTCGCTAGATCCAATCTACGGAATTTCCGCTGCAAAAGTTGATCAATTACCCCCACCACCGCCAACGGTTGCGCGCACGATACCATCTTGAAATCCCCCTCCCCCTTTGACGTCATCCCCCTCCCCGCCTCACCTCTTCGCCCACCTCACCCAAGAGCGTGGTATGCCCCGCCCCGCCTCACCTCCTCGCCCACCTCACCCAAGAGCGTGGTATCCCCCGCCCCGCCTCACCCCTCGCCCAATGGTCTAGAACTCTCATACCCTACCTACTGGACTTAAGTGGAACGGACCCTAAATCTAACTTAGAAGTTCAGACAAGCGTCACTTTAAATTTATTTACTGTAAATTTAGACGTGTAAAAAGCCTTGTTTTAACTTCCCTTTATATATTATTATTATAAATGACAAGAAAACATGAGGTTATTTAACACGAAACGTAATGAAGAATTTCGATAGATCGATATTTGATCCTTGAGTGTGCACTGCTTCATAAAAATTTATGATCTGCTAAAACGCGCGCGGCAGATTGCCGCGGCGGCAAACTGTCGCAAACCGCTCGTCTGCACCGACCCTAAGAATCAACAATTCAAAGCGCTCGCGCCTCTGTTCGTGGGTGCGTTCCGTTTCACGCAGTGAGTACATGAAATTAGTGGCATCGTACGATTCCCTAGAATTTCTCTCACTTGCCGCCAATACGATGCCACTTCTGACGCAACGAGCGCGCAACAAACGCCGAAAGTCAAGACTTGAAGCAGTCACTGCGCGCTCGCTGCATCAGAAGTGAAAGGATTCTAAGGTATTCTCTGCACCACCAATGACGCGCAGTAACTAAAGGTGCGTTTTGACGTGACACTAAAGTCATGACATTTGCTGTCGTGACACTCTATTATTACAGCGTGAATCAAATGTTACAACATCGTGACATCGATACACCGCGACGATGTTGTAACATTTGATTTACGCTGTAATACAATGTCACGACAGCGAATGTCATGACTTTAGTGTTACGTCAAAACGCACCTTAAAACGGAAAGGTTGTGTCTGCACTTCATGCGCTGTATGCGTGAATCAGAACGCACCCCGTATCTATGCCAAACGCGGGCTTCTTAAAAAACAAAAGAGAGCGAAGGAGCTCGCCTCATCGTTGCACGTGCCGAGGAGGCCGGCGCTCGGTTAGGTACGATTCATTTGCAGTGATGGAAGGGGACCTACAGGTAGTGATGGGATCCACTTCGAACATGATTCGAAGCTTAAAACTCTTGAAAGTCTTGATAGGTCTTGAAAGTCTTGAAAATAAACATCTGGTTGCCAAAAACCAAGTCGGGTTGATCAACCAGAAGGTCTCGCCAGGGTCGCGGTTTATGACTGTATTGTCCTATGAAACCTATCAAGACTTTGAAGCAAGAATTTCAAAATTTCCAAGACTTTCAAGACCTATTGTTGCGGCGGCGCGCAACGCGTCGCACCGGTCGGATTTGAACGCGCGCCCGCGGCGGGATCAACACAGGTGTTGAGCCGTTGCGGCGCGTTTGAATTGTTTTTTGACCGCTGACAGGCTCGAGATGCGCTCGTCCGACGACAGTTAGTTCTCGGAACAACATCGCCGAGACACGATCCGCGACACGCACTTTTGCAGCATTATTTTTCGCGCCCAGTTTTGCGCCCTGTAATTTTCAGACATTGGCGATCACTCGCTTTGCGCCCACGCGCGTGCATCCATTATCATAGTGTACCGTCCTACTTTGTTTGTGAAGTTTATATGTGTACGACGTCTGTCACGGACCGACGACCAGCCTGTTAAAGGTTGTTTCGTCCAACGGACGTGTCGTTCTTTCCACCTGCTCGACTTCCCACCGAGTCGCGTCAGCACCGAGAATCAGCTCCACTCTTCGCGGAAACACCTATCAAGACTCAAGAATTTTAAGCTTCGAATCATGTTCGAAGTGCTGCGAATTAGTCGCCTGATATACAAAACAGATTCGATGTGCTTCGGATCCCATATCACTACAAACACCTACAGGAGCTGCAGAAGGTGTTTCCTCCCCCATCATTGAAAGTGAATCGTTCCTAACCGTCCCACGCTGCGCAGGGCTGCATTTAGCAATGGCCTAAATGGGCTATAGCCCATGGGCGCCCGTGATCCAAGGGCGCTTAAGAATTGAATATGTTGAAATGCTTTTTTGTCTTCAATTTTGGAGACAGAAATTTATTTCCGGAGCATCCTTGATCCGCGCGGGACGAACCGCAGGTGACAATGAGAAAACGCATCATGTTCTGTCTTTCCTTCAATACATGATGCCGCGGCACTGTCGAATTAAATCCACGGCTTGTCGCCGTACCGTGGCATCTATACTTTTGCGCTGCGGCTGCAAATATCGCGCGACATTGTGTCTCTTTTTTCACTTCGACGAAGAAAAAGACAAGTGTCGCGCGACACTCGCTTCGCGGGCATTGTTATTTTTTCGTGTTTGCCTTGGTGGAGACCCGGAATTGTAATGTACTGCCTTGCACCGATTGCGAAGAAATTATACCCTTGAGAGCTAGGGCGTCAAACTTTTTTAGCCCACGGCGCTCAAATTTGTTAGGACGGCCTTGACGCTGCGTGCGGACGGTTAGGAATGATGCATTTGTAATGATGGGGGTGGAAACACCTACAGGAGCGGTGGTAATGCGTGCATGAACTGCGCCTGCGTCAATCACGCACACATTACCACCGCTCCTGTGACAGAGTGAACATGCAGGGCGATAATTCAAACCCGCACAATGTAAGTATTAAAAAAAATACTATTCATATATCATATATTCATAGCATAGCACAGTTATCGTCAATCATATATTCTAATCTGGCTATCTTTATTCGTTACTTTTGTCGTGAGAATTTATTTTTATTCGTGAGAAATTTTTTCGTGATTTGTGAGATAATACTAACGAATGTGCATATAAGCTACAACATTTTGAAAGTCTTTGGTAGGTTCTTTGCCTATGTTAAGTATAAATGGAAATAGACCGTAATTGTATAGCAAGTAAAATAACAAGAAGATATTAAACACGTTGAAGCATATTCTAACTTATAACACTAACGATTAAAAATATCAAACATATCTCAGTTGAACGTAAACGAACATTAAAACTACAACATTATGAACGTCTTTGGTAGGCACTTTGCCTACGTTAAGAATCAGTGGACGTAGACCGTAACTGTATAACAAGTAATTCAACAGAAAGATATTAGACACGTTGAAGCATATCCTAACTTGTAATGCCAACGATTAGAAATATGAAACGCATCTGAGTTAAAATATTCTTCCTTGTATCGGATATCTACTTGTTGTATTACTTGTTATACAGTTACCCCCAAAAAACTTTAAAAAAGTAAAAAATACGCCAAGTACATGAAAATGTCGAGGACAAAATGAGTATTATCAAAAATCACAAAAAAAAGTAAATAGTATACATGAAAAAGTACAATATAAAAAAAGATGTGAAATCAAAATGAGCTGCAAGTACATAAAGGTGCTTTCCAACTGCGCTTAAGATGACACAACTACATATACACAGCTAAAATACTGTGTTATTCCATTACTCATATCGCAGACATTTTAATTAAACCATCAAAAAGAATCCCATTTAAAAACATTGTCGTAAATTAATAGCTTCACAAAATTAATGATATACAAAAATTGCGCCAATTGTAAGAATGCCTATTTATACAAAGAAAAAAATGTATTAAATAATATTAAGCAGATATATTTTTATACAGATAAATATTTTAATACGAATAAATATTTTTACTTGGCGTATTTTTTACTTTTTTAAAGTTTTTTTGGGGAATCTCACTTCTTTTTACAAAGCTAATTCATGTACTTCGCGTATTTTTTTTTACTTTTTTAAAGTTTTTTATGGGGTCTTCGTTACACGTCCACGCGTTTACGGCGCACTGCAGCCTATCGAGTGGCATTAATTTTTTATTTCCAAAATATTAATAAGAAAGTAATAAAGACTTAATTTGATGAATCTTTGTTTCTTGATTTAATTAATCGTAATTAATTTCTTGTTTCTTTATATTAATTATTACAATTACAGCATAATTACTAAATCAATTACACGTATTACAAATTAAATTACTTTTAGCAGTTTTACTAGTTTGAGTATACTATTAGTTCCAGTAAACATGGCAATTGATGTCATACCCTGGCATAGGTCACAGCATCATTTTACGCTTCGTTTATCTACATATACATAAAATCCTCAATTTAGTTACAAATAAAATACAGTTTGATGACATACAAACATGTGACAATTCAAATTTCGGCAACTTACCTTGTGTTTGAGACTGCATTTTCGTTGCAATTACAACTTACCTTATTTAACACTCGCCAGGTTTATAACCTGACTGTAAGCTGTCAAAATTTGGAATAGATTGCATAGTGAAGGTAACGTAATAGCGTTTGACGAACGAAACATGTGTTAGTTTCTTTTGGCTGAAGGTGTGCGTGTAAAGCCGGGTCCAGACCTGAATGCGTATACGCTGAGCAGGCTGAGCGCGCACGAATGACGCATGCGGAGGGGTCGAAAGTGCCATTGTGACTTTCTTCACCAACTTCTGTGCTTAACTTAGCCCACTCCGCAGTCGTAAAGATGGTGTGATACATAGTTAGCTAAATAAACAGCTCAACCCTCCGAGTCATCCTGTTTACCAATACAGGGTGATTGTCCACCGACGCCTGTCAAAGAGTTGCCACCTGGTACCCCGTAACTAGGACAACTCCCTGCAGTGCCTCATCGAATTTTATGGGTTTCGATCCTTCAAACGATCCTTTTAACACAACAGCGAGTCGGCCTGGCTGAATGAATTAAGAACAATGCAGGGTGTAGTGAAGAAAAGAAAGACAAATTATTCAGTAAAATAGAGCTTTAAAGACTATCATATGTTAACTGCATTATTATTATTCAAAATGTAATTTTTAAATTTTTGATTATATGTTTGTGTCAATATTAGCAATGGATTAAAATTAGGGTGGGGTGGGGCTAAAAGTCCGGCGGGTAAAAAGTCCCGAATTCAAAATCTCTATTCCTAAACAATATATTGAGTTTCACAGTATACTAAGTAAAAGGTGAGAAGAAACGGAGGTGACCACTAGTCGCCAGTCGCTCCTGGACGTTCGTGCGAATTACACAACGCCTTCGTTATTTTATGTATCGAAAACTAAAAGAAATACGTCGTCTTTGTTGTTTTATACAAAGTAAACCACAGTTTAAAAGCGTATCAGCCAAGTACGTTAGGATTGTATGTTCCATTAGTAATGTGTGCATGATATTGTTTATTGCTGAATGATAATATTTTCTAACGTATATATCGCAGAAACTATAGAGGTACCATTGGGGCAAAAAGTCCCTCAGACTGAAAATATATATTTTATTATTTGTTTTCGTAATAAGATGGCCAAACTATAAAGAAATGATGCCAAAGTTTTTAAATAGTGTTTTGTTTTAGTTGAGCGATTTTTTTTTTAATTTTTAGTTCAAGGTGAGCCTCTATCTTATATTTTTATTTTTTGGTAAATAAGTCATGCTTTCCTTCCAATATTGTATACTAAACAGAATATTTGTTGATTTGAAAAGAGTTTTGTTACTTATTTAGTTTAATATTACACGAAAAGACATTAGGGACTTTCTATCCTATGCAATGGACTTTTTGCCCCGTGCGTGGGGCAAGAAGTCCATTTTGCATTGACAAATATTTTGTGGTATAACTCAATAAAAACTAACAGTATCAACAAACGAACTTCGTGAATGTAAAGCATAATAGTTATAGTTTATACAAAATAACACCAGATATCTCTAGATTGTTACTACTAAAATTTATATAGGTTTATACGAAAAGCGGGACTTTTAGCCCCACCCTACCCTATTCAGTCTATACCTTCAATAATTTAAGTCATTAAAATTAATTTCTGTAGGCGTTTCGTAAAAGTCACCGAAAGCAGGGAACTTTGAAGATTTGTATTTTTTAAACAATTTCGAATCTGCCAAAATGAGGACTTAACCCTCCCTAATTTCATATGGACTACCATATATGTATTTCAATATCATGAAAATCCGAGACATCGAGGATTTTAGAAAAGTATCACATCTGCCTCTATCTTCCACGCTGAACGCAATGCACTCCAAACTCCCTTTGATGTGTGGAAGAAAACCGACAACGGTCGGCTCAGGCCATGTGCCTTCGCCGGCATTCGCGAGTCGGGTCGCATGCGCCGAGCCACCACGAATGACCCGTCCACACTAGGATATGCGTTCACGCTCGTCCTTTCTGACGTAGAAGCATGCGGCCCTGGCTACCGTTTCACCCGTCCACATCAGAATATTCGTGCGCGCTCAGCCTGCTCAGCGTATACTCATTCAGGTCTGGACCCGGCTTAACGCGTATGACGAACGAAACATGTGTTAGTTTCTGTTGGCTGAAGGTGTGCGTGTAACGCGTATGACGAACGAAACATGTATTAGTTTCTGTTGGCTGAAGGTGTGCGTGTAACGCGTATATACGTATTATGTTTGACGAAATTTGGTTGGAGAAGAAGAATCAGAATCAGAAGAAAAAATTACCGTTTCCGACTAATACATGAGACGATATTATGATATCTCTGTCATGCGTGGACAGATTTGATTGAAATTTGGTCTTATTCGAAAGCTTATATGCGGTTTACATAAGAAAAATGTCTTTAAATTTAAAAAACATTGCATGCGTGATGAGATATTAATGAAATAAGTTTCAGGTTAGGTTGGATTAGCCGGGCGATGAGTAAATGATAGCGGTAACGACAGGCATATACAAGGTGTCTTTTCTTTCATGTACTTGGCGTCGGGACGCTGCCGCGTCTCTAGATTACGGTTTACGTACACTAATAGTTAACGTATAACTTTCTTGTATCATACGCCACTTTTATGAACTCTTGATTTTCTTTGCTAATTGTTTATTCATTTTTGTAGATAATGCAGATTAACTCTCTACTTAATGGTAAGTTTCATTAACCATAAACTTACAGACAAATTAAATAATAAACATTCATATATACATTTATTCAAATTTATTTTTCCAGACTCCGATGATGATACAATTATGATGGCTCCTAGTGGCAGCCATGCAGTGGCCGTGGGATCCCCCAGAAGTGTGGTGCCGCCACAATCACCCCAGCCTAGGCGGAGGGAAGCCACGGCAAACGGTACGAATTGTTAATATTAATACTTTAATTAAATATATTTTTATCTTTCAACAATATAAAAATTGTTCACTTTAGCCTATATGAGTGGAGGTGGCCCCTTTTGGCTGCCACTGGCACGCACGAGCACGCCACGACCACCACCGACACCTCCGACACCATCGACACCACCAGCACCGACACCGACATCACCACCACCACCACCGACACCACCGACACCACCACCACAACCACCAACACTACCGCCACCACAACCACTGACGCTACCACCACCACCACCACCACCACCACCACTACCACCACCCCCAGCAACGCCACTATCGCAGCATATAGGAAGGCCAGCCACGGCACATGGTATTCATTTTTAATACTTTAATTAGATATCTTTTTTCTTTTAACAATATAAACATTGTTCACTTTACCCTATATCAGGGGAGGCGATCCTTTTTATTTATCTGCGGGTGCTTAAAATTTATAAATAATATTTATCGATTTGTTGATAATAGACATGCCGGGCAGTTTATAATAGGGGAAAAATTAGTAGAAAATTAATCATTGCAGAATTTTATTGAGACAAGTTTAAAAAATAAGATAGATTTTCATAATAAGAATTAACCAGATTTGAGAAGTAATTAATTATTAGATGTACATAACGGATCAAATAAAAGTGACTCTAATTATTATTTTTTACTAATTACAGAAGGACGTGTAGCCAGACACCAGAGGAGTGGGTGGAGGGTGAGGGCAAAGCAGGAGAATTGGGCCACGCTACAAATCCTGCGGGCCCAATCTACCACCCTCCTCGAGGCGACCATTTATAAAATTGTTATACGTATTCTTTTATTTTATATTATATCTTTTATTTTATTTATTTTATTAGTTGATATCGTTTTTTATTTTAAATCATTTAGAATATATTTTATTATTATAATCTTATTATTTTTTATAAATAAATATATATATATAATAAATAAATATTTTTTTACTTTCGTATATAATTTAAAATCGTTTAATTTATAATATTGTAGGCGTGGGGACAGGATATTGATAACTTCCTGGTTACTATAGACTGTAACAACCGAAAGGTTTATTGAGATCAGGACGGTCGACACTTGGTGGCTCGTTGCGCTTTAACCCTTCGCACTTCGGACCGTATGCAGCCGCATGTAAATCTGCTGTTCGCAAGTATATCGCCGTGGTAGCCGTATTCCCCCCCCCCCCCCCCTCGCCCTCCCCTCCCCCCTCACGCGCAGCAAAATAGCACTTATGCATCTTATCAAACGTTGTTCGCTTTCTTTTTAATTGTCGCACGCATCTACTGCTCTCGATCGCTCGGTCACAACTGCCGCGACACGTTCCGCGATCGCCCAGCTCCTTCGCCAGTATCGTAGGGCTCTACATTAGATCCCTACAATATAATACTATGCCTCAATAACTTTTTTCTGCTCTAAGTTATACATTTTTCAATCCATTGCAATCTTTTATGCTGCCGAAAGTGATCCTTGTCTGTTTGTGAACGCATTTAATATTTCTCTTTTTTATTTCTATTACGTAACGAATCATTTCTCGATATAAATTGTATATTTACGGAAATCGTAAAGCGACTAGTGACCCGAGCGCAGCGGCTTTTTATTTTTTTTCGCAAGTGGCTGCTTTCAAGTCGTTTGGATTTATGGTTATAGGTTATATATTTATTGATTATTATTGAAGACTGGATACTTTTTTCACCCCTCGAGGTTATTTGGTTTTTAAAATATTGTATTGTCATTTAAACTATGCAGGCCTGCAAACCTTCAAGACAATTGGATTGGAGGAATTGGTTTAAACTTGAGTTTTCAGATATAAACAAAAACATACAAGAAGCAAACAGAGGATCGAAGCTGAATAAAATCGTTTAATTAATAGGCTGTACTTCCGAAATCGACCGGTGGCCGAGATGAAGTTTGGAGGGAGAAGTGGGGAGGGAGTGTGAACCCTAAATCTAAAATTGTAGCTTCGGGTATTTTTTAGTTTCCGAAATATTAATGAAAAATTGTTCATTTTTTTGGGATTTTGTTTTGAATGTTGGTGCAGACCTCCCTACCCAGGAGCCATTCCGTCCCCGTATTTTTTATTTTTTAAATTTGGTAACCACGGTCTTGTTTTTTGCATCGCCGGAGTCAACGCGCGCCCCCCGCCCCTTAGTCTAGCCCCAACCAGTGGTCGATCGAAATGAAACTTGGTGGGTATTACGAGGGGTGTGGACAGACCCCAAATATAAAATTTTACCTTCGGCAATTAATGCGTTCAAAAGATACAGAGGTAATTGTGCATAAAAGGGTACACATTACCGATTATTTTTAATCACATTACCACGATACCCCCTCTTAACAATATTTCTGTAGACTTATACCGACACAACCCATTCCACTTTCCGCGCTTGCGGGCGCGTAAAGCGTGGTAGCGAAACGATGTGAGTTTCGCGATGCTACAAATGAGTCTGTGGTTACAAAATTTCAAATGTGGAAATGGGAGGACGGCAGGGCTCCCGGGCAGGGAGGCCTGCACTAACGTACAAAAAAAATTTTAAAAAATTAACAATTTTTCATTAATATTTCCTCCTCCAAAACTCATCACGATCGGCCACCGGTCCCTTTCGGAAGTATATCCAATTAATAGAATACTATGTCACAATAAATTTTTTTCTCTGACGTAGACCACACTGCATCATTTTCTGCTTCGATTATCTGTAAATATATATAATCCACAATTTAGTTACAACTTAACGTAGAACTTATATAGAAATAGAGTGGCCCTGTGCTATAGTAAGAGTACAGATTACAAAATGTGTCCGAAGGAGGTGAGAGCGTATGGCAGAAAGTCTTATTGCAGGAATTTGAAATGCTAATGGTAATTTGGCGAAAATAAACGAAGAGATTCAATATTTTTAACGCACTATTTATAGGTGTGAGAATAAAATTAATTTAGAATGTTTATTGGTGAATTGAAATATTGTTAATGGGAAACTAATAAAATTAAGGAATAGCGTGGGAACTACTGTGGATTTTAATAAAGTATTACGAATATATCATTCACAAAAGATTGGACCGTATCAAGGGAGATGCGTTTTCAGGGTACTTTCTTCACTAATGTGGTTTACTCTATATTGCAAGTAATACGCCATAATTTTCTTAATTCTTAATGCTACGTTAATTTGAAACTTTTGTCGACTTACCTTATTTGACAAATTTCCAGAAACATGTTCGAAACAAGATGCTTCTCTGTCTATCTAACGTTCTCCGGACAACCTCCAAGCTTGTGTATCCCTTTCATTTCTATCCAAGCCTGTGCGTCCCCTTTATTTTTATCCGAGCCTGCGCGTCCCCTTCATTTCTATCCAAACTCGCGCATCCCCTTCATTTCTATAAGCTTTACATAAAAACACTAATGTAAAAATAGTTTGCTGGTATCAAAACAATATATTATTTTGTAGAAACTTGTGCGAAGGAAGATGCTTCTCTGCTGAACCTTCTCCGGACAACTTCCAAGTCTGTGCGTCCCCTCCGTTTCTATAAGCTCTACATCAATAGTATATTCAAAAAAATTTGCGACCTACCTTGTTAACTGAGACAACAGTCAGTTTGCTGGTATAAAAATTCGTGACATTTAAAAAATTTTGATAAGTTTCCTTATTTGAGACTTGGCAGGTTATGATTGTTTGACACTAGCTAGGTTACGTTTACCTCGACAGATGCGCTCTCTATGTGGCTGTCGCGTGACAACAATTTGTTACGCGATTGGCCGAAAGTGCCGAAATCTTCATCGAATGAATGACGTGCATATTGGAGACATTTTCTCCCCCTTTCATGTTCCCCTCTTGCCACCACTTGAGGATGACGATTCTTAATTCTTAAGAACATGAAATTCGCCATATTCGAACTTTGCATTGAAATATCTCTGCTCATAAGGCACGTAGACTCAAACCCAAGCTATCCATTAAGACCATTCAAAATCTAATCGAATCAAACGTTATTGAGATTCGATAATTTCAGGGTTCTTGAGAGTGGGTCGTGGCGTAATAGATACACTCTGTGCCTCGCGCTGCGTACCGTGTTTCTTGATTATCGAATTTCTTGAAAATCCTGGAAAACAATTGCATCACTCCCATTATTAGCAAACAGTGTTAAGATTGAGACCTCCGTATAATCAATACGATGAAATTTGCATTATGTTAATAGATGTAATAAATATCTATTTTTTTTTAGTGTAAATCATCTAAACTGAATCTTGTTCAATAAAACGGAATTCTTCCATACACTTTAATAGAAAGTGAACTTGTATGTTCCTTAATTGTCAATATATATATATATATATATATATATTGCAATTGGATGCATTACTAGCTGCAAATCATTAGTGACTGAGAAACAAATTTTGTAGATTAACGCAAATTACGTGACGATAGCATATTACATATACAGTTCTGTTAATGAAAACAAAAGTATAATGACTGTTGAGGTTATATGCTATCAATAGTAGGCTCGAAAATGAAGAAAAAACTAGAATGGCCCAAGAACTACTGATAACACGGGACCAGCTATTAAAAGCTCGCGCGAGTCTATTGCTTGATTCAGTTTGAAATCCAATACTACGCGTCTACTTTAGCGTGGAGACCTCTTTAAACTATTTCGAGTGCATGTCAGGCTTTCCCAAATTTATAAGCAGAAACAGACGTCGTAGGTGGAAAAGAGGGGACGAGTATTGAATTAATGTAGGCGGTTGGAATAAATGTTTTCCTCTAACTCACAACCCCATTGTCTGATTGTATTAATGATTACAGTCGCATCTAATATTTCTGACATAGACATACAAGATTAATTTTATACTTTAATTGACAAAAAGATGATTCAGATCTTTCCTGTTATCTGCTCGCCACTATTTTGGTATTTTGAACCTAACCGAACCCCTAACCCAAAACTCTCTCGTGTAAATGTTATAATTCACACAAATGTTTTTGTTTATACGAAATGCATGCTCACAAAACGAAATTGTTATGTTATGCAAAAATTTCGGTTTGGTCTCATTTGGGGCGGGTGGTAAAGATACTCAATGATTTTCAACAACTACATAACGCATTTTACAATCAAATAGATGTAAGATATAAGATTTTTAATGAATTAATATTTAAAAATGCAACACCCTACACTCTGTAAAATCAGAAGAATGAGTTTATTTATACTTTTTGCAACTAAGAAAATGTTAATTTTATAAATAAATAGAATTAAGTTACGAAAATACGAATGCAAACGAGATTGTGAATGTCAGATTTGCATGGCTCCGATTAACATTATTAAAGTAGGTACGTACTCCTTATATGTAAGGAGCTGAATCTAATGTACGTGCATTTAGAAACGCTGTTGACGAATATTCAAAAACTGTGGCCTAGTTAGTCATACCATATTGAGAGAATTGAAAACTTCTCCCAATCTTCCTATATCTCCCTATTCAAGAACATACAGTTTTGCTTCTTATTTATTTTACAGTAAACAATCTCTAACCAATGCTTCAGTTCGTAAATCTTATAGTGTATATACTATAATATTATTTGTCACCGTTGTACATACAATTTTTTAATATTATTTTTGCGCAAAGCGTAATAAGTAAAACAATAAAGAACATAATTTTATTCCTGTTATTACTCAAACTTTAAATCAAATCACTGACATTACAAAATGTGTGAAAGTTTCATTAAAATACCAGTTGAAGACTGCGATAAATGGTGTACATTCGAAGGTATTTCGCCAGTAAGCATCTAACTTAAATTAAGTACACGAGACCAGTATTATTGCTCACATTAAAGTATCATAAATATTATGTGGTTCCGTAAAACTTTATGTAAATTTAATATAAATAGTTCTATTGAAATGGTTGTTAAGATAAGCTAAGTTCAGCGCGTTTCCTAAGCTTATTGCGCCCTCTCTAAAGGCATCGCACTTTCGGAGGTGTGTACGGTGGGCGAATTGGGTAGCTTCGGCGGCCTTCGTGTAACACGGGGCTGCCCCCCTTCTTTCATTTTAGTTAGTTTGTGACTTCTGTACCTGAGAAAAGTCTTGTCGAGAGAACGTGGAAAAGTATTTCTTTTCTTATTAACTATAAGTTTATTAAATAGTTTCAACCAAGTAATTATTGTTATCAGTCATTTTTAATCCCGTTCACACTCATAATCCTGCATCAACAGGTTATGGGCCCAGTTAACGGTTAACTGCGAAAAATTGTGTGAACGGTGCAAGAATACGGGCGACGCACGTGGCGAAAAAAGAAGGTCGGTTCTTTTGTTCGAGTGAGGTTTTAACAATAAAGAATCCGCGATGTCGGTCGGAATCTCGGTGAAGGGTGTGAAGCCTTTCGATGGAACGAATTTCCAGGGCTGGAAAGCTCAAGTGAACGCGTTATTTGTCATGAACGATGTTCTTGACATCGTGGATGGAAAGAGGGAAGAGCCGGCCGCTGGAAACGCGGCTGAGTTAAAGAAAAACGTGAAAGATGATGCAACGGCGAAGTATATAATCCTCTCCAATCTCGACGAAGCTCAACAGGTGTGTGTGCTCTCATGCATTTCTGCGAAAGAAATGTGGAATAAACTGTGCCTAATTCACGAGCAGAAAACAGTGACGAACAAGTTGGGTCTACTTCAAAGGTTTCATGCGTATCGGATGAGCGAAGCAGATACGGCGGTACAGCACGTGGCCAAGATAATGAATATGGCGAGTCAGCTCAAGGACGTCGGAGAAAATGTATCGGATGCCACAGTTATGGCGAAAATTCTCGCAAGTCTGACCACGAAGTTCAGCACGCTGCAGGTAGCATGGGACAGTGTCGAACCTGCACGGCAAACACTGGACAATCTGCAAGAAAGGCTGATTAGAGAGGACGCCAGACTCATCAGTGATGAAGAGACTTCGGAAGCGTTGGCTGCGACGGCTAAAAATCGACGTCCGCAAGGAGCGAAAAATACCCAGAACAAAAATAAAAATAAAAAGGAACTACAGTGTTACAAGTGTCAAAAGATGGGACATTTCGCAAGGCAGTGTCGAAACAAACGGAAGCCACGTGATGACAGTGAAAAATCTCAAGACTGTGAAAAATCCCGTGACTGTGCATTCGTAGTGGAAACGGACAAAAGGTCGGTCGAAAGGGGGTCGAAAAGTGCCGAAAACACTCATGTGTTGTGGACACAAAGTCACGTAATGACAGCCGATCAAAGCGAGATCTGGCTGATCGACAGTGGTGCATCGAGGCATCTAACTTACCGACGTGACTGGCTTACCGACTACAAGACTGACAACACTGGAGCTACAATATCACTCGGTGATAATCAGACCTGCAATGTCGCTGGTGAAGGCACGGTACTAATTAAGAAACTTATCGACGGTGTGTGGCACGACGCGCGAATCGAAAAAGTGCTGCACGTTCCGAAATTGCGGAAAAATTTATTCTCCGTCGGAGTATGTACAAAAAGGGGACTCAGCGTGAAATTTAAAATTAATCGGGTCGAAGTGGTGCTCGATAGTGAGGTGCTCGCGACGGGTATGAAACAAGGCAATGATGTGTATCGCATGTTCTTCAAGGTCGCGAAAGAAGGGAGCGCTGAAGAAGCGAACATTGCCACGACGAATCTAACCGTGTGGCACGAAAGGTTGGGACACGTCGGAAAGCGCGCAATACGCGAAATGGCCGAAAAAGGACTAGTTAGTGGAGTGTCAATTACGGACAAAAGTGACGTTTTCTGCGAACCGTGTCAAATGGGGAAATTGCACAGGCTGCCATTTAACAAGAAACTGGAGCGCGACAAGAAAATAAAACCGGGCGAGAAAATGCACTCGGATGTCTGCGGGCCGATGTCAACGAACTCGATTGGAGGATCGAGATACTTCTTAACCTTCAAGGATGAAGCGACCGGCTACAGACACGTGTACTTCATGAAGAAGAAGTCCGAGGTGTTCGAGAAATTCAAGATCATCGAGAAGATGATCGAGAACAAGTTCGGTCGGAAGATGAAAACGCTACGCTCAGACAACGGTCGAGAGTTCTTCAACAAAGAAATGAACAACTATCTCGAAAAATGTGGAATCCAGCGAGAGACGTCGGCACCGTATAATCCAGAGCAAAATGGCAAAGCCGAACGCGACAATCGAACAATAGTTGAAAGTGCGCGCACGATGATAATTGCAAAGAATCTACCGTTGAGCCTGTGGGCAGAAGCAGTCAATTGTGCAATATATGTTCTCAATCGAACTGTATGGACGAATGGTGCTGTACCGCCGTACGGGGCTTGGGCTGGGAAAACTCCAAATCTAAAGCACCTACGAATTTTCGGTTCGGATGTGTACGTGCATACTCCCAAACAATTCACGCGTAAATTCGATGCGCGAGCGAGCAAGCAAATTTTCGTCGGGTATACAGAGGAATCGACGAATTATCGGGTGTACGATCCGAAAACGATGAAGGTAAGCATAGCTCGCAATGTCGTATTCAACGAGAAGGTCGGAGTGTCGCCTGCAAACGAAGAAGAAAAGGAAGAAGAAAACGCAGTATCTCTTCCTAGACCGCAAGGCGAGAACGAACACGAGAGCGGGAACGTAGTCAACGCCGAAGGAGACAACAGCGACGGCGAAGAGCAAGGAGAAAAGGACAACAACGAGGCCGTGGGACGAGAGAACGTGCCAACACGAGATGGTCAAATAGTCCTGCGAGATCGCTCGAAGATTCAGACTCCAATCAGGTATCGGCACAATGCAGACGTTGCCGAATACATTGAACCAATGACGTACGTGGAGGCTATGAATAGCACTGAAGCCGCGCAGTGGGCGGGTGCTATTAAAAACGAGTTCAGAGCACATGAGAACAATAATACTTGGAAACTCGTGAAGAAAACGCCGGAAATGAGACTGATCGACTCGAAATGGGTATTTCGAGTAAAGAAGGATACAGACGGTAAGTCGCATCGGTTCAAAGCACGGCTGTGTGCGAGGGGGTTCCTGCAACGGGAGGGCATCGATTTCGAAGAAACATTCTCCCCAGTAGTGAGATATGACTCGCTGAGAGTATTGCTGGCGATGATCGCTGCAGAAAACCTCGAAGTAATGCAGTTCGACGTACAAACTGCATTCCTATACGGAGAATTGGAAGAAACAATATTCATGAAAATTCCGGAAGGACTAAAGGTGGAAGAAGATCCCAGGAACATCGCATGCAAGCTTGAGAGGTCTCTCTATGGATTAAAACAGGCTCCAAGATGTTGGAACCTCAAGTTCACAAAATTTTTGAACAAGTACAATCTCAAAGAGTGTGAAGCTGATAAGTGCGTGTTTGTCGGAAAATTCGAAAATGATATAGTGTATCTGGCACTATTTGTCGACGATGGACTGGTCGCTTCGAACAATGTAGAGACTCTTAAGATAATAATTAAGCGCTTAAGCGAAACGTTCAAAATAACGGTCGAAAACTCAAATGTCTTTGTCGGGATGCAAATTGAACGCGATAGAGAGAGAAAAACATTAATGATCCATCAGAGCGCGTACACGCGAAAGATAATAAAAAATTTCGGAATGGCAGACGCGAAAACGGTGAGTGTGCCCGCTGATCCGCACGCAGCACTATCTCCTACCGAGGAAGACGAAAAAGAATCGAATAACGTGCCTTATCGTGAGGCAGTCGGGTCATTAGTTTTCTTAGCAGCCGTATCGAGGCCGGATATTGCGTTTGCGGTAAATTCGGTAAGCAAATATTTGAGCAAGCACAATGCGACACACTGGCGAGCAGTAAAGCGAATATTTGCATATCTCCAGGGCACGATTGATTACGGCATAAAATATGTAAGCGGCGGTAGCGAAGCAATGTTAATAGGTTTCTCAGACGCAGACTACGCGGGAGATGTCGAGACGAGGAGGTCCACGACAGGATATGTCTTCTGTCTCTCAAATGGAGCTGTCACGTGGTCGTCACAGCGACAGAGACTGGTGACACTAAGTACGACGGAGGCCGAATACGTGGCTGCATCGACGGCAGCACGAGAAGTAGTCTGGTTAAGAAGATTACTTTCGGACATCGGATGTCCCTGTGATAAGGAGACGACTCTATATGTTGATAACCAAAGCGCAATTCACCTAGTCAGAAACCCAGTGTTCCATAAGAGAACCAAGCATATAGATGTTCATTTTCACTTCATCCGCGAAAAAGTAAACGAAGGAAAGATCAGGGTCGAGTATGTTCCGTCCGAAAATCAGCGCGCTGATATGTTCACAAAGGCGCTACCGCGAGACCGTTTTAACGATCTATGTTTCAAACTAAACATGACAACCATTCGCGGGAAACACTTGAACGGCGGTAGTGTTAAGATAAGCTAAGTTTAGCGCGTTTCCTAAGCTTATTGCGCCCTCTCTAAAGGCATCGCACTTTCGGAGGTGTGTACGGTGGGCGAATTGGGTAGCTTCGGCGGCCTTCGTGTAACACGGGGCTGCCCCCCTTCTTTCATTTTAGTTAGTTTGTGACTTCTGTACCTGAGAAAAGTCTTGTCGAGAGAACGTGGAAAAGTATTTCTTTTCTTATTAACTATAAGTTTATTAAATAGTTTCAACCAAGTAATTATTGTTATCAGTCATTTTTAATCCCGTTCACACTCATAATCCTGCATCAACAATGGTTTTCAATATTTGAATATTTTATGAATATACACGGTACATAGTAAACATAACTAAAAAGTACTAAGCACTCGAGTCACGATTAAACATGTTTGTATCAGTCCAAATCTGTTGACAACCACATTGAATTGTAAGTAATTGTAACATACCGCGTATGTAAGTTTATTTTAATATTATTTATTTCCCGATCGCTCTTACATGTATATTAGTCTTATACATTAATTACGATATTCATGTGATGTCTAGTAGAAAAGGGTATATGGTCTAAATTACAATAATATGTCATCTTCTGTGACAATCAAATTCGCAGACTTTAAGATCCAAATTCGTTGTACACACTACCAATGATTCGTCCAATTATAATCATGTCATATGTATATTTTACACCATGGGACATTCAATTTCATTTTACTTTTATTTCATGCATCGTTTCTTGTAGTCCGAGACAGCGGCGGAAATTCCACGTGAAACTATGGTTAATCAATTAAGCATATCATTCGGCACTGTTGTGCGATTAATATTCTTTACCTTTTTGCAACGTGGGTGAGTGGGGGCTGGCCAGCTATTATGGTAACATCGTATTCAGCATTGTGCTCGAAATTACTGTCAGTTACCCAGAGTTCCGTGACGGCTATCGTCCTACTAAAGTTCTTGCTGATGTATATAGCAACCAAACACCGAATTCATAAATCAAGGTACGCAGCAACATTTGAAAAAAAAAATTTGATCGGTTAAATTCGGTCATAAAAGAAACAATTCCGCCCAGAAACTGAAAAATATTGGGCAAAACGTCTGCTGAGGGATCGTGACAGTGACAGGTGATGCGATATCAACGCTAGGGATTATAGTGATATTTGATTACACGAAATTTTTTTGTTCGATCTTTTTCAGTCTGTATACCATACATCTATGTTCGATTCAAATAACGATAGAGGTTTGTTAACTTGCTGATGTACCGTCACATTATACCCTAGCGTTCTTTGGGGAGACTCGTAATAGTTTATAGAACTTTCGCTAGCGGTTTGTGTTTAACCACATAGTTGTTTTGAAGATACTTTATCTAATATGGTATCAGAACATTTTGGAAGCCGTTACGACAAGGGTTTATTTTGTTTTGCTCTTTTTGTTTCTTCGACATTGTTATTTTTATTAATATGACGCAATCGTAAAACAGTCGTGCTATTAGTATGAATTTAAAACCTTGAAAACTTTAAGTATTATCTTATTATATTATAACCATCACATACTATTTTGAATGTTGGTGATTGCGCTGCTAGAACTCGGTTTGCAGGAAATTAATTGTATCACAAAAACGTTGTTGTTTTCTGCCCTTTGTTTATTTCTATGAGCAGAATCAAGTATGCACGAAGATGAAACATGTTATTCTATTGGCCTGTAACATTTCATACATTATTAACAAACGTGAGAAAAGTATATGAAATGATGATTTGAAATGACGAATTTGAAGTGAAAATGAAATTAATTTCATTTGTCATTTAAATCGAAAGTAAAGTAGAATTATCCTATACGTTCACGATTTCATAGGACTGATAAGTACCTAGCATAGAAGGAAGATTAACGTAGATTATCGAGTTACAGAATTTTTCACTAACAATATGAAACAATAGTATCGCTAATACTGCAGTTAATCATTTTTCAGCGTCACTTTTGAAGTATATGGCAATATCAAGTATATACGCCGTTTCCTTACTTTGAGAACGTTTAAAACCATCGAATCGATTTATTTATTATCTAATAAATCAGAGATAGATTTTTCATGTGACACACGTTTTACAATAATCTTGTTATGGTTGCGTAATAAATTCTTTACGCGTAATAGTTTTGGCTGGGCACCAGCCTCAAAATACGTAGATTCTATCAGAATGAGGTGTACTAGACACCATCGCCCGAGTTCGAAGATCTTATGAACTCTGTTAATCGGTATTCATATTTCTTTAAGCACTTGAGAAATAAGCAATTGCACATACATTATAATTATTAATATAGTGTAGGGTGAAATCAAAAATAGGTTTTATTTATGTGATCGCTTCAAGCCGAACGCCAGTGCGAGACTGATTCGCCCTTCCTTTTCGCCAGGATCCGCGGGCAGACGTGGATCCCTCCGCGGGGCACTGGCGGGCCACAAAGGGCACCGCCGCAACGCAGCGCCCGGGCACACCTGCCTTCAAAGGGCACCGCCGCTACGCAGTTCTCTGCCTATAATAGTATTCTGATTACCGGACACTCAAGATATATTGAATTATACCAAAGAGCATGTATGTAGTTACAATGAATGAAAGGTTTACTATATAAAAATTATATAATACATTTAGATTCATTGAAAAGAATTGCATATACACGATCGGTCAAAAGTATTTAATCACTTGTCACATATACGTTTGATATAAGAGAAAACTGAATAAAACATAACATAATTAATTATTTCTTAATTTCTTAATTAACATCAATCAATTGATAATCGCCGATTTTATATAAAGCTTGGCACAGAAGTAGACTACCCACTGAAAAATGTTCCACAGGTATTTGTTTTATCGGCTGATACTCATGTTTAGCGGGTGACATCAAATATGTTGTCAAGGTCAACATTCTGAACAACTTATTCCTATACATGAACCTAACCGTCGTTCGACTTTAGTTTCGCGATATTCATAATAATACTTAATAGGTAATTATCTACTTTAGGTTTTCATCGCTGATTTTGATAAAATCTAGAGACGCGGCAGCGTCTCGACGCCAAGTACATGAAAGAAAAGACACCCTGTATATGCCTGTCGCTGCCGTGTATCTTTACTCGACGCACAGCTATTCCAACCTAACCTGAAACTTATTTCATTAATATCTCATCACGCCTGCAATATTTTCTATATTTAATGGCATTTTTCTCATGTAAACCGCATATAAGCTTTCGAATAAGACCAATTTCAATAAAATCGGTCCACGCATGATAGAGATATCGTAATATCGTCTCATGGATCTGTCGAAAACGGTAACATTATTTTGTTCTTCTCCTCACAAAATTTTCGTCAACATAATACGTATACTCGTTACACGCACACCTTCAGCCAAAAGAAACTAGTGTATGTATGTTTCGTTCGTCGATTCTCGGGATCATTCGGCAGGGATCGGCGTCCGTCATTGTACATATACCTATGTATATACTATTGAATTATAACCTACCAAGTGTCATCGCTTTATAACCTACCAAGTGTCAATTCATCATAACCTGCCGAGTGTCAAATAAGGTAAGTTGTCCAAATTTGAAATGTCACGAGTTTTTACACTACATGGGAGACTGAATTATTGTCTCAATTAACAAGGTGGGTCGCCAAAATTTTTTAATAGATTTTTTATGCAGAGTCGCAGACTTGGAAGTTGTCCGGAGAAGGTTCGACACAGAAGCATCTTCTATCGCATAAGTTTCTGGAAATTTGTACCATGCATGTACAAAATATATATATTATAACAAACTGCATTGCATTCAAATTGACAAATATTTTTATTATACCAGCAAATTATTTTTAATTTAGAGTTTTTATGTAAAGCTTATAGAAATGAAGGGGACGCACAGGACTTGGATAAAAATGAAGGGGACGCACAGGCTTGGAGGTTGTCCGGAGACGATTAGATAGATAGACAGAGCATCTTGTTTCGCACAAGTTTCTAGAAATTTGTCAAATAAGGTAAATCTACAAAATTTGTCAAACGACATAGCATTAAGAATTATTAAGAAAATAGATTATGGTGGACTGCTTGCAATGTAAAGCAAGTTACATTAGTGAAGAAAGTACGCTGAAAACACATCTCCCTTGATGCTTTTCAATCTTTTGTGAGAGACATTCGTAATACTTTAAATAATAATAATAAAATCCACAGTAGTTGCCACGCTATTGATTAATTCATCAATTTTTTAGATTCCCATTATTTCAATTCACCAATAAACATACTAAATTAGTTTTATTCCAATACCAATAAATTGTGCATCAAAAATATTGGATCTTCTCGTTCATTATCGCTCAATTATTACCATTAGCATTTAAATAAACCTCCTTTGGACACATTATTTAGTCTCTACACTGACTATAGCAAAAGGCCACTCTATTTCTTTAAATAATAAGTTCTACGTTAAGTTGTATAACTAAAAAAAATGTGGCTTTTATATATATTTACAGTTTACAGATAATCGAAGCAGAAGATGATGCAGTGTGATCTACGTCAGACTATGTACGCACAAATTCTGCTGCACGAGCAAATGTAATAAGTACATTTTCATGTATATGTATAAATATATAATACATTTTCATGTATATGTAAAATATAAAATAAATACAAAATTTATTTCTTTAAAATTATTACCAAGATAGATCAGAATTTATAATTTATTGGGATTTCCTGACTTTATCCTTACTTTTAGTACCCGTGACAGTGAAAAATTTGTAAAAAAGATGAAGCTGAAATTCTGAATCCCCATAAAAAACTACAAAAAAGTAAAAAAAAATGACGCCAAGTACATGAATTATCTTTGTAAAAAGAAGTGAGATCCCCATAAAAAACTTTTAAAAAGTAAAAAAATTACGCCAAGTACATGAATTAGCTTTGTAAAAAGAAGTAAGATCCCCAAAAAAAAACTTTAAAAAAGTAAAAAATACGCCAAGTACATGAAAATGTCGAGGACAAAAAATAATATTATCAAAAATCACAAAAAAAGAAAATAGTATACATGAAAAAGTTGAGGAAGAAAGAGTGTATTATTAAAAAATAAATATAAAAAAAACACAAAAAAAAGACAAAGAAACGTGAAAAAGTCAACGAATAAAGTATTATTATCAAATAAATATAATCACAAAAAAAGAAAATAATATAATTACATTATAAAAAAAGGTGTGAAATCAAAATGAGCAGCAAGTACATCACAAAAAAATGAAAATAATATAATCACCCAAAAATAGAAAATAGTATAATTGCAATATAAAAAAGGTGTGAAATCAAAATGTGCTGCAAGTACATCACAAAAAAAAGAAAATAATATAATCACCCAAAAAAAGAAACTAATATAATTACAATATAAAAAAAATAATATAATTACAATATAAAAAAAGATGTGAAATCAAAATTAGCTGCAAGTACATAAAGGTGCTTTCCAACTGCGCTTAAGATGACACAACTACATATACACAGCTAAAATGCTGTGTTATTCCACTTCTCATATCGCGGACATTTTAATTAACCCATCAAAAAGAATCCCATTTAAAAACATTGTCGTAAATTAATACCGTTACAAAATTAATGATATACAAAAATAGCGCCAATTATAACAATGACTATTTATAGAAAGAAAAACAATGTATTAAATAATATAACACAACAAAAGACAAAAAAAAATGTCCGCGGCCTGGAAGTCAAATACTTGGCGTGGCCAGGCACGGTCAAGGTGTCGTTGAATAAGAATTATTTAAAAATGCAAAATAACGAAAGTGTATTCATATTGTCAGAGTTTTAAATGGACAAATTATGTGAAAGCTTGTGAGAGGAAAGGTATGGGTGAAGATGAATGATCTTACAATTATTTTAAAACGCAATATAATGAAAATGTACTCATATTGTCTGAGTTTTAAATGGACAAATTATCTGAAAGCCTGCGAGGGGGAAGGTATGGGTATTGATGATGATCTCAGAATACCTTGCCTGGCCACGCCAAGTATTTGACTTCCAGCCCACGGACATTTTTTTTTGTCTTTTGTTGTGTTATCTAGAGACGCGGCAGCGTCTCGACGCCAAGTACATGAAAAACACCCTGTATATGTCGATGTCGCTACCGTGTATCTTTACTCGTCGCGGAGACACTCTAACCTAATTCTAACATTTATACATGAATATCTCATCACGCCTGCAATGTTTTGTAAATTTAAAGACATTTTTCTTATGTAAACCGCATATCGGCTTTCGAACAAGACCAATTTCAATAAAATCGGTCCACACATGACAGAGATATCATAATATCGTTCATGGATCAGTCGAATTTATTAATTTTCGTCTCCTGATTCTCCTTCTCCAAGAAATTTTTCGTCAACATAATACGTATATACGCGTTACACACACACCTTCAGCCAACACATGTATCGTTCTTCGTTCGTCGTCCGCCATTGTACGTACATATATATATACTATTTTGAATTTTATAACCTACCAAGTGCTAAGTGTCAGAAAAAGTAAATTGTCCGAATTTGGAATGTCAGGAGTTTTTACACTACATAGGAGACTGAATTATTGTCTCAATTAATAAGGTAAGTCGCCAAAATTTTTTTAATAGATTTCTTATGTAGAGTCGCAGACTTGGAAGTTGTCCGGAAATGGTTCAACTGAGAAGCATCTCCTTTCACACAAGTTTCTGGAAATTTGTACCATGCATGTACAAAATAAAATATATTGTAGTAAAAAATTGCACTGCATTTAAATTGCCAGATATTTGTATTTGCATATCAGCAATTTAGAGTTTTTATGTATATTATAGAAATGAAGGAGACGCACAGGATTCTGATAAAATGAAGAGGACGCACAGGCTTGGATAATAGAATTGGAGGAGACGCATAGGCTTGAATGGATAGAAATGAAGGGAATACACAGGCGTAAAGGTTGTCCGGAGAAGAATAGATAGATAGACAGAGCATCTTGCTTCGCACAAGTTTCGAGAAAGTAAAATAAGGTAAATCGACAAAATTATAAACATACTAAACTAATTTTATTCCAAAACCAATAAATTGTGTTTTGAAAATATTGGATCTCTTCGTTCATCTTCGCTGAATTATTACCATAGCATTTAAATTTCCGGCAACAAGACATTCTGTCACACGCTCTCATTTCCTTCGAATATCATACGCTCTCATTTCCTTCCGACATCATACGCTCTCATTTCCTTCGGACACATTTGTAATCTACACTTATTATAGCAAAATGCCAATCTATTTCTATATAGTTGCTACGCTATTCATTAATTTTACTAGTTTTCCATTATCCTTATACCCTTATACTCTTATATACCCTTATAACCTATCCACAGTAGTTGCCACGCTATTTATTAATTCATTAATTTTTTAGATTCCCATTATTATTACCATTAGAATTTAAATTTCCTGCAACAAGACTTTCTGCCATACGCTCTCACCTTCTTCGGACACATTTTGTAGTCTCTACACTTACTATAACAAAATACCACTCTATTTGTGTACATAATAAGTTCTACGTTAAGTTGTAATAATAACTAAAATAACTAAAATGTGGATTTTATATATATATATATTATATTATATATTTACAGATAATCGAAGCAGAAGATGATGCAGTATGATCTACGGCAGAGAAAAAAATGATGGAAACATAGCGTCTCGACGTCAAGTACATGCGAAAATTTATTTTATAAATAATAATAAATAATTAGTAAAGGTGCCCTATTTTTCTGTTAATAATGCAGACGAAGAGAATCATTTCAATAGCTGAAAGAGAAAGGAACTCTGCTGCACGAGCAAATGAAATAACCCCATTTTTATGTTTGAAATAATAAAACTTTATTTTTTATTTTATTTCTGTACTCCTGTCCCCCTGCCTCCACCTGCCCCCCTCCCTCCCCTACCACCCCGCCCTCTCCTCCCCCAATGGTAATCGGCAGCACTCAATTTGTATAAAAAATTCATAAAAACTTCCTGCCCTCTGGATCGTCCAGCCCTAGTGCCTCTATCTGAAATGATAAATTTTAAATGAACTAAATAAAAAAGAAAATAAATAAATCACAGACATCATTGATTTCTTTTTTTAGAAAAACACTTACACGTAGGCCAACGGCGTTGCTCCGCTGGTGGCTGATCCCCCCTCCGAATCGTTGCTGGTGGGGGTTGAGCCGCCCTTGGGTTCGGTGCCGGTGCCGGTGCCGGTGCCGGTGGGGGTTGAGCCGTCCTCTGGGTCGGCGCGCGTTCTTGCCCCCCCATGAAAACGTCTTCGTCGTCATTTGATTCTGGAAAAATAAATTTGATTAATATTATTTAATTTAATTTTTCTGTAAGTTAATCGTTAATCGTTAAGGGGATAGACACGGGTAATGCAGCGCGCTGTATACCGACATAATCTGGCCCAAAACATAGGTTTAGTAGGATACGCTTGATTTCCTTATATGAGCGAATTTTGGGCTGGGCGAGGTCTCATTCGAAAGAGGAAGGTTCAATGTAGCGCGCTGTAGACATGATTCGACGAGATTTTGTTGGTATGTAATGATATGAGTGACCAAAGTAGAGAAAAAATGGACAAAATACACTCGCAGATTCCAAGTATTTGTAGGTCACTATAAGAGTTTTGTGACTCAAACAATGTCTACAGCGCGCTGCATTGAACCTTCCTCTTTCGAATAAGACCTCACCCAGCCCAAAATTCGCTCATATAAGGAAATCAAGCGTATCCTACTAAACCCATATTTTGGGCCAGATTGTCGGTATTACAGCGCGGTGCACCGCCCGTGTCACGTGACATGTTTACCTCCTTAAGTATTTTTAGGTCACTAAAAGAGTTTTGTGACTAAAACGGTGCAGCTAGTGCTCCGCGTTGAATCTTTTTCTTTCGAATGAGACCTCGTCCAGCTCTAAATCTGCTCATATAAGGACGAAAAACGAAAAATCCCAAATCCATGTTTTAGGTTACATTGTCGGTATTACAGAGCGGAGCATCGCCCATGTCACGTGGCTTGTCTACCCCCTTAATAATATAAAACTTACCAAACAGAAGGGCGTTTTCCTCGGCAAGTTCTTGCGAGGGGTCCTCCTTTGAGACGTACTTTGTTTTCTGCAAAAATGAATAAACCATTAATTAGCCATAAAGCTAAATGACATAGGCAAAGTGCATACCAAAGACTGTCAAAATCTTACAGGTTACATGCACATTCGTTAGTTTTATTATTCGTGACATTAAATAAATTCCCACGAATCAAAGCGGCGAATTGAAAATCCACCGGGAAGTTAAGCTATGCTATACTATGCTGTGCCATGCTATGCTATGCTATGCTATGCGATGCTATGCTGTGCGATGCTATACTATTAAAATATTAGCTTCAATACATTCTTATGGAACCGTTTCCATCAAAAGCTAAGTTAAAACATAGCATCGCATAACATAGCTTAGCTGCTACGAGTATATTTATTTGTATTATTTGTATTACTTACATTTTCATTAGGCGTAGACATCTTGTGCGTCGTGGCGTTGTACGAAAAACAAAAGCAAGCTTCAGCTTGCCCAGATGCAAGGTAAACATTCGACGATCAAAGCGCTCGTTTTAGAAAATATCGATCGATACTGCTAATTATCGAAATCTTTCTTCAATACGTTTCGCGTTAAGCGAGGGTATAGAAAATTTGAATTTCGCCCGACGGCGCGCACGGGCACTTGGGTCTAGGCATGATGTAAAGACATAAGGTGTGCTCGTGCGCACCCTTTACAAATTAGCCAATAACGTGCCCTTCCCAAGATCGTTCATATTGGATAGTCAACCAATACGACAGTTGCATTAAAATCTGGTAACGTAACGTAGTCTTGTTCAAACTTCGCACCTTTACAGTTTACGCTACACGAAGTTAGGTAGTACATTATAAACTCTATAATGTAACTAGGCGGCCATATTTTAACATGACGTCCCCAGGACGTCCCCAGAACGTCCCCCAGGACGTCCCCAGAACGTCCCCCAGGACGTCCCCCAGGACGTTTTTGGGACTTTGCCGGACGTTGTGCTGTATGGGTACATCATGGGTCTAGGGTCGCGTGAAACACAAAACGAAGCGGACGACCGGAGCTCATTTTTTCGTATGCTCCATGGTTCAAATCCATATATAGAAATATGCGTTGGGACGTCTTCCTATTACACCGTGGTCCATGGTGTGACCGCACGGACAATTGGCAAGCGTGTTAAGTTATAAGCAAATATATTCACTTATATTTTGATTGTGTTAGAAATATAAAAAATATTCATCAGCTAAGTTTTAGGTAAGACTGGATTACCCCAATTGAAATTTTCTAATAATTAATCAAGCTAATATATTTATAAATTATTATTTTCAGATCGTGGATATTTAATGATTTAAAATATTTTAATAAAATAATAATCATTTAATCGAGATTGAGTCCACAGATAAGTTTTAGGTAAGACTGGAATACACCATTTGAAATTGTCTAATAAATAATCAAGTTAATATATGCATAAATTATCATTTTCAGATCGTGGACATTAAATTCTTTAAAACCAGCGTGGGATCACCCATTCTATTCTATTATTCTATTACTTTTTCATACTTTCTATCCTCTCTTTGTTTTACATTCACTTTTCCTTTTTTATTCCTCTTTCCTTTAATAATTAATATTCTCTTAGTCTTGGCAGCTTATGCGCCAACCTCTCGGCTGCTTATGCGCCGAAACTCTCGGCTGCTTATGCGCCGAAACTATCGGTTGCTTATGCGCCGCAATTCTCAGCTGCTTAAGCGCTGAATTAATGCGAGGCATTCCTAAATTCCATAATAATACACTAGTAATCACAAAGTGTAATTTCAACTGCTGAAGCGTGATATTCAAAATCAATAAAAATTTATATTCTTGGTTATAAATCGTTGTTGAATTGTTGAATTACGTAACATACTTATTGGACATTTCTATCTTATATTATTATAAATAATCAATATAAATATAAAATTATAATTCATCATGTCTATAGTTAATAGACTCTTGCCACTCAATTTAAAAATTATGAATATTATCAATAGAGGCGAATGGTTAACAGATGATCATATTGAATATTTTCACAAATTATTAGAAGCTAATTCTAATTATAAACCACGCGAGACCTGGAGAGTTCAATTGCCTGGTACAATACAACCAGTTCCTGAAACTCAGGATCATATACAGATTTTGCACCAAAGCGAAGATTTTAAAAGCAATGCAGGGGGACACTGGGTTTGTAGCTTCTATAAACATGATGACAGAAGAGTTTATATTTATGATTCTCTTAATTTCTCGAAATTGCATAATCATCATAAAATTTTTCTTGAGAAGTTATACCCATTTTTGAACAAACATGACGGTACAATTGACGAAGAATTTATTGAATTTCCACGTGTACAAGCTCAACCTAACACACGGGATTGCGGAGTTTTTGCGATTGCATTTGCGGTCTCGTTATTATTCAAAATATTACCAGACAAAGTAACGTACAATCATGCATTGATGCGTCAACATTTGATCCAAATGTTTCAATCTAATCGTATAGAACATTTTCCATGCATTCAGGATCAACAATTAACACGTTGTATATATGAATATAAATCTGCAATTGGTAATACTATTAATAATAAAGATCCCTCTTGTGGAAATTATCATCCATTTAAAATTGGTCAAAGTAATATTACTAATGAAAAAGAAGAAATATCCCCAGTTGAAAATGCAACAGTAAGTAACAAAGAAGTCACTACACATACCAAAAATATAATTCAGACAGATCAACCATACGTACCATGTAAAAGGAACGAATACATGTCTAATTATTATAAACGGCAGAAAGAGGAAATGAATTTAAAAAGAAGAGCTGTTTATAAAGCAAAGAAAGGGGAATGTAACATGAAAAAGGGTAAAGATTGTAAAAAAGGGGAGGAAAGCATAAAATTTTATAATTATGAATATTATAACGCACACAAAGAAGGAATAATAAAAAAGAAAAAAGTGCATTATGATGCAAATAAAGAAGTGATATGCGAAAAGCGAAAAAATTATCATGAGTTGAATGGAGAACGTATAATAAAAAAGAAAAAAGGGCATTATGACGCAAATAAAGAAGTGAAATGCGGAAAGCGAAAAAATTATTATCAGCTAAATAAAGAAGGTATAATCAAAAAGGCAAAAGTGCATTATGACGTAAATAATGAAGTGATTTGCGAAAAGAAAAAAAAATATTATCACCTAAATAAAGAAGTTATCTCCAAAAAGCGGAAGATACGTTATGTTGAAATACGTAAAAACGATGATTATAATAAAGTAGCAAAACGTCGTGCCGCTCTGCAAATAATAAAAAAGTATCGTTATATTGATGTAACAAATAACAATATAGCAACCAAAAATAACAAAGAAACTTATATTAGAAATCTTTCAAAAATTATTAGCATACCGTCTGGAGAAGCAAGTAGGTTGGAAGCTGAGCGTATAATAAAATGGTGTTTTCATATTAGGCAAAAGTACATTTTTGAAATGAGGAAACTGTTGAAAGATTGTAAACAAAAAGTGGAAGTTTCCTTAACGCGCGCAGCAGAATGTTTAGAAGTTGAGGACAGGATTAATGCTTTGTGTGGAGAATCCAGACATACGTCTTCTTCAGAATCATATTATGCGGAAAGTTCGTACCATCCTTTCAGCGGTTCTGAATCAATTATACTGAATTCGGCAGGGAAAGCTATAAACGTTCTACCTGTATTGCAATCAAAGAAAACGACAAAAGCATGGCATTGTAGTTATCTTTGTAAAACGAAAGATGTTGAAATTCTGAATAATTTACAGGATTTCTTCAAACGATTGTTAGAATGCTCATTAAAAAAGGTACATAAGTTGAACAACCATATCAGTAGCTGTTCTAATAAAGTGCATGCTGAAAAAGTTGGTCATTCTCATGGTTGTTACATAAACCCTAAACTATGTAAGTCCAATTTTTTAGCCATTGAGATTTTGGCACCTCACTTTCCGGATTTACGACATTTGAAGAGAATGATATACAAAATAGCGAGCATTTATAAAGACCAATTACATAATTTAGACCAGGCATGGAACTAAAGTGAACGCAGCGGCCGTTTTTCGAAGGCAACGCCTCCTTTCTCCCGCCGCGCGTCTTGGTCCCCGCGGCGGGCCTAGGAGCTTCGAGCGCCTCAGACCCGTACCATATGAACCGCGCGTGGCGCATTGGGGCGACACCCGTATCAATAGATTTCCGCATCACCCATGGGGTACTATTATCGATGCGTTTTTTTTTGTCAGTGGTATCCCCTGTACGCCTATTCCACTGTGTCACGCGATAAAAATGGATAGGAAAAACGCGTTTTACTATCAAAATTTTAAATACGTTTGGGAAAACTTATTCGCGCTCCGAATATTTTCCATGTTCAGGTCAACATATTTGTGCGAATGTTCGTTCTCAAAAATGCGTGCGATTACGACAGAACAGCGCACACGACTAAGCGATTCCCCGCTTTCAACTTTAATACGTACAACGTCGACCAGCCTCCCCGTTGATATTTTAGATATGCCCAGCACGTCTAAACGTGCGCGAAAATTAAGTTTTCCCAAACGTATTTATAATTTTGATAGTAAAACGCGTTTTTCCTATCCATTTTTATCGCGTGACACAGTGGAATAGGCCTACAGGGGATACCACTGACAAAAAAAAACGCATCGATAATATTACCCCATGGGTGATGCGGAAATCTATTGATACGGGTGTCGCCCAAATGCGCCACGCGCAGTTCATATGGTACGGGTCTGAGGCGCTCGACGCTCCTAGGCCCGCCGCGGGGGCCAAGACGCGCGGCGGGAGAAAGGAGGCGTTGCCTCCGAAAAACGGCCGCTGCGTTCACTTTAGTTCCATGCCTGATTTAGACACAGCCTTAAACGATAATGACCTTGAAACACTTGAACGAATAACACTTCAAGCTCGGAAAGAAGCTAAAGCGTTACAAAAAAATAATACTGACATAAGCCTGAACGAAGAAGAGATTATATCTCGATATTATTTAGCATTTAGAGCTTTCACAAAGCGGTCTATGGACACACCACGCATTCCGTGTGTTTGGTGACATGCATTTTATTTGTCGATATTGTCACGATAAAATTCGCAACGATTCCATACCACCAAAATGTATTTTAAATCAGCTTGATGTACGTTCAATTCCAGAAATAGCAGTGTTGAACGATTACGAACGAATTCTCATTCAAAGAGCTAAACCGTTTCAAACGATTGTGAGAATGGATACAGTAATGCGTAAAAATATGCCACATAAACATATGTTTCCAAAAGTAAAGGGGAGAACATTTCACCTTCCTTTGCCGTTACAAGAAAATTTAAAAAAAATCTGTCCTCCGACTGAACCTTTAAATCAAAATCATGAATTATACATATTGGTGCGGGGCGTTCCAACAAAATCTAAAATAGTTTGGGAAAAGTTAGTTGACTTGAAGAAAGTATGGAATGCCTTAGTGTGGTTGAAAGCCAACAATCCTCTATACTCGGAAATTGTTTTACCACAATCACACGATTTATTGCTAAATGCCAAATTACCAGATACAGAATTTCAAGAAGAAGTTGTTACCAATGATAATAATAACGAATCTATCGAGGACGTTGACGGTGAAATACTTAATATCGATGAAAATATCAAACGTGCATTATTGACGCAAATGTCACAATCTGATGCATATTATGATCAGTTTACGATTTATCCAATGTATGACAAAAGGGTTAATGAATCTGCTACCGCACTCTATCAAATGCTTAAAGTTCATGACATTCCGTTGGGCCATCGTGCTGAACAATTAGATGTGAAATGTTTCCCAGATTTATATCCTTATGGGGTGAACGGACAGCATGAAGATAGATTGGTTCGTTTGACTGATCATGAATTCATTAAGTCCAAACTGATGTCCAAGCATTCGCAATTTCGATTGAACATGCAATATATTTTCCATTTATTACACGATACCAATATGCGACAATTGAACGCTGGAATTTATCACAAAATGAACGTCGTAAATCCACGTGATAAATACACAGCTGCTGGTTTTCTTGAGCAACTTTCTAAAGATCAGCTACAAACGAATTTGAACACTATATTTTCCAGATTACGTAATACAGCACAGTATTGGCGAAAACCGAGAAACGATTTGAACTGTATGATACACCATTATGGACCAGCTACATGGTTCCTCACGCTTAGTCCAAGTGAGTGGCTATGGACAGATTTAATAGAATATCTTCGTGAAGTAAACGGCCCATCGGTGGCTAAAATGTCCCCGAACGAACTCATTGCTTCTGATCCCGTTTCAACTGCTCGATTTATAGATAATGCATTCCACGCTATGCTGGATTTCATTTGTTCGCCCGACAATCCGATTGGCAAGGTGACACATTACTTTTGGCGCAGAGAATATCAAAGCAGGGGATCACAACATTTTCATCTTTTAATTTGGATTGAAGATGCTCCTATAATCGATAAATCTTCGAAGGAAGATGTAGCACGATTCATTAGGAAATACGTCACTTGCAGATTGCCCTCCCCGCTTTTTTCGCCAGAATTATATAGTCGTGTAATTGCACATCAAATGCATAAATGCAATAGCTATTGTTTACGCAACAAAAAAACTAAAAATTCTTTCCGTAAAGTATGTAGATTTTCATTTCCACGTCCAGTTACAGATACTTTGGTAATAAGGGATGTAGCTGTTTCTATAGGTGCTAGAAAACAATTGAAAGCAAAAGGTAGACTCTATGATCTTCCACGTTCAACACAGGAAGTACGTATCAATGATTATAATGCTCCCGTTCTCACGGTTTGGAGAGGTAACATGGATATACAATATATTGGAGAAAAGACAGGGTTGGTAACATGTTACTGTACTAAGTACGTGTCAAAGCCGGAAAAAAGTTACGCTACGGACACTTTGGCAGCAATCAATTCTACTAAGTCATTAGCTAGTCTGCTGTGCAACCTTGGAATGCGCATGCTAAATCATAGAGAATGTGGAGCGCCTGAATGCGCTGATACTCTTTTAGGATTATCATTGTATGGCACTGACTCCAGTACTACTATTAGATGGTTAGATGTAAATATACTGAGAAGTAGGAAATTGAAAACTCGCAAAGAGATTGAGGATCTGGAAGGTGAATCCACAGACATATTTTGTCCATCCCTCATAGATGATCACTATCCTAACAGACCCAAGGAATTAGAATCTATGCATCTGTACGATTTTGCTATGTGGTATGACGTTACTAAAATTAGACCGTCTGAAAAAACTGAATACTATGAAATCCGTGCATCTTTGTTTTTGAAAAAAAGGCAAAGAGGGTATCTTATCAATCATTATAAGTACAATGTTCAAACCCAACCTGAGAATTATTATTTCTCATTATTATTATTATTCCAACCTTGGAGAAATACCGACGAATTGAAAAATGGATTTAACACATATGCGGAATCTTTTTTGTCGCTAGAATCACAATTGACAGATGCAGTTCAGTATCACGAACGAATAACGGATATTCGAGAAGCGCGTGATCATATAAAGGAAGAAATTGAAAAGAACGTGTTGAATACTGTAGAACAAGAAGAAAATGATCAAGGCGATCACCCCTTAGAGTGTGTCCCCATTGAAACTGTTGGTGCCATGAAAGACTTTAAAGACACGGAAAAAAAATTGGACTGTGGTGATCTTCAAGAAATGATTTCGGAATTGAACCATGATCAGAAGCGGATATTTGATAAAGTTACTAAGTCCTTGACGTCTAACGATAACATTCTTAGACTTTATGTCAGTGGAGAAGGTGGCACTGGGAAAAGTTTTTTAATAAAAACTATCAGACAGTGGATCAAGCAGAGTATCGGAAAAGACACAGCAGTAACTGCTCCTACTGGAATCGCAGCTTTTAATATCGAAGGTCTTACCATACACCGATTATTTCAATTACCTGTAGAACATGGACATACAGCCCAGTATAGGCAACTTAGCGATGCAGCCCTTCAAATTGTACGAGATCAATTAAAAAATGTTGCTTTACTAATCATCGATGAAATTTCGATGGTTTCTAACGTAACTTTCCTGTACATACATCTACGACTTTCAGAAATATTTGATACTGCATATTCCGATGATGGTTGGTTCGGAAAAATACCTATTCTGTTATTTGGTGACTTATTACAACTTCCTCCTGTTCACGAAGAACCTGCTTTTATACAATTATCTAATAAGAGTATAGAGAAAAATGTTGGAGGATTAGGTTCTTATAATTTATGGTCTGCCTTGTTTAGCTATGACGAATTGAGAATAAACATGCGACAGCAGGGTGATAATATTTACAAAGAGATCTTGTCGAGAATTCGCACTGGAGTAGTGACCGCTTCGGATACAAAGCTTTTAGAAACGAGGAAATTAAATTTCAAAGCGACAAATTGTAATGACCGATTAAAGGAATTAAGTGATTACATGCTTAATGTAGGTTCTAATACGGTGTGTTTACTTCCCACATGTGTTCAGTGTGATGTTTTGAACGCTGCAATGCTGAGTCGATTTCCATCCGAAGAAATACATTTGATTGCTCATGATACAACGAATTGTGCACCGTATTTGAAAAAAAAGGTGTCAAAGGTACTAAACAATAATGACGAGGATAGCTCCCGAACGGCGGGACTTGCAAGAGTCGTAATTGTTAAAACAGGAGTGCAAATCATGATTAGAAGAAATATTGATGTTACATTAGGTCTTGTCAACGGTACCATTGCTAAACTTGTTTCAGTTACACGAGGTGTTGATAATGACGTTGAAAAATTGAAAATTATATTACCCACGGGGCAAGAACATATGATAGAACGGGTAAGTGTTAAATTTGAAGTAATGGATAGAGCGTTCGTTATTAGAAAACAATTTCCGATTTGCCTCAGCTATGGTATTACTATTCACAAAAGTCAAGGACTAAGCTTGGAGAATGCTGTCATAGAAGCAGGTAATTCAATATTTACTTGCGGACAAATTTACGTTGCTCTTTCTCGGGTGACTACATTACAAGGACTGCATCTTATCAATTATGATCCATCTTCCGTAAAGGCACAAGAATCGGCTATAATAGAGTATAATAGATTGCGAAAAAAATATAGACCTGATCTTATGACTATTTCAATTTCTAAAAACCGCGTTCTCAAAGTTCGTGATGCTGTTTGGGCAGTACCTAATTATAATATATCCGAATGTCAGAATACTGATGATCACATCGTGGATACCATGCAATACTACGTAAGAGGTCTCCCGAATTCTGATGGTGCGTCTTGTTATGCGAATGCCACAATCCAATGTATGTTATATTGTCCATCCATAAGAGAAAACTTATTTTCGATTGAAAAAGATGATCATATTATAAAAGTCTTTATGGACCAATATAAATCGAATCAAAATCCAAATATCTAGAGACGCGGTAGCGTCTCGACGCCAAGTACATGAAAAACTCCCTGTATATGTCGATGTCGCTACCGTGTATCTTTACTCGTCGCGGAGACACTCTAACCTAATTCTGACATTTATACATGAATATCTCATCACGCCTGCAATGTTTTGTAAATTTAAAGACATTTTTCTTATGTAAACCGCATATCGGCTTTTGAACAAGACCAATTTCAATAAAATTGGTCCACACATGACAGAGATATCATAATATCGTTCATGGATCAGTCGAATTTATTAATTTTCGTCTCCTGATTCTCCTTCTCCAAGAAATTTTTCGTCAACATAATACGTATATACGCGTTACACACACACCTTCAGCCAACACATGTTCGTTCTTCTTTCGTCGATTCTCGGGAATATTCGGCAGGGATCGTCGTCCGTCATTGTACATACATATACTTATATATACTATTTTGAATTTTATAATTAGCCAATAACGTGCCCTTCCCAAGATCGTTCATATTGGATAGTCAACCAATACGACAGTTGCATTAAAATCTGGTAACGTAACGTAGTCTTGTTCAAACTTCGCACCTTTACAGTTTACGCTACACGAAGTTAGGTAGTACATTATAAACTCCATAATGTAACTAGGCGGCCATATTTTAACATGACGTCCCCAGGACGTTTTTGGGACTTTGCCGGACGTTGTGCTGTATGGGTACACCCCATAAAAATAACTTCAAAAAAGTAAAAAAATACGCCAAGTACATGAAAAATCAAATAATCACAAAAATAGAAGACAATAATAATCACAAAAAATTGTATCTAGAATTTATCCTTAATTCTGTCGCGTGATAATTCGTAATTTATAATATTAAAAATTATCTAAAGTCAGTCCCTACGCAAGTTATCTTTGTAAAAAGAAATGAGATCCCCATAAAAATAACTTCAAAACAGTAAAAAAATACGCCAAGTACATGAAAAATCAAATAATCACAAAAAAAATAATAATCCCCGAAAAATAAAGTAAATCACAAAAAAAATAGAAGGCAATAATAAAAATCACAAAAAATAGAAGATAATATAATAATTACAAAATTAAAAAAAGTTGTGAAATCAAAATGAGCTGCCAGTACATAAAGATGCTTTCCAACTGCGCTTTAGATGACACAACTACGTATGCACAGCTAAAATTCCATTACTCATAATAGCTATTTATACAAAGAAAAAATGTATTAAATAATAATATGCAGATATATTTTTATACAAATAAATATTTTAATACGAATAAATATTTGATTCAAAATACTTGGCGCTGCGCAACCGAAAAAATGTTAATTACCTTAGTATTAATAATTTACAACTCCATTACAATATAAAAAACATATACATACACATATTAGAAACGCAGTCAGATTTATTCTACATATATTTAATTCTAATGCCATACGTAGCATGTGCACACGCACGCACACACGCATACACGTACAAGAAAGAAAGAAAAGGATTATTGTAATATTATTTAATACATTGTTTTTCTTTCTATAAATAGTCATTGTTATAATTGGCGCTATTTTTGTATATCATTAATTTTGTAACGGTATTAATTTACGACAATGTTTTTAAATGGGATTCTTTTTGATGGGTATAAATATACAGGGTGTCCGCGGGAAGACTGGACAACCGGTTATCTCCTAAAGTATTGGAGATAAAAAAATATAAAAAATATGGAATTGCATGGTTCGAGGGGGCCAATTTATTAGCCGAGACGAATTTTTTTATCGATTATTATTTTAAAAGATACGATGGTCAAGTTCGGTTTTTTAAATGGAACTATTTTTTTTGGAGAGATGATTTACTTTATTTCCACTGGTTTTTGAGATAATGCGATCGCAAATTTACTGATTTTCACTGGAAGAAAACCCGGTGGAACAGCAAAGACCGGGGACGGTCTTGCTGTCGCCACGGGTGGCATTGCCTGTTGAAAACGATACCTACCTGCCACAGGTCTACGTCAGGAATGGCAGGACAATTCTTTTCCGTCAGCCCAAAGGCTGGATAATTCTTTTCCGACAGAAGTGCTACTTACTAGGGAAGATCCCGAACCCGGAAATTCAAAAAATTCTGAAACTTTGTGGATATGTAGGGGATTTCCTCCTGATTACAGCGCAATTTTTGTTTGCTGCCCAAAATCATTCTAAGCGGATGAAATTAACCCCTGAATATTCGTGTATTTTCCGATTTTGTGTTATAACTCGCGAACTGTAAGAGATAGAAAAAAAATCTCAAGACGAAAGTTACTTCTTTTAATTAGATCTATCAAATAGTAAAAGTTAAATCTATTGTTTAAACAATTAGAAAAAAGTTATAAACAAAAATATTAATAATGTTTTTTAAAATTCGTTGTTTCGCGTGAAATCTGAATTGGTGGTTTAAATAATTATGAAACAGCATAATCCATTTTTTTTCATACAATTTCAACCTTTGTTGTATCGCGGAACTGTGCTACTCGACAATCGAAGAACTTTTTAAGCTGCACAACGAGCAATGTTCTTCTAACGTTTATTAGGAAATAATACGCGACGCGTAGTAAGAAAGTATGGTAATTTATATACTTTTGTCTTTAATTGCACATGGGGCAAATATATCAAGTGGAAATAGAGGAGAAGAAGGGAACTGTTAGATATAACTTATCCTTATTAGAACTTTTTATTTTTAACATAATTATCGACTTTTCTGTTATTTGCTCACCAAACAAGCGAGAAAATGCAGGTGTTTAATACTTTGAAAACACTTGTGTGATGTGAATATATACCTACTTTTGTCTCCCATCAAAGTATGATCTCATGTCTATTGTTCTCTCGAGCATTAATAATGAGAATACATATATTCGTATTCTTATCGGATGATATTTTATTTGCAGAGAAAATACAGGTGATCAATTTTAATAAGACATTTCACTGTCCAAACATGTTTTCCTCAGACGTGATAAAGTAAGATACATACACATATGCCATATGTATAAGATAGGTATTATCAGTTCTATAGGTGTGTCCTGACGACAAAAGTAATAAATGCTTCGACTCGTTATTATTGTCAGTAGTATCGAAGGCATTTGAAGACGAAAGACTCATTAAGAATAAGAAATAATAGTTAATTGTAGTTTAAGTATAGGTGTTAACAGTAAATGTACGGTGATTCTGTGTAACAAACGTGTAGTGTTGAAAATGGTTCCCATACATCCTGCAAATGTAATTCGTTTACTTATGACAAGATTCTTACTTGAGAAGAATAATGAGATGCCTATTAATATTAGAGAAATGGAGTTACACGACATAATAAAAGACATGCTTATTAAATCGCAAGACACATCATTTTCAATGGAAGCTTATGTTACATTAGAATTTTTGGAACCGTTTAGACCACATTCTGTAGAATTTGTGGATGATACATATGTAGGGTAAGTGTGGGTATTACTGCGGACTTTTAAGGTTGGTTAACTTTAGAACCCTCGATACGGCGTCCAAATGAATGAAAGTTCCTCCTTCTTTTTTTAAAAGAAAGGTGGGACCTTAATAATTCCATAAAAAATATAAGGACGGGGTAATAAGCACAGTTAATTAAAAACAAAGAGATTTGTCGATCAATGTCATTGCATGAGTTACTGCGGACATGCATGTATTACTGCGTGCCAGTTACTAACGAAACACCAGTTACTGCGCATGTATTACTGCGGTCTGATGTCAGGCGAAACATAACCTTAGTACCTTTGCAGGTTATGTAGACAGACGTGAATACGGTTGGAAGAAAGGTTAGGTGGCGCAGTCGTCGGTCCGCAGTAATGCATGCACATGCTGTAAAGCACTGCACCTAATACTGCGGTGAGAAATAAAAATTTAAACTAAAATGTAGACGACTGATTTGTTGTTTTTCTGAAAATATAAATCTTATTCTATCTAGCAATAACGCTACACAACATGTATTACACTTAATAAGAAAAATATAAACGTTTTTCAAGTAGGTGTTCATGACCGCCATATTGGAAATCGACCGAAGTTTCGCCTTGACGAATTTCAAACTACGATAAAAGAATTAATAATAACTTTGCTATACATACTTATTAATAATTACCTGTAATAGAGTTTAAAATAATTTTAGCAAAAATTTTCAAGAGATTATATACTTTCCAACATTAAATATGAGCTGTTTAGAATATCCGCAGTAATAGGGGCATCCGCAGTAATACCGACACTTACCCTACTGTGCCCCGATGGAAAGAAGATACTTGAGAAACTCTAGAGTCTAAATGGCTTATCCCCATAGGCCCGCGTTCTGTAGCAAAATCGTAGAGGTAGGGCACACGTATTGCCGCTATTGGGCGACGCGACACCATCGCCGAATCGGTCAGTAGCATCGCGTGACGAAGAGAGAGAGCGAAACACACAGAGTTCGAGAGAAATAGAGCTATAGCCACGGACCCGACGAAAAGCAATAGCGTAGCTAAACTGAACTACATAACTTATAGTATTATAACTAATACTAAACTAAATTTTAACACTACGAATATCGAAGTAAAACTGAAAAAGAATATTTTGAATCGCTCAACCACGTTCACAGACAGATTGCTTTGACAAAACTGTTGCTTCTGGCAGTGGAGTGATCTTGGAGAAGTCATTTATTTTTCCCCACTCTAGTTGTTCGCGAAAGGGATCGCGATGAGCGTGAGATGCCGGTTAGGTTATGTTCGAAGTTACAATGCACTGAGATGAGTAAAAAGTTTGGAAGTCTTTATTATAAAAACACTCGTTGAGCGTGCGTAACCGAGATGAGCAGTGAGCCTTTTGAGAGACACAGATTGAGTATTGATTAAATAATGAGCACACACGCACACCGACCGCCACGCGGACGAGACTCGACCACGATCCACAATCTATTGGAAACGCGTGAGAGAGACGTGAGTTTTGAGCTTTGTTAGTGAGCACCAATTAAAATGAGTTCTAAATTGATGTTGAGAGGAATACTTTGAGAAGTTCACCAGTTACAGGTCGAGATTTGAGATTACGAGAATCACGCGTCCCGCACAGTACTCTGTATGAACAAGAATGATGAGCAATATGGCCGATCGATTTCCGTTGATCGTCTTCTCCAAGAGCCTGGTGGCTCGAGCGACGTGGGGAAAAGCGATTGGCTGAGCGTTCTGTCGCTGACAGCTGATTGGTCTATCGATTGTGGATCGGGCTTGTCGCTCCGCGGTCCAGGAGGTGCTGCGGTGAGTTGGGTGTGGCGGAGATCGGAACTACCGAATCTCAAACATTCTCCCGGCCTTCAACAGCTGGAAGAAGATGTTGATGATGAATCTGTAACATTCAATATAGCCAGTTTTGCGATTGGCCTGGTTAAGATGGTAGTGGCGGTCTTGAGTGTCACCACCCTGGTCAGTCCGTCCTTCCCTGGGTGAAGGGTGAGAACCCGAGCAAGTGGCCACTTGCTAGGGGGAAATCGCTCATCGGTGATGAGCACCAGAGAGCCGACCTTGATGGCGTTGGATGGATGATGCCACTTTGAGATTGAGAGCTGACGTTGCAGATAATGAGCTGACCATTGAGTCCAGAATTGTTGAGTCTTCTGTTGGATGAGTTGCCACCGCGCTGATGGTGAGATGGATGTGTGCTCCACAGAAGGTTCAGGTAGAGCTGAGAGTGGGTGGCCAATGAGGAAGTGAGCAGGAGTGAGCGTTGCGACGTCATCAGGATCGTCGCTGAGGGGCTCGAGAGGTCGTGAGTTCAGCAGGGCCTCAATCTGCGTGAGAAGTGTACTGAACTCTTCGTAAGTGAGTGCTGTTTCACTCACTGTTCGCCGAAGATGGTGTTTGGTGGACTTCACCACAGCCTCCCATTTGCCTCCCATGTGTGGTGCGGCTGGAGGGTTGAAACACCAGCGAGTGTTGTCGTTGACAAACAGCTGAGCGAGAGTTTGGTGATCTTGAGAGCCCTGAGTGAACATCCTCTTGAGCGTGGCATCGGCTCCGATGAAGTTGGTGCCACAATCTGAGTAGAGTGAGTGAGGAATCCCTCTCCGTGAGATGAACCGTCGGTACGTTGCGATGAAACCTTCTGTGGAGTAGTCGGTGACTACTTCGAGATGAACCGCTGAGGTGGTGAGACAGACGAACACACAAATCCATCCCTTGTGAGTCTTGGCGCCTCGCCCTTTCCATGTCCTTAGAGTGATGGGACCAGCATAGTCCAGCCCAGTGTTGGTGAAAGGGCGTGTGGGTGTGACTCGTGAAAGAGGTAGTTGGCCCATCAGTTGATGGGCACGGATCCCCCTTTGCCGAGCACACACAACACACCGTAGAATGTGAGATTTCACTGGAGCCCGACCACCGATGATCCAGTAGGTCTGTCTGAGTTGAGCGAGTGTGAGCTGAGTCCCTCCATGGAGAGTTTGTCGATGAGCTTGATCTATAATCAGATCGGACAGACGTGAGTGACGAGGCAAAATTGCAGGATGCTTACTTCCATATGCAATGTGAGCATTGTAGAATCGGCCCCCGACTCGGATCACTCCTTCTTGGTCGATAAAGGCCGTGAGACGATTGAAGGTGTGAGACGATGGCAGCGTTGCGCTAGAGCTGAGCATCCTTAATTCGTGTGCGAAATAAAGGGACTGCGTCGCTTTAATCCAAAAGATCCTGGCCCTCTCCAGATCCTCGGGCGACTGCACGATGAGTGGTAAGGAAATCGTTGACCTCCTTAAACGTGATAGAATTCTGAAACAAACTGAAGTGATACGAAAGAGTTTGTTTAAAGATGAGTATTTGTAAATGAGGTCCCAGTGATATTCGAGTTTTCGAATGTTGAGAAGATTTGAGACTCCAGGACGAGCTTCCTGCATGCTTGGACTGTCCTTCAAAGTAGGTTGAGAGGGCCATGAGTTACTGGGCTGAGTGAGCCAAGATGGTCCCGTCCACCAAAGCTCGTGGTGTTCAAGCTGTGTTGTTGTTAAGCCTCGAGAGGCACAATCAGCTGGATTCGCTGTTCCAGGGACGTGTCTCCAATGTGCGTGTGGGGTGAGTTCTTGAATTTGGGAGACACGATTCCGGACATAATCCTTCCAGCGTGAAGCATGTGATTTGATCCATGAGAGTGATATTTGAGAATCCGTCCACAGATGAGTTGTAGAGATGTTGAGTTGAAGAGTAGCTTGAACATACTTCGTGAGCTTTGCCAGCATTAAAGCTGCCGTGGGTTCGAGCCTTGGGATTGTGAGTTTCTTGAGTGGTGCTACCTTGGTTTTGGAGCACACGAGTGTCGACACTTTGTGAGCTGTGGACGGTGAGGATACGATAATGTAAATTACCGCTGCCATGGCGAGGTGAGATGCATCAGAGAATCCATGTAATTCCACTGTAGAGTAGGAGAAGGTGTTGAACCACCTTGGTATTGAGAGTCTGGCCAGACTTGTGAGATCTTCTCTGATGGTGAGCCAGTGAGCAGTGACTTGGGAAGGCAGTGGATCGTCCCAGTCGAGTTTGTGCAGCCACAATTCCTGCAAAAGTGCTTTTGCCCGAATGATGACTGGAGCTAAGAAGCCAAGCGGATCAAATATCTTGGCTACTTCTGAGAGAATGAGACGTTTTGTGAGTATTGAATTGTTGATAGGTTTTGTTGAGAATGAGAAATTGTCGTTGAGAGAGTTCCATTGTAATCCGAGGATTTTGGTATTGCAGTCGTCTAATGCAATGTACGAGTTGCTAGCTCGCACTTCTTGAGAAATTGAATCAAGCAATGGGGGGTAGGTTGTCTGCCACTTGGCAAGTGGAAAACCGCCCGCCTTGCACAGGTCATTTAATTGTTGAGCGATTGTAATGAGTGTCTCACCCTCGTCGGCGCCGCCGAATATGTCGTCGACGTATTTGGCATGAGTGATTGACGGTACTGCAAAGGGGAAACGATGCCCTTCGTCTTCGACCAACTGCAGTAGTGCTCTCACAGCGAGGAACGGCGCAGCCTTGGTTCCATACGTGACCGTGGTGAGTTTGTAGGGCACCTCCTTTGAGTCCTCGTCAATCCACAGTATCCTCTGGAGGTCCTGGTCGTCTTCGTGAACCTTGATTTGTCTGTACATTTTTGTCACGTCTGTGGCGAAAATGTACTTGTGCTGGCGAATCCACAGCAACACATCCATGATGTTGAGTAGAAGGTTCGCACCAGTGTGCATGAGATCGTTGATCGAGTGCCCCGTTGTGGTCGGGCTTGAGCCATTGAAGACGACCCTCAGCTTCGTGGTCTGACTGTCGAGCTTGAGTACTCCATGATGTGGAAGATAAAAAACAGAGTGAGTATTAGGTGAGAGTGCGGGAGCTCTTACCATATGATGGAGTGCCTCATATTCATTCATGAACCCTTGGTAGAGATTGCGATATTCAGAATCTTTGTTGAGCTTGTTGAGTGTTCGCTTCAGACAGGCATGGGCTGTCTGGTAGGAATTGCCCAATAGATTTCGAGATGACTTGAGAGGAATGCGTACGATGTACCTTCCTGTAGAATCACGAGTGTGTGTCGCCCGAAAGTGATCCTCACATTCTTGTTCTTCAGGGGTGAGCGTTGAGGGCGCATCTGTCGGGAGCTCTTCTTGAATCCAGAATTTAGCCAATAAATCTTGTATTGTTTTGTCGCTGTGCTGCATGACTGCAGCTGTGTGCGACGAGCTGAATTGAGACTGAGGTGTTTTAACTGGCCCAAGAACGAGCCACCCAAAGATTGAGAACTGGGCAATTGGCATTGATGGGTCACCCTTTTTGAGGTTAGGTTTTATAATTCTGCCATATGAGTCTGCACCAATGATTATGTCAATGGGCCTGGATTTTAGAAAATCTGGATCAGCTAACCTTAACCCTGTGAGATGAGGCCATTCCTGACGTGGTGCTTCAACGGATGGTAGACTGGATGTGAGAGTTCGCAGAACATGAGCTTGAGTGGACACCGTGGAGGAGTCGTAGCTTGATCGTAGAGTGATTGACACGACGCCTCTAGTGTGAGTAGTTTTGTTGCCTCCAATGCCAATAATTGAGATGGATGAGCGGGTTCTTTGAAGATTGAGTTGAGTGATGAGCTCCTCCTTGATGAAGGTGAGCTCTGAGCCTGAGTCGATGAGTAGCCTGACTGGCAGCGAAGCCACCGGTGAGATGAGCTGTGCGTTAGCTGTTGCTAACAGGGTGAGCGTGTGAGAGGTAGCGTGGCCGCCTTTAGCTGAGTGAGACAGAGACGTATGAGAAGGACCTGTTGTGCTTGAGCTTGGTGAGTTGGGTGAGAATGAGCTGACGACTGCACCGACACTTCAGAAGTCAGTGTTGTCTTCTGACTTCTTCCCTTCCGTTGGAGGGGCTGATTGAGCAGAGCTGGGCTCGGTCGTTGGCCTGGGCTGTGCTTGAGCTGAGCCCTGAGTAGCCGCTGGCTTGGTCGGGTGCAGCATCGAATGGTGCTTTGCCCCACAGGTCTTGCACCGGTGCGCCGACTTGCACACATCTGTGTCGTGTCGACCACAGCAATTCTTCCACAGTGATCGGGCGACGATGAACTTACGACGCTCGGTCACTGGCGCTTCCCTGAATCTAGGGCACATGACCATGAAGTGGTCCGCGTTGCACCAGTCGCAAGGATATTGCGACGCCTGAGCCCTTGAGGACTTCTGAGGTTGAGCTCTTGCCTGCGTTGCAGGGTGAGCTGTGGTCCTCCTCTGTGATGAGCGAGCAGTGGAGGTTGTAGGGGCCGTTGGCTTGTTTGATGCAGCCTCCATCTGCTCCAAGGTGCCGCCTTTGTTCTCGACAAAGGCCAGAAGGTCCTGATATTGAGGGCAGTCCGTCGAACATGCCAGAGAGGTCTCCCATGCCTCTCTCGTGACCTTGTCAAGGCTCTGTGTAAGGATATGCACTAAGAGGCAATTGTGCATCTCCTTATCCGCACCCAGAGCAACCAATGCCTCATTCACCTCATTGACTGTCGCAGCCAGATTGATGAGCGCAGGTGCTGATCTCGTTGAGATCGATGGAATGGTGAGCAACTTGTCAAGTTGCTCCTTGATGAGCAATCGCTTATTTGAGAAGCGCTTCTCCAGGTAGTCCCAAGCAGCCTGGAAGGATGAGCCTCGAAGAGGGAACGAGTTGACCCGTCGGGATGGTTCGCCTGTCAGGCTTGCCCTCAAGTAGCAGAGACGGTCAATGTCCATGAGCCTCGAATCGTTGGTGATGAGGGAAGTGAATAACTCACTGAACGTGGGCCATTCCACGAATTTTCCCCCAAATTTGGGAATGGCCAGCTCTGGTAGCTTGGCCGCTCTACTGGCCATCACTTCAGCTGGTGAGTCGTGCGAGGAGGATGAGCTGGGTTGAGATGCGTTGGCGAGGCTCATGAGACGTCGAAGTGAGCGTCTGATCGCTGCCACGAGCCTCGTCTCTCGAGCAAGCAGGCCCGTCGCGAAGTACTCGTGGTCCAAGCACTTCACCGGCCAAAACTCCTCGAGGTGCGCATGCTCCGAAAGAAACGTCGCGTGCAGCTCCTCGACGCTGTCGAGGTGCGACTGCACCTCAATGAGAGTCGTCGACTTCATGTCTGCCGGAACCTCAGACTGCAAGTCTTGCAGGGCTTTAAACCGACAGCCCTGAGAATGAGCTTTCACGATGAGCGGTGCCGGCGTCGTTGCCGGCGACGAGGACCTCGTTTTGCCAGAGGCTTGAGTGGATTGGGTCTGGGGAACCTGGAGCGTTCCTGCTGGATTTGGAGACGTCGGTCGAGACTCCTGACTCGACATGGTTGAGCCGTTTACTTCATCAGCCATGGTGAGCACTGAGATTTGAGAACGAGCTTTTCACAATGAGCACTGCACTGACTTTCACACCAATCCGGCTCGAAGGACCATAAATGTTCGCGAAAGGGATCGCGATGAGCGTGAGATGCCGGTTAGGTTATGTTCGAAGTCACAATGCACTGAGATGAGTAAAAAGTTTGGAAGTCTTTATTATAAAAACATTCGTTGAGCGTGCGTAACCGAGATGAGCAATCACGCGTCCCGCACAGTACTCTGTATGAACAAGAATGATGAGCAATATGGCCGATCGATTTCCGTTGATCGTCTTCTCCAAGAGCCTGGTGGCTCGAGCGACGTGGGGAAAAGCGATTGGCTGAGCGTTCTGTCGCTGACAGCTGATTGGTCTATCGATTGTGGATCGGGCTTGTCGCTCCGCGGTCCAGGAGGTGCTGCGGTGAGTTGGGTGTGGCGGAGATCGGAACTACCGAATCTCAAACACTAGTCAAATTCAACCGTGCAACAATTGCTTGGACACAAGTTGTCAACCATGTTGCCCACAATTGGATACAAGTTAAGAGTTTCGGCCTGGCGGCTTCGATCGGAGTCATTTCAACGAATATCATGATTTGCTTTAAAATTTATCCTTCACGTTATTATAAATAAGATGTATTCTGTATGCATGGTCTTATGACATAAAAATGTATCATTTCGTTTAGTATAAATGGTATATTAATATATAAGGTGATAGGGGCGACTCCTATCATAGTCGGCACAGGTAGCTACGGAACATAAAAACATATAAACATAAAAACATTAAAACTAATGTTCATGTCATAATTTTATTTCTCCGTGCTTATATCTCATGTACATATTAAAGATACGCTTAATTTTGTGAAATAGAAGTGACAATAGTCACGTTTTGCTAGTTCAATATGATTCCCGTATGGAACGTATTCCCCGTAGATACGGGCATCCTACGACTATGCAGCGTGTGCCGCTAAGAACCTAAGAGTGGTGATTTGAGGAGTGTCGCGCGAGAGAGTGAGGCGATGGGAGCGAAGAACCCCTCTCGCCCCCCTGACATTTCGAGTTTCATCTTTCCATCGGAGCACAGTACACTTATTGCAGGACACCGGATTGACGACCCCGACTTGCATCCTTTGCAAATCTTTTTACTAGCCTGCGACATTGCACTAAACAGACTTGTAAAAGCCAGGGTTACACTCCAGGAAGACGAAAAAACGAGGCGACAGATGAAAAATCCGAAAATAAATCTAACCGTCAGATACAGTCAGTTCCTCGAACCGTAAACAGACTTTCGCAGAATATAAACATAGCTGACAGAACAGAAACACGTCTGTACACTACGGTGACTAAACTTGAACTGTAATCAGGAGGAAATCCCCTACATATCCACAAAGTTTCAGAATTTTTTGAATTTCCGGGTTCGGGATCTTCCCTTGTTAGGTAGGTACATCTGCGGTATCGAGAAGCGCACCGTTACTTTTATTTCGTACTTGCTTCTACGCTCGGATGGCCGGTTCTTTTGGGAGGGATGCAAGTTCGATTGGTTAGGTTAGGAGGTGTGAAAGTTGCTAGACTAAATTTCAATAATAGGGAGCAGATTGTATTAGGACAAATCGGACCACGCGTCGACAGCGGGCCACCCCTTTTATTCCTGTGTCTCTCCACGAATATGAATGTGTAGACATGTAGCGTGGATTCCAAATATACAATGTTTGGAAATTAGTTTTTTGACAATTGTTTTTGAATTGCATATGCGTAGCTGTAGCACCCAAATCTAGCTCTATAACTACTCCGGTATCTCGGAAACGATCAATGCATGTGTGCCTGATTTCGAATAAATACCAAAATATTTTTATGAATATCTCGAAAACTATACCCGCGCGGCGGTAACATGTATAGAAAAAAGTTATTCAGAATCATGTCCCCAACAACACATTTCAAGATCATCGAAATCGGAGATGGAAACCTAATGTAAATAATCTATTTATACACTGCTGGACAAAATTAAAGGGTCACTATAATTTCTCGAAAATTTTGTTTATTTTCAAATGGCTGCATCTCCGCGAAAAATGCAAAAGTCGCAAAAAATTTGGAAAAAAAACAGTTTAACGCTTGAAGTTTCTAGTTTTGAAATCAAGGCCTCAATTTTTTGTCAGGCATTATGATATTGTTTTATCAAGATGATGCGCAGAAAACGAAATTTTAGAAATTTTCGTCTAATTTGAACGTATGTAGGGTAAAGTAGCCGAATATGAGATCCACTTCTTTAAAACATCATAACTGTTGACTGAGAACATTTTTATTAAAATTCTATACACGTTTTAAATGTAGAATATGTATTCTTTAGCAACCTACTGCAAAGTACTATAACAAAGATTCGGTTTCTTCATAATAAAATGAAAATGAAAGTCACTCAAATACGCAGATAAAAAAAATGTGTTTCTAATATGAGGCCCAGTTTGATTTTTCCTGAAAATTATTTTTTCTCTCTTTTTTATAATTTCGGCATGTGGAATCTATTTCTTCACTATCGAAGTGATCAGGGGCCCACCACGCCCATCATAACACTTTATAGTTTATACGTACACTTAACCCATTGTACACATAGCATATCTGAAGAATAAAGACCTGTGCAAAACAAGCATACTGTATCATAATTTCCTTTCATAATCACTTTCTCATCACCTTTCATCTTCTTCACTCTCATCAGTTGAACTTTGACGGGTCTCATATTCGGAAACAACAACATGATAACTATTAAGTAGCTTTCGAAGTTAAGTCTTCATCGTTCAATGATATACAACTAGTAAGCCTTAAACTCCATTGCAAGCAATATACATCAGTATTTGTGAAAATCATTATACACTTACCACTTTAGAGGTATCGGTAATTTAATCGAACCACTTCAAAAATTTACTGCAACGTATTTCAGAAATATGTGCTTGCTCAAGACGCTTAATTGATTACAATGCCACTATGCGGACAAAACAACAACTTGTAAGCACTGAACGGGTAACGCACTACTGCAATAAACACACCCAGAATATATTTTATTACTGTTGCTTTATTTTCCCGACAATGCTGACTTCTGCACGCCATGCGTTCCCTTCGTACGCCATGCGTTCTCTCTCCTCCCTGCTCTCCGGATGTAGAGGGCGACCTCTTACAGTCGGTAGGGCTGTTCGGGTGTTTGAATATTCGGGTAGCTCGGAAAATCTGTACGCCTTGAATGTGGTTTGAGCAGTTCGACTATGTTGATATCTCGAAAACGTATCCATAGAAAATCTTTTAGACCTTTTTTGGGAATCAGCTGCCTATTTTACATAAGAAAAAAATAATGGCATCTGCTGCGCAAAATGGCTGTAAACTAGTGTTATTTTCAATTGTTACCGAATATTTCTATTTAACGTTATTTATTCGCATTTTTTATAACCATCATTTACATCCCAGTAGAAAAATATTTCCTAAAATATTCCATACCGTTAGAAATATTTCACCAACTCAACATAGTCGAACTGCTCGAACCACATTCAAGGCATCCGGATTTTCCGAGCCATCCGAAACAATTCGAGCTAGCCCTTTCTTTCGAGCGGCCCGAAACAATTCGGGCCATTCGGTTCTTCCGGGCGGCCCGAAACGATTCGGACTACCCGAATTTTTCAAGCCACTCGAAACAAATTCGAGCTACCCGGATTTTTCGGGCCGTCCGAATTTTACGGGTACCCGGCTCGGCCCGTTCCGTCAAGCCGAGCCAGGCCCGGCTCGCTTTATTCGAATACCCGAACAGCTCTAACAGTCGGCCATCCTGTTCTATGATCGTCCTCGATCACCTAGCATACATTCATTCTTAACACACCACAAATTCTTGCCTTGTTTACGTCTTATAATTAAATACAAAATGTAGTGCAGACTAATCCATGGTTTTAACCATGGTTTTAACCGATCTGGCGATAAGATTGCCTCATACGCTTTCTGGGTTAACTGATTCCCTGGTACATCTGATATCACATAGCGTTTTAATTCTAATACATCTTTTACAATATAAGGACCCTTAAACTTAGGAAGTAACTTTTGGTTTTCGCCCGCCGCATTGCCCTGGCTCTTAATCATAACGAGATCACCTTTGTTATATTTGGTAGGAACATCGTGTCGACTATCATACTGCGCTTTATTGTATGCGCGCGTTTTTTCATCAGTCTCAATCGCTAGTTGTCTAGCCTCCTCTCTACATGAGTGGTTATCTTTATCTACCACTGCTAATGCTTTGAAGTAATTTTCCAATGCAGTATCCGCCGCGCATCTTTGTTTATACCCTAATAGTAACTCACTAGGTGTAGAGTTACTACTCTTGTGACAGGTATTATTGAGCACGTACTGTGTCTTTTCTAATGCTTGATACCATCCATTCGGCACATCCACCGTCTTCGCCAATGTAGAACGTAGGAAACGATTAACCCTTTCCACTGTGCCGTTAGCCCATGGGGCCGCCACCGCCACCTTTACATGCTCAATACTACGTTCACTGAGAAAGATTTCAAACTCATCCGCAGTAAATGCAGTACCGCGATCTGATATCACTCTCACCGGCACACCGTACATACTAATTAGCAATTTTAAATGCTTAACACTTTCGGTCGCAGTAGTGGACTTACACGCAAAACGCCACGTAAATCGCGTAAATGCGTCCACCGCCACTAATATATATCTATACCCGAACGTGGACTTCTCTAAGGGTTCGAAGTGGTCCACATGCACTGTGCCAAACGGAGTATAGTCTTTTGGCAGAGACTGCATTTGTCCTTCCGGTTTATCTGCTGGTAAGGAGTACACGAGACAGTTTAAACAATCCTCTATATACTCCCTGATACGTACTTTCATACAAGGTAACCAAAATCTTTCTTTTATAGCATGCGTTGCTTTATCCAACGCTATATGACCCAATTCGTCATGATTTGACCTAATAACATTATGAATCATTGAGTTAGGTACCACAAAAAGTAGCCGCTCGCCCTCCCTGCGATACACTAAACCATCCTTAATTACAAAGTTCTTATGCTCATTTACTTCCAGCATACGATGTATATTTCTAACGTAAGGGTCGCGCAACTGCTTATACGCTAATTCGTCCTCTAGACTGATAGGATTCACTAGCGCAAGTTGTCTGCTTAACGTGTCCACATGATACATTTTTCTGTTAGAACGGTGTTCCATAGTGAACTTATAGTTTTGTATGGCCAAACTCCATCGCGCAATCTTGGGATTAAGTTTAATCTTACTCATAGCCAAAGACAGAGCGCTACAATCTGTAATGATCTTGAAATCCATACCGTCCAGGTAAACATGAAATGTTTCCAGCGCGTAGACTATTGCTAGTAACTCTAATTCAAAGCTATGTAAATTCTTTCCAGTCTCATTAGTCGCTCTGCTACAGTATGCTATGGGGTGCCACGCTTGCGTGTCCGGTTGCAATTGCAACAAAGCGCCTCCGAAACCCCTCGAGCTCGCATCCGTGTGCAGTTCCGTTTGATATTTCGGATTATAAATATGCAAAACTGGATGCGAAACTAACTCAGCCTTGAGCGCCTGCAAAGACTTTCCTTTTCTATACGAAAATCGACATTTTTACGCATAAGAGTATATAACGGCCTCGCCTTAAGGGGGTAGACACGTCACGTGACCTGGCCGATTCGGCAGGTCGGTATTACAGCAGGTTTTTTCTGCACAGAAATGGTAATACCAATAGATCGCCGATTGCCCGGTAAACGCGAGAGGGAGCTGTTTGCTATTTCCGTATTCTATTCTGAATAAGGAAATCAATTCTCAGTTACTGCGTTGTACTTATAAAAATTTTAACGGAATGTCGGCTGGTACTGCAAACGTAGAAAATTCATTGTACATTTTGATTACTTGAAATTGTGCTTATGCTACAATATTCTATGTTAGCAGTAAGGAATTATAAGTGAAAAGGGAAAATAGATGAGGGAAAATAGATGAGGGAATGAATTGCTTCGCGTCTCGACACATTTTCGTGGACATAAACTCACCAATCCATCGGTGGTAACACTCTTATCAAGGTGTGTTTGGGATTGGCCCAAACGGCCACAGGCCAAGTCAGCGCGGATTCGCTGCCAACTCCGGGCGCGGTTCGAAACGGCTGACGCGACCAAGTCGCGGTATGCATGATCGCGGTGATGAGATCGGTCGGGCCATCTGTTGACGCGCACCTCAGCTAAGTAGGCAGCTCTCTCGCTTCAGCGTATGGGCAGCTTTGTCCTACCGTTGCGGTCCTCGTCCTGCTCAGGACGATCAGCTGTTGGGTGGGGTGCTGACGTCACAGAATTCGGCGAAACGGCCCGATCCATCACCGCGATCGCTCTCTCTTCTACGAATCGTCGCATCGACAAGTTCGAACTTTTAACTCGCGTGCTTGCGCGTCACTGGAACGTTCCAGAAAGCTACTGTGCGAACTACTAAGATCAAACATTAACTCTCGCGTGCTTGCGCGTTATTGTAAAATAGACTAAGTGCTCTTTGTTTCTAGTTTAATTAGGCATAAGTGTATTCTATTGTGCAACGTCTTGTAAATACAGAGTGCCCGTGACCTTAGTTTAAACGTAACGACTATTCTTATAGACTATCTTTTATACTAAAATAAGACTAAAACTAAATTAAATACGCGAACGCTCGAAGCTTCACGTTCGTGCGAAAACAAGGTGTAATGAGAATTATGAACATTTTCATATTCAGTACTGGATGACTTAAGTCGCCGTCGACCGAAGGGCACTAATAAATGTGCATTTATTTGGGAAACCAAAGCCGCATAACTCGTGACACCTACTCGCGAACAGATATATGTATGTACGAGAAGAAGCAATGCAATTTCCCGATGTCTTGAAGCAACATTTCAATAGGTAAATGCATGAAACTCTGGGATCAGGAATTCCCAACCGAGTGATGCATATGTAAGAACTGGCGAAATTCAACAATAGTTTGTCGTCTAAATTTTACAATTAAAGTATTTATTTGACGCGAATATACATATGTAAAGTTTGTCAGCAAAGTCTTCCTCGATTTGAGTTCTATAGAAGGCTGACATTCCTTCGCCATGCAAAGTCCTCTTTTGTCCTTCACGCTGGCAATCATGCAACTCGATCAGTTTCGTGAGTTTCGACGCTCGAATCCAGTGGGGCCATACAATGTTAGGCACTAAGTAGTGACAAATCGTCAGTTCTGCATTTCTAATCAGATCTTTGCGAAAGTGATGTGAATCGATTCATCATGTTTTCTCGATCAAATTGGCCCCAAAAATGATATTATTCGGACCATAATTAAGGAAATTACGTGAAAATTTGTTTGCAGAATTGGAAGCCCGTTTCGTTAAAAATAGTCTGATTTTAATTATTTTCTGTGAATTTAATCGGGAGAATGCCAGGAATCCATTTGTGTCACTTTCATATTGATACGATGAAAAAAAATTCTGTTTCTATGTAATCGATGACACATCGCCGAGCAACGGCGATCTTGTGCGGCTCGGACCACAAAGGTTCTCGTCGGTTATTCGAGCATCTACGATCGTTACGGGCTCGGTTTGGTGTACACGATACGGACTTTTCGCTATTCCCACCACTTCTGTCTCACTCTTGTCCGGCGAAGGCGAGAACGAGATGGAAAGAGAGCGAGCGATGGCACTGAAAGCGAGCGAAGACAGTACGAAACAGAGGCAGACGACGCGTTGATATTTTATATCGCTCCGTCTTTCGGACGCCTGATACTCCGTCCTTTGTATGCGCGACGGGCGTGCGCGATGGTCGCATCGCAAGCGCTTACGGTGAGCACGGGACCCGCTTCGCAAAATCTTGACGCAGGCCGGGCATAAGTCTTTTTTCGCCTTAGGCGAACTTGTCAAATTGCGCCCTTTATTATATTACATTTATTTGAGATTATTTATGACTCTACTCTGTAAAATTAGGCAACTGTTAGGGCGTAAGGTTGACAAGAGACGCAAAATGGCCTTTTCATTGTTGGCATTGTTGAAAATAAATTTTTAAATGAAATACTACAAATTATACTACATCGGTTTTAAACTGCGAGTAAAAGTTAAGAGTAAGGTCATGAAGCAGCTCAATTAAATGTATTATAATAAATGGCGGAATTTGGCAAGCTCGCTTATGGCGCAAAAAAGACTCGTGCCGTGCCTGGCTATCTGACCGTGGCGCGCATGCGTTGAACAGTCTCGATTCCATCTGAGCGCTCGCGCCCGTCGCGCACGCCCGCCGCGCACGCAAAGCGTTCCATCCCGCTCCCCCCTTCGGCCAGAAAGAAGCGAGAAACTCAGCGTCGGAATTAGGGCTCCGTTCATGATATGGGCTCAACGCCGGTCTCGACCAGCGAGCGGCTAACGAGACTTTACATTCAGATATATTGGCTGGTGCGTATCGTAACGCGTATTCTCCCACCATAGGTACCGCTTGTCTGCCTCGGTGCTCTTGTCGCAACGTTTTCTGACTCGCTCCCATTCCATCTCACTCTCGCCTTCGCAGGACAAGAGTGAGCCAGAAGTGATGGGGTTAGCGCCAAGCTTCTGGGGTGTAGGCCAAACCGAGTTGTCAGCGTAGAAATACACACATCAGAATAGGTGTGCCTTAGCTCCGAAAAAATTCTGGAGCTTTATTGGTCTGAACATTGATTCTTTCTCGATAGCTTTATCTCGTATTGGTCATAACAGCCACACGGCTACGTTCAGACGGAGCCGCGCAGCATTCCCGTTACCCCACCATACCCTTGGGTGGCCATATAACTCCAACTGACAAATCCACGATCGTCAGATGGTGGTGGCTGATTTCTCCTCGATCGCTGTTCGCCAAAACGAATCGACCGGCCAATATATCTGAATGCGACCTTAGGATAAAGATATAATGAAAGATGAAAAATTATTCGAAGCCCAAGATAAAACGCTTTCGAATAAACAAAGGAAACTAATAAATACCCGAAGCTAAATAAAATTTTAGATTTAGGGTACACACACCGTCCCCCAAACCTCGTGTCGATTGGCCATTGGGGCCATTCGGAAGTATATTCTTTTATTTAAATAATGCCCATCTCTGCATAGGACCGTAAAGAATTACAAAAAAAAAATCAGGGAGTGAACTGTTGACCGATTTTAAGACTTTTCCTTGTTATATGTTATATAAAATAGTCGGAACAATAATAATAAGTGCAATAATTGCAAATAATTGCTGTAACTTCCACATTCTGAAAATACGATTCCAGTAAATCTATATTTCCAGTATTAGTAAAAAAGTTCCAATCTCTTTTTTTATTTTAAATAATGTGGCCATATAATTATAACATAAATTCGACAGCGATTTTAAGTGATGTATGTGTTTCAATAAAAGCGTTAATTTAGTAAATGTACACAGTTCCCAGCAGTTATATGCCTAAAATGCATATAACCTAACCTACAATCGTCCGAAAATTCATACATTGACTGCATCACGCTTTTACTGTGGCTTGTGTATCCAGCTAACGCTTTAGTTTTGCTATGACTCCACGTTGGCAGTCCTCCCGAGTAGGCGCCATCTCGTGTCCACTAGCTCAACTAAATTTGGCACGTGACTTGCTCTGCATTATCGCCAATGTGGCGGAACTCGTAATTGGGAATGCAATCACGAGAATACGCTTTTCGTCCTTATATGAGCAGATTTTGAGCTGGGTGAGGTCTCATTCGAAAGAGTTCAGTGCAGCGCGCTCTGGTCATCGTTTGAGTCACAAGACTCTTTTAGTGACCTAAAAATACGTTGGTTCATGCGGGTGTATTTTGTAGATTTCTGCTCTACTTTGAACACTCATATTATTAGATATCAACACAATCTCATCGAACCATGGCATGAGCGCAGTGCACTGAACCTTTCTCTTTCGAATGAGACCTCGCCCAGCCCAAAATTCGCTCATATAAGGACGAAAAGCGTATTCTACTAATCCCATGTTTCGGGCCAGATTGTGTCGGTATACAGCGCGCTGCATTACCCGTGTCTACCCCCTTAACCGCATAATCTTTTATGAAACGGCGAAAATAATTGGTCTAACCCAAAAATGTCTGAAGCTGTTTTAGATTGGTGGGAAGCGGGTAGTTCTTAATAGCCAACGTATGTCTATCACTGACCGTGACCGCATTTTCTGCTATAACGTACCCCAAGTATTTCCGTCCTTAGGAATTCACATTTGGCATAATTTAATTCTAACCTATATCTTTTAAGCTGTATTAGCACCTCTTTCAGGATTTTAATATTGTCTTGTACGACTCACTCGGGATCATGATGTCGTCTATGTGGACTATAACTTTACCTTCTCTAATCAAGCTATCCATAATTTTTAAAACATGCTTCTGAAATTCCGCCGGTGCTTCACAATACCCGAAAAGCAGTTTTACAAATACCTATTGCCCATTGTGTGTCATAAACGCGAAGAGCTTGGTATCCTCGGGGTGTACAGCTATCTGATGAAACCCATCTTTTAAATCTAGCGTAGTAAAATACGTATAACATTGTAACTTATCAATCAAGTTTTCTATAATGGGAAAAGGATAATTTGTTTGGCGACGCGAAGGTTTAAAAATCTCAAATCGAGACAGCCGAGACTGACCATTTTTCTTTTTGACTAAAACCACTGGTGAACAGAATTCGGACGTACTACTTTTAATAATGTTACGCGACATCAGGTCATCAACTATCTTTTGTAGAGCTTGTTGCTCTTTGTACGACAACTTTCTATTATGATAAGCAAACCGAGATGTATCTTTCAGATAAATTCTTACCCGATGGCCATCTTCAACTTCCTCGACCTCCATTTCGTCAACCAGACGTAGTACCCGTACTAAGGTCGGGGCCAGATATATTGGCCGGTGAATTCGTTTTCGGGAATAGCGATCGAGGTGAAATCAGCCACCACCATCTGACGATCGTGGATTTGTCAGTTGGAGTTGCGTGGTCCTCGCAGGATATGGTGGGGTAACGGGAACGCTGGTCGGCTCCACCTGAACCTAGCCGTTTGGCTGTTATTTATTCTTAGCGTAATAGTTGTGTGCGTCACGAAGCTATGCGTAGACCAATACGAGATGAAGCTATCGAGAAAGTATCAATGTTCTAACCAATAAAGCGGCTGGATTTTTTTCGTAGTTAACGCACACCTATTCTGATGTGTGTATTTCTACGCTGACAGCTCGGTTTGGCCTACACCCCAGAAGCTTGGCACTATCCCCACCATTTGTGGCTCACTCTTGTTCTGCGAAGGCGAGAGCGAGATGGAACGAGATCGAGTCAGAAAACGTTGAGAAAAGCTACTGAGACAGTTATTTCTTCAGTTTACATATCGATAGCCTAGTGCACAAGTATTGTATGTCCACTTTTTCTGAAATTTGAGTTTTTATATGCAACAAATAGTTCATGACTGATACTTTATGCTATGTAAAAATCGGTGCCTCGGTGCAGGCAAACTGTGTGTTGGGAGAATACCCCTCACGAAACTCACCGGCCAATATAGATGATACCGACCTTAGATATAAATATGATTTTTAGAATAGCATAAAGTATCAGTCATGAACTATTTGTTGCATATAAAAACTCAAATTTCAGAAAAAGTGGACATACAATACTTGTGCACTAAGCTATCGATATGTAAACTGAAGAAATAACTGTCTCAGTAGCTAATGATATGTTCACATATTCTTTTGTGAACTTTATCATAAAGTTTGTGATGTACATTTTGTTATTCTGGCTGATTTAGAGATCCTATGTCATGGACATTATTTCTCCTAAAATTCATCGGTTCTTTGGCAATGGTAATCATTGATGACTAATTACGGTACAGATAAAATAGGATTTTGTTATTTCGCTGAAAAATATATTTTTCTTCCCAGGACGTCCGCTTTTTCGTCTTTCAGATCGTGATTTATTTGCAATATTTATCTTATTGTTGTACCTTTTTACTACGAAATTAAGTGTTTCTGCTTTACGTTATTTTTTAAATAAAATTGTGTATGAGAAATTTTTACCTCGTGATTGATCTTTTCACAATGAAAGATTGATAAAATTATGTTGCAGGCGTCAGAGGAATGCCGGGAGCACAGTAGACATAAAACTCATAGAGCCGGAAGATCTCCCCAAAAAAAGGAGCAGCGTGTTGTTGAACAGCACAGTACAAGTACACAAGAAAGCTCTAGTGTAGCAAAAGAAAAATTTCAAGTAATTCGACTGAATAATATCCCCTTATCATTATCCAGTGGCACCGTAACATGTAAGTATCAATAGCTGCTCTCTGTTAGATATACAACATATTCAGCAATAAAGCCAATGAATATTTTGGTATGTTGCGCACATGAATCGAACTCAAAAATATAATACGGATTATGCCAAGTTGGCTGTCTATGAAATTTTACTATCATGTGTTATACGAAAAAGATGATACTTAATACGCATATACAGGGTGTCCCAGAATTGAGGGACAATCCGGAACGCGCAATATTCTGATTCAAGAAGACATCGAAAAGTCCTTTACCGTTTTCGGATCTGAGTCTTCGTCTCGAGATATTAACAGTTGAATATTAGCGGTGGAACTTCCGGAACATCTGACGCGGAACAGGGACACCTAGCACGCACGCGCAGGAGGCACGCGTAGATACAGACAGATATCACGGACTTAGGAATATAGGGACGGAGCACACTTAGACAAGAGGCGAGGTGCGGTATGAATCCAAAGGGGGAGGACCGTCGGCCCTCTTACGTTGCTCTTTTATAGTGGGAAATTTAAATGGGACTGGAATGGGAATATTTTGCTTGTATTTTTCGAGTATTAGAATAACACTGAAAATTGAATAATGCAATTACATTAATTATCAGTAAAAAATGTGATAAGTTAAAAACACTCTGATATGTCTGATATATATAATACATATAATATATAATATATACGCAATTTTACTTTTTCAAAATAAAGAAAGAAGTTTAACCCTGCTGGGAATTTTTTAATCATTTTCGACTCAATTATATTTCTGGGATGTTTATACTACTTTTATATTAAAATATACAAAACTTATTACTGATTCAAATAATTTCTTGTTTCAATTTTGTATTAAATATCTCCTGAAATCATTACATTGAAATCCTTATATTGAAATATAAAAATTTGAGAATTACAGCAGGATTAATTGTATTTTGTGGTATTTTCTAGGATAGATATAAACAGAAACATAAGACACAGACTTAAGCACTTAACTTAAATTTTATTGGCTCTTGAAGTGTACAAGTTTAGTATACATATTTCGAATACTTTGACTTGCAATTTGGTTAGAACATATGAAACCTATCCTAACTTTCAAATATTTCGTCACAACTGCTCTGATTAAATGAACAGTTAAATAAGTATTTGTCAAACTTTTTTTTAAAATCTGACCCCCACTTTCGATGTGAGCTGCTCTTAAAACTGTTTCAGTTTTTTCACATATTAAAATTACATCATCAGATGGATACACAAGACCTCCTCGGGTTTTCAAATCAATTAATTGGGAATTCTTGCAGGACTTTTTTTTAGTGCTATTTTACATTTGTCGCAATCTAGCTTATTATGTAATTGTTTTACAACAAAACCTGCTATATATGCGACTACATGCTCAGCAAATGTAGATAACTGGCAAATTGATATTAATGATTCAGAATCATCCAAGGAATTGGATAAATTATATAAAGCTTCTAAATCACTGGGATCATCCAGAAGTCGCGCTGAATTAGCGGAAGCATTAATTATGCTTACAGAAGAAACAATCTTCTTAGCGGAGGAAATGTGTAAGATAGAAATATGGTCAAGTGGAAGGCAGTTACCTGACCGTCCACTTCTTAATTCACTGTGTATGAGATTTTTTTTCATGACACTTTCAAATTGACGGCAGGTTGGATTATTATTTCCTCCATTATGTGCTCTTATACAGCCAAACAGCAGCTCAATATGATCTTGTCTGAACTTATACGTGGGAATATATTTTAAAATATTAGTATTTTCGCAAACGTTATCATAGATCATTTGCAATGAATCTATGCATGTAATAAATCCACAAAAGCCAGTTTTTTTTCGTGTGAAAATCATAGGCGTCCCTTCCAAATTTCGTAAAGCAGCTATATAATTTCTACATTCTTGTAGTTTTATGAATATATTATTCTTATTATCAGAGCAAAGTGGTTTTTTAAAACTGATTTGTTTGATATTTCTTGTGTTTAAAATATCAAACAGATCATTCATTGTTCTTAAAAATCTAACCGTTACTGTACAATTTCGAAATTCTGGTAACTGAAGCACATTTCTGCAATACTCCAACGAACAAGCAACAGAGTCACTAAATAATTGAGTGGCGAATTTCACCTTCGTCTTTTGTTTGTAATAAGTAATATGAATTTCACGAAGTTTATTACCTAAATGAAGACCTTCAGCCACTTGTAATTTATGTAATAAATCTATGTACTCCCATGATATTACATCGCCATCAATATCTATAAATTTTCCAGTGTCCCCAAATGAATTACGAATTAATTTTATCATATGACACGGATCAGGATATATCATAATTTTTTCATTAGTCGCGGGATGTTTAAACTGAGTCTGAAAATAATTATTTACTCTAGAATGTGAAAATGTGTCTGCAAGAAGCTTGGAAACTGCAGCATTCGTTGTAGTTCCATCAAATGTCAAGCAAATTACTCTCATGCCCACACCATGCAGTTTTAGAACAGCTTGCACAATTAAATTTCGCTTTTGTTCTGCTTTTAGCACATTCGTTAAAAAATAAGCGATTGGAATTTTCCATCCCTGGTTTATGCAAACTACATTAAAAACTAGTGCCTCTGTAGCTAACGTTATTTCGTCTGTTACTATTTCTGGTCCCATATCTATGTATCCACATCGTTTACCATCACTCCCTAATTCTAAACACTGTTTTATTTTAATTTCATCATACATCAAACAGCAAAGCAACTTATAATCACAAGATTCTACTCTTAATTTTATAGCTTTTAATGCTTCTTCGCTAATCCCTGGTTCACCATCAATTCCATTATACCACCTACTAATTGTTCGAGGATGCGGCAAGCAAGTATCAAATGTTTCTCGCACATATTCATAAGCTCTCGGAGAGTAATAATGAAGTGTCAAAGCGAAACTTCTTAATTTAGGAGTATATCTGATAGATGAAGGTTTTCTTTTTTCCTTTCTCAACCTTCCGCTTCAACAATTCTGTGTAACACGTACCTATATCATTCAGTATATCTAATTGCTCTTCGTCCACGAACCTGTTACTTCGCAGCTTCTGTATCACACTCTGCATGTGTGCAATACGTTTCTTATTTCGCCTTGCATTTTACTGCAGTATTTTTATCTTGCTGCGATACTGTTTTCGTTGCTGTACTAAAGCTTGTCGAAAGTATCTCTTTGTGGGCGAATTCATAACTTTACTTGGCGATACAGATGTCTCCTTGTTACATAAATTCTCCCTCTGAACTGAAACCTCAATTGTTTGTATTTCTGCATCACATATTTGCAAATTCAATTCTTTCCGGTTTGTGTCTTCTTCATAGTTTGCATTACAAGATGTTATTATAGGTCGTTTTGAAGGTATATCACTTATATTACTATCTTGTGAACTTAAATGCCGTTTTCTTTCAATTATTTTAATACTTTCAACTATCTGAAAAGAATTTGAAATATCTATAGTTTCATTGCCTTTATTAATTGATGCCAAATGTGCTTTGACGAAACTAACCTTAGGTACAGCATTTTCTCGAAGTCTAATACAACTTAGTGAAGTGTGATCAAACAGTTCTTCAGAAAAGTGTTGCGAACAAATCAATGTATTATCTGTTATACGTTTTTTATCAAGCTCCAGACTGGTTATCCATTCCTCCCTTCGTTTCTGATTCTTAGGAAGTCTAGGATAATAAAAATGTATTTTATATAATGTTACTAGAATACTCGAAACATTAGGTTCCGAATGAATTATATATTAGTTACAAAGCAGTAAATACGGAACATTAAAAAAGCTTTAATTCTATTAATTATTAAGTACAAACAGATAAATAATCATTCTCTGCCACTCAACTACTTTTTCATTAATGAGGTTAGGATACGCGTAATTGTTATAAATGTGAATTATTTTAATCACTTACCTGTGAAACGTTATCTTTTTACCTTTACCATCTTTTTTTAAATGTTTAACAAGATAATTTTTCACCGGACATGTAGGCATTTTTATTGTACTGATATCACTTCTTACACTTGCTTCCACATGCTTCAATGGCTACAAAGCAACTGAGAGCAACGTAATATGGCGGATGCCCTCCCCCTTTGGCGTCATCCCCCGCCTAGCCGTGCTCCGTCCCTATATTCCTAAGTCCGTGACAGATACAAACTCACGCACAGTAGAATCCGACTGCACTAGTTCAAACTAGAGTTATTGATTCCCGGGAGATCGCGTACCCGGGTGAACTACCCGAGATACTCGAGACACCCGAGATCTCATAGAGTACCGTTCCATAACACAGTTCGACAAATTTTGACTTTTTTCCGGACTTGTAACATTCAATAGCCGTTTCTTATAGGTTTTCGTGCGCTGAAAACGAATCCGCAAATTGTTTGACGCCATCACGTTCAGTTTTTGAGAAATTTGATTTTTAAAAAAACTACAAATTCTCGAATTTGAACATCTTTTATGCCGAAACAGTAATAGTTATTTGGTTGCTCGTTGCGTCAAATTATTCTATGAACCGAATCCTAAGCACCGCTCTTATGGAGAAGCATGCATCTGTCTGCCTAGACACGTTTTCCGACCGGTGTGTCAGTGCGTCCACCTCGGCACCTACCTAAGCTACTCGAGACGCAACACAATGTGTCTGTTTTCCGCCATTATGGCGCAATCTCCTAGCGGGCGGCTAGTCGCGGCGGCCAAAAGCTTGACTACTCCAAATTGAGTCTAGCGGCGACCGCTGCGCGATCCATCGCCACAGAATCCCAAGAAATAGGGAAAGTCGTCGCAATCCAAAAGTTGTGGGATGATGTTTTCTTTATATATTTCTTGTAAACTAATAAAATGAGCTGCCAAAAGAGTATGCTTTTATCTTGTGAAAAATTTTATATCGAGGCTTTTAAATTTCGGGGATATAAAGGAAAAAATTTTTGGGAACAGAAATGAGTAGTTTCGTTTCCGATAAGCAGTAGCAAATAATTAGTTACATTGTCACGTCCTGGGTGTGATGGGGTTAGGACAATGACGATTCCGGGAGTTCTTGCCCCGTCGCCTCCAACGTACCGTCGCGCCCTAAAGGTGGGATCTCCTACCTGCGACCGGTCGCTGCGACACGTCGCAGTATACTGGTGCAATGGGAAAGCATGTATCTGTTCTCCTACGTGCGACTGCGATCGTCGGTTATGCGTCAGACATAGGAGCCTGACGCGAGTCTGTTTGAGTATCAGCCTAGGCTACTCGAGAGGCAACACAATGCGAGGAGGGTCTGTTTCCCATTATACCTTGTCACAGGCTGGCACTGCGACCACCGGTCGCTAGACTCCTCCCGGAGGGAGTCTAGCGACCAGTCGCACAGTGGGACGAAAAGTAGACATCTCTGGACATGGCCGTATCTTTGTTAAAAAACATCATATTTTGATGAGGTTTAACTTATTTTAAAGGCAAATGATCATACAGTGTGATTGGCCCGAAACGCCTGATCCGCCTCGCAACCGTGACGAGGTCAACCCCCCGTGGTGTCCCCCCGAAGTTATGGCTTTCGACCCTCGAAGGGGTTGGAGTATCTTTGCAGTTTGGCACACTCTTCTTTGAGGGCGGATTTTACCCCCTGGACACCCATTTCGATAAATCTGATTCAACGATTCGAAAAGTAGAAAGTTCAAACTTTAAAATGATTTTTGTTTCATCAACTTTGGATGAATTTTAGCAAAGTTATGAGGCTTTGAAAATTTAGCAAATTTTAAAATAGTTTTGTCTGGTTTTCGGTGCAAATATAAAGGGCTTCAGGAGATGAACTATTATTTTCTGCAAAAATGAATATGAGAAAGGAAGGTGAAACAAACAGTAGGACGAAATGTATACATTGCTGGACATTCAAACTTCTTGTATGTGACCTATCATATCTTTATCAAAAGTGGCATAAATATTACACACATAAACTATTTTGTTGCGGCGTATAAGATCAAATCGTATCTGATTGACGACTGGTCTTATTTTGCCACAGTCTTGTGATGGGTTAAAATCACAAAAGCTCACTGAATTTTTAGTAATAGTAACTGACACATAAAATATATATTTTCAACGGGTAACAAGTTTACATTGAATGCTATTGAAGCGTACAATTGTTAATATTCGTTGAGTTGTAGTGTAATGTGACTCTGATTATAAAGTATTGAGTTATTTGAGTACTGTGAATCTACTGAAGTGATATTGATTTCAAAAGTATTGAGTTTTCGCTGATTTCTAGAGTCGTGTGACTCTTCGTATCAAGGTTTTAGTTTAGTTCTTCTCCACTCTGGTGTCGTGGTCATTCGCAGGAAAGGTAAAAACTCCCTCTCCAAGGAATGTGGCGAAGTAGTGAGGGTTGCAGGAGGAGGGTTGAAGAAAACTGATTGGTGTGTAGGCGTGTCGTGAAGAGCATTGGTGAGGGTGACGTAGGGCGCGAAAATCTAATTCCCCCCTGCGTGTCGGGGACCGATGAAAAACTACAGGTATACGCGACGCGAAGTTTGGGACTTGGCGCGGTGACCGCGCGGCCTCAATAAAACGCGCATCTGCTTGGTGTCCTAATCCCTCGGAACATTCCAAATTGGCTGCGCTAACAGCTACACCCAGTAGGCTTACAATGGTGTTTTAAATAAAAGCCCCGAGTTTATGGACGAGAACGGCACGCCAAGTGTCCGCGAGATGACGAACGCTGCTTATAGGGAAAAACCATGACCATCGGCTAGGGTCTAGGCTATAACGGAGCTCCTCTCAACATATTTTGATCTTGTGATTTTTTGTTGATCTTGGACAAATAACCGGTCAAAAAATAAACAGAAAACGCACATATGAGGATATTTTCCACAATCTCTTAATTTCATCTGATCCTCTGATTTCAAATATTAGATCACACATTGCAGACAAAAGATAAAGTAATTAATGTTCCCCGAAGTACTTTAGTTATTAAATAAAGAAGTCAATGAAGAAAATTTAGAAGCATTAATGGACATGCAGGACACACCAGAATGTGATGTTGACACGGACAGTGAAACCGGCAAACCTTCAAGAGGATGTAGGTACATAGAACCAGTATTTATATGACACGGAAATTACTACAGATATTGAAAAGTGTGTTTTGTTGTCTCAATTTATGCATAGTATTTATATAAATATTACGTTTGATCATAATTTCGACTTCCCAAATCTATTTCTAAAAAATAGCGGAAATCCTGGTCATTTCGCAGTTCTTAATGATATTATTATTATTATTATTATTATTATTATTATTATAATATAAACGGGACAAAATCCCATAGTTTACAGGTACAAAAACAGCATCACATTACAAAGAATAGCGCTAAATACAAAGAATTACTTAGAATTATCGACATCGATGTTACAAGACAAATTGTATAACATGGAACGGAACGAACTATGATTACAATTAAAAGGGTCAATATCAATGAAGTGCTGGTTGGCCACGCTCATGGCACGATTTATGGGGTCTACAGAGTAGTGTCGATACTGGGGAAGTCTCGGGACGAATAAGGGCCTAGATCGCAAGTGCCTCTGAGGTGCATTGAATGATATAGAGGAAACTAACGCTGAGCAGTCAATATGACCATTTAGGACATTGTACAAGAACACCATATCCGCTACTCGTCTACGATTAACGAGAGCAGGGATATTCAGGGAAGCCATTATCGGGCAGTAGTTATGGTCAGTACGATCCATAGGGCATCCCATAATTCGAGCCGCGAACCGCAAAAATTTATGCTGAACTCTTTCTATCAACCTACAATATTTGCTATGCTTCGGATTCCAAATGACTGAAGCGTACTCAACATGAGGTCTAACGAGGGCAACATAAAGTAGCTTGATTGCTTCAATATTTTGAAAGTGTCTCGCAAATCTGGAAATAAATCCCAATGTTCTTAGTGCCTTTCCAGTACATCGCATATAGTGGTTCCTGAAGTCAAAGCACGGCGTTATAGAAACCCCTAAGTCAATAACATCCGACACCTCCATAAGCGTATCGCCCGCTAACTTATAAGGGAAGTTTAAACTATAGGCACCACGCGAGGCCCTAAGCACCACACACTTGGATGTGTGGAGCCTTAAACCATTTGTAATGCACCATCGCGTAAACCTATCCAGGTCATCCTGCATGATGGCCGCATCCTGCTGGCATAGGATTTTTCTAAAGACCTTGAGGTCATCCGCATACAACAAAAAATGAGTACCCAAGAATACATCAACGAGATCGTTAATGAACACATTGAAAAGCAGTGGACCTAAGTGAGAGCCCTGAGGAACACCCGAGGTGACATGTACCGGTGCGGAGAGGTGGTTGGATACTTTGACATTTTGCACGCGATCAGAAAGATAGCTTCTAATCCAGGCTAAAAGAGGCCCACAGAAACCCCACAAGGCCAATTTACGGAGAAGAATTGAATGATCAACCGTGTCAAAGGCCTTACGGAAGTCCGTGAACACTGTATCCACCTGCGAGCCTTCGTCGAGGGCATTGGACACGAAACTATAATAAACGGCAAGATTAGTCGTAGTAGAGCGCTTCGGGACAAACCCATGCTGTTCCTTACAAAGGGAGCCAGCGATACTAGGCGATAAGGATTCCGTAACAATCTCTTCAAATAATTTAGGCATTACAGACAGCTTAGTAATAGACCGATAATTCTCCACATCCGACCGATCCCCCGCCTTAAAAACAGGCGTAACTAAACTGTTCTTCCATACCTTTGGAAAGGAACCACGTGCTAACGACATATTAAAGATGTTCCATAAGGGCCTGGAGAGAATAAAACTACACTGCTTGAGGAATACAGGCGGAATCCCTTCTGCACCTGGCCCACTGCTCGAATCCAATGCATTCAATTTATTGAATATGTCCCCAATAGAGATTGTGAGGGAGTCCAGGATAAGGCAGTTAACGGAATTGCAGTCGACTTCCAAAACAGGAGAGCGATCAGACGGGGAGGCATATACCGACCCAAAGTACTCAGCAAAAAGATTAGCAACAGCAGGATGCGAGGACGCAGAGGATACGCCATAGTGCATATTACTGGGGAGACCATTATTACCCCGTTTTGCTTTAACAAAGTTCCAGAAAGTCTTAACATTATGCTGGACAGAATTTTCAACAGTTACAATGTATGCGCGATAATTTTTCTTCATTAAGACCTTACATTGAGACCTAAGATTAGAAAAGCTCCAATAATCACACAGAGAATTAGTGATTTTGAACTCTTTATGAGCTTTCTTCTTCTGACCAATGAGGTACTTTAAGCGCGGTGAGATCCATCGAGGGAAAGACGAGCGTTTTATCATCCTTTGAGGAATAAAGGCATCTAACGCCACTTTAAGGTGAGAGTACAGGAGATCAACAGCACTATCTGGGTCGATCCCATATGTGATACGATCCCAGTCAACTGAATTCAAATAGTTGATCACACTAGGATAATCACCACGCTTAAAATCGTAGTAAGTACCATTTACGGACTGTTGGTCAACAGAGGGAGCAAAATCTTTTAGACTTACAATTAACGGAGGATGATACGCATCCGGAGGTATAAGGGGATCTAAAGCGCGTTCAACAGTTATATCGACAACATTTACAAAAATTAAATCTAACATGGTATCCTTAGAGTTAAAAATAGTGTTCACCTGAGCAAGACCACAGTAACCATAACCTTCACGGATTAGGTCAACAGCTATTGATTCAGTAAGAGAAGTGCCAGGTTTTTTAAAACAAGCCAGATACCGTTCTTTAAGCCAGATAGCATGTGGAAGATTAAAGTCACCAAAAATACAGAGCCTATCAACACTGTAGTCGTGAAAAATGTCCATAACGGACCGAACATGGTAATCATAAAGAGCCGAAGGGGACCCAGGTGGGACATAAAACGCGCCCAAAATTAAATGAGTGGAATGGAACCGCACTCGCACAAAGAGCTGCTCCAGATCACCACGATTAGGGTCAATCAGGGAAGAAGGCAGTGCATTCCTGACAGCAATGAGAACCCCACCACCCCTGGAGAAATTACTCGTGAGATAAGACCTATCTGTCCGAAAGACATTATAGTCACTTAAACCAAGCTCCGATGACGAAATTGACGAATTGAGCCAAGTTTCGATAAGAATTATTATATCATAACTGGCTGTCGACGTCATAATGGCTAATTTTAAATCTTCTAGCTTAGTCCTAAGTCCTCTTACATTTTGAAAATAAACTACAGGATCACTCAGTGGTTTTTTGTTGCAGGTTCACGAGACCTACCCCTAGTGACAATTTTAGGGACACCATGAGAGTAGCGAATAGTCTTATCTGTATCACCACGGTCATGCAGCTCACGCAGTTGGGCCCTAAACTGCTCCAGCGCCTGCCGTTGAACGAGCGTCTTGTCTGTCATCCGTGATCTTGCAGGGTCCTTGGTACCGAGCCTTATTCCTTAAGATGCCCCTAGCTTCATCCACTGACTTGAGGCTCACACAGAGAGGTCGAGGAGATTGACCTTTCGCCTTCCCAAGCCTATGAAGCCGCAAATCCGAATAATCCGCTTGTAAAATCTGACTGAAGATTTGCTTGATGCCCTCAATGTATTCACTCCTTGCAACGTCCTGGGAAGCATTACTCGATTCAGGGAACCCATGAACTATCAGGGTTCCGATATTCAGACCCATTCGAGGGTCGAAGGTGTAAAACTCAGTGAGGCATCACGGCGGGGGGGGGGGGGGGGGACTTCGTCACAGGGTGCCAGGCGGCATCTCTTTCAGTCGACTGGCTCCAGGATTACCCTGTAGCCAGCACCCTGTCGCAGGCAAGGAGATTCAGCCTAGGGCCAGTCGCTAGGTCAAGTCGCTGCGACATGTCGCAGCGACCAATCCCAGGTAGGAGATCCCACCTTAAGGCCGGCCGGATTACGCCGCAATGGAGTAAACTGTGCGGGGCAGGTGGATTGGCTTTTTGGGATCGAGGAGGAAAAGAAGAGGTGTGTTTCGTCTTGGGACCGCCAGCCAGACTCATAAGTAGGGCTATAGCTGACGGCCCCTGCCCTAGACACGCACGGGGACACAGAGGATATGATTTGGAACTTGTATATATACGAATGACATTGATAGTTAGGACTAGCGGGAAAGATTGGAGAACTCTGGTGACGCTCGTTGACACTAAGTCGCGTGGTGGGGTCGAGACGTCACAACATATAGTTTCTTCCATACGAAACTAATAGAAAAAATATCCAGGGAATATCCTTCCGGGAACTCCCAACCAAATATCTTTTTTGTTTTATTGGAAAACCTAAATTTCGATACGCCCACTAGTGACAGGAAAATGAACTACGGTGAGTAGGCCGAAATCCGTCGAAGTACATATGATTATCAGTGTACATTAGGGTGGCTTTTATTTTCAACTTTTGAATTTTCTTCGGGGCACCCTCCAGAATAGTTCCAAATAATTAAAAAAAAATTCGTGTAAAGATTGAGCTCGATCGGATAACGAGAAAAGGAGCCTAGGGACCCTTGAACATTTCATATAATTATTCAAACAGCTCGCAAAGTCGCAGTTGTATAATATCCTCCGAGTTATAGATTAAATAAAAAAATATATAAAACAAAAGTTGTAGATCCGGACATGGAGCATCTTTTATGTTCTATTACTTTTTCTTGGGCGACAAACGGTTTTCGAAAAAAGTCCGAAAAACTACAAAACAAAATTATTTTTTCCTGAAATTTTGAAAGTTTAAATACTTCTGGAACACTTTTTATTTATGAAGACGAACAAAAAAAAATGAAATTTTCATTTTCGAGGACTATTTTTTAAACATTTAAGAGGGAGGCATATACCGAAATATGCAAAAAAGATAACATTTTTTATTACTTATTTCCAGTGCTTGATATGTCTTGAATGTTTCCTGAAAGTTTGGGACCGAAATTCGCAAAAATATCGAAGATGTAGACTCTATATTTTCGATATTTTTGCGAATTTCGTTCCTAAATTTGAGTCTATATCTTCGATATTTTTGCGAATTGCGATCTCAAACTATCAGGAAACATTCAAGACATATCAAACACTGAAAATAAGAGAATTTTTTTTATTATCTTTTCGCATATTTCGGTATATGCCTCCCTCATGAGGATCATCTCTTAAATTTGCAGTTTATAGACAAAATGCAATAATTTGGACAACATCATTGTTATCTTCTTCATTCACTTTTCCACAATTCAACAGGTGACCACTATTAATTACATTTTCACCACCAATAAAATTTTTGCTATGAGGTGTAGCACACCCGAATTTAAAAATTTCCTAAATAGAAATTCTCTTTTTTCTTAAATTAAGAGAACTTCAAATTGTTAAAAGCTATTACTGCTGAATACTTATTCGGAATGTTTGCTGGGATCCGGGCCTACTTTCAATAGTTTGCCAACTGACCACCACAGCGCTGAAATCTAAGCCACGCCTCCTGTAGGTTTTCCAATAGTCAACACATACTTGTCCTTGCAACTGCGAAAACAAGATTTGGCAATATTTGACAATATCAACATCCCATTTTTTGCACTCAAAATACCGAAAATTATGAAGAAAATTCATAAAGGAGGAGTTAACATACAGGGCGTCCCAAGTAAGACTGGACAGCCGGTTTTCTCCTAAAGTATTGTCGATAAAAATATAAAAAAAAAGGGAATTGCATGGTTCGAGGGGGGCAATTTATTAGCGTAAACGAATTTTGTTTTCGATTATTATTTTAAAAGATACGATGGTCAAGTTCGGTTTTTCAAATGGAACTATTTTTTTTGAAGACCAGAGTTGATAGTGCGTTCCAAGACAAATCCAATAAGCTATAATGTATACACTTTATATCCACTGGTTTTTAAGATATTGCGCTTGCAAATTTACTGATTTTCACTGGAAGAAAACCCTCTGGAATAGCAAGGGCCGGGGTGGTCTTACTGGCGCCACGGGTGGCACTGCCTGTTGAAATAGGGACATTCCACGCGAAATCGGACACTTTTCGGAGTAACATTTCGGATGTTGCTGAAATTTGAATATGTTGTAGTCTTTAGTGATATTTAAACGTACGTCAAAGGATTTTTTTAAATTTTGAAAAATGTCGATTTTACAGCTGTTTGAAGGTAAGTGCTAACTTTTTTTCAGTAAATTATAGCTATGGCAGTAGTAAACGGGTGGAGATGAGCTTTACGGTGCTTATAGAGAAGGCATTGATCTTTTAAGAAAAAATTATTTCAGTTTAAAAAATGAAAAATTTGAACCATTTTTGTGCAATTATTTTAAACAAATGCAGGTTTTTAACATCGGGCGCGATTTTAAAAATCTAAAAAAAATGAAGAATATAGTTCTATGCTTCCCCTTGATGGACAAATTTTCAAAAATATGGACATTTTAAAATTGGCCTTGTAAAAATTGCCGAAAGTTGACGTTGCGTCAAATCACACCGGCTCGACTGGCTGAGCCGTGCGGCACTCGCAGCGGCCAAGCGGCTATATCTGCTATTCTTATACAGTGTTCTCGAATATGGTAAGTATTTGTAAAAAACTGATGCAGGAAAACTTTTACTGTTTTTTATACACAACATAATACAGTAAATCAATTTTTGGTGTTCGCAATATTTTCCTTGAAGCGAAGGTGACCCTCAGTTTTTTAAATGGAATGCTATATATTTGATTAACTAATATGAAAGCGACTGTCAAGATAAATTCAACTATATGGTATACTATGACCTTCAAGGCTGCACATGGTTAGGAATAGAAGATGAAATTCAATCTACTAGTTCGATATATTTATTTCATTGCTAACCATGTGTAGCCTTGAAGGTCATAAGTATACCATATGGTTGAATTTGTCTTGACAGTCGCTTTCATATTGGATAATCAAATATATAGCATTCCATTTAAAAAACTAAGGGTCACCCTCATTTCAAGGAAAATATTGCGAACTCCAAAAATTGAGTTACCGTATTATGTTGTGTATAAAAAACAGTAAAAGTTTTCCTTCTTCAGTTTTTTACAAATACTTACCATATTCGAGAACACTGCGTAAGAATAGCAGATATAGTCGCTTGGCCGCTGCGAGTGCCGCACGGCTCAGCCAGTCGAGCCGGTGTGATTTGACGCAACGTCAACTTTCGGCAATTTTTACAGGGCCAATTTTAAAATGTCCATATTTTTGAAAATTTGTCCATCAAGGGGAAGCATAGAACTATATTCTTCTTTTTTTTTTAGATTTTTAAAATCGCGCCCGATGTTAAAAACCTGCATTTGTTTAAAATAATTGCACAAAAATGGTTCAAATTTTTCATTTTTTAAACTGAAATAATTTTTTCATAAAAGATCAATGTCTTCTCTATAAGCACCGTAAAGCTCATCTCCATCCGTTTACTACTTCCATAGCTATAATTTACTGAAAAAAAGTTAGCACTTACCTTCAAACAGCTGTAAAATCGACATTTTTCAAAATTTAAAAAAATCCTTTGACGTACGTTTAAATATCACTAAAGACTACAACATATTCAAATTTCAGCAACATCCGAAATGTTACTCCGAAAAGTGTCCGATTTCGCGTGGAATGTGAATGGAATAGATACCTATCTGCCAAAGGTCTACGCCAGGAATGGCAGGCCCAAAGGCTGGACAATTCTTTTCCGTCAGAAATGCTACTTAGGTAGATACATCTGCGGAATCGAGAAGCGCACCGTTACTTTTATTTCGCACTTGCTGCTACGCTCGGATGGCCGGTTCTTTTGGGAGGGATGCAAGCTGGATTGGTGAAATATCCATTACAGCGTATTAAGAAATTCTTTTCTTCATCGTGTGGAAAGGGAAGTGACGCCAATAGATTCCTTATGTTTTTCTGATGAAAATCATACCTACCAAATATCATGCAAATCGAACTACTTTGACACAAGCTATTTCTATTCCCTATGTAAAAGTTGTCCCATTTACACGACATTTGGTATGATTTCAATGGACGGAACGCCAGGAATCCATTGTCATAACTTTCCCCTCCGATACGATGAAGAAAAGAAGCAAACATTTGAAATCCTGAATATTTCTCACTTCTTAATGATATTCCAAACCCTTCGAGGGTCGAAAGCCATAAAATTCTATGGGCACTGTGGGGTGTTGTCCTCGCCACGGGGTGACGGACGTAGCTCCATAATTACCCTGCATCTGTTTAAGAAATATAATAATTCTTTATTCCTTATCGTATGGATATGGAAGTGTCGCCGATGGATTCCTTGGGGTTTTCCGATGAAAATCATGCCAAGTGTCGTGGAAATCGGACAACTCTTACATAATGAATACAAATGGCTTGTGTCAAAGTAGTGCGATTTGTATGACATTTGGTATGATTTTCATCAGAAAAACATAAGGAATCCATTGGCGTCACTTCCCTTTCGATACGATGAAGAAAAGCATTTCTTAATACGCTATAATTGATATTTCACCCTCGACTGCGGAGGGTCGACTTCAATTCGCTACGTTCGGCCCAGGATTCATACCTTTTTCCGGAAAAAGCCATAAAAATCGGGTGAGGCACAGCGAAGGGCTGTCCTCGCCACGGGGTACCAGGCCGCATCCTTCGACGGGCGTAGCTTCAGAATCACCTTGTATCATTTGTGCAGTGTGTGACCCGACTACTCTCCAGGTGGAATCAGACTGCTCCTGGCACCGCGAACTAGCTCGGCTCGTCTAGCTCGTCAAGTCGGCTTGGCGAGCCCGGGCGAGCGGAGCCATGACCGATCAGACGGCTCGCGGATCGCGGCTTGTTTCGTATGACAAGCATGACGGGGTAGCGAGGTAAGATGGGGCATATCCCTAAACCCGAATTAAAAGGTGCTAGGCCCGTGACAAATACATCATTAGGAAGCCACTGTGTTATAATAGTGTGGCCGTTGGCAAAAGCGGGTGGGGGAGGACGGTTATTTCCCATCTGTCTTGTAAAGTTTAATAACTTAGACGCCTGACCTCAGATAGTCCAAAGTGTGAAAAGTGTTAAATCATTAACTTATAGTTGTATTTGGAGTAATAAAGACTTAATTAATAGGTACAATCATCACTTTATTTGCATTTTTCCTTAGCTTCCCCGTCATGTCCCTACTTTCCCTACCTACCTCAGTAGCATTTCGTGGCGGAAAAGAATTGTCCTGGCTTTGTGCCTGCCATTCCTGGCGTAGACCTTTGGCAGGTAGGTATCTATTTCAACAGGCAGTGCTACCCGTGACGCCAGTAAGGCCGTCCCCAGTCCGTGCTATACCAGACAGTTTTCTTCCAGTGAAAATCAGTAAATTTGCAAGCGCAATATCTTAAAAACCAGTGAAAATAAAGTGTATACATTAAAGCTTATTGAATTTGTCTTGGAACGCACTATCAACTCAGGTGTTCAAAAAAAATAGTTCCATTTGAAAAACCGAACTTGACCATCGTATCTTTTAAAATAATAATCGATAAAAAAAATCGTTCGCGCTAATTAATTGGCCCCCTCGAACCATGCAATTCCCTATTTTTTTTATATTTTTATCTCCAATAGTTTAGGAGAAAACCGGCTGTCCAGTCTTAGGTGGGACACCCTGTATATCTACCACCCATTATCGACATCTGGTAGACAAATGTTTCCCATGAACACTTCGAGAACGATCAGCTTGACTAATTTTTGAGAACCAGATGTGGTATACAAGTCAGCCCCTTCAGTTTTTATCTAAATGTGCCAGGTATAGCAGTTAAAAAGTATTATCCAACATCAATACGCCTTGCGGAGAGAGACACAAGAAGAAAAAATGGTAGCCCGGTCACTGCACGTGGTCCCGCCTGCGCCGTCTTCCCTGCAAACTCGAGACGGATCCCTTATTTCTCGAGTAAAAACTCGCGCTTCAATTCCAAAACAGAAGCACGCGTTGACTTATTCCGTGCGAAAGATGGTGGGCCTCGGAGAGGAGATATGCTGTGAAGAGGGCCTCTTCAAGAGAGTGGCCGTTTGGGAGGGATTCAGGGCAGATTGGTCCTAATATAATATGTTCCCCATGGTTGACATTTGGCCTGGCAACTTTCACACGTAACCTAATCACTCGGACTTGCATCCCTCCCGAACGAACTGCCCATCCGAGCGTAGAAGGGAATGCGAAATGAAATACTATTTAGAAGTGAAAATTGACCCATCTTTTCGTACTTCTCCTTGCGTATGAACTCTAAGTAAATTTCATGACGTTTTGAAACATTAACGGTACGCTTCTTGTTTGTAATGTTTGTTGAATGTAAGGTAGAGAAAGCGGTAATAAACTTAGAAATGTAAGTCACTGTTAAGGGACACGAGGACAAGTATAATTTAAATGTTTTAACAAGACACGGCAGTTATAATGCTATTATATGTACACGATCACACGCAAGAAACTATTTACAGTAATGTTTAAGATGCACCACTTAATCTGGACCTTAGAATTCACGCAAGGGATGAATTCTAGCAAGAGCGTTAAAGCGATTGCTAAGCAAAGCGTAAGTGCGAAAATTGCAAAGCGCCAGCAAGCGAAGCGCGTAGCGGTAAAGAAAAACGTGTGTATCGGAGCCGAGTCGCGAACAGAGAGAGACTTCCAGGAAGCGCGATCTATTTCCTGGAAGGAATCGTCTTCCCCTTCCATCGATCGCGAATGTCACCAAGTGCCTAGTTAGTGCTCCTAATTAGAGATGGCGTTAATAGGTCGATTTCGTGAACACTTCTCGATACCGCTGATGTACCTAGCATTTGTGACGGTAATAATTGTCCAGCCTTTGCAATTTTTGGAGCCACTAAATTCAGGAGCTCTTCAAAATCAGATTTTGTCATTCGCACAAAATTAATCAAACTACCTCCGTCGTTTAATAGAAACTGTGACATTAAATCATCACCGTAATGTTCTCCATTTCTCAAAAACGCCTTTTTCCACCAACGCCTTTTTCTTTATCTTTTGGTCGATGCTATTACACTGAACGCGGCGCCAATACCCATAGCTATTGACGGATCCATGGCTACTAAATAGAGTTTGGAATGGACGCCGAAGGGTCTTGGTCATAAGGTGGGGGACACAAGTTGCCGAGCCGCCGGACACAAGCCGCTGGATACCAGCCGCTCGGTAAAAGTCGCTGGAGACAAGCGCTAGAGTCGCTGGCGACAAAGATGCCGGCGATTATCGGCCAGTCTATACGAGCCTTCAGGCGTCCGACAGACGAAGCGAGACAAAATATCAACGCGTCGTCTGTCTTGTACTGTCCTCGCTCGCTTTCAGTGCCATCGCTCGCTCTCTTTCCATCTCGCTCTCGCCTTCGCCGGACAAGAGTGAGACAGAAGTGGTGGGGATAGCGAAAAGTCCGTATATCGTGTACACCAAACCGAGCCCGAAACGATCTTAGATGCTCGAATAACCGACGAGAACCTTTGTGGTCCGAGCCGCACGAGATCGCCGTTGCTCGGCGATGTGTCATCGATTATATAGAAACAGAATTTGTTTTTTTTCATCGTATCAATATGAATGTGACATAAATGGATTCCTGGCATTTTCCCGATTAAATTGACAGAAAATAATTAAAATCAGACTATTTTTAACGAAACGGGCTTCCAATTCTGCAAACAAATTTTCATGTAATTTCCTTAATTATGGTCCGAATAATATCATTTTTGTGGCCAATTTGATCGAGAAAACGTGATGAATCGATTCACGTCACTTTCGCAAAGATCTGATTAGAAATGCAGAACTGACAATTTGTCACTGCTTAGTGTGTAACATTGTATGGCCCCGCTGGATTCGAGCGTCGAAACCCACGAAACTGAGCGAGTTGCATGATTGCCAGCGTGAAGGACAATAGAGGACTTTGCATGGCGAAGGAAAGTCAGCCTTCTATAGAACTCAAATCGTGAAAAACTTTGCTGACAAACTTCACATATGTATATTCGCGTCAAATAAATACTTTAATTGTAAAATTTAGACGACAAACTATTGTTGAATTTCGCCAGTTCTTACATATGCATCACTTGGTTGGAAATTCCTGATCCCAGAGTTTCATGCATTTACCTATTGAAATGTTGCTTCAAGTTATCGGGAAATTGCATTGCTTCTTCCACACTACGTTCTCTAAAAATAGGCCGAATTGCTCCATGTTTGGCATCATTTTCATCAGTAATGCAGTGCTCTGGTGAAGAACATCGTATTACGGAGCTAATATTGTAGGCCCTAGAATCTACGATATTGTCAATGTGCAGCTGAAACGCACGCCGCTTCACACTATCGTTTCTTAGCATTTATCCGGGATGATTCTCTAGCTAGAGTCGTCAAACGCGATGCTCGCCAACAATCATGTGTCTCGCTGAGTTTTGTGGGCTTCGACGCTCGAAACCAGCGGCACTATACAATGTTGCACGCTAAGCAGTGACGAATCTGAACTTCTGCAATTTCTAATTAGATCTTTGCAAAAGTGACGTAAATCGATTCCTTACAATTTTATATACAGGGTGTAAACAGTATACGTAGCAATATTTTAGGGGGTGGTAGGGGAGGTCCAATGAAACATAAAAGTCCTATGACATAATGTCCGATCGGTCTCCATTTTACAGTAATAATGCCTCAAAGTTAACATGTCTATATGCTAAACTAATAGTCGCAGGATTCCATAATTTTGCACATACATTGGAGACCACCAGTAGAGTAAAATGGTCTGAATACATTTTGTTGTATCTCGTATAGTTTAGCTGTTATAAAGGTTTAAACATCGGAGATGTTTGTGGAAAAGATCGTCGCTACACGCACACAGATGAGCCGTAGCACAAAGACCGCCCGTTGTGAGCTGTTCAAGATGACCCAGTAACTAAGTAACTTTGGGCCCCTTACAGTAGCGGTCCCATTGAGGATCTGTTTGCAATAGCGGAGGCAGTTAGGGTCGTCAGCTAGAAGATAAGAAACAAGTGAACGAAAACTCTACACGTGTTCTTAGGTCAGGCGCGCAGTGGTGGCAATTTATTGCGTGACAGTTTTGATGCTAACGAAAAATGCATTGATTTACATGGAACTAAACTCCTTTGACGACGTGACTGCAAAACGTGTTGTTTTTTTTCCAGAAAGTGATAAAACTGTTTCTTTCCTTTTAGTGTGATTAAACTGTCACGCAACAAGCTACTGTCAATGCGTGGCTACTCTGACCTGAATGTGTAGTAAAGAAATACAAATTTCGCTACCTACATTTATTTACAAAAGATGCTCGAAATGGTTGCCGTTTGCATCCAGACACGCCTGACACCGACGCAACCAATTGTCGCGAACGCGGGCGAATATTCCAGGCTGCTCGCGTATAACGTTACCAGCATGAAATACTCTACCTCGCAATTCCTCTAAGGTTTCAAATTCGGTGTCGGTGTATACTAACGATTTCATGTGGCCCCATACGTAAAAATCCATTGGATTTAAATCTGGGCTTCTTGGCGGCCACGCAACCGCACCATTCCGTGCAATTACACGATTCCCCCATATTCGTTGTATAGCTGGAATAGCTCTTCCCATATGGACTGGGGCGCCGTCGTGAAGAAGCCACATATTTCTTCGGGTGGCCAGGCAAACATCTTCTAGCAGAAGTGGCAAATCGCGTCGAAGAAATCTGGCATATTTTGCGCTATTTAGACGCGCCGGCAAAATATGCGGTCCGAGGAGATGATCGCCTACTACCCCAGCCCATATGTTTAGCCTCAGCTCGTGCTGGAAGTGCCCCGTCACAATATTATGGGGATTCATGGGTTCCCATGCGTGGGAATTGTGGAAATTAAATATTCCAGAACGTGTGAACGTTGACTCATCTGCTGCGAGTACGATCGTCGGAAACTGGTCATCTTCTCCCACTCTATCGAGGAACCACCGGCAGAAAGTCCGCCGTCTCTCAAAATCCCCTGGTAATAAATTTTGCACCCGTTGCGAGTGATAAGGGTATAAGCCTGTGGGATTTTGGAATAATAATTCTTTAATTAGTGGTAGTTGGTGTTATTAATGAAATATGCGAAAATAAAAGATAAAATAAAAAGTATCTAATCATTAGTCGATAGCCAGGATAACGTCAGTGACTCAGATATTAAAGGCATCCCCCGGTTAAATCGCGCGAAAACATAGGTGACTTTTATGATATTTTGTAGAAAATGGTATACAATGTATGAGTCTAAAACTTTTTGCACTTTATTCTCCTACAAATCAGAGTTGGGCAAAATGTAATGTAATTACAAATTACGATTGAAATGTAATTGTGTAATTCAATTACAGATTACTTTCTGTAATCGTTAATTTAGTTGACCACAATTACAATTGTAATGTGTAATTAAGGAATATCTTTGGTTTTTTTAATTTGGATGATCCTGTCGAAAGCAGAATTGAGTATAATCAATTACAAGTGTAATTACTTTCATTACAATTACAGAGTAATTCCGATTAAAATGTAATAGCAATTAGATGTAATTGTCCTGCACACTTACAATTGTAATTGTAATTGTAATTGTAATTGTAATTGTAAGTGTGCAGGACAATTACATCTAATTGCTATTACTTTTTAATCGGAATTACTCTGTAATTGTAATGAAAGTAATTACACTTGTAATTGATTATACTCAACTCTGCTTTAGACAGGATCATCCAAATTAAAAAAACCAAAGATATTCCTTAATTACACATGTGTGGTTATCGCGTTATCTTCGGGGAGTGTTAAGAAACAACTGGGCGATGATGGCTAAATGGTTAAACGGTAGAGTCCCCGAAACATGGGGTTTTCTCACACAAAAATGTTTCTTAAAAAAAATTGACTGTATGAAAATTTGCAATAGAGGGTAGCACGGAAGCCAATGTAAGTACGAGTAGAATCCTATTGAGTGAGCGCCCCATTTTCCATGCGTTTATTCGTTTAAAACAACGCACGCCGCTCACGCACACACGCACACGCACAAACATACACCTATTTTAAGGGCGTCACACTGTTAATCCCCCTGAACTGCATGTAAAATCTTTGCCGTCAGGAATTTCGTTCTAAAATTTTACCTGATCATTCTTGAGATGTTGTGGAATGAAAATATGCAAAAAAATGGATTTTTTCACCGGGGGGTGCACTTAATAAAAATTTGGCGATACATTTAGTGAAGAATTTACAGCTACAATGAAATGTGAATTTAAAGTAAGAATAGGTAAATTTATAAAGAAATGTCACTTTATACAACTAAACTCCTACAAACCTTCATCACGCAATGTGCGATGGACATACGTATGGGAGAGTCCCATTTCTCGAGCAATACTCCTCGTACTGCGGGCAGAGTTATTATGAATATGTTCAAGGATTTCAACTTCCCTGTCGATATTCCTTCTTGGCCCTCTTCCTTCGATGCGAGGGAAAAAGGGACCCGTAGTGTGCAATGTTTCACATAAATTGACGATAAACTGCCGGGATGGTTGTCGCAGATGAGGATACCGTTCCGCGTATAATTGCTTCGCACGTAATGCGCTGCAGTCAGCCTCCCCATACATGATAATCATGTTAAACATTTCGTTGCACGAATACCCCGCATTGGTCTGCATGCTTGATAAAATCACTTCCACACTTTTTCACTTAAAAATAGTTCGCGAGCACGTGTCGCACGATCAGCGATTTCGCACGGATGGTGTCACCAAAATGGAAACGTCTTGTTAGGTTTCGGAGACCGAGTGTGGTGACTGTTATGTCTTGACTGAGTTTTCTGCGTTTTCCATGGCCAAAGAAAACACAAACGTGGAACTGGGTGGTAGAGGCAGTGATTTGCAGAACCAATCAGGGTTGACGAAGGACTTCGTGTGAACCCTGATTGGCAGTGCGGCGGCGGATACCTGCTAGCGGAAGTATCTTTTTCTGTCAGGCGAAAAACACGGACATCCGGATTGCACGTAAAGGGCTGGTAGTCTTGCGACTCCATAGACCGTTCAGCGCGAGCGGCCAGAGTCGCGTACCCGACCTTAGAGTCCCTTAAAACGGTCAGGCCTTTATGATCTTATGACTTACCTCAATCGAAGCGGATTACAGGTCGGCCTGGCCATGCAATGCACATGTGCGGACTTCTGAGGTGGTTTACAAGGGGGAATGAAATACTGTTATTAGTGCATTTCTTGGTTGACGGAAATACCGATTCACAACTAAACGCAGCGCTGAACAAAATACTTCGAATCAGGGAACCTCTTGTAGTCCGTATGAAATTAGAAAGGCCATTTACCATAGAATAAACTTTAAATCTCTAGTTTAGTGAATAATTTGTCTATCTTTGTCGGGACAGTTGGAGAGGGGGAGGGGCAATACGTTTTGTGCAGGGACACAGGAAGAAAAAGGGTAGTCACTGCACATGACTCCACCTACGCCGTCTTCCCTTCAAATTGGAGACGGATCCTTTATCTCTCGAGTATAAACACACGCTCGAATTCCAAAACAGAAGCACGAGTTGACGTATTCCGTGCGAGAGAAGGTCGACCTAGGGGAGGAGATATTGCTGTGAGAAGCAGAAACTTCGCATTCTGCAGGAATGCAGATCCGAGTTGTTACAACATAATCTCTTCCCTACGTCTCGCCCATTCTCGCATTGAATGCATCAGCGCGTGCTTTTGTTGTGAATTTTGAGCACGTGTTTATACTCGCAAGATAAGGGATCCGTCTTTAATTTGAAGGGAGGACGAAGCAAGCGGCACCACCAATCAATCACGGCAAGAACGCTAGCTTCTTTCCGGAAGATATGAACATTAATACTGTCGACAATCAAGAACGTGGCGCGGTCTTTAAAAATTTTAGACATTCCTCGGCCTGAGTTAATCGGTATATTGCTGTATCGATGGGTAGTACATGCGATGACTTCGGACCCGCATGTACCGTTGTCGTTCGCCGACTCGTGGGGCAATACGGTTATAAACCGTGACCCTGACGAACCGCTTAATTATTTTTCGAAACACCAATATAGCAATAAAAAAGTATTATTCACCATCAATACCTACGCCTCGCGTTCGGACACAGGAAAAAATGGGTTATTATCGCCGGAAATAAGTCATAGCCTGCGTTAAATTTAAAAACAAAAAATCACCAATAAACTAACTAAAACTCACCCTTTCAGAAATTCACCTGCAGCTTGAAAACCTGCGTCACTAGGTCACTGAACTGATCCTGGTCAGCGACGGATGCGTCCAGGGCACAGCTGGTCCCAGGTATGCGACACCACCCAAAGTAAAAGGGTCGCAATGTCAAGTGCGATCGGGTTAATGTAGATACGGAATATTCACTTCACTGCACGGTTACTAACACTGATCACCTAATTTATTGTCCCACCAGGACAAGATGTTTTATGTAAAAAGAAGCCATTACATTTTCCAGACACACGTGCTTTGCAGAAGTGCAACGAACGAACCATCCTACACTTTCACAAAAGCCCGCGCTCCCTTCTTTTACTGCCAATGTACCCATTGCTTCGAGGTAGGCAGCAGACACCACGTGTTTCGGTTCGAAAGGGTCCGAAGAGAAGAGAAACTGAAAGTCTTCGAGTTGCTATAAAGAAAAAAATCCTGTTTCCTGTTTCCCTTTTCCGATATCCCGAGTTCACGTCTGCTACGAGGCGGAACCAACTATGTCATAAATTACCGAAAACTGTAGGAAATCGTTCTCTACCGCCGACTCGTGGGACAATACGATCATAAACCGCGACCCTGGCGAAGCGCGTGTTTATACTCGAGAGATAAGGGGTCGGTCTTTAATTTGAAGGTAGGACGAAGCAGGCGGGACTTTGCGCAAGTCAGCGAACTAAATGGTCTCCTTCTTCCTGTGTCTCTTCGCGAGCCGTATTGATGTTGAATAATACTTTTTAATTGCTAGTTCCCAAAAATTAATCAGCCTGATGGGCCAGAGCATTTCGCCAGGGTCGCGGTTTATGATCGTATTGTCCCACGAGTCGGCGGTAGAGAACGATTTCCTACAGTTTTCGGTAATTTATGACATAGTTGGTTCCGCCTCGTAGCAGACGTGAACTCGGTGTTCCGTCTTACCGGAACGAAAAGGGGCTCAGAGCGAGGCGGTAATTTTAACAGTTCGATATTGCCAGGCAATTGCTTACCGTCGAAGCCTTTTAGGAAACATTTGCCTGCCAGATGTCTAATAGGCGGCAATCGACATCGTGCCATCTTTTTTGGACAGCTCGACCGTCCTCGCTCTGAGAAAATCCGTTCATTGTTTTGCCAGCGGGGTATACCGTAACCTCGACTCACTGCTGACTCGCGGGACAATACGGTCGTAAGCCGCGACCCTGGGCGAGACTCTTCGACCGGTCAACTTGGCGAAGGTTTGTTCGCCAGATGCCCGGTTTTTCCCGCACTACGTCACCAAGAGGGAGAGGGTTCCTCCACCACCGACATCACAGAGGGACGATTCCTCCTCTTCCACCGAAATCTAAGAGGGAAGGTTCCTCCTCTTCAAGGTGCTGGCTTCTTTTTACCTAAAGCATCTTATCCTGGTGGGAGTTAACTCATAATGGAATGAGAGAAACTACTTGGGGTAGAGGAAGTTGCTTGGAAAAGATCCTGTCAGTCAGTTTGCAATCGCGTCAGAGAAGAGTATTACGCGTTGTTCTGAGCATAAACCTAGAACAACGGAGACGCAATTACTGCTGTACGAGCATTTGGGCGGCTATATCCGCGGCACCGGACGCGGAGTGAAAATTCATTTTCACCAATTTTCATAAGGTACGAACAACGCGTTCCGTGAAAAATAAATTAAGTGATCAGTGTTAGTAACCGTGCAGTGAAGTGAATATTCCGTATCTACATTAACCCGATCGCACTTGACATTGCGACCCTTTTACTTTGGGTGGTGTCGCATACCTGGGACCAGCTGTGCACTAGACGCATCCGTCGCTGACCAGGACCAGTTCAGTGACCTAGTGACGCAGGTTTTCAAGCTGCAGGTGAATTTCCGAAAGGGTGAGTTTTAGTTACTTGATTGGTGATTATTAGTTATTAAATTTAACGCAGGATATGACTTATTTCCGGCGATAATTCTCTAAATTTCCGTACCTAAATTTTGTCTTCGGGGGTTTTAAACAGACTTATTCATTATCAGCAACAGTGTTGGCCGTTATTAAACTACGGATTCTTATCACAATAACGAACTACGATCACGTTTTGTTTATTTCCTGTTCCATTACTTTTTTGTTTATGCGATATTTGAAAACGAAATTTACGTACTTCTTGTCCTCTCACTTCAAATAATTATTATTTTCGATTCTGTTTTAAAAAAAAATGTGTATTCATTATTTTACGTTTGACATGATTTTCCTCGATTTATCTTTTACTCGTAATTCACTTTAAATGACAACCAAACGATGACGAAAGGTATCGATTGCCGTCGTTTTCGCAGAGATCTGATGAGCAATGCGGAGCTGGAAGAGTTTGGTTCTTAATAGGTATTCAAACTCCTTCGAGGATTGAAAGCCATAAACTTGCGGTTAAGTATCGCGGGGTGTTGTCTTCGCCACGGGATACGATGCGGCATCTCCTTGAGTCGAGTCGCTGGAGGATCACTCTTAAGAGTCTTTCCTTCCGAAAAACACACCACTTTGGGAATTACATGAAAGATCAGAAGTCAACACCCTGTTTCAATGTGTTGGTCTCACCAATATGCGCGAGCTACTATCCGTTTCAAACGCATGGTGCAAACTTTAGGGCATTATTACTGTAAAATGGAGACAGATCGGACACTATGTCATAGGACTTTTATGTTCCATTGGACCTCCCCTACCACCCCCTAAAATATTGCTACGTATACTGTTTACACCCTGTATAATGTTTGTTCATAACTGCTTTCTGCATAGGACGTGTAATAAATGTATTTCATGTTCTGTTTCGGTGCTTTGCTAGAAAAAAAATGTCTAACCTAACAAACTTCATTTTCTGGGGACATCCCCTCATCTATTTTCCCTTTTCACTTATAATTCCTTACTGCTAACGTAGAATATTGTAGCATAAGCACATTTCAAGTAAATGTACAATGAATTTTCTACGTTTGCAGTACTAGCCGACTTCCGTTTAAATTTGTATAAGTACAACGCAACAGCTGAGAATTTCTTTCCTTATTCAGAATAAAATACGGAAATAGCAAACAGCTCCCTCTCGCGTTTACCGGGCACTCGGCGATCTATCGGTATTACCATTTCTGTGCAGAAAAAACCTGCTGTAATACCGACCTGCCGAATCGGCCAGGTCACGTGACGTGTCTACCCCCTTAAGAAGAAGGAGTAGATGAACAACTAAGAATAAGGGTACAGGAAATGTGCGACAGAACTATATGCATTTTAAGAGTGAAGAAGGAACTGATAGGATTGTTTTTAACAGGAAAGGGCATTAGACAAGGGTGCTCGTTAAGTCCGACACTTTTCAATGTCGCATTTTCAGACCTGCAAAAAAAGAAATGAGGAAAGAACAGGAAGGAGGAGTCGTAATATGTAGAAGGAATATTTGTATAATTTCATACGCGGATGATGTTGTGTTAATGGTAAATAATGTACAAGGATTGAAGAATATGATAAAGAGATTCGAGAGATACATAAAGAAGAAAGGCTTAGAGTTAAATGTGCAAAAGTCTAAGATAATGATATGCAGAAAAGCAGAAGGAAGAGGAAAAGAGGAAAGATTCCGTTGGATTGAAGAAGAAATAGAAAGAGTAAGAGAACTGGAATATTTAGGTTATACAGTGAGAGAAAACAACGAGGATAAACACCATATTAAGAAGGTAGTTAGGAAAGCGAATATGATACTAGGAAAAGTATGGGGGATTGGAGAAAGATTATTCAGAGATGACTTTGAAAGAAGAATGAAACTGTTTAATGCGCTAGTTAGAAGCACCGTGGCGTATGGAACAGAGATATGGGGATGGAGAAGGTATGAGGAAATAGAAAAATTGCAGGCGAAATACATACGGTGGATAATGAAATTGGAGAGATCAACGCCAACATACTGACTGTTAAAAGGAACAGGAAGAGATGACATAGCATTTAAAATGGGAGTAAGGGCAATGAAGTTTGAAGAGATGCTAATAAACTCGGAAGAAGGATCGATAAGATATGAATGTGGGAGAAGGTTAATGAGAGGAAATGAAGTAACGAAAAGGGAAAGAATGAGAATCAAATTCTTGGAAGGGACAGGATGGCCAAATGCAGGGAGTCGAGGCCGAAGCAGAAACCGAAATTCAGACCGGTCGCGACCGGTCTAGCGACCAGTAACCGAAGCGAAAAGGGACCGATATTGTGACCGTAACAGTGTGAGGTTGTGAAAGGGAACCGAAACTCCAGATCGATTACCTCTCGATCGGGAATCTCAGACCGAAGGCCTGACCGCTCTGCCGACTGATCGGAGTGTTCGGTTGACCGGTCGAGTTAATTTATGGGGAGGTTTCTGTTCCTCTCCATAAATTACGAGTCGGAGCGGTTCGGAGCGGTGCGGTTCTGTTCGGATCGGTTCAAACTAGCTGAATAAGCCGGGAAAGTATCGATGCTGTTCTTGTCGCTCACACTGTTTGTCACTCTCGTTACGGGTTTGTTGATAGCAGGCTTTTGCAGTTATTTGTTACTGTAACACTGTCCATTCCAAACTATGTCGATCTGCCGAGATATTATTGTATTTCAAATACTAGTTATGTATTATTTTAATAGAAGTAGTTAATATAAATAAATTATTGTTAATATACAAATAACAAGAAAATTATTGAAAATATAATTCTTGATGTGGTTACTTTAAAAGTATGCCCAAGTGTGGAAAAATATATAAAAAAAAATTTTATGTTAAACGATTTTACTAAAAATGCACTAAAAAGTAAAAAATAATTCTATTCTTATAGTACAATTTCTATGGTATTTTTTCACTTTAAATAAAGTCGTGGAGCAGGATATGTTGTAACAAAATTTATGAATCAAATTAATACAGAATGAAGTATCGAAATGAATTTGTTGTTGTATTCTACAGGAGATAATAGGCAGAATGAACAGGTGGGAAGAACAGGAAAGTGATAAAAGAAGATTATGCAGCATAGAATAGATTAGGAAACACTTGTAAAATAGAAAAAATTGTTAAGACACAGGATGATACATTAGAAGGGTAGGACTTACACTGACACAATCGCGGGAATGAAATGGAAAGAGTATATATGATTGTTAAATTTTAACACGAAAGTGGGAAATAAATTAAATTATTATGTATTGCTTTATTGGGTTCCCCTCAGGGTTACAAGTATACCTCTTTCCACCTCTCTCCTCTCCTATACATTTGTTCCTTAACTTATCTTACTTCTAAACCTTAGCCTACTCCTCCGCTCCCTCTCCTCCTCACACTCTCTCTGTCTCCGCACGCTCGCCTCCGCCGCCTCCCCCTCTCTTACCCTACTCTTAATCTATTCTTAACCTAACGCGTTCGCCTCTTAAATCTACGTTTTTTCGTCCTTGCTTCCGCTCGCACTCTCCGCCTTTGACTTCCATTTCCACTCTTTCATACCATTCCTTCTTTCGTTCCTTCCTACCTTCAACCCTCCCTCCTTCCCGCCCCCTCCTCCCCCGTTCCTACTTCTCTCTCTCTCTCTCCTCTTTCCCTGTAATCTCTTCATCCATTCCTCTCCCTTACCTCCTTCGTCCAAGATCCCCCTTATCTTTTCCCCGACCCCCCTTTCATCACCTTCTTCCCCTGAGCATCATTCCAGCACGTGCTCCCACGTCTCTTCTTCCCCTCCACACATCCTGCATCTCCTCTCCTCCTCCTCCCCCCAATACCTTCCCCCCCTCATCTCGTTCCCCAGCCTGATCCTTGCTATCCTCCCATACCTCGATTCTCCCCATCCTGCCGCCAGGTACTTCGGGATCTCCCTCGTCACTATCTCTCTGTACCACTTGTTAAATCTCGATTGCTCTATCCTTTCCCATCTCTCCTCTCCCTGCCTCCTGCCGTCTTCCTCCTCCCACCCCTCCAGCCCCTCTCGGCTCCTTACCCCTTTCCTTCCTTCCCTCGCCCCTCTCTCCCTCCACTCCTTCCTCTCCCTCTCCCATGCTGACCATTCCGCGCCCGCACCACTTGGCCAACTCTCCTCCCTCTCCCCTGCCAAGTTTCTCCCCATACCTCCACGCTCTTCCTCCCGCCCACGTCCTCAGCTTTTTCCTCTTCGTCTCCTCCCTCACCATGTATCCTGAAATCCTCCAGTCCACCCAAAAATTAAATTATTATTATTATTATATTTTTATATTTTTCTTTTTCTTTTATATTTTAATATTCTATTCTATTCTATTTATATTCTATTTATATATTTTTTTTATATATTGTATTGTTATATTCTAATTGTATAGAGAGAAATCAAAATGTTGAGAATAGTGTGGTTTATTTAGAGATAGAGAATTGGGGCGATACAATAGATACGTAACAGTTTCGGCGAATGTTGTCGAGATACTATTGCTCTGTATAACCGAGCACGAATTCGAATCGGCCACGAGACCGTGAGTGTGTGTATGAGTGTATGTGACGTGTTGTGTGGAAGAGTATGTATGTATGATGTCGCGAAACGGAAATAGGAAGTCCATCAGCTGTTCGAGAATGTTCAAGTTGTCATACGACTCTTGTGAAAAGGAGAAAAAGAGAGAAAGAGAGAGAGAGAGAGAGAGAGAGAGAGGGAGAGAGAGATTCTTTCTTTTTATATTTCTATTTTTCAATTAATGTAACAATATATAGTCATTTTACATATATTAGAATCTATTTACTTGCCTGTCTTCCTGTCGATGCGTCAATTGGACACCCTTTGCCGGGACACCCTGTAACAGGGACAGGGCTGTAAAATTTATTACGGCAGGCAGTACTTGAGGTCTAGCCTGGTCGTCTGCGTTGAAGATGTTTACCTCTCAGGGTTAAACCCGAATCTTCGTCAAAATTAAGAAAGAACTTGACTTTGAGTATTGCCAGATGCACGTTTGGGAAAGGTCGTGTTGTCCTCGCCGGCGACGTTTTCCCACCACGGTCTTGACTTCGCCCACTTTTTCAGACGACCAATAGTCATAGCGATTTTCTCACCCCGGTTCTTGTCAACAACCAATGACTGGGTTTCGTAGTTTTCTTGCGAAAGGGATGTACGCCTCGCAAGGCAGATAGAAACGAGCTTTCAATACAAACACAACACGTTTATTAGAGCTATATTTGTACCTTTATTTTTGTCCCTTATCCACCAAAAGGGATGGTCCTTCGAGTGAATCATATAGGCGGCACATTACGTGCAAACGCCATCAATACCCGAACGATCTAAATGATCAATCACGGGTCAAACCACTTCCTTCTACTGTCCTCACCAATTTCTATCGACTCCGCATAATTCTTCCTATGTTTCTCCGATTGTAAAGATGACACTAGATACTAAGTCGCTGTATTTCAAACCGAATACTGTAACATTTTTATTTAATCTTGATCTGTGTATAGCCTATGTGTATCCGCGGTTGTATGAAACTGCACAGGATGTGCGGACGAAATTTTTTAAATTTTGTTAACGTACTACAACAGAGCGATGTTGCCTGCGAAAGATTAGATACATGTCGTGCTGCTAAAATCATACGTAATAGCAAATATTACGAGGAGGATTATCTTGTTGATTGCGAACTGTTAGCATACTCCATCAATGATATTGTAGCTGAAGCTCGTAGGAAAAAAAGTTAATTTATATTACTATTATTATTTTTCGTTTGTAATAATATATACTCGTAACCATATATTATTTCAACATTTATTTACCCGTCATCCTCCCCCTTTCCTCTTAATTTTAAGATTCAGCATTTCTGCTGACACCGCATAATTCTTTCTATGATTCGCGCTGCCAAGTGACGTCACCCTGCACGGCTGCTCCAGAGGATTCAAATTACACACGATCGCGCGATAGGTTGCGATGCTAAATCGGAACGCTTTGAAAACTTGTTATCTTTAGAATGCATGCGATTGTACCACTATGTAGTGTTGTCTCTTTCCATCCCTCCCCGAATTTAGCTTTTAAAGTAATGCTCTCTCTTTCCCTCGAATATGTGGTTTGTAATACGTCGATATTTCCCGACATCGCCCGACATCATCTGATAAAAAATAAATTATTTCTCTGTGTTGGGGGAAAATTTCTGTGTGCTACGTATTAGTTTGGTAGATCGGTGCGGGGGAGAGGAATAAAATTTTCGGTGTGGGTCAAGGTCTGAAAGAAATTTTTCGGGGGTCATTCCCTCCCTCGGTGTAAATTTCCGACGGTGAGTCCGGTCTGGAGAGGTCTCCGCGGCGGCTCGGCCTTTCTATATTTTATATTTCTATATTTTATATTCTTCTTTTATTTGTAACAATATATTATCATTTTAAACGTATTCTTTCTCCATTTTGTTTACCCGTCATCCTCCTCCTTCTTCTCTCGCATAATTTTAAGATTATTTCTCTACATGTATTGTATTTCGTTCTTCGCGCCACCAAATGACGTCACCCTGCACGGCTGTCCCAGGGGATTCAAATTACACGCGATCGTGCGAGACGCTAAGTATTGCTTTCTCTTTCCCTCCACGAATTTAGCTTTAAAATTTTGTTCTCTCTTTCCCTCCTCCAAATACGTGGTTTGTAAAAACGCCCATCTTTCCCGACATCATCCGATAAAAATAAAGTATTATGCTCGGCATATATACCATTCAAGGAAGACTAATGTCAGAGAGCCGACGTTGGGTGAGTTGGTTAGGCAGTTGACTCGGAGGTCTTGGGTTCGAGCCCCGTCGCCCGAGAGTCTGTTTTTTCATTTATATTAATATCTTAAGGGGGTAGACACGTCACGTGGTCTGGCCGATTCGGTAGGTCGGTATTACAGCAGGTTTTTTCTGCACTGAAATGGTATTACCATAGATACGCAGCTGCCTGTGCACGCGAGAAGGAGCTGTTTGCTATTTCCATATGTTATTTTGAATGTGGAAAGAAATTCTCAGCTGTTGCGTTGTACTTTTTAAACAGAAAATCTGCTAGTACTGCAAACGTAGAAAATTCATTGTACATTTACTTGAAATGTGCTTATGCTACAATATTCTACGTTGGCAGTAAGGAATTATAAGTGAAAAGGAAAAATAGATGAGGGCATGTCCCCAGAAAATGAAGTTTGTTAGGATAGACATTTTTTAATTAGCAAAACACTGAAATAGAACATGAAATACACATCCTATACAGAAAGCAGTTATGAACGAACATATATAAAATTGTGTTTGATGTTGAATCCAACGCGTGATTATTATGTGGTCCCTCCTCGAAGTGACAGAAAATATAACCTATGTATATGCTATAAGACAATAAATATTTAGCGGCTATTTCGTTGTATTACGCTACATTTGTGAACTTTTCATCATCCTTCCGAAACATTATTATTACGCCGCAACAGTGTCTCTACGAAATCGGGTATAACATATAGGTTATATTTTCTGTCACTTGGAGGACCGGATTTTCTGTCCTCGAAGTGACAGAAAATATAACCTATATGCTAGACCCGATTTCCTAAAGATACTGTTGCGACGTAATAATACTGCTTCGGAAGGATGATAAAAAGTTCACAAATGTAGCGCAAAAGAACGAAATAGCCGCTCAACATTTATTGTCATATAGCGTATACATAGGTTATATTTTCTGTCACTTCGAGGAGGGGACCATAGACATATATAGACGGCGGAGCGTAAGCTGAGGGGGGTGGCAAGGTTCGCGGTAAGGGGAGCGATACGAGTAAATCGGATAACGCTGTGGTTATGCATTCCGAATGCATCCGAAGCTAACCGACGTGCCTGTATCTGAACCTATGCCTTTACCCCTCCAAGCCTTCCTTCCCCACGCCGATAGTCCCATCTTCCGATCCGTCTATATATGTCTATGGAGGGAGCCACGTAATAATCACGCGCATCCAGCATGCGCATTTTTTTTATGAAAAAATTATTTAAATCGGACTATTTTTAACGAAACGGGCTTTCAATTCTGCAAACAAATTTTTCACGTAATTTCCTTAATTATGGTTTGAGTTGTATCATTTTTGGGGCCAATTTGATTGAGAAAGTATAAGGAATCGATTGACGCCACGATCGCAAAGATCTGATTAGAAATTGCAAAACTTCAGATTCATCAGTGCTTAGTGCGCAACATTGTATGGCCCCGCTGGTTTCAAGCGTCGAAGCCGACGAAACTCAGCGAGACACATGTGTAAAATAACATATTTGCAGTTTTATAATTGAAGATGTAGTGAAACAAAATCGCCTGACTTGTTAGACATGAAACCGGGCATACAAATGGTTGCGCATATCGCCGAAAGCATCAGAAAGAATATGTACAGCCTTCCAATGTTTCAATTGTTGAGAAGCCTTTGGGCTCAGTTTATCGGGAAAGACCTACCCACCCCACTGTTTTGCTTTCTCGTTGCGAGCGTGGACCTTGGGGTCCTAGTAGACCGCCCGTTGACAGCCGAGAACAATAAAACCGACGAGCTAGATAAAATAGCCAGTACAGAAAAATAAAATGTTCGTGTTTTTGATAAGTATTGATGAAAGTATTACTGATGAATTTTTTAGGATTTCCCGATGAAAATGATATCAAACATGGAGCAATTTGATCAATTTTTATTGAACGTAGAGTATGTTCTAATCTTGTATTCGTAAGAAAAAATAGACTGAACTGGTTCGTGTCTTGACTCACCAACAATCCATGAATGGTAACACTCTCATCAAGGTGTAATGAGAAATTTTGAACATTTCGTATTCAGTACTGGATGACTCAAGTCGCCGTCGACCGAAAGTGTACCGCTGCTGCGGTATTTCACTCGCACTCGGTTCACATCGCTCGGTCTCCTTGTCAAGCTGTTCGAGCGAGGGCCCTGATAGGCGTGAATTTATTTGGGAAACAAAAGTCGCGTCATTCATGACACCTACTCGCGAACAGATATACATATGTACGAGAAGAAACAATGCAATTGCCCGATGACTTGAAGCAACATTTCAATTGGTAAATGCATGAAATTCTGGGATCAGGAATTCCGAACCCAGTGGGGCATATGTAAGAACTGGCGAAATTCAACAATAGTTCGTCGTCTAAATTTTACAATTAAAGTATTTATTTGACGTGAATATAAAGTTAGTTAGCAAAGTTTTTCTCGATTTGAGGTCTGTAGAAGGCTGATTTTCCTTCGCCATGGAAAGTCCCCTCTTGTCCTTCTCGCTGGCAATCATGCGACTCGCTAAGTTTCGTGGGCTTCAGCGCTCGAAACCAGCGGGGCCATACAATGTTGCGCGCTAAGCAGTGACAAATCTGCAGGTCTGCATTTCTAATCAGATCTTTGCGAAAGTGGCGTCAGTCGATTCCTCATGTTTTCTCGATCAAATTGGCCCCAAAAATGATATAATTCGGACCAAAATTAAAGAAATTACGTGAAAAATTGTTTGCAGAATTGAAAGCCCGTTTTCTCAAAAATAGTCCGATTTAATTTATTTTCGGTCAATTTAATCGGGAGAATGCCAGGAATCCATTTGTGGCACTTTCATATTGATACGATGAAAAATAAACAAATTCTGTTTCTTTAGAATCGATGACACATCGCCGAGCACGGCGATCTCGCGCGGCTCGGGACACAAAGGTTCTCGTCTGTTATTCGAACTTCTAAGATCGTATTCAGATTTATTGACCGGTGAGTTTTGTAACTAGGGGTGTGCGGGTACCCGATTTTTCGGGCTCGGGTCGGGCCGGCAACTTTCGGGCGGAATCGGGCGGGATCCCGATACAGTACTGTCTCCGTATGTACTCGGTTTGGTGTACACGATACGGGTTACTCGCTATCCCCACCACTTCTGGCTCACTCTTGTCTGGCGAAGGTGAGAGCGAGATGGAACGAGAGCGAGCGAGAGCCACTGAAAGCGAGCGAGGACGGTACGAGACAGACGACACGTTAATGTTTTGTCTCGGTCCGTCTTTCGGGCACCGTGACACTCCGTCCTTTGCGTGCGCGACGGGCGTGCGCGATGGTCGCAAGCAGTTACGGTGACCACGGGAACCGCTTCGCAAAATCATGACGCAGGCCCGGCTCAGTCTTTTTTGCGCCCTAGGCGATCTTGTCAAATTACACCCTTTATTATAATACATTTATTAGAGATATTATAATACACCCTTTATTATAATACATTTATTATTGATGACCTTACTCTGAATTTTTATTCGTAGTTTAAAACAGATGCAGTACCATTTGTAATATTTCATTTTAAAGTTTATTTTCAACAATACAGGCAGTGAATACAGTCATAGATAATTTGATGTGCTGTCATTAATGTTGTATTTGTAACAGTCCATCGAGGTATTGTATTTACAATAAAAGATGCAGTGATCGCAATGATCGCTGCCTGTAAGCTTGGCTGGTCCCTATTTGACAATATCTTTAATGTAATATTATAATATTGTAATATTATATATATATACATGTTATTAGTGGGACAGGTAAGTAAAATTGATTTATAAATCATTTAAAATTCATATCCATATGCATCATGCAAATCGGAAGGTTCGACAAGGTTATCGGCATGAATGCGATTCTGCGTAATTTCAATGATAACATATATATTTTGCAAAGTCATTGTAAATCTTTACGCATTATTTATTTATCGCGTGGCTTCCAAAACAGCCTAATAAGATTACACTTGAAGTAATGCATGTACGAATGTGCTGATATCATAATGATTAATGCACGTCATTGATTAGTTTTAATTAGTTTTACCTTGGATGCAATTTTACGTACGTACTGCCTTGCTTAAATAATTGAAAGCTGTCTGAACCTTACATAAATACGAATTTAAATATGGCTTTAAGAAACCATGTTATTAATGGAAACAGCCAAAATGGACTTCAAATTCGGTAATAGAGGTTTTATTTGTTTGCAAAAAAAATATAACACATAAACTATTTATATGTATGGAAAGGGATTATCCAGAGGTATGCTAGCGTATATTTACAACATACAAAAACTTAATTTTAAGAGTTGGTGGTGGGGGTAACTTGAAAAATATTGATTTTTCGAAAATAATTTTTACGCGGTTTTGTAGATATAAAAGAAGGATGCAACTTTTGTTTAAACTTCTTTTCGATATCTCTCACTGTTCTCGAGATATTCCACGGAAAAGAAAATTCTGCATTTTCTTCAAGGGGTGTTTTCACCCCTAAAAAATGCTTTTTGGCACCAACGAAAAATAGGGTTGTGTTACGGATGAACTACTCTACTTGCACACCGAGTTTCATAATTTTCTGAATTTCCGGGTTGCCGAACGTCCCTTGTTAGTACTTTATGTAAAGGGAATATATAGGGTATTATATTTTTCCGGATAGGTTCAGATTTAAAATAGAAAACGTACGAACTATAAGCATACAAAAAGGAATATTTCCTAGATGTTTCATAATAACAACAATATGCAGGAGGCGAATATTTTATTATTTCAAATTAACGTGTAAGAAACATAATTTTTCTATGTTCTCAGGTAATAATTTTAATCTATTACTGGTAACGATATCGTCCGATCGCGTCCGAGTTTTGCCGAGCCGAGCTGAAATCAAATTGGTCGCTCATGGCGGCTATGCTTGTAGCCTGAATCGAGTCTCGGGGTCCCGAAACTGTCGGGATCTCGAGCAATACGAAAGTATCGGGACCCCGCCCGATCCCGCCCGAAATTTTCCGACCCGTTCCGAGGGCCGAGAATCCGAGCCGCGGGACGATCCGCACACTCCTATTCGTAACGCGTGTTCTCTCGTCATCGCAGAACACGAGTGAGTCAGAAGTGGTGGGGATAGCGCCAAGCTTCTGTCATGTATAGGCCAAACCGAGCTGCAGCGTAGAAATACACGCATCAGAATAGGTGTACCTGAGGCCTTAGCTCCGAAAAAATTCAGGGAGCTTTATTGGTCAGAACATTGATTCCTTCTCGATAGCTTCATCTCGTATTGGTCTACGTATAACTTCGTGACGCACACAACTACATATGTACTACGCTGACAATAAGAATAAATAACAGCCAGACGGCTACGTTCAGACAGGGCCGTTCCCCCAGCAGCATTCCCGTTACCCCACCATACCCTTCGGTGGCTAGGGAACTCCAACTGACAAATCCACGATCGTCAGATGGTGATGGCTGATTTCTCCTCGATCGCTGTTCACGAAAACGAATCGACCGGCCAATATATTTGAATACGACCTTAGGATAAAGATGTAATGAAAGATGAAAAATTATTCGAAGCCAAAGATGAAAGGCCTTCGAATAAACAAAGGAAACTAATAAATGCCCGAAGCTAAATAGAATTTTAGATTTAGGGTACACACACCCTCCCCCCACACCTCGTGTCGATCGGCCACTGGGGCCATTCGAAAGTATATTCTTTTAATTAAATAATGCCCATCTCTGCATAGGAGCGTAAAGAATTACAAAAAAAATCAAGGAGTCAACTGTTGACCGATTTGGAGACTTTTCCTTGTTATATGTTATATACAATAGTGAGAAGAATAATAATAAAAGCAATAATTGCAAATAATTGCTGTAACTTCCACATTCTGAAAATATGATATCAGTAAATCACTACTTCCAGTGTTATTAAAAAATTCCAATCTCTTTTTTTATTTGAAATAATGTGGCCATATAATTATAAAATATATTCGGCAGCGGTGATGTATGTGTTACGGTAAAACCGTTAATTTAGTAAATGCAGACAATTCCCAGCAGTTCCTAGTCAATGTATGCCTAAAATGCATATAACCTAACCTAAAGTCGTCCGAAAATGCATGCAATGACTGCATCACGCTTTTACTGTGGCTTGTGTATCCAGCTAACGCTTCAGTTTTACTATGATTCCACGTTGGCAGTCCTCCCGAGTAGGCGCCATCTCGTGTCCACTAGCTCAACTAAATTTGTCACGTGACTTGCTCTGCATTATCGCCAATATGGCGGAACTCGTATTTGGGAATGCAATCACGAGAATACGTTGTTTGTCCTTATATGAGCAGATTTTGAGCTGGGTGAGTTCTCGTTCGAAAGAGGAAGGTTCAGTGCAGCGCGCTCTGGTCATCGTTTGAGTCACAAAACTCTTTTAGTGACCTAAAAATACTTGGATTCTTGCGGGTGTATTTTGTCGACTTTTACGCTACTTTGAACACTCATATTATTAGATATCAACACAATCTCGTCGAACCATGACCAGATCGCGCTGCACTGAACCTTCCTCTTTCGAATGAGACCTCGCCCAACCCAAATTTCGCTCATATAAGGACAAACAACGTATTCTACTAAACCCATGTTTCGGGCCAGATTGTGTCGGTATATAGCGCGCTGCATTGCCCGTGTCTACCCCCTTAAATTAATATTTCTTTCCTTACCGACAGTGGTCGATACCACGCCTCAGAGAGTGGTACTTTACCTGCGGTTCCTCCTCGATGCACTTTGGTATCGGTTCGGTATCGATTGCTAATCGGTATCGATATTAGTTCTCGCGCTATACCCCCCACCATTCCGCCATCCCTATGATGTCATCCGCCGCCGCCCGCCACCGCGTCCGCCCGCGTCCGCCCGCGTCCGCCCGGCACCCGTCCGTTGAACTCAAATTTGGATTTTCATGCGATCTTGAAACTCAAATTTGGGTTAGATCCGGCTTAGCCATACTACTCCCCATCATTTCGTTGGCTACCGACCTAATAAGGAAATGTAGCTATCCGCGGCGTATCCAAGCGCAAGGTTGCAGAATAAGAAAAAAGCAGGTCAGGTTTGACTTCTTTACCTGTTGCAGAGTATAAAGTTTGGAACGTTGTGTTCGGATTTGACTATTGTTAATTTTTCAAATTTTCCATTTTTAGAAAAGCATAATATGTAAAACATAAGAAATCATATAATATTTTTATGAAATAAATATATTTTCCATTATGAGAAATTGTATGTATAGCTCGACAAGTTAGAGAAGAATTGGATAACGGTGACGCAACCACTCCTTCCACCATGCGCCCGAAACATGCAAATTGTTCGTGCATTTGTTGGCCTTAGGATAAAGCCCCTCGCCGTGCCCGCGTCAGAATTATATGAGCTTCGAATAACCGTTCGAATAAAGTTGCAAATAAAAATGGACCATAGTTTACTTGAAATTTACCACCAATGTTCATAAAGATATCCGGATAAATTATTGTTCAAACATGCGCTCCATACACATTGTTGAGCGCGTTTTGAAATGCATAACAAAAATATACAATAGTTCCATTTTAAAAAATTACGTTGATATTGATATCTCCGTAAATAATAGCTTAAAAGCAAATCCTAATATTCTATTATAAGCCGTGCGACGGCCGTACGGGATACAATGTATGTATCCCTAATGTGTGGGCCTCGTGCCGAGTGACCTTCGGCGAACGCATTGTTGGACGTGGCCGAAACCACGACGTCGAGCCCGTCCACATCGACAAAAGGACGAGACAATCGGCGACTGATGAAGGCAGTCTCCTGCAGAGTTGGGTAAAATGTAATCTAATTACAATTTGCAAATTACGTTTAAACTGTAATTGTGTAATTATTTTCTGTAATCGTTCATTTAGATAGTTGACAAAACCAAATTGTCGACTACCCAAATTAACAATTACAGAAAATAATGTGTAATCAATTGCACAATTACAGTTTAATCGTAATTTGCAATTTGCAATTAGATTACATTTTGCCCAACTCTGCCGCCCAGGCTAGGGAAAATGCGCAAGCTGGATGAGCATGATTATTATATGGTTGGCGCCTCATAGGGACAGAAAATATAACCTAACTAAGAGAATGTACAAATGTTTATTATGCGTTGTATTTATATAATATTTCTGATCGAAATTTATAGAAATACGTGCAAATTATGCTTCTATCAAAATGTATCAGTAAACGGAATTATACAACATGTTAATTGATATTAGTCGTAACATTCAGGCCGTTTTAGATTTTAAATGTTTCCGATGAGATTTAATTTTAATTCCTATCACGCGTAGCGTTACAATCTGTTTCAGGACTTCACCGGTAACGTTGCATGCGACACTCAAATGGTAAGGGGGTCCTAGGACCCCCCAAACCGGTGACAGAAAAATACATTGGTTGATAGGTCTATTCTATACCTCGTCTGTGATGATGGTAACATCGTTCCATCCCAATGTACAGTAATTGTATTGAATTCTTTTTGTTTGAATGTAGTGTGTAATAACGTAGCTCTCTCAGCGCACAAACGTGTACAACAGCGACGAATAGTTGTTTTATTTATTATCAAATCATCGACATTATGGTTCAGAGCTTGAGCTGTTGCTATTATAATTCGGACTGCGTCACGATCACTCAGTTTACATTTGTCCATGGTCGCCACAAGTTTAGGTGCTATAAAATTGTGCTTGCCGCGTTTGTTTTTAGGATTACTCGGACCTGGTTCGTCCTCCAAGGAATCCTCCATACGACGCTCCACAAAATCCTCGATTACCTCGTCCTCATCTTCAATTGATGATGAATCTTCTAATTCCGATAATTCTTCTTATTAAATGATACATATAAGAATATATTAGTAAAGAAGCGTATTGAATAAAACCAATTACACAACTGTAGCATGCAGAAAAGGAAGATTGAGAAACGCTGACCATCGAGACGTTTCGAGGACACGCTTGTAGGCCGCCCGAGAGGAGAGGCGTGCGGGCGCGGAACCGCGACTCGCGAGGCTCGCGCTTGACGATGCGTTTGTTGATTTCTGCGGCCGCGGATAGCAACGATTGGGTATAAATTAGAGGACCGCAAAGGCATTTCTTTCTTCACTGTTCCGAGAGAGAGGACGAGGTACGCCCAACGGCCGCTCTCGGACAGCTTAGGGACTCCGGCAGGAGAGTTCGGCGATAATACCTGGACGCCTATCGGTCGAAAGAGTACAGACCATCTCATTAGAAAAGAGAGGAGAGTGCAGGAGAATATACCTGGACGCCCGTTCGATATGGAGAGTTCGGCGGCAATACCTGGACGCCAATGGAACGGGAAAGTACAGAGGAACTCCTGGATGCCTCATTAGAATAGAGAGGAGAGTACGGGAGAATATTCCTGGACGCCCGTTCGATATGGAGAGTTCAGCGACAATACCTGGACGTCAATCGAACGGGAGAGTACAGAGTATCTCCTGGACGCCTCATTAGATTAAAATCAAGTGCCGTCTGCACAATAGAATCTAGTAGAATTGTATAAACACAGCGAGAAGCAATGTCTGATTCCCGAAATTTGTAGCCCTTCCTATCAACCAAACATGCGTTGATTCAGGAATCAACCTTTCTCAATCAGGAATGTTGACTGAAATTCGACTCAATCAGGAATACCTGATTAGGTATTCCTACCTAATCCGAATAAACCTTGCCTGCCCAGAAAGTTTTTCCTATCCTGTCAATCCGAAAAGCTACACAACTATATAAAAATACATACCATGTATATTTGCTTCATAGTTTTCTCGTCTCGACTTTTCTTTTTCCTCTCGAAGAATTTTTCTGCTTTCTTTCTCGAATAAGTTGCGATCACTTCTTACCATTGAACCAGTTCGTCCTTTGTTCCTTTGATTTATAAGGAACTCTTTGTCTTCTGCAATGCTCATCATTTCCAAAACGTCAGCATGAGCAATATCGAAAAGGTCATCCAATGCTTCCAGAAAATCATGCTCCCGTTTTACCTGCAGTGGTGTTCGGCGTTTGCAGGTCTTCAGTAATGTCTTCCAGGTTTGGTATAAAGATTCCACTTTTTCAGTACTCCGATCTAATTTTCGGGTTGGAATTCGCGCTTTCTCCCACAGAACCTCGACTTCTTTTATCACTAACTGAGCACTTGATCGTAAATTTAATTTCTCCTTATCCAGATTATAAAATAATACGCGTAAAACTTGTCCATTTGACGGTAACTTTGCACCAATAATTTGATTTTCGTCGTAGTTAAGAAGGAATAATTTTTCTCTTCCTCTGGTTTCCATTTTTTATTTAAAATAAGGGGTTTATATTCTGTATAATCAAACGAATATTCAGAATAAGGTAGATTGTTAATGATGAACTTCACGACGCGGTACCTCAGAGGCTTGTTCAAGAGTGAGAGATCGCGACACCTTCGGAGGGCTATTTATACAGCCCTCGCAGAGAATCGCGTCCCTCTAGCGACGCCGAAAACGCGCGGAAAAAATCGGCATGGAAATGCGTGGACAGCGGAAGGTATGCACTTCCGCTCGCCGAAAAATACTGACCTGGGCGAGTCTGACTATCAGATGAGTAACGCGGCCATAGCCTGACTCGTCCAGGCCCACGGGAAAAAACCTAAGAGTACCTACGCGTAACGGGTCCTGATTCAGCACTCATGAAGGATCCGAGTTTTATTCCTGTGCACCTGTGACTGGATTTTCAAGACTAAGAGTCTTTCGTAGTCGACGTAGAAATGTGAGGCCGAACAAGCTGTTTCTAAGTAGTGCCGAGTGTATAACGTTCTGGTGTGTACGAAGAAGCACGCTCCTTCCTTCACTCCGGCGTTCAGTACGTCCGCGTAAAGGGCCCAAATGGCGCCGAGCGCGTTTAGTGATTGGTGCGCGTAAGGTGCGATGCCTGATTGGTGCGAGCTGAGGCTGGCGAAGAGGTATTTTTGTCTAAACGGTATCGAACAAGTCACGCTGAAACTAGAGAATCATATTCAAATCTTTCTTCCATCTCGGACACTTTAACCGGCTCTAGGGCAACGTGAATCTACAACTGGAGACGGTTTAACTGGCACTCTGGCTTCCATTTGGGGTTGCTTTCATTAGCACCTTGGCTACCATCTGATGAAGCTTTAACCGGCTCCTTGGCTCCCATCTTAGATAGCTGAGGCCCAGCTTTTAGGCACCAGGAAGCCAGTGATTTGAATCGAGAACCGAGCAAGTTTTCCGATCACTACTCCAGTTCCAAAGAACGAACTCTCGAATTCTCTACATAAAATCTAACACTGTACTGATGAAAGAGTCATATTTCTAAATCTTATATTACTATATTGGCAAAAGTGTCATAAGCCACATTACGTTCTATTATACGAACTTAGCGTCGTCCTTCGTTCAAACATTACGTTCTATTATACCGACTTAACGTCATTACTCGTTTAACATTTATGTTCTATTCTACAGACTTAGCGTCGTGATTTATGTGTTGTTAATCAACTCAGCATCATAACTTTATTGAATAAATCGTTATCACTGTTTTGTTACCTAAAAGGAGAATTTTTGTTCGTGAAATTTATTTTTTAATCGCCTGCCACCCGAATCATTCCCACTATTCCGCGAGTAACCGCTCAACTCGTGGATATACCCTGTGAAACGCGGCGGCGTCTTGTGCAGAACGTTACAAAGGTTATATTGTCTTGGGTGTTTTTGAAGGCTATAATCTAATTTTCCATCATTAAAAAGCTTTAAACACTTTTGACAGGGTTGAGGTAGATACTTTTTGGTCCGTGTCCCACATAACGCCCTGCCCGCCCCCGCGGGCGGGGGTTATCCGTGGGGATTTCCTCCAAGTAAAAAAAAGACCCTTTTTGGTTTGAATTATGTTAATTGTTGCATATTAAAGTGTAAATAATTAAAGGCTTAGTTTTTACTTCGCCATGGTATTGTTGATAATTCGTAATATTTACAAAATTGTATGCTGGGGCAGAACTGTACGGGGTAATACCGGGTACACGATTTGCACAAAATGTGTATAACAAAGAAACGAAAAGGAGGACGTTATCAAAATTAAAACTAAATCTTAATAACGGACTACAAGTAAAGAGAAAGAAAACCACAAAATTAAACAAAATACTGAGGGATAATGATCAGTGGTGATGAAAATGGTGAAGATATTTGCATTAATGTCCAAGAATCATATGGTACATTGAAACTGAATAAAGGCTGGGTGCAGTTTACAGCTTGTTCTAACTGGTTGGGAAACTGAAGAATTGGATGAGTTGTTATAGGTGCTAGGGCCAGTATCTAATATGGTACCCTGCTTTACCCATGCTCTGGGGTAAAACCGTAAAAACGAATCATATTTTAAATCGTTATTTTTTGTATTTGTTCTTTTTTGGAAAATTTGGATGTATACTATTATTTAATAAAGAGTTTATGCTAATGAATCCTAATTGCAATTTTTTTTTTCATTAATAATGTCAATGTTACCAGATTTTAACCTTACCGTTAAGATTTTGCCCCGGTCTCCCCTAATTATATTAGTACGAAACATATTATAAATACTTTCAACTTCCTCAAATACTACGAATTTTTGTGACCTTAAAACCAATATATCACGATTCGATCCAAATAATAACAGGAATTTATGTATATAAATATTAATTATGTATACATTAAAGTTCAGGAGCCATTGTAACCATATTTGTCAGATATTTTTGGAATCGTTTAAGGGGAAAAAAGATATTGTAATTTAAAGTTTTTAACGTACGTAGTAATCCAGATATTTACCATCTATAGTAACGTACATCCAAGAAGGCTTCGTGGACACAACGGCAGCGTGTCAGATCAGCGTGTTTGAAGTCCTCCCGCAACTCATACTCCTTTTTTTTTTAACAATTTTTTCCGTGGAAATATACTTTGTGAATATTGTGTATCATTTTTGGTTATTTTTAGGTTTTTCCACTAGGGAATATCATTCCCTTCAAATAATCTGGCATTATCTTATATTTGTTACTAATGATGTAGGTGCTACCTCGTTTTGGATGAATTCTTGGACGCCTCGACATCAACGACTCTCTACTGCCATTTTCAATGATTAGTTTAATGATAGTTTAAGATATCCTTAATAAAATATAGAAAGTCTCATTGAATGAACTGTGGTAATTTTCCCTTAATTAATTGTTAAAGCTCACCTATTTTGTGGGTTCTAGACCGGAACACACCCCTAACAAAAATATGGGGCGCTTACAGAAATAGTAAAAGCTAAATATCTCAGAAAGTATAAACCGCATATGCGTATAACTATATATATTCTGTATCGATAGGGTGAGATCTACATCTATACAAAGTTCCATTAACATAAAACCTGGGGCAACCACCGGGGACAGCTCCTTGTTACAGCAGATTTGTGTTTTCGTGTCCTCAACTGTCATTCATTTTATTGAACTTTTATGTTATTATTAAATAATAAGATGGATTTGTTAATGCAACAGGAAGCACCTTTCTCGTTTTACAAGTGAACAAATAGATTTCTATCGTTGTGACTCTGTCATCGTTGGCCTCATTTCATCCCAGATATACGATTTTTTTCACCAATTCGTTTTTCATTATTTTATTGCGAAGTAATTCTGTTTCGACTCGTCCGTAGTAGTATCCTTTATTATTCCCCTAGCGGTTATAATCTCCCTTTACATTCCCCACATTATCTTAACTTAATCCTTACATTTCTACAACTTATAACTACTCCTTATTTCTAATCTTAACCTAACTTCTCGCTCGCTCGCACGCTTGCTCGCACGCTCGCTCGCCCGTCCGCACTCCCTTCTCCTCTCTCCTCCTGGACCTCCGCTTCCACTCGCCGCCCATTCTCTCTCATTTCCTCATTCATCCTGTTCATTTCTCACCCACATACATCTCTTCTCTCCTCCATACTCCTCAACCATTCCTCTCCCTCCCCCTCCCCACCCAACACCTCGTCCACCATCTCCTGCCACCCCCTCTCTCCCCCCCATCCCATACATACCTCCCATACATGTTCCCACGATTCTTCCTCCCACCCACACACCCTACACATCCTTTTCTCTTCCTCTTCCCAATACCTACCACCTCTCATTTCATTCCCCAACCTAAATCTTGCCACCCTCTGCCATCTACTCTCCCCCCATCCCTTCTTCAAGTATCCCGGCAACCCCTTCACCCTTCCATACCACTTGTTATACCTCGCCTCCCCTATCCTCCTCCACCTCTCCTCCTCCTGCAGCTTTCTTTCTCTTTCCACTATCTCCTCCCCTCTTATCTCCCCCTTTTCCCTACCTCTTTCTACCTCCTCTACTTTCCACCCCCTTTCCCCGAAAAATTTTCGACTCGTCCGTTGTAATCGTATTCTTAAAAGCCACATAATCGTTTCTTCATTCTCGTCTTTGTTTTCTCATCAGTACAAAAGTAGTACATATAAAATTGATTACATACCGACGTGAAACTGTGCTTCATACAGAGCGAGTTACACAATTGGTCCCTTGTTTGATTAAAAGTAGAAAAAAGTATTAGAAGAGAAAGTTGAATGGTATAAGATGGTCTACTTTTCTACGGGTTCACTTGGGTCGTCAATACAACGATGCATCTAAAAACTGCAGATGCACTTTTCTTCAAGTGGAATTGCATATTTCTGCACGTAATTTTTTTCTTCTAAACACCTTTTTCACTCTATAAATATTTTTACTATGATTATCAAGATTTCATGCTCAACAATATAAATTAATTAAATATATTATTATGTTATTTCAGCCGAAGTAAAAATGCCAAGTGGAAATGTGGATAAGCCAGTCATTGAAGATAATCATGATGGTACGGTGTCCATTAAATACGATCCAAAAGAGGAAGGACAGCATGAACTTTCTGTAAAGTTTAACGGTGAACATGTTCAAGGTTTGTTGAATTTTGTGACGTCTTGAATTACCATCATACATGCATCATTACAAGCGTCATTAGATGCATCATTAAGCACAATGCCAGAAAAATAAGTAATAAATTTTAGAGAAATAGTATGAATGTGGAATAGGGTGGACTTTAGTTACTCTTGCCGAAAAATAATTTTGAGATTTTTGACGGGGACAACCCCCAGGATTGTGTCATTGGGAGAAAAAATAATGTGTGCAAAATTTGAAATTGATCGGAGAACGGGAAACTGTGCCTCATCGCACTTGAGTTTTTGTTTATTTTTATAACTGGTGTTTTTCCATTGTAGTATATCGTTAATATACATGTTTATATATCGTTAAATTTGTTTTTTTACGCTCTGTAATAATATAGAATCAAATTATGAGATCACTTTTAAAAAAAATCATGACCTTGAAATCTCACAAATTGACCAACAAAAAATACTTTTTTCATTGGCATTATATTTACATTGTCAAACAATATAACTTTCGTCTAATTTTTTTTCATATAATTATAAATAACAGATTAATGGGACAAGTATACCCGAAATGCATCAATTTTTGCAGATATATTTCTATTTATTTTAAAAACTAGGGCTCTAGAAGAAAATCTGACTACTCTACGCGATGCAGCAGACATTTTTCCTCCGGAAATATCAACAAAAGTGGTAAGTCACGTTTTGTTTTAAATACAGAAGACAACAGCAGCGGGCGTATCCATTGCCGCTCACAATCGGTGACAGAATCGCTTAAATTGCACTGTTGCACAGTGGGCCGGATTCACTTATTTGACGCCATTTTGGTCTTTTCTTTAAGATATCGGAATGAAATTGATACCAAAAAATAGGATAAAATTATTCCTTTCTAATGATGTGTAATTTAATAGTTTTCACATTTATTTATTTATTTATTTTTAATTTTTTGTAACTTAATTTTGAAAAAAAAAATTGAAAACTATTCGTTTGGTACTTTATTTAATGCCCTTTTCAGTAGTTAAATCGAATGCTGGGGAAACTTTTCGTTTCCAAGTTATAAGGAAAAGTCGAAAAATAAAGGAATGCAGCCAAATATCGTTTTGTTTAAATTATAGGTCTATCTTCTGCGCTAAACATCATATTCTGTTAATAATTAATGTAAATAATCTATTAAAAAATAATTCTGAAAACTGTGAGGAAAATTGCGACATTTTTTAAAATTGACAAGGAATATCTTTCAAGTCCCAACGAGTCCCGTATCTTTACAGGGTGGAATCTTTTCAGTGCACCTTCCTCTATATAATCATACAAGAATCACTTCCGACTTTGTCCGATGTCGAGAAATATTTCGGTTTGAAGTCATCAGCGTCGCCTCATTTTCTTCACATTCATGCGACGACATGTTTTTATAAGACTTGAGTCCTAAAAAATATCATAATGAAATTGGAACTGAAAATTAAAAAAATAATTCTCTTTCAATGATATATAACGTAATATGTACCAGTAAACGGGCGTCCTTTCTTTCATTGGACTATAAGTTCTGCAGCTTCTGGGTCTAATGTTTACGTTTCTTTGTTGCTCGATTTTGTTCTTGCGGTAGACATATATGGATCTGATTTTAAAAGCAATCTGAAAAATGTATCTTCATTTGTGGCGATCCTTGAAATTTTCCTGCTACTTCTATTTCTATATTTTTTTAAATCTTTATGCCTCGTCTCCAGTGCCTCTTCAGATAACCTCGTCTTCAGGTAATACCAGCTATAATTTTTTACAAAGCACCTTCCTGTCTCTAGCGCATATTTTTGAAATTTTGTAGGATTTATTTTATGCGGTGATGAAATTACTTGAAGTATTGCATGAAACCGTTTTATTAATATGACATCATTTTCAGTCAATTCTGCGGAAATTTCGGCGTTCGTAAAAAATCGTCGGGCAGTATTGCCATCGTTAGAGGACCCCCATCCTTGCTTTACAAAGTCAACGAGTAGTCCCAGTTTTTGTCTAAACAACTTTTGAATTTTCTCCTTCCTTTCAGCTTTCAGCTTCTTCATTTCTGGTGTGGTTGCTGCCCATTTTTTAAATGGCATATTGTACGATATATGTAACAGGCATTCGAAACAACGGATCCAAGCATGAAGGGATGAAATGCCAAAAGAATAATTATTGGTGCTGCACGGTTTGGTATATACTAATTCAAACTTGTTCATCTCTAATGGCTTTGCGTTGCAGATATAGCAACGCATCGCAGATGCAGTACCCGTTGTGGTATTACATATTTTATTGTCAACCATTGTGAGCATCATAGCATATTCTATTTCAACATTGTTTATGGCATTGGATTTTAAGTTTTCTACTTCATTCTTAATTGAATTTATTTCTGAATCTATAATCTCTACAGTTTCTTTTACGTAGTGAAATTTTATTGGCCGACAAAACCACGACGAAGAAGGGCGTGGATTTTCCCATAAAATTTCTAAACTTAATTTGTTATGGAGCTTCAAGGGCACCAAACTGGAAACAAAAATGGTGCCTCTATTGACTTCACTATCAGTTTGGACCATTTGTTTGTATCTTGGTTGCCCTGAGGCTCCATCGCAACCCCACTTGCAAGTAAGAATTAGTTTGGTATTATTTTCCGGTACTGTCTTGAAAGTTTTCAATATTCTTGATACTGTATGGTCCAGCAAACTTTGCAACTCCACTTTGGCATAAGTTTCCCCAATTTCTATTGTATTTTTTGGAGGGTAGCAATTCTGTTTTTCCTGCAATAGTTTAAACTAAAAGGGCCATTGGTTATTTCTACATTTTATTGCCTCGTTTGTAATTCTTACATACTGATTTTTGGATAGTTCAGCTGTGATAAAAATGTTTAAGGCTGTTTCTGTTGTTAACACTTTTTCTTTCCTTAGTTTTTTTCCTGTATTTGTTTGTCTGAAGACATTGAAGTAAGCGCGACTTTTCATGCATTCCACAAGTTATAAAACTCAAATTCGTGGCGTTCAATAATTCTTCTAAGGAGGAGTTATTAACTAAAGAACGAGCTCTTCGTAAACGTCCACTACTTTTTTTTTTTTTTTTTTTTTTTTTTTTTTTTTTTTTGAAGAGGGGGAAAATGCATTACGCATTCCCCGACATTTGTTGTCGGGGTTATGTGGGACTCCCCGCCTATAACATAGGCGGGATACCCAATAAAAACCCCCTCTGGTGGTCTCCACGGTGGGCCTCATGGCGGCGCCCGGAACTTCTGGTGTAGTCCGTCGGGCGCCGCTATTGTTACCAATGAGGCCCCGCTAACATCCCCCCACTCCCAAATTAAGCTTTGGGAGGGGGGGAAACCACCGACTGGGTGTCCACTCAATCTGAGTGGACTCCCCGGTCTCCAGACGCTGCACTTAAGGTGCGTGCGTCTCGCGCAAAAACTTAGGACTAACTTAAGCCTAGCTTAAAAGCTAACTTAAATCTACCACCACCATAAAAATAAAAACCACCACCATAAAAAACCCGGATAAAAACGCGAATAAAACGCGGTAAAAAACCCGGATAAAAACAAAAACCGATAAAAACGCGGTAAAACGCGGTAAAAAACGGCTCCCCGCATAGGGACACCGTCAGGGGGGGATGTCACCCCCCCTCGCGATCATCGGGGGCCGACCCTCTTTCTCTTTTTAGCGAGCCTGGTGCGCGCGCGGGCCCTCTCGGCCGCAGCCTCCTGGGCCAGCCGCACGCGCTCCGCTCGGAAGAGGCGGTCGGCCTCTCGTTCCGCCTCCTGGCGGGCCCCCATGACGGAGGCCGCAAACTCGCGGAACGCTGCCCATCTCTCCGAGGAGGAAGTGGCAAGGGGCACCAACGTGGAGACTTCCACCGGTGCCCCGAGGCAGGCGGTCAGCACTTCGCGCTGGGGGGCGTACTCCGGGCATGCAATGAGCACGTGCTCTGCGTCATCCCGGGCCGCCCCGCAGACCAGACACGCCTCGGAGGGTACTTTCCCAATTCTATGTAAGAATTTCTGGAAAGACCCGTGCCCCGTCAGCAATTGCATGGACCAATAGTCCGACATTGCTGAGGGGCCCGAGGCGTCGACGAAGGTACCGACCGCCGGGACCAGGCGTCTCACCCACCCAGTGGGTGGGGACCTGTCCCATTCCGCCTGCCACTCCTCCATAGCCGCTGTTAACGCAGCGGCTTTGTGGAGATGGGCGCGTGCCTTTAAAATGGCCGGGTCGCCGCCAAGGGTGGGGTTCTCCCTGTCCAACGCTTTGGCACAAAAAATTGCGCGCCCCATTTTGGCCTTGATGTACAGCGGCATACGCCCTGCTAAAACGCATAGCGAAGCAAAGGACACAGTCCTGTATGCCGCTGTACATCGGATCAAGGCTGTGCGCTGAGCACGGCGGAGAATTGCTCGTGCATTCTCATTGGCCAGCGCAACAGCCCAGACCGGCGACCCGTATAAAATGATGGACTCCCACACCGATATGTAGAGTCTCCGGGCATGGGCGGATGGGCCTCGGGTGTTGGGCAGGATCGCTGATAGCGCTCCTGAGACCCTATCCGCCCTTAATGAAACCTCCCCCAGATGGGCCCGATAATTGCGGCGGCAATCAAAGATCACCCCCAAATACCGGACCCTGGCCGCCGTGGTGACAATGGCGTTCAGGATCGGAAGACGTACTGTCTTCTCGACCCTGTGGCCAGTCAGGAGGATGGCCTCCGTTTTTTCTGCTGCCAAGGAAAGGCCGGTTTTCTGGAACCAGGCTCCAATCCTCGGCAGCACGGAAGCCACCTGCAACCTGACCTGAGGGAGGTCCCTACCCGAAAACAAAAGGGCGAGGTCGTCGGCGTACGCTATCGCACGCCCCGCCCCGCCCATTTCCAACTCGGTGAGGAGTCCATCATACACGGCGTTCCACAGAAAGGGCCCTAAAACGGACCCCTGTGGAACGCCCGCATAAATATTACGGACCACGGTGCCCTCATAGGAGTGCACCGTGATCCCGCGATTATTAAAATAATCCCGGAGGAGCGCCCGAACATAACGGTCGACACCCCTCCTATCCAACTCGTCCAGAACCACCTCCCAACGGAGGGTGTTGAACGCGTTCTGAACGTCGAAGGTCAGGAGAAGGCAGATGTTATTATGGGCCCAGGAGAGTTCGGCAAACCGAGCAACCTCGGTGGCCGCCTCCATGGTGCCAACACCGCGGCGAAAACCATATTGATTTTTATGGAATGGATCCCTGCCGAGCTGGGATTCCAGGATCTGCTTCATAACGTACTCCCATACCTTGCATAAGGCTGGGAGTACGGAGATCGGCCTATAGGCCCTCGGGCTTAGGGGATACTTACCCGGCTTCGGGATCAAGATGACTCTTGCCATCTTCCACGAAGCCGGGATTCCACCGCGCTGTAAAGTGTCGGCAACCATCTCGCGTATCAGATGTTTATGTGCCCTGGCCACGCAGGCCACGACCCCCGATGGGACTCTGTCGAGTCCGGGGGCCTTGTTGGGCTTGATACGCGAGAGGGCCCTGTCGACCTGCTCGGGCGTAACCTCCGGGATTCCCCTCCAAAAAGAGGAGAGGGGTCGCATGGGGAGGGGACGCGACAAGAGGGGGGCGTGCGTACGCGCAGGCCCAACCGCTGGTGAGGGGGAAGGGAGGGGAGGGAGCGGGGCAGTGGCAAAAAGGGTATCAAGTACCCCGCCAACCTGCTCCCGCGTCATAACCATGTTAGGTTTTCTCCCCCCCAGTCTAGCCATAACTATCTTGTATGGCTTCCCCCACGGATCGCCATCGACCGTGCCGTACAGCTCCCTCCAGAGCTTCTCCTTGGAGCGCCAGATCAAAACTTGAACTGAACGCCTCGCCATGGAGAAGTCCCGCCTCAGTTGTTCGAGGCGGGGGGAGGAGGGATCTAATCTCCTCCTACTTCTCTGGAGGAGCCTACGGGCACGATGCATCGCTGACCTAGCAGCGGCGATATCCGAGTTCCACCACCGGTTGGGCTTCCGGGTCCCCCTTGGAAGACACCTCTTCCTGAGGACCCGGGCACTGACCCCCTCTAAAAGGCGCTGCAAACCCTCCGCCCTCGGAACCTCGTCCGTAAAACCGGGCGGTTCCGGCGGAGGGGGAGGGGCAGACACGCCCACAGGCGTGGCCAGCGAGGAGGGCGGAGTCGGGAGGGCGTTCCGCAGAACGCGGAAACCCTCCAAGATCGACTCCGGGGCAACGTCCTTCATTGAGTATGGAGTCCAGCCGTCGCCAGGTGGACGGCGAGCCACACCCGGTTTTGCCAGGGTGTGGCGGACGTAAAGGTGGTCGGAGGCGGTAAAGTGCCGAAGCACTTCGCTCTTCCGGACCAACCCGGCCAGACTCCTGTCAACGGACAAAACATCAATGAAGGACGAGCCCCTGCCCGTCCGGAACGTACAACGTCCCCGGACTCTACTGGGCACCAGGCCCAACCTCGCCAGCAGAGCCATGCACGCATGGCCCCTCCTATCTGCGACCCTTCTCCCCCATGCAGGGGATTTAGAGTTGAAATCCCCCGCAAGGATTACCCCTCTCCCCGGGGTTAAAAGTCCTAACACTAAAACTTCGAGCTCCTGGAGGAAGCTCAGGAAGGCGGGGCCCTTTTTGCTCGGCCGGCAGTAACAGCTCACCACGACCGTGTTATCCACGATCGCGGTGGCTATGCCTTCGGCAGCAACAAGGGGGGTAAGGGAGGCAAGCCTTCCCTTGAACCCGGTCACCCAGATCGCTGCATCCCCCGTGGCATCCCCTATCCACTCAGGTAACATCCTGAATGGTTCGGAGATGACCACGAGGTCAACCCCAAGCAGGCAGGCATTTTGGATCATAAGATCCTGTGCGAGCCTGCACCTGCCGAGATTGATCTGCAGGATCTGGATCATTGACCGGGTCTACCTGGTCTTGGCCCCCCCGCAGCCGAATTTGCCCTAATGGCCGGGCAGGCCAGCGACGCTGTAATATGCGCCGCCTTAGGGCCCGTTACCCCCACCGCCGAACAAATCAAGCATTTGGCCACGCCCTTGCAGGCCGCAATGGCGTGGTCCAAGGCCCCGCACCTCCTGCAGAGCTCCTTCCCCTTGGGGACCGTGGGGCATGCGGCGGCCAGATGCCCCAGCTGGTGGCACGCGAAGCATCGCGTGCTCTTCACCAGGGGTCTGGCTCGCACCACGGTCAAACCCGTCCTAAAACGGACGGGTTCCGCGCCCTTCGGGAGGGCGGTGGTGGGCACCTCCACCACCACGGTTTGGGTCCCATTGAGAGTGCTTCTCAAAGAACGGACCGCCAGACCGGCCACCTCCACCTTAAGGGCCGCGCCCAAGTCCTCCAGGAGGGCCGGGGCATCGACCATAGGGTGGATGTCCCTAACCTCGAGGGCCGTCCTGTCCTGGAGGGGGGTGCAGACCACCTTCCCGGACGAGAGCTTCGCGAGCTCCTTGGCCACCAAGGCCGAACTGACCTTGGGACCAAGCTCTAGAAGCACGTGCCCCAGGCGCGTGCGTTTCACGGCCCTGACATCGGTCAAGGCCGCACGCCCCAAGGTCACGGTCGTCCGGTAGGTGTCGATAAACTGACCCCCCTCCGGAACCCTCACTAAGACCGCCTCCGGGCGGGTTCTCGCCGGCCTCGCCCTTTTCTTGGGCGGAGCGGCCTGAGCCCGAGGCTTCGCCGCGGATGTAGGGAGGGGAGCCCCCGTCTTCCCCATACCAGGGCGGGGTGTACCCGCCTTCCCACTAATTGGGATAGACCCCGGCTTTTTGCCACTCGGGGGGGGTTGGCGGGGAGTACTCCCCTTCGGCCCCACCTTCTGGAGCGCCCCCGGTACCCGAGTACCCTGAGCCCCACTCTGGGGGGCAGGCGGCTCCTTAATCTTTTTCTTCTTCTTTTTCTTCCTTGTGACCTTCTCAAAAGGAAGGTCACGAGGAGGGCCGCCGTCACTTGGCTCACCAGCCACGCCTTCAACGGGGGGGGGGGGGGTGGAAGACCACCTCCAACCTTCCCGGAAGGCCCCGCCTCTTCCCCAACAGGCGTAAACGTCCACTACTGCTACACCCTAACAACGTTTTTTCCTTTCCGTATTTGAACTGTAGATGATCTTGAACTTGTTGCTACTGATCTCGAATGGCTTGTGGCTGGAATTTCAGTGAGTATTGCATTCGTGTAAACAAAATCTTTTTCTAACCATTCTTCATTGCGTTTTAAAAATAAGCTTTCATTATACTGAGACTGAACCTACCTCTGCTTCAATTTCCAAGCAAATTTTTTCTGAACCTTTTCATTTATTTTTTTATACAAAAATAAGTAATCTCCCATATCTTGTGACGCATTTCTTAGTAGCGAGTATAAGTCCTTATGCTTACGAAATGCTTCCATACTTTTTAAATAATTAAGAGTCTGAATAATGGAAACGTTGCAAGTGAGAAATAGAAAATGCTTTAGAAATAGATGATGTAACAAATTACTTATCAAATACAAGTGAGATGAAATGTGGTATAGATGTAAAAGAAAATAGAATTTAACAATATCTTAAACTTAACTAAACGAACGATATATATATATGTACTATACAATAATGGATTAATATACACTAAACACACTAAGATATATACGCATATATAATATATTAAACACAAACTGAACAAAATAAAATTTAAAGTGATAAAAACTTATAAAAATTAGAATGCAACTTTAAAATCTGTAGGAAATGGTTTGAAAACGTCACTGTGCAGTCTCTGCTGGTACAGTTTCAACTGATTGGAAATGGAAAATAGAGGACTGAGGCTTATCTGCATCACAGCATAAACATTTCAAGTGCCGATAATCTAAACAATTCCTTCGAAGAAGGATGCAACGCATGAACGCGAAGAAAATGACGCGACGGTAATGATTTCAAACCGAAATATTTCTCGAAATCGGACAAAGTCGGAAGTGATTCTTGCATGATTGTATAGAGGAAGGTGCACTGAAAAGATTCCACCCTGTAAAGATACGGGTCTCGTTGGGACTTGAAAGATATTCCTTGTCAATTTTAAAAAATGTCGCAATTTTCCTGACTGTTTTCAGAATGATTTTTTGATAGATTATTTCGATTAATTATTAACAGAAGATGATGTTTAGCGCAAAAGATTGGCCTTTAATTTTAAAAAAAAACTATATGTGGCTGCATTCCTTTATTTTTCGACTTTTCCTTATAACTTGGAAACGAAAAGTTTCCCCAACATTCGATTTAATCACTGAAAAGGGCATTAAATAAAGTACCAAATGAATAGTTTTCAATTTTTTTTTCAAAATTAAGTTACAAAATATTAAAAATAAATAAATAAATAAATGTGAAAAATATTAAATTATACATCATTAGAAAGGATGTGACGTAGTGTCCCAGTGCGAGCGGTCCAGCGCGCAGCGGTGCGACCGGGAGTGAGCGAGAGGCCGAGAGCACACGGGTGACCGTGACCGAACCGCACCGAGCCGAAGCCCGCCGGTCTCGCGACGCGTCAAGCGATGACGGTCACTTCCCACCGCGCCGCTAGATCGCGTCGATTTCTCGCAGCTGGAAATTTCCGAGAATTGGGACATAATCCCTGACGCGACGAAGGCAAGGCAGTTCCAGTGGGGATACGGATCCCCCAATACCAGACCTGCCTGGATGTTGCACGGTGCCAGTATTGGGAAAGTATCCGTGTACCCGCCGATCATATGATCGTCTGCTATCTCCTTTCCTCTACCACTCCGAACAGAGACGCCCGGACGCTGCCCGGTCTCTTTTCCTCTACCGCTCCGAACAGAGACGCCCGGACGCTGCCCGGTCTCTTTCCCTCTACCGTTCTGGACAGAGACGCCGGGAAGTTGCCCGGTCTCTTTCCTCTACCGCTCCGAACAGAGACGCACGGACGCTGCCCGGTCTCCATCATTTCGCTACGCGATGCTCGTCGTACCGCGAGCCAGATCGCGACGACCAATTAACATAATCAACGTGTAAATAGTGTACATATGTAATTAAGGAAATAAAGAAATTATTTATAAACGAGAGGATTTCGACAAACCCTGGCGTACCAACTGAGTTTATCCTCCTCAATCCTCGCCACCAGAGTACGACCGTCACAAAGAATAATGTTATCCTATGTTTTGGTATCAATTTCATTCCGATATCTTAAAGAAAATACCAAAATGGCGTCAAATAAGTGAATCCGACCCACTGTGTGTCGGCGCCGTACGTTCTTCCAAACTATTTCGCACTGGTATTGAAAACGAAACGTGACTTATCACTTTTGTTGATGTTTTCCGACGGAAAAATGTCTGGTGCATTGCGTGGAGTAGTCAGATTTTCTTCTGGACGCTTAGTTTTTAAAATAAATTGAAAGTTATCTGCAAAAATTTGTGCTTTCGGGTGCATTTTCCCTTTGATCGTTGTTTAAATATATTTAAAAGTTACTAATGCAATAATAACTTATATCGTTGTGCTCGTGAAAGTTCATAGAATAATTTGACGGAACAAGCAACCGAATAACTGTTACTATTTCGACACACAACACATTCAAATTTGAATATTTGCATTTTTTTTAAACACCAATTTTTCCGAAACTGAAGGTGATGGCGAAAAACGGTTTGCGAATTCGTATTCAGCGCACAAAAATCTATAAGATACGGGTTTTGAATGTTACAAGTCCAGATGGCTGTTGAATAGTTACAATTAAACTCTTGCATGAGTTTGACAGCTCGTTCGGCCGAATTGTTTACTGCTAAATTATTTACTATATTTAAGCCAATATTATAATTGGGATCATTTTCCCATTCTAAAGAAACCATATTTTTATAATCGGTTGGAACAGTGGACTCTTAATGATAGTATAGGATATTTCATTAAAATTATTAAATCTGTTATTTATAAATATATGATAAAATTTCTTAGACAAAAGTTATACTGTTTGGCAAGGTAAAAATAATGTCAACGAAAAAAGTTTTTCTGAAGGTAAAGGGTATAGCCGGTTAAGATGGTCAAATGTGCCCTTGAACAGAATTCGACTCACGATGAATCATTCGAAAGCTTATTAAAAAAGAAACATTTGTGACAATTTTCAACTTCGTATCTCCACCCGGAGGGTAGTAAAGGGCAAAAATAGAAAATCAGGTTTTGGCCGAATTTCTCCTATACTAGGGGATGAAAAATTTTGAAAAAAATCAGAGGCATTTCTGTTATCGGGGCACATATTAGAGAATTGTTTCAGATTTTTAAATTGAAAAACCAAGCTGTGAAAAATAAAAAACGCCAAAAAATGCTGAAAAATGCTGATTGTGTATCGAAGCAGTCTTGGCACTATAATTATATTTTTACTGTAAGTACGTATCATTGTTACTATTGTCCTGAATTTTTTTCAGATTTTTCAATTTGGTGCGCCGCAGTTAAAAAAATTAAAAACCGATTTTTTCGTCGTTTTTTCCATGTCAGAGTAACTTATCCGTCGAATTGCTTCATGAAATAAGTTTTTATGCGATTTTCAATGTTTATACGTACAGCAAAACATCATAGGAATTAAAGAAACTGAAAAAACCGAATCATTTGAAACTGTGTTATGCGCCTTACATTGTAAAGTATCTACCGTACTTTCCAACGGCGTCGGTGGCGCAGCGGTAGAGTGTCGAGCTGGACTTCCGGTTTGGATCGCGAGCGAGTCACACGTGCGCGGATAAACCTCTGCAATATTTTTGCATTTATACATCCATAGCGAGCGTAAAAAGTGTTTTTTTAGCGTCTGAACAATTAACCAGTGACGTATTAGTGATTTCTCTCAAACCCAAGCCTGAAATGCGTCGGGGAGACCCGAGTACCCTCGGGAATAATGATGTCGCAATCTTCGCAAGTTGCAAAGCGTAGCATAGCAACAACAGCTGAGGGCAAAGAAAATGTATCACCGGAATCCATTACAAGACCCAGGCAATCAAAGACGCCCAAACTAAATACTCTACAACTGGATAAACTCTATATAGAGATCCGTAAAGAAAACAATTTATCAATCAAAAGACAGGTGCAACCTAACCTAAAAGCGGCCCGAAAGCATGGCTCTGTGCAGACTACCACAATTCCCCAACAGATGGCGGAAGCAACTCAACCAGGCCCCTCATCTACAGACGACTGGGAACGTCCCAAGAAAACCATGAAGATCAGCAACAGATCACTAATTGACTCAACACCTTCAACGGACGTAAATCGATTCAACATTCTTCCCCATGAAGAAGATATGGAAACGGAAGAAAATACTCCAATGTCTAGACCGCATACTGCGGGCACAACCAGGAAAGCTCACAAACAGCCGCCCATTTACACAGTTGATACGAACATTAATTTACTAATTAATGCAATGTCAGTTATTAACATGCCAAAAACCGCATTCACAATTAAAGAGGTCAGTAAAGACAACCATATTATTTATGCGCAATCAGCTGAACATTATAAAGCAATCTCCGAGATGCTTCTGGCTAATAAGACGCAATACTATACATTCACTCCAAAGGACCTGAAACCAAAATCGATACTAATAAAAGGTATCAAAGGCAATTTCAGCTTAGACGACATCAAGCAGGAATTAATAGATCTGAATCTACCAGAGGTTGAAATTACTAACCTCACTAAATTGATATATAACAAAACAAACCCTGAAAGTTATCATTACCTACTACAGCTATCGACCAACAGCAAAACAAAGGAGCTATTCAAGATTAAAACGCTTGCATATCAGAGTGTTCGCTGGGAACATATGAGGAAGCCTAGCATATTTCAATGCCGAAAATGCCAAAGACTAGGTCACGCCAGTAAGAATTGCTTTCTACAATATAGATGCGTTAAATGTGCCAGCTCGCATGAACCAGGCAGCTGTTCCATAACAAATGAAAACAGCAAACAACAACTGAAATGTGCCAATTGTGGCCAGGAAGGACACCCTGCCTCATACAAGGGATGCCCGTATATAAAATTTGCACATCAACAGATATGCAAGGAAAAGGCGTCCAAAAATCAAGCATCTGCCAGAAAATTTGACAGAATCACGGCAACCATACGAGGAGGCACATCATTTGCCCAAGCAGTCTCCGGTAGAAGCCAAAGGAACCCCATTACCCAAAGAAATGAGCAGCCAAGGATTCCGGCATCGCAGGACACTGAGACGACATCTCAACCTAGCGAGCACCATCAATATCAAGAACGACGACAATCAGCTACGCATCCTACATGGGTAACTGAATTCAAAAATGAACTGGCGGAGTTAGTATCTTCACAGTTCAAAATGTTAGCAGCTCGAGTGGCTGAAAATTCACTTAAGATAGATTATATTTTAAACACGTACATAGGAAATAAAAATGTCCAATAACACAAATAACGCCAAACGTATTAGAATAGCTGCAATCAATGTTAATTCGTTGATTGCGAATCACCGCAGGCTGGAGTTAATTCAGTTTGCAGAGACATATAAACATGATTTTATATTCTTGTCAGAGACTAAGCTGAACAATAAACATGTGATCTCGTTTAAAGATTATTCTATAGTTAGAAGAGATAGGCCTAACGCGATACAAGGGGGCGGCACGGCAATATTAATAAAAAGAGGGATCCCTTTCGAGGTTGTGGACCTTCCGTCCTCAGACAACAATGAAATCCTTGAGCACACCACTATTAAAATTAACATGAGCAATAACAAATTATTATATCTAACGAGTGTGTATGCCAAGAATGATAATAGGAGCCTCTTTAAAAACGAGATCAATGAGTTATTTCGAAATCTCAAACTGGATGATAATAAGAATTATTACATAGTAGCCGGTGATCTCAATGCTAGACGTAAGACGTGGGGAGATCATGCAGACAACCAGAGGGGCAAATATATGCGCCAATGGGCGGCTAGTCACGACATACATTATAAATTAAAAATATTAACCCCGGCATTCCCCACCTTCAAGCCTGCGCAGACCTTCCTTGACCTGTGCCTGGCGGATTCTCGATTAGCTTGGCTGGACGACCTTAATGAAAGGGCTCAGACGTTACCTTATGACAGCGATCATGCGGCCATATCCCTGACCTTTGAGATTCAAAACGAGGCCTTTATTTTGAACGGCCCGCCATGTCAAGGCATTAAATATAATTACAAAGCCACAAAATGGGATAAATTTAAGCAAAAAGTCATAGACCTATACGTACGAGATATTCCGTTTGACAGCAATCTATCGATTGCTGAGATCGAGGACCATTTACAGTATATTACGAGCATCATTGTAAATACTGTGGCAGTAACAATTCCGGCATGCAAGTACACCGATAGCGTTAATAAATACATAAATCATAAAATTAGGAAAATACAGAAAAATAAGAGATATGTGGTTTCCTTACTGCATAAACTACACATCATAGACCCGTCGGCACATCTAGAAATTACGAGGATGGCTAAATCCGCGTTAAGAAAATGATCAAAAGCCCTCCAAAACGAAATCAGATCGGCAATTGAGAACTACTGGGCTAATTTTATTAAAAATATAGACTTTAGAAAGTCAGATAGTTTTTTCCCAAAGATTAACGCTATTTTTAGACCAAAACATTTTTCAAATATTGATAGTATACACGTCAAATTGGATGATACCCCTATACTGGAAAGAAGTGGATGTGATCTTTTAAATGTACCTATGGCAGGAGATGAATATATTTTTACTGAACGGATAGACAAACTCAATATCATAGGAGCTTACTACGAGTCCATAAATTCGCCCCGCTTTACTAATGATAACTCCAGAATTAGGCAAATAATTGATTCCGAGGCAGAAACTTTAAAGTTAAGATTCAATAGCAGCAGAGAACAAAATACATCGATAACCCAATTTAGCACAGATAACCCGGCCTACGATTCAGAGCTGGAAGGAGATATGATATATCCTTTCTGCAACCCGATTTCGTTGAGCCATAAACTCAAACACCTTCGAAACAAGACCTCGTCTGCCCTCGATGGGATCCCGCCAATTGTTTTAAAACATCTACCTGACAAACTAATATTTGATTTATCAGTCCTCTTCAACAATGCCATTAACAAGAGTTATTTTCCTAAGTTCTGGAAAGAGGCAAAAGTACTCCCCATACTCAAAAAGGGGAAAAACCCCAATATTCCGGCAAGTTATAGACCCATCAGCCTCACACCTAGCCTTAGTAAGGTATTCGAGGCGATTTTGAACGACTCACTGGTCGAGCACTGCAGAAGGAACAAAGTGGTTCCCGATAGCCAATTTGGATTTAAATATCAACATGCCACCACACATGCTATCCACAAAATGTTGTCGGATGTTAACAGCCTGGTCGCTAGTAGTCGGCTTGTGGGAGCCGCATTCTTGGATCTCGAGAAGGCTTTCGATTCGGTATGGTTAAATGGATTGATAGTCAGACTGAATAAAAAGAAATTCCCGTTTTGGCTCATGCATATAGTATGGGATATGGTTAGCGAGAAGAGTTTCGTCACCTGGGATGGCACAGGAATTTCCCCGATCAGGTTTAGGATTGAGGAGGGTCTGCAACAGGCGACGGTGAACTCGCCGTTACTTTTTAATATATTCATAAGTGAATTACCTAAACTATTTGAGTTTAATGAACCGGGACACCCAGCAATGTTATCATTCGCGGACGACATTGTCGTGTATATGGCCGATAACAGGGTGAGTCGCATTCAGGAGGGCCTTGAGACAGCTGTTGACAAAATAAATAAGTATCTGATATCGTGGAACCTCAGAATAAATCCGTCAAAGTGTGAAACCATATTATTTCGCAAGCCCTTGGCCAAATTGACCTCCAGAGCCACGGTGGGTCAAAAAGATTTTCAAATCTCTGCGCTTGTAACAAATATACCATGACAAAATACCAATACCACACCGTAAAGTTATCAAATACCTAGGTGTTCATATAGATTATTTACTCAGAGGGAACAAACACATAGATTACCTATTAAATAAGGCAGGAAAAGCTTTCTTAAGCAATGGAAAAATTTTCCACAATAAATATCTATCCTCAAAAGCAAAAACAATACTATACATGCTGCTAGTGAGGCCAATCTTAACATACGCGGCGCCGGTGTGGTGGAATTTTAACCACACTAACGCCGAGCGTCTGCGCTGTTTAGAGCGCAAGTGCTTGCGGGCCTGTCTTGGCCTTTATAGATCGCGGAGCTCCGATTGGCAACACTATATAAGTAATCAGATAATTTATAACAAAGCGGAAATACCACGTATAGATAACTTGATAATTAAAATCACTAGGGAGTATTTTGCGAAACTCCCGAACATAAGTAATGAGCTGTTAAAACCCTTATCACTGAGAGATGATACGACCGCCAGCAGAGAATTTGCCACCGGATATACGTCCCCTCAAGCGTTTTTGAGTTGCGATGGCCAGGGACTTGTTCAGGACGAATTTAATATTCCCTGGATTTACCACTGGAGGCGAAACAAGGCTGATAAGCGCATTGCACTCACCCTGGGCGACTCACTTCAGGAGACTGATAAGTTTAAGTATTCGACAACAATACCGAATAGAGATCTATGTGATTTTTATAGGCTTAAGTTTACTAAATACTGGTGGCTCAATGACAACAGTCCACATATGCCAGAGTTGATAGTGCGGCAACAATTATTAACGAGGCCAAACTAGTAAGCGACGATCAGCAAATATTAGTTCCTTGTAGGATTAATCTTGTATATAGCTGTACATATCTGTAATCATAAGTATTTTAAGTCTTTCCTTCTCTCCTCCCTTTCTTCTCATTCTTCTTTTATACTCTCGGTTTCTTTTTATTTTCCATCTTATTTAATTTCCAGAACGATATAGTGGTTTTTTCTTTTGGACATTTTTCCCACCAACAAAGATGGCTCGATAGAGCTTGCGACTGTGAACACAATTGTGATACTATGTAATAACAGACTATATGACTTAAATAGAAAACCAAAAGTTGTAAGGCTGTGAGATACAGATGCACTGTACAAGCAGTTTTTATTAGTCTATGACGCGACAGAGTGGTAGTTTTTTTCTATGTTTTTGTACCAAAGATGTATTGATTTGTAGTCCTCTAATAAACACTTTATAAAAAAAAAAAAAAAAAGAGTGTCGAGCTGCTATACCGCTGCGAACTTTTTAAACGTAGGTTCGAGCCTCGAACTTCCAAGTCCCCCCTTAGTCTAAGTTTTTTTTTTCGTTAATTACATATATTTCCTAACTTTACGACACAACGATGAATATTTATTTTCAAATGTTTTAAGAATATTTGAAAAACATATTAACCTGAAATATATGTACCTGAAATTACGTACATATATTTCAGGTTAATATGTTTTTCAAATATTCTTAAAACATTTGAAAATAAATATTGATCGTTGTGTCGTAAAGTTAGGAAATATATGTAATTAACGAAAAAAAAAACTTAGACTAAGGGGGGACTTGGAAGTTCGAGGCTCGAACCTACGTTTAAAAAGTTCGCAGCGGTATAGCAGCTCGACACTCTACCGCTGCGCCACCGACGCCGTTGGAAAGTACGGTAGATACTTTACAATGTAACTCGCATAACATAGTTTCAAATGATTCGGTTTTTTCAGTTTCTTTAATTCCTATGATGTTTTGCTGTACGTATAAACATTGAAAATCGCATAAAAACTTATTTCATGAAGCAATTTGACGGATAAGTTACTCTGACACGGAAAAAACGACGAAAAAATCGGTTTTTAATTTTTTTAACTGCGGCGCACCAAATTGAAAAATCTGAAAAAAATTCAGGACAATAGTAACAATGATACGTACTTACAGTAAAAATATAATTATAGTGCCAAGACTGCTTCGATACACAATCAGCATTTTTCAGCATTTTTTGGCGTTTTTTATTTTTCACAGCTTGGTTTTTCAATTTAAAAATCTGAAACAATTCTCTAATATGTGCCCCGATAATAGAAATGCCTCTGATTTTTTTCAAAATACTTCATCCCCTAGTATAGGAGAAATTCGGCAAAAACCTGATTTTCTATTTTTGCCCTTTACTACCCTCCGGGTGGAGATACGAAGTTGAAAATTGCCACAAATGTTTCTTTTTTAATAAGCTTTCGAATGATTCATCGTGAGTCGAATTCGGTTCAAGGGCACATTTGACCATCTTAACCGGCTATACCCTTTATGGCTTTCAAGGTCATGATTTTTTTTTTAAGTCATCGTACACATTGATTCTATATTGTTACAGATCGCTAAAATACAAATTTAAAGATATATAAACATGTATATTAACGATATACTACAATGGAGAAAAACGAGTTACAAAAATAAAAAAAATTCAAATACGAAGAGGCACGGTTTCCCGTCCTCGGATCGATTTCAAATTTTGCACACATTATTTTTTCCCCCAATGACACAATCCTGGGGGGTATCCTGGAAAAATTTGAAAGTAAAAAAGTAAGGTCCACCCTAATGTGAAATGATATATTTCCGCAAAATTCATAGTTTCATACCCCACAATGTGTACCGATAAATTAAGATAAAAAAATACAAACGCTGCAACTTGAAGCCGGAAGCAGAGTGTTAAGGGGTTAGTTTCAATCTTGACTTGTCCAACTTGTACTTTAACGAATTTTTTTACAAGAAATATGTATATGCGGTTAGTTGAAGTGACCATTGTTATTACAATGATTTAATCAATGCAATCGTTGTACATTATTTTTAAGATTCACGTTATAATTTTATAGACAAAGATGTTTTCAATTTTTTGATCCCGTCAAGATGGTGCAATCCTTCAATGCATGAAACTGGCCGTCATCGGCCGGACCTGGTTAGGCAGCCTCTGCAATCATAGTTGTAGGGGCTATGGAGTGGCTTATACTTTATTGAACTTGCAGTGGCGACGGATCCGTGCTTACGGGATTTTCCATTTAAATCTTCAGTTTTTGAGACACATTTCTCGATTATCCAGTTGCATCTCTCTTATATACATATTATTTTTTATGGATTGGAACCATACTGAGGGTGAGGCTGAAAAACTTTGATGGTCGAAAAATAAGGACCACCTTACAGTACAGGCAGTAAATTTGTATCACACAAAGTGAAACAGCCAGTCCTTACTATGCGAAGAGACATACAGTTCTGTCTCCTAAACTGAAACTGGTTCGGGACCGGCCGGTATCAACTTTCAAATCGGGGAGTTTGTTCGGCTTGCCTTTATTCTCTGCCACTGCGCGTGATAGGTCCTGATATGAGAGCGATCAAGAGTGCAGGCGACAGCGACAAGCCATAAATTACGGTTTCCTGACACTCGCCGCGGCAACTACAAAGAACTAGTGGTGATGGCGAATTATCATTCATGGAATCATGAAATGTATGTATTACTTATGGAGACAACACTGTATAGGGTCCATTGAGGAGGGGACCAGCTACTGCACCGTAAATTTGCGACCAGCCCGAGGGATTCGCATTCACTGCCATTACATATAGTTGGGTGCAAAACTATCCGATCCTATAGATTTATTTTACTTGTTTCCAAAAGCATGGGCTAAATGTATTGTAGCTAATATTCGGTATAGGAGCATGACAGATAAAAAAAAGTAGCATAAGAAATAAACGCTGCTTGTTATATATGTCCGTAACTACCAGATTGCTAGAGTGCCATATTCCAAAGTTTCCGTCTACTTGTAGCGAGTTACGACGGTGGGACGACGATCTTGCCCCACACCACTCGTCCTACCGAGGAAGCGAGTACTGCGGTAAGACAGCGGTCTTGCCCCCCACCAGTCGTCCGGGGTTACCGAGAGCGGGCGCGGGAGGGTCACGCACTAAGTGACTCTCTCGCTGCAGAAAATACGCTGACGAGGACATATAGGCTGGCGCAACGGCCTATTTGACAGAGATCGCCTAGAGCAGGCATGCACAGGACTCCCAATTCCGGGCGCGAGCGCACATTCGAGCTCGAGCTCCGAGCTCGTTCAAGCCAAGCGAGTCTGCCAATGGAGTGAGGAGCGGCTGGAGTAGTGGGAGCTGAGCGTCACAGGCTGCCGTTTTCAGTGTTTGACGTTCCGAAAATAAGGCACATTTTGGGGAATTTTTAAAAGAAAAGTATTGAGTATTATAATTCCAATCTCTGTACCTTTATTAATTGAAATTTATTATTATTATTATTATTATTATTATTATAATTTACGGGAAACCCCTTAGTATACAAAAAGTACAAAGAATGCATAAAATACATGAAATAGAGCCTAAACCATCAATAATTAGGTGACTACTAATTAACAACCGTGTTATTGTTTAAATGAGAGAATAGCCTCGCACGAAAGGAACTAAGCGGACCTATAAAAGGGTCCACTTCATCAAATTGCAGATTAGCGTATTGCATAGCCCTGTTAATAGGGTCCATTGTATAAGAGAAATACAACGCCGGCTTATGGACAAAGAGAGGCTTCTTCCGCATCTGCCTTACAGGAGCATTATAAGTGACTAGCTCAACTAGGTCTGAGCAATTTAGCAGACTATTAATAATTTTATATAAAAATACCATGTCAGCAATCATTCTGCGATCGGCAAGAGTAGAGATATTTAAGGCTTGCAGAGCGGGGCCATAGTCATGGCTGGTCTTATCCATAGGATTACCAAGGACATGAGCGACAAATCGAAGAAACTTATGCTGAACCCCCTCTATTAGTTTAACATATTTCGCATGTCGCGGACTCCAAATAGTTGAGGCATATTCCACGTGGGGTCTGACCAGGGCAACATACAGCAGCCTCAGAGCTCCGACGTCCCTAAAATGCTTCGCAAATCTACGAATACAACCAAGAGTTCGCAACGCTTTATTGGTACTACGCATATACTGGTTTCTGAAATCAAAGCACGGCGTTATGGAGACTCCAAGATCCACCACTTCGGAAACCTCCGTCAACGGTTCATCCAGCAGGCTATACGGATGAATCAAGCAGACCCTAGCCCGAGAAGCCCTGAGTACTACACATTTTGCAGTGTGAAGCTTCATTTCACTCACGGTGCACCACCGCCCAAACCTGTCCAGATCCGTCTGCAGCGCAATCGCATCCTGGGTACCTCGAATTCTCTTAAAGATTTTCAGGTCGTCAGCAAATAGCAAAAACTTAGAATTTAAAAATACATCACCAATATCATTAATAAATAAGTTAAAAAGCAGCGGGCCGAGATGAGACCCCTGAGGAACGCCAGAGGTGACACTGATAGGAGATGATAAACTATTCGATACCTTAACCACTTGCTCCCGACCCTCAAGGTAACTTTCAATCCAGGACAGAAGTGGCCCCCCAAAGCCCCAAAGTGACAGTTTCCGAATTAGAATCCCATGACCAACTGTATCAAACGCTTTCCGAAAATCGGTGTAAACCGTATCCACCTGAGAGCCTACATTCAGCGCATCGGACACGAAGCTGTGGTACACCGCCAAATTCGTAGTAGTTGAGCGCTTAGGAATGAACCCATGCTGCTCATTACACAAGATGCCAGAGAGCTGAGGAGATAATTTTTCCGTGATGATCTCCTCGAATAATTTAGGTAAGATGGATAATTTACTAATGGGTCTGTAATTGCCCACCTCCGAACGGTCACCGGCCTTGAAAATTGGTGAGACCAGGCTAGTTTTCCATAAAGTAGGAAAAGAGCCACTGACGAGAGAAGCGTTGAAGATATTCCAAAGTGGTCTGGATAAAATAAAACTACACCGATTGAGAAAAAGTGGAGGAATACCATCAACTCCAGCGCCAACGTTAGTGTTAAGCGAATTCAGTTTAGAATAGATCTCACCAATAGAGATGGAGAGACTATTTATATTCACCGTATTACAGGTATTAAGGTTCAGATTCAAGGCCGGGGAACCCGATGATGAACCGTAGACGGAGCCAAAATAAGATGCAAAGAGATTGGCAATGTCAGAGTCCGAAGAAGCTAAACGGTCTCCATAACGCATGTTTACCGGGAGACCACAGACGCCACGCTTGTTATTTACAAAGTTCCAGAAGGTCTTGACATTAGTCCGGACAGAGTTCTCGATATACGAAACATACGCACGATAATCATTCTTCAACAATTGCTTACACTGAGAACGGATCCCAGAAAAATTTAAGTAGTCATGAGCGGCATTAGAAAGTTAAAAAAATGTGTTCAAATTTTTGAATGCATTAATAGTAATTTGGTTCAAAGTTATAATGGTAGTAGTAAGAGGGGTTTGAAAAAAAGTTTATTGCTGACGAGCATGATTTTGGCTGTTGTGATTATCTGAAACAAAAAACGTATAATTCTTCTTAATGTATATGAGTGTGGTTATCATATGAATTTTAGTTCATGTTGAATGAATAATGCTAAAATGCACAAAAATAGTTGTATTTCAAACGAAAACATTCCTTTTTTGGAAAAGCATTTATTAGTTTTCTGTGTTGTAAAATTTGATTTTTGCAAATAATTACTTCATTCTAGTTCACTCGATAACCACACTCATATAGATTAAGAAAGTTTTTGCGCTTTTTTATTTCCGATGACTACGACAGCCAGAATCATCTTCGCCAGCAACAAACTTCTTTAAACCCTTCTTACTGCTATCATTATAACTTTAAACAAAATTATTATTATTGCATACAAAAATTTAAACATTTTTCAAATCTCAATTAACCCTCCGTATCCTGTGCCTGAGTAAATTTTAACCCACCACTTGAGATTGCTGACGCATAGAGTGACGGAGCTGTGTATATCAGTTGCGGCCAAGCGACCATTTAGCTGTCGTTTTATGTCATAAAAACATAAACTGGGTCTTTCCAGTGGTCGTGTTGGCACAACAATGGGAAGCTCGAGACAATACCATATGTTCCTTGGAGAAAACAAAATGGGCATACGGCCTCTGTAGTTATAGAGTTCTCCACCAACGGGACCTTATACAGAGGAGTGGGGGTGAACATATCACGGTCGAGCTCTAGGGCGCACCGACTGCCCTAGGGCAGACTTAGTGTGCACCCCTAGCCTAGAGCGTTAGTACGATTCGTACGCCTCTCCCAGAGACCTCCTGTGCGATTCCACGTTCGTGTGCCGACATTAGTTCTTGTGCAATACCAAGCTCTTGTGTAAGGACTAGTTCTTGTGCAATGACAGGCTGAGTCACTGTGACTTTTTGAACATTCCTCCTCCTCGGCTCCCAGAAGGACAACGTGAGCCATCCTCTGGACGCAAGTCACATCCGTTATCGATTTCCCGAACAGATTCACCTCCGTTCTCGAGAGCGCCCCTACAGTCTCTGACTTTCCCGCGGGTTGTGCCCATTGGGTGACCGGATCACAGTCTCTCCGACCAGGGTCCAGTAGCAGGGTTGGCCCGCCAGGACACCGAACGGTCAAACACGATGCGCCACACGATGCGCCGCAGTATACACAGGGACTCGCGTTAAGGTGGCCGTTCCAATGTGCGGCTGGGCGATTGCGGCCGGCGGCTGGCGACCGCGGCCGCAGCCGCAGTACACTGGTACAATGGAAAAGCATTCATCTCAACTCCTATGTGCGGCTGCGACTGCTCCGACCGCACCAGGATTGCTATAGTCTATGCGCGTCTGGTTCATAAGCAGCCTAGGCTACTCGAGACACAACACAATGCCATGAGTGTGTGTTTTCCGCCATAACGGCAGAATCTCCTAGTCGCACTCCGGCTGCCGCACTACTCCTCCAGAAGCAGTCTAGCGACTCTAGCCGCACTGCGACCTATCGTCACATTCGGACAGAATATTCAGAAATAAGGAAAGAAGTCAGAATTCAAAACTTATGGAATTATGTTTTTTTTACATATTTCTTATAAACTAATAACATGAGCTCTTATGAAAAAGGTAAAAATATCATAACGACTACGTCATGATATGCGTATAAACACATGTCAATTTTTTTGTTTTGTGCTGAATTTTAAATCGTATCTTTTAAAGTTTAGTAATATAAAAGAAAACAAATTTGGGGCCATAAATGATTAGTATTGATTCTGCAAAGTAGTAGCAAATAATTTGTTATATACAGTTCTTTTTCCATAAGAAACCCATTGCAAAAATATCAGTAATCTTCGGCTTTTTAGTTACCTTTCGCGAATTTGTATAATCAACATATATTTGTCCTTGCAACTGCGAAAACAATATTTTACAATATTTGTCAATAATGGAGTAATCACATATATTCTATATCGTACAGTGGGGCTGAATCCCAAGAAATAGGAGAAAATGCAACATTCCATTTTTCGCACTTTGTTTGGGAAAGAAATTAGTTCCCCACTCTACCACACTCATTCTCACAGCAGCACCTCACGGCCTACGATTCAGAGGCGCTGATCGTTGGGCGAGCCGCCAATCAGCAGTGATCGATCAACCGTCGCCTTGATCGATGCACCAATCTGCATGCCGCGTCTTGGCTCCAGGAGAAGCGAGAAGACGCGGCAGCGAAAGTCCACCATATTATCACTCTCTGCGAAAGACTACCACGTGCAGTATCGCGTCTCGAATATTCTAATATTCAGTAGTTTTCTCTCACACTCATTTCTTTGTACAAAGGTACAGATCTCATCTCACCACATTTCACGCAGTCTCTGCTCAGTTGAACACTCATAATTCCACACAATTAATATAATTGTGTGGATGCCACGTTGTGCAACGCGTTGTCGCGAAGAATTCACATTATCACCTCAGTGCCGCAATAAATAATATCTGCGCCTCTCATCATTTGCTTTCTATAAATATTGTGCACTAAAAAAATAAACCTTGACGAAGTTTTCAACGAAAGCAGTGTTCAGTGTAACATAACCTGTCGTAGGCTCCTCTCAACTCTCACCGTCAATCATCTTCTCAAACACACTTTGTTTGCAAAAGAGGCCTATTACCGACACCTATTGTCAACTTATGCCAATTAGGTAGACGGCCAACGGCCTGCTCACTCAGGTGGAGCGCGAATCGTGTCCCCTCCATCGACTCGCGATGCATGGAGAGGGAAGGCTTGCGCTTCCTAGAAATCGACCGTGATTTCTGGGAATCGGCCACTCTTTCGACATTGCTTCGAATCTTATTCTACCCCGCTTCGCGACTTTGCTTCGCAAGTTCTTTGCACGCCTTAACGCTTAGTTATATATTAGACATTAATTAGACATTGTAAATTGTGTGTGAAATCGTTCTTGACTTATTCTGTGTGTTTTGACCTCTGTACATATTTTGAATTATAACTGTCGTGTTAAATTAATAGCTTAAAATATCGTATCGTTCGCTTTAATGTTTCCTAAATAAATCGTGTGCTAAATCTACTATCAAAACTATTTCCAGGTGGCTGTTCCGATAATACTTTGTAACACACTTAAAATGCTGAATATTATTAAGCAAGTTCATAAAAAAGCGTTAATATACAACTCATACCAAAGTTTGACGTTATTTAAAAAAATAACGTCAATAATTTCAATAAAACTAAAAAAAAATTATAAATATACATACTAGCGAAAGCGCAAAAATATTTGCAAACCTCTATCCACGTTATTCTGGTACCAATGTACTAGAGATAGGTACTGTTCACAAATTGTTAATACATTCTTACGAATTTATACAATTTTGGGCAACCTTTCAATCGGTTAATTGGGTGAAGCGACCCAAGAAGCCAGAAATAAAGATTTTAATAAATATAGAAAAGATTGTAAGCCCAAAATATTCTCATTGCAATAGAACCGAAGATGTTTTACAATTTTCATCGACTTCTTCTGATGCAGTACTAGATAGTTTTCTAGGTATCTTGGCCAAAAAACCAAAGAATTTTTTTTATGAAGTAGCTTAATGAAGATTCGGCATTTTGATTAGAAAAAATGGCATGTTGAATTTTTTCTCTATTCTTGGAATTGACATACACTGTGCGTTGGACAGTCGTTGTGCATTTGCTGTTTCGACCGGTAATTTCTTATTTTCTTAAGAATGTTTCGACAACATCTGTTTGTCAGCATTTCTAAAGTGCAATTAAGAATGTGGCGCCGTCTTTAATAATTTTAGGCATTCTTCAGTCTGATAATGAGTTAATCCGTATTTTGCTGTGTCGGTGGGTAGTGCGTACGATGGTTTCAGACCCGCGCGTAGGTACTGTTGTTAAGGGGGTAGACACGTCACGTGACCTGGCCGATTCGGCAGGTCGGTATTACAGCAGGTTTTTTTCTGCACAGAAATGGTAATACCGATTGATCGCCGATTGCCCGGTAAACGCGAGAGGGAGCTGTTTGCTATTTCCGTATTTTATTCTGAATAAGGAAAGAAATTCTCAGCTGTTGCGTTGTACTTATAAAAATTTAAACGGAAGTCGGCTGGTACTGCAAACGTAGAAAATTCATTGTACATTTTAATTACGTGATATGTGCTTATGCTACAATATTCTACGTTAGCAGTAACGAATTATAAGTGAAAAGGGAAAATAGATGAGGGGATGTCCCCAGAAAATGAAGTTTGTTAGGTTAGACATTTTTTTACTAACAAAGCACCGAAACAGAACATGAAATACACTTATTACACGTCCTATGCAGAAAGCAGTTATGAAGAAACATTATATATAAAATTGTAAGGAATCGATTTACGTCACTTTTGCAAAGATCTGATTAGAAATTGCAGAACTTCAGATTCGTCACTGCTTAGCGTGTAACATTGTATAGTCCAGCTGGTTTCAAGCGTCGAAGCCCACGAAACTCAGCGAGACACATGATTGTTGGCGAGCATCGCGTTTGACGACTCTAGCTAGAGAATCACCCCGTATAAATGTTAAGAAACGATAGTGTGAAGCGGCGTGCGTTTCAACTGCACATTGACAATATCGCAGATTCTAGGGCCTACAATATTAGCTCCGTAATACGATGTTCTTCACCAGAGCACTGCATTACTGATGAAAATAATGCCAAACATGGAGCAATTCGGCCTATTTTTAGTGAACGTAGTGTGAGTGTGTCTTAATCATGTATTCATAAGAAAAAATAGACCGAATTGCTTCGCAACTCGACTTATTTTCGTGGACATAAACTCACCAATCCATCGGTGGTAACACTCTTATCAAGGTGTAATGAGAAATATGAACATATTCATATTCAGTACTCGATGACTCAAGTCGCCGTCGACCGAGGGCTCTAATAAATGTGCATTTATTTGGGAAACCAAAGTCGCGTCACTCGTGACACCTATTCGCGAACAGATATATGTATGTACGAGAAGAAGCAATGCAATTTCCCGATGATTTGAAGCAACATTTCAATAGGTAAATGCATGAAACTCTGGGATCAGGAATTCCCAACCAAGTGATGCATATGTAAGAACTGGCAAAATTCAACAATAGTTTGTCGACTAAATTTTACAATTAAACTATTTATTTGACGCGAATATACATATGTAAAGTTTGTCAGCAAAGTTTTTCTCGATTTGAGTTCTATAGAAGGCTGACATTCCTTCGCCATGCAAAGTCCTCTTTTGTCCTTCACGCTGGCAATCATGCAACTCGCTCAGTTTCGTGAGTTTCGACGCTCGAATCCAGTGGGGCCATACAATGTTAGGCACTAAGCAGTGACAAATCGTCAGTTCTGCATTTCTAATCAGATCTTTGCGAAAGTGATGTGAATCGATTCATCATGTTTTCTCGATCAAATTGGCCCCAAAAATGATATTATTCGGACCATAATTAAGGAAATTACGTGAAAATTTGTATGCAGAATTGGAAGCCCGTTTCGTTAAAAATAGTCTGATTTAAATTATTTTCTGTGAATTTAATCGGGAGAATGCCAGGAATCCATTTGTGTCACTTTCATATTGATACGATGAAAAAAAAAACAAATTCTGTTTCTATATAATCGATGACACATCGCCGAGCAACGGCGATCTCGTGCGGCTCGGGCAACAAAGGTTCTCGTCGGTTATTCGAGCATCAAAGATCGTTACGGGCGCGGTTTGGTGTACACGATACGGACTTTTCGTTATCCCCACCACTTCTGTCTCACTCTTGTCCGCCGAAGGCGAGCGCGAGATGGATAGAGAGCGAGCGAAGGCACTGAAAGCGAGCGAGGACAGTACGAGATAGACGACGCGTTGATATTTTGTCTCGCTCCGTCTTTCGGACGCCTGACACTCCGTCCTTTGTGTGCGCGACGGGCGTGCGCGATGGTCGCAAGCGCTTACGGTGAGCACGGGACCCGCTTCGCAAAATCTTGACGCAGGCCGGGCATAAGTCTTTTTTTGCGCCCTAGGCGAACTTGTCAAATTGCGCCCTTTATTATATTACATTTATTTGAGATTATTTATGACTTTACTCTGTAAAATTAGGCAACTGCTAGGGCGTAAGGTTGACAAGAGGCGCAAAATGGCCTTTTCATTGTTGGCATTGTTGAAAATAAATTTTTAAATGAAATACTACAAATTATATTACAACGGTTTTAAACTACGAGTAAAAGTTTAGAGTAAGGTCATGAAGAAGCTCAATTAAATGTTTTATAATAAATGGCGGAATTTGGCAAGCTCGGTTATGGCGCAAAAAAGACTCGTGCCGTGCCTGGCTATCTGACCGTGGCGTGCATGCATCGAACAGTCACGATTTCATCTGAGCGCTCGCGCCCGTCGCGCACGCAAAGCGTTCCATCCCGCTTCCCCCTTCGGCCAGAAAGAAGCGAGAAACTCAGCGTCGGAATTAGGGCTCCGTTCATGATATGGGCTCAACGCCGGTCTCGACCAGCGAGCGGCTAACGAGACTTTATATTTAGATATATTGGCCGGTGCGTTTCGTAACGCGTATTCTCCCACCATAGGTACCGCTTGCCTGCCTCGGTGCTCCCGTTTGCAACGTTTTCTGACTCGCTCTCGTTCCATCTCACTTTCGTCATCGCAGAACACGAGTGAGCCAGAAGTGGAGGGGATAGCGCCAAGCTTCTGTCATGTATAGGCCAAACCAAGCGTAGAAATACACGCATCAGAATAGGTGTACCTGAGGCCTTAGCTCCTCAAAAATTCAGGGAGCTTTATTGGTCAGAACATTGATTCTTTCTCGATAGCTTCATCTCGTATTGGTCTACGTATAACTTCGTGACGCACACAACTACATATGTACTACGCTGACAATAAGAATAAATAACAGCCACACGGCTACGTTCAGACAGGGCCGAGCAGCATTCCCGTTACCCCCCCATACCCTTCGGTGTCTAGGGAACTCCAACTGACAAATCCACGATCGTCAGATGGTGATGACTGATTTCTCCTTGATCGCTGTTCACGAAAACGAATCGACCGGCCAATATATTTGAATACGACCTTAGGATAAAGATATAATGAAAGATGAAAAATTATTCGAAGCCAAAGATGAAAGGCCTTCGAATAAACAAAGGAAACTAATAAATACCCGAAGCTAAATAGAATTTTAGATTTAGGGTACACACACCCTCCCCCCAAACCTCGTGTCGATCGGCCACTGGGGCCATTCGGAAGTATATTCTTTTAATTAAATAATGCCCATCTCTGCATAGGAGCGTAAAGAATTACAAAAAAAATCAAGGAGTCAACTGTTGACCGATTTGGAGACTTTTCCTTGTAATATGTTATATACAACAGTCAGAAGAATAATAATAAAAGCACTAATTGCAAATAATTGCTGTAACTTCCACATTCTGAAAATATGATATCAGTAAATCACTAGTTCCAGTGTTATTAAAAAATTCCAATCTCTTTTTTTATTTGAAATAATGTGGCCATATAATTATAAAATATATTCGGCAGCTGTGATGTATGTGTTACAGTAAAACCGTTAATTTAGTAAATGCAGACAATTCCCAGCAGTTTCTAGTCAATGTATGCCTAAAATGCATATAACCTAACCTACAATCGTCCGAAAATTCATACATTGACTGCATCACGCTTTTACTGTGGCTTGTGTATCCAGCTAACGCTTTAGTTTTGCTATGACTCCACGTTGGCAGTCCTCCCGAGTAGGCGCCATCTCGTGTCCACTAGCTCAACTAAATTTGGCACGTGACTTGCTCTGCATTATCGCCAATGTGGCGGAACTCGTAATTGGGAATGCAATCACGAGAATACATTGTTTGTCTTTATATGAGCAGATTTTGAGCTGGGTGAGGTCTCGTTCGAAAGAGGGAGGTTCAGTGCAGCGCGCTCTGGTCCTCGTTTGAGTCACAAAACTCTTTTAGTGACCTAAAAATACTTGGATTCATGCGGGTGTATTTTGTCGAATTTTGCTCTACTTTGAACACTCTTATTATTAGATATCATCACAAGCTCGTCGAACCATGACCAGAGCGCGCTGCACTGAACCTTTCTCTTTCGAATGAGACCTCGCCCAGCCCAAAATTCGCTCATATAAGGACAAACAATGTATTCTACTAAACCCATGTTTCGGTCCAGATTGTGTCGGTATACAGCGCGCTGCATTACCCGTGTCTACCCCCTTAATGTATACACTTTATTTTCACTGGTTTTTAAGATATTGCGCTTGCAAATTTACTGATTTTCACTGGCAGAAAACTGTCTGGTATAGCACGGACCGGGGACGGTCTTACTGGCGTCACGGGTAGCACTGCCTGTTGAAATAGATACCTACCTGCCAAAGGTCTGCGCCAGGAATGGCAGGCCCAATGGCTGGACAATTCTTTTCCGCCAGAAATGCTACTTAGGTAGGTAAGGAAAGTAGAGACATGATGGGGAAGCTAAAGAAAAATACAAATACAGTGGTGATTGTTGCTATTAAGGGGTCATATACGTTTCTCGGCGCTAAAACGTGGTCAATGTTTGGGAGTAATTCAGGGATAAACTATTAGTCCGATTGGTTTAATTCTTTTTGTGTTTTATAGGTATACTTTTATAGAGTATAAAACAGGTATGAGAATTCCAAATTTTTTAAAAATGTGGCGTCCGCGGGCAGTGGCGTAGAACATGTTTTCTGGCGCCGCCCAAAACGGTGGGCATGATTCAGCCCGTACGAGTGGTCTGAAATTAAAATCACCGATTTTTTAACAATCTGTGGGATCATAGTTATCGTGTGAAGGCGCCATTTTTTCGAAAAAAAAAAATTGCGGAAATGGTAGCACTTTGAAGAAAAGGGTCGTGATTTTCGCTATAAAACTCGTACGTTTTTGCTTGTTATTAAAAAATGGTTCAATTTAATTGAAAAAGCTCTCCTAACACGATAACGAATCTTATGTAGAATATGTGTGTAAATGCTGAAGTTAATCGGATGAACGGTGAGGCAGTTATCATGCCCACCGTTTTGGGCGGCGCCAGAAAACATGTTCTATGCCACTGCCCGCGGACGCCACATTTTTAAAAATTTTGGAATTCTCATACCTGTTTTATAATCTATAAACGTATACCTATAAAACACAAAATGAATTAAACCAATCGGACTAATAGTTTATCCCTGAATTTCTCCCAAACATTGACCACGTTTTAGCGCCGAGAAACGTATATGACCCCTTAATTAAGTCTTTATCACTCCAAATACAACTATAAGTTAATGATTTAACATTTTTTACACACTTTGGACTATCTGAGGTCAGGCGTCCAAGTGATTAAACTTTACAAAACAGATGGGAAAAAACCGTCCGCCCCCACTCGCATTCGCCAGCGACCACACTATTATAACACAGTGGCTTCCTAGTGATGTATTTGTCACCTGCCTAGCATCTTTTAATTAGGGTTTAGGGAGATGCCCCATCTTACCTCGCTACCCCGTCATACTTGTCATACGAAACAAGCCGCGATCCACGAGCCTTCTGATCGGTCATGGCTCCACTCGCCCGGGCTCGCCAAGCCGACTTGACGAGCTAGACGAGCCGAGCTAGTTCGCGGTGCCAGGAGCTGTTTGATTCCACCTGGAGAGTAGTCGGGTCACACACTGCACAAATGATACAGGGTGATTCTGGAGCTACGCCCGTCGAAGGATGCGGCCTGGTACCCCGTGGCTAGGACATCACCCCGCAATGCCTCACCGAATTTTATGGCATTTTACGGAAAAAGGTACGAATCCTGGGCCGAACGTAGCGAATTGAGGTCGAGTCCCCGCAGTCGAGAGTGAAATATCAATTATAGCGTATCAAGAAATTCTTTTCTTCATCGTATCGAAAGGGAAATGATACCAATGGATTCCTGAAGGTTATCTCATGAAAATCATTACAAATGTCGTGTAAATCGGACAACTTTTATATAGGGAATACAAATAGCTTGTGTCAAAGTAGTCCGATTTGCATAATATTTTGTATGATTTTCATCAGAAAAACATAAGGAATCCATTGGTGTCACTTCCCTTTCGATACGATGACGAAAAGAATTTCTTAATACGCTATAATTGATATTTCACCCTCGACTGCGGGGACTCGACCTCAATTCGCTACGTTCGGCCCACGATTCTTACCTTTTTCCGGAAAATGCCATAAAATTCGGTGAGGCACTGCGGGCGGGTTGTCCTCGCCACGGGGTACCAGGCCGCAACCTTCGACGGGCGTAGCTCTAGAATCACCCTGTATCATTTGTGCAGTGTGAGACCGGACTACTCTCCAGGTGGAATCAGACGGCTCCTGGCACCGCGAACCAGCTCGGCTCCTCTAGCTCGTCAAGTCGGCTTGGCGAGCCCGGGCGAGCGGACCCATGACTGATCAGACGGCCCGTGGATCGCGGCTCCACGAGCCAGGCCATCCGAGCGTAGAAGCAAGTGCGAAATAAAAGTAATGGTGCGCTTCTTGATACCGCAAATGTAGGGGAAGTAGGGATATGACGGGGTAGCGAGGTAAGATGGGACATCTCCCTAAACCCTAATTAAAAGATGCTAGGCACGTGACAAATATATCATTAGGAAGCCACTGTGTTATAATAGTGTGTTCGCTGGCGAAAGCGAGTGGGGGAGGACGGTTTTTTCCCATCTGTTTTGTAAAGTTTAATCACTTGGACGCCTGACCTCAGATAGTCCAAAGTGTGTAAAAAATGTTAAATCATTAACTTATAGTTATATTTGGAGTGATAAAGAGCTAATTAATAGCAACAATCACCACTGTATTTGCATTTTTCCTTAGCTTCCCCATCATGTCTCTACATTCCTTACCTACCTAAGTAGCATTTCTGGCGGAAAAGAATTGTCCAGCCTTTGGGCTTGCCATTCCTGGCGTAGACCTTTGGCAGGTAGCAATCTATTTCAACAGGCAGTGCCACCCGTGGCGCCAGTAAGACCGTCCCCGGTCCTTGCTGTTCCAGACAGTTTTCTTCCAGTGAAAATCAGTAAATTTGCAAGCGCAATATCTTAAAAACCAGTGAAAATAATGTGTATACATTAAAGCTTATTGAATTTTTCTCGGAACGCACTATCAACTCAGGTGTTCAAAAAAAAATTATTCCATTTGAAAAACCGAACTTGACCATCGTATCTTTTAAAATAATAATCGAAAAGAAAATTCGTTCGCGCTAATAAATTGACCCCCTCGAACCATGCAATTCCCTATTTTTTTTATATTTTTATCTCCAATAGTTTAGGAGAAAACCGGCTGTCCAGTCTTCCCGCGGACACCCTGTATACATGAAAATGTACTTATTTCATTTGCTCGCGCAGCAGGGTTACTTTCTTGTTGAGCTGTTGAAATAATTCTCTTCGTCTGCATCGTTAACTGAAAAATAGGACACATTTACAATTATTTATAGATTATCACATGTGTTCATATGTCAAGATCATTGAATAGATAATTGCGTATGTAAAACCCTACCTGCAAATTTGTGCGTACATAGTCTGACGTAGATCACACTGCATCATCTTCTGCTTCGATTATCTGTAAATATATAAAAGCCACATTTTAGTTATATACAACTTAATGTAGAACTTACATATATAGAAATAAAGTGGCTTTTTGCTATAATGAGTGTAGAGACTACATAATGTGTCCGAAGGAGGTGAGAGCGTATGACAGAAAGTCTTGTTGCACGAAATTTAAATAAATGCTAAAGGTAATAATTCAGTGAACATGAACAAAGAGATCCAATATTTTCAACACACAATTGGTTGGTTTTGGAATAAAATTAATTTAGTATATTTATTGGTGAATTGAAATATTGTTAATGGGAACCTAAAAAATGAATGAATTAATGAATACGTGGCAACTACTGTGGATTTTATATTAAAGTATTACGAATGTCTTTCACTAATGATTGAAAATCACCAAGGGAGATGTGTTTCAGCGTACTTTCTTCACTAATGTGACTTACTCTACATTGCAAGCAGTCCGCCATAGTCTATTTTCTTAATAATTCTTAATGCTATGTCATTTGACAAATTTTGTCGATTTACCTTGTTTGACAAATTTCCAGAAACATGTGCGAAGCAAAGATACTTTGTCTATCTATCTAATCTTCTCCGTACAACCTCCAAGCCTATGCATCCCCTTCATTTCTATCCATCCAAGCCTGTGCGTCCCCTTCATTTTTATCCAAGTCCTGTGCGTCCCCTTCATTTCTATAATATAAACTTTACATAAAAACTCTAAATTGCTGGTATACAAATATCTGGCAATTTAAATGCAATGCAATTTGTCACTACAATATATTATTGTGTTCATGCCTGGTACAAACTTCCAGAAACTTATGCGAAAGAAGATGCTTCTCTGTCGAACCTTCTTTGGACAACTTCCAAGTCTGCGACTCTGCATAAGAAATCTATTAAAAAAAATTGACGACTTACCTTGTTAATTGAAACAATAATTCAGTCTCCTATTTAGTGTAAAAACTCCTGACATTTCAAATTTGGACCACGTACATTATTTGACACTTGGAAGGTTAAGATTGGTAGGTTATAAAGTTCAATGGTATATTTAAAAAAGATAGGTATGTTGGATTAGCCGTGTTTCGAGTAAAGATATGCGACAGCAACAGGATATATATACACGGTGTCTTTTCTTTCATGTACTTGGCGTCTCTAGATTAAATTGACCAATTCAATAATCGAAACTATGAACCTCCGACCTGTTTTGGGGGATAGCTAAAACAATATCCTTGAAAATTTATGCTGTTCTTGTGGAAAGTTGTAAGAGAAGAATAGAATAGGATTTATTTTAACTTTATGCGTTTAAGCGACACCCTTCCGCGTCTCTGAGTATGTATTTATGTAGCTATTATTGCTAGGAAATGGATGGTTAGAAAATAAGATTACTCCCTGATAGCAATCTGCCGGCAGTTTGCCAGCAGATTAACGGCAGGGTCTGCCAGGAGAGCGCAGGATCTGCCGGCAGCTGCGGCGCAGCCTACGTCTGCTTTCGACTACGGTTCTGCCGGCAGACTCTGCTTGGCAGGGTCTGCCGGCAGATCAACGGCAGATTCGCGGCAGATCCTGCTGCCCGCCTGACACATCCGATAGCGCCATCTGAAGGCCACAATTGCTTACAAATTCCCTACGCGTGACGTCACATGGACCTACGCACCAACACAAATGTACTGTTTTGCTGTAGGTGTATCCCTACTCCCACATAACTAGCAAGCAGATTCTGCATTTCTTAAATAATGAATTCTATTTATTTCAAAAAGTATTTATTCTTTAATTAGATGTGATTACAATGTGATTACAATTGTTACAAAATAATATAAGTAGCGTATATAAATACAAAGAGGAACTTTCAATATTTATATTATCAAATCAATATACAGTATGTCCCGTAACCAGTGGTACCTAGTAGTAGACTTCTCTTTTGTGCAGAATCATGATACTGCCTGTTGTGTTAGCGCTGAAAACAAATACAATATTAGTATAAAATTAAACGTAACCTATGTATAAACATAATAAATGCGATACTTACTTCAGCTCCATCTCCACACAATACACACCCTAGGCAATCATGCATACTCCTGCGAACATTAACATTTATAAGAATACATGTGTTTAATTATTATCTACTAAACAAGACGCTAAACATTCGCATTTCGCGCATAACCATACTTTTCTGTCTTGCAGATTATGTGAAACTCGATTTCCGCGACGTAGATAATCGGAAATTATTTAATTTGCATAATTACGTTTACCTTCTGGATACGTTGCGATGATTTGTCTGGATATTGATGGATGAAATTACTTGGAATATTCTTCGATTTGGCCGGCACTGATTGCCACTGCCAGTGACTGTCATCTCAGACCTCGAAAACGAATGCAAATTGGACATAGAGTCTTGACCAATCACGAGTTTCGGCACTATGGCGCAGCCAATCCCGAGTGTCGATTCAAGAGTGTTGGTCAAGACTCTACGTCCAGTTTGCGTTCATTTTCGTGGTGGCAGTCACTGGGAGTGGCAGTCAGTGCTGGAAAAATCGAAGAATATTTCAGGTAATTTCATCCATCAATATCTCGACGTGTCCAGAAGGCAAATGTAATTATGCAATTAAAAAATTTCCAGTTATCTACGTCGCGGAAATCGAGTTTCACATAATCTGCAAGACAGAAAAGTATGGTTATGCGCGAAGTGCGAATGTTTAGCGTCTTGTTTAGTAGATAATAATTAAACACATGTATTCTTATAAATGTTAATGTTCGCAGGAGCATGCATGATTGCCTAGGGTGTGTATTGTGTGGAGATGGAGCTGAAGTAAGTATCGCATTTATTATGTTTATACATAGGTTACGTTTAATTTTATACTAATATTGTATTTGTTTTCAGCGCTAACACAACAGGCAGTATCATGATTCTACACAAAAGAGAAGTCTACTACTAGGTACCACTGGTTACGGGACATACTGTATATTGATTTGATAATATAAATATTGAAAGTTCCTCTTTGTATTTATATGCGCTACTTATATTATTTTGTAACAATTGTAATCACATTGTAATCACATCTAATTAAAGAATAAATACTTTTTGAAATAAATAGAATTCATTATTTAAGAAATGCAGAATCTGCTTGCTAGTCATGTGGGAGTAGGGATACACCTACAGCAAAACAGTACATTTGTGTTGGTGCGTAGGTCCATGTGACGTCACGCGTAGGGAATTTGTAAGCAATTGTGGCCTTCAGATGGCGCTATCGGATGTGTCAGGCGGGCAGCAGGATCTGCCGCGAATCTGCCGTTGATCTGCCGGCAGACCCTGCCAAGCAGATCCTGCTGCCCGATTTGGTTAACAGGGCTACTAATAATACGAGATTTAGCATATGTTGGATGTAGTATTACACTGTAAGGTATTACAATATCAATTTCTCTTGTAAAACAAGGGGAATGTAAACTTTTGATCACGCTACCTTAGCAACCTTATAAGCAAGTATTATACGCAGAAAAAAAACATAAAACGATTCTATTTGTTATGTTATTTTTCTTTGTTTTCGATACCTTCATACTGAATATTAATTAAAATTGTTGTAGTTATTTATTCAAAATAGACTCACAGAGTTAAACAGTAACTTAGGATATATCTAGGCGATAACTTAAAAGGAATACTGGCGATATAAAACAAAAAGCCGAGAATGTATTTCTCCCGGTATCAAAGAAAGAGGACGCAAATGAAGTTGGGTACGGGCCGAAAAAGAACACCGAAGCCCAACGCAACCTACCCGACGACACGAACCAATCAGGAATCGAGCCCTATTATTGCAACACTCACACTCTCGTTTACTGATTCCACTGAAACTCTCGAAAGTGAACTACAATTTCTTTTAAATGTGCCATCACGCTGTCATACCCCGTGGTTGATCTGCGCGTGTCCAAATCTCCCGCAAAGTCAGCGTCCGAGTACACGGAGCCTGATGTCGCCCGCTCCGTATCTGATCCCCCCACCTCTCGTGCCCTGGAGGTACCTCAGTATGCGCTGGACCGCCGTCCAGTGTTCTGGGCCGAGGTTGCTCAGGAATTGACTCACCCGACCCACAGAGAACATGATGTCGGGGCGCGATACAGTGGCCAAAAACATCAATGAACCGACGGCCTCCCGGTACGGGATGCTCTTCATGTCAGCAATCCCCTCACTGCTGGTCGGAGACTGTCCAGCGTGTAGTTGTACATTCGGATCGCGGAAAATCAAGAATGGTTTGCAGTCATACATTCTGAATCGCTTCAGAATACGGTCCACGTAGCTCCTCTGATCGATGAAGATTTCCCCCCGGTTCCGGTCCCGGCTGATCTCCATTCCAACAAAGCAGCTCGAATCATCCACAGTTATATCAAAGTGAGACCTAAGTTCCGCTAATATTTCGTCGATTACAGCTGTGGATCTGCAAAGTACATGGCCATCGTCAACATAAATAGCCAGAAATACGTCCTCGTTCCCATAGTACGCGTGAAACGCGCATTTGTCGGCCTCAAGCTGTTTGAAATTAAAAGCTTTCAGAAGGCCAACGAACTTTTGATTCCAGCTGCGCGGTGACTGTTTTAAACCGTATAGACTTTTCTTCAATTTACAGACTAAGTCGGGTTGTCCGTAACAAAGCCCTGAGGTTGGACCATGAAAATCTCTTCGCCTAAGTCGCCGTTCAGGAAAGCACTCTTCACGTCAAACTCCTTAATTTCTAGATCATTCCTAGCTGTCAAGGTCAAGAGAACACGTATCGATTTGTATCTTACAACTGGAGAATACGTTTCTCCATAGTCGACTCCAGCTTTCTGGGAGTATCCTTTGGCACATAGTCTGGCCTTGAATCGATTGATGCTTCCGTCAAGCCTCCGCTTCACCCTGTAGACTCATTTGCACCCTATGGCTCGACGATCAGAAGGCAATTCTACCAGGTCCCAAGTATTCTTTATGGTCAATGCAGACATCTCTTTTTTCATTGCTTGAGTCCAAAAACTCGATTGCGTTGACGGCTTCGCCTCTTCGTATGTTGCTGGTTCCTCGATTGTTGCTGAACACGCCTCAAACTCAGGGTCCCTGAACCGAGAGGGTTGTTGAATAGACTCGCGATTCCGAAGCGAACAACCGGGGACATCGCGTTCCCTCGCGCTGCCTGGTGGTCTTCTACCGTGGGTCGATCCTCACCATCTTCAAAAATCTCCTCTGCATCCTCAAAGACATCCTGCGGCAGCTCATTTCTTTCCTGGCTCACCTCAGCTGTGGTCCACTCATACACGAGGCAATTCTTCTTAAGTTCCGCCGTCGTTGTTTGTGTATACTTTTCATTAAAGACTACGTCTTTTGCCACGGTGATCTTCCTGCTGACTGGATCAAACAACCTCTAGTTCTGACTATAGCCCTCGTATCCCATCATTACAAGCCTCCGCGACTTCGGCTTGAATTTTGTACGGAATTGTTTGGGTACGTGCTCATATGCAGTGGAGCCAAATTTCCTCATGTGCTTAATTGAAGCACTTCTGTTGAACCATCCTTCATACGGTGTCCTCTCCGTGTCTGACTTTCTTGGTCTTCTGTTCAATGCATAAACCGCGGTACTCACAGCCTCCGCCCACAAGGTTTCTGGCAACTCACTGTCGACAAGCATTGTACGTGCGCTTTCCACAATGGACCGAATCTCGCGTTCCGTTCTTCCGTTTTGTTCCGTGGTATACAGAGAACTTGTTTCATGAATCATTTTTTTTCCTTTTAAGTACCTGCGCAGTTGCTTGTTCACATATTCTGTTCCGTTGACACTTCGAAGAACTTTAATCCTGTTGCCGGTCTGCCTCTCAATTAAACTATCGACCTCTGGAAAAATAGAAGCGCCATCACTCTTGTTCCTCAGGAAGTACACAAAGCAATACGAAGTGCATTCGTCCTTGAACAAGATAAAATAACTGGATCCTCCAAGCAATGACTGCGGCATCCTTCCACACAAATCAGTGTGAATTACTTCACCTGGCCTAGTCGTACGTGGTTGTAGGTTCTGGGTATACGATCCTCGATGGCCCTTTCCAAACTGGCAAGACTTGCAGAAGAACCGATCGGAGCTCGTGAACTTTAGATTCGGAATCAACTCTCTGTCAGCCATGCTCTTCAGCGTGTCAAACCCTACACGACCCAGCCTCTCGTGCCACAGCAACGCCGAATCTGTGGATGCGTAATTGGCCTGCTCCGTCTTACTCGACCTGAAGAACATCCGGTAACACTGGTTTTGAAGCTTAGCTCCAGCTGCAACAAGCTTTGTTTTATTGAAGATTTTGATACCCCTGCAGTCAAACATGACCCTCAGGCCTCTACTAGTGGCGGCTCCCACTGAAAACAGATTCTTTCCCAGATCAGGCACGTACAGTGCGTCTTCCAACACACATTTCTCTGGTACGCCATCTACCACTGATATCACAGCTATGATGCCACCCCCCCCCCCCCAGCATTGACGATGGATTTATCACCAATCTGGATGGCCACAGACTGCCTCGGTAACTTTTTGAAAGTAGAAAACCACGCCCTGTGCGAGGTCATGTGCCTTGACGCAGCACTATCCGCAAGCCATATGTCTCCACATCCGAGAGCTGAAAGGTTATTAACTCTGCACTCATGGCCTGTAATTCTGGGCTTGGATCCTCTTTAGGTTTTGCCAACCGTTTCCTACACTCGGATTTGAAATGGCCCTTCTCGTGACAGAAATAGCATTCAACGTTTTTCTTGTTGGTTTTCTCGCTCTTGCCCTGATCTGTTGACTCGCTTGAATTCTTGGTCTTCAATTTGCTGACCTTGACAGCTGCAAACGCAGAGGTCATCTCGTCCGTTTGATTCATTTTCTGCTCCTCCTTAAGCAAACGTATCGTCAGATTGTCAAACGTTTGTTTGTTCTCGTCATACGAATCCCATGCTATGACGAAGGGATTGAATTTTTCAGGTAACTACCCAACACCTTTGTAGTCTTGTCAATATCTCCCACAGGCTCCCCAACGTCTGCCAGTGCTTGTGTCAGTGATTCAATTTTGCTGAGATGCAGTGCAATTGAGTCAGACTCTGACATTTTATAATTGAAAAACTGCTGTTTTAGCGTTACCATATTTATTGCAGAACGCTGCTCATGAATACACTTGAGCCGAGCCCACATACTGGGAGCTGTTTCACAGGACATGACCGTTTGCAGCTGGTCGAATTCCATCGCTGTTGAGATGAACAACATCGCTCTTACGCTTCTATCATCCCATTGACTCTGCGATGCATCCCCTTGCTCTGGTCGCTTCAGCGTTCCATTGACGACCTCTGACAATTTTTCTGCCTTAAAGATGATATTGATCTGATATTTCCAAAGTTGGAAGTTGCTTCCGTCGAATTTCTAGATCCTGAAACTCTTCAGCCTATCCATCCTGAACTACGGTTTTCTCAATCCTTTCTATCTTTGAAAGAGAAAATGTGCGACTCAACGTCCCGAGAAGCCGACCTCGATGGGATAGAACAAAAGGATAACCTTCAAAATTGACACGTGCTAAAACTTCCTTCGCGCTTGGACCGCGATTCTGGGCCCATAACCAGTTGTTGTTATTTATTTAAAATAGACTCACAGAGTTAAACAGTAACTTAGGATATATCTAGGCGATAACTTAAAAGGAATACTGACGATATAAAACAAAAAGCCGAGAGAGTATTTCTCCCGGTATCAAAGAAAAAGGACGCAAGTGAAGTTGGGTACGGGCCGAAAAAGAACACCGAAACCCAGCGCAACCAACCCTACGACTCGAGCCAATCAGGAATCGAGCTCTAATATTGCAACAAAAATTCGTTTAACCTTTGCCTTCGGAAGATAAACTGAAAATATCTATCCAAGCGGAAACTTCTGCACACCCATATGTATGCATAAGGTTTAAAACTCACAGAGTAGTTATACGAAATATCTACACTATCTCCATTTTGCAAATAACAGAAAATACTAAAAAATTTGTTTTAATTTAATTAGGTTCACCGTTTAAGTTCCATGTGGATTCACTGGCAAGTGGTTATGTCACGGCGTACGGACCAGGTTTAATACATGGTGTTTGCGGTGAACCCGGAAATTTCACCATTTCCACGAAAGGAGCAGGAGCGGGTGGTCTCTCGTTAGCAGTCGAAGGACCTAGCAAAGCTGAAATCTCATGTCATAACAACAAAGATGGAACCGTGTCAGTTTCTTACTTGCCAACTGCCCCAGGAGAACATCAAATTTCCGTCAAGTTTGGTGACAAGCATATTAGGGGCAGCCCTTATATCGCTAAAATTACAGGTATGTAGGTACACTCATTATTATAATTGATATTAGGCACAATTGTAACGATTATACTTTTTATAAAGATACAAAGAGATAATTAAAAATAATAGCACAGACGGTGATGTTGCAACTTTCCGCGATGCAATTATTGCAAATGGTAAAACGTAATTTTCCGGAACGGATGACGAAACGAGTGCGACAAATGTTCAGGTAGTAGTGCAAGGGAAGAGAGAGCATCAGGTACCTACCAACGTCCGCGAAGGCACGGATTTCTTTTTCTTTTCTGTCGAAAAATGCGGAGACTTGGGATCAGAGAACATACCGACATCTGTGTAGGCGCAATTGTCTTCTCCTTTGGGAATGTGTGATAAGAAGTCAAGAGGGAGGACCTACTGCTGCTACCCGTAGCTGCTTTAGCGTGCTTTATTCGATGTTTCTAGGCGAATACCGACTTCCTCTGAGGCACGGATTTTCGCTAGGTGTCTTGCGAAGAAGCTATTATTATACTAATTCTTGAATCCGTCCAATATGAACAATTTTTGGCTTCGAACGCACGGTTTTTCTATAATGGCAACACCTGTGTTGATCTCACGCAGATATCACGACGCAAGGGACTCGTCTTCGCCGTCCATAACGCAAAAATTTGAATTGTCCGCGTTCACTATATACCTACACACTACACAGTTAGTTTTAACTAGTTTACGTTTACTTTTTTCTTCATTGTGTAGTACATATTTAATTGAAGACATAACTAATACATAAATATGATAGTGGAAGGGGTGGTAATATGGACCCCAGTATTATATATCTTCCTAAAATCTGATTCATAATTTATATTGCTTTAAATTTTTGCTTAAAATGTAGGTAAACTAATAAGGTTATGTGTGATAAAAGGTGGAAGCAAAAGAAAAACAATTTAATTGAATTTAACATATATAATGAAATATGTCATTTTCGACGCTCACAAAAGTGACGGTAATATGGCTCCCTGAGCTTAATGTTCTGCAATAGCGAAGAACTGATCGCGCTCTGTTAAGTTTAAACGGGATGCTCGGGTTTTAGTTGGATTAGACACGTGTTCTAGCGCAAGGTTTATTCCGCTTCCAGCAGAAGCGAGAATCGTCTCACTAAAATGATATCGACGTAACAGAAAAGACGTCTAAGACCGAGAATTAGATCGACTCACAGTATTAGCACAAAGAAATCGGCTCGAAGCCCGAGGCCGACATTACTCGCGCGGAACGCAACAAAGGAGAACGGTGTTTACACCTGAGTCGCGCGAACAAGAAGCAGGCAGCCCAAATCCGACACCGCGGATCAGTGGTAAGGATCGGCACCCCCCGTCCCACCGCGCCCGCGGCCCAAGCTACTCGGTCCACCCAAACCGCGGGAGCGACGAGTCCGGCCGGGACGATCCTTGATTGGCTGCGCTAGCGCGCTTAATACAAAGAGCTTATGTACACTATATACACCTTATAGACTAACATGCAGTATAGAAAATATGTACAATAAAATAAAGCGAATAAAAGCACTGATATAATAAATGAGTGAACCCATTTTTCGCGGTCGCGAACATACCGCCCGCCTCGTCCGAGGGCACGACGACGAAACAAAGAACCTTAACTAACGCCCCGAAATCTGCCGGACACGGCGCGTTCGAACGGCGTTGTATGCCGTTCGTGGACAATTCCGGCGGAGTGGACCTCCACGGTATAGGAGGCGCTAGACATCGATTGTCCATCGATCGGTGAGTTCGGCAGCCGGGTCCACCTAGATGGCGTGCCGCCCGCCATGGCGGCTGACGAACCGCAAATGTCACGGCGCTTCGGGCTCTGAAGCAGGGTTTCCAACTTTAGTGTTCGTCGTTGACAGGTCCGTGCTCGTCCACTCGGGTAAAGGGCACAGCGTGCCGATAGAACGTGTGGACGTCTTGTTGGACGAGCGGATAGTGACCACTCTAACGAGGCCATCTTTCCCCGGATGAACCTCCAAAATGCGAGCGAGTGGCCATTTGGTGGGTGGTAGAAGGGCGTCCTTAACGAGAACAAGGTCCCCCACCTTCCAATTGAGACGATGCCTCCTCCACTTGGGAAGCTGCTGTAGTTGATGGAGATACTCCTTGGTCCATCTGAGCCAAAAATGATCGCGAAGGTTGGATATAAGTTTCCATCGTGTCAGCCCATAAACCGACATATTGGCACGGTTGGGTTCAGGAATGGAAATTAAAGGTTCTCCCACCAGAAAGTGGCCTGGAGTCAACGTGGAAAGGTCAGAGGGATCGTCAGACATAGGGGTAAGTGGTCTCGAATTGAGGCACGCCTCGACTTGACACAGCAAGGTAGCCATTTCTTCATATGTCAAGGTGTTTTCACCAATGACACGTCGAAGATGGTATTTTGCTGATTTTACTGCAGCCTCCCACAGTCCTCCGAAGTGGGGTGAATACGGTGGGATAAAGGACCACTGAGTCCCATCCATGGCCAATGTCGCAGACACCTCCCCATAAAAACTGGATGCCGCTTTGAAGAGGGACCGCAACTCCCCATCAGCGCCTCGGAAAGTCGTCGCATTGTCGCTCAGCAGCTCAGCACAACGACCTCGACGTGAGACAAACCTGCGAAATGAGGCTATAAAGGTGGACGAGGTGAGATCTGACACAACCTCAAGGTGGACAGCCTTCGTACAGAGGCACACGAACACAGCAACATATCCCTTATAGGATTTGTGTCCTCTCCCTTTGGCCGTCCGAAGCAACAAAGGTCCAGCGTAGTCCACACCACTTTTCAAGAAGGGTCTGGATGGCTGCAGTCTGGACACTGGTAGGCTACCCATCTGTTGGTGTCCTGTAGCACCCCTGAACCGCAGACACTGAAGACAGTTGTGGACAACGTTTTTAACCAAGGTACGACATTTTGGTATCCAATACCTCTGTAATAAAAAGCAACGAGATAAAGTGAAACCCCCGTGCAACGTGGTTAAATGTGCGTATCGTGCCAGTAGCAGTGCTAATGGCGAATATCGACTTATGACGATGGGAAATTTGTGATCGACAGGCAGTACAGCCTGACTCAACCGACCACCGACTCGAATGAGCCCTTGATCGTCAATAAAGGCTCGTAGAGGAGCCAACGGAGAGGCCACCCTAACCGCCTTCCCTTTAAGAAGATCGTCTCGCTCCCCCGGGAAAGTGTCCAATTGGCTGAGCCGACAAAGTAAAATCCTGCTTTCAGTCAGTTCCGTGGAGGTAAGAGAACCAGTCCTTCTCCTAGTGGGGTTTTGAAGGTTAAAACCGAATCGTCGCATGAGTGCAGTGACTCGTAATAGACGAGAGAACGTAGAGTAACGCGAGAGCAGCTCATTGTGAGGCCTCTCACGCACAGTGTGCATGATAGCGTTACTGCGTTGTTCAGAATCGGCTTCCGACGTCAGATCCACTATAGAAGTGGGCCACTCTGAGGGGTTTCGAGTTAGCCATGGAGGTCCCTGCCACCAGAGGTTGAGCCTTTGAAGCGCAGGCAGATCCACGCCTCGTGTTGCCAAGTCCGCCGGATTGTCCTGCGTACGAACGTGTCGCCAGTGGGTATCAGGTAGTAAATTTTGTATTTCGGCCACCCGATGTGCCACGAACGTCTTCCAGCGGGATGCATGCGCTCTGGTCCAGGCATGCACAACCGACGAATCCGTCCAGACGATCATTCTAGCGTCTGGTAGGCCCAACTCTTTCCGTGTGCACGTCAGTAAGCGAGCGAGTAGCACCGCACCACACAACTCAAGCCGCGGCACGCTAACAACCTTCACGGGAGCAACTTTGGTCCTAGCAACAAGAATATTAGAGTGGGTTAGACCTTTATGGGGATTGTAAACCCGAAGGTACACCACAGCGCAGTAAGCCCTTTCTGACGCATCACAAAACCCATGGAATTCAACCTGGGATTCGGTCGGATCATAGGAGATCCATCGGGGAACTCGCACGTCGTCGAGGGATTGTAAATCCTGGCGAAAGGAGTTCCACGAATTTGTCAATGGTGGGGGGATTCGTTCATCCCAATCCACCCCAGCAAGCCAGAGATCCTGCATGAGGATCTTTCCCCTTATCAGAACGGGGGCGACCCAGCCCATTGGGTCAAAGAGCCTCGCCAGCTCCGAGAGCACCATTCTCTTGGTCCAGGAGGCGTCATTCGAAATTGAAGAAAGCCCGGGACCTTTCACGGATAACATGTCCGTAGTGGACATCCAAAGTAGTCCTAACGCTCCGTGTTGATCGGACTCCTTAAACAGCTTGGAGCTTTCTGACGTCTCCAGTGGAACTAACAGCTCATGGTTGGTAGCCCACTTGCTTAACTGAAACCCTCCAGCGGCTAGGATACCGATGAGCTGCCTCTGGACTTCTCGGGCCTGCTCCAGGTCATGGCCGCCAGCTAGGAGGTCATCCACATAGGAGTGCTCCAGAAGCACTTGTGAACCAAGAGGGAACCGTTCCTTCTCGTCTTGAGCAAGCTGTCGCAACACTCTCAGGGCCAGGAACGGCGCGGAGGTTGTGCCGTAGGTCACGGTGTTCAACCGGAACGAACTCAACGTAAGGCTGGGGTCAGCGCGCCACAGAATACACTGCCAGTCTCGATCAGCTGAATGCACCAGGATCTGCCGAAACATTTTAACAATATCCGTGGAAAAGGCAAATTGGAATAATCTCCACCTGGTCAACACGCTCCACAAAGAGGCCTGTAACTTTGGGCCAGGCGATAGCAAGTCGTTCAGCGAAAGACCTGAAGAAGAAGTACTTGAAGCATTAAAAACAACTCTAATTTTACGTTTCTCCCCTTCACTCTTCCACACAGCGTGGTGGGGGAGGTAGTACAGAGGGGAGGCACTGCCCGATCCGTCCTGCACGGGTTCCATGTGGTCCAGTTGAAGATACTCGAGCAGAAAGTCGCAGTACTTATCACGTAGCCCTGGATCCTTCTGCTGACGTCTTTCATTGTGAACCAGCACTCTCAACGCAGCCGGTCGGGACGAACCCAAGGCCTTAGGGCCGTCTGGACGAAACGGAAGGCGAACCACATATCTTCCGACCTCATTCCGCTGTTGAGAGGTCTGGAAATGCTCCTCGCACCAGAGTTCTTCAGGACTCAGCGGTGAGGTCTCCTGTACGTCCTCCAGCTCCCAAAAGCGCTGCAGTTGCACCGAGATTGGGTCCTGAGTGCTCGTGTGGTAGACCCGTCGTGTTGGAGCATCAACAACGTCGGCATCCGAAGACGCCGGACCAAACAAAACCCAGCCGAAAGGCGTATGGGTAGCTGCAGGGGTGCCGATGGGTCCCTGGCGCGTCTCTCCCACAAGTGCACTGCAAACGTCTGCACCAAGCAAGATGTCGACCCGCGACGGCGTGTGGAACTCCGCGACGGCGAGCTGAAGGCCCGTTAAATGAGGCCAACCGGTCACGGAGGCCATGCGTGAGGGTGTCGGCGGCATCACCTCTCGAGTCACCAACGCATGAAAGGGTAGTTTAAAAGAAGAGTTAAAATTCGCCGTCAAAATCACTTCCACCTCGGATTTGGCCGTTCCGACGTCTCGACCTTGGAAGCCAGCAAGCTGCACGTGCGTCGACCTTTTCCTCAAGCGAAGGGTTTGAGCTACCCATTCGCTAACGAACGACGCATCAGCGCCCTGATCCAGTACCGCTCGAACCGACACAAATCTACCATTGGGGGCCAAAAGACGCACCCGAGCCGTTGCCAGAAGTACCAATCGCTTGGCACAAATAGAATTCACCAATGCTTTGGCGGTAGGATTTTGGTGAACGTCGTTATTGACATCCGTCTTGACCTCGGAAGGCACGTAAGCGTCGTGCAGTAAAGTGTGGTGCTTCGATTCGCACACCAGGCATCGAAACACGGAAGGACAAGCTGACACAACATGTCCAAGGTTCAAACACGATAAACAAACGCCTACCTTAACTGCCTGGGCCTTGCGATCGGCGGCGCTCAACCCTTTGAATTTCGGGCAATAATTCAAATTGTGAGTGCCCTGACACAGCGGGCATTGACGTTTTGGTTTGCCTTTCCTAGGTGGGGCTTCAGCTTTCACCGGCAGCGCCGTCCTAGAACGGTCGGACGTCTTCGTTCTCCCTTTTGCGTCACGTTGCTTCGAGAGCGGAGTTGGCTCCTGATTGTGCGCAGCGTAGAGTGCGTGTACCCGATTCTCGAAGAAATCCTCGAGGTCAGAAAATTTGGGGCACGTCGTGCGGTCGGTAAGTGAGATTTCCCAGTCGAGGCGGGACGTGGGGTCCAATTTTTCAGCGAATAGGAAAACGAACCATTCATCCCATTCAGCTACAGGTCGTTTCAAGGACGTAAAGGACACGATCGCCTGTCGAAACTCATCGAGCAGGCGTTTGATCTCGGTAGGGCACGCCTTAGTCACCGGAGCACATTTCACAAGGCTCCTCATGCGCTCGGCAGAGAGAATACGTTGATTTTCGTACCTTTTTTGTAGACTGCTCCAAGCGCCATCGTAGTTTGCCGCGGTGATGTTGGTGCGCTCCAACATCGTCGCTGCCTCACCAGTCAGGGCCGACTTTAAATATTCTAACTTCCTGACTTTGGAAATGCGGGTAGAATCGTGAATCAACGACCTGAAGCGATCACGAAAGCTCTCCCACGCCAAGAGATCTCCTGAGAAAGTTGGTAGTGATAGCTTCGGAAGGGCGGAATCGTGGTCGTCCGCACGTCCAGAAGTGGAATCACCCGTGGTTGCAGGTGCAGAGTTCAGTACCAACTCGCGTTGCATGTCTCTCAACGTGGCCGAATGTTGAAGGTAAACCTCCTCAACGTCCGCGAACCGATCGTTCTTAACGTAATCACTCGCGGAAGCCTCCGGGACGCGAATCACACTGCGATGACCCAACATAAAGGTCTTCCAATAGTCTTCTAAAAGCTCCCTTCGGGCTTCCAACACCGAAGGAGTTATATTGGTTCTCCCCATCTTGCGCAGGTTAATCAGAAACCGCTCAATACGTCCGGCGATTTCGTCCTGCACGAGAAGGAGATCATCCAGCGCGGACTCCATCTTTCACCCGGAAGCGAACGCGTGCACGCCAATACGACGTAATAAGAATTCGGAGCACACTCGGGACCCACACGATCAGCGTCGCGAGGTAGCGCTGAATTAGCCCACTTTCCCGAAGCACCGAACGGAAGTCGCGGAGAAGAAACGGAAACGCGTGGAGCACTTCACTACGCACTTGCTACACGTACCGTGAAAGCTTCTAGAAGGTTCGCGAAGCACACTCACGCGAATACGTACCGTGGAAGCTTCTAGAAGGTTCGCGAAGCACACTCACGTGAACACGTACCGATAAGAATCCGATATAATCCGGAACATCCAAAGAAATCCGGACACACACAATCCGGCTCGAAGGACCAGAAAATGAGCTTAATGTTCTGCAATAGCGAAGAACTGATCGCGCTCTGTTAAGTTTAAACGGGATGCTCGGGTTTTAGTTGGATTAGACACGTGTTCTAGCGCAAGGTTTATTCCGCTTCCAGCAGAAGCGAGAATCGTCTCACTAAAATGATATCGACGTAACAGAAAAGACGTCTAAGACCGAGAATTAGATCGACTCACAGTATTAGCACAAAGAAATCGGCTCGAAGCCCGAGGCCGACATTACTCGCGCGGAACGCAACAAAGGAGAACGGTGTTTACACCTGAGTCGCGCGAACAAGAAGCAGGCAGCCCAAATCCGACACCGCGGATCAGTGGTAAGGATCGGCACCCCCCGTCCCACCGCGCCCGCGGCCCAAGCTACTCGGTCCACCCAAACCGCGGGAGCGACGAGTCCGGCCGGGACGATCCTTGATTGGCTGCGCTAGCGCGCTTAATACAAAGAGCTTATGTACACTATATACACCTTATAGACTAACATGCAGTATAGAAAATATGTACAATAAAATAAAGCGAATAAAAGCACTGATATAATAAATGAGTGAACCCATTTTTCGCGGTCGCGAACACTCCCTAATAAAAATCATACAAAATCATTCTTTGGCATTATCAGAGACCAAAAATAAATTAATAAAGAATATTTTATTATTTATACACAAAAGTCGCACATGTTAGCGTCACGAAATTTTAGGGGGCGGCCGAGGGCGGATGGCCCCATGCCGACCTGCCTTCGAAGATTTTATGGCAGGGACTTAGCCTGTGTGCGGTCCTGATTGTTGAGGGTACGCGAGACTAAGCAGTCCTGGCGACGGGCGATGGCTGGTGACCACGTTGGGTCTCCCAGCTATCGGGTGTCGAAGGATTGGTTGTTTAGAGTGAGGTAGAGAATATGGGAATGGCAAGCGACCCGACGCCGTATTGCTAATGAATAGGGACTCTGTTCCTGGAGGATCTGGCCACGGAGTAGGGAAGGCTATGCCTTTTGGTAAGAGGACTGTGATGAACCCCACGGCACTTTTTTTTCTTTTTTTTTTTGACTTGGTGGAAATCCCCGCGGATATCCCGCGCCCGCGGGGGCGGGCGGGGGGTTATGTGGGAATCGAACCCACTAAAACCACCAAGGCGATCGTCCTCGGAGGGCGGAGTTGCGTGCCTGAAGGGGGGGACTTGTGCGAGAGCATGCGAGTGATTCGTTCGCTTGCCCCCCCCTTCCGGCGATTTGCAACGCCGCCCTCTACAACCCCGGCTATTATGGCTAGCCGGGGTCTTCCCTGGGGGGAGTTTTTCATCTCCCCCCCCCCAGATTACTCCGACGACGCGCGACGGATCACACGTCCGCGTCGCCTCGGGGCCGCATCTGCTAGAGTGGGTGGGAAACCCCCGTTCCCCCACTCCGCGGCCCCCGGCGATCGAGCTCCGACCTGGTCGGCCCATGAACTGTTGCAGTTCGGGCCGAACCAGGCGGGGGCGCGGGCGTGTAACTGCCCGCTTGCCCCCGATAATTTGGGTGGAGCTCGATCGCCCACAGGGGATCGGCTTTCACTGCCGCTCCTACGCGAGGGGGAGGGCCCTCGAGAATGTAGGTGGGGCCCTCCCGTGCCTCAGCTTCCCCCTGTCGGGAGGGGACGGGCCAACGCTGGTGGGGGGCCGCCCTCCTCCTCCTTCCCATGCTCTCGCCCCTCCCCACGCTTACTAGGGGGGGGGAGGGGCACGCGGCCGAGGGGTGCCTTGCTGATGACTGGCCCCTCGGCCCTCCTTTCCGCCCCCGGCCAACGATTCGGGGGACTCGCGGCGGCGCGGCCGGAGCCATAGCGGGGGGAAGGGGCGACTACTTACGTCGCCGCACTATCCCCCCCGGCTCCGGGTCATCTATCCCGCGCTCGCCGCGCTCGCCGCCTCCTGGGGGCCAGAATACGGGACGGGTGCCCCTCCTGTACTCTGTCCCTCTCCGCCTCTTCCTTGTCGAGCATGATCTGCTCGGCGAAGAGGGACATGGCCACCCAGCAGCCCCGATCTCTCGCCATCCGACGCAAGAGAGTCGGAAGGTCGAGGTCGGGGCCCAGCCGCGCCTCGAGGACCCGGCGGTCATCGTGCCACTCTCGGCAACGTGCCAGAGTGTGATCCGCCGAGTCCTCGTCGCCCGAGCCGCAGCTGTGGCACCGCGACGTCGCCTCCCGCCCGATGCGACACAGGTAATCCCCGAAGCAGCCTACTCCGGTGATCACCTGCGTCAGGCGGAAGGTGAGCCTGCCATACCCGCGCGACGCCCATTCACCGAGAATGGGCAGAAGCGCCCCGACAACGCGGCCCTCCCGATGTTCTGGGAGGGAAAGCCACTGGAGCCATGCGCTGCCGGGCCTGGCCCTGCGCCACTTCGCGTCCGACTGCTGCAGGGTCCCCCGCCTCGCGGAGATCGCGGACGGCGGAGTAAACCTCCGCCTCCATCTCCGCGAGGAGATAAAATGGGGGGGACGCAGCCAGAGCGGACAGTTCGGCGTGTGACACCGTGCGATAAGCTCGCACGGCTCGGAGGACCGCGCGGCGATGAACTCTTGCCAGGAGTTCTCGCCCAACGCGGCAGTCCTCCAGGACGTCGGCCCATATAGGGGCGCCGTAAAGCGCCATGGACCGAACGACCGTCACGTATAGTCGCCGAACACCCTCGTGAGGGCCTCCCAAGTTGGGCATGATTCGCCCGAAGGCGAATACCTGCCGCTCCAACCTGGGGCCGAGGGTTCTGAAGTGACGCGTGAATCGCCAGTAGGTATCCAGGGTGAGACCGAGATACTTCATCGATCGGCCCACCCTGATACAGGCCTCCCCGATCCTCAGGGACGCTCTGTTGGGGACACCACACCCAACGCGGTCCGCGAGCCACATCGCCTCGGTTTTCTCCAAGGCGACTCGCAGACCGAGCGTCCGGATCGCGAGGATGACGCGTCGCAGTGCCTCTTCCGCGCGAGCGATGGCCTGCCGCCAATTTCGCCCGGAGGCCACCACCAGGGTGTCGTCTGCGTAGCAGACGAGCGACACCTCTGGCGATGGCATCTCCACCCGCAGCACCGCGTCGTATGCTATGTTCCATAGCAGGGGTCCTAGCACGGACCCCTGCGGAACGCCGCGGTGCACTTCGGTCGCCCCGTCCCCGTCCCGGCCGACGTATGCGACCACCCGTCCGCGGAGATAGTCCCGGATCAGGCGGCGAACGTAGAGCGGGGCGCTGTGGTACAGCAGCCCCCGCTCAATCGCCGCCCAGGAGACGGTGTTAAACGCGTTGGCTATGTCGAGTGACACAGCCACGCTCACACCGCCCCCCTCGGCCGCCCAGCTAGACAGCGCTCGAACCAGACGAATGGCGTCAATGGTCGAGCGCCGCTGTCTAAAGCCGAATTGGCGGTCGGAGAGATCCGGGGCCACGGCTCCTAGGTGGTCGCGGAGGCGGGCAGCAATGATACGCTCCAAGAGCTTGCCCGCCTCGTCCAACAGGCATATCGGCCGGAACGACGAGGGCGACTCGGCGGGTTTGCCGGGCTTGCGCAGCAGGACCAGCGTCGCGTCCTTCCACACCGGGGGGAAAATCCCAGACTTCAAGACGGCCGTAAACAGCCGCTTGAGCCCGTCTCCTAGGGCGCTCAGGGCGCAGGCCCATACACGCCCGGGCACTCCGTCCGGACCTGGAGCCGCGTTCCTCTGACGCATGCGCGTGATCGAGGAAGCGAGCTCCTCGTCGCTGACCCCGGGGGCGTCCGACGTATCGGCGCCCCGGATCAACCATGGATCCCCGGTCTCGTCGACGCCGTCCTCCCCCGGAACAGGGGAGGGGGAAAGAGCGTCGACAATACCTCGGTGAGGAACCGGGGATCCAGACCCTCGGTGACTGGGGGCGCCCAGGGACCGAGCTTGATGGAAACTGCTCGGTATGGGCGACCCCGAGGGTCTTGGTTGAGGGTCGCGACGTATTCGTCCGCCGAACGGGCTTTGGCCCGGGCGATTTCTCCGCGGAGCTCTTTGCGCGCCGCAGCGCACGCGGCGCGCAGCTCCGGGAGTAGCCCCTCCGGCACCCGTCGCGGATCTTTGCGACGGGTGTTGGTGTATCGGCGACGGGCGACCTGGTTCGCCGAGCGGAGCTCGGCGATTTCGGTCGTCCACCAATACACCGCCTTCCGACCCCCAGTCGGCGGCCTGGTCCGCGGCATGGTTGCGTCGCAGATGCTCTGCAACGCGCCGCGGAACCAGACAGCGCCACTAACGGGGTCGTCCAGCACGTCGCCCGGCATAGGAGGCCAGGCGACCACGGAGGAGGCTAAACGGGCCGCGTCGATGTCGAGGCGCCCGAGCGCCCAACGTGGGGGCTGCCCGCCAGCTCGAGGGGCACGCGGAGGCGCGGCGGCGGAGGTGTCCGTGAGAACGTACAAATGGTCGGACAACATCTCGACCTCCTCCGCCACCCGGCAGCGTGACGTCTTGGCGGCGGCCGCGGGGTTGACCCAGACCAAGTCAATTACCGACTCGCCCCGCGGGCCGCGGTACGTCGTCACGCCGTAGGGGTTCTTGAGCGAGAACCCCCTCGCCTCCGCCCACTCGAGCAGTTCCTCGCCCCGAGAGTCCGTCCGGGGAGACCCCTATTGCACAGCATGTGCGTTGAAGTCTCCCATTAGAACGACCGGCCGAGATGTGTGGGGGGCGATAAAAGCCCCCATCTCGTTTAGCCGGTCTTCGAACTCCGGGACGCTGAACCTTGGCGCGAAATAGCAGCCCACCACGAGGAATTCCCCCCAGCGTGCGGCCATCCAGCCCCGCCCGTGTCGGACGACCGAACACGGCGGGGCGCCCCTTCCCACCTCCCACATCATCGCCACCTGCCGATCCCGGTTGGTGGACCGAGAGCATCGGTCCTCCAGCGGATACGGCTCGGCGGCGACGACCAGCCCAACCCCAGCTCCACGCGAACCTGCTCCAGCAGGTTGTGCGCTCGCATGGAGTGGTTGAGGTTAGCCAGCAGGAACGGAGGGCCGCGGGGCATTAAGTTGCCTTACTGCCGGCCTCCTCCGGTTCCTGCCCGGGCTGGGTTTTCTCCCCGTCCACGGGGGGCGGTCCAACCGCGGTGTCTCGGGCGGGACGGATCCGCCCCCGTATGACGCCGCGACGGATTGCGCCAGCTCAAGCGCCTCCTTGCGCGTCGCGTCGCCGACCTTCCCGGCTCCCTCGTCCAGCTTTGGGGGAGGCGCCTCTTTCCTCGGTTTGCGGAACGCCTTCCTCCCGCTGGTTTGGGGTCCAGAAGGAGGGGGGAGCTCTGGGCTGCTCCCACCCTTGCCCTTCTTCTTGCCGGACCTCTTCAGGGAGTTGCCCAGCGTCGGCGACGAGGCGCCGCTTGCCGGGGCGTCCGACTCCTCTCGCTCCTTCCTCTTCCCCGCCCCCGATTTCGCCGCGGGCGTGGAGACGAGTGTGTCCGTCTCCATCACGGCCGGAGCCTCCGCGGGGGGGGGGGGGAGCGACAGGCGCCTCAGGCGCCGCGGGCGGGGGAGCTTCTGGGACCGAAGCCCCGCTCCCCTTCTCCTTCCCGGCCGCCTTCTTCCCCTTGGAGGGGGCACCCTCGCCGGGGGGCGACACGCCGGGCCACCCATCCTGTGGCCCGCAGGAGCGCCAGCCGCGGTGCAGAGCGGGCACTTCGGGGCGGCGGTACATTGCCGGGCCCTGTGCCCCACGCCGCCGCACCGGTAACACGCGGCGCTCCTGTCCACCGGGCCGCTGCACTTCGCCTGGACGTGCCCGAACTCCAGGCAGCGGAAACACTGCAGTCTCCGCTGCGCAAGGGGGAGCACTCGGGCCAGCAGAGCGTCCACCGTTAGAGTGGACGCCCTGACCAGGCGTGCAGCAGCCGCCACGGGTGCGCGGACCCAGAGGGAGAAGAGCCCGGCGGCGTCGCGGCGCTTCTCGCCTAACGCGATGTCGTCCGCCGGACAACCCCCCTGGGCCGCTATCGCCCCCCGAATGCCGTCCTCCGACGCCAGCTCCGTCAGGCCGCACTCCCTGAACTTGGCCGTTTTCAGAGGGCACTGGACTTTGATGCCAGTACCCTCTAGCTGCTCCGCAAGCCTCAATTTGAGGGCGGCAGCTTTGGCCGAGCTCTGGGATCCCGGGATTTCCAAGACCAGGGCCCCGGTGACGGCGCGCCTTGGCCGCATGGCTGCGATGCCAAGGTCGGCGACTTTAATCGCCGCCATCGCGCCCGTGACCCGCGCGGAGAAATCACTTTCTCCCCCCACGGGGGCGGTGATCGTCACCGCCGCCGTTCTAGGGATGCGCGGGATCAGCCCCGTGTGCGCCTGACTTAGGGGGAGCCGACGCCGTGGCACCTCTCCCCTTCCCTCCTTTGACGCGGCCACTTTTCGTGGCCGCCGCCTTAGCCGCCTGTGAAGCCTTACGGCCGACCACCTGGGCCCATGTACTCCGAGGACCATTATGGGACCCAGGAGCCGAGGCTTCGGTGCAGGGGGCGCCGGGAACCGGCGTTATCACCCCCGCGTTGGCCTTTCTGGCGGCTATGGCGGCCCTCCTCCGCTGTCCCTTGGACAGCTTCTTCGGGGGCGGGGGTGGAGCATCGGCCCCACCCTTTTTCCCCCCGCTTTGCGCCCCTTAACCCCACCGGGGGCGACCGGGGGAATTTTCTTCCCTTCGCAGCCCCCCCCCCCGGGCCGATCGGCGCCGATGACGCGGGCGGCGGGGCAACCGCCGACCCAACGGCGGGGACGCCCACCGGGCGACCAGCGGCGCCGGCCGCGCGCTTCTCCGCGCGTCTCGCCGCTTTAAGCGCCTTGCGGGACGGGGCCTTAGTCTCGCCCGCAGCGGCGAGCCCCTCCTTGCCGATCTTGGCCCATTCCAGGGCGAGGGGCGTCGGCGGCTCGGTCGGCCCAAGTGCCGATGGTGCACCCCGGCCGAGGACCTTTCCCAGGGAGAGGAGGCGTTTGTCCACCCTCCTCTCCAGTTCCTCCATGCGGCGCAACACAGCCTCCCACGGCTGTTCAACAGCCGCGGAGCCGGCGCCGCAGGGCTGGGAGCCCTCTGCCGGGGGCGGGCGGGGGGAAGCCACCCTCCTCCTCTTCTGGCCCTTTGCAGACCCCGGGCTTCCTCCCCCGCTTGCCGGGCACAAACCCGGGCCTCCCACCCCCGTCGGTGCCTTCGTCGGACGATGGTAGGGGGACGTCAAGGGGGCCACCCCCGGCGTCATCCCCGTCCGAATCGGAGGGCACCGCTGCGCGAATCCGCGTGCCGCCCCTCCGCCGCACCACACCGCCGACGAGACTCTCCCCCTTGCTGTCCTCGCCGGCGGCACTGCCCGCTCCCAAGGCCGGGGCGGCATCGGGTGGGACAGTCCCACCCTCCGACCGCGGCTCCCGGCCGTCGGTGGCCATCTCCTCGTCTTCCTGGTCGGAGGAGACCACCACCACCACGTCGTCCCCCGCTGCGCTCCCCGGTGCCGCGACAGCGTCGCAGCGCTCGAGGACAACCCGGGCGACCTTGGTAGCCGCCCCGGGACGGGCAGCCGACACCCCCAGCTCGGCGGAGCACTCCGGTTTCGCGCTCCTAGTCAGCGGAGTGATGGAGACGGCAGCGGGATCGACCCGCCCCATCAGCTCCGCGACTTCCTTCTGGAGACCGAGAAGCCGCAGCACCTTCCGCGACCTCACGGTCTCCACCTTCCTGACATACGGCGCGCCTCTGTTCTTAATCGGCGCCGTAGCCGAAGCCTCCTCAACTCGCGGGTGGCAGGTGCTCGCCACCTCGCACAGGCTCTTCGCCTGTTCCGTATGAATGTTCTGCGTCAGGGGTGAGTTGGGCCCTGGCGCAGCCCCGTCCCAGCTCAGGCTCTCCACCTGAGCGTCCTCGGGCGTATCCGTTGCGCGACGGACCCGCTGAAACTGGGGAACGTCAAGCGGCCCCCAGCCCGCGATCGAACCGCCTTTAGCGCTGGAGGCATCATCGCAGGAAGTGGCTGGATTGCCACCCCCGCATCCGAATGCCTCCCTCCCACTGTCCACTATCTCGTGGTCCGTGGAAATAGCCGGTCCTGCTGCTGTGACTTGTTGTGGGGTCGACGAAAGCACTTCGTCTCCCCCACTGACACCGGCCCGCGGCACCAGCGCGGTGTCATCGGTCTTATGTCTTACTTCAATCTGGCTGCCGACAAGGCCAGGTTAAATCGGGCGACCCCCCGATAGCGGCGTTTCTTCCGAGGCTTCCATGTGGTTGTCCATTCCGTCATAAAGTGTCTTGAAGGGCGACGGCCCCACCGCCCGGCGGTCTCCATACTCGACAGTTGTTGAATGCCATGTCCGCGTCCGCGCCCCTGCCCGACTATGTCGTGCAGGGACCCCGGGGGCACCACACCCCACGGCATTTACCCCAGAACTGTCCTGGGACGCGTTTTACTGCTGTCTTTACCGCGCCTAAAAGTAATTGCTAACACACATATATTCCACTTTTTCGCACGATATGCGCTCGGTGTGTGCCCATGATTCGCATATAATGCATTAATCCATATATCGCCACGTTGGTCCATGGCATAACGTCCGCCACAGAACATGCATATTACATGGGTGATATCAGAAGCTTTATGAGGAATTTCAATGTCTGAAATATCAGAGGATGAGTTTTGGGACTCATTTACCCGAGGGCCATATTACCCTTCCATTATGGGGGGCCAATATATCAACACGCATAGTTTTGGAAACTTTAAGTTTATATTTGAAAAGATCAAAGATTAAAAGTGACCTTATTCGTAAATATCGATTATAAGTATATTTGACAGTGAGAAAGTCTTTTAACAAACGTTTCGAAGGCTGGCGAGGTTAGGTTCGCGATCAGATTGCGCCACAACACAGCGTGTACAAGGTTGAGTCAATTTATTATACCTTTAAGAAATGCAGTGAGCGTAAGCGATTTTAGAATACCCTGAGCGTGATTTCGTCTCGCGATTATATTAATTTACGAGGTGTTTTTGCGTCACGAACGACACACCACCACGTGTGGCTCACCAGTGACAGATTTAGAATCTTTGATTGAGTGTGAGACTCTGGTGAGATTGAGATCGAGATTCTAGAGTTGCGATCTATGCCCGAACAATTTACTCGTCACGCATTGCGAGAGTGAGGAACGTTGAGATGAAACTTCTGCACGTATGACACTTCTTCATTGAAACACGGTGATAACAGGAGTGAATCAAGATGGACGCGAGCTTCCGTTAACGCGTCGCACAGTGGGACAAACTGCTCCTTTTTGTGAAAATCGTAGAACTTTTGATAGGAATAAGATAGAGGGATGAATCTTTTTGGAAGTTAAAGCTAAGATATTGCAGATTAAGGGAAATGTTGAGAATGCATGACAAACAGGTTTTGATCTTGAAAATCTAAGTTAAAGTCAAATTGTCGAAGAAAATTACCGTTTTTCCGTTATAATTTGTGATTTAAGTTTTTCCTTTACTTGTTATACATCATTTCCTATAGATTTTGACGCGCTGAATTCAAATCTGACCGCGAAATTGGTCTAGCCCCTCAGGATTCGAAGAAAAATGCGATTTAAGTTGAAACAATCGATAAAAACCGCGTTTTTCTGATTTACGTGCTTTGATAACAATATTTTAGATTTATTTATTGTATTTATTCATATAGAGTATAAAAAGATAATAGAATACTTGGATACTTTGAATTGTGCTAGATAAAGGGTTTACATGTAACCTGTTGCGTACTATATGCTCGCAACTCGATTGCCGAACCATATACGCATCTCACACGCCAAATTAACTTGGCAGGAGATATTTATGAAAGGAAAATGAATATACTCGTGGATAACTTAACAATTACTATATAATTAAATAAGAAAAATCCAAAAACTGTCATACATGTGAATATTTCTAGCTTTTACAAGCCTTTCGTAACCGCTTAATATATGGTTGTTATTTGGTTTTAGTAATATGTTCTTCGGCTTTCTTCGGTCATCTCACTGAAAAGTATTTTAAAGTAAATATAAATTTCTTCATAATTACACATTCATTTTTGCAGCCAATAACGTAAGTATTTACTCTTTTAAATTTTCTTACTTCTGAACAAATCTTTTAATGTCTGGTTACATATGGTTGGTTTTTACAGACCTCTTGCCAGCTTCTATCAGTATTAACGATATTTCTCGATCGGTTAGATAGACCGCTCGATTAAATACATCTATCATCCTATTTTTCCTAGTATTTTGACGAGAATGTGCTGTCATATTTTTTCTATATAATTTGTGCCACGCTTCATTAGCATTCTCTGAATAATATGCAATCGGCAATGGGAATTCCCTTGCCATGTCGCACCCATGTTTCAATAATTTGTGTACTGTGGGGCTCATTCGAGCCCACGGAAACAATGCGTAATGGAGGCAATACGTATTCTAGCAGAACTTCTCTAATTCGTTTGACTTTAAATTTTTTTTTTACATTTAAATGCTGATAATATTGTTGCAATTCTTGTGACGAATTCCTGGTCTAGATTCAGAGCCTGCGCAAATATGACAGGGCTCTGGAAGCACCGCCTTGCCAGATTACCAGTATTGGCCGTTCCATGGCCCTGTAAAATTTGGTCGACTCTGACCCCAATTTCTTTATATTCGTTTTTTTTGGACAGAAATTTTTCTTTCCTCAAATTGTTCTGAAAAATAAAAAAGTGAATAATTTTATATCATAAAGAAACAATGTTGTCAGCGCGTAGGCTCGGTCATTTAAATAAAAGTTATTTGCAAATTTTAAGATATATTTTCCAACGTTTCGGTCAATATTGAGACCATTATCAAGGAAAAATTTTATCGTTTGAAAACTGCGTATACTTTTAAAAATTCCGTAACGTACTCGACGTCCGGAGCACTGGTCGGTTGGAGAGTGACTGAGGTAAACATTCAACCGTAGGCAAGAACAACCAGAGGGTAAGCCGAAAATGGTCTAAACGGTGACATTCAGCGGGAATCGTTAACTATTATGAAAGATTCAAATTTAAAATTTTTAGCATACTATTCAAACAAACAACCGAAACAAAACATCCTCGTCAAAGTGGTAAAAATTCTCTTTCTCAAGTGTCCAAGTCAAAACCAAACTACATATCACACAAGTAATATGTAATATTATTGTTACACAAAGCATAGAAAAGGAGAGACAAACAGACAGGACTCTAATAGATAGAAAGAAAGCATCATCAGACCTTATTTTTTTAATAAGGTTGCGTAGTAATCTTGTATTTTAGGTGTTTCATACCTAAGATTTACGCTAGGTTGTTTAATCATATGCAACGTCTCTAATAGAATCCTATGATTTAATTTTGTTTCCCTATCAATAACTTTGACACTGTCATAGTCAAATCTATGATCAAATTCAATCGAATGCTTTGTTAAGGCAGTGTGTTGGAGGGGGGGTGAAAAAATGTTTCTTTTATGTTCGTAAATGCGTCTTTCTAACAATCTGGATGTCTGCCCGATGTAGGTCTGATTGCAACCCATGCACGGAATAGAGTAAACAACATTAGAATTCTTAGAAACTGGTATTTTGTCCTTAATAGGAGGAAATAACTGTTTAGTGTAACTTGGCAGTTTGAAGATGGTGTGTATTCCAACTTTTCTAAAAATTCTTTTTATATCATTCGAGATGTTGTTGATAAAAGGTACCACTACCGTATTCCTCCAACTAATCGGTCCAATTTTTCTGCTTCTCTCTTCTTTACGTTTTGCAACAAGTAGTGGATGATAAATTTCTCTTACACGTTCCCGAATAATTGTCGAAATCATTTCACAAGGATAACCATTGCGTTTAAGAGTATTCTTGATGAGAAGCAGATTATTTGGTCGGAATTCTGGATCCGAAAGTAGTATGGCCCGATCTATTAAACCTTTTATCAACCCTACTTTGTGCTGCATGGGATGAGCCGAAAAGAAATTAATATATCTACCAGACCAACTCGGTTTATGGTACCAATTCGTAATTAACTTATTGTTTTTCCTGATGACTAACGTATCAAGAAAACTTAGACAAGAATCGTTTTCGATTTCATATGTGAATTGGAGTCTGCTATGAAAACCGTTAAACGCATTTAGTAATGTTTGCAAGTCTTCCAAATTAATACACGTGATAATATCATCAACATATCTTTTATAAAAGCAAAGTTTAAACGGTACCCCTGCAAGAGCAACGCTCTCTAACTCTTCCATCACTAAATTGGCAATGACTGGGGAAATTGGAGAACCCATGGCTGTTCCAAAAACTTGTTTGTAGTATACCCCGTCAAAAGAAAAAACATTTGCTTCCAACACAAATTTAACTGCCCGGAGAAAATCGTCTCTATTTATTCCTGTGTGTTGTTCAATTTCACTCCAGCGAAGATATAACACCTGTAAGGCTAGATCGATGGGAACATTGGTAAAAAGAGAAACTACATCAAGTGATATCAAACGCATGGAATTATTAGGAATTTGCACCTTCCTAATTGTTTTGCAAAATTGCCAACTGTCAGTAGTATGATATGGAGACTTTCCTACAATTTTTGTGAGTATCCTTGCCAAAAAGCTTGATAGCTTATAGGTAGGACCTCCCACCGAAGAAACAATGATTCTCCATGACAGTGTTTCTTTGTGTGTTTTTGGGAGCGCATATGCTCTAGGTACAACGGCATTATGAGTTTTTAAACATTTACCTGTAGTTTCACTTATTTGTTCTTTTTTTACAAAATTGGAAATGATAGAGTTCGCCTCTCTTTCAAAAGTACAAGTGTATTCAAACTTACTCACTTTATAAGTAGTGACATCGTTTAATAGTTTCATAACCTCAGAGATATAAAAATCTTTATTGACTAAAACAGTAGTGTTACCTTTATCGGATTTAAGAACCAATAAGTTGTTGTTTTTGTTAAAAAAATCCTTTGTTTCAATAACCTCAGACTTGGACAACAGCAAGTTATTTGGCTTGGTCAAATTGGTGGTGTAATTGATAATTTTATTGACTAGTCTAATTCTGGTTGAAGTTTGAATGTCATTGTCAACAATTTTCATTAAGCCAGATTCAATCGAAGCAATGAACTTAGGAGAAGTAATAAAATTCTTCGGGACACCAAGTGCATGTTTAGGTCCCAAAGTTAAAACTTTCTTAACACTAATCGGAATTTCTATATCTGTGAGGTTTTTTAACCATTTGCTGTTGCCATAATCCGATTCATTATTGTCTAAAGAAATAAAATCACCATGATCATCGATAAAATTTTTGCTTTTGATTTCCAATAGACTGTTGAATTTTCTAATGCATTTGTTTTTATGAATTTTAAACAACCTTGTGTATTTTTTATTTTCAAAAAAACAAAACTTTTCGTATGTATGTGAAGGGAGGGTAAACTGAATCTCTTCACGTAATTGTGCTATTTTATTTGTGATTGACTTTTGTATGTTGTGGGTATCCTTGATAGCAATATTAAGAAGTTTTTTAGAATATCTGTTCTGTAAATTCAACAGTTTATTAGAGGCAAAAACAGAAACTGTGAAAAAATTAGATTTGTTAATTATATTGTTTGAAATAAATTTAGGAATGACGTTATAGGTTCTACATTTTAATAAAAACACTTTTCTATTACTTATCTTAACCATGTTTAAGTTGTTGTTTGAAAGATCCTTGAGATTCTTAACGGTTTCCTGTCCAAATTTTCTTGATATATATGTGTAAAAACTTTCCTTTCTTGAAGAAGTAGGTGTGTTCGTTACGCCTTCCATTTTAAATAAAATGTTTTAAGTTTTCGACCGAAAAAAAATTTTTTTTAATTTAAAGAAACAATGTTGTCAGCGCGTAGGCTCGGTCATTTAAATAAAAGTTATTTGCAAATTTTAAGATATATTTTCCAACGTTTCGGTCAATATTGAGACCATTATCAAGGAAAAATTTTATCGTTTGAAAACTGCGTATACTTTTAAAAATTCCGTAACGTATTCGACGTCCGGAGCACTGGTCGGTTGGAGAGTGACTGAGGTAAACATTCAACCGTAGGCAAGAACAACCAGAGGGTAAGCCGAAAATGGTCTAAACGGTGACATTCAGCGGGAATCGTTAACTATTATGAAAGATTCAAATTTAAAATTTTTAGCATACTATTCAAACAAACAACCGAAACAAAACATCCTCGTCAAAGTGGTAAAAATTCTCTTTCTCAAGTGTCCAAGTCAAAACCAAACTACATATCACACAAGTAATATGTAATATTATTGTTACACAAAGCATAGAAAAGGAGAGACAAACAGACAGGACTCTAATAGATAGAAAGAAAGCATCATCAGACCTTATTTTTTTAATAAGGTTGCGTAGTAATCTTGTATTTTAGGTGTTTCATACCTAAGATTTACGCTAGGTTGTTTAATCATATGCAACGTCTCTAATAGAATCCTATGATTTAATTTTGTTTCCCTATCAATAACTTTGACACTGTCATAGTCAAATCTATGATCAAATTCAATCGAATGCTTTGTTAAGGCAGTGTGTTGGAGGGGGGGTGAAAAAATGTTTCTTTTATGTTCGTAAATGCGTCTTTCTAACAATCTGGATGTCTGCCCGATGTAGGTCTGATTGCAACCCATGCACGGAATAGAGTAAACAACATTAGAATTCTTAGAAACTGGTATTTTGTCCTTAATAGGAGGAAATAACTGTTTAGTGTAACTTGGCAGTTTGAAGATGGTGTGTATTCCAACTTTTCTAAAAATTCTTTTTATATCATTCGAGATGTTGTTGATAAAAGGTACCACTACCGTATTCCTCCAACTAATCGGTCCAATTTTTCTGCTTCTCTCTTCTTTACGTTTTGCAACAAGTAGTGGATGATAAATTTCTCTTACACGTTCCCGAATAATTGTCGAAATCATTTCACAAGGATAACCATTGCGTTTAAGAGTATTCTTGATGAGAAGCAGATTATTTGGTCGGAATTCTGGATCCGAAAGTAGTATGGCCCGATCTATTAAACCTTTTATCAACCCTACTTTGTGCTGCATGGGATGAGCCGAAAAGAAATTAATATATCTACCAGACCAACTCGGTTTATGGTACCAATTCGTAATTAACTTATTGTTTTTCCTGATGACTAACGTATCAAGAAAACTTAGACAAGAATCGTTTTCGATTTCATATGTGAATTGGAGTCTGCTATGAAAACCGTTAAACGCATTTAGTAATGTTTGCAAGTCTTCCAAATTAATACACGTGATAATATCATCAACATATCTTTTATAAAAGCAAAGTTTAAACGGTACCCCTGCAAGAGCAACGCTCTCTAACTCTTCCATCACTAAATTGGCAATGACTGGGGAAATTGGAGAACCCATGGCTGTTCCAAAAACTTGTTTGTAGTATACCCCGTCAAAAGAAAAAACATTTGCTTCCAACACAAATTTAACTGCCCGGAGAAAATCGTCTCTATTTATTCCTGTGTGTTGTTCAATTTCACTCCAGCGAAGATATAACACCTGTAAGGCTAGATCGATGGGAACATTGGTAAAAAGAGAAACTACATCAAGTGATATCAAACGCATGGAATTATTAGGAATTTGCACCTTCCTAATTGTTTTGCAAAATTGCCAACTGTCAGTAGTATGATATGGAGACTTTCCTACAATTTTTGTGAGTATCCTTGCCAAAAAGCTTGATAGCTTATAGGTAGGACCTCCCACCGAAGAAACAATGATTCTCCATGACAGTGTTTCTTTGTGTGTTTTTGGGAGCGCATATGCTCTAGGTACAACGGCATTATGAGTTTTTAAACATTTACCTGTAGTTTCACTTATTTGTTCTTTTTTTACAAAATTGGAAATGATAGAGTTCGCCTCTCTTTCAAAAGTACAAGTGTATTCAAACTTACTCACTTTATAAGTAGTGACATCGTTTAATAGTTTCATAACCTCAGAGATATAAAAATCTTTATTGACTAAAACAGTAGTGTTACCTTTATCGGATTTAAGAACCAATAAGTTGTTGTTTTTGTTAAAAAAATCCTTTGTTTCAATAACCTCAGACTTGGACAACAGCAAGTTATTTGGCTTGGTCAAATTGGTGGTGTAATTGATAATTTTATTGACTAGTCTAATTCTGGTTGAAGTTTGAATGTCATTGTCAACAATTTTCATTAAGCCAGATTCAATCGAAGCAATGAACTTAGGAGAAGTAATAAAATTCTTCGGGACACCAAGTGCATGTTTAGGTCCCAAAGTTAAAACTTTCTTAACACTAATCGGAATTTCTATATCTGTGAGGTTTTTTAACCATTTGCTGTTGCCATAATCCGATTCATTATTGTCTAAAGAAATAAAATCACCATGATCATCGATAAAATTTTTGCTTTTGATTTCCAATAGACTGTTGAATTTTCTAATGCATTTGTTTTTATGAATTTTAAACAACCTTGTGTATTTTTTATTTTCAAAAAAACAAAACTTTTCGTATGTATGTGAAGGGAGGGTAAACTGAATCTCTTCACGTAATTGTGCTATTTTATTTGTGATTGACTTTTGTATGTTGTGGGTATCCTTGATAGCAATATTAAGAAGTTTTTTAGAATATCTGTTCTGTAAATTCAACAGTTTATTAGAGGCAAAAACAGAAACTGTGAAAAAATTAGATTTGTTAATTATATTGTTTGAAATAAATTTAGGAATGACGTTATAGGTTCTACATTTTAATAAAAACACTTTTCTATTACTTATCTTAACCATGTTTAAGTTGTTGTTTGAAAGATCCTTGAGATTCTTAACGGTTTCCTGTCCAAATTTTCTTGATATATATGTGTAAAAACTTTCCTTTCTTGAAGAAGTAGGTGTGTTCGTTACGCCTTCCATTTTAAATAAAATGTTTTAAGTTTTCGACCGAAAAAAAATTTTTTTTAATTTAAAGAAACAATGTTGTCAGCGCGTAGGCTCGGTCATTTAAATAAAAGTTATTTGCAAATTTTAAGATATATTTTCCAACGTTTCGGTCAATATTGAGACCATTATCAAGGAAAAATTTTATCGTTTGAAAACTGCGTATACTTTTAAAAATTCCGTAACGTATTCGACGTCCGGAGCACTGGTCGGTTGGAGAGTGACTGAGGTAAACATTCAACCGTAGGCAAGAACAACCAGAGGGTAAGCCGAAAATGGTCTAAACGGTGACATTCAGCGGGAATCGTTAACTATTATGAAAGATTCAAATTTAAAATTTTTAGCATACTATTCAAACAAACAACCGAAACATTTTATTTAAAATGGAAGGCGTAACGAACACACCTACTTCTTCAAGAAAGGAAAGTTTTTACACATATATATCAAGAAAATTTGGACAGGAAACCGTTAAGAATCTCAAGGATCTTTCAAACAACAACTTAAACATGGTTAAGATAAGTAATAGAAAAGTGTTTTTATTAAAATGTAGAACCTATAACGTCATTCCTAAATTTATTTCAAACAATATAATTAACAAATCTAATTTTTTCACAGTTTCTGTTTTTGCCTCTAATAAACTGTTGAATTTACAGAACAGATATTCTAAAAAACTTCTTAATATTGCTATCAAGGATACCCACAACATACAAAAGTCAATCACAAATAAAATAGCACAATTACGTGAAGAGATTCAGTTTACCCTCCCTTCACATACATACGAAAAGTTTTGTTTTTTTGAAAATAAAAAATACACAAGGTTGTTTAAAATTCATAAAAACAAATGCATTAGAAAATTCAACAGTCTATTGGAAATCAAAAGCAAAAATTTTATCGATGATCATGGTGATTTTATTTCTTTAGACAATAATGAATCGGATTATGGCAACAGCAAATGGTTAAAAAACCTCACAGATATAGAAATTCCGATTAGTGTTAAGAAAGTTTTAACTTTGGGACCTAAACATGCACTTGGTGTCCCGAAGAATTTTATTACTTCTCCTAAGTTCATTGCTTCGATTGAATCTGGCTTAATGAAAATTGTTGACAATGACATTCAAACTTCAACCAGAATTAGACTAGTCAATAAAATTATCAATTACACCACCAATTTGACCAAGCCAAATAACTTGCTGTTGTCCAAGTCTGAGGTTATTGAAACAAAGGATTTTTTTAACAAAAACAACAACTTATTGGTTCTTAAATCCGATAAAGGTAACACTACTGTTTTAGTCAATAAAGATTTTTATATCTCTGAGGTTATGAAACTATTAAACGATGTCACTACTTATAAAGTGAGTAAGTTTGAATACACTTGTACTTTTGAAAGAGAGGCGAACTCTATCATTTCCAATTTTGTAAAAAAAGAACAAATAAGTGAAACTACAGGTAAATGTTTAAAAACTCATAATGCCGTTGTACCTAGAGCATATGCGCTCCCAAAAACACACAAAGAAACACTGTCATGGAGAATCATTGTTTCTTCGGTGGGAGGTCCTACCTATAAGCTATCAAGCTTTTTGGCAAGGATACTCACAAAAATTGTAGGAAAGTCTCCATATCATACTATTGACAGTTGGCAATTTTGCAAAACAATTAGGAAGGTGCAAATTCCTAATAATTCCATGCGTTTGATATCACTTGATGTAGTTTCTCTTTTTACCAATGTTCCCATCGATCTAGCCTTACAGGTGTTATATCTTCGCTGGAGTGAAATTGAACAACACACAGGAATAAATAGAGACGATTTTCTCCGGGCAGTTAAATTTGTGTTGGAAGCAAATGTTTTTTCTTTTGACGGGGTATACTACAAACAAGTTTTTGGAACAGCCATGGGTTCTCCAATTTCCCCAGTCATTGCCAATTTAGTGATGGAAGAGTTAGAGAGCGTTGCTCTTGCAGGGGTACCGTTTAAACTTTGCTTTTATAAAAGATATGTTGATGATATTATCACGTGTATTAATTTGGAAGACTTGCAAACATTACTAAATGCGTTTAACGGTTTTCATAGCAGACTCCAATTCACATATGAAATCGAAAACGATTCTTGTCTAAGTTTTCTTGATACGTTAGTCATCAGGAAAAACAATAAGTTAATTACGAATTGGTACCATAAACCGAGTTGGTCTGGTAGATATATTAATTTCTTTTCGGCTCATCCCATGCAGCACAAAGTAGGGTTGATAAAAGGTTTAATAGATCGGGCCATACTACTTTCGGATCCAGAATTCCGACCAAATAATCTGCTTCTCATCAAGAATACTCTTAAACGCAATGGTTATCCTTGTGAAATGATTTCGACAATTATTCGGGAACGTGTAAGAGAAATTTATCATCCACTACTTGTTGCAAAACGTAAAGAAGAGAGAAGCAGAAAAATTGGACCGATTAGTTGGAGGAATACGGTAGTGGTACCTTTTATCAACAACATCTCGAATGATATAAAAAGAATTTTTAGAAAAGTTGGAATACACACCATCTTCAAACTGCCAAGTTACACTAAACAGTTATTTCCTCCTATTAAGGACAAAATACCAGTTTCTAAGAATTCTAATGTTGTTTACTCTATTCCGTGCATGGGTTGCAATCAGACCTACATCGGGCAGACATCCAGATTGTTAGAAAGACGCATTTACGAACATAAAAGAAACATTTTTTCACCCCCCCTCCAACACACTGCCTTAACAAAGCATTCGATTGAATTTGATCATAGATTTGACTATGACAGTGTCAAAGTTATTGATAGGGAAACAAAATTAAATCATAGGATTCTATTAGAGACGTTGCATATGATTAAACAACCTAGCGTAAATCTTAGGTATGAAACACCTAAAATACAAGATTACTACGCAACCTTATTAAAAAAATAAGGTCTGATGATGCTTTCTTTCTATCTATTAGAGTCCTGTCTGTTTGTCTCTCCTTTTCTATGCTTTGTGTAACAATAATATTACATATTACTTGTGTGATATGTAGTTTGGTTTTGACTTGGACACTTGAGAAAGAGAATTTTTACCACTTTGACGAGGATGTTTTGTTTCGGTTGTTTGTTTGAATAGTATGCTAAAAATTTTAAATTTGAATCTTTCATAATAGTTAACGATTCCCGCTGAATGTCACCGTTTAGACCATTTTCGGCTTACCCTCTGGTTGTTCTTGCCTACGGTTGAATGTTTACCTCAGTCACTCTCCAACCGACCAGTGCTCCGGACGTCGAATACGTTACGGAATTTTTAAAAGTATACGCAGTTTTCAAACGATAAAATTTTTCCTTGATAATGGTCTCAATATTGACCGAAACGTTGGAAAATATATCTTAAAATTTGCAAATAACTTTTATTTAAATGACCGAGCCTACGCGCTGACAACATTGTTTCTTTAAATTAAAAAAAATTTTTTTTCGGTCGAAAACTTAAAACATTTTATTTTATATCATACTTAATAATTGCATGTTATATTTGAGTAAAAATGCAAATTTTATTTATATAAAATATAATTGATAAATAAATAATAAATTTCAACTTACCTCTTAGATGTTTCCGTATATCCCAGGTTTTAAGTGTTTGTCGATATGAAATATGAAGTAGATGTTCAAATGCTCATATTTCATCAGGCAACAATCCTAATCCAAATTTTAATGATTGTTTTGGTTGAAAATTATCTGTTAGTTTGCCAAAATTTTGCGACGTTCGGAGGCATAGTAGGCATGTGCTACTTGCACGATTTCCAATAATTGTATTAATACATTTCCCATCAAATAAAGTTTGTAAAACTTCGAATTGAATTTTTACTGTTTTCTTGTTCAGAAGTTTAAATGTATATGCGACAAGATCATTTATTTCTTTATTTAGTCTGTTGTACTCCCGAATAATTGCAGAATCGTCCTCCTTTTCCACTGCAATTCTTATTGGTCTGCAAAAGCGAATGCTCTGCGGAGTAGGACTTACCCAAGAACATTCGTCTGACATATCACTGTTTAATTGTTTGGTTATCATGCTGCTTACAATAAGTGAATGCTGCGCATTTGGCTCCTCATTTTCTGTGTTTTCATACTGTTGATGGGGGTTTGTATGACCTGACGAGCTATCAAACCTTAAGGTGACAATTAATTTTAAATTCAGTAAATTATGTTGATCCCAATATACTGCCACTGCACTACACAAACACTCAGCTGTTTTATTCACTCCTTTTTACCACCTCCTAGGAGTTGAGTAGGACAAAATACTGAAATTGGTTCTTAGGCACATACCTTTTGAAGTAAAGACCAAGTTGATATCTAGTCGGGCTTAAGAACTAATAAGAAATCCGAGAAAACATATTTCACCCCTTTTTACCCTGTTCGGGTTGGAATTTCAAAAAATTTCTTCTTTTCGAGCACCTACGTTGCAGGAGGAATATACCCTCTGAATTTCATCTTTCTAGAGTGAACGGTTTGAATGGTAATGAATCAGTGACACACCGATTATATAAGTATATCGATAAATTTGATTGTACCCGTGGCATAGTATCATCCAAGGGGACTACAGTCCACAGAGATTACGGATAAATCTGCAAAATCAATTTGTAACCCGACGATCGTTCTGTTATATATATCCGCGGTAATAGAGTTCTCTCGCGAGAAAGCGCTCGAGAAGCTTCGCCACCTGGTGGTAACATCGCGGTTCTGCTACGGGCGAGGTATCACGCGGGACGAATATCCGCACGCGCGCTTGAAGTAGACTGTCTTATACACGGGTCACGTGGTCTGCAAAACAGCCGTACGCATAAAACGTTTACATATAATTTACATGTTAATAACGCGTTTCTGTGTCATTCTACATAGCCTATGTCCGTCGTAGAGTACGCAGGAATAACGTGTCAAATTTTGAGGAAGATCAGTTCAATAGGCCTTGAGTTTTGCGCGAACATAAAAATCGGCTCTCTCTTTATATAATAGTAAGTATAAGTATAAGTATATAGAAGTATAGATATAGATATACAGGGTGTCCCAAAAATGCTGCGGTTCCTTGAAGGGGGTGATTCAGGGGGTGATTGCAAACAACTTTTTCCTTTGCGAAAATTCTCTCCGATGTTTCGTTAACGAGATAATAACAAAAAGCACCGACCAATCAGAGCGCGAGCCTTCCGGTGGAGCTCCCGCGCTAGCGTGGCCGCGTGCTGGGCCGCGCTGCGACTACGAACAAGCAAGGCGGCATGTCCCGAAGGAAATTGCGTAGAATGGCAAATGAAAAAGATGTAGCAAAAAAATCGAAACTTTTGCCATGGTTTGTTTCGCATTTAAAGTGAACAATGAAAAAAGGATAAATGTATGAAAATCACGTGTAACGTAAAAAGACGAATACACAGTTGTTTTATTTTCAGAAGAATCGAAAATTATAATTATTTGGAGTGAGAGGATAAGGAACACGTAAATTTCATTTTTTAATAACGCACAACCGAAAAGGTAATGCAACAGGGAACGAGTGAAAAGTGATCGTAGTTCGTTATTGTGATAAAAATCCGTAGTTCAATAACGGCCAACACTGTCGTTGATAATGAATAAATCCGTTTGAAAACTGCGAAAAAAAATGTACGTACGGAAATTTGGAGAATTATCGCTGGAAATAAGCCACGGAGTGCGTTAGGCTTAAAAAATAATAGTCGCCACTAATGTAACAAAAACTCACCCTTTCGGAAATTCACCTGCAGCTTGAAAACCTGTGTCACTAGGTCACTGAACCGATCCTGGTCATCGACAGACGCGCCGAGTACACAGCTGATCTCAGGTACACGACAACATACAAAGTTAAGGGTCACAACATCAAGTGCGTCCGGGTTAATTCACCGAATATTCACTTCACTGCACGCCTACTAACACTGACCACTTAATTTATTATTCATGGAACGTGTTGTTCCTACGTTATAAAAAATGGTGGAAATGAATTTTTACTTGGCGTTCGGAGCAGTGGGTATTCTCGCACAAATTCTCACGCAGCAGCACTAGCGTCCCCGTTGTTCGGGAGGTACACCCAGAATACCGCCTAATACTCTTGAGCAGAGAACATTTCTGCGACGTGATTGCTTGCCGACTGACAAGCGACTTCTTCTACCCCCAAAAAGTTTCTCTCGATCCATTATGAGTTGATCCCGACCAGGCCAAGAGACTTCAGGTAAAAAGAAGCCAGCACATTTTCGAAGCACACGTGCTTCGCAGCAGTGCAACGAACGGACTATCGTGCACTTTTACAAAAGTCCGCGTTCCGTCCTTTTACTGCCAATGTACCACCCATTGCTTTGAGGTAGGCAACAGACACCACGTGTTTCGGTTCGAAAGGGTCCAAAGAGAAGAGAAACAGAAAGTCCTCGAGTTGCTATGAAGAAAAAAATTCTGTTTCCTGTTTCCGATACCCAGAGTTCACGTCTGCTACGAGACGGAACAAATTAAGCCATAAATTACCCAAAACTGTAGGAAACCGTTGTCTCCCGCGACTAGCGAGACAATACGGTCATAAACCGCTACCCTAGCGAAATGCTCTGGCCGATCTGCCTGATTAATTTTTGAGAACTAGCAATTAAAAAGTATTATTCCACTTCAATACGGCTCGCGAAAAGACACAGGAAGAAAGAGAGCATGTAGTTCGCTGACTGCGCGTAGTCCCGCCCGCTTCGTCCTACCTTCAAATTAAAGACGGATCCCTTATCTCTCGAGTATATACACGCGCTCGAATTTCAAAACAAAAGCACATGTCGACGTATTCCGTGCGAGAGACGGCGGGCTTGAAGTCCGATTGGCCCTAATCTAACCAATCTGCCCTGCATCCCTCCCAAACGGCCACAGTCCTGAAGAGGCCCTCTTCACAGCAATATCTCCTCCCCAAGGCCCACTTTCTCTCGCACGGATACGTCGACGCATGCTTTTGTTTTGAAATTCGAGCGCGTGTTTAGACACGAGAGATGAGCAGCGGACCTTCTCTCGCACGGAATACGTCAATGACATCGAAAAGTCCTGCGCCCCGTCTCAGGTAAAGCAACCGCGCGCGATTACAGTCACCTGACCGTACCGCTACAACCCCATATTTCTTCAGTGAGGTCGAATAACAGGTCGACAGAAGAATTGCAGGAGAATTTTACTAACCCACTCTTGGCCAATGACACTGCTTTTATAATAATCAGATGTGTAAGTTCCAGCTTGTCTTTATCTTGATTATTTGTTGAAAAAGTGTCATTGCTCAATGGAAACCAGGAAAAGGTGGTGGGCTTTTTCCATTAGGAGAGGTTAAGGATGGGTCAGGAGGATGGAAGTAAGAAGGCCCGGTCATAAATTTTAAACACCCGTGATCGGCCATGTACCTTAATTCTTTCGATTGCCAGACTTCCCACGTTTCGCATTACTCCTGATCAATCGTAAAAACTAACTGCGTTGATCGTCAACGTCGTCTAAAGAAGGTCGCGGTTTATGACCGTATTGTTCCTTGACTCGACGGTCAAGAACAGTGCGCCACGGTCACCTTCTCGTGGCTTCCATTGAGCAATGACACTTTTTCAACAAATAATCAAGATGAGGACAAGCTGGAACTTACACATTCGATTATTATAAAAGCAGTGTCATTGGCCAAGAGTGGGTTAGTCAAATTCTCCTGCAATTCTTCTGTCGACCTGTTATTTGACCTCACTGAAGAAGTATGGGGTTGTAGCGGTACGGTCAGGTGACTGTAATCGCGCGCGGTTGCTTTACCTGAGACGGGGCGGAAGACTTTTCGACGTCATTGACGTATTCCGTGCGAGAGAAGGTCCGCTGCTCATCTCTCGTGTCTAAACACGCGCTCGAATTTCAAAACAAAAGCATGCGTCGACGTATCCGTGCGAGAGAAAGTGGGCCTTGGGGAGGAGATATTGCTGTGAAGAGGGCCTCTTCAGGACTGTGGCCGTTTGGGAGGGATGCAGGGCAGATTGGTTAGATTAGGGCCAATCGGACTTCAAGCCCGCCGTCTCTCGCACGGAATACGTCCACATGTGCTTTTGTTTTGAAATTCGAGCGCGTGTATATACTCGAGAGATAAGGGATCCGTCTTTAATTTGAAGGTAGGACGAAGCGGGCGGGACTACGCGCAGTCAGCGAACTACATGCTCTCTTTCTTCCTGTGTCTCTTCGCGAGCCGTATTGAAGTTGAATAATACTTTTTAATTGCTAGTTCCCAAAAATTAATCAGGCAGATCGGCCAGAGCATTTCGCTAGGGTCGCGGTTTATGACCGTATTGTCTCGCTAGTCGCGGGAGACAACGGTTTCCTACAGTTTTGGGTAATTTATGGCTTAGTTTGTTCCGTCTCGTAGCAGACGTGAACTCTGGGTATCGGAAACAGGAAACAGAATTTTTTTCTTCATAGCAACTCGAGGACTTTCTGTTTCTCTTCTCTTCGGACCCTTACGAACCGAAACACGTGGTGTCTGTTGCCTACCTCAAAGCAATGGGTGGTACATTGGCAGTAAAAGGACGGAACGCGGACTTTTGTAAAAGTGCACGATAGTCCGTTCGTTGCACTTCTGCGAAGCACGTGTGCTTCGAAAATGTGCTGGCTTCTTTTTACCTGAAGTCTCTTGGCCTGGTCGGGATCAACTCATAATGGATCGAGAGAAACTTTTTGGGGGTAGAAGAAGTCGCTTGGAAAAAATCTTGTCAGTCGGCAAGCAATCACGTCGCAGAAATGTTCTCTGCTCAAGAGTATTACGCGATGTTCTGGGTGTACCTCCCGAACAACGGGGACGCAAGTGCGGCAGCGTGAGAATTTGTGCGAGAATACCCACTGCTCCGAACGCCAAGTAAAAATTCATTTCCACCATTTTTTATAACGTAGGAACAACACGTTCCATGAATAATAAATTAAGTGGTCAGTGTTAGTAGGCGTGCAGTGAAGTGAATATTCGGTGAATTAACCAGGACGCACTTGATGTTGCGACCCTTAACTTTGGATGTTGTCGTGTACCTGAGATCAGCTGTGTACTCGGCGCGTCTGTCGATGACCAGGATCGGTTCAGTGACCTAGTGACACAGGTTTTCAAGCTGCAGGTGAATTTCCGAAAGGGTGAGTTTTTGTTACATTAGTGGCGACTATTATTTTTTAAGCCTAACGCACTCCGTGGCTTATTTCCAGCGATAATTCTCCAAATTTCCGTACGTACATTTTTTTTCGCAGTTTTCAAACGGATTTATTCATTATCAACAACAGTGTTGGCCGTTATTGAACTACGGATTTTTATCACAATAACGAACTACGATCACTTTTCACTCGTTCTCTGTTGCATTACCTTTTCGTTTGTGCGTTATTAAAAAATGAAATTTACGTGTTCCTTATCCTCTCACTCCAAATAATTATAATTTTCGATTCTTTTGAAAATAAAACAACTGTGTATTCGTCTTTTTACGTTACACGTGATTTTCATACATTTATCCTTTTTTCATTGTTCACTTTAAATGCCAAACAAACCATGGCAAAAGTTTCGATTTTTTTGCTACATCTTTTTCATTTGCCATTCTACGCAATTTCCTTCGGGGCATGCCGCCTTGCTTGTTCGTAGTGGCAGCGCGGCCCGGCACGCGGCCACGCTAGCGCGGGAGCTCCACCGGCAGGCTCGCGCTCTGATTGAACGGTGCATTTTGTAATTATCTTATAAAGGAAAAAGTTGTTTGCAATCACCCCCTGAATCACCCCCTTCAAGGAACCGCAGCATTTTTGGGACACCCTGTATACAGGTTGTCCGCGGGAAGACTGAACTGCCGGTTTTCTCCTAAACTATTGAATATAAAAATATAAAAAAAAATAGGGTGTTGCATGGTTCGAGGGGGGCAATTTATTAGCTCGAACGAATTTTGTTTTCGGTTATTATTTTAAAAGATGCGATGGTCAAGTTCGGTTTTTCAAATGGAACTATTTTTTTTTTGAAAACCTGAGTTGATAGTGCGTTCCAAGACAAATTATATAAGCTTTAATGTATACACTTTATTTTCACTGGTTTTTAAGATATAGCGCTTGCAAATTTACTGATTTTCACTGGAAGAAAACCCTCTGGAATAGCAAGGACCGGGGTCGGTCTTACTGGCACCACGGGTGGCACTGCCTGTTGAAATAGATACCTACCTGCCACATGTCTACGCCAGGAATGGCAGGCACAAAGCCAGGACAATTCTTTTCCGCCACGAAATGCTACTGAGGTAGGTAGGGAAAGTAGGGACATGACGGGGAAGCTAAGGAAAAATGCAAATAAAGTGATGATTGTACCTATTAATTAAGTCTTTATTACTCCAAATACAACTATAAATTAATGATTTAACACTTTTCACACTTTGGACTATCTGAGGTCAGGCGTCTAAGTTATTAAACTTTACAAGACAGATGGGAAATAACCGTCCTCCCCCACCCGCTTTTGCCAACGGCCACACTATTATAACACAGTGGCTTCCTAATGATGTATTTGTCACGGGCCTAGCACCTTTTAATTCGGGTTTAGGGATATGCCCCATCTTACCTCACTACCCCGTCATGCCCCTACTTCCCCTACATCTGCGGTATCGAGAAGCGCACCGTTACTTTTAATTCGCACTTGCTTCTACGCTCGGATGGCCGGTTCTTTTGGGGAGGCATGCAAGTTCGATTGGTTAGGTTAGGAGCTGTGAAAGTAGCTAGACTAAATTTCAACCACAGGGAGCAGATTGTATCAGAACCAATCGGATTTGCATCCCTCACAAACGGCTGCTCTCTTGAAGAGGCCATCTTCACAGCAATACCTCCTCCCCAATGCCCACCTTCTCTCGCACGGAATACGTCAACATATGCTTTTGTTTTGATATCGGAGCTCGTGTTTATACTCGAGAGATAAGGGATCTGTTCGAATTTATATGGAGGACCACGCGTTGACAGCGGGCTACCCCTTTTCTTCCTGTGTCTCTCCACGAGACGCATTGACGGTGGATTGTAGGAGCGTAGATGTCTGGATGCCTGTTATTGAATTCAGGAGACGATAGAAACACTTTATTACAAAACGCACATGCACTATTATATTAAAGTAAATCGTATTCCTCACGGGCAGGAGTACTGATAATGATCGAAATTGCGCCCTACTTCACGCAGACCGATTACACGGAGAGTAGTCAGTCACACACTGCACAAATGATACAGGGTGATTCTGGAGCTACGCTCGTCGAAGGATGCGGCCTGGTACCCCGTGGCGAGGACAACCCGCCCGCAGTGCCTCACCGAATTTTATGGTTTTTACGGAAAATGGTACGAATCCTGGGCCGAACGTAGCGAATTGAGGTCGAGTCCCCGCAGTCGAGGGTGAAATATCAATTATAGCGTATTAAGAAATTCTTTACTTCAGCGTATCGAAAGGGAAGTGACATCAATGGATTCCTTACGTTTTTCTGACGAAAATCATACCAAATATCATGCAAATCGGACTAGTCTGACACAAGCTATTTGTATTCCCTATGTAAAAGTAGTCCGATTTACAGGACATTTGTAATAATTTTCATCAGAAAACCCCAAGGAATCCATCGGCGACACTTCCATATTCATAGGATAAAGAATAAAGAATTATTTTAATTCCTCAACAGATACAGGGTAATTATGGAGCTACGCCCGTCAAGGAGATGCGGCGGCCTGGAACCCCGTGGCAAGGATAACACCCCGCTGTGCCCATCGAATTTTATGGCTTTACATCCTTGAAGGGGTTTGAATACCATTAAAATCTGAGAAATGTCCTGGATTTCCGCATTTCTCGTCAGATCTTTTCGAAAATGACACCCTTCTTCCTTATGTTCCGCCGATGCAATTGACACCAAGAACAACGTAATTCGGACCGTAACGAAGGAAATTAAAAATTCATTTCCACAATCTCAAGCCAATTTCGTTAATAATAGTCCGATGTGCATGATATTTGGTATGATTTTCATCATAAAAACATAAGGAATCCATTGGTGTCACTTCCCTTTCGATACTATGAAGAAAATAATTTATTAATACGCTATAATTGATATTTCACCCTCGACTGCGGGGACTCGACCTCAATTCGCTACGTTCAGCCCAGGATTCGTACCTTTTTCCGTAAAAAGCCATAAAATTCGGCGAGGCACTGCGGGAGGGTTGTCCTCGCCACGGGGTACCAGGCCGCATCCTTCGACGAGCGTAGCTCCAGAATCACCCTGTATCATTTGTGCAGTGTGGGACCGACTAATCTCCGTGTAACCGTGTAATACATTATCAGTACTCCTGCCCGTGAGGAATACGATTTGCTTTAATGTTATAGTGCATGTGCGTTTTGTAATAAAGTGTTTCTATCGTCTCCTGAATTCAATAACTGGCATCCAGACATCTACGCTCCTACAGTCCACCGTCAATACGCCTCGCGGAGAGACACGGGAAGAAAAGGGGTAGCCCGCTGTCGAAGCGTGCTCATCCATAGAAATTCGAACAGATCCCTTATCTCTCGAGTGTAAACACGTGCTCCGATATCAAAACAAAAGCATGCGTTGACGTATTCCGTGCGAGAGAAGGTGGGCATTGGGGAGGAGGTATTGCTGTGAAGAGGGCCTCTTCAAGAGAGCAGCCGCTTGTGAGGGATGCAAATCCGATTGGTTCTGATACAATCTGCTCCCTATGGTTGATATTTAGTCTAGCAACTTTCACAGCTCCTAACCTAACCAATCGAACTTGCATCCCTCCCCAAAAGAACCGGCCATCCGAGCGTAGAAGCAGGTGCGAATTAAAAGTAACGGTGCGCTTCTCGATACCGCAGATGTAGGGGAAGTAGGGGCATGACGGGGTATTGAGGTAAGATGGGGCATATCCCTAAACCCTAATTAAAAGGTGCTAGGCCCGTGACAAATACATCATTAGGAAGCCACTGTGTTATAATAGTGTGTTCGCTGGCGAAAGCGAGTGGGGGAGGACGGTTTTTTCCCATCTGTTTTGTACAGTTTAATAACTTGGACTCCTGACCTCAGATAGTCCAAAGTGTGTAAAAAATGTTAAATCATCAACTTAGAGTTGTATTTGTAGTAATATAGACTTAATTAATAGCAACAATCACCACTTTATTTGCATTTTTCCTTAGCTTCCCCATCATGTCCCTACTTTCCCTACCTACCTAAGTAGCATTTCTTGGCGGAAAAGAATTGTACAGCCTTTGGGCCTACCATTCCTGGCGTAGACTTTTCGCAGGCAGGTATTTATTTCAACAGGCAGTGCCACCCGTGGTGCCAGTAAGACCGACCCCGGTCCTTGCTATTCCAGAGGGTTTTCTTCCAGTGAAAATCAGTAAATTTGCAAGCCAAATATCTTAAAAACCAGTGAAAATAAAGTGTATACATTAAAGCTTATTGAATTTGTCTTGGAACGCACTATCAACTCAGGTCTTCAAAAAAAATATTTCAATCGAAAAAACCGAACTTGATCGTATCTTTTAAAATAATAATCGAAAACAAAATTCGTTCGCGCTAATAAATTGGCCCCCTCGAACCATGCAATTCCCTATTTTTTTTATACTTTTATCTCCAATAATTTTGGAGAAAACCGGCTGTCTTCCCGCGGACACCATGTCTTGTATAATGCTTAAATAACTGAATCTTTATACATTTTTTTTTATTTACATGTATTAATAGGGTAATTGATATTGTAAAGTGTACCTACGTGAAACTATTTAGTACTTTACATTGTGAAATTTCATTGTGGAAATACTAAAAACACTCTACCACTTATATTTAATACACAAGTGCGCGTATATCACGATTTAAGGTGGGTGAAAAGACGCGTACAAATATGTTGAAACGTTCGGACACAGTTAGTCGTCAAAACTCAATTACGTAATGACTGCGCGGTCGAGAAAAACATGCCCTTAAGAAGTTTGAAAAAAAAGAACATATATAAAAAGAACATTTTTCTTACCACCATTTGGGCATTGCTGTAATTTCAAGGCGGTTTATTGCGGGCAATTTGTAACGGCTCTAAGCTTATGTAAGCTAGATGTCGCGGTCCGAGCCTAGACCCTGAAATGTTTGGGTCCTTCGAATGATATCGCGAAGTTGAGATTTGCCAGACCCGCGATTCGGGTGTGAGAACAACTTTCCCTTAGATAAGGACATCTTCCCACCACTGCCTAATTCTGCACGCCTATTTTTGTACCCAGCCAATGACAAGGCTTATTTTCACTCTACCTTTTTTGGAAGCAACCAATCGGGGTTGCTTAGCGTTTTCCTTAGCATCACTGAGTCCGTGATAACCCTTTCTGTAAAAGTTCTACGATTTTGACACAAAAAGGAGCAGTTTGTCCTACTGTGCGTGGTCTCGAACGATCTCGAAGCCGATCGAAGCGGCGTGCTGATTGGTGCATTAATCGTAGATCCGCCGCGACTTTCGCTGCCGGGGAGGTACTGCGGCGAGAGTGAGAGTGGCGGCGAGTGTAACTACTACATTCCCGAACAAAGTACATTTTATCAAATATATCTCGACACACAACACTTTGTGTTTCTCAACCTACAAGAAATGCTTCTTCTTGCGAACGACGAAAAACGTTCGTTTTGCAGGTTATGTTATTTATGCTTATTATTAGCGACAATTATGCTGTACCTAAGGTCATATATTTTTCTCCATGTGTATAGCTAGTAGGTGCAATGGACAACGCTATTAGCCGCTAGATATTTTTGTTTATAATATGAAAATCCCGAGGGAGCCAAATTATCAGCAGGAGCCATCATACCACCTTTTCCTCTACAATTTGTTATGGTTAATAGTTAATATATTAGTAATAATATATCTACAGGGTGGACTGATATGAATTTCCATCTTGAATAAAGGGTATTCGGCAACACGTGTTAGAAACATTAAAGCAGGCCTGCACAGCAAGCCTTTTTCAGCGCCTAACGGCAAGCAACCAGCCGTACGCCGTTACTACGCGTAGAATCGGTGAGGCGAACTGCAGTAGTGTAGGTGAGGGCTCGTAGCCGCGTAGCGTAAGTATATATGGTTGGGTTCCTTGTGGGCCCCAGTGCAGAGCAGGTCCCGTAATATAATTCGGTGGGGTCATGAAATTTCCAAAACATTTGCTACTGCCGGCATTTCGTATGACTTGACGGTTCGATTCTAATATCACTATGTGCAATGATAAGCACCAGATGCATACTGTACATATGTATATACTTATTCATATATCATGTTCTAGCTTTTATGAATGATATATATCGTTACTTAAAATTTTGTTTCCTTTGTATCCGAGTTATTTATTTCTATATTATTAACCTTATAATTATTTTATGTGTCGCTGAAAAGATAAGTATTATTAGTAATAAATGTTTTATTAACAGTAGAATCGAACCGTCAAGTCATACGAAATGCCGGCAGTAGCAAACGTTTTGGAAATTTCATGACCCCACCGAATTATATTACGGGACCTGCTCTGCACTGGGGCCCCACAAGGAACCCAACCATATATGCTTACACTACGCGGCTACGAGCCCGCACATACACTACTGCAGTTCGCTTCACCGATTCTACGCGTAGTAACGGCGTACGGCTGGTTGCTTGCCGCTAGGTGCTGAAAAAGGCTCGCTGTGCAGCCCTGCATTAAAGGGTGATTCTACATAGCAAAATCAAGAATAACGAAATTGCGTTTCAGACTTCGTTCGTGAGGTATTAATTGTTGGAAGTATGGGTAATAGTATCATGTGTGGGATTCAGGTCCGATGGAGATGAACGGCTTGCGACAGTTCGCCCCGCGTGCATTCGCAGTGTTAGCTGCAAAAATTTGCATTCCGTGTGAACTGCTTCATATAAATACCACTGCTCCACCCCTTTTCTGACTTGTACTGCATGCACTACTGCACGCGGATTGTCAGCTTTTAGGCATAATAAACGAAGCCTCAACCGCAATATCGTTATTCTTGGTTTTCGTCTTATTTTGGTGTGTAGAATTACCCCTTAAATTTTCTCCCAGCAGTAACCGAACGCCTTGTATAATGTACAATTGGGCTCCGAAATTCATGAGATTCAAATTATGCATAATTAAATGTAGCTCGAATGAGATCATATATAGATTTATTTTCATAGAGAAAAGCTCGCTTTTAGCAGCACTGGTTTATACCAGTACATATGACAATCTAATTAAGTAAAGGAATTCCAATTTTCCTTAGTGTGAGCATACGTATCGATGGCTTAGTGCACAAATATTGTATGTCCACCTAGCGTTTTCGAGAAAAACAGGTTTAAACATGCAAAGGCACATAAGATTCTGGAACATGCAACGAACAAAAATATTATTTTTTGACAAATTTATGAATCAGATATAAATGTGATTTTTATACAGCAAAAAGAGACAGTCAAGAACTATTTACTGCATATTAAAACTCTAATTTTACAAAATGTGGACATACAATATATGTGCACTAAGGCTTCGATATGTTCAAAGTGCAAGGCGTGCTAGACACCATTTTTATCCGAGAAGCAGGTGCTCGGAAAATCTAACGTATTTGAAATAGTATTTTACCAAACCTGCCGCGTATGATACTTAAATATTTTTAACCCTGTAATAGAAGTTTTGTTCTAATGTTTATTAGGTGAAGGTCGCAAACGGAATCAAATCTCAGTCGGCTCTTCTAGCGAAGTTCAATTACCTGGCAAAGTTACCGATTCCGACGTAAGATCATTAAATGCATCTATCACGGCACCAAGCGGCCTTGAGGAGCCCTGTTTCTTGAAAATGTTGCCAAGTGGCAATATGTGCGTCTCCTTCACGCCTCGAGAAGCTGGCGAGCATACAGTAGCCGTGAAAAAGCTGGGTAATCATATCCCCAATTCGCCATTCAAAATTAACGTAAAGGATCGCGAGGTTGGCGACGCGAAGAAAGTCAAAGTATCTGGCGCTGGCTTGAAGGAGGGAAAGACACACGTGGAGAATACTTTCTCCATCGACACGAGGACCGCTGGTTTTGGGGGTCTCTCATTATCGATGGAAGGTCCAAGTAAAACAGAAATCCAGTGCAAAGATAACGAAGATGGAACACTTAATATTTCCTACAAACCAACGGAGCCAGGTTATTACATTATGAATCTGAAATTCGCTGACCATCATGTAGAAGGCTCGCCTTTCACCGTGAGAGTGACTGGGGAGGGTAGCAATCGTCAGAGAGAGAAAATTCAGAGGCAAAGGGAAGCTGTCCCTATCACAGAAGTTGGTAGTCAGTGTAAACTTACATTCAAAATGCCTGGGATCACGTCGTTCGACCTCACTGCAACAGTTACATCTCCGGAAGGCGTAACCGAGGATGCGGAGATTAAGGAAGTTGAAGATGGTTTGTACGCGGTTGCATTTGTACCCAAGGAGCTTGGAGTGCATACAGTGTCTGTTCGTTATAAGGAAATGCACATACCCGGATCGCCGTTCCAATTTACTGTTGGTCCTTTGCGAGATGGTGGGGCGCATAGGGTCCATGCCGGCGGTCCTGGTCTAGAACGAGGAGAACAGGGCGAATCGTGCGAGTTCAATATCTGGACCAGGGAAGCTGGCGCAGGTACTCTAGCCATTTCTGTCGAAGGACCTAGTAAAGCTCAAATACAGTTCAAAGATCGGAAGGATGGCAGCTGTTACGTCAGCTACGTAGTTTCTGAACCTGGTAAGGGATAAAAAAGTAACAGTATATATTCTACGTGATCTGACTTCAAACGTTTTTCGTTTTAACTATATTTTTCTATACTTATTCTTTTATTTTGATATTATATCAAAAACATATATTTCTGAAGTGAACTTGTTAAATGCATTGAAACTTGCAGGAACAAATATTCTAATACCTTAACACGGTTTCCCCTTTATATAGGGTGTTTATAAAAATGTGGGACATTTTTTCACGATCGGTTCTACTCGCTAAAATAATAAAAAACAGTTGATATACGCATATGTCCGACAATGTTTTGCAGTTATTAGCACTTTTATATTCTGTAAAATACCGCCCCGGAATTCCTATTAAGGGGGCCGTCTCATTTTTGTTATGGTCCCAATCGATCGAAACGTCCCTTGTAAACAGACGGACACTAATGAAACTACTGCGGTCGATAAAAAGAACTTTCACAGACATCTCCAGGTACTCTATGTAGACGAATTTTTTATACATTGTTGCCATATTTTCTCGTCTCTCCGTCTTTGCCGCGTTGTTGCCACAGCTCCTTCTATCGAGAAGTCTTGAAGAAATACGGCACGAGAGCTGCGTAACTAGAGCTGTCTGTATAACTATTGAACTATAGAATATCTGGAATGCGAACTGTGGGTATTAGGAGCCGTGGCGCGCTGTTGAAAAGAGATAGTTGATCTGCGTAGGATCGTGTTTCACTCTTACACACACGTCTATATCTGCCTGTAGTCAAATTTACTACAGGATAGAAGTACATTTACTACAGGATGGTGTATAATACAGGATAGACATCCATTGAATGCCACTATTTCCCTCGGCCTAGCCAATCCGGGTTCTTCCGTAAGGTGTTTGCATTCCAGATATTTTATAGTTCAATGAGTATAACCAAAATCGCTTGCTGGAATTCTGTTTTTGTTTCCGGTAACCAAAACAGGACTGCGTGAATTCTGTTTTGGTTACCGGTAACCAATATCGATGGCGGGAGGTTTATTCTGGTCACTCTAGGCCAGCGATGCCCAGGTGGGCGGTCTGAGATAAACGAGCATTCATCGCGTTTTCCAAAGCTCGCGTGGAAGGGGGTGCTCGAAACCAATGACGTTGCGGGCATATCACGGACGGGGAAAACTCTAGTAGTGTGCGTGTAGGCTCGTACCCGTAGGCTTTTTCAACTGAGCTCTTGGAGCCCTAGTATTTTACATTTTAGGAATTGGGAAAATAAACAGGAATTGACTAATGATTAAACAATAAGATTATATAATTGGACGGAATAGACTTGAACAGTCTCATTTACACATCTAATTAACAAACAGTTTCTTATTAAACGATTTTTATTCAACTTCAATCCTCTGTTTGTTTGTATGTATGTTTGTTTAGTTCAAATCTAGAAACTCAATTTTAACCCACTTCCAACTATCCAATAGACTTGAAACTTTGCAGGCATATGTATTTTGGATGACAATACAAAATTATGAAGAAAAAGAAACCGCCCCAGGGGTTTAAAAAATTACCCAGTCATCAATAAATATAACTCTTAACCACACATCCAAACGACTTGAAATCAGCCTATAACCACAAATCAAATCAATTCATAGCGAATTCGGGAGACCCGCACTGGTCGCACTGAGTTATACTGCTAAACTATTTTATTTAAAATGCACTCAAAGCTAAAAAATAATTCTTTTCTTTATTTACTTTTTATTGTCTAGTTTTGATTTGTGGTTACATGCTGATTTCATGTCGATTAAATTGATTTGATTTGTGGTTATAGGCTGATTTCAAGTCGTTTGGATGTGTGGTTAAGGGTTATATTTATTAATGACTTGGTAATTTTTTAAACCCCTGGGGCGGTTTCTTTTTCTTCATAATTTTGTATTGTCATCCAAAATACATATGCCTGCAAAGTTTCAAGTCTATTGGATAGTTGGAAGTGGGTTAAAATTGAGTTTCTAGATGTGAACTAAACAAACATACATACAAACAAACAGAGGATTGAAGTTGAATAAAAATCGTTTAATAAGAAACTGTTTGTTAATTAGATGTGTAAATGAGACTGTTCAAGTCTATTCCGTCCAATTATATAATCTTATTGTTTAATCATTAGTCAATTCCTGTTTATTTTCCCAATTCCTAAAATGTAAAACACTACGGCTCCAAGAGCTCAGTTGAAAAAGCCTATGGGTACGAGCCTACACGCACACTACTAGAGTTTTCCCCGTCCGTAACATGCCCGCAACGTCATTGGTTTCGAGCACCCCCTTCCACGCGAGCTTTGGAAAACGCGATGAATGCTCGTTTATCTCGGACCGCCTACCTGGGCATCGCTGCTCTAGGCCATCATCAATTTTTAAAAAATATTATTACGAATAATTTGTATTTATGAACGATGTACAATAAATTATAGAATTGATATGTTTTAATCAATGAAAACACATACGTAATAATCATATATTTTATTAACTAGGGCCTAAAATCGGTGTTAAGTTTGACAAATAATAATTGGTGCAAATTCTGTTCTGATAAATTGCACCGCCGATCGTCCAGTATCAATTTCAGCGCCGAGAAGGCTCTTTCAACACTGACTTGAGTAGCCGGAAGAGCATGGCAAATTGTTGCCAGTTTTGATATATACGGCATTATATATTTTTTGTCTTGCCAATAGGCCATGATCTTTACCTCTATATCTACAGGCTTTTCCTTATAACTATCAATTTCAGCATACATCTTGGCAAGTTCTGTGGAAGTTGTAGCTTCTGTGTCGCCATCGGACGACGAATCAACTTCTATCTCATTACTTGTTTTTTATAACAACGACACAGAAGTGCCGTTTGTACTTGGTATCGCATCATTTTCTTTACAAGTTTTCTTTACAACTCACGCTATTTTGCCAATTGCCTTATCACTCTAAGGATTGCATAAATTAATAAGGAAATTACATTACCTATTTCAAGAATTAAATGACAGCTATGATATACATAATACGTTGCCACTCTGCTTTAACGCACGACAGTTCTTTGTCTCACCAGGAATTAACGTAATTAGGTGAGGGCCTCACCCACAGGTGGCGATATGTGCTGATGGTTGCAATGGTGTTAGTTCTCGGCGAGAATCATTTAAAAAAAATCGCGGCACAAATGTTTTTCCGTTCAAACGATCAAACAGATATATATTATGTACAAGATAGCTCATTTAATTCTGCAAGTAATGTAATTTTCTTATTAATTTATTCAATCCGAATCATATCATCTTAGTTGATTTGAAATACGTGCCTCCAATGACCGTGAGCGACGAGTAGATGGTTGTGTTAGTAACGTCTGTATAGGTAGATTTCAATGTATTTTGCCGAAAGTTTTTTATTAATATCTCAGAAACTAACTAATACCCGCAGCTGAAATTTTACATTAGAGGTTCTATTCCCCTCCCGCCCAACCCCTCAAAATTTCAGTTCATTCCGTTGGTTGGATCATACCATAGTACAGCCCAAATGCGAAATGATAATCAATATATCAGGGACCATAACTGCTATAACCTAAATTTTGGTCCACCTTTAGGCATCGTCGAGGTAAGACGTATCCTCAAGCGCGTGCCCGCGAGTGTGGTCATAACTGGTCAAAGTTAAAAGTGAAAAGTGAATCTCAAACTCATTATTCGGTCGCATACGCGGTCAGTGAATAGCAAAAAAAAACCTGTGCTTCACTCAGTTTACTTCCACCCTTACAATAGAGTGAGCCGCAAGTGCCACTGACTACAGAGGCATTTGCACTTAGTGTTCGTAACTCAACATGGATTCAGCGTCAACATTAATCAACTCGCCCACAGTATCGTACGCCAAAATGGTACAGCAAGTACAATATCCTACAAAGGAGCAAGCAATAATTCTCGATTCCATAGAGGGTCTTTCAGTACAAGATTCCACAGTAGCAATCGGCAATCTAGTCCAACCAAGTAATATCCGCTACGTATCACGAATATCCCATGGACGAGTTTGTATATATTTGAGTAGTAAGGAGCTAGTTGACAAGGTTACAGACAACCACACAACAGTAAAAGTCGGAACGCACACATTGGAAATACGGCCACTTATCTCTAAATCAAAGCGGATTATAATATCTGACGTGTGTCCAATAATTCCAGCTCATGTTATAGAAAAGGAACTTTCTAAATTTGATGTCAAACCGAATTCAAAAATCACAAATATAAGAGCAGCTATAAGCGTACCAGGGTACGCACACGTTCTCAGCTTTCGTAGGCAAATGTACGTGAATCCAGAAGACATTAAAAATCTACCAGAAACTCTACAGATAAGCTATGACGATACAGTCTATTCGCTATATCTTTCTGCCGAAAAACTTACATGCTTCCTCTGCAAGGAAGAAGGCCATTTGGCCAAGCACTGCAAAAAATCTGAAACCGAAAGCCAACATTCATCAAAAGTAACGAATCAAGAGCAAAAAAAATTGGAGAACGAAACAGTGAACTCTCAAACAAGCGAAACCAATAATAACCCAAACAAGGAAATGCTTCCGCCAAGCGGAACTAAGAGACCTCTATCCAGTTCAGCATCTACTAGTACCACAAACGAAGTTGAAATAGCAATAAACAAAACTGAAGGAGAACCTAAGAATAAAAAGATAATAAAAAAAGCCAAAAAGTCAGTAGGCAAATCAGAGGAAAGTACTGCAATACCCTCCATTAGTGAAATCACAGAAAAGCTAGAACCAGCTAGAGAACACCTTCTACACAATGCTCAAAAATATCCACTGGATTTCGAAAATATCTCGCAATTTTTGTCAGCAACGCATGGCAAATCTGACATAATAGGCGTCGCTCATAAATACACAGCGGACATCCCATCGCTACTCAACATGCTTACTGAAATATATGGCTTTCTCCAGGACCGAAATATAAAAAGTCGTATTACCAGAATCAAAAATCGCATACAAAATTCAATTACAGACGAGACCACCAACGACGATATGAGCCTTACTGACGAATCCGAGACGTATTAGAACAGAAATGGCTAACCAAGATCCACTTTCGCAACCACAATAAACCGACTCACAGCTACTGCCAGACCACCGATTTTCCAATCTGCGCGTACTCTTCTGGAACGCAAGAAGCATATTTAAACATAGAGAAGAACTGGATGCTATACTGAGAAAGATTGACATTTTTGTGTGCGTGGAATCGTGGCTGACGCCGGAAAAAAATTTACAGTTCACTAGGAGGAGGGATAGAACACACTCACAAGGGGGCGGTATAATAATTTTAATACGTAGGAATTTGATCTTCTCGGAACTAACTAGCCTAAGTACTCCCAATGACACCGTAGAAATCTGCGGAATAAATATTGAGAATGTAAATCCCCCGCTCAATATAATAGTATGTTACAGACCTCCAGGTTCAACTCTCTCCCAAACGCACTGGGAACAAATAGTTGATAATGTTGAGAAATATAAAAATTGCATACTTATGGGAGATTTCAATGCTCATCACAAGCAATGGAATTGCCTGGACAGTGATAGTAATGGCGAAAGACTCCTACAAGCCATTGACAATAACAATCTATTTCTACATAATACAAATTCATCTTCACACATAGATTTTCACAGAAATAAAAAATCAAATATTGACCTCATATTATCAACTATGAACATCGCAGATAAAATTCACGTAAGAACTCACGACGAAACTTGGGGATCTGATCACTATCCTATCTTTGTAGACATTAATACTGAAAAAAGTTACTATCACAAAAAATCGTTTAAATTGCAGTCTATACGTACTGACTGGAATGGGGTCCTAACGTATTTAGAAAATTCGTATACAGAATTTCTGACAACAAACTATGATATATCATCTGCTAGCGAAAAATATAAAACCTTTGTTAACATAGTGACAAAATCCATTCAAGTCAATACTCCTAGAAAGAAAATTGTTAATCGCTCTATACATAGAAATCCCGTTCCGTGGTGGGACTCCGAATGCGACAAAATTAAAAGACTAAGAAGAGCTGCCTATAAGAAATGGGAATTCACAGGAGAACTGATCGACTTAATAAGTTACAAAAAGACAATTGCTCAGGCGAAGAAATTATTCAAGATAAAGAAAAAGGAAAATTTTAGAGAATTTACAAAACGCATTAAGTTCCGTACTGATGTCAAATTTACTTGGAACAGATGCAAAATTTTAAAAAACAAATGGATCAAAACAAGCTCAACGCACGTAACGAATAACTCACAACCAAAAGATCAAATTTTAGCCGCTCTCAATATGATAAGCCCTCCATGGGTCCCAACCGATCCAAATTACATGCCAAACAACGAATGCAATGAATTTTTTGATAAATACTTTGATCTAACGGAGGTGAACCTGGACCTTGACTCGCGTAATTCTAAATCAGCCCCAGGCATGGACGGAATCAACTACGAAGTTCTGAAGAATCTTCCCTTGAAATATAAATTAATTCTATTAGATATTTACAATCAACTATACGCCACAAACGAATATCCACTGGAATGGATATAGGGCTAGCTAACAAAAAAGACACCATAGCAGTATTCTTGGATGTTCAAGGCGCGTTTGATAATGTTAACAGTGACATCCTGATAAACAAGCTAGCCAGCACTTGTGGTTCTAATCATCTAACCAGACTTGTCAAATTTCTCACATACCAGAGAATAATCCATCTAGATATATTAGGTAACGAGACCAGAATGGTTCATAAAGGTGCCCCGCAAGGGGGCGTCCTTAGTCCTCTGCTGTATGTATTGTACGTTTCAGATATAACAAACAAGTTATCTAAACACATCTCAGTTTCACAATTTGCAGATGATATTGCAATTTATTCAAATATATCTCCTTTTAAAAAATGTAAAAATCTCATTGAAAAATCTTTAGTAATTATTAAAAACAATCTGCTGTCCCTAGGTCTGGAACTAAGTCCACAAAAAACAAAGTTACTTCACTTTAATAACAAACAGATCAATCCTGGTCAGACTGAAATTAAAATCGACGAGCACATTATCAAATCTAGTGACTCTGCTCGGTTTCTGGGTATCACTTATGATTACAAGATGTCTTTCGCCCCCCATCTATTTAATGTTAAAAAAAAATGTATGAAAGCTTTGAATATTATAAAATATCTATGTGGTACATGGTGGGGCTCAGACCCGGAAACATTAATAAACTTGTATAAGAGCTTCGTACGCTCTCATATTGATTACGGATGCTTCGTATACTTTCCTACGCGCGCAAATTTAAGGGAACAACTAGAAAAGATACAATATTCAGCAATTAGATCTGCCTTAGGCTATCGTATTAGCACACCGACCAACATCTTATTAGCTGAATCAAAACTTCCGGGCATCCGCGATCGTGCAGAATTTTTATGCAACAGTTATCTGAGTAAAGTACTGTCAAACACGGGCACTCAAGTTAACAAAACAATACATCGTTACCACTTCAAAAACAGGAAAAATAGACATAAACGGAAAACACTTATAAGGTCATGTATTGAGGGAATCGTGAGCATAAAGCAAAATTTACACATTAGTGACCATTACGATATCTACCGCCTTGATTATAACACAATCATTACCTCAATTCCGATCAATTCTGATATCGGAAAGCTACTTAAATCTAAAAATAATAACCCTAACACAGTACTAAGTAACCTTGTCTCAGAGCATGAGTCATATACTATATATACCGATGGGAGCAAAATTTCCGGTGCGAACTCAGTGCGGAATTAAATATTTCCATAAAAAGAAGTATTCCGAAAACCTGCTCGGTGTTTACCGCGGAATGTATCACACTGAAGGACGCTCTCGAGATTGCCCTTCTCCATGCAGAACACAACTACAAAATTTTTACTGATTCTTTTAGTGTCCTGCTCAGTATACAAAACCCACGAATAGACGTAAAGATCAATCTTTATATTTATGAAATAAAAAGGAAATATAAGGAATTCGAATACAAATCTGTAAATAACAGCAGCATAGAATTATTCTGGATCCCATCACACATAGGCATACAAGGTAATGAAGAAGCAGATGCCTTAGCCAAAATAGCGACTGAAGCACAATGCGATGAGACAATACACATTCCGTTTACTGATCTACGGGAATCGTTCAAACACAATTGTAGCTTAAGCACCAAAAAGTTCATCGAAGAACAAGGTCAAATTAAAGGCAAAGACTACTTCCGATTTTATTATAAAAGTAGCAATAAACCTTGGTTTGCAAATGTAGGTCTCTCACGAGAGATTATTGATACTATTAATCGTGGGAGGTCAGACCACTACAATCTCGCCTCATCGCTACAACGCGTACATATTATAAGCGATGCGAAATGCAATTGTAATTATGGAATACAGGACCTAAACCATATAGTTTGGCAATGCCCTCTACTCGATAACCAAAGAACAGAACTAATTGAAAAACTGAAAAAGTGCAAACTGCGGCTGCCACTAGATATAAGATTAATTCTTAGTAAACCAAACATCGAAGCTTGTACACATGTATACCAATTCTTAAAGAAATGTAATTTAAAAATATAAGTGCATATAACCAACGTCCCTGGAAACATCAAGTACTTACACTGTAATACCGAATATAGCCAATGTAAAGAACTGTTACTTAAAACTAATGTAAAGCTTTATAACTTTCTATTGAAAGTTTTGACGAGTTTAAATAAAAAAAAAAACCTAAATTTTAACAGTTATGGCATAAGAATTAATATATTTCTTTAAATGATTTTGGTTACGAATAACCATTATTGTCGACGAAAATATTTTTTGGTCACTAATAACCGTTATTGTCGACGGAAATATTTTTGGTCACTAATATCTGTAATTGACGACGGAAATTGTTTTCGGTCACTAATAACCATTATCGATGACCAGAATTTTTTTTTTGGTTACGAATAGGGATTGAAAATTTACCGACTTTTTCAATAACCGGTAATTCGGTAAAATTTTCAACCAAAACCGGTTTACCGGTAATTAACCGGTATTTTTCTAAGTTATTAAATGACGTAAAATATCAAAGTAAACATTACAAAAAACTTTTTTGCACTCTAATCGAGCATTATAAAAAATATATGCAAGTGAAACTATTCTGAACATAAAATATAAAAAGATATAACATAAAATAGATATATGTGTATAACTATTGACAACAATACTTATTAATATGGATCTTCACCAAGAAAACAATGAAAAGAATCTTATCCTACATACATAATTAAATATTTGTTATTTAACAATTCTTTTTAACAAATTGGCACGAACAAAAATATAATTTGTCTAAACTTTGGTTTTCTGATCGCGTCCTAATTTTTGCACAAAATAAGCCAGCCACGGATAAAGCGCTCTCATATTCTACACTTTTTGGTCGGGTATTCATTAAGAAATCATATGCCATTTGTCTTTCTCCTTACTTTTTCTACTTGAAAATGCGTCCATTCTTTTGGTGACTTGATTCAGAATCTTACGTTTCTTTTGGATCGCAGTTGGTTCTCCATGAGAAATTACGGTTTTCGTCTTTATTAGTAATTGAAGTTTTGTTTTCACTGATAACATAGTCGATGTCGACGGAATTAATAAACGCATATATGCGCTATATTGCTACAAGTAATTTATCGAATTACCGGTACAAATTCTGCGAATTACAGGTAAAAATTGGAGGGCATTTCTCGCGATTTACCGGGAAACCAGTAAACCGGTTTACCAGTATTGCAAACCTTTTTTTTTTTTTTTTATGGAGGGGGAAATGCTTGATGCATACCCCGGTACGGGTACCGGGGTTATGTGGGGCTCACCACCCTAATGGCGGGATACCCACTAAAAACCCCCTATCTATCGACCGCCTTCGTCGCGCCTACCCCACTGTGGTGGGAACCTCTGAGCATTACTTCCACCACAGTGTCCAGTGAATGGTGTAGGCCGCGCCTCCTATATACACAATTGGTAGTTATAATTAAAAATAAATAAATAAATACCATGTATATATACACACACGAATGCACAATCACGACATTTATTGACATATATAGCGGAATAAATACGCGATTGATCATTTAAATAAATAAATAAAAACACCTACGTCTCCCGAAAGACCCGCCCTTATGGGGGGGGGGGGAGGAACCAGCCTCCTCACCCTTTTACTGGGGGGGGGGGTCTACCCCCTTGGCCCGGCCCCTTCCTCTTTCTTTTCTTAGCCAGTCTCTTGCGCTCCAAGGCCCTCCTCTGTGCCTTCTGTCTGGCCGCCAGGGCCCGGGCGTCCCTCAGGGCTTTCTCGGCCACAGCCTCCCTCCGAGCCTTTGCGCCCATAGCCGTGGATGCAAATGCTCGGAGGTGAACCCACTTCGCGTCCGACCCCATCGCGAGGCGGACTAGTGTATTCGGGTCCAGCGGGGCCCCCAGGGCCTCGGCCAGTGCCCGGCGTTCTTCCTCGAACGCCGGGCATGCCATGAGGACGTGCTCGGCGTCGTCTATCGACGCCCCGCACTCCTCGCACGCCCCATTAGGGGCTTTCCCGATCCTTGCCCTAAAGGCCCCGAAGGACCGATGTCCGGTGAGGAGCTGGGTCAGCCAGTAATCCAGCTGTCGCGCCAGTCCAGCTCCCACCGCAAAGGTGCCCACCTCGGGCACCAGCCGCCTCGTCCAGTGCTCAGGGCCCATCTCGTCCCAAGCCACCTGCCACTTCGCAAGGGCCGTGGCCAGCGCCCTGCGCCTGATCTCCCCCGCCCTCACCCTCATCGCGTTCGGGTCACCCCTTAGAGCAGGGTTCACCCTGTCCGCCGCCCTCAGGTCGTAAACCTCCCTCCACATGGCCACCTTCGTCTCGAGGGGCATCCTACCCGCAAGGACACACAACGCCAGGCGGGATACCGTCCGGTATGCCGTTGTGGTCCTTATAAGGGCCGACCTCTGGGCCTGTCGGATGGAGGTGAGGTTTACACCCACCACCAAGGCTGACGACCATGCCGGGGCGGCATACGTCAGCACTGACTCCCAAACGTTATAGTACAGTCTCCTCGGTACGACCGAGGGACCCCGTACGTTTGGGAGGAGTGCCGACAAGGCCCATACCACCTTGTCTGCCCTTATGACCGCCCCGTCAAGGTGCGTCTTAAATCGCCGGCGGCAGTCCAGGGTGACCCCCAGATACCGACTGTGTGGCCGCCACCACCGAACTCATCACAGGGAATTCCCTCCCTTTGTCCGCGCGGAGGCCCGCCAAGACGATGACCTCGGTTTTATCCGAGGCCATCTCAAGGCCGGTGGACTCGAACCAGGCCCCCACCTTCCCGAGCGTTTCAGCCATCATTGCCTCGACCTGGGTTACGTCCCTAGCAGAGAATATAACTGCCAGGTCATCGGCATACGCGATGGCCTTAACAAAACGCCCGGGGCCAACGGTCTTAAGGACCCCGTCATAGACGAGGTTCCATAGGAAAGGGCCTAGGACCGAGCCCTGAGGAACCCCCGCGCAGACTCTGGTCGTGACCTCGCCGTGCTGCGTGTGCACCGTAATGTAGCGGTCGGAGAAATAGTCCATAAGGACTCTCCTGACCGCTGGGTGCACACGCCTCACGACGAGTTCCCGTGCGATGGTCTCCCAGCGGATGGCGTTGAACGCGTTACGAACGTCGATCAACACCATCATGCAGAGCCTCGGTTTGGTGGTGGCCACACAGCCTTCCGCGAACGCCATGACTTCGCGGGCGGCCTCCACTGTCCCCACCCCTCTCCTGAAACCAAACTGGTTCGGGGAGAAGGGGTCCCGGCCAATTTGTCTCTCAATTAGTTCCTTAACAGCGTACTCCCACACTTTACTCAGTGCCGGGAGCACGCTGATCAGACGATGTGCGTTGGGCTCCGTTGGTTCCTTGCCGGGCTTGGGGATCAAGACCACCCGCGCTCTCTTCCACGCCGCGGGGATGGATCCCCTCCTTAAGGGGGGACGCCTACCTAGAGCGGTCGAAACAATGCGCTTCTTTGGGATTTTTTTCTAGAAAAACCGTTACACTTTTATTAATAACTATTCGTCTATTGTTAAGACTACATCTTAAGGACAGGTCAGTATTTTTTGCGTTAAAGAATATTAAAAGATTTGAGAGTTATAAGCGATGACCGGGATGTCCTTTTTTTTGCGGTGACCATCGTAGCTCGTAGCAGAATCATCCGAAATGAAAAATTCCGAAGGCTTTGGATAGAGTATGAAATTATCTAGGCGCTATCGGAGGGATTTCTTTTTTTTCTTCTTAGTTTTTTTTTACAGGCCAAGAAAGGAACTAGTTTTTTGTTGGAAATCGATGGTTCAACATTGCAGCGCTACCATTTTGTCTCATAATAATTTTTCCAAAATCGGGCCCGATAGCGCCTAGATAATTTCATACTGTATCTAAAGCATTTCGAATTTTTCATTTCGGATGATTCTGCTACGAGCTACGATGGTCACCGCAAAAAAAAGGACATCCTGGTCATCGCTTATAACTCTCAAATCTGTTAATATTCTTTAACGCAAAAAATACTGAACTGTCCTTTAGATGTACTCTTAACAATAGACGAATAGTTATTAATAAAAGTGTATCGGTTTTTCTAGAAAAAAATCCCAAAGAAGCGCAATGGTTTGACCGCTCTAGGTAGGCGTCCCCCCTTAAGGTGTCCGCGATTACCTCCACGAGGTCCTGTCGGAACGCCCTCGACATGGCGACCACGACCTCAGCCGGGACCGCGCCCAAACCCGGGGCTTTGTTCGGGTTGAGGCGGGATATGGCCTCCTCGACCATCTCCATATCCACCTCAGGGGCCGTCATCAAAGCCCTTAGGGCCCCGGCCTCAGGAGCAGCACCATAACGGGGAGGGAGGGGAGGGGGGGGAGGTACCGTTACAAAGAGCCGGTCCAGTATTTTTCGGACCTGAGCCGAGGTCATCGTCATCCTCGGGGGTCGCCCACCGAGTTTGGCCATGACAGCTTTGTAAGGCCTCCCCCAGGGGTCCAGGTCCACCTGGGCACACATGCCCAGCCACTGGGCCTCCTTAGCCCTCCAAATGGCGACCTGTACCCCTCTCCGGGCCACGGAGTAGGCCGCCCGTGCCTCCTCCGCCTCCGGGCCACCCCTCCTCCTCCGCTTCTTTACCCTGCGCCTCGCTTTCAGGGACGCCGCCCGTGCCGCGGCCACCTCCCTGCACCACCACCCGTTGGGCTTACGGGTCCCGCGGGGGTGGGCCTTCTTCGGGAGCTTGTCCCTGCAGGCCTCCTCGAGCACCCTTTGCAGCCTTTCCGCCCTCGGTTCACCCGGAGGTCCAGGCTCACCTTGGTCCCCCTCATCGACACCCACATCCCGCCGCCCGTGCAACAGCTCGAAGTGCGCAACCACCTCGGCAGCGTCCACATCCTTTATGGAATATGGCTGCCAGGCGGCTGTCCTGATCACAGACCTTGTCCTCCGGATGGTATATGGAGGACATATCTGTGATCAGAGAACGAGTCTTGATTAAGTACCTCGCTCTTGATACTTCCGGGTGTCGCTCGGTCCGCGGACAGGATGTCGATGAAGGACCTCCTCCCGTTCCTCTCAAAGGTGAACCTGAACTTCTCCGGGATCTTAACCGGGACCAGGCCCAGGCCGGCCAGCAGGTCGAGGATCGCCGTCCCCTTCCTGTCTAGCCGTCCCCCTCCACAGGCCGGAGACCTGGCGTTCCAGTCACCTGCCAGGAGCACGCCCATGCCCACGGACCTCATCTCCGCTATAATGCCCTCGATGGTGTTTAGGTACTCCCCAAACTCCGCCAGTTTGGCTTTGGGTGAACAGTAGCAACTCAATACCACCTTCCCTTCCCAACTGACCGCCGCAACCCCGTTTGCCACCACGGGGCGGGCCATCGTTGGGAAGTGGCCGCTGAATCCTGTCACCCAAATGGAGGAGTCTCCGGCCGCATCGTTGAACCAGTAGTTCAACTGACGATACGGCTCGGAGATGACCACCACATCCACCGAGAGCTGCGAAATCAGATGCTCCATGAGGTCCTGGGCTAGGCGCCTCCTGTTCAGATTGATCTGGGCAACCTTAAGGGCCATTCCGGACTACGTCACCCCCTTGACCCTTCGTCTCCGTCCTGGGTGTTGCTCCGTTCGGCGGCCTGTTAAACGGGCAGGCGAGGGATGCCGTCACGTGCGCCCTCCCAGGGCCCTTCCGTCCCTCCTTGAGGCAGACGGCACATCTGGGGGGGTTGGGGCATCCGGCGATCAGATGGTCTGCCGCCCCACACCTCCTGCAGAGCTCGCTCCCCTCCTTAACAGCCCCGCAGTCCCTGGCCATGGGCCCTATCAGGTGGCACCTGTAACACCTGGTATTCCTCGGGAGAACCCTGGCCTTCGCCCATGACAGGCCCGACCTGAAGCGGGCTCCCCCCTCCCCAAGGTTCTTTAGGAGGTTCAGGGGGGCCTCCACCACGGCTGTTTGGGTGCCCCGAGGTCCCAGCCTCAGCATCTTCAAGCGGAGGTCCCCCGGGTCCACCTTCAGGGCGCCCCCCCCCCCCCCAGGTCCTGAAGGACTTCCGGGCCTTCGACTGTGGGGTCGAGATCCCTGACCTCAAGGGACACCCTATTTTGGAGCGGGGTACAGTCCAACCCCGCCCCAATTATCCCCCTGATTGCCTGCGTCAGGGCTTTGGCGCTCGCCCCCTTCTCCACCTCGAGAAGGATGTGCCCTTGCTGGGTCTTCTTGACCCCCCTAACCCCAGCGAGGGACTCCCTCCCCTTAGACAGCAACTGCTTATACGTCTCGAGGTACGTTGCTGTGGGGGGGGACCTTGACCAGCACCGCCTCGGGTCGTTTCCTCATCATAGGCGGGGGCTTAGGGGAGATCTTTCGACCCGCCTGCCCTTGCCCTTTCGGAGGGCTCTTCGGATTCGGGGTACCGGCCACCTCTCCCCGTACCCCCTGTAGGCCCTGGGTCCCTTTCTTCCGTCGGGGTGACTGAGCCTGCCACTGCTGTTGCTGTTGTTGCTGCAGCCGCTGTTGTTGCTGCAGGTGTTGCTGCTGCTGCTGCTGCAGGAGTGACTGTTGCTGCTGCTGCTGTTTCTGGCCCTGCTGTAGTAGTTGCGGCCATAGCAGCGGCTGTTGTTGTTGCTGCTGCTGTCCCGGCAGGGGGGGCCACTGGAGTCGCTGAACGACCCTGCCGGGCCCCTGGGGAGGAGAGGGCCACTGCGGCCACAGCTGCGCCTGTACAGTCGACAGAGTCGGCTGCAGCAGCGGCCACTGTTGGGGGAGGCCCTTCCCGAGCTCCCACTGCCCCGTAGATGGGCCAGCGGCGAGCTTCTGGGCCTGGAGGTCCCTGGCTCAGGCCTCCCTCCGCTCTCTCCTTAACTGGCCCTTTGACTTAGCCAGGACCATGGGCCCCTCGCTCTGCTTCACGTTCTTACTCCCCGGGAGTGTCCCCACCTCCTCGAGGGGAACAACCAAAGGCGCGGCTCCCTCCGGTGGGGCTGCATCCACCCCGGCTCTATCCGCCGGGGGACCCGGACCCGACGGCAAACCCTCTCCGGCCTCCGTCAAGGCCCTGTTCTTATTCCCCTCCTGCGGAGGCGACGGGGGGTCTCGGGTCCTCTTGCTTACCCCCGCACCAGGGGGCCTCTGAACCGCACCGCCAAGGGGTACGGATTGGGGGAGGCTCCCACCCGTGTCCGTAACCCGGTCACTCGGGGGGGGAGCACTGAGTTCCACGCTCCTTCGTGTCCTTTCTGGGAGCCTCCTTCCACCTAGATACCTCCCCAGCGGCGGCAACCTCCGCAATCATGGTTGCCGCCCTCTCGCACCTCCTGGTGATTCTGCTCAGGAGTTCTTGGAAGAGCTTCACGGAGGCCACCTTCGACGACGCTTTCCTCTCGGCGAACTCCCCATTGGCCCTGTTACAGTCCCCCAACACCCTCTTTAAAAGGGTAGCAGCTTCGGCCAGACGGAGTCCGGCGACCCCTTCCGGGATGCCGCCCCCACTCTGGGTAGCGACAACCGCGACTTTCTCCTTCGCACCTTGTGTGGACGGCACCGTCAAATTAGGCACGACCACTGCCGCCCCATCCCGCTCGCACGGGTTATCACCCAAGTCCTCGCATGCTTCGTCGGCCCCCGAGGTCGAGCTGCCTACCACCTCCACCACTATGTTCTTGGGGGCCAACTCCTGGGTTCCACTCCCAGACGGGGTCGAGGGCGGAGGAATCCTTGTCAGGCCCCTCCCCTTCAAAATCCCCGTAGGCGGTTCGTCCGAAGCACCACCCCGTGGGAGGTGCTCGGACTCCGGCGGGGGTTGGCCCATCCCCCTAACCGCCTTCTCTTTGGGTGAGGGGGTCTCGGGGATGAGACACTTCCCCAGGTCCACCCTCAGCGACTTGGCTCCTTGGAGCCAAGCCCCAATCCCACCTATCACACCTCTCCGATCAGTTTCCTTCTCGTTATTCCTATAGTACAAGCCAAGGTCCACAGCTGTGGCTTCTTCCGGGGAGGCCTCCCCGGGGGCACCGGCCCGCTGCGTCAGCACGGTGTCAATGGTAACCGAATCTCCCGTCACGCTACCATCATTGCGTGAGGGCCCCGCCATTACTTCAGGGTTCGCCGGGCTTTTTTCATCCGAGGCTCGGCTATATACTGACATAATCATTGGGTATCTGTCTTAAGGGCGACGGCCCCACCGCCCAGCGGATTTCACCTACTCGACGGCCCTGGTATTATGGCCGCCCGCGGCAACGCCGACCCCATGGTCGGAGGGACCCCCTAACGCCGCTGGGTCCTAGCCAGGGCTATTGCCCCCCTTCTTACACTACTCCCCTCCCAATTCCCCCTTAACGGCCACAGCTCCCACACACACACAGGCACACACTCACGTACCCCGCTGTGGCCGGGCTATTACAATGGGGGGGGGGGGCCGCCCCCCCCCCAAGGGAGCTGGTCCGCGGCAGGGCCTTCGCCTTCCATGTGAGGTTTTTAGGCCCCAGGGTCAGCTTATAGCTCCTGCTAACCGGGGCGCATCGCCACCCCTCCCCCGTCCCGGCCTGGCCACCGCGAAGTGAACCATCCTGGGCAGGCGAAGGGCAACTCCACTCCCCGGCCATTCTCCTATCCGCCACCTGGAGATGCGCTCGGTCGGTGCCCAACCTGGATCGGCCAAGGCCGTTCCAGTCCCCCGCTCCCCTTCACGGGGATAGAGGGACACCGAGAGTATTGCAATCCCTAGTTACGAATAAACATTATCGTTGACGAGAATATCTTTTGGTTACGATATAATCAAATTGCGGGACTTTTTTTGGTCACGGTATAACCAATATATCTTGCGGGAATTTTTTGAGGGTTACGTTATAACCAATATGAGTTACGGGATTTTTTTTCGGTTACGCTATACCTATTGAACTATAGCATATCTGGAATGCGAACACGGTACGGAAAAATCCGGACTGGCCAGGCCACTATCTCCCTGATAGTACCATTGAATGGGTGTCCATCCTGTATTATACAGGGTGTCCCACCTAAGACTGGACAGCCGCATTTCTCCTAAAGTATTGCCGATAAAAATATAAAAAAATAGGGAATTGCATGGTTCGAGGGGGCCAATTAATTAGCGCGAACGAATTTTTTTATCGATTATTATTTTAAAAGATACGATGGTCAAGTTCGGTTTTTCAAATGGAACTATTTTTTTTGAACACCTGAGTTGATAGTGCGTTCAAAGAAAAATTCTATAAGCTTTAATATATACACTTTATTTCCACTGGTTTTTCAGATATTGCGCTTGCAAATTTACTGATTTTCACTGGAAGAAAACTGTCTGGAATAGCAAGGACCGCGGGCGGTCTTACTGGCGCCACGGGTGGCACTGCCTGTTGAAATAGATACCTACCTGCCAAAGGTCTACGCCAGGAATGGCAGGCCCAAAGGCTGGACGATTATTTTCCGTCAGAAATGCTACTTAGTTAGGTAAGGAAAGCAGGGACATGATGGGGAAGCTAAGGAAAAATGCAAATAAAGTGATGATTGTACATATTAATCAAGTCTTTATTACTCCAAATACAACTATAAGTTAATGATTTAGCATTTTTCACAGTTTGGACTATCGGAGGTCAGGCGTCTAAGTTATTAAACTTGACAGATGAGAAAAAACCGTCCTCCCCCACCCGCTTTTGCCAACGGCCACACTATTATGACACAGTGGTTTCCTAATGATGTATTTGTTACGTGCCTAGCATCATTTAATTAGCGTTTAAGGAGATGCCCCATCTTACCTCGCTATCCCGTCATGCCCCTACTTCCCCTACATCTGCGGTATCGAGAAGCGCACCGTTACTTTTATTTCGCACTTGCATCTACGCTGGGATGGCCGTTTCTTTTGGGGAGGGATGTAATTTCGATTGGTTAGGTTAGGAAGTGCGAAAGTTGCTAGACTAAATTGCAACCATAGGGAGCAGATTGTATCAGAATCAATCGGATTTGCATCCCTCACAAACGACTGCTCTCTTGAAGAGGCCCTCTTCACAACAATACCTCCTCCCCAATGCCCACCTTCTCTCGCACGGAATACGTTAACGCATGCTTTTGTTTTGATATTGAAGCTCGTGTTTATACTCGAGAGGACCACGCGTTGACAGCGGGCTACCACTTTTCTTCCTGTGTCTCTCCAAGAGCAGTATTGACGGTGGATTGTAGGAGCGTAGATGTCTGGATGCCAGTTATTGAATTCAGGAGACGATAGAAACGCTTTATTACAAAACGCACATGCACTATAACATTAAAGCAAATCGTATTCCTCTCGGGCAGGAGTACTGATAATGATCGAACTTGCGCCCCACTTCGCGGAGACCGATTACACGGAGGGTAGTCGGGTCACACACTGCCACGGACTTAGGAATATAGGGACGGAGCACGGCTAGGCGCGGGATGACGCCAAAGGGGGAGGGCATCCGCCATATTACGTTGCTCTCAGTTGCTTTGTAGCCATTGAAGCAAGTGGAAGCAAGTGTAAGAAGTGATATCAGTACAATAAAAATGCCTACATGTCCGGTGAAAAATTATCTTGTTAAACATTTAAAAAAAGATGGTAAAGGTAAAAAGATAACGTTTCACAGGTAAGTGATTAAAATAATTCACATTTATAACAATTACGCGTATCCTAACCTCATTAATGAAAAAGTAGTTGAGTGGCAGAGAATGATTATTTATCTGTTTGTACTTAATAATTAATAGAATTAAAGCTTTTTTAATGTTCCATATTTACTGCTTTGTAACTAATATATAATTCATTCGGAACCTAATGTTTCGAGTATTCTAGTAACATTATATAAAATACATTTTTATTATCCTAGACTTCCTAAGAATCAGAAACGAAGGGAGGAATAGATAACCAGTCTGGAGCTTGATAAAAAACGTATAACAGATAATACATTGATTTGTTCGCAACACTTTTCTGAAGAACTGTTTGATCACACTTCACTAAGTTGTATTAGACTTCGAGAAAATGCTGTACCTAAGGTTAGTTTCGTCAAAGCACATTTGGCATCAATTAATAAAGGCAATGAAACTATAGATATTTCAAATTCTTTTCAGATAGTTGAAAGTATTAAAATAATTGAAAGAAAACGGCATTTAAGTTCAGAAGATAGTAATATAAGTGATATACCTTCAAAACGACCTATAATAACATCTTGTAATGCAAACTATGAAGAAGACACAAACCGGGAAGAATTGAATTTGCAAATATGTGATGTAGAAATACAAACAATTGAGGTTTCAGTTCAGAGGGAGAATTTATGTAACAAGGAGACATCTGTATCGCCAAGTAAAGTTATGAATTCGCCCACAAAGAGATACTTTCGACAAGCTTTAGTACAGCAACGAAAACAGTATCGCAGCAAGATAATAAAACTGCAGTAAAATGCAAGGCGAAATAAGAAACGTATTGCACACATGCAGAGTGTGATACAGAAGCTGCGAAGTAACAGGTTCGTGGACGAAGAGCAATTAGATATACTGAATGATATAGGTACGTGTTACACAGAATTGTTGAAGCGGAAGGTTGAAAAAGGAAAAAAGAAATCTTCATCTATCAGATATACTCCTAAATTAAGAAGTTTCGCTTTGACACTTCATTATTACTCTCCGAGAGCTTATGAATATGTGCGAGAAACATTTGATACTTGCTTGCCGCATCCTCGAACAATTAGTAGGTGGTATAATGGAATTGATGGTGAACCAGGGATTAGCGAAGAAGCATTAAAAGCTATAAAATTAAGAGTAGAATCTTGTGATTATAAGTTGCTTTGCTGTTTGATGAATGATGAAATTAAAATAAAACAGTGTTTAGAATTAGAGAGTGATGATAAACGATGTGGATACATAGATATGGGACCAGAAATAGTAACAGACGAAATAACGTTAGCTACAGAGGCACTAGTTTTTAATGTAGTTTGCATAAACCAGGGATGGAAAATTCCAATCGCTTATTTTTTAACGAATGTGCTAAAAGCAGAACAAAAGCGAAATTTAATTGTGCAAGCTGTTTTAAAACTGCATGGTGTGGGCATGAGAGTAATTTACTTGACATTTGATGGAACTACAACGAATGCTGCAGTTTCCAAGCTTCTTGCAGACACATTTTCACATTCTAGAATAATTATTTTCAGACTCAGTTTAAACATCCCGTGACTAATGAAAAAATTATGATATATCCTGATCCGTGTCATATGATAAAATTAATTCGTAATTCATTTGGGGACACTGGAAAATTTATAGATATTGATGGCGATGTAATATCATGGGAGTACATAGATTTATTACATAAATTACAAGTGGCTGAAGGTCTTCATTTAGGTAATAAACTTCGTGAAATTCATATTACTTATTACAAACAAAAGATGAAGGTGAAATTCGCCACTCAATTATTTAGTGACTCTGTTGCTTGTTCGTTGGAGTATTGCAGAAATGTGCTTCTGTTACCAGAATTTCGAAATTGTACAGTAACGGTTAGATTTTTAAGAACAATGAATGATCTGTTTGATATTTTAAACACAAGAAATATCAAACAAATCAGTTTTAAAAAACCACTTTGCTCTGATAATAAGAATAATATATTCATAAAACTACAAGAATGTAGAAATTATATAGCTGCTTTACGAAATTCGGAAGGGACACCTATGATTTTCACACGAAAAAAACTGGCTTTTGTGGATTTATTACATGCATAGATTCATTGCAAATGATCTATGATAACGTTTGCGAAAATACTAATATTTTAAAATATATTCCCACGTATAATTTCAGCCAAGATCATATTGAGCTGCTGTTTGGCTGTATAAGAGCACATAATGGAGGAAATAATAATCCAACCTGCCGTCAATTTGAAACTGTCATGAAAAAAATTCTTATACACAGTGAATTAAGAAGTGGACGGTCAGGTAACTGCCTTCCACTTGACCATATTTCTATCTTACACATTTCCTCCGCTAAGAAGATTGTTTCTTCTGTAAGCATAATTAATGCTTCCGCTAATTCAGCGCGACTTCTGGATGATCCCAGTGATTTAGAAGCTTTATATAATTTATCCAATTCCTTGGATGATTCTGAATCATTAATATCAATTTGCCAGTTATCTACATTTGCTGAGCATGTAGTCGCATATATAGCAGGTTTTGTTGTAAAACAATTACATAATAAGCTAGATTGCGACAAATGTAAAATAGCACTAAAAAAAAGTCCTGCAAGAATTCCCAATTAATTGATTTGAAAACCCGAGGAGGTCTTGTGTATCCATCTGATGATGTAATTTTAATATGTGAAAAAACTGAAACAGTTTTAAGAGCAGCTCACATCGAAAGTGGGGGTCAGATTTTAAAAAAAAGTTTGACAAATACTTATTTAACTGTTCATTTAATCAAAGCAGTTGTGACGAAATATTTGAAAGTTAGGATAGGTTTCATATGTTCTAACCAAATTGCAAGTCAAAGTATTCGAAATATGTATACTAAACTTGTACACTTCAAGAGCCAATAAAATTTAAGTTAAGTGCTTAAGTCTGTGTCTTATGTTTCTGTTTATATCTATCCTAGAAAATACCACAAAATACAATTAATCCTGCTGTAATTCTCAAATTTTTATATTTCAATATAAGGATTTCAATGTAATGATTTCAGGAGATATTTAATACAAAATTGAAACAAGAAATTATTTGAATCAGTAATAAGTTTTGTATATTTTAATATAAAAGTAGTATAAACATCCCAGAAATATAATTGAGTCGAAAATGATTAAAAAATTCCCAGCAGGGTTAAACTTCTTTCTTTATTTTAAAAAGTAAAATTGCGTATATATTATATATTATATGTATTTCAAATTGAGATTCTCGACCGTAAGTATTAAATAAAATGGTATTGGCGCACTGATTCGGTCACTATACAACGATTTATTTTATTTATTTTAAAATAAAATAAAGTAACACAGCTATTCGGCAATTACTTATAAAACAATCCGACGTTTCGGTTCTTAATTTGAACCCTCCTCAAGGAAAGTGAGATTAAATATATAATATTGCATTTGCTGATAAATGATATGTCGCAACGTTAAAGTAAGCAAGCGACTCCTGAGTCGGTTGGAATAAGACTGAAGTAAACAGCAGACAAGACAGACACAGCCAGAAGTGAAACGAACCGTGGTCAAAAAAGCCGTTATTAATTTGAAAATATCTAAACCCCGAGATTTAAAACTGTACAATCATGGCAACAACAAACATTCGGCTCATTTGATCAAATTTTTATAATTTTCTTTTGTGTAAAATATCTACTCATAGGTGTAATTGAGCCAATAAAAATACATACCATACATAAGATATGTAAATAATTGTTTCCCTTCCTAAGGTACATTTTAAACTTATTTTTTATAAAAGATATGTTGACGACATCATTACATGTCTTAGACTAGAGGATTTACAAATATTATTAGACACGTTCAACAGTTTCCATGCCAGATTACAGTTCACTCATGAGATTAAGAAGGACTCATGTCTTAGTTTTCTTGATACAATTGTCATTAGATCAAATAACAAGATTATCACGAATTGGTATCATAAACCGAGTTGGTCGGGAAGATATATTAATTTTTGCTCTGCACATCCGATGCAACACAAGGTGGGTTTGATCAAAGGATTGATAGACCGTGCTATTTTGCTATCTGACACGAAGATTCGTCCAGCTAATTTACTTATTGTTAAAAACACGTTAAAACTCAATGGATATCCTGTAGATATGGTGTCTGAGATTATTAAAGAAAGGATTTTTGAACTCTATCATCCATTACTTGTTGAAAAAAGAAAAGAGATAAGAAAGAATAAATTAGGACCAATTAGTTGGAGAAATACTGTGGTATTGCCTTTTGTTAACAATATTTCTAACGATATTAGAAGAATTTTTAGAAAAGTCGGTATACACACCATTTTTACCAAACATCTTTTTCCTTTGATTAAAGATAAAATTCCCTTGTCCAAAAATTCTAACATCATATATTCGATTCCTTGTATGGGCTGTAACCCAGTTTACATCGGACAAACCTCCAGACGTTTAGAGAGACGGGTATACGAACATAAAAGAAATATTTTATTATCCATTTATTACAACATACGGCTTTAACCAAGCATTCTTTGGAGTTTGATCATAGGTTTGACTTTAACAATGTTAAAATTGTTGATAAGGAAACTAATTGGAATCTGAGGATTATTTTAGAGACACTACATATGATTAAACAACCTAGCGTGAATCTTAGGTATGAAACACCTAAGATACAAGAATATTACGCAACATTACTAAAGAGGTACAGTACTGTCTCCGTATGTACGAAAGGAATCCATTGGTGCCACTTTCATATCGATGCGATAAAGTATAAAGAATTTCTTAATACGCTGAAATGGATATTTCACATTTTCACCCTCGACAGCGGGGCACCGACCTCGATTTGTCACGGTCGGCCGAGAATTCATACCTGTTTGAGAAATAAAATAATTCTTTATTTTTTATCGTATCGCTATGGAAGTGACACCGATGGGTGCCTTATATTTTTCTGATGACGATCATACCAAATTTCATGTAAATCGAACTATTTTTAACCAAGTCAAGTCAGCTTGAAATGATATAAATCGATATTCCATGGAATTTCCTTCATTATAGTCGGAATTACGTCGTTCTTGGTGTCAGCTTCATCGGCGAAACATAAGGAATCGATAGGTGTCGTTTTTGCCAAGATCTGATTAGAAATGCGCAAGTTGAAGGTTTCTCACTTCTTATTAGGCACTCGAACCCCTTCGCAGGGCGAAAGCCATAAAATTCGGTCAGGCGTTGCTCCATAATTACCCTGTATGATTTGTGCAGTGTGTGACCCGACTACCCTCCGTGTAATCGGTCTGCGCGAAGTAGGGCGCATGTTCGATCATTATCAGTACTCCTGCCCGAGAGGAATACGATTTACTTTAATTATAGTACATGTGTGTTTGGTAATAAAGAGTTTCTATCGTCTTCTGAATTCAATAACTGGCATCCAGACATCTACGCTCCTACAATCCATCGTCAATACTCCTCTTGGAGAGACACATGAAGAAAAGTGGTAGCCCGCTGTCGACGTGGTCCTCTCGAGTATAAACACGAGCTTCAATATCAAAACAAAAGCACTCGTTGACGTATTCCGTGCGAGAGAAGGTGGGCATTGGGGAGGAGGTATTGCTGTGAAGAGGGCCTCTTCAAGAGAGCAGCCGTTTGTGAGGGATGTAAATCCGATTGATTCTGATACAATCTGCTCCCTATGGTTGAAATTTAGTCTAGCAACTTTCGCACCTCCTAACCTAACCAATCGAACTTACATCCCTCCCCAAAAGAACCGGTCATCCGAGCGTACAAGCAAGTGCGAAACAAAAGTAATGGTCCGCTTCTCGATACCGCGGATGTAGGGGAAGTAGGGGCATGACGGGGTAGCGAGGTAAGATGAGGCTTCTCCGTAAACTCTAATTAAAAGATGCTAGGCACGTGACAAATACATCATTAGGAAGCCACTGTGTTATAATAGTGTGGTCACTGGCAAAAGCGAGTGGGGGAGGACGGTTTTTTCCCATCTGTTTTGTAAAGTTCAATAACTTAGACGCCTGACCTCAGATAGTCCAAAGTGTGTAAAAAATGTTAAATCATTAACTTATAGTTGTATTTGGAGATATAGAGACTTAATTAATAGGTACAATCATCACTTTATTCGCATTTTTTCTTAGCTTCCCCATCATGTCCCTAGTTTCCCTAACTACCTAAGTAGCATTTCTGACGGAAAATAATTGTCCAGCCTTTGGGCTTGCCATTCCTGGCGTAGACCTTTGGCAGGTAGCAATCTATTTCAACAGGCAGTGCCACCCGTGGCGCCAGTAAGACCGTCCCCGGTCCTTGCTGTTCCAGACAGTTTTCTTCCAGTGAAAATCAGTAAATTTGCAAGCGCAATATCTTAAAAACCAGTGGAAATAGAGTGTATACATTAAAGCTTATTGAATTTGTCTTGGAACGCACTATCAACTCAGGTGTTCAAAAAAAATTGTTCCATTTGAAAAACCGAACTTGACCATCGTATCTTTTAAAATAATAATCGATAAAATAATTCGTTCGCGCTAATTGATTGGCCCCCTCGAGCCATGCAATTCCATATTTTTAAAATATTTTTATCGGCAATACTTTAGGAGAAAACCGGCTGTTCAGTCTTAGGTGGGACAACCTGTACACCATTCTGTAGTAAATGTACTTCTTTCCTGTAGTAAATTTGAGTATAGGCAGGTACAGCCGTATGTGTAAGAGTGAAACAGCATCCCACACAGCGCAACTATCTCCTTTCAACAGCGCGCCGCGGCTCCTAATGCCCACAGTTCGCATTCCAGATATTCTACAGTTCAATAGTTATACAATAACCGAAAAAACATCCCGTAATTTATATTGGTTATACCGTAAACAGAAAAAAATTCCTGCAAGGTATATTTTTACCGTAACAAAACAAAAATCCCGGAATAGATATCTAGAATAGGGCTGTAACGAATATTCAAATAATCTAAGTATTCGAGTGTTCGAATATTCGAATACTACAGAATTCGAATAATTTCTTCGACTATTCGAACATTCGGACATTCGAATATTCTGGGATCGTATTTAAAGCAGAGCCCGTGAGAAAATGACCCGGGGTGAGTGCGGTCATGTCATTTGGATCATCCGAAAGTGGACAGAGAGGGCGCGAGTTGAGGACGGCTTCAATCTGTCAGAAAAGCGTTGAGAATTCTTCGTAAGTGATTCCGGTGTCTCCGATAACGCGCTTGAGATGGAATTTAACTGATCTGACGGCGGCTTCCTACTTGCCGCCGAAATGGGGTGATGATGGCGGATTGAACATCCATTTCGTGCAGTCATTTGCGAGGATGTTAGCGAGATCTTTCATCTGTTTGGATGAGGCTTGAAAGAGTTTTCGTAAATCCTTGTCAACGCCGATGAAATTTGTTCCACAGTCGCGTTTCGCTGATGCCTCCTCGACTCGTGAAACGTTTGTACGTGGCGAGGAACCCTTCTGAGGTATAATCGGTTGCTATTTCCAAGTGGACGGCGGATGATGAGAAGCAGATGAATACGACGTTGTAAGATTTGGCACCGCGTCCTCGGAACGTCCGCAGGGTCAAAGGTCCGGCGAAATCGACTCCGGAGTGGAGGAAAGGGCGCGATCGAGTCGAACGCGGTTCTGGTAGCTGCCCCATGAGTTGTTGACTGACAGCGGCTCGTTGTCGAATGCACGATATGCAGCGATGGATGAATGCGCGAATTGGCACACGGCCTCCCACAATCCAATATCGACGTCGCAACGTAGCGAGAGTGACCTGCGTTCCTCCGTGCAGTGTGCGGTTATGAGTATCGCGGATGATAAGAGTCGTGAGTGCGGATTCTCGAGGTAAAATGAGAGGGTGTTTCTCGTCATAGTCGAGAAGAGAGTTTCGGAGTCGGCCTCCGACGCGCAAGAATCCTGAAGGATCAACGAAAGGAGCAAGTCGAATCCGCGCGGCAGACCGCGAGAGCTGCTTGCCTTGCGAGAGTTGATGAATTTTGTTCCTGAAGTACAAAGCTTGCGTTTTCTTCACCCAGAAAAATCGAACGGTGTTGAGTTCTTTGGGAGTAAATGACGAAGCTCGATCCGGAGTGCCCTGGATGCGTTTGAATTTGTGAACGGCTCGAAGACACAACGCGGTCACGTGAAAAAGAGTCCTGAGACTCGAGAACCGCTCGACGAGAGCCCACAATTCTGGAGGCTCGTCTTTATTAGCGATCGCGACCCACGTTTTACGAATTTCGAGAGCGACATCCGTGTCGAGCGATGGGTTCGATGACGGCCATGATGTGGAATGTTTCCACAGCCATCTTGGGCCGTTCCGCCACAGAGTCTCGTCTTTGAGCTGTTGAGGAGAGAGTCCGCGCGATGGAAAGTCCGCGGGGTTGTCCTTCTCTGGGACATGATGCCACTGAGAGTTTGAGAGCTCCTGAATCTCCGTTACGCGATTTCGAACGTAATCGGCCCACCGGCGGGCATCGCCGCGAATATATGCGACGGCGACCGTGGAATCCGTCCAGAGCTGAATCGGGGCTCCTTCGAGATCGTGAGTTTTTCGTATGTGCGAGATAGTTCGAACTAAGGGGAGCGCGGCTGAGAGTTCTAGTCGAGGGATGGTCACTGGCTTTAGCTGAGCAAGCCGAGTTTTCGCGGCGACGAATGTTACGAGAACATCGTCAAGATCCGCAATCGCGCGTAAGTAGATCACTGCACCGAGAGCGACCTGAGACGCGTCCGAGAATCCGTGCAAATCCACGGCGCACGATGATGCGCGAGACTTGAGCCATCGGCGTACTGAGATTAGAGAGACGTCTTGCAGATCCTTGTCGAAACTCCTCCAGCGGCATTCGAGTTCTGCAGGTAGCTGGTCGTCCCAGCTGAGCTTCGCTGACCAGAGTTCCTGGATGAAGATATTTCCGCGGACGACGACAGGTGCAATCCATCCGAGCGGTTCGAAGAGTTGAGCGACACGCGATAGCACGGTGCGTTTACTGATACGAAGCGATTCGTCGCAGCTGCGCGAGGCAAATACAAACGAATCTGTGCGTGGTTGCCAGAGAAGTCCGAGAGCGCGGAAGAGTTGAGCATCTTCGAGGAGCACTAATGATGATTTTTCACGTCTTTCTGACGGGATGAGTGCCAACAACTTTTCGTCACTGGCGGTCCATATTTGCAGTGTGCAACATTCGGCCTTGAGACATTCATCGATTCGTCGAATTTTCTCTTGCGCTTCTGCAATGTCGTCGGCTCCTGAGAGCACGTCGTCAACGTAAAATTCACGCTGAATGATGCTCGTCGCGAGAGGAAAGCGCTGTTCTTCTTCAATCGACAGTTGCCGAAGTGCACGGATTGCGAGATATGGAGCGCTTGCGAGCCCGTAGGTTACAGTGCAGAGATGATATGAGAGTGGAGGATTGTCTGGATTGTCCCTCCATAGGATTCGTTGCAAATCCCAATCTTCGGGGTGTACGCGAAACTGACGGTACATTTTTTCGATGTCCGCAGAGAATACGTACGCGTAGCGACGCCAGCGAGTGATGACATCGGCGAGATAATTTTGAAGTTTCGGTCCAACGTGTTGCAGATCGTAGATTGAGAGTTCGAAATTAGTGCGATGAGGGCCATTAAAAACGATGCGTATCTTTGTGGTTGAGCTGGTCTCTCGCGCGACTGCGTGGTGAGGAAGATAAAATACGCGACGCGGTGGAACGAGTGATTTCGGAACGACAGCCATGTGACCGAGTGCTTCGTATTCGTTGAGAAATTCGAAGTACGCCGATTTCAAAGATGAGTTTACAGCGAATCTTTTCTCTTGACGCGAGAGCGCGTATAACGCGGGTTTATACGAATCGCCAAGATCTTCTGGAAGGCGTTTGAGAGGTATCCGGACGACGTAGCATCCATCCTGCATGCGAGAGTGAGTTTCGATGAAGTGGTGGTGCACCGCCAACATGATGCAGGTAAACACTACCAAGTGTGTTTTTATGAGGGCCCACAGGGCAGTCAGTGCTGTGGCATGGACTTATAGGTTGAGCGACACCCCCCTGGTTGAGGTCTCTGAAGTTAATGACCTCGGTGTTATGATAGCGTCGGGCCTTGATTTTCGAAGCCACTTATAGGTCAATGACCAGTAAAGTGATGAAAACCCTTGGCTTCATTGCAAGGTTTGGCAGGCATTTCAGAAGGGTTGAGTCACTAAAGCTCTTATATGTGTCACTTGTTACACCGCTGTTGGAGCATGCGTCGGTGGTCTGGAACCCAAAACATGAGCTATACATAAGCCTTGTCGAAAGGGTTCAACATAAATTTTTGAGACTGGCTTCAAGAGTTTCGGGTTGCCCAATGAGTTTCTATGACCATGACTATGGTCCGGCACTTCGGAGAATAAGGATTGCTACCCTTAGTGATCGGAGGCTTGTTTCCGATCTGATGTTCCTTTATAAGTTAATACACGGTCTAATTGACTGCCCGGAGCTCTTGGCAACAGTACGTTTTCACGCCCCACAACGGCATCTGCGCTCCAGACCCCTGTTTGTGTCTAAAGTGCCTGGGTACTTTAACTACACAGCTGATCCCATCAATAGAGCTATGTATGCGGCGAACCAATATCTCACTGATATTGATGTGTTCTCTATATCGTGTGATTCATTCCGGCACAAATTGCTCAGTCGACTCTCCGAATAACTGTCCCCGATGCGTAAGCACATATGCTTAGGTTATTAGAATAAGTTACCAGACTCATTTCTCTTTGTACTAGTTAACATGTTGTGTATACTAAAGGGTATTCCTGTAGATAATGATAATAATAATAATAATAATAAAGTGCTGTTCACACTGGGCTTCTGCGTCGGACGGAGAACCGTTTGATTTAGTGTTGATTTCTTCTTGTGCCAAAAATCGTTGAACGAGGTCGAGAAGGTCGTGATCGACTGAGCAATGTAGTCCCTGAGCAAGGCGAACGTTGTGATCTGAGGCCGATTCGGATTGCTGAGCGATTGAGCTCCCGCAGCCGCCCCGGCGTAGCCTTTCTTCGAGAATCAAGCTGTAGACTTCAGCGCTGAGGATTAAGTCGATTAAAGTTGTTGACGAGAATTCTGGGTCAGCGAGCTCGAGACCCAGGCAGGTAACACCGGCATGTACTTTATTGAGGACGTTAAGGGGGTATACCCGTTTCAACCCTCGGAAAATATGTACATTTTGTGGATTATTTTACAAGTCAACGGTTTGATTCAGATTTCCCCTTTTTTGACTATCTTTACATAGTATTATGAACTACTTAAAAAAAAAAGTTTCAGTTAAAAAACTATTGTTTTTGGGAAGTTATGCATACACGTCCGAAAGTCTTTCGATTTTAGACGGCTAAACGGTGGCCCTAAAAACTCGCGCTACGTTCAACCAATTCACTTCCAATTTTGCATGCAGAATCATAATAAGCTTCCACATCGTTCAACGAAGCCTTTTTTTATTCCGATTCCCCGTTTATTATTTATAATGAAAAAAGGTGGATTTTTCTCTTAGAAAAATCTAACTTTACCTTTGATCTCTCACCATTTCCTTATTTTTCCAAATTTTCAAAATCGGCTTCGTTGGACGATAGCTATGGACATACTTTATAAGAAAATTTTATTGTTTTTTATTTCAGACACCACATACAGCTGTTTTCAGGACCACCGTTTAGCCGTCAAAAATCGAAAGACTTTCGGATATGTATGCATAACTTCCCAAAAACAATAGTTTTTTAACTGAAACTTTTTTTTTAAGTAGTTCATAATACTATGTAAAGATAGGCAAAAAACGGGAAATCTGCATCAAACCGTTGACTTGTAAAATAATCCACAAAATGAACATATTTTCCGAGGGTTCAAACGGGTATACCCCCTTAAACCGACATTAGTCGAAGCGGACGCGCTCGATTCAGTAACCTCGCGACGTGGATGCACTTGTTTGGCTTCCGGAAGCGATGGGTACCGATTGTTTCGGTGGTGAGCTCGGCCCTTGAGTGGCCGACGCGCGCGGAGCTGGACCGTCAGACGAATTGATGGTCCGGTGGATCGACGTATGATGAGGATTCCCACAGAGTCTGCACGTCTGTTACGGAATTGATGCGGACAGAGGCAGTTGTAACAGAGATTCTTTTGTTTGAGGAAGTCTAGTTTTTCCGCTACCGGTTTGCCACGATACATTGGACATGCTGATAGATAATGCGCGGCATTGCATAGCGAATACGTGAAGGACGATGAGGTTGTTGCAGCATTCGGAGAGTTGTCGCTTTTGAGAGGCGCGGTAGTCTGGTGTGATATTGCGCAAGACGTATTTTTCGTTGCTGCGGGAGCGGCCGAAAGCGATTTTTGAGTCGCGGTTGCGCGTGCGAAACCCTCGAGAGCGTGTATCCGGCCTGAGATAAACTTTTGGAGTTTTTCGAATGTCGCGGGTTCGGTCGTGGCGCCGATTTGCATTTCCCAATCGAGTAGAGATTCCGAATCGAGTTTGCGCGTCACCATGTAAACAATTAAAGGTACAAAAAGTGCGCCAAGTATATAATCCCGTCAAAAAGAATCCCACTTAAAAACATTGTCGTAAATTAATATCCTATAAAAAAGAATCCCACTTAAAAACATTGTTGTAAATTAATATCCTATCAAAAAGAATCCCACTTAAAAACATTGTCGTAAATTAATAGCTTCACAAAACTAATGATATACAAAATTTGCGCCAATTACAACAATGGCTATTTATACGAACACAAAAATGTATTTAATAATATTAAGCAGATATATTTTTATAGAAATAAATATTTTTAGACGAATAAAATGTTTAATTATTTTACGAAAAAATGTTAATTAATTGTCTTGGTTAATAAATAAAACAATATAAAACAAGACAAGACACCATTGAGACAAGAAAGATGTATACAGGGTGTCCCACCTAAGACTGGACAGCCGGTTTTCTCCTAAACTATTGGAGATAAAAATATAAAAAAATAGGGAATTGCATGGTTCGCGGGGGCCAATTAATTAGCGCGAACGAATTTTTTTATCGATTATTATTTTAAAAGATACGATGGTCAAGTTCGGTTTTTCAAATGGAACTATTTTTTTTGAACACCTGAGTTGATAGTGCGTTCCAAGACAAATTCAATAAGCTTTAATGTATACACTTTATTTGGACTTCCGTTTCCGGTCGCGAGTGTGACAGTAGTGTGAGAGTGAGCGGTGTCTGCGAGTGAGGGAAAGTCTGGTTAGAAGGAAGAGGAGTGGGTGAAGTGTGTGTGAGGAAGGTGAGGGTGAAGTGAGGAAGGTTTAGAGATAAAGGGTAGAGGGCGGAGATAGAGGGTGACAGGAGAATAGGAGGTATAAGGTATGGAGGTTAAGTGGCAGAAGTAGGCGAAACTTGGCGGGAAAGAGGCAGCAGAAAGGCAAGGGGTGACATCTTGTGGGTGAGGAGAAGAGGTAGAAGAATTGGAGGAAGGCGGGAGATTTGAACGGGTGAAAGTGCTACAAGGCAATGGATAAAGGGAAGGATGGTATGGCAGGGGGAGGTAATGGGGCGATAAGGAAAACGGTTGGAGAGGGGGGGGAAGAGGCAAGAGCTGGGGGGAAAGGGGGAGAAAAAGGAAAAGGAAAGCAGAAAATTGAAGAAAGGTATAGAAAGGATAGTGGTGGTAGTATAGGGAGCAGCGTAGGAAGTTTGGACAGTTTGTGGGGAAAAAAGAGGGAGAGAGAGGAGGAGATAGGGGGAATGTACGAAGAGGTAAGGGGGGGTTTCAAAAGGAGTGGGAAAACGATGCGATCGCCGGAGGGAAAGGATAAGGAGGAGAGGAAGCAGGTGGGAGAGAAGACAGGAGGGATGGAAGGTATAATGAAGGAGCTGGTGGGGGAGATAAGGGAGCTGAGGGAGGAGGTGAGGAGAGAGAGAGAGAGGAGAGAAGAAGGATGGAGGAGGAATGGAGAGGGGAAAGGAGGAAATGGGAGGAGTGGCTGAAGGAGGAGAAGATGCGGAGGGAAGGTTTAGAGAAAAAGCTGGAGGGCTGGGAGGAGAGGGATAGGAGGTTGGAAGAGGTGATAGAGAAAGTAGAGAGCTGGGAAAAGTAAGGAAGACGTGTTAAGGGAGTGGTGGAGGAGGGCCAAATGGAGGAGTGGGGCCTTAGGATGAGAAGAATGGAGGTAATGCAGGATAAAAAGGAAAGAGAGGGCAGAAGGAACAATGTAGTGGTAAGGGGGGTGGTGACAGAAGGGAGAGAGGTCGGAGAGGAGATACGGAAACTATGGGGTAGGATGGGCCTGGAGCGGGGAGACATAAAAGAGGTGGTAAGGATAGGGAAAGCGGGAGGGGGAGGAAGCGGAATGGTGCTGGTGAAAATGGCGGGGAGGGATGAAAAAAGGAAAGTGATGGAAGCGAGAAAAAATTTGAAAGGCGGAAGAGAGAGGATTAATGATGATCTGACGGAGGAGGAGAGGAGGGGAAAGTGGAAAATAGAAAGGGAGGCAGAGAGGGAAAGGGAGAGCGGGAAGAACGTGCGGATTGGGTATATGAAAATGTGGGTGAACGGGAGGATGAAGAGATGGGATGAGGTGTATGAGAAGTGGATAGAAGAGCAGGGAAACGAAGGGAGGGCGAACGGGGGAGGAGGGAGGGGCTGAAGGGGAGGGAGCAGGCGGCCAGCGGAGGAGGTTATAAGGTGGCTTTTTGGAATGTGGCGGGATTAAAGAATAAGGATGGGGACTTTTGGAAAGGACTGAAGGAGTGGGAGGTGATGGTGATGTGTGAGACATGGATGGAGGAAAGAGATTGGGATTATATAAAGAATAGGCTGCCAAAGGGATACGTGTGGGGAAAGCAATGGGCTAAGAGGGAAAATAAGAAGGGGAGGGCAATAGGGGGAATGTTAATGGGGGTAAAAAAGGAAATAGAAGCAAGGGACGAAGAAGTAGGGGAAAGAGAGGGGATAATGATGAGGATGGTGAAGATGGGGAGGGAGTGGTGGAGGGTGGTGGGAGTATATGTGAACAAGTATCTGCAGAAGAAACTGGAGGAGATAGGGGAGTGGGTAGAGGGAAGAGAAGAGGGAGTAAGGGTGGTGATAGGGGGGGACTTTAATGCAAGGACGGGAAGGGAAGGGGGGAGATTCTGGGAGAGGAGGAAGGACTGGGAGCTAGGAGGTCGAAGGATATGGAGGTGAACGGGGAGGGGAAGAGGTTGTGCAAATATCTGGAGGAGAGGGGGTGGGGAATACTGAATGGAAGCATGGAGGGGGATGAGGAGGGGGAATGGACGTATACAGGAGGGAGGGGAAACTCAGTCATAGATTATATCATAGGGAACGAGGACACGCGGGAAAGAGTGGAGAGGTTAGAGGTGGGGGAGAGGGTGGATTCAGACCATCACCCGGTGGTGGTGTGGCTGAGGGGAGAAGGTAGGGAGGGGGAAGGGAAGGGGAGAAAAGATGGGGGAAAGGGAAATTGGACAGCAGAGGGGAGGGAGGAGTTTATACGAAGGTTTGGGAAGAGAGAGGGGGGGGAAAGAGGTATACAGGAGGAGTGGAAAGAGCTGAAGGAAAGGGTAAGAGGGGCGATTGGGACGATGGGAGCGGGGGGAAAAAAGGATGGAAAAAAGGGGGGATGGTGGGACAAAGAATGTAGGGAGGAGAAAAGTAGGGTTAGGAAGGAGTTGAGAAGATGGAGAAGAGAGGGAGGAGAGGGGAAAGAATATAGGGAGAGGAAAAAAGAGTATAAGGTAATGTGTGAGGGGAAGAAAAGGAAGGAGGTGGAAAAGTGGGAGAAGGAGGTTGAGGGGGTTAAGACGGAAGGACAAGTGTGGAAAGTGGTGAATAGAGAGAGAAAAAAAAGGGGGAGGGTGGAGGAGGGGATAAGAATGGAAGAGTGGGAAGACTACTTTAGGGGAGTGTTGGGTTGAGTGGAGTGGAGGGTGAGAAAAGGGGGGGAAAGAAAGAGGGGTGAGGATGGGGAAGAGGAATTAAGTAAGGAGGAGATTAGAAGGGTGGTAAGGGGGCTGAAGGAGGGAAAGGCGGGAGGGGGTGACGGCATACCCAATGAGGTTTGGAAGTATGGGGGGGAGGAGGTGGAGGACTGGCTATGGGTAATTTGCAATAGGGTGTGGAAGGGGGAAGGGTGGGTGGAGGAGTGGAGGGATGGAATTGTGGTTCCGGTGGTCAAGAAAGGGGTTGGGAAGAAGGTGGAGGACTATCGGGGGATAACGCTTACGCAGACGGCCTATAAGGTCTATGCAGCTGTGCTCGCTGAGAGGTTAAGGCAGGAGGTGGAGGAAAAAAGGTTGCTACCACCGAGTCAGGCCGGCTTCAGGAGAGGAATGGGATGTATGGACAACATATATGTGTTGAACCATCTGATTAACCGGCAGGTGACCAGGAAAGAAAGGAAGATGGTGGTCTTCTTCATAGACCTGAAGGCGGCTTTTGACTCGGTGGATAGGGAGGTGTTGGTGAGGGAAATGAGAAAGAGAGGCGTGAGGGAGGGGTTAGTGGAAAGGTGTGGTGAGGTGCTGAAGGAAACGGTGTGTAGGGTGAGGGTGGGGGAGGAGGAAGGGAAGGAGTTTTGGACGGCAAGGGGGGTGAGGCAGGGCTGCCCCCTGAGCCCAAGTATGTTCACCCTGTTGCTGGCGGACTTGGATGAGGAGTTGGAAAAAGGAGGGTGGGGAGGGGTGAGACTGGGGGGGAGGAAGGTGTACACCCGGGCATATTCGGACGATGTGGCGGTGGTGGTAGAGGATGAGGAGGGAATGAAGGGAATGATGGGGAAGTTGGAACGGTACATGGATAGGAAAGGGTTGCACTTGAACGTGGGAAAATCGAAGATTATGAGGTGTAGAAGGGGGGGGAGGTAGATGGAGGAGGGTTGTGTGGAGATGGAAGGGAAAGGAGGTAGAGGAAGTGAAGACGTTCAAGTACCTGGGGTATACTTTGATGGGGAGTGGAGGGCAGGAGGCCCATGTGGAGGAGAGGGTGAGGAAAGCGGCGGCAGTGATGGGGAGGGTATGGGGGATTGGCAAGAGGAGGTTTGGGAAAGACTGGGGGAAGAGAATATGGTTGTTCGATAAGTTGGTGTGGGCGACGATGAGTTATGGGGTGGAGATTTGGGGGTGGAAGGTGAGGGAGAAGATGGAGGGGGTACATGAGAGATATCTCAGATGGGTTTTGGGGGTGGACTGGTGTACCCCGGGATATTTGGTGAGGGAGGAATTGCAGAGGGATAGGTTGAAGGGTAGGGCGGGTTTAAGGGCATGGGGTTATGAGAGGAAGCTGGAGGAGGGGCAAGGAGGGGAATTAGCTAGGATGTGCTGGGAGGAGATAAAAGGTAGGGCAAAGAGGGGTAAGGTTCTGGGGGAGTGGGAGGGGGAAAGGAGGGGTTTCTTCGAGGAGAGAGGATGGACAGTGGAGGGACTGGAAAGAATGAGGGAAGTGGGGGAAATGAGGGGAGAGGAGTTAGTAAGAAGGGAGAAGAAATTGCGGGAGGCGGAGAGATGGGAAAGGATTAGGGAATCAAAATTTAATAGGTGGTATGGAGCGATAAAGGGGGTAGGGGTGTCGGGTTATTTAAAGAAGGGTTGGGGGGAAAGTAGGTGGAGGAGAGTGGCGCGGTTTAGATTGGGGTGCGAGATGAGGGGAGGGAGGTATTGGGAGGAAGAGGAGAAGAGGAAATGTAGGGTCTGTGCGTGGGGGGATGAGACATGGGAACATGTGTGGGAGGAGTGTACCGGGTGGGGGGACGGGAGGGGGTGGCAGGAAGTAGTAGGGGAGGTAATGGATGACGAGGGAGGGGGGGAGGAGTGGATGAGAAGAGTGGAGGAGTGGAGAGGGGGGTGAATGGGAGGAAGAATGGTAAAGGAATGGGAGTGAGAGGCGGCGAGCGGAAGCGGGGGTCAAAAGATAGGGATGGGAGGTGCGGGCATGCGTGCGTGGCGAAGGGATGCGAGCGAGCGGGCGAGTAGGTTAAGGTAGTTTGTAAGAGCGGAGAATTAGGTTAAAATAGGTTAAGATAGAATTAAGGGTTAAGTGTGAGAGGAGGAGGGAGACAGATTGTAATCCCTAAGGGGACACAAAATAAAGGACTGCTGTATACACTTTATTTTCACTGGTTTTTAAGATATTGCGCTTGCAAATTTACTGATTTTCACTGGAAGAAAACTGTCTGGTATAGCACGGACCGGGGACGGTCTTACTGGCGTCACGGGTGGCACTGCCTGTTGAAATAGATACCTACCTGCCAAAGGTCTACGCCAGGAATGGCAGGCCCAAAGGCTGGACAATTCTTTTCCGCCAGAAATGCTACTTAGGTAGGTAAGGAAAGTAGAGACATGATGGGGAAGCTAAGGAAAAATACAAATGAAGTGGTGATTATTGCTATTAATTAAGTCTTTATTACTCCAAATACAACTATAAGTTAATGATTTAACATTTTTTACACACTTTGGACTATCTGAGGTCAGGCGTCTAAGTGATTAAACTTTACAAAACAGATGGGAAAAAACCGTCCTCCCCCACTCGCTTTCGCCAGCGACCACACTATTATAATACAGTGGCTTCCTAATGATGTATTTGTCACGTGCCTAGCGTCTTTTAATTAGGGTTTAGGGAGATGCCCCATCTTACCTCGCTACCCCGTCATACTTTTATTTTATTTCTTAAACAGATGCAGGGTAATTATGGAGCTACGTCCGTCACCCCGTGGCGAGGACAACACCCCACAGTGCCCATAGAATTTTATGGCTTTTTTCGGAGAAAGGTACGAATCCTGGGCCGATCGTAGCGAATTGAAGTCGACACTCCGCAGTCGGATGTGAAATATCAATTATAGCGTATTAAGAAATTCTTTACATCATCGTATCGAAAGGGAAGTGACGCCAATGGATTCCTTATGTTTTTCTGATGAAAATCATACCAAATATCAAGCAAATCGGACTACTTTGACACAAGCTATTTGTATTCCCTATGTAAAAGTTGTCCGATTTACACGACATTTGTAATGATTTTCATCAGAAAACCCCAAGGAATCCATCGGCGACACTTCCATATCCATACGATAAAGAATAAAGAATTATTTTATTTCCTAAACAGATACAGGGTAATTATGGACCTACGCCCGTCAAGGAGATGCGGCGGCCTGGTGCCCCGTGGCGAGGATAACACCCCGCAGTGCCCATTGAATTTTATGGCTTTAGACCCTTGAAGGGGTTTGAATTCCATTAAAATCTGAGGAATGTCTAGGGTTTCCGCATTTCTCTTCAGATCTTTTCAAAAACGACACCCTTCGATTCCTTATGTTCCGCCGATGCAATTGACACCAAGAACGACATAATTCGGACCATAATGAAAGAAATTAAAAATTCATTTCCATAATCTCAAGCTAATTTCGTTAATAATAGTCCGATTTGCATGATATTTGGTATGATTTTCATCAGAAAAACATAAGGAATCCATTGGTGTCACTTTCCTTTCGATACGATGAAGAAAATAATTTCTTAATACGCTATATTTGATATTTCACCCTCGACTGCGGAGGGTCGAATTCAATTCGCTACGTTCGGCCCAGGATTCATACCTTTTTCCGGAAAAAGCCATAAAAATCGGGTGAGGCACAGCGAAGGGCTGTCCTCGCCACGGGGTACCAGGCCGCATCCTTCGACGGGCGTAGCTTCAGAATCACCTTGTATCATTTGTGCAGTGTGTGACCCGACTACTCTCCAGGTGGAATCAGACTGCTCCTGGCACCGCGAACTAGCTCGGCTCGTCTAGCTCGTGAATTCGGCTTGGCGAGCCCGGGCGAGCGGAGCCATGACCGATCAGACGGCTCGTGGATCGCGGCTTGTTTCGTATGACAAGTATGACGGGGTAGCGAGGTAAGATGGGGCATCTCCCTAAACCCTAATTAAAAGACGCTAGCGACGTGACAAATACATCATTAGGAAGCCACTGTGTTATAATAGTGTGGTCGCTGGCAAAAGCGAGTGGGGGAGGACGGTTTTTTCCCATCTGTTTTGTAAAGTTTAATCACTTAGACGCCTGACCTCAGATAGTCCAAAGTGTGTAAAAAATGTTAAATCATTAACTTATAGTTGTATTTGGAGTAATAAAGATTTAATTAATAGCAATAATCACCACTTCATTTGCATTTTTCCTTAGCTTCCCCATCATGTCTCTACTTTCCTTACCTACCTAAGTAGCATTTCTGGCGGAAAAGAATTGTCCAGCCTTTGGGCCTGCCATTCCTGGCGTAGACCTTTGGCAGGTAGGTATCTATTTCAACAGGCAGTGCCACCCGTGACGCCAGTAAGACCGTCCCCGGTCCGTGCTATATCAGACAGTTTTCTTCCAGTGAAAATCAGTAAATTTGCAAGCGCAATATCTTAAAAACCAGTGAAAATAAAGTGTATACATTAAAGCTTATTGAATTTGTCTTGGAAGGCACTATCAGCTCAGGTGTTCCAAAAAAATAGTTCCATTTGAAAAACCGAACTTGAGCATCGTATCTTTTAAAATAATAATCGATAAAAAAATTCGTTCGCGCTAATTAATTGGCCCCCTCGAACCATGCAATTCCCTATTTTTTTATATATTTATCTCCAATAGTTTAGGAGAAAACCGGCTGTCCATTCTTAGGTGGGACACCCTGTATAATAATATTAAGCAGATATATTTTCATAGAAATAAATATTTTAATACGAATAAATATTTTATTTTCAAAATACTTCATAATTAACAATTCCTAAAAAGAGGGCCCAGCTGAAGGAGGGGACCCGCTGTCAGCTGAAGAAAAAGATCCAAGTACAGAAACCTCTCTGACAAAAGATTCCTCAAGCTGACGAAATTCCTTGTACATGTGAAGGCGGCACCTGTTGCATAACATGTTACCAATAGTCACCACTCTTTTCAGATGTTTAGAATATTTCACTGCCTCAACTTCCGTCTTGATTTTCCGTATTTGACCAAGCGATTTGCGAACCAAAATATTACACCGAATACACTTAGCACGCAAGGTTTTCCTTTCAACAAATTGCACTTTATCATTGTCAGTCGACATATTGATCACACAACCACAGATGAACGCACACAGACAAAATAATATTTAAAAACACGTAATGAAGTTACTACTATTGTAGATATACTGGGTTAAAGCAAGTCTAATTCAAAAGTGACTGCAGATTGTAAAGACCAAAGCAACGACGATTCGAACACTGTGACACTCTGTGCTAGTGTTTCCGCCAAGTGCGGGTTTAAATTGCCGGCTATCGGGCAGCTCGAGAGGATGACGTGAAGGGCAGCAAAAACTCAGTCGGTGGACACAACACTGATTTTATTCGGTCACGTAGTATTCACCGACGTCAGACAACACGCTTTACAAAAATTTACAATACACGAGGACACTAATAACGGCGCGTGGGCGCGTGGGGATAATGGACGCAGGAGAAACAGCGAAACTCGAATGCTCGAAAGACGTGGTCGTTTCGTGGAACGAGGTTGTCGCGATGATGTTGTTCTCGGAACTAACGGTTGCCGAGCGAGCGCCCGCGAAGATGCTTAGCGGTCAAAAACGTTACAAAGGCGCCGCTGTTGACTCGTCGGCTGTTGTGATGAGTCAACGGCGCCCGTTCGAATCGCGCGGTGCGACGCGTTGCTTTCGGCCGCAACAGCTAGACTACTCTCGTGCATTCATCTCTTGCGCTCCCCGCAATTCACACCTACAGCATACACTCTTAACATGCACTCCAGTTATCTAAATCCTGCACGTGAATTCTGAGATACCTTCTGTTGTAGAAAAGATGCTAATTTATATCTGTAAACACCAGGTGGTGCTGTTTGGTGCACGAGTCACGAGGTGATGTGGTGCTAGGGTATTTTTCTTTTTCATTATTATGTAGAGTTCTCTCTCTAGTTTAGTTTTAGATCTTCTTTTGTCTATACAAAAGTGTTAAGTCTCTCTAGCCAATCTCTTTGTTACGAACACGTGTTTCTCTGCGCACTTTTGATGTAAAGCCCTTTTATAATAAAAAGACAACCAGGACTGTTGAGAACAGAAGGATATTTTGCTTCTTAAATTAACTATAACAGGTTATGGGCCCAGGCGCTTTTCCTAAAAAGTAAAGTATTGCTAAAGATCACAAAAGAAGGATGGATCTTGCGAAGCATATTAAACCATTGACTGGCGAGTCCGACTGGCCAGTGTGGAAGCGGAAAGTGCGTGATCTGCTTGATTATCACGAAGGGGCTGTAGATGCGATTGAAAAGAGATTGATCAAACCCGAGCCACTGCAACAGAACGCCACAGAAGAACAAATTAAGGAGAATAGGAGACACAGCGAACTTTATCGAAAGGCAAACAGTTATGCCAAGTCAATGATTGCAAGTTCGGTTACAGATTCAGTATACCAGAAAATCATGGACAAAGAGTCGGCGCACGATGCATGGGAGGCGTTGAAACAGCAATTTGAAGCAACGTCAAAGGATCAGCTGTTTAAAATATGTACAGACTTCTTCGCATTCAGCTGGACGTCAGGAGAGGATGTTTCCACACACGTAGCAAAGCTGAGAGGCTTGTGGAATGAACTAAATAATGGACTACAAGCAAAAAATGAGAACGCTCTGCCAGACCTAATTTTGGTATGTAAAACCTTAAATATTTTGCCAAGCCAATTCGAAACATTTCAGTCAAGTTGGATGCTTCTGACAAAGGACGAGGAAAGAACGTTTGATGAGTTAACGATGCAGCTGTGTATGTTTGAGAGAAATTTCAGAAAAACTAATGACAGCGAGAAGTTAGTTCAAGAGGCTCTAGTGGCAAAATCAGGTAAGACACTGCCGAGAAGATCAAGGAAAACAGACGTGTGTAATTACTGTAAGAAACAAGGACATTGGGTAAAGCAGTGTAAAAAGTGGATAGCTGATGGACGACCTGCAAAGAACAAAGGCACAGGCGATGATCAAAGCAACGCACTAGACACCAATGTAGGTTTAATATCTATCTGTAGCGAAGTATGCGCAGTTGCAGAATTGAAGTCAACGGACTGGTGGATTGACAATGGGGCAACGAAGCATGTCACGAATTGCCCAGATCTGTTTGTTGAGTTCAAAGAATTTGAGATTCCGAGTAGCATACAGGCAGCAGGGAAAGAAGCTCTCGAGGCACTTGGAAAAGGGACAATCAATATTTTGTCAACAGTAAATGACAAAAAGCAAAAGCTTACACTGAATGATGTGTGGTATGTTCCAAAAATTTCGAGAAATCTATTCTCTGTTTTGGCAGCTCAAGACAGAAATCAGAGAAGCAAGTTCAATTCAACAGCGACAGATTGCTGGCTTGAGGTTGATGGCAAGAAAGTGTTGTACGGGAACCGAGAACTAGGGGGAAGCCTGTATAAGGCAGCCATCGAAGCAATCAGTCCAAAGAAGAGGATTGAAATAAATGCAGCGGTTGAAAGTAGCTCTGTGTTGCAACTTTATCACGAGAGATGGGGACATCAGGACAAGCGACATGTTCAATTGATGCTCGAGAAAGAGTTAGGTATCAAAGTTAAGGTTAAAAAGGAGCTCTGTGAACCATGTATTTTTGGAAAAACCCATCGTTTACCATTTGGCACCAGGAAGAAAGTAACTGAGCCTGGAGAGCTGATGTCAACGGATGTGGTAGGACCTTTCGATGAATCTTTCTCGAAGAAGAGATATCTGGTAGTATTTAAAGATAGTTATACAAAGTTTCGGTACGGTTCTTTTCTTAAAGAAAAATCAGAAGTTAAAACTGCATTAAAAATCATGCTAGCACATGCCAAGGCGCAAGGGCATACAGTCAAGGAGTTATTAAGTGACAATGGCGGTGAGTTTGATAATGCAGAAATAAAGAAAATTTTACAAGAAAATGGAATCACGCAGAGACTGACAGCGCCATACACACCAGAACAAAATGGCGGCAGTGAGCGTGAAAACCGCACGATTGTTGAAATGGCAAGGACCTTTAAGTACTCGAATACTGATATAAAGTTCCCAGAAGCAATTTGGGCAGAACTAGTAAATTCAGCAATATACATACTGAATAGAACTGGAAAATCGGTAGAGAAGTGCGTGAGTCCATACGAGCTCTGGATGGGAAAAAAGCCAAGAATAAAACATTTACGAATAGTTGGCTCTTCCTGCTACTTCCATGTCCCAATACAGAGGAGAAGAAAGATGGATGCGAAAGCAGAAAAGGGATACCTCGTTGGATACGACGGAGACGAAAGATACAGAATATATATAAAAGAAAAGAATAAAGTTATACTGTCACGAGATGTTCAGTTTCAAGAGAAGCCTGGAGAATGTGACAGAGAAGTCAAACTGTCGCTACGAAGCATCGATTCTGAAGAAGAAGATGTCTATGAAGAAATAAAAAAGGAATCATTCAAAAGCGAGGATAACAGCGAAGAAGAGTATGAAACTGGAGTTGACACTGATCACGAAGATGAAGAAGAGAACACTCAGCTGCCACAAGGGCGAAGTCTAAGGGATCGCTCAACGCTCAAAAGGCCGGGGGCACTCAATGATTTTGAACTGGCAGTGGAGGGGCTCAATGACGTGACGAAGAATCCTGAAACTTATGAGGAAGCTGTTACGGGTAAACAGAGTGCAGAATGGAAGAAAGCCATGGATTATGAGATGGCTTCCTTAAGAGAAAACAAGACTTGGGAGCTGACTCAGCTTTCGGAGGGGAACAAACCATTACCCTGCAAGTGGGTTTTTCGTTTGAAGACAAATCCGGATGGGAGTATCGACAAGTATAAAGCGAGACTGGTCGCCAAAGGATTTAATCAGCGTCAAGGCATTGACTACAGTCAAACTTTCAGTCCTGTAGCAAGGCTGGGAACGATTCGCTCGATTTTGAGCATAATAGCTAGCAATAATATGCACCTTGCCCAGTTCGATGTGTCTACGGCTTTTCTGTATGGGAGGCCAGTGATGCCAGAATGAGGACGGGTCCCCTCGAGAATTTCCCCCACCACGCATGCACACTACGCCGGAGCGGCGTGTCCGTGAGCTCGGCGCTTCGGACAACGTCGGGAAGACGAGAGAGAAAACGAATGTGCGTCTTTCTCTCTCGCTCTTGAAACGCTGTGATCCATGGTGGGGCGCAAGCGACACGCGGCCGTGCGCGATCTTCTTGAGTGCCTCGAGATTCACTTTTCCCTTTCTGACATATGTATAATACTCTTGTAATGAAAAAAATTTGGAAAAAATTTTATTACGGAAATCACGTTTTAAGACCTCCTGATCACGTTTTGGCTATTTAGAAAAGAGCTTTTTTTAAATATCTCATATATTTGTTAACACGATTACGTTTAAACGGCAAAATGGATTTCAATGAAACTTTATATTTAAATTTTATATTATCTTAAGATCCGATTAGATCGCGAAAAACCATAATTACCCGTTATGGTCCTTCGATTTTTCAGATGTACGAACTAAATTCTACATAAAAAAAAGGTTAGATAAAGTTCTTCTGTAACTTCTTTAACAAAGAAAAAGGTACATTCATAATTTCTTGTTTTCATTTTAAATTTCCGTACTTTTTATTCGAGCTATTTCTATTTTTCAAACCTTAAAATGAATTTTTTTATTAAAAGATGAATATTTTGATACTATAAATTGGTGAACTTTGTTAAAATTAGAATCCACTCTTGGCCAGTAGCATGGACGCTGTAGCGCCTTCGATAAAAAATATTTTTTCAGAGTATGATCTAAAATCTAAACGTAATCACATTTCTCGCTAGCTTTTTCGACAATTATATCAAGTTGCGACAAAGAATCACACACTATTTACAAATTTATTACGCGCAGCGTTCACGCTACCGCTCGATGGACACTACGGGAAAGTGGTGGTCTCTTCCATCGGGAGGGAAATGTAAACGATTCGTTATGCAAAGCTAGCATCGCGATACATGTTGTATACTAAAATGTACAAAAACATTACAAAAAAAAGGAAAGAAAGGCAGCACGTAAATATATCAATTGGGTTTGATATATTGACGATATGTAAGTCTGAAATAATGCTACAATTGTTCACATTTCCAAAGGATAGAAAGCAAGCAGAGGAATTTAGTATAATACATGCGACAGAATTTCGAGATAATTGTTATATATAAAATGAATATAATTAAGAATATACATTTATTTGTACAATTATCTCGAAGTTCTCTCTATAAAGCATATGTACAGCAAGCAAGCGAATTTATCGCAAGGATAGAACAAGAATTGCGTGAGGTAAATCGAACAACTATGTACATATTCGCGATGTCCAAAAATCGAATGAAATAGAAAATGGATGAAATTGATAATCTTCTGCACATCACGAATTTGCATTACTCGACGTAGGGGGAAAATCCGCGAGGCCAACAATGGCATGTAAAGGTAAACTACTCTTTTGCTTCTTCGCAAAAATTGGATATAAAGTCTTAGATGACATGGGAGATAGATGTTTGTCATCTATCTCCATGGTCCGAGCTGTTTCCCCGTACGCCTTTAATGTCGATTTCGTTACGCAAATCGCATTGACGTTGTTCGAACAAAGTCGGTTTCGTTTTTTGGTCTTTATGTCGGGAAGCATGGAAAACAATCTTTCAGCGTCGGCGTTTGAATTTGGAAGACTTCTAATGGAATTTAATAATTCCTGCAAGCATGGATATTTAAATGAGCCTTGATCGTTTCGCGTTAACAACACCGTTTTCCAAACTTCATCAAAAGCTAATGTACAAAGCTTCTGCTTATCTTCATCTGCAAAATTCAGATGCAATGTCGACCATTCTTTTTGCAAACCGTCTTCGTCGAAACCGCCCAATTTCTTAGCAATAAAGAGAACACTTTTAAAGGAAGTGTCTCTGTCATTATCTACTAATGCCAAATGAGGCTCAAAAACACATAACTTGCTTAGAAATTCGTCATCGATTGGAAATCGCTTACGAATTTCGTTTGCAGCCGTTATGTAAAACTTAATACAATTTTCTCGAACGGTTTGGACAACATCGGGTTTGCCTTCTGCAACTAACTGACTAAGAAAAATGTCACACTCCGGACCTAAATGAATACAATTAAGTGTAATCTGATTATTGCCTTTTGAAAAATCTATTAATTGTACTAAATCCATGTGCTTCAAAAGCTGCGGTTTCAAAAAATGACCTAAAATATTATACAATAGAGTTTTGGCAGTATTTTGAAGCAAATGGATTCTTGTTTTTTCAGACTGAAAGAATAAATTAAAGTCATTAAAATACTCTAGAATATATTCTAAAAACAGAAGATATGCTTTCGCTTCTGGATTTTGCATCATGATAAGCAGATCTTCCCCAGACTTTGTCTTCTCACTTACGACCAATTCTTTCAGAAATTCCAACACACTGTCCCAATTTTCTAAAAGTGTAACTACGGATGAGTAACGCGATAACCATCGCGTAGTACAGAATTTTTAAATTTTGCGGTCAGTAAATTGATAACATTGTTGGAAATCGCGGAAAATGGCCGAGCGTTTGGGACTGCTATACATGAATGTAGTGACTTTCCGTAATAATTCCTCGCAGACCTCGGGAATGGTAGCGCATGCTTTATGCACTACCAATGCAGAGGAGTGACATGGACACGGCATGGTGAGAAAATTTTCACCGCGAACTTCTGCAAGTTTGGTCTTGAATGACGAGCGACAACCTGTCATCACAGAAGCGTTGTCACACGACAAAGCAACTATGTTTCCGAACGGAATTTGCTTTTTCCACATGGAGTTCTTAAATGAAGTAAATAATTTATCGGCAGTACATTCTCGCGCGTCAAGGTTAATTAATTCTACTAATTCCGTTCGAACATCCAAAGTCTCGGGTGCGACATACCGAACAATAAACGACATCCATTTCTCATTGGAAATGTCGGATGTCTCATCAATAAATACTGAAAACTTAGAATTTTGTAAAACATCACTAAAACGCTCTGTAATAAATTTGTAAATAGTGCGTGATTCTTTGTCGCAACTTGATATAATTGTCGAAAAAGCTAGCGAGAAATGTGATTACGTTTAGATTTTAGATCATACTCTGAAAAAATATTTTTTATCGAAGGCGCTACAGCGTCCATGCTACTGACCAAGAGTGGATTCTAATTTTAACAAAGTTCACCAATTTATAGTATCAAAATATTCATCTTTTAATAAAAAAATTCATTTTAAGGTTTGAAAAATAGAAATAGCTCGAATAAAAAGTACGGAAATTTAAAATGAAAACAAGAAATTATGAATGTACCTTTTTCTTTGTTAAAGAAGTTACAGAAGAACTTTATCTAACCTTTTTTTTATGTAGAATTTAGTTCGTACATCTGAAAAATCGAAGGACCATAACGGGTAATTATGGTTTTTCGCGATCTAATCGGATCTTAAGATAATATAAAATTTAAATATAAAGTTTCATTGAAATCCATTTTGCCGTTTAAACGTAATCGTGTTAACAAATATATGAGATATTTAAAAAAAGCTCTTTTCTAAATAGCCAAAACGTGATCAGGAGGTCTTAAAACGTGATTTCCGTAATAAAATTTTTTCCAAATTTTTTTCATTACAAGAGTATTATACATATGTCAGAAAGGGAAAAGTGAATCTCGAGGCACTCAAGAAGATCGCGCACGGCCGCGTGTCGCTTGCGCCCCACCATGGATCACAGCGATTCAAGAGCGAGAGAGAAAGACGCACATTCGTTTTTTCTCTCGTCTTCCCGACGTTGTCCGAAGCGCCGAGCTCACGGACACGCCGCTCCGGCGTAGTGTGCATGCGTGGTGGGGGAAATTCTCGAGAGGACCCGTCCTCATTCTGGCATCACTGTGGGAGGCTCGAAGAAACGGTTTATATGCGACAACCGGAGGGATTCGAAGATGGCACAGACAAGGTGTGTAAACTTAGTAGAAGTCTATACGGACTGAAGCAAGCACCAAGGTGCTGGAATAAGCGTTTTGGAGGGTTTCTGCTGGAGCTCGGATTCAAGGTCAGTCAGGCGGATCCATGCCTGTATATTCAAAAGAGAAATGGAGAAAAGTTGGTGCTAGTCTTATATGTAGACGATGGACTGGTTGGAGCAACAAATTCAAGAGATATGGAGATTTTTCTTGAAAAGTTAAAGTCTGAATTCAAGGTCGTCTCAAAGGCGGCAGACTATTTTTTGGGATTGGAAATTAAACGAAGAAACGGAGAGATAAAAATAAGTCAAGCAGCGTATGCAAGAAGAGTTCTGGAGCGTTTTAATTTTGCAAACTGCAAGCCGATTTCAACTCCAATTCTGAAGAACTCTGAGGTTTCGGAAAAAGGAAAAGATGACACCAGCGATCAAAACTTCCCCTACAGGCAAGCGGTTGGGGCGTTGATGTACCTGATGCTTGGATCAAGGCCGGATTTGGCCTTCAGTGTGGGATTCTTGTCGAGGTCACTTGAGAATCCATCCAGGGGGGACATTGTTCGAGTCAAACGAGTGCTAAGATACGTTGCAGGAACTGTCGAGTTGGGAATAATGTACAGCAACAAGGCAGAGAAGGGTGTTTTGGTATGTTACAGTGATGCTGACTTCACTGGGTGCACAAAGACTGGAAGATCAACGTCAGGAGTCGTTGTGGCATATGCAGGGGGAATTGTCTCCTGGCTTAGTCAAAGACAGGCTACGGTGGCAACCTCAACTACAGAGGCAGAGATCATAGCAGCAAATGAGGCTTCAAAAGAGGTGTCCTGGTTGGCTGGACTGTTTGGAGAACTTGTGAGGTTGAAGAATGTTCCGGTTCTTCAAGTTGACAACGCTGCAGCTGTGAGGCTGGCACAGAATCCTGAGTTTCATCGGAGAACAAGGCACATTACAAATAAGCATTTCTTCATTCGAGAGAGAGTGACTGAGGGACAACTGGAGATTCAGCAGATTTCAACAAAGGAGCAGGTGGCGGACATCATGACGAAACCGTTACCGAAGCCACGACTGAAAGACTTATGCAAAAGAATGGGACTTGTTTAGGAGGAAGAGAGAGAGAGAGAAAGAGACTGAGACTGTTTTTATGGAAAACATAGTACACTTCTCGATTAGTTCCTTTTAGTTTTATATTTTATTTCTATATGTATAGTGTTATACGAACGTTGGATATATAAATTATCAAGGGAAAGTGTTGTAGAAAAGATGCTAATTTATATCTGTAAACACCAGGTGGTGCTGTTTGGTGCACGAGTCACGAGGTGATGTGGTGCTAGGGTATTTTTCTTTTTCATTATTATGTAGAGTTCTCTCTCTAGTTTAGTTTTAGATCTTCTTTTGTCTATACAAAAGTGTTAAGTCTCTCTAGCCAATCTCTTTGTTACGAACACGTGTTTCTCTGCGCACTTTTGATGTAAAGCCCTTTTATAATAAAAAGACAACCAGGACTGTTGAGAACAGAAGGATATTTTGCTTCTTAAATTAACTATAACACCTTCCAGACCTCACACTCCTGACACATTCGATACTGCAGCATAAATATCCTTTCTCGGTCCCCATCGCTCTGTTCTAAACATGCGATATCAATCGAACAGTCATGACTGTCTTTTCCTTTCATGCATTGAAGCCGTGATAGAAATTGTAACATATATTTTGAATAAAAGAGAGAATAGAATTGTATGATCTAATTCTAATAGAATTAGGAAAACATAAGACACGATTTTTGTTGGTATCCATCCATAATTGTTAAAGGTAAGAGATTTGAAAACCAATTTCACATATTTATATAATGTAGGAATTGTTAAACAATGCCGTAATTGACAAGATAGTTGACAAGAGATACGGCGGCATAACAAGCAGTCCAAACTCATATTTACGTATATTTCAGGTTAATATGTTTTTCAAATATTCTTAAAACATTTGAAAATAAATATTGATCTTTGTGTCGTAAAGTTAGGAAATATATATAATTAACGAAAAAAAAAAACTTAGCCTAAGGGGACTTGAAAGTTCGAGGCTGGAACCTACGTTTAAAAAGTTCGCAGCGGTATAGCAGTTCGAAACTTTATTTATTTATTTATTTATTTATTTTTTTAAAGTATTTATTGAAAGGACTATAATCATTACATCTTTGGCAATCAAAAACATATAAAAACTACCACTCTATCGCATCATTAAGACTAGTAATAATACTGTTTGTACAGTGCATCTGTAACTCACAGTCATACAATCTTGGTTCCTTAGTATGTCATATATTCTAATGTTGAATAGTATCACAGTTGTGATCACAGTCGCCAGCTCTAGAGAGCCATCAATGATAGTGGGAAAAATGTCCAAAAAGAAAAAACCACTGTTTCAATCGGGAGACTAGTTAAGTCGGAAGCACGAAAAGAGAGATGAGAAAGAGGAAAGAAGGAAAGTCTTAGATAACTATTTCTTATAACTACAAATATGTACAGCTATATACAAAAGTGATCCTACTGAGATCTAGTGTCTGCTGAGCGCCAATGTCTAGTTTGGCCTCAATAATAACTGCTGCCGCACTATCAGCTTTGGTATATGAGGACAAGTATCATTGAGCCACCAGTATTTCCTAAACTTAAGTCTATAAAAATCGTTTAGATCTCTATCAGGTTAAACTTATCAGTCTCAAATAACGAGTCACCCAGGGTGAGCGCAATGCGCTTGTCGACCTTGTTTCGTCTCCAGTGATATATCCAGGGGATGTTAAGGGGGTAGACACGTCACATGACCTGGCCGATTTGGCCGGTCGGTATTGCAGCAGGTTTTTTCTGCACTGAAATGGTATTACCCATAGATACGCGGCTGCCTGTGCATGCGAGAGGGAGCTGTTTGCTATTTCCGTATTTTATTCTGAATAAGGAAAGAAATTCTCAGCTGTTGCGTTGTACTTATACAAATTTAAACGGAAGTCGGCTGGTACTGCAAACGTAGAAAATTCATTGTACATTTTAATTACTTGAAATGTGCTTATGCTACAATATTCTACGTTAGCAGTAAGGAATTATAAGTGAAAAGGGAAAATAGATGTGGGGATGTCCCCAGAAAATGAAGTTTGTTAGGTTAGACATTTTTTTACTAGCAAAGCACCGAAACAGAACATGAAATACACTTATTACACGTCCTATGCAAAAAGCAGTTATGAACAAACATTATATATAAAATTGTACGGAATCGATTCACGTCACTTTTGCAAAGATCTGATTAGAAATTGCAGAACTTCAGATTCGTCACTGCTTAGTGTGCAACATTGTATACTCCCGCTGGTTTTGAGCGTCGAAGCCTACGAAATTCAGCGAGACACATGATTGTTGGCGAGCATCGCGTTTGACGACTCTAGCTAGAAAATCACGCCGTATAAATAAATGAATAGGTTAATTAGTTAAAATTAATGAACTGTGCATGATTTTAATGACGCCTAATTTAATTGCACTTACAAACTGAATTACTAATTGTAATTAAAAGAATTTTTTGACGTGCAACATGAAGCTGCGCACGCAAATGGTTGGGCTCGGATTATCGGGAAAGACCTACCTATCCCAGCGTTTTGCTTTCTCGCTGCGAGCGAGGACATTCGGGCCCCAGTAGACCACCCGTTGACAGCCGAGAGCAATAAAACCGACAGGCCAGATAAAATGTTCATATTTGATAACTGTTGAGGAAAGTATTACCAATGGAGTTTTTAGGGTTTCTCGATGAAAATGATGTCCGATATGGAGGAATTCGGTCCATTTTCAGTGAACGTAGTGTGTGTCCTAATCATGTATTCATAAAAAAAATAGACCGAATTGCTTTGCGTCCCGACTCATGTTCGTGGACATAAACTCACCAATCCATCGGTGGTAACACTCTTATCAAGGTGTAATGATAAATATGAACATTTTCATATTCAGTACTGGATGACTCAAGTCGCCGCCGACCGAGGGTCTCTCGCTGGTGCGCTATTTCACTCGCACTCAATTTACGTCGTTCAATCTCCTTGTCAAGCGGCTCAGACGAGGGTCCTGATAAATGTAAATTTATTTGGGAAACCAAAGTCACGTCATTCGTGACACCTACTCGCGAACAGATACAGTGGCTCTTAAAAATATTCGGACACCCTTTAAAATCGTATAAATTTTTTAAAATTAATCGAAATGACTTGAATTTTTTTGAGAAGCCTGAGGGATTAGTTTGCTAAATGATATGATTCGTCGTTTTGAAAACAATGCACTTGGTCGGAGTAGCAAAAAAAAAATAGTAAAGGTCGTTTTTTAAACTTTTTTTTGTGAACCCTTAATGAAAATTAAAAAAAAACCCGTTTGTAGATTTAAGTAAGTTATATACGTATCTAAAATTTCATCAAAATCGGTTAACGTTGCTATTAGCTACACACGTTTCAAGATCGCAGAATAAGATCGAAAATCGCGAAATTCACGAAAATCAGCGATCCCCAGCGATCCCCAGTGGTGGGGATAGCGCCAAGCTTCTGTCATGTATAGGCCAAACCGAGCTGCAGCGTAGAAATACACACATCAGAATAGGTGTGCCTGAGGCCTTAGCTCCGAAAAAATTCAGGGAGCTTTATTGGTCAGAACATTGATTCTTTCTCGATAGCTTCATCTCGTATTGGTCTACGTATAACTTCGTGACGCACACAACTACATATGTATTACGCTGACAATAAGAATAAATAACAGCCACACGGCTACGTTCAGACAGGGCCGTTCCCCCAGCAGCATTCCCGTTACCCCACCATACCCTTCGGTGGCTAGGGAACTCCAACTGACAAATCCACGATCGTCAGATGGTGATGGCTGATTTCTCCTCGATCGCTGTTCACGAAAACGAATCGACCGGCCAATATATTTGAATACGACCTTAGTATAAAGATATAATGAAAGATGAAACATTATTCGAAGCCAAAGATGAAAGGCCTTCGAATAAACAAAGGAAACTAATAAATACCCGAAGCTAAATAGAATTTTAGATTTAGGGTACACACACCCTCCCCCCAAACCTCGTGTCGATCGGCCACTGGGGCCATTCGGAAGTATATTCTTTTAATTAAATAATGCCCATCTCTGCATAGGAGCGTAAAGAATTACAAAAAAAATCAAGGAATCAACTGTTGACCGATTTGGAGACTTTTCCTTGTTATATGTTATATACCATAGTCGGAAGAATAATAATAAAAGCAATAATTGCAAATAATTGCTGTAACTTCCACATTCTGAAAATATGATATCAGTAAATCACTACTTCCAGTGTTAGGTTAAGTTGTAGAACAGTCTCGGACTGAACTTCGCCTGTGCTTTTGTCGATGTTTATCCTCCGTTTACTGTCCTCTGTTATATTTTTGCAATAAAAGACGTTAATAATAATAATATTAAAAAATTCCAATCTCTTTTTTTATTTGAAATAATGTGGCCATATAATTATAACATATATTCGGTAGCGGTGATGTATGTGTTACGGTGAAACCGTTAATTTAGTAAATGCAGACAATTCCCAGCAGTTCCTTGTCAATGTATGCCTAAAATGCATATAACCTAACCTAAAGGCGTCCGAAAATGCATGCATTGACTGCATCACGCTTTTACTGTGGCTTGTGTATCCAGCTAATGCTTCAGTTTTGCTATGATTCCACGTTGGAAGTCCTCCCGAGTAGGCGCCATCTCGTGTCCACTAGCTCAACTAAATTTGTCACGTGACTTGCTCTGTATTATCGCCAATATGGCGGAACTCGTATTTGGGAATGCCATCACGGGGATACGTTTTTCGTCCTTATATGAACAGATTTTACGCTGGGCGTGGTCTCATTCGAAAGAGGAAGGTTCATTGCAGCGCGCTCTGGTCATCGTTTGAGTCACAAAACTCTTTTAGTGACCTAAAAATACTTGGATTCATGCGGGTGTATTTTGTCAACTTTTGCTCTACTTTGAAAACTCGTATTATTAGATATCAACACAATTTCGTCGAACCATGACCAGAGCGCTCTGCACTGAACCTTCCTCTTTCGAATGCGACCTCATCCAGCCCAAAATTTGCTCACATAAGGACGAAAAATGTATCCCCCCAAACCCATGTTTCGGGCACATTATGTGGGTATTACAGCGCGTTGCATTACCCGTGTCTACCCCCTTAAGTTCATCCTGAACAAGCCCCTGTCCATTACATGTTAAATACGCTTGTGGCGACACGTATCCGGAAGCGCAATTCTCTGCTGGCAGCAGTAACATTTCTCAGTGAAATGGGTCTCAAAAGTTTATTATTAATATTCGGATGTTTTGCAAAATATTCCCTTGTAATTTTAATTATTAAATTGTCAATTCGTGGGATTTCAGCTTTGTTGTAAATTATTATGTTGCTTATATAGTGCTGCCAATCAGAGCTCTGCGACGTGTAAAGGTCCAAACAGGCTCGCAAGCACCTGCGCTCCAGACAGCGTAATTGCTCGGCGTTAGTGTGGTTAAAATTCCACCACACCGGTGCCGCATATGTTAAAATTGGCCCCACCAACAGCATATATAAAATTATTTTAGCTTTTGAGGATAGATATTTATTATGAAAAATTCTTCCATTACTTAAAAAAGCTTTTCCTGCTTTATTTAATAGGTAATCTATATGCTTATTCCCTCTAAGTAAATAATCTATGTGAACACCTAGATATTTAATTACTTTGCGGTGTGGTATTGACATTCTATCCCTTGTGCCAGGAAGAAGCGCTGAAATTTGAAAATCTTTTTGCCCTGCAGTGGCTTTTGAGGTCAATTTGGCTAAAGGCTTGTGAAATAAGATAGTTTCACATTTTGACGAATTTATCCTAAGATTCCACGATATCATGTACTTATTTATTTTGTCGACAGCTGTCTCCAGGCCCTCCCGGATACGGCTCACCCTGTTATCGGCCAAATACACAACAATATCGTCCGCGAATGACAGCATTGCCGGTTCCCCAGGCTCATTCAAATCAAATAATCTCGGTAGCTCGCTTATAAAGATATTAAAAAGTAACGGCGAGTTTACCGTCCCCTGCTGTAGACCCTCCTCAATCCTAAACCTGATCGGGGAGATTCCTGTGCCATCCCACGTGACAAAACTCTTCCCACTAACCATATCCCATACAATCTGTATGAGCCAAAACGGGAATTTTTTCTTATTCAGTCTGACTATCAATCCATTCAACCAAACTGAGTCGAAAGCCTTCTCAATATCTAAGAGTGCGGCTCCCACAAGCCGACTATTAGCGACCAGGCTGTTAACGTCCGACAACATTTTGTGGGTAGCATGTGTGGTGGCATGGTGATGCTTAAATCCAAATTGGCTATCGGGAACCACTTCGTTTATTCTACAGTGTTCGGCCAGTGAGTCGTTCAGAATCATCTCGAACACTTTACTAAAGCTAGGAGTGAGGCTAATGGGTCGATAACTTGCCGGAATATTGGGGTTTTTCCCCTTTTTGAGTATAGGCAGTACTTTTGCCTCTTTCCAAAATTTGGGGAAATAGCTCTTGTTAATAGCATTGTTGAAGAGAACTGTTAAATCAAATATTAATTTGGAAGGTAAGTGCTTTAAAACAATCGGTGGGATCCCATCGAGGGCGGACGAGGTCTTGTTTGGCAGATGTTTCAACTTAAAGCTCACCGAAATCGGATTGCAGAAAGGATGCAACAAATCTCCTTCCAGATCTGGATCATAGGCTGGGTTATTGGTATCAAACTGAAATATTGAGGTATTTTGTTCTCTATTGTTACTGAATCTTAGTTTTAAATTTTCTGCTTCGGTGTCAATTATTTGTCTTGATCTGGTGTTATCATTAAGAAAACGAGGCGAGTTAATGTACTCGTAGTAAGCTCCGATGATGTTGAGTTTATCTAGTCGATCAGAAAAAACATATTCATCCCCAACCTTGGGTATATTTAATAGATCACATCCACTTCTCTCCAGAATTGGGATATTATCCTCTTTGACGTGTATATTATCAATACTTGAAAAATTCTTTAGGATAAAGATAGCGTTGACTTTTGGAAAGTTGTCCGATTTCCTAAAATCAATACTTTTAATTACGTTAGCTCAGTAGCCCTCGATTGCCGACCTGAATTCATTTTGGAGAGCATTTATTAATTTTCTTAACGCGGTTTATGCAACAAGGAAACAATATATCTCTTATTCTTCTGTATTTTTCTAATTTTATGATTTAAATATTTATTGACACTATCGGTGTACCTGTATGTCGGAATTGTTACTGTCATAGATCTTACAATGATACTCGTAATGTATTGCAAATGGTTATCAATCTCAGCAATCGATAGGTTGGTGTCAAACGGAATATCTCGAATATATAGGTCTATAATTTTTTGCGTAAATTTATCCCATTTTGTAGCTTTGTAATTATATCTAATGCCTTGACATGGCGGACCGTTCAAAATAAAGGCCTCATTCTGAACTTCAAAGGTCAGGGATATGGCCGCGTGGTCACTATCGTAAGGCAACGTTCGTGCCCTATCACTAAGGTCATCTAGCCAAACTAATCGGGAATCCGCCAGGCACAGGTCAAGGAAGGTCTGAGCAGGCTTGAAAGTGGGGAATGCCGAAGTTATTATTTTTAATTTATAATGTATATCATGTCCCGCTGCCCATTGGCGCATATATTTGCCCCTGATTGTCTGCATGATCTCCCCATGCCTTACGTCTGGCATTAAGATCACCAGCCACAACATAATAATTCTTATTATCATCTAGATTGAGATTTTGAAATAACTTATTAATCTCCTTTATAAAGAGACTCCTATTGTCGTTCCTGGCATACACACTCGTTAGATATAAAGATTTGTTATTGCACATGTTAATTTTAATAGTGCTGTGCTCAAGAATCTCATTGCTGGCCGAGGACGGAAGGTCCAAAACTTCAAAAGGAATCCCTCTTTTTATCAATATTGCTGTGCCTCCCCCTTGTATTGCGTTAGGCCTATCTCTTCTGACTATATAATAATCGTTAAAGGAAATCACATGGTTATTATTCAACTTAGTCTCCGACAAGAATATAAAATCATGCTTATATGTCTCTGCAAACTGGACTAACTCTAGTCTGCGGTAATTCGCAATCAATGAATTAACATTGATCGCAGCTATTCTAAAACGTTTGGTGTTATTTGTGATATTGGACATTTTTATTTGTTATGTAATGTGCTTAAAATATACTCTATCTTAAGTGTATTTTCAGCCACTCGAGTTGCTAACGTTTTAAATTGTGAAGATACTAACTCTGCCAGTTCATTTTTTAAATCAGTTACCCATGGGGGATGTGGAGTTGATTGCAGACGCTCTTGATATTGAGGGTGTTCACCGGGTTGCGATGTCGTCTCAGTGTCAAGCGATGTTGAGATACTTGGCCGTGCATTCCTTTGGGAGATATGGTTCCTTTGGTTTACATCGGAGACTGCTTGAGCATATGATGTATCTCCTCGTATAGTTGCCGTAATGCTGGTAATTTTCCTGACGGTTGTTTGAATTTTTGTCGACTTTTCCTTGCTTTTCTGTTGATGTGCAAATTTTATATATGGACACCCCTTGTATGAAGCGGGGTGTCCTTCCTGGCCACAATTGGCACATTTCAGTTGATGTTTGCTACTTTCTTTTGTTATGGGACAGCTGCCGGGTTCATGGGAGCTGGCACATTTAACGCATCTATCCTGGAGAATACAATTCTTATTGGCGTGACCTAGCCTCTGGAATTTCCGGCATTGGAAAATGCTGGGCCTCCTCAAGTATTCCCATCGGACTCTCTGATATGCTAGGGTTTTAATCTTGAATAAATCCTTTGTTTTGCTGTTGTTCGAAAGTTGCAGTAGGTAATGATAACTGTCTGGGTTTGACTTGTCATAGATAAATTTAGTGACGTTAGTAATTTCAACCTCAGGAAGGCTCAGGACCGTTATCTCTTGCTTGATGTCGTCTAAACTGAAATTACCTTTGATACCTTTTATTAGTATTGATTTTGGCTTTTAGTTCTTTGGGCTAAATGTATAATATTGCGTCTTATTAGCTAAAAGCATATCAGCGATTTCCTTATAGTGGTCAGCTGTTTGCGCATAAATGATATGGTTGTCTTTGTTGACCTCTTTAATTGTGAATGCGGTTTTTGGTATGTTAATAGTTGTCATTGCCTTAATTAGTAAGTTAATGTTCGTATCAACCGCGTAACGTACCGCTACGACCGCCATAAATTTTTCCTTTGTTTTTACACAAATTGTTAATTATGTTTACCTTATATCTAAGAGAGCGCGTTCGAACAGCGCGCTAGTGAATCCAGTGACGCGCAACGCACGCGCATAACCTCCTTTCACACAAGTGAACTCAGTGCCGCGAGTGAATAGAGCGCGCGTGCGTAGACAGCACGATAAACCGGACGCCGGACTAACCGAGCGTAGTACGCAAATGGCGCGAACCAGACGTTAATTATAATTGGTGCGCGAGATCGCGCAGCAAGTGATTGGCGCGGGCCAAGCACCAACAACGAGTATAAATACAGGCTCGCCAGCAGCAGAGAATCAGACTAGGTTTTGCCACCGAACCACGAAGAACAGACTTCCTCTCGAGGTAGCTTTAATTAGCTCCTCAATCTCAAAACCGAGGTAGCTTTAGTTAGCTCCTCAACTTCCTCTCGAGGTAGCTTTAATTAGCTCCTCAATCTCAAAACCGAGGTAGCTTTAGTTAGCTCCTCAACTTCTTCTCGAGGTAGCTTTAATTAGCTTATCAATCTCAAAACCGAGGTAGCTTTAGTTAGCTCCTCAGTACAAAATTTTTCATTCCCTAGTATAGGAGAAATTCGACAAAAACCTGATTTTCTATTTTTGCCCTTTACTACCCTCCGGGTGGAGATACAAAGTTGAAACTTGCCACAATTGTTTATTTTTTTATAAGCTTTCGAATGACTCATCGTGAGTCGAATTCGGTTCAAGGGCACATTTGACTATCTTAACCGGCTATACCCTTTAATATTCACCTGTTTATCAAAAACATGTCCTTTTGTTTATAATTTAAGGTCTGCTCTGCCCAATGAATTATTTTTTAAATGGAAACTGAACAAAGGTAGCATAATCATTAGTCTTTTTATTGGAGGCTTCTATGAATGAGTTGATGAAATATTTACTCTCTCTGGTATAAATTATTCATTTATGTATATATGAGCCGAAACATAAACTGAACGATGACTTTAGCAAGAGCCCTCGCTAACTTTTCCTGCGCTCGGGTGATAGACGCGTTGTTCAGAATTTTGGAAGGTATCAAATTCCAATTGTTTGCACATTTGAAGAAGAGGAGGGACCTCCCCTCTGTTAATTCGTCGGTGGAGGGGGTACCTTCACCGTCTTGTCGAGGTGCAGGAAATATATGTACAACCAGCTGGTCTCAAAAACTAGCCCTAATGACCGGACAGAGCGTCTCGCCAGGGTCACGGTTTATGACGGAATTGCCCCGAGAGTCGGCGGTGGACAACGATACACACAGGTACCTACGGCTGGTTACTGAGTGTAACTGAGTGTACACGAAAAACGATTTGCAGATTCGTATTCAACGCATAAAAATTGTACAACAAACACGTATTGGATGTTACAAGTCCGAAAAAACGTAAAAATATGTAAACATTGTAAATAATTGCAAATAGGATAGTTAACAACTAAGCTAAGTGAGGTGAATGTGGATGTGTGCATGAATATAGGTATGTGTATGGACGAATGTGTATATAAGACTGGAAGGTGGTTACAGTAAAATAGATAAGACTACTTAGTGAATAAGGATAAAATCTATGAATGATACAATGTTATCCCGTAAAAGGAAGCAAAGAATAAAATTACTACTATTGCTATTAATGAGCATTATCCGTTACAAAATTTATAGAACCAAAGATTAATAAAATTACAAATTTAGCGTTTGAACAACAAATAATTGTAAAGGCCAATATGAAAAGAATTTCACGATAAACTGTGAACAAATAGGGGAGAGTCGTGCAGTACCGACCAGCTTACAGTACCGACGAACACTAGTTCTCGCTTCTTTGACCAGATATTAGCACTTTATTTGAATTAAACAATGAAAATCACAATTCTTTATAACCTATTTCGGGGTCATATTGTTTACTCCATTGCTCTCAATGTTCTGAGGCATTAAACATATAAGTTGATATTCAGTGGGTTAAAAGTTATTTTTTAAAGCTGATCTTTTGTTTCTCGTGTAAGTAAATGATTTTGTTCTATTATGTATACTATCTGTTTAACCGTTTGCCTTGGGAAGGCGATGTGGATCGCCACTGGTACGGCCAGGGAAGGGATGCGCTCCAAAGCGATGGAAAACTCCACTGGTTGATGGGACGGCACGTTTATTAGCCGAAGTGGGCGTCGTTACAAAACACACGAACACTCCACAGAAATCAAACACGAACAAACACGACTTAAAACACACACCTAACACGAAACAGAAAATATGTACAACTATGTACAGTGCGCTGGGCGCGAAGGCTCGAAGGGCCGTTTACGTGCGGTCCAAGAAACCGTCGGTCGCTGGGCGACAAAACTTTGGATACGTGCGTGCCAGAGCGTGTTGATATGATTCAGATGTTCCAGCTACTAACGGTCTAATTTCCGGATGAGATCCCCGCTCGAATCTCATGCAAAAACGGGTGACGCGCGTAACCGTCCAAACGGCGGTGTGTTACCATGTTTACACTCTCTCGCACGCACATTTAAATCAGCGCAAAGCGGCGCGTTGGATTTCGGCCGCAACACTATCTCTAGTCTATTAAGTTTAATAAAACGTCCTAGTTTTGCAATATTCTTTTGTACATAATATACCATGGCCTAAAATGTTTCCCGTGTTTGTCGTACAGTACCGACCAACAGACTCTGTCAACCAGTAGAGACCAAATTAGCAACTCAGATTAATTTATAAGATGTGCATTTAGCCTTCTTTCTACCTGTTCCCGCAGAAAAATAAAGTAAATAAGGATAGGTATGATAACCCTGATAATCAGATGTCTGCAATCTGAAGTCAGATTGGCAGCAGGGACTGCCGTGAGAGCGCAGAACCTGACGTCAGATCCGTAGTCATCTGTGTCCGTATTAGGATGCGTTCTGAGGTACAGAGCCTGACATCATGAATCTGACGTCAGATGGGCAGCAGATTCGTAACATATCCTGCCGTTCGCCTGACACGTATAACAGCGCCATCTGAGGTTCAGAATTGGCAAACAATTCCCTACGCGCGACGTCACACGGCCGTCCCTACGCGTGACGTTACATGCACGTGGCTACGCACCAACACATGTGTACCGTGATTGCTATAGGTGTGTCCCCCCTCCCTTTCTACTGCGCGCAGGGAATTGGTAAGCAGGAGTTTTGGAGCAGATTATGTTCACATAACCTACGAGGTTTATTAAATAAGATTCCAATTTATATGTAAAGGTATGTATTTTTTATTTTTAATAATAAGCGATAAGTGGTACATATATATAATTAACTCTGAAAACAAATACGATATTATTATAAAATTGAAATGGTACTGGGAATGTACCAGTCCATGAGTATTTTATTAAATGGGCGCTGAAAAGTGCTGATTGATATTCATTGCGAACATCGAGAGGTTGTTCCCGTTTTAATAAATTGGTTTACCGTTTGGTTTCTTCGCCACTGTAAAAGGAGACACACCTCTACTTTTAATGGGCATATATCTGAAAAATAAAATATTTACCATATTTAATTATCGTTTTCCCGCGACAGTAAATTGTGACTTTTACGGTCATGACACTAAATGTCATGACTTTTACTGATACGGACCTTCAAAGGTCAGCTTCTTCTTCGGGCTGCTGATCGTCCGTCCACAAATCGCGGCGCATTCGCGATGCATTGGAGGCTGCCGTCGTGCGTGGACCACTCTTCTTATTTCGAAACCTCTCCTTGGCGGCTCGAAGTGCCTGCTGCATCGACCGTTGAAAATCCGATCGGAGCGGCTTGGTGAAGTGCGCGTTCCCAGACACCGCATCTGAAAAAGTAATGCACGCAAAGTACGTTAGCATAATTTTGCATAAAAACATGGAAATTCTTATTGCTTCGTACCGTGGATCGCCATCATGATACGGGTGTTGTATAACGGCCATTGCCCTGTTCGGCCGAACCACGTGAAGGACCGTGTCACGTCGTCGACCACCGCTTCCTTCAGGCAAATGCCGACCGCTTCCTTCAGGCTGAACCCACCCACGTATTTTAAATATTGAACCTAAACAAAGTAAGTAAAGATTGATGTATGTATTATATCAAATTAAATAAGAGCATAATTTCGTTTTTGCTTACAACATTGAAATAACTATCGTCATCGATGTTCTCGAAACAGTCCACCTCCTCCGGTGACGATAGCGGAATGACGGCTGGTTTTTGTGGTGGACCGTTATGGGTAGGCTGAACATATCGGAGAATACTCCCCAACAGAGTATTCATTCTTCTGCTAACGGAATGGATGGAGACGTAACGTATTAATAAACACGATGCATGCGATACTTACTGTAGCCCCGTCACGACGCGCGCCGTGCGATATTCCAGGCTTCTGCGATCATGGACATTTATAATAGAAAACTTCACACTATCAATATTTTTATAAAAAAAGAAAAAAGAAACATGTCAATTTACACATTAGCAGAAGGTTGGATGTGCACTGTATGTTGCTGCAACGGCTCACTCCGGATCACAGTGGCGCGTTCAGACGATGTCCCTGGATCGTGATGATCTGTTAATGCTGCGAGGGCAGGAAGACTGGCAGCAGAAGTGTTCCGAAACATACGAACGTTACTTCGGTTAGTCGTAGAAAAATCTTTTGACGTTGTTGGAACGGTTTCTTCCTGCAGGATCATCCTCAAATCCTGGATGTCCTGATCGATAGATTGTTTGAGCACGGTTGACGTCCTTCTCTTTTTTGGAGCTTCCTCCTCCGATGAAGTCGTCCGTTACCTCGTTGGTTTGGTGACCACACGCTTCTCTCGCTACGACATGTCAACCTGTGAGTAAAAGTACATATTACAATGCTTAGCAAAGGCGTGTTGGCTGTTTTTCCTATTTTACATGCAATATTAACCTAACCCAAACCTCAAGACGAACCCAAGTCATCTGTTACTCAATAATTCGAGTGTAACTCGACAAAGGCTATAACAGTAGAAAACGTGAAAAAATGACCCATGAAGAAATATTCGAACCAAACGATAAAATAACTCATCACCAAAGATTAAGGGGAGGTTCCGGTCTAGAGCCCAAAAAAATAGGTGATATTTAGGACTTAATTAAAGGAAAACTACTATATATAATTTAATGGGACTTGTTGCATTGTATTAAGGATGTCTTGAATTATAGAAATATATTTTTTCTTTTATAATTAATCATTGCAGACGGCCCTGGGGAGTCGTTAAAGTCAAGGCGTCAAAAAATTTATCCAAATTGGTGGGAACTGTATCTCCAAAATTTATTATCCGATTCGACTGAAACCTTTTTTATTTTGAAGATTATTCTTCTCGCTAGGAGGGGGGGGGGGCTAGAAAAAAATACAAAAATGACACTTTTTTTTAGAAAATAACGACATTTCATGTTTGAAATCACTTTTCCCTGTATTTGTCGTCCTTTCAAAGCCTTTGAAAATTATAAATTGTCAATTTTTTGTAATTTTTTCTAGTTCCCCCCTAGCCAGAAGCATATTCTTCAAAATAAAAAAGGTTCAGTCGAATCGGATAATTACTTTTGGAGATACAGTTCCCACCGTTTTGAGAACACTGTTTCGAGAAAAACGCGTTTAAAGTTTTACGTGAGCGCCGAGTGGCCGGTTGTGACCCATGCATTTGCCGCTACTCAAATGCCTATAACTTGGGGAATTTTACGAATTTCAACAAATCCTTTTAAACACGTTTTCCTAAAGGGTTGAACATTCGAAAAATGAAATAAAAGAAAAATCGACATTTAGACCGGAACCTCCCCTTAACAAGGATACGTGTAAATATAATGTTACTTATGAAGAACAATACAAAAGGAAAGTACAGTACAGAAGAAGAAAATGTAAATATTATAGAGCATGCCACTCACCAGAAAATAGTCGTAACTTACCAAAAACATGAGACGAGACTAGAAAGGGAAGAGATCATTTTTTTTTTTTATATGGTGGAAATCCCTAACGGATACCTCACCCCCCATGGCAGGGGTGAGATTATGTGGGGCTTGCACCCACTAAAACTACCGTGGTGACCGCCTGACGCGAGATACATCAAGCGAAAATAAAGATGGAAGAATTTAAATACTATGGATCTTATGGCTTCTCGCTGTGCGTAATAACAGCAACGATATAGCTACGGGGTTATGAGGGGTTTGTGTCTGCTTTCGCCAGGTGCGAACGTTAAAAATGCCGGCGCTGGGACAGCTCGAAGAAAAGGCGATCAAACAACACGACCCTTTTGGGACTGGCACAGTTTATTTTCCTGTGGTTACTTTTTATCACTGGACGTGACACACACAGATACACTGAGACGAAACACACTATAATACAGAGAACACGTGGGCGTTGACGACAGTGGATGGTGTAACAACTCGTGAGTATTTAACGGCGCAAGGAGCGCGTAGAAGAAAAGGTACGTGCGTGCGTGTCACAGCAGTGATCCTTTTGAACTAACTGTCGCCGGGCGAGCGCTTCGAAAACGAACGTTGACGTAAACACCGAGGTGTCACCGGCCTCAGCTGACTCGTCAGCTGTTGGTACGAGTCAGCGGGCAAATGTTTGAACACGTGACGCGGTGCGCTTTACGCGGCCGCAACAGTGTCAGTGAACATACTACAACGAAAAGGCATTCTGTAACATTTGCCACGAATCTGATCGGCGGAGATATATAAAATTTCAGGGCTCAATGTGGCGTATTTATATATGCCAAGAGCCGAAGACTCTATGCCGACATCATAAAAATTATCAACTTCTAAACATTTTTTGATACCCAAACGATACAAGTCTTTGTCTATGCCAATATTGAAAATTATGCAGATCGAACCATCGTCTGAGATGCAACAATCATCGTGTACATTTGTGCCTAGAGATATGTTATTGAATTCTATCTTACGGTACTGAGAACAATTGGTGTCGTTAGTAAGGGGTCTACTGTGCTCCGATGGAAAGATGAAACTCGAAATGTCAGGGGGGCGAGAGGGGTTCTTCGCTCCCACCGCCTCACTCTCTCGCGCGACACTCCTCAAATCCCCACTCTTAGGTTGTTAGCGGCACACGCTGCATAGTCGTAGGATGCCCGTATCTACGGGGAATACGTTCCATACGGGAATCATATTGAACTAGCAAAACGTGATTATTGTCACTTCTATTTCACAAAATTAAGCGTATCTTTAATATGTACATGAGATATAAGCACGGAGAAATAAAATTATGACATGAACATTATTTTTAATGTTTTTATGTTTATATGTTTTTATGTTCCGTAGCTACCTGTGCCGACTATGATAGGAGTCGCCCCTATCACCTTATATATTAATATACCATTTATACTAAACGAAATGATACATTTTTATGTCATAAGACCATGCATACAGAATACATCTTATTTATAATAACGTGAAGGACAAATTTTAAAGCAAATCATGATATTCGTTGAAATGACTCCGATCGAAGCCGCCAGGCCGAAACTCTTAACTTGTGTCCAATTGTGGGCAACATTGTTGACAACTTGTGTCCAAGCAATTGTTGCACGGTTGAATTTGACTAGAGTGGGGAAAAATAAATGACTTCTCCAAGATCACTCCACTGCCAGAAGCAACAGTTTTGTCAAAGCAATCTGTCTGTGAACGTGGTTGAGCGATTCAAAATATTCTTTTTCAGTTTTACTTCGATATTCGTAGTGTTAAAATTTAGTTTAGTATTAGTTATAATACTATAAGTTATGTAGTTCAGTTTAGCTACGCTATTGCTTTTCGTCGGGTCCGTGGCTATAGCTCTATTTCTCTCGAACTCTGTGTGTTTCGCTCGCTCTCTTCGTCACGCGATGCTACTGACCGATTCGGCGATGGTGTCGCGTCGCCCAATAGCGGCAATACGTGTGCCCTACCTCTACGATTTTGCTACAGAACGCGGGCCTATGGGGATAAGCCATTTAGACTCTAGAGTTTCTCAAGTATCTTCTTTCCATCGGGGCACAGTAGATACGCGAATGGAAAAATCGACATTACGATGAATGTTTGTGCCATGAGATTGTATCTCCCTCATCCTGTTGGAAAATTGTTGGAGAGGAAGAGATGGCTTATTGAGAATTTTTTTAAAAATGGACATGTTGTTTTCATAGGGAAAAGCAGAACATGAATCTAAATTACCAAAACGTCTGACATCGTTGGTTAAGTGAAGAAGACCATGGACGTTATAACTATTAAAAGTCGGGCCATATAGTTCTTCGTTACGAAGAACAAATTTCTCCAAAGGTGACTCTGCGAATTTCAAGTGTGGGCTCGATGGAGATTCTGAAAACAAAATCCTTATGGCCGCATGTAAAATTAAGAAGGACTTGTATATTTCATCGTTGAGTACACCATACAGTACAACTGGCCCTGTATATAGAAGGAACTGACGAAACTCGGTCGCCTTATATTTACAATATTCTTCAATAGCTCTGGGACGTCTGGCAAAGTCCAAGGGACAATATCTGAAGAGACTGTTCAGTCTCGCAGATATCACAGAAATGTTCAGTGCGGGCAATTTTGAAAAAAATATAAAGCTTCCAGATACCCACGCAGACAAAAGTTTCTTCATTACGCCCAAGCATACAAGATGCATTTCCACCATGTAAAAAAAAAAATTATCTCTTCCCTTTCTAGTCTCGTCTCTTGTTTTTGGTAAGTTACGACTATTTTCAGGTGAGTGGCATGCTCTATAATATTTACATTTTCTTCTTTTGTACTGTACTTTCCTTTTGTATTGCTCTTCATAAGTAATATTATATGTACACGTATCCTTGTTAATCTTTGGTGATGAGTTATTTTATCGTTTGGTTCGAATATTTCTTCATGGGTCATTTTTTCACGTTTTCCACTGTTATAGCCTTTGTCGAGTTACACTCGAATTATTGAGTAACAGATTACTTGGGTTCGTCTTGAGGTTTGGGTTAGGTTAATATTGCATGAAAAATAGGAAAAACAGCCAACAAGCCTTTGTTAAATATTGTAATATGTACTTTTACTCACAGATTGACATGCCGCAGCGAGAGAAGCGTGTGGTCACCAAACCAACGAGGTACCGGACGACTTCTTCAGAGGAGGAAGCTCCAAAAAAGAGAAGGACGACAACCGTGTCCAAACAATCTATCGATCAGGACATCCAGGATTTGAGGATGATCCTGCAGGAAGAAACCGTTCCAACAATGTCGAAGGATTTTTCTACGACTAACCCAAGTAACCTTCGTATGTTTCATGGAATTGTTTGCCAATTCTGACCCCCAGATGGCGCTGTTATACGTGTCATGCGAACGGCAGGATCTGTTGCGAATCTGCTGCCCATCTGACGTCAGGGTCCTGATGTCAGGTTCTGTTCCTCAGAACGCATCCTAATGCAGACACAGATGACTACGGATCTGTCGTCAGGCTCTGCGCCCCAGATCTGGTTATCAGGGAACCTAACAAACAGAAAGTTAGGATGAAATGAAGAAGTTATCTAGTGTGTTATTTGCACCTAGAGTTGGGCATTAACTAAATAAAAAATTATGTAAATAAGGATCTGTTGCAAAACTGAGGATTTAGTGAACTTCTATTAGCGTTTCCTATATACAGCGAACAATGAGAAATGCTATCTGCGAACGACGGCTCGAGACTGACTCGTATTTACAGGTCATGCGAGGCAGACCCGTTACCGGGGATTTGAAAAACACCAACCGACAAATCACGTGCTTCGCTATTCTCAACGGGATCAAATAAAAATTACTTTAACTTTAGATTATTCGACGAATAAAGTTAATTTTTTTGTCCGATGAGAATTTATTACTCGAACCCCTTCGCAGGGCGAAAGCCATAAAATTCGGTCAGGCGTTGCTCCATAATTACCCTGTATCATTTGTGCAGTGTGTGACCCGACTACCCTCCGTGTAATCGGTCTGCGCGAAGTAGGGCGCATGTCCGATCATTATCAGTACTCCTGCCCGAGAGGAATACGATTTACTTTAATTATAGTACATGTGTGTTTGGTAATAAAGTGTTTCTATCGTCTTCTGAATTGAATAACTGGCATCCAGACATCTACGCTCCTATAATCCACCGTCAACACTCCTCTTGGAGAGACACAGGAAGAAAAAGGGTAGCCCGCTGTCGACGCGTGGTCCTCTCGAATATAAACACGAGCTTCAATATCAAAACAAACGAAGGCGTTGACGTATTCCGTGCGAGAGAATGTAGGCATTAGGGAGGAGGTATTGCTGTGAAGAGGGCCTCTTCAAGAGAGCAGCCGTTTGTGAGGGATGCAAATCCGATTGGTTCTGATACAATCTGCTCTCTATGGTTGAAAATTAGTCTAGCAACATTCACACCTCCTAACCTAACCAATTGAACTTGCATCCCTTCCCAACAGAATCGGCTATCCGAGCATAGAAGCAAGTGCAAAATAAAAGTAACGGTGCGCTTCTCGATACCGCAGATGTAGGGGAAGTAGGGGCATGACGGGGTAGCGAGGTAAGATGTGGCATCTCCCTAAACCCTAATTAAAAGATGCTAGGCACGTGACAAATACATCATTACGAAGCCACTGTGTTATAATAGTGTGGTCGCTGGCGAAAGCGAGTGGGGGAGGACGGTTTTTTCCCATCTGTTTCGCAAAGTTTAATAACTTAGACGCCTGACCTCAAATAGTCCAAAGTGTGAGAAATGTTCTGATTTTTATCGACTCTACCCCAAGAAATAACAGAAACACTTAGAGCGGTCGGTACTGCACGACTCTCCCCTATTTTATGTTCAGATTCCTATACGATACAATCAGAAAGTCGATAGATCCGAATATTCGAACGTTCGAATATTCGAATATTCGAATATTAAATTTAAAACACAGACAATATGAATACATTTTCATTATTTTGCGTTTTAAAATCATTTTAAGATCATACATCGACACCAATACCTTTCCTCTCACAAGCTTTCAGATAATTTGTCAATTTAAAACAATATGACTATACTTACATTATTTTGTGTTTTTAAATAATTCTTACTTATCGTCACCTCGACATTTCTTGGCCACACTAAGTATTTACATAAGAGTCTTTTTCATAAGAGCGTTAGAACGAATTGTCGGTTGACAGGGCCAGAAGGGTCGTAACACTTTACTCGACTCGCGTCCCCTACTGAATCAGTATTACTTTGTCAGTCCGAGAGAGCGAATGCTTGAAAATGAGTGCGACGTACGCTAGGCGATACGAAGCTGTATTTCTTTGTACGCATCCGAAAGGGCCACAATTATGCTTTCCCGCGGCGGCTCGGTATATGCGAAAATCTACAGAATTTGTTAGAAAGTGGGTGAATCGGTACAAAATGTGAAAAACGTTGATGTCTTTAAAGGAAGGGGGAAGAAATGTGGAACAAGAGAGCGACAGGATAAAGTAATTTTAAAACTGTTCGAAAAAAATCCTTCGTTAACATTACGGCAGGCTCAAGAACAGCTTGAAAAAAGGGAATTAAGCTTGCTATTTCAAGAATAAAAAGGCGATTAGAATATTCTGAGATAAAATATAGAAGCACGCTGCAAAAGCCCTTGCTCTCCGAGAAACACGTCAGTATGCGACACGCTTGGGCCCAGAAAAATATTAGTCGCAATTGGGACAATGTAATTATTTCTGACGAGTCCTCGTTTTAGACCAGCAAAGGCAATCCGATGCTGCAACGAACTGTTAAGCATCCAGTTAAGGTCCATGTTTGGGAATGCTTCTCTTCCCTTGGTTTTGGAAATTTGTTCCTCTTCATTGAAAATTTGAAAGCTCAAAGGATGCTAAAAATTTATGAAAAATGTTTATTGAAATCCACTAGAGTGTGGTTTGGTGAAAATAATGCATCGTGGGTGTTACAAGAGGATAATGATCCTAAACACCGCAGCTGCCTTTGCAGCGAGTGGAAAGGGGAAAACGGTATTAATGTTTTAAACTGGCCCTCACAGTCACCAGACGCGAACCCCATTGGGAATGTATGGGCACTTCTTATGATAAAACTTCAAGGAAAGCAAATGTACTCCCTGAAACAATTATGCCACCGAATAAAAGTGCTATGGAGATCATTATCAACGGATTACGCTGAAAACCTCGTTAAAAGTATGCAGAAACGCTGTGAGGCTATAGTACAGAATAAAGGAGATTTCACACAATATTAGGTAAATGTGACGTTGTATTATGAGTAGAATTTAATGCCCTTTTTGAATTTTTAAAATAATATTTACTTGTTTTTTAGATATAGGTCCAACGCTCTTATGAAACAGACTGACTTCCAGGCCACGGACATCTTTTTTTGTCTTTTATTGTGTTACACAGTGTCGCCTTTGCACGCTGGTGGAAAGCACCTTTATGTACTTGCAGCTCATTTTGATTTCACATCTTCTTTTACTTTGTAATTATTATTATTTTCTATTTTTTGGGTTTTTTTATTTCATATGCTTGGCGTAATTTTTTTACTTTTTTGAAGTTTTTATGGGGTAAATAATTGAACGGAAAGTGAAATGAAAGCTATACAGTATATGCATGTTTACAAGGAAACTGCGTGAAAAGTAAAAGCTTGTAGCACAGAAAGCAAAGAAATATATGTATTTTAAATAATTAAACAAATGCAGTTGGTTAATAAGCATAAAATATGTTGTATTAGTTACTTTAACTTAAAAATAAGCTCTTTAATTTGAATAATGCATATCGATTACTTGTGAAAGATCTGTTTTTATCCTGTCCTTATATAGCGCGACAGAAAACAACATTCATACTTACATTCCTTTAAACTTAATGCTCGCTCTTTCATTCTATCACGGTGTCCTCTGTAGCCGTTTCATCGTTATTATGTAATGTACACCGTAATTTTAATTTTAATTTTAATTGTAATGGTAGAATAAGGTCATTTAATAATAATAATAAAGTAGTAGGGCTATGAGAGTTCTAACCTAGGTCCTCTGAAGGGAGCGCGGGGCGGGGTGCAGTTAGGGCTCACGGGGAGCGCGGTGGAGGGAACACTGGGCGCGGGGGGAGCGGGGAGTGGCAGGTTGGTTGCGCGCGCACGAGCCGCGGAGTGGGGGAAGCCGTAATCGTGGAGGGGTCCAGGCCGAGCCGCCGCGGGGACCTCTCCAGACCTGGCCCACCGCTGGAAATTTCCACGAAGGGAGAGAATGACCCTCCGAAAAAATTTCTGGGGGGCGGGTCAACGCAGAGAAATAATAATTTTTTAATCAACAATCTAGCGAACCATTATGTAGCGAACAGACTTTTTTCCAATCCAATATGTAGCAAGCATTCTAAACCTAGCAAGTTTTTAAAGCGTCCCGACTTAACATCGCGGCGTATCGCGCGATCGCGTGAAATTAGAGTCCTTCGGTACACCTGCATGTTATGATGTCATTTGGCGGTGGGAAGAAGGCGCGAACGAAATATAATACTTTTTAAACTTTGAAATCTTAAAATGATGTGGTGAGGAAAGGAGGAGGAGACGGGTAAATGAAATTGAGATATAATATACGTTTAAGATATAAATTGTGATAAATAATATAGAATAATAATGCAAATACAAAAAATTGAATAATAATAATATAAATATAAAAATAGAATAAAAATAAAATATTGTTACGCCCCAACTACCTATTTGGGGCGCGATTTTATGGAGTTCATGTATTTAAACCGCTTTTGAGCTAATCTAGGGATTTATGCACTGGGATAGTTGAGACAACAGTTTTGGACGCACAATAACGCAATATATTAAACATGCTTACTTTTTATTGGTCGATGGGTATTAGTTTCCACTCAATGGGCTGGTCTGGAATCCCGTTGATTTCGGGTGCGGAGTTTTGCTTTGGCGGGGCCAAATCGCTACACACCATTACGATCTGGTGGGTTGCAGGGGACGATATTTCCCTGACGTAGGGGATGCTCGTCACTTCCAGCAAGCCGGAATTTCCCGCAGGCGCACTAATATAATTTGACGCTAATCGTCGGAGCTACACTCGGCGTCCTGCACGATGCTCTCGCGGCATTCGTCTTTTGGAAATTACAGTAACAATTATTTATAGACTGATAAAATCACTCTCCACCTTTCGCTCCAGGTCCTACCGCGGGCAACGTTCTGCCCTTCAGCGGCACCATCGGCGGAGGCAAGCGTGATTCCTCTCATTCGTAAATATTTATTTAGAAAATCGTTAATATTTAAACAAATCGCGTCGATCACGCTTTACGTTTAATCTCTGGTAAAACCGCGGGCAACGTTCTGCTCATAGGTGATACCCTTAATCAGCGAAATGCGTGAACTGTCAAAACACATTTTAGTATTTAATTCACTTTTTTGAAAAGACGAACGCTCAATTTTAATGGATGGGAGAATTAGGGTGGAATCACTTCACTCACTGATATAATATAACAAGAATCACCTTTATTGCTTCGATGAGTACACTTCACTTTTCTATGTTCTTTACAGTGAATTTATTATACTGCGTAGTGTCGGGTGTAATTAAATTATTTGAAACGCACAGAGGTACGAATATTAATGAGTTCCGCGGGTGATCAGTCCTTTTTCATAGGGCTGTTGATCACTCCTTCTCCAGGTTTGTCACATGACAATTAGGACGGTGGGAGATGAAATCTCCCAATCATCTGCCGTGGGATCCACCTGAAGAATTCTTTCCAGCGGGCTATCCGAGAGTTTTGTCCACTGCAGAATTTGAGCTATTGCGCACCCTTCTGCGTGACTTAAGACGTATTTCTGCCGTTATACGAAACCCTCAGCAGCGTCGATAGTTAAATTCTTATTTTAATTTATTTTTTAGATGTTTACGCTATTGGGTTTTCGATGTGCTCTGTGCGATTGGTTTCGTACAGCCCACGTACTCGGGATTGAAGTTAATATACATCGGTTCCGTATTGGAGCTCGATTTACGGAAAATAAAGGGAGGGCAAACTCCACGTCGCAGGACGTGACGATATAAATAGAATAAAATAAGGAATATAATAATAATAATATAGGGGGAAGGTGGAGGCCCTTCAAGATAGATTTTTGAAATGGGTGTTGGGGGTTGAAAGAAGCACGCCGGGGTACATTATCAGGGAAGAGATGCAGAGGGAGCTGATGAGGAGTAGGGCAGGGATGAGGGCGTGGGGTTTCGAGAGAAAGTTGGAGGAGGGGCAGGGAGGGGAACTAGCGAGGGCGTGCTGGGAGGAGATGAAGGGGAGGTTTAAGAAGGGAAAGGTGATAGAGGGGTGGGAAAAGGAAAGGGAGCAATTTTTCGGGGAAAGGGGGTGGACAGTAGAGGAGGTAGAAAGAGGGAGGGAAAAGGGGGACATAAGAGGAGATGAGATAGTGGAAAGGGAAAGAAAGCTGCAGGAGGAGGAGAGATGGTGGAAAGGCCGGGGGTGCCGGGATACCTGAAGAAGGGATGCGGGAGAGTAGGTGGCAGAGCGTAGCCAGATTCAGGTTGGGAAACGAAATGAGAGAGGGTAGGTATTGGGAAGCGGAGGAGAAAAGGATATGCAGGGTGTGTGGATGGGAGGAAGAATCATGGGAACATGTGTGGGAAGTATGTATGGGATGGGGAGAGAGAGGGGATGGCAGCAGATGGTGGAGGAGGTGTTGGGTGGGGAGGGGGAGGGAGAAGAGTGGCTGAGGAGTATAGAGGAGAGAAGGGAGAGAGGTAGAGAAGAAGTGTAGAGGATGAATGAGGAAATGGGAGAGAATGGGCGGCGAGTGGAAGCGGAGGTCCAGGAGAGGAGCGGAGAGGGGAGAGCAGACGGGCGAGCGAGCGTGCGAGTGTGAGACGGCCGTTGATAGGACAAGATAGGCTAAGATTTAAGGATAAGGAGTAGGATTAAGCGGTAGAGATGTAAGGATAAGTAGGACGATGAGAGAATGTAAAAGGAGATTATAACCCTTAGGGGAATAATAAAGGATATATATATGTACAGGGTGTCCGCGGGAAAGCTAAACAGCCGGCTACCTCCTAAACTATTGGAGATAAAAATATAAAAAAATAGGGAATTGCATGGGTCGAGAGGGCCAATTCATTAGCGCGATCGATTTTTTTTATATTATTATTTTAAAAGATATGATGGTCAAGTTCGGTTTTTCAAATGGAACTATTTTTTCTGAAGACCTGAGTTTATAGTGCGTTCCAAGACAAATTCAATAAGCTTTAATGTATACACTTTATTTTCACTGGTTTTTAAGATATTGCGCTTGCAAATTTACTGATTTTGGCTGGCAGAAAACTGTCTGGTATAGCACGGACCGGGGACGGTCTTACTGGAGCCACGGGTGTCACTGCCTGTTGAAATAGATACCTACCTGCCAAAGGTCTACGCCAGGCCCAAAGGCTGGACAATTCTTTTCCGTCAGAAATGCTACTTAGGTAGGAACATCTGCGGTATCGAGAAGCGTACCGTTACTTTTATTTCGCACTTGCTTCTACGCTCGGATGGCCTGTTCTTTTGGGAGGGATGCAAGTTCGATTAGTTAGGTTAGGAGGAGTGAAAGTTGCTAGACTAAATTTCAATCATAGGGAGCAGATTGTATCAGAACCATGCGGATTTGCATTCCTCAACAAACGGCTGCTCTCTTGAAGAGGCCCTCTTCACAGCAATGCCCACCTTCTCTCGCACGGAATACGTAAACGCTTGCTTTTGTTCTGATATTGAAGCTCGTGTTTATACTCGAGAGGACCACGCGTCGACAGCGGGCTACCCCTTTTCTTCCTGTGTCTCTCCACGAGCCGTATTGACGGTGGATTGTAGGAGCGTAGATATCTGGATGCCAGTTATTGAATTCAGGAGACGATAGAAACATTTTATTGCAAAACACAAATGTACTATAATTAAAGTAAATCGTATTCCTCTCGGGGAGGAGTACTGATAATGATCGAACTTGCGCCCCACTTCGCGCAGACCAATTACACGGAGGGTAGTCGGGTCACACACTGCCCAAATGATACAGGGTAATTCTGGAGCAACGCCCGTCAAGGAGATGCGGCGGCCTGGTACCCCGTGGCGAGGACAGCCCTTCGCTGTGCCTCACTCGATTTTTATGGCTTTTTCCGGAAAAAGGTACGAATCCTGGGCCGAACGTAGCGAATTGAAGTCGACCCTCCGCAGTCGAGGGTGAATTATCAATTACAGCGTATTAAGAAACTCTTTTCTTCATCGTATCGAAGGGGAAGTGACGCCAATGGATTCCTTATGTTTTTCTCATGAAAATCATACCAAATGTCATGCAATTCGGACTACTTTGACACAAGCTATTTGTATTCCCTATGTAAAAGTTGTCCGATTTACACGACATTTGGCATGATTTTCATCGGAAATCCCCAAGGAATCCACCCGCGACACTTCCATATCCATACGATAAAGAATAAAGAATTATTTTATTTCCTAACCAGATTTGAAATTCCAACGCGTGTTTATACTTGAGAGATAAGGATTTATACTCGAGAGATAAGGAATCCGTGTTTAATTTGAAAGGAGGACGATGCAGGCGGAACCACGCCCACTCAACGGTGTACCCCTTTTCTTACTGTGTCTCTCCACGAGGTGTATTGACGGTGGATAATACTTTTCAATTCCTATATTTGGGGCATCTTTCTCGCGTGCGTCGGGACAAAAGCGAACTCAGAGCCAGACGAAAATTCATTCGCTCTTTACGATCGATAATTTATTATTTCTCCAAGAACGTTTCGATAATATCTGTTTGCCAAATTTGTAAAGGCCAATAAAAAACGTGGTGACATTGTCCAGTCTGAGTTAATCCGTATATTGCTCTGTCGATGGGTAGTGTGTACGATGACTTCGGACCCATACTATGTACCGTTGCCTACCGCCGACGCGCGGAAAATCCGCTCATAAACCGCGACTCTGGCAAGACACCGCGGCCGATCAGTCCGGTTAGTTTCTGGTAACCAGATGTGGCATCCTCTACCTCTATTTCATCAGGGTAGTTCTGGAGGTACGCCCGTCACCCCGTGGCAAGGACAACACCCCGCAGTGCCCATCGAATTTTATGGCTTTCGACCCTCGAATGGTTTGGAATACCATTAAGAAGTGAGAACTGTTCAGGATTTCAAATGTTTGCTTCTTTTCTTCATCGCATCAAAGGGGAAGTGGCGCCAATGGATTCCTGGCGTTCCGTCGATTAAAATCATCCCAAATTTCATGTAAATCGGACTATTTTTAACCAAGTCAAGTCAGCTTGAAATGATATAAATCGATATTCCATGGAATTTCCTTCATTATGGTCCGAATAACGTCGTTCTTAGTGTCAGCTTCATCGGCGAAACATAAGGAATCGATAGGTGTCGTTTTTGCAAAGATCTGATGAGAAATGCGCAAGTCGAAGGTTTCTCACTTCTTATTAAGCACTCGAACCCCTTCGCGGGTGGAAAGCCATAAAATTCGGTCAGGCACTGCGAGGGGTTGTCCTCGCAACGGGGTACCAGGCCGCCGCATCTCCTTGACGGGCGTTGCTCCATAATTACCCTGTATCTGGTTAGGAAATAAAATAATTCTTTATTCTTTATCGTATGGATATGGAAGTGTCGCCGATGGACCAGCGCTGGTTTATAGATTAGGACTCTCGGTCGATATAGGGATTAGTTTATAGATTAGGACTTAGATTAGGATACAGGAATTAGCTTATAATCTAGGAATTAGCTTATTGATCTAGGAAATTGAATATGTTAAGTCGAGAATCGTTTGAAATGTTCTCCGTTTCATCAGGGGCGGTATTGCCACCTGGAATAGTCTTGTTCCCTCGTTGCTCAGGAGTAATGTTACTATCCTGAGAATAAGAATTAATAATCTTTCTACAACAAACTAAGGGGCCTACAAAGCGGCTTCCAAGGCTGGAACGTCTCGTCAAACCTGGCGACAATGGCCTTGGTTGGAACGCTCAACAGAACCGAGGGGCCTACAAAGCGGCTTCCAAAGTTGCAGCATTAATTTATGTCGGGATCAGCTATTAGCTTTAAATGATCCTTTTGCATTGAATGTTGAATATTGAATGAATCTCTCTGGGCTCTCGTGCCCGTATTTATACACATTATGGATACTGGGAGCGCACCAATAGGAATGAGTTTCGACTATTACGCATCAATTATTCTCGTCTGGTTCGATCCGTTCTGTAGTCGGTCTACTAAGCGACTGGTTATTGCGCAGGCGCACGCGTGGAACGCTCGGTTCCCTTTCTCATTTGTCATGCACAAATCACAATCACTGCTTCTGATCCTTGCTCTCGCTGATCGACTGAGGATCGCGCATGCGTTTGATTCTCCCACTCCTTTACACTCAATTCTCTCTTTCGTCATACTCGCGTCTCGCGGTATCCTGAACTAATATTAATATTAATGCCAAAAACTCTTATAAAAGTAAACATAATAGGAATATAATAAGAATATAAGTATTTAAATGATTATTAATTAAGTTTATTAATGAAAAAAGAGAAGGCAGTTTTGGGGTTTGTTACACAGGATACTACCAACTTGAAACATATGTACAACGATTACGCAAACACTGACATGCCTTACGAGGATTTCTGCGCATTGTGTCGTAATTGTTGGCAACGGCAGTATGGTTTCCTGGTAATAGACAGCGCGATGTCCAATGGACGTTATAGAAAGGGATTTCACGAGTTTGCCACACCATGAGATGGTCAATTGTCATCAACACGTTGGTGAGAAAGCAACGTCTGCGGTACAATGATTGATATCGATACTCTGTAGATTAAGGATCGCGAGAGAATAGTGAAGGAAATTGCAAAAACCAGCGAACCCGTTCGCAAGAAACATCAGGCTTTGAAGACTGGCAAGATGGATGAAGATGTCGTGTTGGAGAGATACTTTAAACCTATTATCGAACCCTTAAAACATATTGTGGAAAATACCACAGCGGCAGAAGTTGACACATCGCCGCTGATGAGCACAAACAATTACGGGAATGAAACATTAACGCCTAGAACAAAAATCCAGTCGAAAGGGAACACATCGCGTAAGGCAAAGAGGATACCACACACGTTATCGGAATATCTCTTCTCTTCGGACCCTTTCGAACCGAAACACGTGGTGTCTGTTGCCTACCTCGAAGCAATGGGTGGTTCATTGGCAATAAAAGGACGGAACGTGGACTTTTGTAAAAGTGCACGATAGTCCGTTCGTTGCACTACTGCGAAGCACGTGTGCTTCGAAAATGTGCTGTCTTCTTTTTACCTGAAGCCTCTTGGCCTGGTGGGGATCAACTCATAATGGAACGAGAGAAACTTTTTGGGGATAGAAGAAGTCGCTTGGAAAAAATCTTGTCACTGAGCAAGCAATCACGTCGCAGAAATGTTCTCTGTTCAAGAGTATTACGCGATGTTCTGGGTGTACCCACGGCTCCGAACTCCAAGTAAAAATTCATTTCCACCAATTTTTATAACGTAGGAACAACACGTTCCATGAATAATAAATTAAGTGGTCAGTGTTACTAGGCGTGCAGTGAAGTGAATATTCGGCATTAACCCGGACGCACCTGACGTTGCGACCCTTACCTTTGGATGGTGTCGTGTACCTGAGATCAGCTGTGCACTCGGCGCGTCTGTCCATGACCAGGATCGGTTCAGTGACCTAGTGACACAGGTTTTCAAGCTGCAGGTGACTTTCCGAAAGGGTGAGTTTTAGTTACATTATTGGCGACTATTCTTTTTTAAGACTAACGCAGGCTATGGCTTATTTCCGGCGATAATTCTCAAAATTTCCGTACGTAAATTTTTCTTCGCAGTTTTTAAACGGATTTATTCATTATCAACAACAGTGTTGGCTGTTATTGATTTTTATCACAATAACGAACTACTATCACTTTTCACTCGTTCCCTGTTGCATTACCTTTTCGTTTCTACGTTATTAAAAAAGGAAATTTACGTGTTCCTTATCCTCACACTCCAAATAATTATTATTTTCGATTCTTCTAAAAAAAAAACTGTGTATTCGTCTTTTTACGTTACACGTGAGTTTCATCCATTTATCCTTTTTTCATTGTTCACTTTAAATGGCAAACAAACCATGGCAAAAGTTTCGATTTTTTTGTTACGTCTTTTTCTTTTGCCATTCTACGCAATTTCCTTCGGTGCATGCCGCCTTGCTTGTTCGTAGTCGCAGCGCGGCCCGGCGCGCGGCCACGCTAGCGCGGGAGCTCCAGCGGAAGGCTCGCGCTCTGATTGGTCGGCGCTTGTTATTAATATCTCGTTAACGAAACCTCGGAGAGAATTTTCGCAAAGGAAAAAGTTGTTTGCAATCACCCCCTGAATCACCCCCTTCAAGGAACCGCAGCATTTTTGGGACACCCTGTATATTGGGTAACAAGGGATACAAGTACAAATATGTAATTGCACAGCTACATCCCCGTGCATTAACCAATAAAGCAGGGAAAGGTCTAACGGTGCCGCGAGCCATTGTGGTAAACGATAACAAGATCGATTACGTGCATTGGGACGATCTCAACGAGCTGGTGGGTCGACTGAATTTGCTGGAAGCGTCGCGTCAGGCGGGTTACAACTCTCATGACCCTGAAATTCTATCTATTTACGAGGAACTCCACGAGGTAGGCCTCATTACATAAAACTGTGTGCCGATGATGTGCATAGTATGCATTGAGATGCCGATCAACAAGATTGGGGTAGAGCTCGAGAAAAATGGAGCAGCTAGAATGGACTATTACAAATGGAGCAGTTTGCTTCGAAATTACATGCGATATAACGCACTTTGCGTGGCTGGTGCCGACTTTGATGCAAAATTACGCGAGATACGAAGCGTAGCGCAACCCACGACCGACAACGATGCCGTCAATAAACTATACGTGGAAAAGAGCATTAAACTTTTGAGAGAGCAGCAGGAAGATTTAGAGAGGAAGCTGGTCGTGTTTCAGAGAGATATGCTGACGTTGCAAAACAGCGTTCAAAAGATATCACAGGCGTTGAATTCTATCCCGCAGCAGCGCTGCGAAGGAGAATCATGCAAGACGCTTGAACTTGTCCAAAATTTCCTTGGGTCGATGGGGAGCACATAATGCACGTACACAATAACTATCGCATCATTCGTGTCAAAGACACCTCTGCGATCAAACATGCAACCATTATCGAAATCCAAGAGTAAAGAAAACCACAGCCACAAGAAGCGACAACTTGTTGAGGAATTGCATGCTCCAGCTCGAAGACATTTCCCGCGGAGGCGCGTCATAGTGCATGGAAACTATGATTTGTGGCAAGCTGATATTGTAGAAATGCGTCCATACTCGCGATTCAACCAGGGTCACCACTACGTACTCACCGTCATCGATGTGCTGAGCAATTATGCATGGGTGTTGCTGCTCAAGACTAAAAGTGGTGCTGAGGTGACTATAGCGTTTTCAAAGATATTTAGAGATCGATATCCGAAAAATTTGCAAATCGATCAAGGAAAAGAATTTTACAACCCCGATGTGCAGAAACTCTTGATAAAGCATGACATTAATCATTATTCGACGTAAACGGTGATGAAGGCCTTCGTCGTAGAACGTTTCAATCGAATTTTAAAGAACAATATGTGGAAAGTATTTACGCTTAATGGTACCTACAGATTGGCCGTTGCGCTACCGCGTCTACTTGCAGAGTATAAGGCACGAAAACATAGAACAATCAGAATGCGTCCTTGCGTTGTTACTCCTGCGATCGCCGATAAGCTGCTAGCCTCCGTATACAGCAACGTAAAGATCGCTGCTCCAGCGAGATTCAAGTTGGGCGAGTTTGTGGGCGTGAGAAAATTTAAAACCATCTTCGAGGAAGGCTATACACCAAATTGGACAACGGAGGTGTTCAAGATAGCCGAAGTACAGGCAACTAATCCCGCGACGTATCTGCTCGTTGATTCCTGTGGAAAACCTGTTGCTGGAGGATTCTATGAGCACGAGCTGCAACGCGTCACCGATCCTGATGTGTATGCAGTGGAAAAAGTGTTCCGTAGAAAAAGGGGTAAGGTTTATGTCAAGTGGGTGGGATTTGATAAATCTCACAATTCGTGGATAAATAAAAATAATGTATTGTAAAATAATTATACATGGCTCAATAAATACACTGATACATATACATATACATGAGTGAACTATTTGATTTTACATATTAATAATAATAATAATTTCTTTTTTACAACGATATTTTTTGCAACTGAATTTCATAACGGAATTTTGTAATGTCCCCAGGGCAGAGTGTCGGTTGAATCGGTACGATATACTGCTTGTCGTCATATGGGCTTGGAGCGATTTTGGATTCGGAAATGGTGTATAGTTTGTGCAATTTAGACCGTATGCATGATTGTCTGCGACCTATTTCGATCTCCTTTTGCAAACACTGCGCGTAGTTGTCGAAAGTTGTCGTTCTGGCAATGACGTTGGTCTTGACGCCTTTCGCCTTATTTGTATCTTTTATTTGTTATTTTCGTGTTTCATCAACCCCGGAACCTTCTTATTTAAGCGCGGTATATTATATACATTGTTGATAGGATAATCGCTTGTGTCAAATCTATCGATATTGTGTTTCATGGCCTCGTAGATATCTTCGCATTGAATGTGATAAATGAGGCTCTCAGTGTCTGTATACAGAATTTTACAATTTTGTCCGTGCTGGGGAGACATGTACTCGTGATGCAATTCATACAAACAAATTTTTTATACGTCAAGAATGCACATACCCACGTATATCGGTTTGTTGAATTTCACCTCAAATTTTCGCAATTCAACAGCTATTATATTTTCCGAAAAAACACTTTTACTGTGGACATTCGGTTTTGCGATCATTGCCTCCGCTTCATATCGCCCTTCCCAATGTGTCAAAAGTTTTACGTCCACATGATTTCGCACATTTTCCACAGTTTTACCGAATACTGCGTTGTTCATCAATTTGTACAAATTTTTTTCAAAATCGTTCATCGCGCCTGTTCTAAACCGTGTATTTAGTTCGATGTAATCGCGGAGCCAGGGAGATTGGGCGAATTGAAGCACGCGGTGTATCTTTGTAGTACGAAGACCGTGACGCGTGCACTGCTGCAGGTTGCGAGAATGGATAACGTGACGCTGCTTATCGTATACCGTCGCAAGTAACTTGTCCTGTCTGCTGCCTGGTGGTTTGGCACGCGTCAGACAGAACGGTAGATCGGCATGAGCGTCGTGCAGACGTTGCGGATCATCCAAATCTACCTCGAGAATGAATCCCGTGGGCGAATCGACACCGATTGAAGACACGTCAAATTTTACAACATCTTCAACCCATTGAAATTTACCGTGTGGCAGGGTCTGACACATTGCCCATCCATACAAATTATTCACATCAAAGTACATCAAGTACGATGATTGTTCCGATGCGTCGTAAGATGGCATGTACTTGTTATTGGCTTGTGCATATCTTCCGGAACATTGACTTAAACCACCGCGTATACCGCGTTCGATAAACATGACCATATCAACGTCTGTGAGGAATTCAAATGTAATTTTAGTATGTTTTTGCATGGCATCCCATGTGAAACCAGGTAAAGTATAATAATGTGCAGAATCTAATCCATAACTCTTGATACAACTTTCGCTAAAATTTTCAAAAATATCTGCCAATAACAAGACATCTGCTTTCAAATACAGGTCGCTGTATTCGCCCAAGGTTCTAATGCCGAAACGCTGGCAGACAGTCTCGGCATGCGCGTAATCGTTCTCGGATACAGTCTCACCCGTTAATGAGCTGTAGAATGATTCGCCTGGCGGTAATCATGGATTCTGCAGCTTGTTCGCACAATCAAGGTATTCATACGGAAATACACCCTTTCGCGTCAATAAATTGAAATCCTCAAGGGATAATGTTTCAAATTCGGTTCGTAAAATTGTTAACTTATCTGCAGTAAGAAAAGATGCTAATTTATTGAGACTGGTAATGAGAAATTTGTACGAATCGATGAATCGCAATTTAATACAATTTCGCGAGTCTGATTCTTCAGCCGTATCTTCGACATTTTTTGTGAATGAAATAGACTTTTCTTTAGTTATAGGTTTATACGTCAACGCTGCCTTCGAAAGTGGTAGCTATTTTCTCAATAATGAAATGTGAATCTCAGCCGGATAAATTATGGAAAACTATGGGGATGTAAAACGCATTTTTATAATTTAAATTGCACTCCGAATATGCTGGGCCTCTAAACCGTCCGGATAGATGGCAATGATCGCGGACTCGTATATCGCTAGCCTTGATTGGTTCTTCGCAAATATGGCAATGTGTTGCATTGCGAAATGTCATCCACTGATCGCGAGTTATATTTAGCATTTGAGTATTATTGGTCAGAACGGGTTTGGTTAAGTTTGCAAAATTTTTAAATTCGTCGACGAACCATGAAATACAATCCGCGTCGCGGCGACATCGATACATCGATAGCGATGTATCGTACGAGCAATGCATGTTATATGCAATGCTGTGCACTCTATGGTGCTGGTACGCGCGCAACTTGTTGTTCTCTCTCATCCGGTGGCTGTCCTCCGTTTTCTCGATGATGCACACGAGATCTGCATATACTACGAAGGGAAGTCGCTCCTTCTTGCTGTGGTTGTTGAAGCTGAGCAAGTTGTTGCCTTCGCTGGGCAGCAGGATGGCGCAGACGTTCATCTGCCTGCAGTCCAGCGAATGAAGCTCCAACTTCTCGGCAGATCCGAAGTAGTGCATACATCTTAAAAAAAAAAACAAAAAAATTTTTATTTAATTTTTTTTTCACGAGATATTTCAACATTTCATAAGTTTGTATACATACCGATCTCAGATGAATTTCTTTCCATTGTGTCTGCTCAGCGGCGTGCTCACCAGCCGGGACATGTCCTTGATGCATGCGAAATGCCCTACATCGCCGTGCTCTTGATTTGGCGTGTAGAGCAGGTTGACATGCCGATCCCTCTTGTGGCTGGTGAGATGCAGTGGAAAGACTGTTGGCCCTTTCTTCGTCATCCCCCCCTTGAAACTATATATATTGATGGAGATGTTCAACCCCTCAAACTTCCCAAGCTGCTCCAGGGACATTGGGAACTCAATGCTCTGGATATTTGGCACGGAAACATAATCGGGGTATGAACTTGAGCGATCGGCTTGTCTTTCTGCTGGATGGAGAGCAGCGACCACTGCCCACGCGAAACAGGCATTGTCCAGGCATTGCACACTAATTGTCGCTTTCTTTAGTGATAATTCCCTCGGCAACTAGCAGTGGCACCCCGCGCGCAGTGGATTGTACTTATTGACATTGACGATCAGATTCAGGATTCTCGTCAATGCCCATCCGCTGTCGCGTTCCTGGAACTCTTCCAGCGGTGCCAGGATGGGTTTGGTGATACATCGCTGATACCACTGCTGCAGATCGGATGTGTCGAAGAGTTCGTAGTTTCGGGTGTTGATGCTTTTACAAGCATGCTTGTCGCCTGTCACAAATTTGCCATTGAACACAGTATTCACTTTGAGGTTTCGATGTTTCCTCAAAGCGCCCCGCACTTGCTCCAGCACAATGGTCTCCGCGTCCTGGAGGAAGTTGCGCGGCTCGATATAGTGTGTATTTAACACTCCACCAGTTAATATGCGGCTATCAAACGGCAGTGTCTGTTTCGCGCCACAAAAATGCTGTGCTTGAATGTCCGGCACCTTCACGCATGAAATGTCCGCGCAACGAATATTTCAATCCTTCGAGCTGCGCGATTCGAGCAACCAACGATTGTCGAAGACCGATCGATAATCGAGGACGTTTGACTCGGCTGTGTTCTTCTAAAGATTTGATACACTCGTTGCACCGTTCTTCCCACGCGAGGTATACTTTCCGGGAAATCAATCGTGTAGATTGATCCAACAATTGGTGTTCTACTTGCGCGATTTCTTCCATGATCGTAAATGGAATTTAAATGTAATGTAAAGTAATGCAATATCTTTTCCACGCAACACGTTACAACGATTTTTAAGGCTTAGTGCAGTTTAGAGCGCGCTTTTATGTCCGGCACCACGATTTGGTATCTCCGTCTGACTCTTTTTAGTGTACCCCCTCATTCGAATGTATTGCATGCTAAAATGATGAACCGTCCCAACATTGTTCAATGCAGTTTCTGTCGATACAGTATAATTCCTTCTACGATTCATGCATATGACGAATTAGCGCGCAAGATCGTCCGACACAGTTTCTGTCGACACCGCTGAATTGTAAAATTCGACATTTCCAAAAGTATTATATTACATTCAACACGTGTCGAGACTTTTATCCTTGAAGGCGGATTCAAATTATATGCGATCGCGCGATATGTTGCGACGTTAAGATTGAAAAAACATTGTGGAAAAGTTGATAGCTTTAGAATTAAATGCGGCGGTGGGGGAAGCAATTGCACCTCTATTTAAGCCAGCTCTCGCACGCTATTCCATCAATCGCTTAGTACCCTCAGTGACTTTTGACGAAACAGACGATACTCCAAAAAAAAGAAAAATGTGCAGTACCAATGCCGAAGGAAACGTCGGACGCAAGAATTATTACGTTGCGATCATGCAAGATGATGGCATAGCTCCATGCGGGGAGAATACATTTGACAGGTAAGGCTTAATTTTCACATCTTCTCGTAATTTGTATGTTTATTCCTGATACGAATGAACAATTTCATAGCTTCGATTGTTCTCTTAGTCCGTGCCGAGCATCGCGTATCATGGTCAGAAGATACGCATGAGAATGTATCGCAAACGAAACTCGGTCGAGGTGGCGCTCTGATCGGAGTGTGCAAGGTGGCGTCTGAGCGTGCGCGTGATAACGCTGTGACGTCAAATCAATCAACGCCAAGATGAGCTTGGCTTTGCGCTTGCGTCGATTTGCGCCCAGATGAACTTGGCTTTGCGCTTGCATCGATTCGTTTATAGTGTTTATTATTATAACCTTTTTATTTCAAACCAAATATCATGATTTGTGCGTGCATCATTTCAAATTGGAGCAAATTATTATTAGAGAAAGTGTGATTCCAAATAAGCAAACATTAATTTATCATATATATATATTCTATATGTTAGGAAAAGTAAACATAGAATACACTGAGAATTTTAATTTTGCAGCTTATAAACGATGATGTGATAGTGTTAACACCCTACTTTACAAAGGGTAAAGGCAATTTACCTCATGAAACTTTATTACAAGATCGCATATTGTCTAAATACGGAGTTCATGTAGTGTTCCAGGAAAAAACTGATGGTACAACTCCTATTACTAACCGTAATCTTTCAAGTTTATAAGCTGCAAAATTAACATTCTCAGTGTATTCTATATGTTTACTTTTTCCTAACATATAGAACACATATATGTATATGAAAAAATTAATGTTTGCTTACCTGCAATCACACTTTCTCTGATAATTTGATCCGATTTGAAATGATGCACGCACAAACCATGGTACTTATTTGGTTTGAAATCAGGCCTTTTAATAGCCTCAAGCCATTTTTTTTAAGAATTTCATCTTTCGGAAATATAAAATTAGACCTTTTTTCACAATCAACTACGCAGCACTGCATCATTAACGGAACGTTAATTAAGGTTATAATAATAAACACTATAAACGAAATTTATAATATTCTTTTCGAATTGTCCCAAATTCGCCAGGTTCGGGTACTGTTGTCGCAAACGTCGCCCAAGAATGGAAAATTCGTAACTGTATTAACATGCGCAACCGACACGCACGCACGTTCCCTCACACACATACGCATCGGAGAGTGAGTTTAGAGTCAAAAAATACTGCGGGAGTGACGAACCGCAGGGTTTCATCTCTCCATGTGACGCACATACAATGAAGTGTAAATCTGACCGCGCATGCGCCAGCTCGTGGCGCGCTTTAGATGGTGCTAATGCCAGTTATCGAAGTACAGTTTTCGTCATTCCGAAGAGTTTGGGTAAAATTTTTTTTTTAATTTTTGAAATCTTTTCTTTTTACTAAAATGACGTTGAACTAACAAAAGAAAACGTGCAACAAGTGTTCAAAAGCCGCGAGAATAAAAGAAAGGGTTTTACAGAGAAACAACGTAAAACAGGTGATCCTTCAATTTTTCAGACCGTATCGCATGTTTGACCATCGAGGACATACGGAAAAAAAATCTGATCGGTCCGGCCTTTTGCACAGTGTTTAATGGGTACTTTCACCTCAGAAAAAACGTGGACACTTGAATGATTCCATGATTTTCCTTGAAGTGGCATCATGTTTTCTAGAAAATGGTAAATATGCAATTTTTGGGATCATTTTGAAATGAATTTAATACGGTTAAAAAAAATCTCATTGAATTGGCAACTAAAGCTTCTGAAAGGAAACTGTCTTATCTTTACAAAACACTCATGAACAATGTTCTACGATCATGCGTTCGCAAGTTATAGGCGTTCAAAGTAGAAAGTTCCTTTTTTGCTTTGATAGCGAATAACTCGGTCAATAAAAATCACACAACAAAACAAAAAAAACGAAATTAAAGAGAAATGTTTGCTCTATAAGTGTCCTCCATTGGATTTATCTGGAAAAAAAAATTTCAGCCCGTACATACGTCCAAACTTGGCAAAAATTTCTGAAACTTTGTTTCCTGCGCTTTATCTCGATAAAACAGTATCATAATGGACGAAGAAAAAAAATTGAGTACTTGATTCAAAAACTAGAAACTTCAAGCTTTAAAATGCGTTTTTTAAATATTTTTGGCGACCATTTTTCGCAGAGATACAGCCATTTGAAAATGACCAAAATTTTCGGGAAATTATAGTGTTCCCTTAATTTTGACGCGGAGTGTATTAATGGTTTTCATTGTTACATGGGCCCTTCTGGCCCTTTCCGTGCTTGCTGTCCGCGCGTCGCTTTATTCCGTAGATGGCGATTCAGCGGAATCGCCTCGCGCGTGGCAGTCACGTTACGCTGAGCCGCGTAGCGACAGCGAGAGGGACAACGTGACCGTCGCCGGCCCGGGCCCGAGAACCTTCGCGAACGAAAGAACTGGGGCATGGGGCCGATGGGGCAGTTTCCCCCATTCGTGGGGATCGTTGGAGGTTCGACCCGCGACCGAGAGCCGCGGAGGAGATAATCAAATTCGGGAGCTCGAACGAGGAAGTCACGACGAGCGAGAGAGCCGTCTAGAAACCGCGACCACGTCTCAGCGTCAAGTCCGCGAAATACGTGCGGCCGATAGTAATTCGTGAAAGGGTAACTCCATCCGACGCACCGAGAACGGCATAGCCGGGAGAGCCCTAGAGCGTCAATCGTGATCGACGTAGGAACGCGTAGGGAAAACTTCGATTAGAGACAGTGCGATTCGACGGTCCTCAGCCGACCGACTTTCGTATGCTATCCGAGAGCACAGCGAGCGACACGACTTACCCCTGGGTCAGCGACTCCGCGAGCGAGACGCTAGAAGGCAGGCGTGCCGTGCGATACAGCGAGCGACAGCTGAGACGGAGCGCCGTCTCAAGGTAGGATAATTCAGTATCATTTATGTAACAATATATTTTACTCTATTGTTTTCCCTTATATTCCTTGTACTCTTTGATTTGACCCCTAACTACCTTCCCGATCCTTGGTAAGTATAGTCAAGGCGTGCTTTAGCACCTTAATAGAGCAGCGAACACCTGTAAATCACCCTAACCGCTCGGGGCGATTTACAAAAGTCCCTTCAGGACGTAACATCATGCTAGACTTCAATTCACACATGAAATTAAAAAGGATTCATGTCTTAGCTTTCTCGACACAATAGTTATTAGATCAAATAACAATTTTATCACAAATTGGTATCATAAACCGAGTTGGTCGGGCAGATACATTAACTTCTTTTCTGCACATCCTATGCAACACAAGGTAGGATTAATCAAAGGACTAATTGATCGTGCGATTTTACTTTCAAATCCGGAATTCCTACTAGCTAATTTGCTTCTTTTAAAAAACACCTTGAAACGTAATGGGTATCCTATAGAAATGGTTTTTTTAAATTTACCATCCATTGTTAACAGAAAAACGGAAAGAATTAAGGAAAAATGAATTAGGACCAATTAGTTGGAAGAACACCGTTGTATTACCGTTTTGTAATAATATCTCTAATGACATAAGAAGAATCTTTAGAAAAGCCGGAATTCACACTATTTTTAAATTACCGTTTTACACGAAACAATTGTTCCCTTTGATTAAAGACAAAATACTGTAACATCGTATATTCAATTCCTTGCTTGGGTTGTAATCAAGTTTATATCGGGCAAACATCTAGACTTTTAGAAAGACGGGTATATGAACATAAAAGAAACATATTTTTATCTCCCTTACAACATACTGCTTTAACCAAGCATTCGTTAGAGTTTGATCATAGGTTTGATTTTGACAATGTAAAGATTGTTGATAAAGAAACTAATTTAAATCAGAGAATTCTTTTGGAGACAATTCACATGATTAAACAGCCTAGCGTAAATCTTAGGTATGAAACACCTAAAATACAAGAATATTTCGCAACATTACTAAAGAAGTAATGGTCTTATGATGGTTTACTCCATAGAATTTTATATGATCGAACTAATTTTATACATATCTGTTGATTGGTATGTAATTGTTTATTTGCTCGTTAACACCTTTTGAGTGTATATATACACCATATGAGCAAGAATGCTTGATTACTACAAACGGTATATCCTTTAATTTTAAATGTCAGGGAGTTTAAATATGTTTAGAACTGTCAACGGTTTCTACCTTGTTTTCACCTTCTGGAAGCAGATGTTTTGTTCACGTTATACGTTAGTCTTATTCCAACCGACTCGCGGGTCACACGTAGTGACAGATGACAGTGACTCAATTTTAATAGCAAAAGCATTATTTTATATTTGTTCTAAACTTTCCTGAAGATGATCTAAATCAAGATCGAAACGTCGGAAGCTTATATAATTATAATTGCAAAATAGCTTGTTTTTATTGTTTTAAATTGACCGAACCAGTGCGCCGAAATCATATATACTATAAACGAATCGACGCAAGCGCAAAGCCAAGTTCATCAGGGCGCAAACCGACGCAAGCGCAAAGCCGAGCTCATCTTGGCGTTGATTGATTTGACGTCACAGCGTTATCACGCGCACGCTCAGACGCCATCTTGCACACTCCGATCAGAGCGCCACCTCGACCGAGTTTCGTTTGCGATACATTCTCATTAACATCCATGGGCAGCAAAGTTGTTCTCGGCGACAATCGCGGGAATCATCTTATATTATCATGGCATACATGGGGTGCACTATTCAATAGCCGTACAAGCATCAAAGAACGTGCACAATTACCTGGATCAGAATCGCTACAAATTAATGAATTAACGGTTGATTTTTGTCAGATCTATAATCCTCCGATTGTAAAGATGACAATGGATATTAAATTGCTGTATTTCAAACCGAATACAGTAACATATTTGTTTAATCTTGAGCCGTGTATACCCTATGTGTATCCGTGGCTGTATCAAACTGCAGAAGATGTGAGGACAATATTTGAAACTTTTGTGAACGTGTTGCAACAGAGCAATGTTGTCTGTGAATCATTAGATACGTGTCTTGCTGCTAAAATCATACGTGATTAACGAATATTACGACGAGGGTTATTTTGTAGATTGCGAACTGTTAGCATGTGTCATCAATGATATTCTAGTTTATGCTCGTAGGAAAAAATGTTAAATTATATTTGTAATGTATTTTATATTCTTTTAATTTTAAATCAAATTTCTTAAACATATATTATTTCTCCATTTTATTTACCCATCTTCCTCCTTCTTTCCTCGCCACATAATTTTAAGTTTCGACGTTTCCGATTTCTGCAGACGCCGTATCATCATATATCGTTCGTGCATTCTTCACACCGCTAAATGACATCATCGCATGCAGGTGTCCCGAGGATTAAAATTACGGGAGATCGCGCGATACGCCGCGTCGTTAAATCGGTACGCTTTAAAAATTGCTAGCTTTAGAATGCTTGCTACATATTGGTTTGGAAAAAAATATATGTCTGTTTGCTACATAATGGTTCGCTAGATCGTTGATTCAAAATTATCATTTCTCTGCATTTGGGGGGAACAAAATTCTGCTACATAATGGTTCGCTAGATCGTTGATTAAAAAATTATTATTTCTCTGCGTTGGGGAAAAATTATGTTTGTTTGCTACATAATGGATTGGAAAATTTTTTGGGGGTCGTCCCTTCCCTCTGAAAAAAAATTCTGGGGGTGGATCGAGTCTGAAAATGATTTTTCAGACAAGACCCGCCCCCAGATTTTTTTTCGGCGGGTCATTCTCTCCCTCGGTTAGGTATGAAAAAATTTTCGATGGTGGGTCAGGCCTGGAGAGGTCCCGCGGCGGCTCGGCCTGGACCATTGAGATCTATACTAACTGGAGAGTGAACAGGGCAATGGCGGACAGTCAGACAAGGAACACAAATAGTAGGTGGTGTTATGTATAGTGCATGTCAATGAATTTAGCCGCGCGAATACGAATGTAAAAATTATAAAACGTACCTATCCAAAGAAGAATATTCTTACGAATAATGAAAACAAAATAAAAAAAATGTGTGTTACAATTACTCATTATTATTAATTTGGGAGTCATAATACATGTTTCATTAATGTTAAGGGGAGGTTCCGGTCTAAAAATCCATGATATTTTTACTTCATTTTTCGAATGTCCAACCTTTTAGGAATTAATTTCTTTCTCAAAAAATGTCATTATTCGTCATTTTCTGGGCAGTCTACGAGCGAGTCTCGTGCCCTTTAATAATTTGGCATTATTTTTCACTTCAGACTAATGGTTCAGGTGCCACAGGTTCCATCGATTTGGATGAATTTTTTAACGCCTCGACTTTAACGACTCCCCAGTGCCTCTGCAATGATTAATTATAAAACAAAAAATTCATTTCTATAGTTAATAAGACTTTCTTAATACCATGCAACAAGCCCCGTTAAATTATATGTAGTAGTTTTCTTTAATTAATTCCTAAAAATCATCTATTTTTATGGGCTCTAGACTGGAACAGCCCGCATGATACAAGAATGAAACAAAGTTCATATCTTTACAGACGCAAATAATAAAATGAGAGTTGATGAAACGTGTATCATGTATTCTAAACATTGTAAAATGTACGTAATTTTTTAAAATTATATATATTTTTACATTTGTACACATTTTTGCTTATTTTGGTATGTTTACAATTGTCATAAATGTATAAATATCCGAAGTATACTCATGTTATACATTGTAATTTCATATATATATTTATACAATTCAATACATGGTGAACATTAATGTATACTGTTGTATGTTGTCCAATCTTAATGGAAAAGGTGACCTGGAATCTGAATGCCTGGAACATAAGAAGTATAAGTAATACAATTATTTAATTATTGATCTAAAATGGATTAATATAAATGCATTGTTAAAGTATTTATTATAAATTAATATTAAAAAGCTCAAAAAAGCACGAACCTCCATGCAAGTAAAATCTGTAGTCCCATTACATATTTGCGCATTAATTACACTGCGAATACTTATGCAACTATGATATATTTAGCCATGCAAAATATATACAAAGTATATACAAAATACAAAACACAGAGAACACAAAAAATAACAAGTCTATACAAATTAAACATTCGCAAATAATATATTTTTATGCAATTGTTGCCTTAAGTGAAGACGTGCGCCCAAGTGCCTTTCTGTGGCCTTTTTCGGGTACGTCATTATTCTAATAGTACTGTACGTATTCGCTATAACTTTCAACATTTGAAATTCATGCAGATCGTGTACATCGTTGGTTTCAAGAACGGGGTGTGGTGGTGTGAATAATGAAAGTATGGTACTTGAAAAATTTTCAAACACTATTGCACATATGCGTTGTTTGAAGCGAACATTTGTATATCCTAGATGAATTTCTGCACGAAAAGCTTTTTCGGCATGGCTCACAATATTATAAACATTTTTCGATGCAAAGCACAATTTTCCTCGATTCACAAAAGCGGTAACACTACAATATTTGCTTCTATTTATCGTATATAAATGGTCGGTCTTATCGTATTCAAGCAAAAACTGTTCACAATGTACGCACGATAACTTTTGTAAATTTTTTTTTACTACCAAACCACAAATACAATATAATATATTCTATTGTAATGAACTTAATTCTATCCTATCCATGCGTGACATTAGTTCCTGTATTTTTTTATCTTCGTCATCTGAATTTATATTTGGTTCAACAACAGTTCGCTTACAAGGGAAGATCCCGAACCCTGAAATTCAAAAAATTCTGAAACTTTGTGGATATGTAGGGGATTTCCTCCTAATTACAACGCAATTTTTTTTTGCTGCCCAAAATCACTATAAGGGAGTGAAATTAACCCCTGAAAATTCGTATATTTTCCGATTTTGTGTTATAACTCGCGAACTGTAAGAGATAGAAAAAAATCTCAAGACGAAAGTTACTTCTTTTAATTAGATCTATCAAATAGTAAAAGTTAAATCAATTGTTTAAACAATTACAAAAAAGTTATAAACAAAAATATTAATAGTATTTTTTAAAATTCGTTGTTTCGCGTGAAATCTGAATTGGTGGTTTAAATAATTATGAAACAGCATAATCCATTTTTTTTTCATACAATTTCAACCTTTGTTGTATCGCGGAACTGTGCTCCTCGACAATCGAAGAACTTTTGGATCCCATTGTAACGTGCCTTAAGCTGCACAACGAGCAATGTTCTTCTGACGTTTATTAGGAAATAATACGTGACGCGTAGTAAGAAAGTAAGGTAATTTATATACTTTTGTGTTTAATTACACATGGGGCAAATATATCAGATGGAAGTAGAGGAGAAGAAGGGAACTGTCAGATATAACTTATCCTTATTAGAACTTTTTATTTTTAACATAATTATCGACTTTTCTCTTATTTGCTCACCAAACAAGCGAGACAATGCAGTTGTTTAATACTTTGAAAACACTTTTGTGATGTGAATATATACATACTTTTGTCTCCCATCAAAGTATTATCTCATGTCTATTGTTCTCTCGAGCATTAATAATGAGAATACATATATTCGTATTCTTATCGGATGATACTTTATTTGCAAAGAAAATACAGGTGATCAATTTTAATAAGACATTTCACTGTCCAAACATGTTTTCCTCAGACGTGATAAAGTAAGATATATACATATATGCCATATGTATATGTATAAGATAGGTATTGTTACGTTTCGCACTCGGCATAATACAACTCAGTAGTAACTCGAAGGGAACAGAACATCAACACAGTAACGAACAGTAACGGGAATGTAATATAACGTGAACAACAGGATATAAGAGGGATCGTTATGTTGGTTCGCTATGGCGGCTGACTCACGAATGACAGCTTGACAGGCGATCGATTCGATCGCCTTCTTCTCGCTGTGCTCTTGTCTTCGTCGCGAGCACCAGCGAGCCATGGACTCCCATCCACAGGGTGCTCGCAACACTGCTCCCTCCTCCGGAAAAGCGGGCGTCCCGACCGCGTCGAACCCTCCTCCGAATCTTCGTACCCTGGTCTGAAGAAGTGGTCGTGTTGGCCGCGTGGCTCCTCCAGACCGCCGTCTCGGCATTCGCCTTCACGCCCAAGGGAAAACCACCCAAAAACCCTGAGCAAGGCGTGGGTACAGCGGGACGGTTGGTGCGTTCCCTCCTTAACAACGTTCCGGAATTCGATGTGCCCGGTCCAACGACGAATCCTCCTTGGCAGTTCCACCGGCGTCCTTGCCCTCTTCCGTGAGTCCCGCGAAGAAGTACGCGGAGAACTCCGCATGAATCCCCCGCCGAAACGCTCCAGCTCCAGTGTCCCACGTCGTCCTCGGAACTCCGTCCTGGAACGCCCGACGACGATCCCTCCGCTTCGGCGTTGCATCCCCGGAATCGATAGCCCGTTCACCCGGATCGTCCGCTGTCGCCGATCTTGCTCCCCTTGCGAAAACGGAACCGCGTTAGAGACCGTAGACAGTACGTTGAAGCCGCACGAGTCGGGGAGCCCGGAAGGGAGGCCAAGCACGCGAGCAGGGGTCCGCAGCTAGTCACGGGCCCGCAAGCGGCCCAGCCCCCAGTCTAGCCACCGTTCTCGTCAGCTCTGGTTGATTTCGCTCTTCTCTCTTCCATGCTCCTCCAGTTCTCCAATCCTTGGCTTCCTGTTGGCCCCATTCCTCTTCGTGGCCTCTGGTGCTGTTTCGGGGGATCGGCTCGGTGCAGCTCATCAGCGGCCCCGTCACCGCGATGCCCCCTCCGACCGATCCGTGCGACTGTGTCGCGCGTCCGCCCGGTGATTGGGGACACCATTTCCCGTTTGCTGTCCACCCCGTGGGGAGGGACCCCTTGGTAAGCACTGTACCGGGGACGCGGCCAGGATCCCAGCCAGGAGGGTAGCGGGGTGGTTCCGCGTATGTCCACACCCCGCTGCGGACCGCCACGCTGTTGTGGCACATTCGGGAAGATCGGGACCGCATTCGAACCGCGCCAGCAGTCCCCCGACACCTCGTCCCTCGTCGTGGGGTATAGTGTCCTCTGAAACAGACTCAAGAACGGGGGCCGGGCTGCGAAGGCAGCCCCCGCAGCCCAGTCCTCCGGATTAGCTTCAACCAATCTTCCTTCTTAAGTCTTCGCGGCGTGGGGGCGAACATCTCCTGCAGGTATTCAATCTAGAATTACATTCGGGCCGTACTTTAGCTGAACAAGGAACCAAAACTGTTACAGCAGTCGTACAGTCTATATCCGCTACTACACATAGCTATACCATATTCCCCACAATATCAGCTTCTGGGAAACTACTCTCTCCGCTATTTATTGTTCTGCAGGAAAAGGATGGTAATTTTGGTCCACGTGTACAACAATCTTTGTTTCGACTGTGGAATGTATATATACAGGCGTCCACATCTCGAAAGTTAACAGGTGAACTGGTTATGGAATGGTTAACAAACGTATATATACCACATGCGGGATCTCGAAGTGTTTTGTTATTGGATTCGTGGACTGGTCACTGTCCATCTACATTACGAAACGGTATACCAACTAATCAACATGTGGAAATTTACACAATACCGAAAAAAACTACAGGAATGATACAACCGCTTGATGTATATGGTTTCCGGATATGGAAAAACATGGTACGAAAATTTTCCGACCTTGTATTATTGTTTAATTACGATGTTCAACTAAATGCAAGGAATAATGTCATTAAATTACAGTCTCATATTCATAATCAACTTTCATCACGATGTGTTTGCTTGCGCGTGGTATAAAAGTGGGTATATTGTTGAGAAACCAAATCAGTTTGAAAATCCAGTAGATTTCACTTTTTCACAACAAGATTTCATACATCCACCTCGTTGTTCCATATGCGGTAATTATGCTATCATACGATGTGCGTGGTGTAATCAATATCTATGTTTCCAACATTTTTTTGAAGAGTTTCATCACCATGAAGAATAATTCATAATAATCACACCACACAAATGTTTTTAAAGTTATCTACCTATACTTAAACGGCGGCATTATCTCGCCTGTCTTGTGAGCAAATAAAAGAAAAGTCAATAATTATGTTAAAAATAAAAAGTTCTAATAAGGATAAGTTATATCTAACAGTTCCCTTCTTCTCCTCTATTTCCACCTGATATATTTGCCCCATGTGTAATTAAACACAAAAGTATATAAATTACCTTACTTTCTTACTACGCGTCGCGTATTATTTCCTAATAAACGTTAGAAGAACATTGCTCGTTGTGCAGCTTAAGGCACGTTACAATGGGATCCAAAAGTTCTTCGCTTGTCGAGGAGCACAGTTCCGCGATACAACAAAGGTTGAAATTGTATGAAAAAAAAATGGATTATGCTGTTTCATAATTATTTAAACCACCAATTCAGATTTCACGCGAAACAACGAATTTTAAAAAATACTATTAATATTTTTGTTTATAACTTTTTTGTAATTGTTTAAACAATTGATTTAACTTTTACTATTTGATAGATCTAATTAAAAGAAGTAACTTTCGTCTTGAGATTTTTTTCTATCTCTTACAGTTCGCGAGTTATAACACAAAATCGGAAAATATACGAATTTTCAGGGGTTAATTTCACCCCCTTAGAGTGATTTTGGGCAGCAAACAAAAATTGCGCTGTAATTAGGAGGAAATCCCCTACATATCCACAAAGTTTCACAATTTTTTGAATTTCTGGGTTCGGGATCTTCCCTTGTTAGCTGTACCAAATTCCAAAATGGTTGGCGATGCGGTGGTATCTAGCATACAAATAGCATTAATGCTGGGGGTAACTGTATTCCGAAATAATAATTTTCGTAATGCCCACATAAATTGTAAACAATTTGGATTATCGTTCCACCCTCCGCGTAATCTGACACACGAAAAAAACAGTTCCAAATGGTCTTGCGAGCAGTTATATGTTTGGAAATATTTTAAGGGATTTGGTTTTGTTAATAATGTTATGCTAAGATCTAAAATACTAAGCGTATTGTCTATAAATCCGATAGCGAAAGTTTTCCTTGGATGGACCAAAATATTATTTCCATTAATGGTTAAAATACCAATATACTCTCTCGCGTTTACAAAAAAATTTGTTAAATACTCTACATTATGGTTAAATATCAGTGATTTAAACCCTTTGGCATAAAAAGATCAACTATTCAGTACATCAAAGAGCTTTTCGAAAACGCGTGTAAATTCTGTCATCGCTTCACTATTTACAAAATTAATATCTCCGCTTATACGTTGTCATCGTGTTTGGTTGCGGAACGATTACCGGTGGGACGGAGAAGGGATAGGTTGCCGACTCAGTTGGTAAGGCCGGGTTCGGCGAATGAGCAACGCTGTGGTTAGAATAAATAAGTATGTTTATTCCCTTATGGGCTGTGTCAATTGCTTTTGTACACAAATTCCGAGCGCGCGTCGGAAGAGCTACGGTGTTTCGGCGCGTCGTTTCGCGGCGGCGGCGAGGTTTCGGCGAGCAGTAGGATCGGGGATGCGGTGTAGAGAACGTTCTGCTCGGGACGGCCTTAGAAGGCGCGTCCGTCCGAGAGTCGTATAGCGGAGGTTCGAAGTGCAGTAGGTCTCTGGCCTAAGGGGCGCAGAGATACCTCTTCGACGTGGGTAGGGCGCAAGATTTCTCTCGGCCTATATCGGAACGAGGCTGGTAGTGGTACAGTATGGCGATAGGCCGATACAGACACCCCTCACGGATATAAAAAATTGTGAGCGTCTTGACGTACGGTACGGGAGTGTGAACGGCTAATTCGTGCGGAAAAAGAGCTGTCAATCTCGCTCGCCGCGGTCCTTATAAGCGCAGGCCGTGTATCTTCACTCGCGAGAGGCCACGCGGGGCCGCGGCCGCCAAACAGTCGCGGCGCGAACTAAGGCCTTTGTTTCGGCGTCGGGCGTTCGGACGGCGCGTGACGTGACTTCGTCACAACGTAAATAATCGATTGCATCCCCAACGCCACACCGCTGCTTAAAACTTGTGCAAGCCAAGCGTACGTTTATTTTTTTTTGCGAAAGTTTACATGAGCCGCGGATATTTTGTTCGCCAGCTTTAAATCTTCGGCCTCCTGCACCTCGTGTAATTTTGTCACCAAAGATAGGGGGCGACGCCCCTTTCCAGAGACAATACTGTCTTCAGCAAAAGCATTCCTACAAAGTTTAAGCATGTGGCATGCATCTAAAACACAATAAATTGTGGACTCCGTTGTAGGGTGTTTAAATGACGTTACCATGTCCGGCATTTGTAATTTGTATCCCAACAAATTTAGGGTTTTAATATTTGTGGCACATCCATCACAAGTGATCGAACGTACAGTAATGCCAATTTCTTGTAATATTATTATGGCTTGTTGTATTATTTGAAATTGTAATTCTGCTATTGTTTTGTTTGTGAAAAAAAAGCTATAGGAATTTTAAATTTTCTGCTATACAAACAATTTGAAGTACTAAGACTTCTGTGGCTAATTCGTTGGAATCGACATGGGCGATGCCACCGTAGGCAATGTATCCACGGTATTTATCCATTTTTTTGGCATACATAATTTTGCTACGAATACTCATAGCGTCAAATATCAATGCAACGTCTTTCAAACACTCATTGGTTTTCACATCTTCTTGCAGAAATGCAATCATCTCACTACTAAACCCCGGTTCACAATTAGATGTATTCAACCACTTCCGTAGCATTGAATCATGCGGTAAATATAGTTTCTCTGAATGGAATGATACGCTTTCGGTGAGTAAAAATATAAAGTTAAAGTAAAGCTTTTTATTTCTTCACTATAGCGCTTAATATTTCTAGGAATTGATGAAGTTTGCATTTCATTTTCTAACACATCCAACGAAAATCCACTAATCCGGGTTCGCAATACCTCCTCTACTGACTGGGTGGATATACCATTCTCTTTCACATTTTGAATGACGTCGGTCATTGTATTCCAGCGAGCATCCCGCCGTAGTAACTGCTTTTGTAGTATGTGTACTTTCTGCCGCAATTCTAGCACTGTCTGCGTTGGAGGCAAACACATCTCTGTTAGTTGAACACCACCGTCCTTTTTTGCTATGTTCCCGCACTGTATATATAACAATAACATTTAACTGTAGGTTTCAATTCAGATTTCATATATACAATTATGTAAACAACATAAGAAACTTGTATCATTGTTTGAACGCCCACGTCCTTTTTTCGAGTTCCATTACATTGTTCCGGCGACGCCCCTGACGGCTCCTCTTCACCAAATACGACATTGGTATTGGAAGTCGCAGTCCCATAATTGAGTGCCTGTAAAATGTTTCTACTTTACCAACTTTATCTATGACTACATTTCATGAGGTCTTTCTTCTTTCTAGTACAAACACTTTTGAGCATTCATACTACCTTATGAAAAAGTTTATATACATTATATAGATGTTTACGTACGTCATTTGTGTGATTACCATGAAAATGGTGGTTGAATAATGTTGGTATTGCATGCCGCTTCAGTGTATGCCGCATACTTGTAGATGTTGCAGTTTGGAAGCAGTCAGTAGTAAAATATTCACTACATATTTTTACTGTATTTGCTTACTTTAGGTAGTAAACTCGGAGGAATTGCCACAATAAATCTTTCACGTACCTCCGCTTAAAACGAGAAGCTGTACAAAATTACATTTCTTATAAGTAGTAATCAAACATACTTTTCGTTACTAAAAATATGCAATTTCAGTTTCATTTTCACTTACCTATGAAAACTAATACCCTCACTTATCTTCCACTCACTTTTGCAATTCTTAATGCAGCACAAATTAACCATTTTTTCCGAAATTCCAAAGTGATGTTCAATGCTAACTGTTACTAACAAGTAACAACGATCATGGCGTGGCGTGGCGTCCCGCGTGGAATCTATACCCCCTCCACAAGCAAATTTACTATAGGACAGTAGAGATAGAGAGGGATAGTAGGAAGAAGAAGGATACATTCACCTACTATTTTCCATTTCCCTCTGACCGCTAGTGCCTCTACTTCTTCCCACTGCTGTTCACACTCCAGTTAGTATAGAGCTCAATGGCCTGGACTGATCCCCTCCATGATTGCGGCTTCCCCCACTCCGCAGCTCGTGCGCGCGCAACCAACCTGCTACTCCCCGCTCCTCCCGCGCCCAGAGTTCCCTCCACTGCGCTCCCCCGGGCCTTTTCTCCCCCCCCCCCCGCCCCGCGCTCCCCTCAGAGGGCCTGGGTCAGAAGTCTCATAGCCCTACTACTTAATAATAATAATATTGTCCAAATATAGTAGGGATGCTTGCAGGGAGAAGACAGCCTTTAGAAGTGCCTTTTTGGGGTGTGCGGGTACTTGATTTTTCGGGCTCGGGACAGGCCGGGAACTTTCGGGCGAGATCGGGCGGGGTCCCGATACTTTCATATTGCTCGAGATCCCGTCAGTTTCGGGACCCCGAGACTCGATTCGGGCTACTAGCATGACCGCCATGTGCGGGCAATCTGATTTCAGGTCGACTCGGCAAAACTTGGACGCGATCGGACGATATCCTTACCAGTAATAGATTAAAATTATTACCTGAGAACATAGAAAAATTATGTTTCTTATACGTTAATTTGAAATAATAAAATATTCGCCGCTGTATATTGTTGTTACTATGAAACATCCAGGAAATATTCCTTTTTGTATGCTTATAATTGTTCGTACGTTTTCTATTTTAAATCTGAACCTATCCCGAAAAAGATAATGCCCTATATATTCCCTTTACATAAAGTACTAAGTAGGAAGTATATTTTATTAAGATTTTAAAATATTGTCGATATAAAAATAGTCTCCTTCGTATATGGATATATTCAGTATTCACAGATTATTTGGTAGCAATGAAAATACATATACCCATACAGCACACTCCATTGCAGGAAGGTTCCAGCAATGGTTGCAGGAAGGTTCCGGTGCAGCACCGGAACGTTCCAGTAACATTGATGGAATGTTCCATGAAGGATCCTATGTCCGCCCTTGTGGAACATTCCACGGAACGTTCCGGACATTCTCTGGCAATGCTCACGGGGCGTTCAGGACATTTTCTGGCAGTGTTCACGGAGCGTTCCGAACAGTAAGGCCAAAAATAAAAATATCGATAGTATAAGTATTTTATACCGTGCTGCGAGGGACACGACGGGGCCATGAATGTTGTGCAGAATCGTAGCAGTATAACGTCCGTGTGTCATTAATAATAAATATAATTTTTTTTTACCTCAGTAAGATTCGAACCCATGACCTCGAGCACCGTAGACGAACACTTTACCGCTGCAGCTACAACCATTGATTGAAAGGATTGCTTACGTATTCGAACTTTACCTCCTACCGTGCATAACTTTAAACTCAAATTATTAAAAAATGAAGGCTCGTTTTGACATTATTATTAGGGTAAACCAACCAGTGAATGACCGAATTGTTGAATGAGAAGCCCTGTAAATGACCGCATACTTTTATTAAGAATTGTACTTATTAATGTTTGTTTAATATGCATAACTAAAAATATGGAATATTAAAAGTGCAACTACACTCCATTTATAAACATATAATATTTTTTAAATTTATAATTTACATTTCTTTGCCTAATGGTCATTCACTGGTATGCGGTCAATTACTGGTTGGTTTACTCTATTATTATTATTATTATTATTATTATTATTATTATTATTATTATTATTATTATTATTATTATTATTGTTATTATTATTATAAATGGGAATAGTCCCATAGTTTACATAAAGCATACAACAATTGACCTTACATCGTCTACACAAAGCGTAACCTAATATACAGGAGAAACTTTGAACTTCCTACTCTGAATAATATAGTGTGTGTGAATGTAAAAAATGTGTAGCCAATTTATTTAACAAATCAATGGTGTGTATAAATGTTTCTCCTTTTTCCATAAGGATTTTGTAAAAAAAATGTACATATACAGTAATCTGCACCTACAATAATTATTATTGATATCAATTAGGGAAAAGTCGATAAAAGAATCGATTCTGGAACCTTTGTTGTAAAATGTCCGAAAAGTTGCCTGACCATTGCCAGAGAATGTCCTGAACGCTCCGTGACCATTGCCAGAGAATGTCCTGAGCGCTCCGTGACCATTGCCAGAGAATGTCCTGAACGCTCCGTGACCATTGCCAGAGAATGTCCTGAGCGCTCCGTGACCATTGCCAGAGAATGTCCTGAACGTTCCGTGAGCATTGCCAGAGAATGTCCTGAACACTCCGTGACCATTGCCAGAGAAAGACCGGAACGCTCCGTGACCATTGCCAGAGAATGTCCGGAACGTTCCGTGACCATTGCCAGAGAATGGCCGGAACGTTTCATGAGGCTGGCAGGAACGTTCCAAGTGGCAATGTTCCACCGCCACATGGCTGGAATGTTCAAGGAAGGGTCCTATGTCCGCACCGAGGCAACATTCCACGGCAACCCCCATGGAACCTTCCTGCAAGCTTCGGGCAACGGAGTGTGCTGTATGGGTATATGTAAATAAATAATAAGAAAGAAATTATGATTTAATAGGAGACAGAAAGGTAAGAACTTATCACTCTGGTATCGATATAAATGATATACATAATTCTTTCCATCTCAGTCCCCTCGTAATAGCTGACTTTCTAGCCGATCGCGTCCGAGTTTGCCGAGCCGACCTGAAATCAAATTGTCCGCACATGGCGGTCATGCTAGTAGCCCGAATTGAGTCTCGGGATCCCGAAACTGTCGGGATCTCGAGCAATACGAAATTATCGGGACCACGCTCGATCCCGCCCGAAATTTTTCGACCCGTCCCGAGGGCCGGGAACCCGAGCCTCGGGACGATCCGCATACGCCTACTTCTTGGAAACAGTGTTTTTCAAAATGATTATAACACAATAAGGCATTCTTTGAATGTACGAAATTTTGACCTAGACCCATTGTTTTGCCCAGGCAACGCGCAAGCACACGTATTATACACACCACGTATACATTATACATAGTATATTACGTTCGAGACGTTTCTAAGCTAAGACAGCCGCAAAGCAACCGCTAATCTACAAAATCAGCAAAATGCGAACGCATCGCCGCGACCGGACATGGTAACGCGCACCACACCCAAGAGGGATATAAAACCAATTCGATTCCGCTAATGGGCGAATTCTACACCCGACTCTCGACCGGTTAACACGGCTAAAAACACTTGTATACCTCAGTTTAGTTTGGTTAATTCTTAATAAAAGGCTTAGTCTTTGAGCATAAACGAACTTGGTGTAGTTCACCCAGTAGATCCTTATCTTTTGTTCACTCCCGAAACTACGATAACGCCAAATCCCGTACCAGCCTTGCAACCCATCACGCAGGGCACAGCACCATGTTCTGTAACTAACGGAAATCTATATGAAACAAATAAAAATATTTCTTTTTAAGAAGTTCCACGTAACCTGCAAATAGTATAGGTTCTACTTACCCAATGACATGTCAAACCTTCTTCCAATTCACTCAGGTCTCCCGTGCCACAAAACACACACGTTCTAACCACTTTTATTACTTAAAAGCAATTAGTAATCACGCAACAAGTAATCACACTCTAACTATTTACGCTGGTGCTTTCTTGCGTGCTTTGGCTTTGCAACCTCTCGGGTCGCATGTGAGTGACGTTACACATCACCTGGAGCTTCACCACGCGGGCTTGGGAAGTTCCAGTAGAGCCAATATTATTATTATATTTATTGTTATTATTATTGTTCTTGTTGTCGTCTTGTATAGAAAAAATATATCAATATTTAATTGTCAGTATTTATTGTAATTTAATTAATTCCCTTACACTTTTTATCCTTTCTGTAATATCACTCGAATTTTGGCGAAACATCATTGCTGTAAAATTTCCTAAAAGTTACGGGACCATTGCTGTAAAATCTGTGAACAGTTACAAGACTATTGCTATAAAATCTCCGAAACGTTGCGAGACAATTACTATGAAATCTCTGAAACGTTGCTAGACAATTGCCGTAAAATCTCCGAAACGGTGCGGGACAATTGCTATAAAATCTCTGAAACGTTGCGGGACAATTGCTATAAAATCTTCGAAACGTTGCGAGATAATTGCTGTAAAATCTCTGAAACTTTGCGTGACCATTGCCGATACGTTGCAGGAGTTATATTGCACCGCAACATTGCTGAAATGTTGCAGGAATTTTCCTATGTCCGCTTCTGTGCACCATTGTACCGCAACGTAACTGCAACCTTTCTGCATCGGAGTGTGCTGTATGGGCGACACGACAAAACATTGTAACATGCGTTTTAAATGGGATTGTTTACACTATCCAGCACCGACTTGTAACGTTCCGTCAACAGCATGGACCGACACCGGCCGACATTCTTGTCAAAAATGTTTTGTCGGTTCGTGACGGTCCGTGTCGAGACGTGTCGTTGCTGGTCTGCCACTGTGAATTAGTAAACGGTAGAGACCACATGCAGCGGAGGACGAATTCCGAGAAATTGATAGAGCATGTTAAGTTATGTGTGCCGTTGTATGCAGCGGACCATCCTAAATACAGCGATAGTGGGTTCAATCCATTTTAGCAATTCAAAAAATTTGAATTGCGGTATTCTAAAGTATTGGTAATACTTATCGTCGTATTTTAGTAAATTTTTTAATAAAGCCCAATATTCTCTTTCAACTGTTCTCTTTTTTAATATTGGATGGATCCAAATTCTATCTCACTTTTTCGCTCTTTTCGCTGCAGCATCCTTTTCGTCTAAATGTATGACTGGAAGATCGAAACGTGAACCTCCGGATTGTTGCCACAGTAGTGTAGACGCATGCATAACATTAACGTGTCGGTGACGGACTGTGCCATTGCCGGTACGTGTCGGTCCGTACTGTATAGTGTAAATCGACCTTAATACGACTTATGCACGCCATGCGATGAATTGTGGGTCCGTCATCGCGTCACCGACACAAATACGCCGTTATTGCTGTAGGTATTCCCATTCTACTACGCGTAGTGAATTGACAGCTCTGTTTTACCGGAACGGAGTACCCGGCCCCATAACGGGACGAGCTATTCCGGTCGTTAGCAATCGTCGCGTATCAGAGTATTCGAGGATTTTCTTGCCCGAATGACATTAATCGTATATCGTATTCTTAAACTTCTATTCGTTATAATCAAATGTGTTAAGTGAAAATGAGGGTCTTGATTTCGTTGAGTCCAAGCAAGATGATTGCTATATTCAGCTGTTCATTTTATTCATGTAGAAACCATAACTGTTTTCTTCACTTTTATAGAGAAAATGAAAAATTACATTTAAACAACAATAATTTGTTAATTTGAATTTTTAGGCGAGTACAGGGTAGGAATAAAGTTCAACGACCAACATATTCCCGATTCTCCACACAAAGTTTACATATCACCAGCAATGGGTGATGCTCATAAACTCGAAGTGGCACAGTTTCCAGAATCCGGCGTGCAACCCGACAAACCAGCCACTTTCCTTGTTCGGAAAAATGGTGCCAAGGGTGAGCTGGACGCGAAGGTAATATTTAGTCTTGCATACTTAGTTTTGTAGCGTATTTTTACATTTACACGAATTCGTTTAATAACTAATTTGTCCTTAAGATTCATTTATTTAGTAACGGGGAAATAAGTCCTTTTCTATATTAATTCTACGCTTACAAACAGCATAATGATTAGAAAACGTTAAAACTTGCATTTTCTGCAAATTTGCATGTATCTAGATGTCTACACTGTGAATCACCTGATATTATAATCTTGATTTACAATATTATTATATGTAAAGAAATAATGGATTAAAGTAAAGTGGCATGGTCTCAAAGAGGACATTAGATAGGTTAAACGACATTTTTTTAGGTGGAGACGCTTGGGAGATTTGAAGGGGATCTTTGAGTATTTAAATGAGAACATATTTTTTTAACGGCAGGATTGCGTACATTTTTGTCTGAATCAAAGTCTCAAATCTTAATGGTCAAGCTGTGGTAGTATTTCCCTGATAATAACCACATACAAGTTGTGGTGTTTCCTTTGTACAATATACATGATAATAATTGGATAATCGGCATACTTTTTTTTAATTATCCAAATTTGCGCGTTTAAACCTTGAAATACAAACACATAATGCATACTAGCATGCAGCAATTGCTATACTCCATTGGAAAGATCTCGTGAAGACAAATCGATTGATACATTTTTTAACTTCGAAATCAGATGGGATCACCACGAAAAATGGCCACAAAGTTTGAGATTTTGCGGTGTCGAACAAAAGAAGCCGGTAGTAAAATCCCTACTGGCCCGAGGGACCTCGGGTAGACACCTGATGAAAAACCGAGGGATGTAAGCGATACTCAAGCAGGGTGGAATAGCAAATGTGCCTCACGAGCTTCATTCAGAGCCGTGTTGGGCCTGCGTTTGCCCCATGGGCCACTAATCCATTGACGATCTCGTACTGGGCATTTGAAAAAGGGGTCCATGGGGCAAACGGATGCCCAACTACGATTTTACTACCGGGTTCTTTTGTTCAAAACCGCAAAATCTCAAACATTGCGGCCATTTTTCTAGGTGATGCCATTTGATTTCGATGTTAAAAATGGCATGAATCGATTCGTCTCGGCGAGATCTTTGCAATGGTGTATAGCAATCGCTGGACGCTCGTAGGTCAGTAATCTCCTCTGGGACATTGTCCTTTAAGAATGCCTGCGTTTGGCGTAGAAACATATATATATGAACGTATTGCTAATGATGTAATATTTGCAAAAACGGAATACAAATAAGTCTTATAAACTGGTAATGGTACATCATACTGCGAGGGTGACAAGTCGCTGTTATTATAGCTTATATAATTCAAATGGTTCAGTAAGATCATTTAATGACAAAGTTTATTATACAAATAGGTATTGTTAATAACACTACTAGTGGTGGCGTGAATAATAATGGTGATAGTGACAAGAAGAACAATCGATCAAGAAGCTTATATAGGGTATTCGTCTACAGGTGACAGCAAATTTAAGCGTTGATTCTAGAAAGTAGACTAAGACGAATATCTAGGATAACGATATTGCGGTTGAGGCTTCGTTTGTTAGTTATAAGCGTTTAACCCTTATGTGAATACCCGGAATGAGCGACGTTGTTTAATACCCAGGGTACCCGGGTGCCCTCCTACTTAATTCCTTGATAAATGCTTTGTATTGTAGAGAAATCGCTTCCTTAGCATTATGTTCGACAATTGCGAGGTAGAAGTACAAACAGGGGACCTATACGTGCTATGTAGCCTATTATAACATGTTGCCGCACGGTCTATTTCGGGCCCCAACGAACAGTGGCTGCTTGAAATTTGGAATTCGATGATTAGTAGAGGCCATAACGCAACTATTTAGGGTCATTCCATAGCTTCAGATAATGCAAATTCTTCTGAGCAGTGAGAGCAAGGCGATGTGAACAATCAGCTTGTGACCAGCTTGTTTTGAAGGTGCTTGAAGGCAGATAGCCCGACGCTGTTTCGCTTTCGGAGGGTTCATGACAGGGATTGAAACGGTTCCGAAAAAAATGTTTCAAACTTTCTGGACAGCCAGTTTTCTCCTAAACTATTGGAGATAAAAATATAAAAAAAATAGGGAATTGCATGGTTCTAGGGGGCCAATTAATTAGCGCGAACGAATTTTTTTTATCGATTATTATTTTAAAAGATACGATGGTCAAGTTCGGTTTTTCAAATAGAACTATTTTTTCTGAAGACCTGAGTTGATAGTGCGTTCCAAGAAAAATTCAACAAGCTTTAATGTATACACTTTATTTTCACTGGTTTTTAAGATATTGCGCTTGCAAATTTACTGATTTTCACTGGAAGAAAACTGTCTGGTATAGCACGGACCGGGGACGGTCTTACTGGCGTCACGGGTGGCACTGCCTGTTCAAATAGATACCTACCTGCCAAAGGTCTACGCAAGGAATGGCAGGCCCAAAGTCTGGACAATTCTTTTCCGTCAAAAATGCTACTTAGGTAGGTAAGGAAAGTAGAGACATGATGGGGAAGCTAAGGAAAAATGCAAATAAAGTGGTGATTGTTGCTATTAATTAAGTCTTTATTACTCCAAATACAACTATAAGTTAATGATTTAACATTTTTTACACACTTTGGACTATCTGAGGTCAGGCGTCTAAGTGATTAAACTTTACAAAACAGATGGGAAAAAACCGTCCTCCCCCACTCGCTTTCGCCAGCGACCACACTATTATAACACAGTGGCTTCCTAATAATGTATTTGTCACGTGCCTAGCATCTTTTAATTAGGGTTTAGGGAGATGCCCCATCTTACCTCGCTACCCCGTCATACCCCTACTTCCCCTACATCTGCGGTATCGAGAAGCGCACCGTTACTTTTATTTCGCACTTGCTTCTACGCTCGGATGGCCGGTTCTTTTGGGGAGGGATGCAAGTTCGATTGGTTAGGTTAGGAAGTGTGAAAATTGCTAGAATAAATTTCAACCATATGGAGCAGATTGTATCAGAACCAATCGGATTTGCATCCCTCACAAACGGCTGCTCTCTTGGAGAGGCCCTCCTTACAGCAATACCTCCACCCTAATGCCCACCTTCTCTCGCACGGAATACGTCAACGCATGCTTTTGTTTTGATATCGGAGCTCGTGTTTATACTCGAGAGATAAGGGATCTGTTCGAATTTTTATGGAAGACCACACGTCGACAGCGGGCTACCCCTTTTCTTCCTGTGTCTCTCCACGAGGCGTATTGGCGGTGGATTGTAGGAGCGTAGATGTCTGGACGCCAGTTATTGAATTCAGGAGACGATAGAAACACTTTATTACAAAACGCACATGCACTATAATATTAAAGTAAATCGTATTCCTCACGGGCAGGAATACTGATAATGATCGAACTTGCGCCCTACTTCGCGCAGACCGATTGCACGGAGAGTAGTCGGGTCCACACACTGCACAAATGATACAGGGTGATTCTGGAGCTACGCTCGTCGAAGGATGCGGCCTGGTACCCCGTGGCGAGGACAACACCCCGCAATGCCCATCGAATTTTATGGATTTCGATCCTGGAAGGGTTTGGAATATCATTAAGAAGTGAGAAATATTCAGGATTTCAAATGTTTGCTTCTTTTCTTCATCGTATCGGAGAGGAAAGTTATGCCAATGGATTCCTGGCATTCCGTCGAGTAAAATCATACCAAATATCATGCAAATCGGACTATTTTGGCACAAGCTATTTGTATTCCATATGTAAAAGTTGTCCGATTTACACGACATTTGTAATGATTTTCATCGGAAAACCCTAAGGAATCCATCGGCGACACTTCCATATCCATACGATAAAGAATAAAGAATTATTTTATTTCTAAAACAGATGCAGGGTAATTATGGAGCAACGCACGCCAAGGAGATGCGGCGGCCTAGTACCCCGTGGAGAGGACAGCCCGTCGCTGTGCCTCACCCGATTTTTATGGCTTTTTCCGGAAAAAGGTATGAATCCTGAGGCGAACGTAGCGAACTGAGGTCGAGCCCCCGTAGTCGAGGGTGAAATATCCATTATAGTGTATTAAGAAATTATTTTCTTCATCGTATCGAAAGGGAAGTGACACCAATGGATTCCTTATGTTTTTCTGATGAAAATCATACCAAATATCATGCAAATCGGACTATTATTAACGAAATTAGCTTGAGATTATGGAAATGAATTTTTAATTTCCTTCATTATGGTCCGAATTACGTCGTTCTTGGTGTCAATTGCTTAGGCGGAACATAAGGAATCGAAGGGTGTCGTTTTTGAAAAGATCTGAAGAGAAATGCGGAAACCCTAGACATTCCTCAGATTTTAATGGTATTCAAACCCCTTCAAGGGTTTAAAGCCATAAACTTCGATGGGCACTGCGGGGTGTTATCCTCGCCACGGGGTACCAGGCTGTCGCATCTCCTTGACGGGCGTTGCTCCAGAATTACCCTGTATCTGGATAGGAAATAAAATAATTCTTTATTCGTCATCATATGGATGTGGAAGTGCCGCCGATGGATTTCCTTGGGGTTTTCTGATCAAAATCATTACAAATGTCGTGTAAATCGGACAACTTTTACATAGGGAATACAAATTGCTTGTGTCAAAGTAGTGCGATTTGTATGACAGTTGGTATGATTTTCATCAGAAAAACATAAGGAATCCATTGGCGTCACTTCCCTTTCGATACGATGAAGAAAGGGGTTTCTTAATACGCTGTAATGGATAATTCACCCTCGACTGCGGAGGGGCGACTTCAATTCGCTACGTTCGGCCCAGGATTCGTACCTTTTTCCGAAAAAAGCCATAAAATTCAATGGGCACTGCGGGGTGTTGTCCTCGCCACGGGGTAACGGGCGCAGCACCAGAATCAGCCTGTACCTACCTTTTTAAGAAATAAAACAATTCGTTATTCCTTATCGTATGGATATGGAAGTGTCGCCGATGGATTCCTTGGAGTTTTCCGATGAAAATCATGCCAAGTGTCGTGGAAATCGGACAACTCTTACATACGGAATACAAATTGCTTGTGTCAAAGTAGTGTGATTTGTATGACATTTGGTATAATTTTCATCAGAAAAACATAAGGAATCCATTGGCGTCACTTCCCTTTCGATACGATGAAGAAAGGCGTTTCTTAATACGCTGTAATGGATAATTCACCCTCGACTGCGGAGGGTCGACTTCAATTCGCTACGTTCGGCCCAGGATTCGTACCTTTTTCCGAAAAAACCATAAAAATCGGGTGGGGCAATGCAAAGGTCTGTCCTCGCCACGTGGTACCAGCGCATCTCCTTGGCGGGCGTTGCTCCAGAATTACCCTGTATCATTTGGGCAGTGTGTGCCCCGACTACCCTCCGTGTAATTGGTCTGCGCTAAGTGGGGCGCAAGTTCGATCATTACCAGTACTCCTGCCCGAGAGGAATACCATTCTCTTTAAATATAGTACATGTGTGTTTTGTAATAAAATGTTTCCATCGTCTCCTGAATTCAATAACTGGCATCCAGATATCTACGCTCCTACAATCCACCGTCAATACGGCTCGTGGAGAGACACAGGAAGAAAACGGGTAGCCCGCTGTCGACGCGTGGTCCTCTCGAGTATAAACACGAGCTTCAATATCAGAACAAAAGCAAGCGTTAACGTATTCCGTGCAAGAGAAGGTGGGCATTGCTGTGAAGAGGGCCTCTTCAAGAGAGCAGCCGTTTGTGAGGAATGCAAATCCGAATGGTTCTGATACAATCTGCTCCCTATGATTGAAATTTAGTCTAGCAACTTTCACTCATCCTAACCTAACCAATCGAACTTCTACGCCATCCGAGCGTAGAAGCAAGTGCGAAATAAAAGTAACGATGCGCTTCTCGACACCGCAGATGTACCTACCTAAGTAGCATTTCTGACGGAAAAGAATTGTCCAGACGTTGGGCCTGCCATTCCTGGCGTAGACCTTTGGCAGGTAGGTATCTATTTCAACAGGCAGTGCCACCCGTGGCGCCAGTAAGACCGATCCCGGTCCGTGATATACCAGACAGTTTGCTTCCAGTGAAAATCAGTAAATTTGCAAGCGCGATATCTTAAAAACCAGTGAAAATAAAGTGTATACATTAAAGCTTATTGAATTTGTCTTGGAACGCACTATCAACTCAGGTGTTCAAAAAAATAGTTCCATTTGAAAAACCGAACTTGACTATCGTATCTTTTAAAATAATAATCGATAAAAAAATTCGTTCACGCTAATTAATTGGCCTCCTCGAACCGTGCAATTCCCTTTTTTTTATATTTTTATCTCCAATAGTTTAGGAGAAAACCGGCTGTCCAATCTTAGGTGGGACACCCTGTATATGTGCTGACTGAAAGAGATACGAAGAATCCATATTTTGAATAACTGTTACAAGGAACCGATTTTTCTGACTATATCGATCTCGGTTACGGTTCTACCGGTTTGTATATCGGTTTTATAACAGTAATGTCTGTATCAGTTCCGAAAGTTTCCTGTATAATCCATATATAACTGTTATGGAACCGATGTAATACCGGTTCTGTGGAACAGGAACCGAAACCGATACAGGCCAGAACCTTTTTCATTCGTAACATGGTTCAAGATTATTTCGGTTCTCATAACTGTTTCGAGAGCCGAATCCGATATCATAAACGTTTTCAACTCCTGGTTCATCGCGGGGTGAAGACCAGGAAGGGGCCCCTGACATGTCCAATGCACACTCGTGGGTGGACATCAGACGGTGGTTGGTGACTTGAGGTGTTGGCGAGCTATCGGATGTGACCTGGTGGTGATTAGAATAGTGAGCTTGGGAACGGCAAGCGGCCCGTCACCTTATTGCTAAAGAAGAAGGACTTTGTTCCTAAAGAAACTAGCCATGAAGTGGAGAAGGCGTGTGTGCCTTCTGGTAAGAGGACTGTGATGAACCTCACGGCACTTACTCCAGAACCAATGATCTGGAATGTTCTTGTTACTAACTTTCTAACAAGAGAATTAGCGACGCAGTAGCACTGGATCGTGCCATTTGTGCTTTCGGGCGGCCATAAAAAAGCTAGAACAACATTAAATTCCAGTATGCAATGTATAAAACCTGTTTGCGATGAGCACCACGTTACTATTACAAAATATAGAAAATGCACATAAATAACTAACTTTCATAACTTTTTAATTATATAAACTATCGATTTCATTTATTAAATCATCCCGGTAACCGTATTAATAATTTATGAATTAATTTATTCAATAACTGCAGGTAAAACTTATATTTTTACAGATGGGCATCCGGGTACCCTGGGTATTGAAATCAAGTAGGTAAACTTAAAGTTGAAAATTTTTTACTTTCGTATCTTGAAACGGAAATGTAAATGCATATTCTGATAGTAAGAGGGTAAAATCGCAACGATCCGGGCGGGAATAAAGAAATTTTCATGGGAACATTTAGAATTTTCACAATACATGCTCGGGTGGGCACCCGGACACCCGCGTATTGATATAAGGGTTAAAGATATGCCCAAAAATCCATTGTTTCCATTAGTCAATTGTGTTATCGAGACACACATGCGCAGAAATCACACAAAACACAGAATCACACCATCCCAAAATAAATATCAGATCTCTTGCACTAAAACGTGTGAAAAAAAAAATGAAAAAAGAACAGGAATTTCCCAGCACTGAACACGCAAAAAAATCAAGTTTACACACAACTCAGACAATTGAAACTGATAACTCCTAATGATTGTCTACTTCGCGATGTGTCGATACTCGTTCAAATAATTTATCATCGGCAGAGCTGTGTTGACTTTGAGAACGAGCCGTGCTGGGAACAAGTAGGTCGCAATTTCTTTATAACCTCAGGTGTGTAGTAGGTGCGGTGTTGTTTTCTTTTCCATTTTTTGCAGTTTGAAAATACTCCCCGCATCGGTTTATGGGGATTCTCTTGAATTGACCGACGAAAGACATCAGCCTCACCAAATGCTTTGTATGCAGTACTATTACCCGGCCGAAAGAAGATCCCTAGCAGGCGGCCTCGGGCGATGCAGTCCGCCGCTGTGACGATTGGTCGATTCACCTACTTCGGCACACTTCTAAAGACGGGGCACACGTATTTTGGTTATTGGCTGAAGTAGGCGCGTACAGTGTCGCACCGCGCAAAGAAAATAGCGAACAAAACACATCGAGATCGAGTGGGATAGAGCGATCAGACCGACGAACGCCAAAGCAATAGTGTAGGCATCTCAGACGGTTAACCATTAATATATAATATCATAAAAATTTCCTTACTTTTCACAATAATAATGTTCAGGAAATTATTATCATTGGTTTGGTGAGATTCTTCTGATTAAAATGAGTCCAAACGCAATTTCGCACAGATTGTTTTTAATTGCCATTGTGATAAAAGAAATTAAGTTTAACATCGTATTATTAAAAACATTTAATATTTTATCAAATTTCGTTGAGGCTCAATTTTATCACCATCAACTCTAAGCACATAATTAGTGTTCTTAATAACAAGTATAATTTTGAAATGAAAAATGAATATAATTTTCATGCTTTCTTCCCTTATAAATCTTCTGAACTGCTGATGTTGGATTCCGTAGCAGGAAGTCAAGTACAACACGTTAATAACTTCTAAGTCTCCCAAGAGGTTTTATTTTTAAAGTTCTAACTGGCGTGTTTGACAGAGGTTCCGCTCCTAGATGCTAGAATTGTCGGTCCTGAGGTTTTTGGGACTGGGTTATATATATACAGGAGTTATGGAAGAAGGGGTAAGGGTGACGTGGAAAGAACTATGGAAAGTGCAAGGGTCGGTGATGATGACTAAATTCGTTATCGCTGTACAGAGGATTTTGCGAGGGTGACTAGTCGCGATGCGCTGGCGAGTATTTAGGATGTTTGTAGTGTATATCTAGCTGGCATCTAACACTGCTGCTGCTGCCGTAGCTGTCATCCGACTCGCTGTTTTCAAAATTTAATTCCGTATCGTCTATTATTCGGTCGTTCCTCCAATATTCCTGTTCTATTTTCTCTAAATGACTACAGAAGTTCTCCCACTGGCTCTGTGTAATTTCACTCCAAGCTTCTCGAGTAAAATTTTCCAAATCATCCCTTGAAAATGTCGACGACGGATTCCATTCCCCAAACTTTCTCTTCAATTGCGCCTAGGCCAATTATATTGGGTTTAGATGGCACATATACGGAGGCAGTCTTAATACGTTATGGCCGTGTGATTTTATTAGCTCGTCTATTTTATATGTTTTTTCGGCATTTTTATTTGTTTGTACCAGATGCATTAACTCAAATTTGGTCATTTTTTCAGTACATTGAATTTTGGGTCTTTTTAGCCACTCTACTATATATCGCCCTGCCTATTGCTTTTTGTTGGTGGTTTATTTTCTTGCACGGAGTGATACGGGACATTGTCCATAACAATTACCGAATTATTAGGAATGTTCGGTAATAATTTTTGCTCTATCCATTTATCAAATTTTTGTGCATTCATTTGACCATGGTAGTCTCCTGTAGTGGTACCGGATTTGAAAATGAAGTCCGCACCATTTACAAAACCATTTTTCCCACCGGCATGGACAATTATCAGCCGATGGGAAGAACTATTATTTTTTAATACCCCTAGCATATCCTCGCTGTGCCAACACTTGCTAAAATACAATGTGTTGTCGACCCACGTTTCTCCCATATATATAATGTTACACTTTTGACTTCTATAATGTCGTACTGCTTTTAAATATTTTTCCCTCCAAATCATAATATTTGGTCTCTCAATTAAAACCTCTCGAATACTATCGCTCTTGCTCCATTTAAATCCCATAGACTTTAATAATTCATAAAGACAATCAAGAGGCAGGGCCAGCTGTGGGGGGGGGGGGGGGGGCAGCCAGGGCGACCGCCGGGGGCGCCAAATCTGTAGGGGCGCCGTTGCCTAATATTCCCCCTCCCACTGCCTCACTGTTTACGAGTCACGCACAATATCGCGCCCTCCTCTGATTATGGCGCCCTCCGCTCGGCGTAGATTTTCGTCGGTGGCGCGACACTTGGCTCTCCTGCCACGTGGGCGCCTTTTCGCCGCATGGCGCATGCACCTACGATTGGTGGGGCGCTTCCCACACCAGCTTAACGCGCGTGGTGGGGATCGCTGGACGTGAACCCCCAATCTGCAATGTTGAGTGCGGCACGAGATCGCATTTTGCTTGGTCAGGTCTCGAGCGGTGCTGGGTCATACAGTGTCCTACAGCGCCCTACAAAGAGTCTAAAGGCTGCTTGCTAGCGAGCGCTTGGTTTTACAGCATTTTTCGATTTCCCTTCTTCTGAATATCCGAACCCCAAGTATTCTGAATACTTTTTTCCTGTCTTTTTTTATTATTACAGGTTTTTTCCTTTCGTTTTTTTTTTGTTTTTGCGGGGTTTGTTCGTTTCTTTCTTGTTTACTGTAATCGCATTTGCGGCTATTACGCTAGTGCTTTTTAAATGTCCGAGCAAAGATTTAAAAAAAAACCATCTGGTGCGGAATATTGGAAACGCAAGACCGAGAAGGAAAAAGAATTCCAGCAAGTGAAAAAATTAATGCGTCTCGATAAATACTATCTGGTTACTAATAGTACTAGTACTATATCCGATCTTCCTCGCAATCCAAACAATTCTGATGATCCATTTTTATTTCCAGGAAGTTCAGTCGATTTATCCGATATAGGCACTTGACCAAGTATTCTAAATATCAAAACCATTGACCACATTGTAACTGTAGGTCCAATGCAGATTAATCGAGTTAACTTTCCGAAAGACTCAGATGGCCGTCACTTTTCAAATGCTTACTACTCTAGAAAACTTCAAAATGATGGAACAATCCCGCGTCGTTGGCTTGCCTATTCTCCTTCAACGAATAGGGTTTTCTGTTTTTGTTGTCGTCTTTTCGATAGTCAATCGACATCGAATTTGGGATCTGGAGGATTCAACAAATGGAAGCATTTGTCCGAAATCCTAAAAACATACGAAAATAGTGTATGCCATAAGAAATTCTACTGTCAGTGGTTTGAAATGGAAATGAGATTGCAAACGGGAATGACAATCGATTGCGAACAACAAAAATTGATCAGTCGAGAAACTTTGCGCTGGAATAATGTTTTAATTCGTTTAATGAACATTGTTCTTTACCTGGCCGAAAATAATATGGCGTTTAGAGGGACCTCGAACAAATTGTTCACCCCGAACAATGGGAAGTTCTTGAGATTGGTCCAATTACTAAGGTCGGAGCCATATATATTGGCCGGTGAGTTTCGTGAGGGGTATTTTCCCACCACACATTTTGCTTGCCTCGGTGCTCCTTTTCTCAACGTTTTCTGACTCGCTCTCGTTCCATCTCGCTCTCGCCTTCGCAGAACAAGAGTGAGCCAGAAATGCTGGGGATAGTGCCAAGCTTCTGGGGTGTAGACCAAACCGAGCTGTCAGCGTAGAAATACACACATCAGAATAGGTGTGCGTTAACTACGAAAAAATTCAGGAGCTTTATTGGTTAGAACATTGATACTTTCTCGATAGCTTCATCTCGTATTGGTCTACGCATAGCTTCGTAACGCACACAACTATTACGCTAAGGACAAATAACAGCCAAACGGCTAGGTTCAGGTGGAGCCGAGCAGCGTTCCTGTTACCCCACCATGCCCTGCGAGGGCCACGCAACTCCAACTGACAAATCCACGATCGTCAGATGGTGGTGGCTGATTTCTCCTCGATCGCTGTTCGCGAAAACGAATTCACCGGCCAATATATCTGGCGCCGACCTTAGGCAAATTCGATCCAATCATGTAGGAGCATTTGAAATTAGCAAAGACAGAAAATATTTCAGACCACAACTGTGGTAAGAATGTTCAAAACGAACTGATCGTTCTGATGGGCGGCAAAGTCAAATCAGAAATTGTTTCGCGAGCCAAAAATTGTCCCTAACGATTCGATTCGTTGACTTATCAGGTAGCAATGTTAGTATTAAAGAACATTTTATAGAGTTCATCCCAATCGATGACTGTACTGGTGCAGGTCTTATGGAAGCAATTCTGGGCGTACTAAACAAACACGGGCTAGAGCTAGGTAATTGTAGAGGGCAGGGGTATGATAATGGAGCGAACATGAAGGGAAAAAATATCGGTGTACAAAAAAGGATTTTAGATTTAAATCCCTTGGCGTTCGTTGTACCGTGTGGCTGCCACAGTTACAATCTTGTACTATGTGACGCTGCTAAATCCTCGGTGAAGTCTGTAACGTTGTTTGGGGTTTTGCAGAGATTATTTACTCTGTTCTCTGCTTCTCCCAAGCGGTGGCAAATCCTAACTGAACATCTAGAACTGTGTAGTTTAAAAAAACTGAGCGATACACGTTGGGAAGCTAAAATAAATAGCGTGAAAGCTGTCCGATATCAAATTTGCGACGTTCATGATGCTTTAATCACTTTAGCTAACGAAACTGAGAAAACTGATCTTACGATATCACATGAGGCAAGCACTCTGGCAGAACAATTGAAAGATTTCGGCTTCATAGTGTCTCTAGTTGTTTGGTACGATATTCTCTTTCAAATTAATGTTGTCAACAAATCTCTTCAATCAAAAAAACGCTGACCTCGTGAAATGCACAAAAATGTTTCAAAACTGCTGTAATTTCTTGGAAGAATACCGACAAACTGGATTCGGAAAAGCTCTTGTGACAGCAAGTGACCTAGCAAAGGAACTGAAAATCGAACCTGCTTTTATACCGATGAAACACTTACGACGCATAAAACGTCAGGCTGATGAAATGGCTACGGATGAACCCATTCAATCCATAGAATTTTTTAACGAAAGGTTTCAACAGTTGCATCACTATTCGGAAACATGGTCATTTTTGTATAATATTAAAAAAATCCCCGAAACAATTGAACTTTTGGTGTTTTGTGCTAAATTGCAACAAAAACTTACTGTTGATCACAATTCTGATATACATGGAAATTTATTGTGTGATGAGCTCATAACTCTAAAAAATTTTCTTCCCGATGACGATGTTACGCCCATTTGCGTTTTAAACTTTATAAAGCAGCGCAATATTCAGGAACTATATTCAAATGTATGGATTGCATTTCGCATCTTGGTAACTATTCCTGTATCAGTAGCTAGTGGAGAACGCAGTTTTTCAAAACTTAAATTAATTAAAACGTATTTACGATCAACAATTTCACAATCAAAATTTACTAATTTAGCTGCTCTCTCGATTGAAAATGGAATTGCCGAAAAATTAGATTTCGCTGACTTGAACCGTGCATTTGCCGAAAAAAAGGTTCGAAAAGTTCAATTTTATTAAATTTCTGTTATTTTTAGACTTAGTTCAACTGGAGTTCTCGGTCGAAAATACAAAAAAAAAATACAAAATCTGATACTGCTAAAAAAATTTTAAATGAAAATAAAAAAATTTAATGAACAAAAATAAAAATACAAAAACGAAAAAAAAGTTCTAAGAATTCTTATATGGGATCATTCATTTATATCCATTTGGATTCGTTAAGCAGATAGCTGCTAGTTGATTTTCGTACCGTTGGAGGGGCGCCATGATAATATTGCCCCGGGGTGCCACTATAGCTAAAGCCGGCCCAGTGAAGAGGTTCCCTGTATTCAATCATAGTGAGGGCACTGTAGGCACTTCCGCCCTTACGACACGGACGTTGGTACTTTCCGATCCTAGTCGCTCACTCGCCTCTCGGATTCGTCATGTGCGCGATCGAAGAGTTATCTGAATTACAGTTTTTCCTTTTTACGTTTCATTATTTTCTGTTACAAGTTCCTTTATATAGAATATACGTTTATGTTCATTGTAAAACTCTACTGGTGTCTTTCTTTATATATAACCATTACAGACAATCTATTTTCCATGGAAAATCTATCCTATTGCGTATCGCAGCGAACAATTTTGGAGCACTTGGCACAATTTTTTTCCACATAAGATTCATAAATAACATTTTTTATGATAGCTTTATTTCCATTACAGCAGTGAAACTTTTTTAGAATGCCCCGTGGACGTTTTTTACCTGGTGACGATAATGGTGTCTCTTTGAAATTTTTGAACTTTCCTTTCGAATTCTCTGAATCGTTTTCTTTGATAAGCCAGTATAATCCATGACACAAACAGTAGCTTGGAGTATTGGATGGAGAGGCCTATCTGCATCACGCTCCTCTTCACATTTTTTTATAATCCTCCTCACTATATTCCGCGCATCACTACGCACTGTTTGTCCTTTCTTATGTGGCCGCATAATGTATAACGTTGCAGTGCACTTACTCTTACTTTAAAACTACACCTAACAATGAACTGCACTCGACTGAACTAAACGCAAGAAGTACTTCTTCAAGAAGTAAACGCAAGAAGTCTTTCATTTTTCGCCACAAACTGCATCTGTGTAATCACGGTAACGTGGACGAGAAACAAAATCAAGCGTTCCCGTCTAGCTTAGTTCATTGTAGAAAAAAAAATTGTGCTAAGTGCTCCAAAATTGTTGGCTGCGATACGCGAAAGGATAGATTTTTCATGGAAAATAGATTGTCTTTATAAATTATTAAAGTCTATAAGACACACAAAAAAAGAAAATAATATAATTACAATATAAAAAAAGGTGTGAAATCAAAATGAGCTGCAAGTCCATCACAAAAAAATGAAAATAATATAATCACCCAAAAAAAGAAAATAATATAATTGCAATATAAAAAAAGGTGTGAAATCAAAATGAGCTGCAAGTACATCACAAAAAAAAGAAAATAATATAATTACAATATAAAAAAAAATATAATTACAATATAAAAAAAGATGTGAAATCAAAATGAGCTGCAAGTACATAAAGGTGCTATCCAACTGCGCTTAAGGGGTTATACAGGGTGTCCCACCTAAGACTGGACAGCCGGTTTTCTCCTAAACTATTGGAGATAAAAATATAAAAAAAATAGGGAATTGCATGGTTCGAGGGGGCCAATTAATTAGCGCGAACGATTTTTTTTATCGATTATTATTTTAAAAGATACGATGGTCAAGTTCGGTTTTTCAAATGGAACTATTTTTTTTTTACACCTGAGTTGATAGTGCGTTCCAAGACAAATTTAATAAGCTTTAATGTATACACTTTATTTTCACTGGTTTTTAAGATATTGCGCTTGCAAATTTACTGATTTTCACTGGAAGAAAACTGTCTGGTATAGCACGGACCGGGGACGGTCTTACTGGCGTCACGGGTGGCACTGCCTGTTGAAATAGATACCTACCTGCCAAAGGTCTACGCCAGGAATGGCAGGCCCAAAGGCTGGACAATTCTTTTCCGCCAGAAATGCTACTTAGGTAGGTAAGGAAAGTAGAGACATGATGGGGAAGCTAAGGAAAAATGCAATTGAAGTGGTGATTATTGCTATTAATTAAGTCTTTATTACTCCAAATACAACTATAAGTTAATGATTTAACATTTTTTACACACTTTGGACTATCTGAGGTCAGGCGTCTAAGTGATTAAACTTTACAAAACAGATGGGAAAAAACCGTCCTCCCCCACTCGCTTTCGCCAGCGACCACACTATTATAACACAGTGGCTTCCTAATGATGTATTTGTCACGTGCCTAGCGTCTTTTAATTAGGGATTAGGGAGATGCCCCATCTTACCTCGCTACCCCGTCATACTTGTCATACGAAACAAGCCGCGATCCACGAGCCGTCTGATCGGTCATGGCTCCGCTCGCCCGGGCTCGCCAAGCCGACTTGACGAGCTAGACGAGCCGAGCTAGTTCGCGGTGCCAGGAGCAGTCTGATTCCACCTGGAGAGTAGTCGGGTCACACACTGCACAAATGATACAAAGTGATTCTGAAGCTACGCCCGTCGAAGGATGCGGCCTGGTACCCCGTGGCGAGGACAGCCCTTCGCTGTGTCTCACCCGATTTTTATGGCTTTTTCCGGAAAAAGGTATGAATCCTGGGCCGAACGTAGCGAATTGAGGTCGAGTCCCCGCAGTCGAGTGTGAAATATCAATTATAGCGTATTAAGAAATTCTTTTCTTCATCGTATCGAAAGGGAAGTGACGCCAATGGATTCCTTATGTTTTTCTGATGAAAATCATACCAAATGTCATACAAATCGCACTACTTTGACACAAGCCATTTGTATTCCTTATGTAAGAGTTGTCCGATTTCCACGACACTTGGCATGATTTTCATCGGAAAACCCCAAGGAATCCATCGGCGACACTTCCATATCCATACGATAAGGAATAAAGAATTATTTTATTTCTTAAACAGATGCAGGGTAATTATGGAGCTACGTCCGTCACCCCGTGGCGAGGACAACACCCCACAGTGCCCATAGAATTTTATGGCTTTTTTCGGAGAAAGGTACGAATCCTGGGCCGAACGTAGCGAATTGAAGTCGACCCTCCGCAGTCGAGGGTGAAATATCAATTATAGCGTATTAAGAAATTCTTTTCTTCATCGTATCGAAAGGGAAGTGACGCCAATGGATTCCTTATGTTTGTCTGATGAAAATCATACAAAATATCATGCAAATCGGACTATTATTAACGAAATTAGCTTGAGATTATGGAAATGAATTTTTAATTTCCTTCATTATGGTCCGAATTATGTCGTTCTTGGTGTTAATTGTATCGGCGGAACATAAGAAATCGAAGGGTGTCGTTTTTGACAAGATCTGAAAAGAAATGCGGAAACCCTAGACATTCCTCAGATTTTAATGGTATTCAAACCCCTTCGAGGGTCTAAAGCCATAAAATTCGATGGGCACTGCGGGGTGTTATCCTCGCCACGGGGTACCAGGCCGCAGCATCTCCTTGACGGGCGTTGCTCCATAATTACCCTGTATCTGTTTAGGAAATAAAATAATTCTTTATTCCTTATCGTATGGATATGGAAGTGTCGCCGATGGATTCCTTGGGGTTTTCCGATGAAAATCATGCCAAGTGTCGTGGAAATCGGACAACTCTTACATAAGGAATACAAATGGCTTGTGTCAAAGTAGTGCGATTTGTATGACATTTGGTATGATTTTCATCAGAAAAACATAAGGAATCCATTGGCGTCACTTCCCTTTCGATACGATGAAGAAAAGAATTTCTTAATACGCTATAATTGATATTTCACCGTCGACTGCGGAGGGTCGACTTCAATTCGCTACGTTCGGCCCAGGATTCATACCTTTTTCCGGAAAAAGCCATAAAAATCGGGTGAGACACAGCGAAGGGCTGTCCTCGCCACGGGGTACCAGGCCGCATCCTTCGACGGGCGTAGCTTCAGAATCACTTTGTATCATTTGTGCAGTGTGTGACCCGACTACTCTCCAGGTGGAATCAGACTGCTCCTGGCACCGCGAACTAGCTCGGCTCGTCTAGCTCGTCAAGTCGGCTTGGCGAGCCCGGGCGAGCGGAGCCATGACCGATCAGACGGCTCGTGGATCGCGGCTTGTTTCGTATGACAAGTATGACGGGGTAGCGAGGTAAGATGGGGCATCTCCCTAATCCCTAATTAAAAGACGCTAGGCACGTGACAAATACATCATTAGGAAGCCACTGTGTTATAATAGTGTGGTCGCTGGCGAAAGCGAGTGGGGGAGGACGGTTTTTTCCCATCTGTTTTGTAAAGTTTAATCACTTAGACGCCTGACCTCAGATAGTCCAAAGTGTGTAAAAAATGTTAAATCATTAACTTATAGTTGTATTTGGAGTAATAAAGACTTAATTAATAGCAATAATCACCACTTCAATTGCATTTTTCCTTAGCTTCCCCATCATGTCTCTACTTTCCTTACCTACCTAAGTAGCATTTCTGGCGGAAAAGAATTGTCCAGCCTTTGGGCCTGCCATTCCTGGCGTAGACCTTTGGCAGGTAGGTATCTATTTCAACAGGCAGTGCCACCCGTGACGCCAGTAAGACCGTCCCCGGTCCGTGCTATACCAGACAGTTTTCTTCCAGTGAAAATCAGTAAATTTGCAAGCGCAATATCTTAAAAACCAGTGAAAATAAAGTGTATACATTAAAGCTTATTAAATTTGTCTTGGAACGCACTATCAACTCAGGTGTAAAAAAAAAATAGTTCCATTTGAAAAACCGAACTTGACCATCGTATCTTTTAAAATAATAATCGATAAAAAAAATCGTTCGCGCTAATTAATTGGCCCCCTCGAACCATGCAATTCCCTATTTTTTTATATTTTTATCTCCAATAGTTTAGGAGAAAACCGGCTGTCCAGTCTTAGGTGGGACACCCTGTAGGACTATAGAAATCTCGAAAAATCGATTTTTTTATTATTATTAATTCTGAAAGCGCTATGCTTTGTGAATATTTACAACAATGTATCGCGAGGAAATTCGAATAATTACGGAAATTATACCGCTGAAAGTAGTTGGGTGCACCATAGAGTAACTGCCTCGCAGAGCGGTATTGGCGTATGGGACTTAACTTTGAAGCCGTTTATCTCGAAACTACATTTTCAAACACGGTGTACATCGTAACTCTTGAACGAAAGAATATTTTCACTTGAAATTTTAACTAGAGCTGTATAATTACTTTCTCTATCGTGTGGAATTTCCGCATCAACATTGGATGTTTGTAAAACATTTTATAACTGATTAAAGACGATTTTTTTTCCATAAGAATGTGGGAAAAAATTGATTCGCGTGTAACTCTTACAATTATTGTTTAAATTCGCCAGCAAAGTTCCACACGATAATTATTAGTGTAGAAACTAATTATCCCAAAGCATTTTGCTTTTAGATTATTGGTTCACTTGGGACTGTGTACACCAATTACAGCTGCGTGCTACGCGGGATTATCTTTGGCGTCAAATAACATGAATAATTTTCAACATTCTGAACAATTTTTTTAATTTACATTATTTGTAAAAGTGTACATAAAAAACTGTGAAAAGTTCCGGTATGGTGATTATTTGGAATCTAAGTAATCTAACCGACAAGAAACCGTTGATTTCTGTCGTTCAATAGTCCTATACCCCCTTAAGATGACACAACTACATATACACAGCTAAAATGCTGTGTTATTCCATTACTCATATCGCGGAGATTTTAATTAACCCATCAAAAAGAATCCCATTTAAAAACATTGTCGTAAATTAATAGCTTTACAAAATTAATGATATACAAAAATTGCGCCAATTATAACAATGACTATTTATACGAAGAAAAACAATGTATTAAATAATATAACACAACAAAAGACAAAAAAAAAATGTCCGCGGCCTGGAAGTCAAATACTTGGCGTGGCCAGGCACGGTCAAGGTGTCGTTGAATAAGAATTATTTAAAAATGCAAAATAACGAAAGTGTATTCATATTGTCAGAGTTTTAAATGGACAAATTATGTGAAAGCTTGTGAGAGGAAAGGTATGGGTGCAGAAGAATGATCTTACAATTATTTTAAAACGCAATATAATGAAAATGTACTCATATTGTCTGAGTTTTAAATGGACAAATTATCTGAAAGCCTGCGAGAGGGAAGGTATGGGCATTGGTGATCTGAGAATACCTTGCCTGGCCACGCCAAGTATTTGACTTCCAGGCCGCGGACATTTTTTTTTTGTCTTTTGTTGTGTTATATTATTTAATACATTGTTTTTCTTTGTATAAATAGTCATTGTTATAATTGGCGCAATTTTTGTATATCATTAATTTTGTAAAGCTATTAATTTACGACAATGTTTTTAAATGGGATTCTTTTTGATGGGTTAATTAAAATCTCCGCGATATGAGTAATGGAATAACACAGCATTTTAGCTGTGTATATGTAGTTGTGTCATCTTAAGCGTAGTTGGATAGCACCTTTATGTACTTGCAGCTCATTTTGATTTCACATCTTTTTTTATATTGTAATTATATTTTTTTTTTATATTGTAATTATATTATTTTCTTTTTTTTGTGATGTACTTGCAGCTCATTTTGATTTCACACCTTTTTTTATATTGCAATTATATTATTTTCTTTTTTTGGGTGATTATATTATTTTCATTTTTTTGTGATGGACTTGCAGCTCATTTTGATTTCACACCTTTTTTTATATTGTAATTATATTATTTTCTTTTTTTGTGTGATTATATTATTTTCTTTTTTTGTGATTATATTTATTTGATAATAATACTTTATTCGTCCTTGACTTTTTCACGTTTCTTTGTCTTTTTTTGTGTTTTTTTTATATTTATTTTTTGATAATATACTTTTTCTTCCTCAACTTTTTCATGTACAGTATTGTCTCCGTATGTACTCACTGGTCGGGACCGGCGAGTAACCCGTATCGTGAACAGCGACCCTAATTCCGAGTGTTCGTTTCTCGCTTCTTTCTGGCCGAAGGGGGGAGCGAGATGGAACGCTTGCGTGCGCGACGGGCGTGCGCGATGGTCCCGAGCAGTTACGCTGCCTACGGGAACCGCTTCGCAAAGTCTTGACGCAGGCCCGGCTCAAGTCTTTTTTGCGCCCCAGGTGATCTTGTCAAATTACACCCTTTATTATAATACATTTATTAGAGTTTATTGATGACCTTACTCTGAATTTTTATTCGTAGTTTAAAACAGATTGTTTAAGCGAATGCCTTGGGACGGCAGGTGGATTGCCACTGGTATGGCCAGAGAAGATCTGCGCTCCACGGGTGTTGAATAAGCTCACCAATTGAGAAGATGCCACGTTTATTAAGTCGACGGTGGGCGTCGGTACAACACGGACTAACACTCCACAGAATCACAGGACGGACACGCACGACTGACAAAATACGCGATTACACGGAACACTAATATGTACAAACTATGTACAAGTGCGCTGGGCGCAAAGGCTCGAAGGGCCGTTTTGAAGTTCGTTATAAAACGTGGGTCGCTGGGCGACAAGGAATAACGGTAATCCGTGCGTGCGAGAGCGTGTTGTTGTCGAACGTGAACTTGGAAGCGACTAACGGATTCTTAGAACCGCGCAACGCTCGAATCCGTGCAAAAACGCGTGACGTATGTCACCGTCCTACCGGACGGTGTGTCACCGTGTTTATCTGCTCTCGCACGCACGTTTAAATCCGCGCGACAGCTGATCGGTGGATATCGGCTGCAACATTCCGCCCGCCTCGGTTCGGAGGACCGGACCGACTTTGGCGGACGCCGACGCAGGGCGTCCGCCCGCCGTGACACGCAGTGACTCTACGAGGTGGACCGGAGTGGCGCGGTACAATTATTGTGCGGTGGTACAGGCACTGTTCACGTCGTGGTCTCCGTCAGCAGGAGCGGGGGAGCACGGGAGTAATACAACGCGGGTGATCGGTCGCAGGGATTCGCCTTGTGCGGTGCGCACCGTCACCACCCGGACTCGACCGTCCGGACCGGGGTGGACACGCGAAACGCGGCCGAGTCGCCACTGTGCCGGCGGGGCGTCGTCGCCCTTAAGAACGACAACGTCGCCGACACAGAGGCTTCTCTCTGGGCTGGTCCACTTACGCCGCGGCTGCAGAGCGTGGAGATAGTCCGAGCGCCATCGCCTCCAGAAGTGGTCACGCATCCGCTGGACGAGCTCCCATCGGGTCCGGAGCGACGCAGGACCGGTCGCCGACGCAACCGGGGGCAGCGCCAACGGGGGCGCGCCGGTCACAAAGTGAGCGGGGGTGAGCGCGAGGTCATCGTCGCCGCTCGGCGCGGGGACGAGAGGGCGCGAATTGAGACACGCCTCGACCATGCAGAGCACCGTCGTCAGCTCCTCGTACGATAGGGTGTGATCGCGGATGACTCGGTGCAGGTGGTGCTTCGCACTTTTGACTCCTGCCTCCCACAATCCCCCGAAGTGCGGCGCGGCCGGAGGAATAAAACTCCACGCGATGTTCTCGGTGTCGGAGAATGCAGCGAGGTCCGACGAACCCACCGCGCCGCGGATGGCAGCGCCGAGCTCTCGAGCGGCGCCTCTGAAATTGGTGCCGTTATCGGTATACACATGTTGGGGACGGCCGCGGCGGGAGACGAACCGTTGAAACGCGGCGAGGAAGGTCGCGGTGGTGTAGTCCGACACCAGCTCCAGATGCACGGCCCGCGTCGACATGCACACGAAGAGGGCGATGTACGCTTTATGGGCCTTATATCCGCGCCCCTTGGCCGGTCGGGCCATTACCGGTCCCGCGTAATCTATTCCGGTGTTGGCAAATGGCCGGGACGGCGAGACTCGCGCAGCGGGAAGGTCAGCCATGATCTGTGTTCCCGTGGTGGCCCGAAACCGGGCGCATACTGTGCACCGGTGCACACTTGCGCGTACCACTTCCCTCGCGCGGAGCACCCAAAAATTGTTCCTCAGAACGCTGAGGGTGAGCTGGGGCCCACCGTGCAGCGCCCGGAGGTGCGCGTGGCGAATAATTAGCGCGGACACGTGATGCGCCGGAAGAATTATCGGGTGCCGCGCGTCATACGGAAGTGGAGCATGTTGCAACCTCCCCCCTACGCGAATCAAACCGTCTTCGTCAACGAACGGGGCCAGCTGGCGGAGCGGGCTGGCCCTGCGGACTGGGTCCCCTTTGCGAATCGCGAAGATGTCGTCCGCGAAGGCCGTGCCCTGAAGCCACCGGAGCCACCACACGCGCGCGCGCTGCACTCCCGACAATCGCGACCCCCCACCCCCCGCGACTTCGCGACGGGACCGCCGCGCGAAGGTCAAGACGTAGGCCGTGATTCGGAGGAGTCGCGGCCACGAGGAAACGCTGTCCGGCAGCGGGGCCAACGGGCAAGGCGCGGGCGACGTTGTGACGTGGGTCACCGTTCGTCGCGCTTCGATTTCGGCCGGTCGCGAGTCCTCCGACGGCGGACTCGCCGGCCACTCCGACGGCGCCAGCAGGAGCCATGTCGGTCCCTTCCACCAGAGCTCGTGGAGGAGCAGGTCGCGGGGGTGCATGCCTCGCGAGGCGCAGTCGGCCGGGTTGTCACGCGTCGGGACGTGCCGCCACGCGGATGCCGGCAGCGAGGACTGTATTTCCGCCACGCGATTCGCGACGAACACGTTCCAGTGGGAGGGGTGACGGTGTAGCCACGCAAGCACCGCGCTGGAGTCCGTCCAAGCGTGAGTTGCCGAACGAGGCCAGGGGGCTTCGGACTTGATGCGTAGGAGAAGGCGCGTAAGGAGGACGGCGGCGCTCAATTCGAGGCGAGGAATGCTCATTGTTTGGACCGGCGCGACCTTTGTCTTGGCGGCAAGGAGTGTGACGCGTGCTGCCTCTCCCTGCCGGCGAACGATCCGAGAATACACGACCGCGCCATAGGCTCTTGAGGATGCGTCGGCGAAGCCGTGCAGCTCACAGACGGCGACGGAAGCATCGTGTCCGCACCAGCGCGGAATGCGCAGCGACTCCAGGAGGGGAAGGGCCGAGACGTGGTCCTGCCATCCCTGCAGCACGTCCGTCGGAAGCGGGGCATCCCAGTCCGAGCCTCGCAGCCACAGGTCCTGTAATAACATTTTCGCGACCACCACCGCGGGCGATATCCAGCCGAGCGGGTCGTACAGACGCGCAGCCACCGACAGGATAGTGCGCTTCGTCGTCGCGGGGTTGGATGGGGGGCCAATCACATACCGGAACGCGTCCACTTGGGCAATCCAGTGTATGCCCAAAACCGATTGGACCTCCGGGGCACAGGGTACCAGCGACTCGAAAGTGGCGGACGTGGCGTTGTCCGGAAGAAGGGACGGGTGATTGGCCGCCCATTTTCGCAGGACGAAGCCTCCCCGCGCAAGCAAAGCGCAGAGCTCATCGCGATCCGCGAGCGCCGACGAGATCTCGTCCGCTCCGAATAGGACGTCATCGACGTAGAATTGGGTCTCAAGTATTCGTCGCCCTCGCGGATGTCGCCCTCCTTCGTCAGTGGCCAGTTGTTGCAAGACACGCAAGGCTAGATAGGGCGCGGAGGCGGTGCCGTAAGTGACGGTCCGGAGCCGAAACGTGGTGGGCGCGCTGTCGGGGCTGCGGTGCCACAGAATGCACTGGAGGTTGGCATCGCTCGGGTGCACGAGGATTTGCCGGTACATCTTTTCGATGTCGGCCTTGAGAGCGAAGCGAGGGAGGCGCCATTGGAGAAGAACGGCCATAATATCGCGTTGTAATTTCGGGCCGACCAACAGATGGTCGTTTAATGAAGTCCCGTTCGACGTCGGGCTCGACGCGTTAAAGACGACGCGTAGCTTCGCGGCCGCGCTCGGAACTTGCTTCACGACGGCGTGGTGAGGCAAGTATACCAGCTTGGGTGCTGCGTCGGCCCTCTGGGGGCCCCCGACCTCTTCCATATGCCCGAGCGTTTCATATTCCGATAGGAACTCGTGATACTGCTTCTCCAAGGCCGCGTCCCTCGCGAGACGCCGATCGAGGGCGCGCAAGAGCGTGGTCGCGCGCCCCAGGGACTCGCCGACATCGAGCGGATGTCCGGCCTTTAGGGGGAGTCGCACGATGTACCGACCGTCCGCCCGGCGCGAGTGCGTGCTCGCGAAATGGTGTTCGCAGCGCGCGTCGTCTGGGGCGAGAGTCGTGAGTGCGGTGACCTCCTCGACCTCCCAGAATTTTCGTAACAGGACGCTGATGTCGTCCTCCGCGGCCACGGGCTGGGCCGTCACGTGGTGCAACGCACCGGCGGCGGGCGAACGACAGGTCGGACCGGAAACAATCCATCCGAAGATGGTTTGTTGGGCAATCAGAGCGGAGGGATTGCCGCGGGTCAGCCCGGGGAGCAGCAGAGCTCCGAAGTAATCGGCGCCGACGATCAGGTCAATCGGGCGGCGGGTCGACGGGTCGGGGTCCGCAAAGTCCAAGCCGGCGAAATCCTTCCTTTGGTTGGTCGGGGTCCACTCGGGAACATAGGACGACACCCTCGGCACTACATGGGCGGTGATGGTGATGGCCACCGGGGGTGCTCCAGAAAGCGACGCCAATGTGATCCTCACCGTCGATTGCGAGGCACCCAGTTTGCCGTCCAGAGCGCCGACAAAATTGAGGACGTTGGCCTGCCTTGGGAGCCGTAACGTCTGGACCACGGACTCGGATACCAGGGACACCTGGGCTCCCTGATCCAGCAGTGCCCGAATGGGCAGTAAGTCGCCGCCCGATGACCGGACGCCAACCATCGCGGTGGCCAGCACCACTGGCGCTCCATCCATGGTGGCGGGTGACGCAATGGAATTTACAGTGGCCGCGGGGGCCTGATCGCCGCTGGCCGACGGAGCCGCGGTGGCATCATCGGTGCCGCTTGCCGGTACAGACGTCGGTGGATGGAGCAACGAGTGATGCCGCCGGCTGCATCGCGAACAATTGGTTGTGACGGGGCACGACGGGGCCATGTGGCCGGGCGCGAGGCAATTGAAACAGACGCGCTTATCCGCCGCGACTTCGCGGCGTTGATCGAACCGTAACGCTTTAAACGCCGCGCATCGGTATAGCGCGTGTCGCGCCCGACACACAGGACAGTGGGAATTCGTCCCGGACGACGAAGGGCCTGACGCGGGGGTCGTGGTACACACCCGAGCGACGGAGCTGTCTAATGGTTCCCCGGCGGTGGAACGATCGGGCGCGGCGGCCTCTTTCGCGCGTCGCGAGGCATCCAGCGAGCGAATTCGAGTCCTCATAAATTCGTCGAGTGTCGCGTAGGAAGGGGGGTCGGTGCTGACGCCAAGCGAGAGCTCCCACTCCTCCATGAGCTCGGGATCGAGCTTCATCGTCGTCAGAGCGACGATGATGTCATCCCAGTGCTCGGTGGGGCGGCCTAGGTTCGCGAGGAGGGAGAGCGCCCGATTGGTGGGGGCACGCAACCGTCTCAACTCCGCGGCCGACGCACCGGCCATCGGCGGCAAGGTGAGGAGGTCACGCAGGTGTGCCGAGACGATCGCTCGTTTGTTTTCGAATTCGCGGGTCATGAGATCCCACGCAGTGCTGAAATTAGCCTCGGTCACGGTAATGTGAGCGATCGTCTCGGCCGCCTGGCCCTCCACCGCCGACTGCAGATACTGCAGCCGCGTCGTGTCGCTGAGGGTCGCGTTGCCTATAACCAACGACGTGAACAGATCGCGGAAACTCGGCCACTCCGTGTACTCACCGGAGAATTTCGGTAGCGCGATGGTCGGAAGGCGCGCAAGGCCTCTGCTCAGTCCCTCGTACGTCCCTTGTGACGATCCCGATGTAGGCGGCGTCTGGAACGTCTTCAGGACTTCTCGGAAAAAGTCCCGGGCAGCCCAATACTCCTCTTCCGCCAGGGCAAACTCCGACTGCATGACGAACGGGCACGCCGTCCGCTCGGCGTCCGAGAGCAGGATTTCCAGCTCCATGTTGAGGGCCTCGCACCGAGCCCACGTCTCGTTGAGTTTGGCCAACCGATCCTCCGTGTTCTCCTCGGTGAACTTCGCCTTCCCCATCTTTTTGAAGTTGGCGAGGAGGCGACCGGACCCTTGGAGAAGCACCCGAATCTCTTTCACCAACGAGTGCCATCTTGGAGGTGACGTCGAGGTGTCCTCGCTCTCCCGGGACGGTGGAGCCATTCTTCAAGGCAATCCGGCTCGAAGGACCAAATGTTTAAGCGAATGCCTTGGGACGGCAGGTGGATTGCCACTGGTATGGCCAGAGAAGATCTGCGCTCCACGGGTGTTGAATAAGCTCACCAATTGAGAAGATGCCACGTTTATTAAGTCGACGGTGGGCGTCGGTACAACACGGACTAACACTCCACAGAATCACAGGACGGACACGCACGACTGACAAAATACGCGATTACACGGAACACTAATATGTACAAACTATGTACAAGTGCGCTGGGCGCAAAGGCTCGAAGGGCCGTTTTGAAGTTCGTTATAAAACGTGGGTCGCTGGGCGACAAGGAATAACGGTAATCCGTGCGTGCGAGAGCGTGTTGTTGTCGAACGTGAACTTGGAAGCGACTAACGGATTCTTAGAACCGCGCAACGCTCGAATCCGTGCAAAAACGCGTGACGTATGTCACCGTCCTACCGGACGGTGTGTCACCGTGTTTATCTGCTCTCGCACGCACGTTTAAATCCGCGCGACAGCTGATCGGTGGATATCGGCTGCAACACAGATGCAGTATAATTTGTAATATTTCATTTTAAAGTTTATTTTCAACAATACAGGCAGTGAATATAGTCATAGATAATTTGATGTACTGTCATTAATGTTGTATTTGTAACAGTCCATCGAGGTATTGTATTTACAATAAAAGATGCAGTGATCGCAATGATCGCTGCCTGTAAGCTTGGCTGGTCCCTATAAGCAAAATTAGACGGCTGCCTAGGGCGGAAAGTCGACAAGAAGTGCAAAATGGTATTTTCATTGCCTGTATGTTGAAAATAAACTTTAAAATGAAATATTACAAATGGTACTGCATCTGTTTTAAACTACGAATAAAAATTCAGAGTAAGGTCATCAATAAACTCTAATAAATGTATTATAATAAAGGGTGTAATTTTACAAGATCGCCTAGGGCGCAAAAAAAACTGAGCCGGGCCTGCGTCATGATTTTGCGAAGCGGTTCCCGTGGTCACCGTAACTGCTTGCGACCATCGCGCACGCCCGTCGCGCACGCAAAGGACGGAGTGTCACGGTGCCCGAAAGACGGACCGAGACAAAACATTAACGCGTCGTCTGTCTCGTACCGTCCTCGCTCGCTTTCAGTGGCTCTCGCTCGCTCTCGTTCCATCTCGCTCTCACCTTCGCCAGACAAGAGTGAGCCAGAAGTGGTGGGGATAGCGAGTAACCCGTATCGTGTACACCAAACCGAGTACATACGGAGACAGTACTGTATACTATTTTCTTTTTTTTTGTGATTTTTGATAATACTATTTTTTGTCCTCAACATTTTCATGTACTTGGCGTATTTTTTACTTTTTTAAAGTTTTTTTTGGGGGATCTCACTTCTTTTTACAAAGATAATTCGTGTACTTGGCGTCATTTTTTTTTACTTTTTTGTAGTTTTTTATGGGGATTCAGAATTTCAGCTTCATCTTTTTTACAAATTTTTCACTGTTACGGGTACTAAAAGTAAGGATAAAGTAAGGAAATCCCAATAAATTATAAATTCTGATCTATCTTGGTAATAATTTTAAAGAAATAAATTTTTTATTTATTTTATATTTTACATATACATGAAAATGTATTATATATTTATACATACACATGAAAATGTACTTATTACATTTGCCCGTGCAGCAGAATTTGTGTGTACATAGTCTGACGTAGATCACATTGCATCATCTTCTGCTTCGATTATCTGTAAATATATATAAAAGCCACATTTTTTTTAGTTATACAACTTAACGTAGAACTTATTATTTAAAGAAATAGAGTGGCCTTTTGCTATAGTGAGTGTAGAGACTAAATAATGTGTCCAAAGGAGGTTTATTTAAATGCTAATGGTAATAATTGAGCATTAATGAACGAGAAGATCCAATATTTTTAATGCACAATTTATTGGTATTGGAATAAAACTAATTTAGTATGTTTATTGGTGAATTGAAATAATGGGAATCTAAAAAATTGATGAATTAATGAATAGCGTGGCAACTACTGTGGATTTTATTATTATTTAAAGTATTATGAATGTCTCTCACAAAAGATTGAAAAGCATCAAGGTAGATGTGCTTTCAGCGTACTTTCTTCACTAATGTGACTTGCTTTACATTGCAAGCAGTCCACCATAATCTATTTTCTTAATAATTCTTAATGCTATGTCGTTTGACAAATTTTGTAGATTTACCTTATTTGACAAATTTCTAGAAACTTGTGCGAAACAAGATGCTCTGTCTATCTATCTAATCGTCTCCGGACAACCTCCAAGCCTGTGCGTCCCCTTCATTTTTATCCAAGTCCTGTGCGTCCCCTTCATTTCTATAAGCTTTACATAAAAACTCTAAATTAAAAATAATTTGCTGGTATAATAAAAATATCTGTCAATTTGAATGCAATGCAATTTGTTATAATATATATATTTTGTACATGCATGGTACAAATTTCCAGAAACTTATGTGATAGAAGATGCTTCTGTGTCGAACCTTCTCCGGACAACTTCCAAGTCTGCGACTCTACATAAGAAATCTATTAAATAAATTTGGCGACTTACCTTGTTAATTGAGACAATAATTCAGTTTCCTATTTAGTGTAAAAACTCGTGACATTTCAAATCAAATTCGGACAACCTACTTTATTTGACATTTCCCACTTGGTAGGTTATAAAATTCAAAATAGTATACATAGGTATATATATGTACAATGGCGGACGACGATCCCTGCCGAATGATTCCGAGAGTCGACGAACGAAGAACGAAACGTGTTAGTTCGTCGGTGTGCGTGTAACGCGTTATATTATACGTATGTATATGTTTGACGAAAATTTTGACTGGAGAAGAAGAATCAGGAGAAAAATCTTACCGTTTTCGACAGATCCATGAGACGATATTATGATATCTCTGTCATGCGTGGACCGATTTTATTGAAATTGGTCTTATTCGAAAGCTTATATGCGAGTTACATTAGAAAAATGCCATTAAATATAGAAAATATTGCAGGCGTGATGAGATATTAATGAAATAAGTTTCAGGTTAGGTTGGAATAGCTGTGCGTCGAGTAAAGATACACGGCAGCGACACGCATATACAAGGTGTCTTTTCTTTCATGTACTTGGCGTCGAGACGCTACCGCGTCTCTAGATTTAAATGGAGCAAAAGCAATAGTATGCGAAAGGTTCTCGTGCCGCACTCAACATTGCAGATTGGGGGTCCACGTCCAGCGATCCCCACCACGCGCGTTAAGCTGGTGTGGGAAGCGCCCCACCAATCGTAGGTGCATGCGCCATGCGGCGAAAAGGCGCTCACGTGGCAGGAGAGCCAAGTGTCGCACCACCGACGAAAATCTACGCCGAGCGGAGGGCGCCATGATCAGAGGAGGGCGCGATATTGTGCGTGACTCGTAAACAGTGAGGCAGTGGGAGGGGGAATATTAGGCAACGGCGCCCCTACAGATTTGGCGCCCCCGACGGTCGCCCTGGCTGCCCCCCCCCCCCACAGCTGGCCCTGCCTCTTGATTGTCTTTATGAATTATTAAAGTCTATGGGATTTAAATGGAGCAAGAGCGATAGTATTCGAGAGGTTTTAATTGAGAGACCAAATATTATGATTTGGAGGGAAAAATATTTAAAAGCAGTACGACATTATAGAAGTCAAAAGTGTAACATTATATATATGGGAGAAACGTGGGTCGACAACACATTGTGTTTTAGCAAGTGTTGGCACAGCGAGGATATGCTAGGGGTATTAAAAAATAATAGTTCTTCCCATCGGCTGATAATTGTCCATGCCGGTGGGAAAAATGGTTTTGTAAATGGTGCGGACTTCATTTTCAAATCCGGTACCACTACAGGAGACTACCATGGTCAAATGAATGCACAAAAATTTGATAAATGGATAGAGCAAAAATTATTACCGAACATTCCTAATAATTCGGTAATTGTTATGGACAATGTCCCGTATCACTCCGTGCAAGAAAATAAACCACCAACAAAAAGCAATAGGCAGGGCGATATATAGTAGAGTGGCTAAAAAGACCCAAAATTCAATGTACTGAAAAAATGACCAAATTTGAGTTAATGCATCTGGTACAAACAAATAAAAATGCCGAAAAAACATATAAAATAGACGAGCTAATAAAATCACACGGCCATAACGTATTAAGACTGCCACCGTATATGTGCCATCTAAACCCAATATAATTGGCCTAGGCGCAATTGAAGAGAAAGTTTGGGGAATGGAATCCGTCGTCGACAATTTCAAGGGATGATTTGGAAAATTTTACTCGAGAAGCTTGGAGTGAAATTACACAGAGCCAGTGGGAGAACTTCTGTAGTCATTTAGAGAAAATAGAACAGGAATATTGGAGGAACGACCGAATAATAGACGATACGGAATTAAATTTTGAAAACAGCGAGTCGGATGACAGCTACGGCAGCAGCAGCAGTGTTAGATGCCAGCTAGATATACACTACAAACATCCTAAATACTCGCCAGCGCATCGCGACTAGTCACCCTCGCAAAATCCTCTGTACAGCGATAACGAATTTAGTCATCATCACCGACCCTTGCACTTTCCATAGTTCTTTCCACGTCACCCTTACCCCTTCTTCCATAACTCCTGTATATATATAACCCAGTCCCAAAAACCTCAGGACCGACAATTCTAGCATCTAGGAGCGGAACCTCTGTCAAACACGCCAGTTAGAACTTTAAAAATAAAACCTCTTGGGAGACTTAGAAGTTATTAACGTGTTGTACTTGACTTCCTGCTACGGAATCCAACATCAGCAGTTCAGAAGATTTATAAGGGAAGAAAGCATGAAAATTATATTCATTTTTCATTTCAAAATTATACTTGTTATTAAGAACACTAATTATGTGCTTAGAGTTTATGGTGATAAAATTGAGCCTCAACGAAATATGATAAAATATTAAATGTTTTTAATAATACGATGTTAAACTTAATTTCTTTTATCACGATGGCAATTAAAAACAATCTGTGCGAAATTGCGTTTGGACTCATTTTAATCAGAAGAATCTCACCAAACCAATGATAATAATGTCCTGAACATCATTATTGTGAAAAGTAAGGAAATTTTTATGTTATTATATATTAATGGTTAACCGTCTGAGATGCCTACACTATTGCTTTGGCGTTCATCGGTCTGATCGCTCTATCCCACTCGATCTCGATGTGTTTTGTTCGCTATTTTCTTTGCGCGGTGCGACACTGTACGCGCCTACTTCAGCCAATAACCAAAATACGAGTGCCCCGTCTTTAGAAGTGTGCCGAAATAGGTGGCTCGACCAATCGTCACAGCGACGGACTGCATCGCCCGAGACCGCCTGCTAGGGATCTTTCTCGGCCAGGTAATAGTACATCACCCAAACAAGCATATAAATAAACTCATTCAACTCTTTTGGGGTACCGGTCAAATCGGCCGAAACCATAGGTGATTTTTATGATTTTTTCTACAAAGAAGTATATAATGTAAGCTTCAAAAACTGTTTGCAACTTATTCAGCTATAAATGTAGAGTATAGATAAAAAGTATTTCATTTCTACTCACCCTGCCTCTGATATGCATCCCTTGCCGCATTGTTTTAAAAATAAAATACCTGGACAATCGCCGTGATAACTCCAGACCGGATCCTCTAAAATCAAAGAACCAAATACAATTTTTCATTGCACATGTGTGCTCATTGCGCTACCCTCTCTCATTGTTAAGAAACAATTAGACGATTATTGTCATACGTTTAATCGATAGGGTCCTGAAACATTGAGTATTTTCGCACAAAATTGTGCTTGAAAAAAGTGTATGAAAATTCACAATAGATTGCAGCGCGGCAGCGAGTGTAATTACGAATAGAACCCCGTTTGAATTTTTAGATTCGGTCAGGACTTGCAGTTCTTACAGTGGTGACAGTACGCGGAAACGTGTTTCGAGAAGAACGTACTTAATGTTTGACGCCGCGCGGTTTCGTCTACACTGCGTTCCATATAAGAGTGTACCGACGCCCCTACCGATTTGCGACCGATCTGCGCAGCTCCCACGGACCTGACACACGTGATTGGTCGAAGCACATTCCCTGCCGGTTTACTACCAATCAATAGTGTATCCCTGCGCGAAACGAGTATGCTCTAATGTGGAACGCAGCGTAGTGACAGGGAGTTGCCCGCGACTTCTCTATTTTGTATGTATTTATTCGATTAAAACAAAAATTAATTCGATTTTTAGTTCAATAAATGTAAAATTAATTAAAAGAAATATCGCATATCTATCTATTATACAGGGTGTCCGCGGGAAGTCTGGACAGCCGGTTTTCTCCTAAACTATAGGAGATAAAAATATAAAAAAAATAGGGAATTGCATGGTTCGAGAGGGCTTATTTATTAGCGCGAACGAATTTTGTTTTCGATTATTATTTTAAAAGATACGATGGTCAAGTTCGATTTTTCAAATGGAACTACGTTTTCTGAAGACCTGAGTTGATAGTGCGTTCCAAGACAAATTCAATAAGCTTTAATATATACACTTTATTTTCACTGGTTTTTAAGATATTGCGCTTGCAAATTTACTGATTTTCACTGGAAGAAAACTGTCTGGTATAGCACGGACCGGGGACGGTCTTACTGGCGTCACGGGTAGCACTGCCTGTTGAAATAGAAATTCCTACCTGCCAAGGGTCTGCGCCAGGAATGGCAGGCCCAACGGCTGGACAATTCTTTTCCGCCAGAAATGCTACTTAGGTAGGTAAGGAAAGTAGAGACATGATGGGGAAGCTAAGGAAAAATGCAAATAAAGTGGTGATTGTTGCTATTAATTAAGTCTTTATTACTCCAAATACAACTATAAGTTAATGATTTAACATTTTTTACACACTTTGGACTATCTGAGGTCAGGCGTCCAAGTGATTAAAGTTTACAAAACAGATGGGAAAAAACCGTCCTCCCCCACTCGCTTTCACCAGCGACCACACTATTATAACACAGTGGCTTCCTAGTGATGTATTTGTCACCTGCCTAGCATCTTTTAATTAGGGTTTAGGGAGATGCCCCATCTTAACTCGCTACCCCGTCATACTTGTCATACGAAACAAGCCGCGATCCACGAGCCTTCTGATCGGTCATGGCTCCACTCGCCCGGGCTCGCCAAGCCGACTTGACGAGCTAGACGAGCCGAGCTAGTTCGCGGTGCCAGGAGCCGTCTGATTCCACCTGGAGAGTAGTCGGGTCACACACTGCACAAATGATACAGGGTGATTCTGGAGCTACGCCCGTCGAAGGATGCGGTCTGGTACCCCGTGGCCAGGACAACCCGCCCGCAGTCCCTCACCGAATTTTATGGCTTTTTACGGAAACAGGTATGAGTCCTGGGCCGAAAGTAGCGAATTGAGGTCGAGCCCCCGTAGTCGAGGGTGAAATATCCATTATAGCGTATTAAGAAATTCTTTTCTTCATCGTATCGAAAGGGAAGTGACACCAATGGATTCCTTATGTTTTTCTGCTGAAAATCATACCAAATATCATGCAAATCGGACTATTATTAACGAAATTGATTTGAGATTATGGAAATGAATTTTTAATTTCCTTCATTACTGTCCGAATTACGTCGTTCTTTGTGTCAATTGCATCGGCGGAACATAAGGAATCGAAGGGTGTGGTTTTCGAAAAGATCTGAAGAGAAATGCGGAAACCCTAGACATTCCTCAGATTTTAATGGTACTCAAACCCCTTCAAGGGTCTAAAGCCATAAAATTCGATGGGCACTGCGGGGTGTTCTTCTCGCCACGGGGTACCAGGTCGCCGCATCTCCTTGACGGACGTAGGTCCATAATTAACCTGTATCTGTTTAGGAAATAAAATAATTCTTTATTCTTTATCGTATGGATATGGAAGTATCGCCGATGGATTCCTTGGGGTTTTCTGATGAAAATCATTACAAATGTCGTGTAAATCGGACAACTTTTACATAGGGAATACAAATAGCTTGTGTCAAAGTAGTCCGATTTGCATGATATTTGGTCTGATTTTCATCAGAAAAACATAAGGAATCCATTGGTGTCACTTCCCTTATGATACGATGAAGAAAAGAATTCTTAATACGCAATAATTGATATTTCACACTCGACTGCGGGGACTCGACCTCAATTCGCTACGTTCGGCCCAGGATTCGTACCTTTTTCCGTAAAAAGCCATAAAATTCGGTGAGGCACTGCGGGCGGGTTGTCCTGGCCACGGGGTACCAGGCCGCATCCTTCGACGGGCGTAGCTCCAGAATCACCCTGTATCATTTGTGCAGTGTGTGACCCGACTACTCTCCAGGTGGAATCAGACGGCTCCTGGCACCGCGAACTAGCTCGGCTCGTCTAGCTCGTCAAGTCGGCTTGGCGAGCCCGGGCGAGTGGAGCCATGACCGATCAGAAGGCTCGTGGATCGCGGCTTGTTTCGTATGACAAGTATGACGGGGTAGCGAGTTAAGATGGGGCATCTCCCTAAACCCTAATTAAAAGATGCTAGGCAGGTGACAAATACATCACTAGGAAGCCACTGTGTTATAATAGTGTGGTCGCTGGCGAAAGCGAGTGGGGGAGGACGGTTTTTTCCCATCTGTTTTGTAAAGTTTAATCACTTGGACGCCTGACCTCAGATAGTCCAAAGTGTGTAAAAAATGTTAAATCATTAACTTATAGTTGTATTTGGAGTGCTAAAGACTTAATTAATAGCAACAATCACCACTTTATTTGCATTTTTCCTTAGCTTCCCCATTATGTCTCTACTTTCCTTACCTACCTAAGTAGCATTTCTGGCGGAAAAGAATTGTCCAGCCTTTGGGCCTGCCATTCCTGGCGCAGACCCTTGGCAGGTAGGTATCTATTTCAACAGGCAGTGCTACCCGTGACGCCAGTAAGGCCGTCCCCAGTCCGTGCTATACCAGACAGTTTTCTTCCAGTGAAAATCAGTAAATTTACAAGCGCAATATCTTAAAAACCAGTGAAAATAAAGTGTATACATTAAAGCTTATTGAATTTGTCTTGGAACGCACTATCAACTCAGGTCTTCAGAAAACGTAGTTCCATTTGAAAAACCGAACTTGACCATCGTATCTTTTAAAATAATAATCGAAAACAAAATTCGTTCGCGCTAATAAATTAGCCCCCTCGAACCATGCAATTCCCTATTTTTTTATATTTTTATCTCCTATAGTTTAGGAGAAAACCGGCTGTCCAGTCTTCCCGCGGACACCCTGTATAGCTGCGCGACAATCCATCTTCAAAAAACACCTATTTTGAAGGCGATCATACTGTTGATATCCCTTAACTGGCAGTATAATCTCTTGAAATGTTCGTAGGGGGGGAATCCTCGCATGTATGGAGCTATATACAGGGTGTTTATAAATATGTGGGACAGTTTTTCAGGATTGGTTCTATTCATCAAGATAATAGGACAAGTTGAAATACGAAAATATCCGATACTGCATAGTTTTGCAGTTATAAACATTTTCATATTCCACAAAATACAAGTTCGAAACGCCTATTTCAGAAAGTAATCAGCTGACCTTTGAGGTTAGTGTTGTATAAAGCTCGAGTCTTCGAAGCTTTAAACCTTAACCTTAAAGAATCAGCCTTTAAGCCTAATATCATATGAAGCTCGAGGTTCAAGCTTCGAGTCCCAAGCCTCGAAGCTGGAGGCTCATGTGTTTAATAGTAATGAAGTTAACGCCAAGTCCTTGATATTATATCTAGAGACACGGTAGCGTCTCGACGCCAAGTATATGAAAGAAAAGACACCTTGTATACAGGGTGTCCCACCTAAGACTGGACAGCCGGTTTTCTCCTAAACTATTGGAGATAAAAATATAAAAAAAATAGGGAATTGCATAGTTCGAGGGGGCCAATTAATTAGCGCGAACGATTTTTTTTATCGATTATTATTTTAAAAGATACGATGGTCAAGTTCGGTTTTTCAAATGGAACTATTTTTTTTGAACACCTGAGTTGATAGTGCGTTCCAAGACAAATTCAATAAGCTTTAATGTATACACTTTATTTTCACTGGTTTTTAAGATATTGCGCTTGCAAATTTACTGATTTTCACTGGAAGAAAACTGTCTGGTATAGCACGGACCGGGGACGGTCTTACTGGCGTCACGGGTGGCACTGCCTGTTGAAATAGATACCTACCTGCCAAAGGTCTACGCCAGGAATGGCAGGCCCAAAGGCTGGACAATTCTTTTCCGCCAGAAATGCTACTTAGGTAGGTAAGGAAAGTAGAGACATGATGGGGAAGCTAAGGAAAAATGCAATTGAAGTGGTGATTATTGCTATTAATTAAGTCTTTATTACTCCAATTACAACTATAAGTTAATGATTTAACATTTTTTACACACTTTGGACTATCTGAGGTCAGGCGTCTAAGTGATTAAACTTTACAAAACAGATGGGAAAAAACCGTCCTCCCCCACTCGCTTTCGCCAGCGACCACACTATTATAACACAGTGGCTTCCTAATGATGTATTTGTCACGTGCCTAGCGTCTTTTAATTAGGGATTAGGGAGATGCCCCATCTTACCTCGCTACCCCGTCATACTTGTCATACGAAACAAGCCGCGATCCACGAGCCGTCTGATCGGTCATGGCTCCGCTCGCCCGGGCTCGCCAAGCCGACTTGACGAGCTAGACGAGCCGAGCTAGTTCGCGGTGCCAGGAGCAGTCTGATTCCACCTGGAGAGTAGTCGGGTCACACACTGCACAAATGATACAAGGTGATTCTGAAGCTACGCCCGTCGAAGGATGCGGCCTGGTACCCCGTGGCGAGGACAGCCCTTCGCTGTGCCTCACCCGATTTTTATGGCTTTTTCCGGAAAAAGGTATGAATCCTGGGCCGAACGTAGCGAATTAAGGTCGAGCCCCCGTAGTCCAGGGTGAAATATCCATTATAGCGTATTAAGAAATTCTTTTCTTCATCGTATCGAAAGGGAAGTGACGCCAATGGATTCCTTATGTTTTTCTGATGAAAATCATACCAAATGTCATACAAATCGCACTACTTTGACACAAGCCATTTGCATTCCTTATGTAAGAGTTGTCCGATTTCCACGACACTTGGCATGATTTTCATCGGAAAACCCCAAGGAATCCATCGGCGACACTTCCATATCCATACGATAAAGAATAAAGAATTATTTTATTTCTTAAGCAGATGCAGGGTAATTATGGAGCTACGTCCGTCACCCCGTGGCGAGGACAACACCCCACTGTGCCCATAGAATTTTATGGCTTTTTTCGGAGAAAGGTACGAATCCTGGGCCGAACGTAGCGAATTGAAGTCGACCCTCCGCAGTCGAGGGTGAAATATCAATTATAGTGTATTAAGAAATTCGTTTCTTCATCGTATCGAAAGGGAAGTGACGCCAATGGATTCCTTATGTTTTTCTTATGAAAATCATACCAAATATCATGCAAATCGGACTACTTTGACACAAGCTATTTGTATTCCTTATGTAAAAGTTGTCCGATTTACACGACATTTGTAATGATTTTCATCAGAAAACCCCAAGGAATCCATCGGCGACACTTCCATATCCATACGATAAAGAATAAAGAATTATTTTATTTCTTAAACAGATGCAGGGTAATTATGGAGCTACGTCCGTCACCCCATGGCGAGGACAACACCCCACAGTGCCCATAGAATTTTATGGCTTTTTTCGGAGAAAGGTACGAATCCTGGGCCGAACGTAGCGAATTGAAGTCGACCCTCCGCAGTCGAGGGTGAAATATCAATTATAGCGTATTAAGAAATTCGTTTCTTCATCGTATCGAAAGGGAAGTGACGCCAATGGATTCCTTATGTTTTTCTGATGAAAATCATACCAAATATCATGCAAATCGGACTACTTTGACACAAGCTATTTGTATTCCCTATGTAAAAGTTGTCCGATTTACACGACATTTGTAATGATTTTCATCAGAAAACCCCAAGGAATCCATCGGCTACACTTCCGTATCCATACGATAAAGAATAAAGAATTATTTTATTTCCTAAACAGATACAGGGTAATTATGGACCTACGCCCGTCAAGGAGATGCGGCGGCCTGGTACCCCGTGGCGAGGATAACACCCCGCAGTGCCCATCGAATTTTATGGCTTTAGACCCTTGAAGGGGTTTGAATACCATTAAAATCTGAGGAATGTCTAGGGTTTCCGCATTTCTCTTCAGATCTTTTAAAAAACGACACCCTTCGATTTCTTATGTTCCGCCGATGCAATTGACACCAAGAACGACATAATTCGGACCATAATGAAGGAAATTAAAAATTCATTTCCATAATCTCAAGCTAATTTCGTTAATAATAGTCCGATTTGCATGATATTTGGTATGATTTTCATCAGAAAAACATAAGGAATCCATTGGCGTCACTTCCCTTTCGATACGATGAAGAAAAGAATTTCTTAATACGCTATAATGGATATTTCACCCTGGACTACGGGGGCTCGACCTTAATTCGCTACGTTCGGCCCAGGATTCATACCTTTTTCCGGAAAAAGCCATAAAAATCGGGTGAGGCACAGCGAAGGGCTGTCCTCGCCACGGGGTACCAGGCCGCATCCTTCGACGGGCGTAGCTTCAGAATCACCTTGTATCATTTGTGCAGTGTGTGACCCGACTACTCTCCAGGTGGAATCAGACTGCTCCTGGCACCGCGAACTAGCTCGGCTCGTCTAGCTCGTCAAGTCGGCTTGGCGAGCCCGGGCGAGCGGAGCCATGACCGATCAGACGGCTCGTGGATCGCGGCTTGTTTCGTATGACAAGTATGACGGGGTAGCGAGGTAAGATGGGGCATCTCCCTAATCCCTAATTAAAAGACGCTAGGCACGTGACAAATACATCATTAGGAAGCCACTGTGTTATAATAGTGTGGTCGCTGGCGAAAGCGAGTGGGGGAGGACGGTTTTTTCCCATCTGTTTTGTAAAGTTTAATCACTTAGACGCCTGACCTCAGATAGTCCAAAGTGTGTAAAAAATGTTAAATCATTAACTTATAGTTGTAATTGGAGTAATAAAGACTTAATTAATAGCAATAATCACCACTTCAATTGCATTTTTCCTTAGCTTCCCCATCATGTCTCTACTTTCCTTACCTACCTAAGTAGCATTTCTGGCGGAAAAGAATTGTCCAGCCTTTGGGCCTGCCATTCCTGGCGTAGACCTTTGGCAGGTAGGTATCTATTTCAACAGGCAGTGCCACCCGTGACGCCAGTAAGACCGTCCCCGGTCCGTGCTATACCAGACAGTTTTCTTCCAGTGAAAATCAGTAAATTTGCAAGCGCAATATCTTAAAAACCAGTGAAAATAAAGTGTATACATTAAAGCTTATTGAATTTGTCTTGGAACGCACTATCAACTCAGGTGTTCAAAAAAAATAGTTCCATTTGAAAAACCGAACTTGACCATCGTATCTTTTAAAATAATAATCGATAAAAAAAATCGTTCGCGCTAATTAATTGGCCCCCTCGAACTATGCAATTCCCTATTTTTTTTATATTTTTATCTCCAATAGTTTAGGAGAAAACCGGCTGTCCAGTCTTAGGTGGGACACCCTGTATGCCTGTCTCTGCCGCGTATCTTTACTCGAAGCACAATTATTCCAACCTAACCTGAAACTTATTTCATTAGTATCTCGTCACGCCTGCAATATTTTCTATATTTCAATAAAATCGGTCCACGCATGACAGAGATATAGTAATATCGTCTCATGGATCTGTCGAAAACGGTAAGATTTTTCTTATGATCCTCCTTCTTCTTCTTCTCCAACCTAATTTTGTCGACATAATACGTATACGCGTTACACGCTCACCTTCAGCCAAAAAGAAACTAACACATGTTTTGTTCGTCGACTCTCGGTATGCGTTACACGCACACCTTCAGCCATCAGAAACTAACACATGTTTCGTGCGTCAAACGCGACCTTCACTATGCAATCGACTCCAAATTTTGACAGCTTACAGTCAGGTAAGCCTTTAAATTATTAAATATCATTACATTTTTAAACATAAGCGTTTTTTTTTTAACATACAATTTGCAGCTTCGCTAGAGTTTTCTGAAATCCCCATAAAAAAAAAACATAATATAAATCGGATCAAATTAAAAATTATCTGAAGTCATTTCCAATGCAAAATATCTTTGTAAAAAGAAATGAGATCCCCCCAAAAAAACTTTAAAAAAGTAAAAAAATTACGCCAAGTACATGAAATCAAATAAATAAAAAAAAGAAAATAATAATAATAAATATAAAGTAAAAAAAGATGTGAAATCAGAACGAGCTGCAAGTACATAAAGGTGCTTTCCCGCAGCGTGCAAAGGCGACACTGTGTAACATAATAAAAGACAAAAAAAAATGTCCGCGGCCTGGAAGTCAAATACTTGGCGTGGCCAGGCAAGGTCAAGGTGTTGATGAATAAGAATTATTTAAAAACGCAAAATAATGAAAATGTATACTTATTGACAGAGTTTTAAATTGACAAATTATCTGAAAGCTCGTGAGAGGAAAGGTATCGGTGTCGATGAAAGATCTTAGAATTATTTTAAAACACAATATAATGAAAATGTATTCATATTGTCGAGAGTTTTATATTGATTATTAATTGAATTATTAATTAAATTGTCAAAATATCTAAAAGCTTGCGAGAGGGAAGGTATGGGTATTGATGGTCTGAGAATACCTTGTCTGGCCACGCCAAGTATTTGACTTCCAGACCGCGGACATCTTTCTTTTTGTCTTTTATTGTGTTACACAGTGTCGCCTTTGCACGCTGCGGGAAAACACCTTTATGTACTTGCAGCTCGTTCTGATTTCACATCTTTTTTTACTTTGTATTTATCATTATTATCTTCTTTTTTTGTGATCTTATTTTGCGCAACTACTATTGTAAAACGTTAAACTTATAGCGAATTCGGGAGGCCCGCACTGGCCGCACTGAGTGCGACTTTTAGCCAATTGGAAGCGAGAAAACTCGCACTCAGTGCGGCCAGTGCGAGTCTCCCGAATTCGCTAATAAACACATAGAAAGATGCTTTTTAGTGGTTCCACCAATTGGTTGGATCCGTGTTTTAATAATACAATAAAAGTACAAAACTATACAATAGTATTCTTTTGTAATTGTAGTCATTTGTAACAAAACTCTTTGATAAAATTATGATAAAACACAAAAACAACAACACAATCACTATAATATAAATTTCAGTATATCATCTGGTCTTCTTATAACTTTTATAGTGTTCCTGCTCACTACATTCTTGGTTTGAACGATTCTCAACATAAAATTAATTGATCATTGTCCTACAACACCAGTATACCGACTGAGCTAACCGAGCAGATCATAAAAGCGATTTAACCGATTTTATTTTAATCGTCAAGGGAACCGAAGTACATAACGCTGGCGATATCGATCATTTTCATTTAGTTTCGTGTTGAGGAACGTTTAAAGATAGAATATAGTGAGCAGAAACATTATAAAAGTTATAAAAAGACTTCCAAAACTCGAGCTTTGTACATCACTTCACTATATACAATTTATACGACTCGAGCCTTCGAGCTTGAAGACTCGAGCTTTAAAGGCTCGAGCTCTCAAGGCTACAAGGTTCGAGCCTTAAGGGTTCGAGCCTTTAGGGATTGAACCGCTACTCGAGCTCTCGAAGCTCATTTTAACAACACTATTTAAAGTTGATTAACCGGGAATTGTAATTTTCTGTTGTAACAAGATTATTGTTGCTATTAGCATTATTATTGCATATTATTACTATTTCTATTACTTAATATAGATTAAATTTCCACCGTAAAAATTGTTCTAATTAGAAGAGATGATTTCGGCGCACTGGTTCGGTCTATTAAATAATTAAATAAAATCTATTTTGCAATTTTAAATTTTTTTATCAAATTTCAACGTTTCGGTCAATGATTATGACCATTCTCAAGGAAAGTTACATAAAAATAAAAAATACTGCGTATGCTTTTATATATTTAACAATCATCACGTTCATTGCTGGGAACGTGCGACGCACGAGTCGGTTAACCGGTGACTGACATGAGGTAAACAGTAGACACAAGGCAAGAACATTTAGATGGTAAACTAAAGTGGGGCCAAACGTTTCCAAGGCAGTAACCGTTAAAGATTATGAAATAAATTCAAAGGACGAAACTCAATAAACTGACAACACTACTGCCTCGAAAACACCGGTCATCGGTTAACCGACTCGTGCGTTGCACGTTCCCAGCAATGGACGTGGTGATTGTTTAAATATATAAAAGCACACGCAGTATTTTCTATTTTTATCTAACTTTCCTTGAGAATGGTCATAATCATTGACCGAAACGTTGGAATTTGATAAAAATTCTTAAAATTGCAAAATAGCTTTTATTTAATTGTTTAATAGACCGAACCAGTGCGCCGAAATCATCTCTTTTAATTATTGCTATTACTGTCACTATGAAAATTGATTACTATTAAAGTGATATTTACGGAATAAGGCCCTACCACCGCACGCACGTGCTTACCGTGCCCCGGTTAATTAACCGAAGCCCGCACTCCGCTGCCCATTCCAACACCGTCTGGCCCCACACGGTCGACCTGGGGGAGCTCCAAGACGCAACATACGCATTAATCCCTCAGGCCCAATCCCGGACGAGGTAGAACAGGTACGCCCCGTACTCAACGGGACTATTGTTGGACGAAACGTAACATCCCACCACAGCGTTGACACCTTCACTGCACCAACGTGAATCCTACGCCGCACTCCAGAACGACCGAGCGCTGTGGGAAGTCGGAGCCACTACTCCAGTGGAGCGCCATGGAGGAGTCCACATCGATCACCTAATTGGGCCGGTTGACCACCATGTACGGCTCCGTGACGACGATCGGCCCACTGTTCCACTCCCGCATCTGCATAAGCAGATCCTGTGTCATGTGCGGCAGTGGTTCACGTTAGCCTGGAAAAGATGAAGCATTAGACAGAGGTGTCCAAAGCTTCCTCCAGGCTTCCGTCAGCACAGATTAGAACCTTTCATCGGCCCGTCGACCACACCCTGACCACTGCCACCACAACGGCACGTACAGGAGCCGAAGACGGGGGGCTAGGGCGGGCTTCCGTTTTCTTAATGTTCCAGGAGGGGGAAGCGCACTGTTTGCTAGCCCAGCCTGTGCCCAGAGGGCCTCTCCAGGTCCGCGCAAAGGGGGGCCCTGCACAGGCTCGCCCGGTCGCCCATCTGTCCAGGGCATTTGTACACCTCTGCCTCACGTGCCTCGACTCGAAGCAGCGTAAGCAGTGGAAGCACCGCAGCGGGCAACCGCCAGCATCTCGGTGGGTTGAGCGGGGGGGGGGGGGGGGCGACCGGACTTCCCCAATCTTTACCTCCTCCACTGCGCAACTCCGCTCTGCAGCTACAGCAGCGGCTACCACATCGCCCGGATCGAATCATCCAGCCCCACTACGTGTATCTCAGCGTGTTTGGTGGAGTATGCGTCCCTCATTACGGTCCCTCAGAAAACCTGCCCCAGGTAACCAGGCTATGTTCTGGCCTTGACACTCCCACCGAGTCGGGAAATATCCAATATGTGGCCCCCAGTAATTGCCATTGTCTGCTGCACCTCGGCGATACCAGTGTCCACCAGAGGAACGCTCTGTCTGTCAGGTGCTATGACCATCGATTACGCGACGATTGCACCCGCCTCAATTGTGAGGGTCTCCACCGCCGATCACGAGGGTCGACCACAGGTCGCGCCCTTCCCGAAGTGACCGCGTCCGGGCACAATATCTCCTCTGGTGCCTCACTTATTTCCCTTTGACCCCTTTTTGGCGGGCGGTAGTCCAGGGATAGTGGCATTGGGTGAATGGAGCAAGAGCAAGAGCAGATGCTGTAGGAGAGACTGCAGCGCCTTCTTCGTCGTCATCTTACTCTCCTTACGTCCTACCATCGTGGACCATCGCCCTCCCAACACAGTGGAAACGGGAGTAGGATCACGGCTAGGGATAGGGGTAGCGGCCCCTTCTTCTTCTGCACCGGCATGGACACCACCCGCCCCGTGGATGTAGGTGTCGACGGTGCAACCGCGGCGATACACACTTCCTGGGGCGGGTGCTCGGCGAAATCGCGGCGAAACGCTGGGGCGAAAAGCATCAGATTTCTCCCCCGCTCCTGCCCTCGGGGTTTTATGGCCCTCCCGGGGAAGAGTTGCTCTGTGATCCGAGGAGGGGTAGTCGAGGGACATATTTCTCCCCTCGGGCGCCGCGGACGAGGCAGATGACAGATTCCCGATCGCTACGTTCCCCGGTACTGACCGGAGGATGCCGCAACCGATACACAGGTTTGGGGGGGGGGGGGAGCAAACCGACCAGCTCGACCCCCCGTCGAGCTAGCTACTTTAACCCCACAATCTTGTTGCCCCTTTAGCGGTTAACCACCTTCAGATGGACGTAATTGTCGGGTACCTCCGACCCGGCTCTATAGAAACGGCCTGCCGCGCTGGAGCGACAGCTTATGGGCCACCCTCTCCCCAAGCTCGGTCACTGGCTCGTTGGATGACTTCCCGACCAACTTCCCCACTTCGGGAGGCGCCCCGTACGCGCCAGCGGTAGACTGGGAGAGCACCGGATCCGACTCAGAGTTGGACGCCGACACCACCTTTTTGCAGCCGCTCGCGTCCTCCTCTTCCTTTCGCGGGCGTGGGTCACACGGAATTCCGGCGAGGAGATCTGTTCACCCCCACCCATTTCCGATGGTTCTGTGGAATACAGGGTGACCCCACGAACCAGGAAACCGGATGGGCATCTTCCCTACACTCAAACAATACAGGGGTTGGGGCGACTCCCCCATTCGCCATCGACACACGGCCTGAAGGCCCACCCCCCTCGACCGTTGGTAGCCCTTGAGGCACTTTACCGTCTGTCGATATGAAATCCCACGAGTGTGGTCGGAAAAAATGTTCACCTAGAGCCGCCATGCATTGGGTAAACCATGGCCAAAGTCTACTCCGGGGATGGCAGATACGCCGGAAGTTAGACGCTAATGGTCCCACAGACTCACGTACCCGGACTTATAAGTGGGTGCATGCCTCTTTACCACGCCTAGAGCTCGAGGTTAAGGATTTATTATAGAGGTTTCTTTCCCCGCCGACCAGCTGATTAAGGCAAGCACCCCCCCCCCCCCCCCTCTCGGACAAGTCCCGATAGGCCGTTTGGGCGCCGGAGATTCTTCAGTACGTCTGGAGGCAATACTGCCTCCAGTTGGCTGACTATTAGATCCTGTCACCATCAACCCTGTTAGGAACCGCGTGGATGGAAGCCCACGCCCTTCACTGGGGGTGATCTGGTTCTCGGAGTCTTCCTACCACGTCGTGGTAATAAACATAGGAGGGAGTTTCCCAACCTGCTGACGTCACTTAATCTCGGGCGTTGCTCTCCGCTTAGCTTGCGAGCAAGGGAGAATGCTATTACTCTTTGGAGTCCAGTTTTGCAGGACTAATCTAAATACTGGTTAATTTATTATGTTACTTTATTTTCCCTATATCACCGTCATGAAAAACTCTGGTCCAGAATATTTTCGCTTAAACTGTGAACAGTATAGTACTGGGGAAATAGTTCGGAATAGGTTTAAGAATAAATGTTTCAGACAAAATTTGCTTATTTTAATATGTTGATTATGGAAACAATTGGTTTTACCCCCCGCTTGAAACACTGCGGGGGGCGAATGAGGGCATTATTGACACAGATTACTCCTTAGGCTATTATTACAGTAGGTCCAACTCTACAATTGTATTACTAGTATAAGTACAGTATATCTACTGGCGAACACATAAAACGTGCGTTAACGAAAGGATTTCGCTTTTTCCGCAGATCGTGTCGCCGAGTGGTGTTGAAGATGACTGTTTTATTCAAGCCATCGATTCGGATACGTATTCCGTACGTTTTTTGGCGCGTGAAAATGGCATCCACAGTATACACATTAAATTGAATGGTGTTCATATAACCGGCAGTCCGTATCGTATTAAGATTGGCAATGTAGATGCAGATCCTGCTGCATTACATGCTTATGGAAATGGCCTCACAGAAATTAAAACTGGTCAGAAAACTGATTTCATCATCGACACTTGCAACGCTGGAAGCGGTGCGCTTAGCGTATCTGTCAATGGGCCAAGTAAAGTGGCAATGGACTGCACGGAAGTCGAGGAGGGTTACAAGGTTAGATACACTCCATTAGTACCTGGTGACTATTACATCAGCATCAAGTACAATGGTTATCACATCGTGGGATCACCTTTTAAGGTTCCATGTTCTGGTTCGTATCTTTTTTTTATTACTTACTTTTTTCTAGTATCCTTATCACTCTATCATGTAAATACGCGTGGTTAGATAAACCTGATTACTAACCGTGAACTTAGAAGGCCTCCTCGCAAGTAGTTACTCACAATTATTTTTAGGCTCGGTCCACACTATCAATCCGGTCAGGGTCCGGTCTCGATCAAAATCATATTCGTCAGCGTCCACACTAGCAAATCGGATGTGTGTGGACGATCAGGGATGTGATTTTGATCGTGACCGGAACGTGACCGGACCGATAGTGTGGAACTGGCCTTAAGCATTAATATATTATAATGTATTAGGTTTGCAACATTGTCGCAAATATCTCGCGGTAGGTATGGTACTATATCAGCGGCGTTCAGCCTATGGTTTGGCGGGCAAGGGCACCCGCCACTGTCCAGAGCTAACGCTGTGGGCAAAGCTTCGGGCAGTGAGGTTAGCTATCGTTACAGCGGAGTGGGGAGGAACGTTTGTACAGCCTCGTAGATGCGTAGGCACGCATGTGTTAGTAGGTTCATTCGATTACTCGACGAGGAGTCGACGTGAAGGTCTTTGTTCATCCTGGCATTTGTACCGTATTGCCCGGGGTGACCTGACTTACACGCCGCCGACTCGTGTCTGCCCCGGGCAACCTGATCTGTTGCCCGTACGGGCAACTCCTGAACGGCGCTGTAGTATATGAATGTATAGGAACTGCAGTTCTCTCTGCAGATGGGCCAAATATTCCGAATCTATTATTTACCCCGCGGGCAACAGTTGACACCCACGCTCGCGATCCGGCAGCCGTGCAGCTCTTATATCTAAAGTGAAACGTAATTTGCGATAGAATCAAGGGAGTGGTAATTTTTTTTAAATTAAATTCAAAGTATAGACTAAAAATTTTCGTAGATGGTCTCTGTTTTCAAGATACATTAGATACGCATGCAATTGAATATAACTTGGCTAACGTTTGTGTTTATTACTTATAATCAATATCCTTACTTGTGTACTAGCATTTGTGTTGTAGGATTTATAATTTCCCGCTATTCGCTTATTATATGATTAGGTTAGGTACGAGCCGACTAGAACATCACCCTACGGACTCTGTTAGAAATAAAACGTACTTCACTTGTTCTTTGTATTTTACCCATATAACACGTAAACTGATTAAAATTTATTATCATAACGCAACAATTTGTCATTAAACGTTTACAGAAAATGGACTACCGCTAACCTATACAAATGTGCAGTTATAATTATACAGGGTGGGCCGCATAAAGTGTTACAACCTATTCTCTTGAGAACTATTATAAATAGAGATAAATTTTCTTCTGATATTTTAAGGATAAAATGAGACCTTATGTATGTTATAGGGGGTATCACTGTCGTGCCTCGCAGAAGGAGTTAAAGAGACGGGTCCACCTCCTATGTTCTTTATTGAATGGCATATAAGTGTTTGCAAATTTAAATAATTCTTTTGAAAACAAATAATGTTTTTTTTAAAACCATTTCAAGTTCATCAACCAATTTGAGCTTAAATTACGACCCGAAGAGCACGATCTATACACAGATAGAGTTCCTTACACACGTGTGTACCCTTTTACACGAGTTCTTTGTTAGCCTCAGATATACATATGAAGAGTTCAAAGGAAAAACAACCATAGTCACAAAAAGTAAAACTTCCAGTATTTGAAAAACAAATAATATGACCCTCCCCCCCCCCCTGCACCCGATCAAAAAATTAATATTCTTCTTTTTTATAATGGGTTTGTAAGTTCATTCATAAATTCTTTGGAAGTAGCATTTGTTTTTATAGTCCAGACTTTAATCTAACGTTATTTTAATACAAAAGAACTCTGATCAATTTTTCCTAGGAAAAAAAACGTTTTCCTGATAGGAGTAAAGATCATATTGGCAATGATTATAGGGTTAGTAACACGAAACAAGAAAAACATTTATTTTATATTACTGAAAAAATATTATCCAGGTCGTTGAAAAAAATATCAATGATCATTAAACCAAGTAACCACTCAAACATTATGGCTTCGTCCTGTTGTCCAAGTTCTTCTTCAACTGATGCGTCACTTTCTTTTTGTGTTGAAATGAGACTTCTGTAAAAAATCTTGGCTGCTGGATTTTCGCAAGAGTTAGCCACATGTTGAAGGTCGTTGAATATTTCTGTTTTGATAGGAATTTTCCGGCTGACGAGATACTGAACTTTCTTTACGACTTCGAGATTTCTTCTTAGACATGTACACCAGCGACGATATGAGCAGAGACAGACCAGAGAATGAGGTTGTATGCAGCAAACACCTTGACTTATCCGGCGTGATTTTTAAACCCTAGTAGGTCGTGATGGAATTGGAGATTTTTTTAAATATCTAGGAGTTAAAAATGCAGTCCATGTTTTGAACATGTGGTGATCTCGAATGGTATAGGCTTTATTCTACTGGATATTATCACATCAACCGTATCTTGTGGCAACTCAGTGTGTGAATTTTTATTAATTAATGACATATCTCTGTCATGAGTACTCATGTCACTATCCAAGTAAGGATGACCTCTTATGGGAAATGTAACTTTAACAGTATCAAATCTCTTTCGAATAGTACCTAGGTAATGCAAGTACCTGAAGACTGAACAATTCTTGTTTTGTCCAGAACACGAGTCGCAATAAAAGCAAACTCTCTTACAACAGGATTTTTCAGTTTTTCAGTGACGACATTTTCTAATATGGAGCATAAATCGTCTGCAAACTGTTTTGCCACATTTTCATTGTACGTATGGTACGTACCACACCGATTTTCAATTCAAATTGGAAAGAATATGTATATTGAAACTGATGAAGTTCAACCGCCTTCTGTACTATACATCGTTGGTACTCATCTTTGTAAGAAGAAGGTTTTTCTGAAAATCCATAATGATAGCTTCTACTGAAGGATCCTTCTGAACTCGCCTTCGATATATTTTTGTCAGTTCACAAAACTTACCGGTTTTTTGCAAGTGAAACTGGTGTTCTTGATGAAGATTATACTGTTTTCTCATTTAAAATAATTGTTTCGCTTTCATCAGAAACTTTTGCCTGTTTTGCATGATTGGTGCGATTTGAACTTTATAAATATCGCATGGACTAAACTATTTTATACAGTATAACCGTATAAAGCTTATACGAACATCGCTATATATATATTTCTAAATATATTAAACATTTATCTCAAGCAAAGACGGTGGTGCGTTTATTTATACCCCAACAATACCCCTATGAAATATTAAATTTTGTTTTAAAAACATTTATTTCTTCCGAAATTAACATGAAACCATTAACATTTTCAAACTTCAATTCAAATGCAGCACGGGTTTCTGTTGCTGAATAACTCTAAAACATTGTACATATCATGTTCTCTCCAAATGTCACAATTTTGGGAGTAGCGACAAAAAATTCGAAAACGGAAACATAGGGACCACTCTAATGTACACGACTAACAAGGGAAGATCTCCAATCCGAAAATTAAATAAATTATCAAACATAGAAAATATGGAGAGGATATATAGGTATGTATTACCCACTTCTTTTGCTACCCGAATTCACTCCAAGGGGGTGAAATTGACCCTTGAAAATCCGGCTATTTTCCGATTTTGTGTTATAACTAGCGTATCACCCTTGCCAAATGATAATCCTAATTAAAATACGTAACTTTTGTCTGAAAACATTTTTCTATCTCTAACAGTGCGCGGGTTACAATATAACATCGGAAAATTAGCCGGGTTTTCAGGGGTCAACTCCCTTAGAGTGAATTTGGGCAGCAAAAAGTGTGTAATACATAGCTATACAGGGTGTCCGCGGGAAGACTAGACAGCCGGTTTTCTCCTAAACTATAGGAGATAAAAATATAAAAAAAAATAGGGAATTGCATGGTTCGAGGGGGCTAATTTATTACCGCGAACGAATTTTGTTTTCGATTATTATTTTAAAAGATACGATGGTCAAGTTCGGTTTTTCAAATGGAACTACGTTTTCTGAAGACCTGAGTTGATAGTGCGTTCCAAGACAAATTCAATAAGGTTTAATGTATACACTTTATTTTCACTGGTTTTTAAGATATTGCGCCTGCAAATTTACTGATTTTCACTGGAAGAAAACTGTCTGGTATAGCACGGACCGGGGACGGTCTTACTGGCGTCACGGGTAGCACTGCCTGTTGAAATAGATACCTACCTGCCAAAGGTCTGCGCCAGGAATGGCAGGCCCAAAGGCTGGACAATTCTTTTCCGCCAGAAATGCTACTTAGGTAGGTAAGGAAAGTAGAGACATGATGGGGAAGCTAAGGAAAAATGCAAATAAAGTGGTGATTGTTGCTATTAAGTCTTTATCACTCCAAATACAACTATAAGTTAATGATTTAACATTTTTTGCACACTTTGGACTATCTGAGGTCAGGCGTCCAAGTGATTAAAGTTTACAAAACAGATGGGAAAAAACCGTCCTTCCCCACTCGCTTTCACCAGCGACCACACTATTATAACACAGTGCCTTCCTAGTGATGTATTTGTCACCTGCCTAGCATCTTTTAATTAGGGTTTAGGGAGATGCCCCATCTTAACTCGCTACCCCGTCATACTTGTCATACGAAACGAGCCGTGATCCACGAGCCTTCTGATCGGTCATGGCTCCACTCGCCCGGGCTCGCCAAGCCGACTTGACGAGCTAGACGAGCCGAGCTAGTTCGCGGTGCCAGGAGCCGTCTGATTCCACCTGGAGAGTAGTCGGGTCACACACTGCACAAATGATACAGGGTGATTCTGGAGCTACGCCCGTCGAAGGATGCGGCCTGGTACCCCGTGGTCAGGACAACTCGCCCGCAGTGCCTCACCGAATTTTATGGCTTTTTACGGAAAAAGGTACGAATCCTGGGCCGAACGTAGCGAATTGAGGTCGAGTCCCCGCAGTCGAGTGTGAAATATCAATTATTGCGTATTAAGAATTTCTTTTCTTCATCGTATCATAAGGGAAGTGACACCAATGGATTCCTTATGTTTTTCTGATGAAAATGAGACCAAATATCATGCAAATCGGACTACTTTGACACAAACTATTCGTATTCCATATGTAAAAGTTGTCCGATTTACACGACATTTGTAATGATTTTCATCGGAAAACTCTAAGAAATCCATCGGCGACACTTCCATATCCATAGGATAAAGAATACAGAATTATTTTATTTCTTAAACAGATGCAGGGTAATTATGGAGCTACGTCCGTCACCCCGTGGCGAAAATAGTTTTGTGTCAAAGTAGTTCGATTTCCATGATATTTGGTCTGATTTTCATCAGAAAAACATAAGGAATCCATTGGTGTCACTTCCCTTATGATACGATGAAGAAAAGAAATTCTTAATACGCAATAATTGATATTTCACACTCGACTGCGGGGACTCGACCCCAATTCGCTACGTTCGGCCCAGGATTCGTACCTTTTTCCGTAAAAAGCCATAAAATTCGGTGAGGCACTGCGGGCGGGTTGTCCTGACCACGGGGTACCAGGCCGCATCCTTCGACGGGCGTAGCTCCAGAATCACCCTGTATCATTTGTGGAGTGTGTGACCCGACTACTCTCCAGGTGGAATCAGACGGCTCCTGGCACCGCGAACTAGCTCGGCTCGTCTAGCTCGTCAAGTCGGCTTGGCGAGCCCGGGCGAGTGGAGCCATGACCGATCAGAAGGCTCGTGGATCACGGCTCGTTTCGTATGACAAGTATGACGGGGTAGCGAGTTAAGATGGGGCATCTCCCTAAACCCTAATTAAAAGATGCTAGGCAGGTGACAAATACATCACTAGGAAGGCACTGTGTTATAATAGTGTGGTCGCTGGCGAAAGCGAGTGGGGGAGGACGGTTTTTTCCCATCTGTTTTGTAAAGTTTAATCACTTGGACGCCTGACCTCAGACAGTCCAAAGTGTGTAAAAAATGTTAAATCATTAACTTATAGTTGTATTTGGAGTGATAAAGACTTAATTAATAGCAACAATCACCACTTTATTTGCATTTTTCCTCAGCTTCCCCATCATGTCTCTACTTTCCTTACCTCCCTAAGTAGCATTTCTGGCGGAAAAGAATTGTCCAGCCTTTGGGCCTGCCATTCCTGGCGCAGACCCTTGGCAGGTAGGTATCTATTTCAACAGGCAGTGCTACCCGTGACGCCAGTAAGACCGTCCCCGGTCCGTGCTATACCAGACAGTTTTCTTCCAGATAAAATCAGTAAATTTGCAAGCGCAATATATTAAAAACCAGTGAAAATAAAGTGTATACATTAAAGCTTATTGAATTTGTCTTGGAACGCACTATTAACTCAGGTCTTCAGAAAACGCAGTTCTATTTGAAAAACCGAACTTGACCATCGTATCTTTTAAAATAATAATCGAAAACAAAATTCGGTCGCGCTAATAAATTAGCCCCCTCGAACCATGCAATTCCCTATTTTTTTTATATTTTTATCTCCTATAGTTTAGGAGAAAACCGGCTGTCCAGTCTTCCCGCGGACACCCTGTATATCTTCTCCATGTCCCCAAAGATTCAAAATTTTTTGAATTTCCGAGATGGGGATCTTTCTCTCATGTACAGGTCCCGAGAGTAAACGAGCGACAAGTAGCTGTTAGGCGTGGTAAGATCTGACCGTGTCCGTTACATGGCATTTGGACGTTTGGTCGGCAGACGAGGGTCGTAAATACTAAATATGTAGGTATTCCTGTACGGTAGAGTGGACCTTAGTTTGCCGAAAAATAATTTTGAGATTTTTGGCGGGGACACCCCCCAGGATTGTGCCATTGGGAGAAAAATAATGTGTGCAAAATTTGAAATCGATCGGTGAACAGGAAACCGTGCCTCATCGCATTTGACATTTTTCTATTTTTGTAACTCGTTATTCTCTATTGTAGTATATTGTTAATATATATTTTTATATATCGTTAAATTTGCCTTTTTACGTTCTGTAATAATATAGAATCAAAGTAAAAGATCACTTGAAAAAACATCGTGATCTTGTCATGTCAAAAATTAACCATCAAAGAATTATTTTTTCGCTGGCATTATATTTACGTTGTCAAACAGTACAACTTTCGTACTTATTTTTTTTCATATAATTATAAATAACAGATTAATGGGAATAGTACATCCGAAGTGCACCAATTTTTGCAGATATTTTTCAATTTATTTTCAAAACTAGGGGGCTAGAAGAAAATCTGACTATTTCATGCGATGCAGCAAATATTTTTCGGTCGGGAAACATCAACAAAAGTGGTAAGTCCCGTTTTATTTTCAATACAGAAGACAACAGCGGCGGGCGTATCTATTGCCGTTCAGCGACAGAATCGCTCAAACGCGCGCGACTACCACGATCGGCGCCGTAAGTTTTGGCATACTATTTCGCTCCGGTATTGAAAACAAAACGTGATTTACCACTCTTATTAATGTTTTCCGGTGGAAAAATGTCTGCTGCATTGCGTGGAGCAGTCAGATTTTCATCTAGACCCTTAGTTTTGAAAATAAATTGAAAGATATCTGCAAAAATTAGTGCATTTCGGATGCACTTTCCCTTTGATCGTTGTTTACATATATTTAAATGGAAATAATGCAATAATAACTTATATCGTTGTATTCCGGAAAGTTGATAGAATACTTTGGCGGTACACGCAACCGAATAACTATTACTGTTTGAACACGAAATATGTTCAAAGTTGTCAAAATTTGCTTTTTTTTCAAACCAATTCTTCGAAAACTGAGGGTGGTGGCTACAAATGGTTTTCGAATTTAACGCCCAAAAATCTATAAGAAACGGGTGTTGCACGCTACAAGTTCAGATGGCTGTTGAATAGTTACAATTATACTCTTGCATGAGTTTGACTGCTCGTTCGGCCGAATCGTTTACTGCTAAATTATTTACTATATTTAATCCAATATTATAATTGGGATCATTTTCCCATTCTGGATTTCTTAGAATTTCTGAAACAAAAGTTGTACTGTTTGACAAGCTAAAAATAATGCCAACGAAAAAAGTTTTTTTCTGGAGGTAATTTTCTGAGATTTCGATATCATGATTTTCTTTCTTAACTAATCTTATACTTTGATTTTATATTGTTACACAGCATAAAAATACAAATTCAATGATATATAAACATGTATATTCACGATATACTACAATGGAGAAAAACGTGTTACAAAAATAAAAAAATTTCAAATGCGATGTGGCATGGTTTCCCGTCCTCTGATCGATTTCAAATTTTGCACGCATTACTTTTTTCAGCCAGTGACATAATCCTGGGGGGTGCCCCGAAAAATGAGGTTCGCCGTACTGTACGGAACGTCTGGATGCATCAATTCCGTGCTCTTTACCTCGACTTTGACTGAGTTTTGAGTTCATTTTTGCCCTTTTTATTCAATTTGGCGTAGCGACCTCCGATCAAACAGGAGTTGTTTTAATGCTCGCTACCGTTCGGAGGTATTATCTGTTCTTTTACTTTTACACGGAAGTTTTGTTAGAACTAAATCTTAATACTATTTATGCTGCAAATTAGGGCTGTTCGGGTGCTTGAATATTCGGACGGCTTGAATTTCGCACCGAGCCGGGACTCGGTTTTCGAGCCGAGCCGGGTACCCGTAAAATTCGGACGGCCCGAAAAATCCGGGTAGCTCGAATTTGTTTCGAGTGGCTTGAAAAATTCGGGTAGTCCGAATCGTTTCGGACCGCCCGGAAGAACCGGATAGCCCGAATTGTTTCGGGCCGCTCGAAAGAAAGGGCTAGCTCGAATTGTTTCTATGGATACGTTTTCGAGATATCAACATAGTCGAACTGCTCGAACCACATTCAAGGCGTACGGATTTTCCGAGCCACCCGAAACAATTCGGGCTATCCGGTTCTTTCGGGCGGCCCGAAACAATTCGGGCTGCCCGAAACGATTCGGACTACCCGAATTTTTCAAGCCGCTCGAAACAAATTCGAGCTACCCGGATGTTTCGGGCCGTCCGAATTTTACGGATACCCGGCTCGGCCCGTTCCGTCGAGCCGAGCCAAGCCCGGCTCGCTTTATTCGAGTACCCGAACAGCTCTACTGCAAATACTATTTCCGCACCAACCTTCGACTATTTCAAAGAAACCATTTTCATGGCAATCGAAAACTTTCTTTCTTTTTAATTTTCAATATCTTGTATTTATAAGTAATTCATTCTAATCATGTAAGTATATTATATACAGGTGCTGATTTAGCTGAAAGGGGCGCTCAAGAAACAAGTTCAATTGTGGTTGAGACTGTCCAGAAAATTTCGAAAACGAAGCAAGCTGGGCCTGTTTTACCGTTGTTCAAATCAGACGCTGGCAAAGTAACAAGCAAAGGAATGGGGCTGAAAAAGGCATACCTGGGAAAACAAAATCAGTTTACTGTAAACGCCACTGACGCCGGTAGAGTATTTTTCATAATACTAATTATAGGCTAGTTCTAATATAGTAAATTGTATTTGTAGTTGTAAATTAATAGAAAATTATTAAGAGCATGCTTGAATATGTTCACTTTTATTAAAAATTCCCAGTGTTCCGTTAATATGAATTTCTATATTTTATACATATAGATTTAGGTATGTCTTTTAAAATATTTTGAGCCACGTGAAAAGCAGGGCTGCGGAGTCGGCAGTAAATACTCCCGACTCCGACCCCGACACCGACTCCTGCATTTATAATAGATTGTTAGTGTACTCAGTACGTGTACGTGTGCGTGTGCGTGGTCGCGTGCGCGTGCGTGTGCGTGGTCGCGTGCGCGTGCGCGTGTGTGTATTCGTATATATTATATATCTACAGTATAAAAACCTAAAGCTACGCTAACAGTAAAGGCAAATAAAGGAAAGAACCGATAATGAAAACAAACTTTAAGTGTAACTAATATATTCAATGACCATTGAAGCACTTTTTATTTCAATAAAATACAAAATAAAATATTTTTTTAAAAATTAAATATTATAAGTAAAGTTTGTTTATATTTTTATTTCAAATAAATGAATTCTGACAAAAAGAAAAAGAAGTAATGAAAAATTAATATAAAGTGAAATTCGTTTCACTGAAATAAAAACAAAATAAAACCGACTCGGATTTTTATCAAATTTACTAATATGGAGTCAGTGTTGGAGTCAGCATATATTTTTTTGAATCCGACTCCGACTCCGGTAATCAGAAATTCCTTCTGAACTCCGACTTCGACTCCACAGCCCTGGTGAACAGGTAGAAAAAGTTTCATATATGTAACTTTTTACAATATTTATTTATGGTTAAATATTAGCAATGAAATGTAGTAAAAGAGTAATATCGACGTGCGTTACGAAAAGTAGCACATTTCATTTGTCTTACGAAATCTAGCTCTCTGCTTATTCTGACCACGAAGAACAGAATGTTTCGATTTTGTTCTCGAAAGTAATATGTTTTCATTCATCGCCACGAAGAATAGAATTTTATCCTCTTTCGCGATGAAAGGTAGTACATTTCGGTACTTCGTCGCGAAAAATAGCTCGGTTTGCCTTTAGCCGCGAAAAATATCACGTTTTATAGATAAGAGATAAAGATAAGGAGATAATGGATGATTAACGAAGCGAACGAGGTAACTTCGCGGCATTTCGCTGTACAGATAATCGGCCATAGCCACACGTGTATCACGGCGTCCACTTTATTTGCGACCACGTTTCTTCCCCGTGTTTCTTACAATATTTATCTGTTACTTACCACCCGAATCTAGCATTACAAAATTAGGTTCTTCCTGCATTACACAATTAGACATTGTACTTTAGCTAGTCCCTTTCTTTCCCACAACATGAGCAATAAACGCCAATACAGTCAACTGGCAGCCACAGATGATCAACGTCGACTGTGAACTGTTTGGAAAATGAAATATTCTAGTCTTCGGAAAACAAATAAAACGTACTACCTTTCGCTGCAGCGTTTGAAATATGTTACTGCGGGTGACGAAATGTCAATCGTTTTTGTTCTCGTGGTATATTCGAAACATACTTGTCAGCGGCAGAAACATTGAAACGTGCTTCTTCTCGTGATAGATTCAAATGTGAGGTTATTGTGAGGTTAGTGTGAAGTTAGTGTGAGGTTAGTGAACATTTTATCTCTTTGTAAAAGAAATGAAATGTGTTACTTTTCGTAACGCACGTCGATACAGTATCATGTATACATACATAATATAATCGGATTTAGTAAAGAAGTCGCCTGGGCGCACCGTAGTCGGAATAGGGATAACAGGGGACATTTGTGTATAACTTTTAAACTATAAAAGATATCGGAATGAAATTAGCGCCAAAAACAGGAAAAAATTATCCCCTTGTAATGATGTATAATTTTACATTTTTTACATAAGTTTGTTAGGTTAGACATTTTTTTACTAGCAAAGCACCGAAACAGAACATGAAATACACTTATTACACGTCCTATGCAGAAAGCAGTTATGAACAAACATTATATATAAAATTGTAAGGAATCGATTGACGTCACTTTTGCAAAGATCTGATTAGAAATTGCAGAACTTCAGATTCGTCACTGCTTAGCGTACAACATTGTATAGTCCCGCTGGTTTCGAGCGTCGAAGCCCACGAAACTCACCGAGACACATGATTGTTGGCGAGCATCGCGTTTGACGACTCTAGCTAGAGAATCACCCCATATAAATGCTAAGAAACAATAGTGTGAAGCGGCGTGCGTTTCAACTGCACATTGACAATATCGTAGATTCTAGGGCCTAGAATATTAGCTCCGTAATACGATGTTCTTCACCAGAGCACTGCATTACTGATGAAAATGATGCCAAACATGAAGCAATTCGGCCTATTTTTAGTGAACGTAGTGTGTGTGTGTCCTAATCATATATTCATAAGAAAAAATAGACCGAATTGCTTCGCAACTCGACTTATTTTCGTGGACATAAACTCACCAATCCATCGGTGGTAACACTCTTATCAAGGTGTAATGAGAAATATGAACATATTCATATTCAGTACTGGATGACTCAAGTCGCCGTCGACCGAGAGCTCTAATAAATGTGCATTTATTTGGGAAACCAAAGCCGCGTCACTCGTGACACCTACTCGCGAACAGATATATGTATGTACGAGAAGAAGCAATGCAATTTCCCGATGACTTGAAGCAACATTTCAATAGGTAAATGCATGAAACTCTGCGATCAGGAATTTCCAACCAAGTGATGCATATGTAAGAACTGGCGAAATTCAATAATAGTTTATTGTCTAAATTTTACAATTAAAGTATTTATTTGACGCGAATATACATATGTAAAGTTTGTCAGCAAAGTCTTTCTCGATTTGTGTTCTATAGAAGGCTGCCTTTCCTTCGGCATGCAAAGTCCTCTCTTCTCCTTCACGCTGGCAATCATGCAACTCGCTGAGTTTCGTGGGTTTCGACGCTCGAATCAAGCGGAGCCATACAATGTTATGCACTAAGCAGTGACAAATTTTCATTTCTGCATTTCTAATCAGATCTTTGCGAAAGTGACGTGAATCGATTCGTCATGTTTTCTCGATCAAATTGGCCCGAAAAATGATATTATTCGGACCATAATTAAGGAAATTACGTGAAAATTTGTTTGCAGAATTGGAAGCCCGTTTCGTTAAAAATAGCATGCTAACGCCATCTCCGTTGGCCCACCGATAATTAGGCAATGGCAACGGCGCGCTGACTCATGTGGAGCGTCGATCACGGCCCCTTCCATCGCCTTACGATCGATGGAAGGGGGACTGCTATTCCTTCCAGGAAATAGATCGCGATTCCTGGAAGACTCTCTCGGTTCGCGACACGTCTACGAACAACACGTTACTTATAGCGGATTCGGGAACCTGCACTAGTGCGCACTGAGTGCGAACTTTTTCAGTGCGACACCATATCGCACATTCGGGTGTTTTTAGAGCTGACTCAGCTCTGTTCTGGTGGATTCTGGTTAGGGATGGAGATAGTGATTTTTTACCATGAGTGAATTTACTGTGATCGTAATTCTTAACATTGATTGAATTATTTTTTATAAACTACATCAATATGACTTGTGTTACAGTCAAAGCGTTAATTGAACGCAATTCAGCGAATGTATACATTGTCTAGTCAATGTATGCACACACTGATTTGATTGGCTAAAATATTTACATAGCTATACATATTTTTTAACTAAAGTTAAGAAATATTCGTTATATTTATATAGATCAAGAACGATTACAATGGTTCAAAATATGCAATTGAACTTCCATAAGAACATTTGGGAATGTTTTGAGAGAAATTGGGGTTATGTGACGTGGGCCAAGAACAGTTGTGCTCTCCACCAATCAGAAGCGATCACAAAAAATCACGGATCATTGTGTGAGAAATCACCGTGATTAGGAGCAAACGTGAACGAATTTACCCTCGTGCCCAGCGTTTGTAGGAAATGTGGCAGCGTGTATGGCGGTATATGTGTGTGTGACGGGAAACGAATCGACGCCAGCGCCATGCCAAGCCAAGTGACGAATCAGATTCGTCGCTTTCAAATGTGTACGAATCGGATTCGGGGCTTGGCTTGGCGCTGGCGTCGATTCGTTCTCGTCACGCACACATACAGGGTGTCCCAAAAATGCTGCGGGTCCTTAAAAGGGGTGATTCGGGGGATGATTGCAAACAACTTTTTCCTTTGCGAAAATGCTCTCCGAGGTTTCGTTAACGAGATAATAGCAAAAAGCACCGACCAATCAGAGCGCGAGCCTTCTGCTGGAGCTCTCGCGCTAGCGTGGCCGCGCGCCGAGCCGCGCTGCGACTACGAACAAGCAAGGCGGCATGCACCGAAGGAAATTGCGTAGAATGGCAAATGAAAAAGACGTAACAAAAAAATCGAAACTTTTGCCATGGTTTGTTTGCCATTTGAAGTGAACAATGAAAAGAGGATAAATGGATGAAAATCACGTGTAACGTAAAAAGACGAATACACAGTTGGTTTTTTTTTTGGACGAATCGAAAATAATAATTATTCGGAGTGAGAGGATAAGGAACATGTAAATTTCCTTTTTTAATAACGTACAAACGAAAAGGTAATGCAACAGGGAACGAGTGAAAAGTGATCGTAGCTCGTTATTGTGATAAAAATCCATAGTTAAATAACGGCCAACATTGTTGTTGATAATGAATAAATCCGTTTAAAAACTGCGAAGAAAAATTTGCGTACGGAAATTTGGAGAATTAGCGCCGGAAATAAGCCATAGCCTGCATTAGGCTTAAAAAATAATAGTTGCCAATAATGTAACTAAAACTCACCCTTGTCGAAAATTCACCTGCAACTTGAAAACTTGTGTCACTGGGTCACTGAACCGATCCTGGTCATCGATGGACGAGCCCAGTGCACAGCTGATCCCAGGTATACGACACTACCCAAAGTTAAGGGTCGCAATGTCAGGTCAACGTACCGAATATTCACTTCACTGCACGGCTACTAACACTGATCACTTTATTTACTTTTTATGGAACGTGTTGTTCCTACGTTTGAAAAATTGGTGGCCCCGAAAGGGGCCGATTGTTGTTAATTGATGAGTTGCTCCACATGGCGACCGTCATTGTCCACGCATACTTCAGCGCGGAGAACTAGTTGTCTTTGGACGCCCCGTAATGTTTGCGGCGTTATGTTTTCCACCGCTGCGTGGATAAGCGCAATTGCTTCCTCAGGCGTGTCCACCGGCTGACGATACACCTCATTCTGAAATGATTGTTGTACAACAAATACAAAACGTAAGTAAAAAAAAGAAATATCTACAACAGGAATATCTGAAGAGTAACAGCAATAATCAAATTACCTTCAGGTAGCCCCAGAAGAAAAAATCCAGCGGATTCATATCCGGTGACCGTGGGGGCCACGCAACGTGGGCCTCTTACCCGCTGTCGCCGATCCACCTGTCCTGAAAGGTTTCATCTAAATAAGCGCGGACAATATTGGCGAAATGTGACCCAGTTCCGTCATGCTGGAAGTACATGTTCTGTCGGATCTCATATGGAATATCGTCCATAAGATCCGGCAGAACATGTTCTGAAAAATATTTATACGCTAGGCCGTCCAGCCTGTCTGGCAGAATGTACGGCCCAACGATAAATTCGCCACAAATGCCGGCCTATAGGTTGATCGACCAACGGACTTGTGCTGCACGTGGACGAAGCGCTAGAGGATTTTCGTCGCTCCACACATGCATATTGTGGGAATTGTAGCAACCTTCCCTGTTGAAAATTGCTTCATCCGTCCATAATATGTATGTGGTGAACGACGGATTCCTTAGCACTTCTCCCAACAGCCACCTGGAATATTGAACCCGCTGGATGTAATCCCCGGCGAGCAACTGTTGTACCCGTACATATTTGTACGGATGCAACCTGCGATCCCTGAGGATTCGGTGTATCGTCGTCTTGCTGACACTAGAACAAAATGCAAAAACATCCAGTATTAGATGACATTTTTTTTTCTTAATTAATAATTGCTGCAGTTTTCTTGAACTGTGACTTACTTTAGGCGACTGCTCAAGATGCGCACACTGATCGTGGGGTCGGCTTCAACGGCGTCGAGGATTCTTTCGATGGTGCCCGGATTTCGCGCTGCTGCGGGTCTGCCCACCTCGCTGCCTCGCGGCATCATGTACCCCGTCGAGAATAGCCTCGACGCTAACCGACGAAATGTATCCTCGTTTGGTGTTTGGATAGCAGGATATTCTAACGCAAATGCTCGCGCAGCAGCACTTGCGTCCCCGTTGTTCCGGGCGTACACCCAGAACATCCTGTAGTATTCTTGGGCCGTGAACATTTCTGCAACGCGATTGCTAGCTGACTGACAGGATTTTTTCCAAGCAACTTCCGCTACCCCCAAGTAGCTTCTCTGGTTCCATTATGAGTTAACTCCCACCAGGCCAAGAGGCTTTAGGTAAAAAGAAGCCAGCACATTTTCGGGACACACGTGTTTTGCAGAAGTGCAACGAACACTTTCACAAAAGCCCGCGCACCGTCCTTCTACTGCCAATGTACCCATAGCCAATCGGGCCTGCTTATCTCTCGTGTCTAAACACGCGCTCGAATTTCAAAACAAAAGCATGCGTCGACGTATTCCGTGCGAGAGAAGGTGGGCCTTGGGGAGGCGATATTGCTGTGAAGAGGGCCTCTTCAGGACAGTGGTCGTTTGGGAGGGCTGCAGGCCCGATTGGCTAGTTTGGGACCAGTCGGACTTGAAGCCGACCTTCTCTCGCACGGAATACGTCGACGCGTGCTTTTGTTTTGAAATTCGAGCACGTGTTTAGACACGAGAGATAAGGGATCCGTCTTTAATTTGAGGGTAGGACGAAACGGGCGGGACTACGCGCAGTCAGCGGACTACCCCTTCTCTTCCTGTGTCTCTCCACGAGGCGTATTGATGTTGGATAATACTCTGTAATTTCTAGTTCTCCAAAATTAATCAGGCTGATCAGCCAGAGCATTTCGCCAGGGTCGCGGTTTATGACCGTATTGTCCCGCCAGTCGGTGGTAGAGAACGGTTTCCTACAGTTTCGGATAATTTATGACTTAATTGGTTCCGCCCCGTAGCCGACGTGAACTCAGGGTTTTGGAAAGGGGAAACAGAAATGGTATGCATTTTCTTCTTTATAGCAACTCGAAGACTTTCTGCTTCCCTTCCCTTCGGACTTTTTCGAACCGATACACGTGGTGTCTGTTTTCTATCTCGAAGCAATGGGTACATTGGCAGTAGAAGGACGGTGCGCGGGCTTTTGTGAAAGTGTTCGTTGCACTTCTGCAAAACACGTGTGTCCCGAAAATGTGCTGGCTTCTTTTTACCTAAAGCCTCTTGGCCTGGTGGGAGTTAACTCATAATGGAACCAGAGAAGCTACTTGGGGGTAGCGGAAGTTGCTTGGAAAAAATCCTGTCAGTCAGCTAGCAATCGCGTTGCAGAAATGTTCACGGCCCAAGAATACTACAGGATGTTCTGGGTGTACGCCCGGAACAACGGGGACGCAAGTGCTGCTGCGCGAGCATTTGCGTTAGAATATCCTGCTATCCAAACACCAAACGAGGATACATTTCGTCGGTTAGCGTCGAGGCTATTCTCGACGGGGTACATGATGCCGCGAGGCAGCGAGGTGGGCAGACCCGCAGCAGCGCGAAATCCGGGCACCATCGAAAGAATCCTCGACGCCGTTGAAGCCGACCCCACGATCAGTGTGCGCATCTTGAGCCGTCGCCTAAAGTAAGTCACAGTTCAAGAAAACTGCAGCAATTATTAATTAAGAAAAAAAAATGTCATCTAATACTGGATGTTTTTGCATTTTGTTCTAGTGTCAGCAAGACGACGATACACCGAATCCTCAGGGATCGCAGGTTGCATCCGTACAAATATGTACGGGTACAACAGTTGCTCGCCGGGGATTACATCCAGCGGGTTCAATATTCCAGGTGGCTGTTGGGAGAAGTGCTAAGGAATCCGTCGTTCACCACATACATATTATGGACGGATGAAGCAATTTTCAACAGGGAAGGTTGCTTCAATTCCCACAATATGCATGTGTGGAGCGACGAAAATCCTCTAGCGCTTCGTCCACGTGCAGCACAAGTCCGTTGGTCGATCAACCTATAGGCCGGCATTTGTGGCGAATTTATCGTTGGGCCGTACATTCTGCCAGACAGGCTGGACGGCCTAGCGTATAAATATTTTTCAGAACATGTTCTGCCGGATCTTATGGACGATATTCCATATGAGATCCGACAGAACATGTACTTCCAGCATGACGGAGCTGGGTCACATTTCGCCAATATTGTCCGCGCTTATTTAGATGAAACCTTTCAGGACAGGTGGATCGGCGACAGCGGGTAAGAGGCCCACGTTGCGTGGCCCCCACGGTCACCGGATATGAATCCGCTGGATTTTTTCTTCTGGGGCTACCTGAAGGTAATTTGATTATTGCTGTTACTCTTCAGATATTCCTGTTGTAGATATTTCTTTTTTTTACTTACGTTTTGTATTTGTTGTACAACAATCATTTCAGAATGAGGTGTATCGTCAGCCGGTGGACACGCCTGAGGAAGCAATTGCGCTTATCCACGCAGCGGTGGAAAACATAACGCCGCAAACATTACGGGGCGTCCAAAGACAACTAGTTCTCCGCGCTGAAGTATGCGTGGACAATGACGGTCGCCATGTGGAGCAACTCATCAATTAACAACAATCGGCCCCTTTCGGGGCCACCAATTTTTCAAACGTAGGAACAACACGTTCCATAAAAAGTAAATAAAGTGATCAGTGTTAGTAGCCGTGCAGTGAAGTGAATATTCGGTACGTTGACCTGACATTGCGACCCTTAACTTTGGGTAGTGTCGTATACCTGGGATCAGCTGTGCACTGGGCTCGTCCATCGATGACCAGGATCGGTTCAGTGACCCAGTGACACAAGTTTTCAAGTTGCAGGTGAATTTTCGACAAGGGTGAGTTTTAGTTACATTATTGGCAACTATTATTTTTTAAGCCTAATGCAGGCTATGGCTTATTTCCGGCGCTAATTCTCCAAATTTCCGTACGCAAATTTTTCTTCGCAGTTTTTAAACGGATTTATTCATTATCAACAACAATGTTGGCCGTTATTTAACTACGGATTTTTATCACAATAACGAGCTACGATCACTTTTCACTCGTTCCCTGTTGCATTACCTTTTCGTTTGTACGTTATTAAAAAAGGAAATTTACATGTTCCTTATCCTCTCACTCCGAATAATTATTATTTTCGATTCGTCCGAAAAAAAAACCAACTGTGTATTCGTCTTTTTACGTTACACGTGATTTTCATCCATTTATCCTTTTTTCATTGTTCACTTCAAATGGCAAACAAACCATGGCAAAAGTTTCGATTTTTTTGTTACGTCTTTTTCATTTGCCATTCTACGCAATTTCCTTCGGTGCATGCCGCCTTGCTTGTTCGTAGTCGCAGCGCGGCTCGGCGCGCGGCCACGCTAACGCGAGAGCTCCAGCAGAAGGCTCGCGCTCTGATTGGTCGGTGCTTTTTGCTATTATCACGTTAACGAAACCTCGGAGAGCATTTTCGCAAAGGAAAAAGTTGTTTGCAATCATCCCCCGAATCACCCCTTTTAAGGACCCGCAGCATTTTTGGGACACCCTGTAGAACGCCATACACGCTGTCACATTTCCTACAAACGCTGGGTGTAGCTCGTTCGTTCTTTCTACTAATGCCCCTGACAATGAGCTTTTTCCAAACAAACGACAAACTGGGTCCTTTTCAGTCGTCTCATCTCTCATTGGCTGTTTCTTCATGAGGATATAATCCTGCGCGACTTGGTGCGCACCCACGCAATCTGCGCAGCATTATGTCCACACTAGGGGTGTTCGATTCACCTCAAAGAATCGATTCTTAAATCGATTCAAAATCGGATTGTGAGAATTGATCCTTCTAAAAAATCGGAACCAAAGAATCGGTTCCCGAGGAATCGAATCGGAATCGAACACCCCTAGTCCACACCAGAGACCAGCCAATCAGAGAACGGCGCGAGAAGAAGGACGCTTCTGGTCGTTCCTATTCGGAACAAGTTCAGAGAGAGCGTACAGCAAGCAACATAAAAAAATGGGAATTGTAATAATAGTGGTAATTAATTGGTGTGAAGATCATTTCCCGCGCATAGTTTTCTGCAAGTTGGCTATACTGGAGTCTGCTCTGACTGCACTGCCAAAAATCGCAGTGCGAGAAAGGTTGCACTAGTGCAGTTTATTCCGTTCATCCGAATACGAAGTTTGCACTACACCAGGGCAGTTCTTGGTCGCCGAATACGATACAAGATTGCTCGCATGCAAAAATCCTGTGTAATCGGTGCCAGAAAACCCTAGAAAACATGCTGCACTGGCACTGTGCTGAGGCAGCACTGGCATATTGCGAAACGGCGCCAGTGCAGTACCAGTGCGTGTCTGCCGAATCCGCTATTATAAACGCTAAGCGTTTCTGATGCTGGCGCTTTTAACTCTAAACAATTACTCATCTGCCTAGTAATTGCTTTAGAGCTTGCTGCTTGGCTTCTACTCCTGCTTGAATGCCAAATTCTTCCTAAAATTAGTTGTGGCATACATTTAACACAATTCATAGTGTAAACAGTTGTTTAATACGAGGGACCTTTGAACATAATTATAACTGTAACAGAATATACGTTTTCGTGCTCCTCTAATCGCTTTAAATTTAAATGCTGTGATACGTTGATTGTGAGTTAGTTTTCCTTGCGCCGATCCAATAAACATTATAAACAGTCTGATTTAAATTATTTTCTGTCAATTTAATCGGGAGAATGCCAGGCATCCATTTGTGACACTTTCATATTGATACGATGAAAAAAAATCAAATTCTGTTTCTACAGGGTGTCCGCGGGAAGAATGGACAGTCGGTTTTCTCCTCAACTATAGGAGATAAAAATATAAAAAAAATAGGGAATTGCGTGGTTCGAGGGGGCTAATTTATTAGCGCGAACGAATTTTCTTTTCGATTATTATTTTAAAAGATACGATGGTCAAGTTCGGTTTTCCAAATGGAACTATTTTTTCTGACGACCTGAGTTGATAGTGCGTTCCAAGACAAATTCAATAAGCTTTAATGTATACACTTTATTTTCACTGGTTTTTAAGATATTGCGCTTGCAAATTTACTGATTTTCACTGGAAGAAAACTGTCTGGTGTAGCACGGACTGGGGACGGTCTTACTGGCGTCACGGGTGGCACTGCCTGTGGAAATAGATACCTACCTGCCAAAGGTCTACGCCAGGAATGGCAGGCTCAAAGGCTGGACAATTCTTTTCCGCCAGAAATGCTACTTAGGTAGGTAAGGAAAGTAGAGACATGATGGGGATGCTAAGGAAAAATGCAAATAAAGTGGTGATTGTTGCTATTAATTAAGTCTTTATTACTCCAAATACAACTATAAGTTAATGATTTAACATTTTTTACACACTTTGGACTATCTGAGGTCAGGCGTCTAAGTGATTAAACTTTACAAAACAGATGGGAAAAAACCGTCCTCCCCCAATCGTTTTCGCCAGCGACCTCACTATTATAACACAGTGGCTTCCTAATGATGTATTTGTCACGTGCCTAGCATCTTTTAATTAGGGTTTTGGGAGATGCCCCATCTTACTTCGCTACCCCGTCATACCCCTACTTCCCCTACATCTGCGGTATCGAGAAGCGCACCATTAATTTTATTTCGCACTTGCTTGTACGCTCGGATGGCCTGGCTTGTGGAGCCGCGATCCACGAGCCGTCTGATCGGTCATGGCTCCGCTCGCCCGGGCTCGCCAAGCCGACTTGACAAGCTAGACGAGCCGAGCCGCGATCGCGGTGCCAGGAGCCGTCTGATTCCACCTGGAGAGTAGTCGGGTCACACACTGCACAAATGATACAGGGTGATTCTGGAGCTACGCCCGTCGAAGGATGCGGCCTGATACCCCGTGGCGGGGACAACCCGCCCGCAGTGCCTCACCGAATTTTATGGCATTTTACGGAAAAAGGTACGAATTCTGGGCCGAACGTAGCGAATTGAGGTCGAGTCCCCGCAGTCGAGTGTGAAATATCAATTATTGCGTATTAAGAGTTTCTTTTCTTCATCGTATCATAAGGGAAGTGACACCAATGGATTCCTTATGTTTTTCTGATGAAAATCATACCAACTATCATGCAAATCGGACTACTATTAACGAAATTAGCTTGAGAATATGGAAATGAATTTTTAATTTCCTTCATTATGGTCCGAATTACGTCGTTCTTGGTGTCAATTGCATCGGTGGAACATAAGAAATCGAAGGGTGTCGTTTTCGAAAAGATCTGAAGAGAAATGCGGAAACTCTAGACATTCCTCAGATTCCTGACCACGGGGTACCAGGCCGCATCCTTCGACGGGCGTAGCTCCAGAATCACCCTGTATCATTTGTGGAGTGTGTGACCCGACTACTCTCCAGGTGGAATCAGACGGTTTCTGGCACCGCGAACTAGCTCGGCTCGTCTAGCTCGTCAAGTCAGCTTGGCGAGCCCGGGCGAGTGGAGCCATGACCGATCAGAAGGCTCGTGGATCGCGGCTTGTTTCGTATGACAAGTATGACGGGGTAGCGAGGTAAGATGGGGCATCTCCCTAAACCCTAATTAAAAGATGCTAGGCACGTGACAAATACATCATTAGGAAGCCACTGTGTTATAATAGTGAGGTCGCTGGCGAAAGCGATTGGGGGAGGACGGTTTTTTCCCATCTGTTTTGTAAAGTTTAAGCACTTAGACGCCTGACCTCAGATAGTCCAAAGTGTGTAAAAAATGTTAAATCATTAACTTATAGTTGTATTTGGAGTAATAAAGACTTAATTAATAGCAACAATCACCACTTTATTTGCATTTTTCCTTAGTTTCCCCATCATGTCTCTACTTTCCTTACCTACCTAAGTAGCATTTCTGGCGGAAAAGAATTGTCCAGCCTTTGGGCCTGCCATTCCTGGCGTAGACCTTTGGCAGGTAGGTATCTATTTCAACAGGCAGTGCCACCCGTGACGCCAGTAAGACCGTCCCCGGTCCTTGCTATACCAGACAGTTTTCTTCCAGATAAAATCAGTAAATTTGCAAGCGCAATATCTTAAAAACCAGTGAAAATAAAGTGTATACATTAAAGCTTATTGAATTTGCCTTGGAACGCACTATCAACTCAGGTCTTCAGAAAAAATAGTTCCATTTGAAAAACCGCACTTGACCATCGTATCTTTTAAAATAATAATCGAAAACAAAATTCGTTCGCGCTAATAAATTAGCCCCCTCGAACCATGCAATTCCCTATTTTTTTTATATTTTTATCTCCAATAGTTTAGGAGAAAACCGGCTGTCCAGTCTTCCCGCGGGCACCCTGTATGTATGAATGAGATATGGCGCTTCTACGGAAATTTGGTGAGTGATACCTATTAGCGAGAAGCATAAAATTATTATCATTTTTCTTGAAGTTCATTGCAATAAAAATTATTTTACATTTATTCTTGGCATCATTTACGCTACAGCATCGAACAGAGCAGACTGTGAAGATTTATAATATAATTATGATAATGTACATGTCGTCACAGTGATGTTTCCCTCACGAAATAGAAGTGTTCTAGACGGGAATCGGTAACTTTACAGTGCCTTAAACCATGCTCATGAAATACAGTAGAATGTTAGCGACGAAAAACGGCCAACCATGGTAAGCTATCTCTCAATCGAATCTTGATCGGCCACAATCGTTTGAGCCGTGTGTACATCTTCGCCCGCGAGTACAGTCACGGGGCCGCGGCCGTGGCCGCAACGCGAACTCGGCCTATTGTCTCGGCGCCGGGTGCTCGCGCGTCGCGTAACGTGACGCGACTTCGTGACAAAGTGAGTAGGTCAAGCTCTCAAAACAGTGACCATCACTTGTTTAGCACCCTGTACATCATAGTGATATGATGAGTATTGCGACTAGAAGCAAAAATATACTATAAATATTTATCGTATCACTCAAATAAGCACGTTATCATGTATACCTCTATATACCTAAAATAAGTTGGATAGGAATCATTTTATCAATCATATTGCTATAAAAATTGTGTGTTCTACATACGTAAATTTTAGAGTGATGCAATCAATATTGCCAACAGTGATGCCAGATTCGGGACGGGAGCGCTCGAGAATTTCCCCCACCTCGCATGTACACTACGCCGGAGCTGCGTGCCGGCGCATGCACACACGCAGCTCCGGTCTAGTGTGCATGCGAGGTGGGGGAAATTCTCGACCGCTCCAGTCCCGAATCTGGCATCACTGTTGGCAATATTGATTGCATCACTCTAAAATTTACGTATGTACCTAAAATAAGTTGGATAGGAATCATTTTATCAATCATATTGCTATAAAAATTGTGTGTTCTACATACGTAAATTTTAGAGTGATGCAATCAATATTGCCAACAGTGATGCCAGATTCGGGACGGGAGCGCTCGAGAATTTCCCCCACCTCGCATGCACACTAGACCGGAGCTGCGTGTGTGCATGCGCCGGCACGCAGCTCCGGCGTAGTGTACATGCGAGGTGGGGGAAATTCTCGAGCGCTCCCGTCCCGAATCTGGCATCTCTGATTGCCAATACTCTAAACCTCTGTAACATGAAAGGGATATACTACGGTATGACCCAACCAACGGAATGAACTGAAATTTTGAGGGGTTGGGCGCGAGGGGGAGAGAACCTCTAATATAACATTTCAGCTGTGGGTATTTGTTAGTTTCTGAGATATTAATAAAAAACTTTCGGCATAATACATTGAAATCTACCTATGTATACAGACGTTACTAACACAACCATCTTCTTCGTTTCACAGTCGACGATACAATGTACGATATTGACCGCATCGCGCGATGCTTGTAACTGCATCAGTTTTTATTCCCAATACAGTACAGTAATACTAGAGTATTTCCAAAGTCACATCGGTTCGGTACCATGCTTTACGCGGCCGCGAACGGGCGCCTTCGCCCCCCCCCCCCCTATCTAACCTAAACCAATACTAATACCCGAGAGAAATTGGAAAGTCGAATGTGTTGTCTCGGAATAAGTCAACAGCAATAATGTATGAGTTCGTAAGCAAAACCTAACTGAAAAGTAAATCTGACAGATTTTGGAAATGCTCGACACGTTTTGATTAACATACATTTATTTATAAACTTGGCTTGCGTCCAGTTTCTGTTACCGTCTCCCTATATATTGTATCGTCGACTGCGAAACAATCGACGGCGACGAGAAGATGGTTGTGTTAGTAACGTCTGTATACATAGGTAGATTTCAATGTATTATGCCGAAAGTTTTTTATTAATATCTCAGAAACTAACACATACCCGCAGCTGAAATTTTATATTAGAGGTTCTCTCCCCCTACCGCCCAACCCCTCAAAAGTTCAGTTTATTCCGTTGGTTGGGTCATACCGTAGTACAGCCCATGAAAGTGCAAAATGGTTGGGTGTGCGGCATAATAGGTCAATACACCATTTTCAAAACTAATGCATTAAAATTCGTAAAATGTTAATACATACGTTCTTATATCTGTATCTTTCGTTATTGAATAGAATGAATACTAATAAAAAAACGATTATTTTATAACGAAGTTAGGTAAATCGAAACATGACTTAATATTGAATATTTATTCAAATTCGTATGTTTCTTTACTGAGTCATTATTAAAAATAGGAATAGTTTAAAACTTAGAGATCGTACAAAACAACGTTAGCAAACGTATTTTGATCTTTGAATCAACGAATAAAAATTAAAACTCTATAATGGAAACTAACCTTTGTATTAGTGATCCAAATGACAATACTCACTTGATGTTTTGCGCAAAAATTATCTTATCCTAGAGTGTACCATAACTTTTGATCCTCCCAAATACAAGTACAAAAAGTTGTTATTGTTTCAATGTAAAAAAGATTTCAATCTTACAAATGAAATGATAAAAATTTGAGTAATTTTGAACAGGGGATTAACAATACATATTATCAAATGTTTCGAATATCTTCGAGTCATTTATATATTTTTTGTTTACACAGGAAATAATATCCTCTTTGTTGGCGTATATGGACCAAAAGGACCTTGCGAAGAGGTGTCCATGAAACACACAGGCCGCAATAATTATAATGTGAGCTACTTAGTTCGCGAAAGAGGAGAATATATGGTTATCGTAAAATGGGGTGATGAACATATCCCTGGATCGCCGTACAAAGTTAAAGTATAAATGAAAATGTCTTAAGAACAGCTCTGTTCAACAGAAAGTAACGAGATTTCTTAATGTTCTTACCTCCCTCCACTCTAAGGAGTATATATATATATATATATATATATATATATGTATATATATATGTATATATATATATATATATATATATATATATGGCATGCGGCGTTGCGGATAGTAAGGGCAAACTCAACAAAGGCATGTTTTGAGAGAAACACGTTTGGAAAATTTTCAATAAGGGCGAACTCAAAAAAATATTCTGGTACCTCATTCTATGTATTAGTATTTTTTTTCAATAATAAGAATAATTATTCTACGTATAAGATGGTTGCAAAGTCAAATAATGACTTCGCGTTATTAATTAATGAAACGTCTTTAAAGAAAATGACGACTGTAACCGCGGGATGGCGAGCGGACGGGATTGGAGGGGCGACTCGGCTGTGGAGTTCACCCTTACTACCGGCACTGTGAACCCTCAAAAATATTTTTCATTTTCTATAAAATTGTATTTTATACTGAAAAAGAGGGAGAACTCCACAAAATAACAATGGGCATGTGTGTTAGCTGCCGTAGATCTATTTGGTAAAATAATTTTTTTTTTGACAAGATGTCTTCGCCATTACTACCAGCAACGCCTCATATGTACGTCGCTATATCTGTCTTACCATTTACCAATTTACTTGGTGTAACCTTAACTCTAAAATAAACCTCACATTTATGATGCGGACTTCACGCAAACGAAACATAGTCAGTAAGAGACCGGTCTATCTGTGGACAGCACTGTCTTCAGAAGAGCGAAATAAGAACGAAACTCTGGATTAGTTTTGCTGTAGATCTGGGCAAGATTTCTGCATCAAAGGTTTAAACTTATAATTTTAACAGCGTTAAATAATAAATAGTTAGGAATACGAGTAAATAACAAAAAAATAATATAAAGCTGCTAAGCGTTATTCATCACAGAAGTTTGTCTTCCTGTACTTTCAATAATTTCTAAAAGTGTAATCAAAAGTTACTGTATTATTTTACACAATTTATTTTAAAAGTACACTATTATAATTTCAAATCATAATGAATATTCGGACAACAGAAGTGGTGCTTTCATTTTACACAATCCTCGTATTGTTTATTAAATAAATTTTGATATTTAAAATATTCGAAAAATTTATTAATACAATTCGAATGACAAGATTAATTCTTCAATTATTTCTCCATGATTTGCGTAATATTGTTGAAATATAAATAGGATTTAAACAGCTATATGATTAAGTGCAATATCAAAATACTCGTTAGATGTGGGTATAGCTTAAGAATCCTTTTTAAAGGGAACTTCCGTTGTCATTAGCTCTCTAAACCATAAACAGTCTCAAAACTACTTCCATTATCTTGGGACAGAGAAACAGATTTCGATGTCATTTTAATTTGCTCATTAGGTATTTCTAGAAAATGTACATACATGCATTATCTTCTCGATATGAACTTGCGGCTTGAGGGTAGTAGCAAGCGCTTAGCGAGTAGCGGCGGCGAATCCGGGGTGCCGCGAGAGGGAACGAATTCGAGTCATCACAATCACTGACAAGGGAACACCGCGAACCCGGACTCACCAATTTGAACGCAACTTTGTGGGTTTTTAGAGTCACTCAAAACAACAACAACGGTGTGTTTCATTTGGGCCCTATCGTCCTTTAAGGGAGTGAAACCTAACCTCAAAGTCAAATTGGCACTTCCACTTTTTCACGTATAACTCTCAAAGTACAACAGACAGAAAAACATCTTTCAAACAAAAGTTTAATGATGCAATAAGCGCTACAAACTTCCGTTAACAAAATATTTGAAAACATTTTTTTTTCATCACACATTTTTCTTTTTAATTTCTTTTCAAAATTTTGTTAACGCAAGTTTTCAGCGCTTATTGCAACTTTTGTTTAAAACGTTTTTTTCTGTCTATTGTACTTTGAGAGTTATACGCGAAAAAGTGGAAGTGCCAATTTGACTTTGACGTAAGTTTTCATCCCCTAAAAGGCGATAGGGCCCAAATGAAACACACTGTTGTTGTTTTGAGTCACTCTATAAACCCACAAAGTTGCGTTCCAATCGGTGAGTCCGGGTTCGCGGTGTTCCCTTGTGAGATAATAACAGCGGCTGCTCGCCCGAATATGTACTCCTAGAAATGCGAGAGGATACTGTATGCAGATTCATTACCGTATTTGAATACTGTTCCCGATGTTTGATTTATCTAAATAACAACAAATCGTGTGGTAGTTAGAAATGAAAGTGCTGCAACATATAAAGCTACAAGGATAAATAAATAAATTGTTTGTTTTAAAAATAAAAGATACCGCTTGTGCCTTTCATTCTAGTATGAAATAAATGTATTTTATTAAAGTATATTCTACAAACGCATCTGCAAATGAAACGTATTGATTATTATAAATTATATGTATACAGAATAAATATTATGCTTATTAAATACTTGATCGAAGCGTATTTTCTTCTATTTAACGTGTCAGCCCCGCCATCGGATCGCGACTGTAGTATTCGCTACCGTCACCAGAGGTCTAATTTTCATAAATCTTTCTCACAAGTCCTAAGTTATAGGGCGGTATTCTCAGTTGTTGTTTACTCTTAAGATCGTCTTAAGCATGCGGCATCAACTGCTAACATCGTAGACTAGTAGAGGATGCCGGATCCTTAACACGATCTTAAGAATAAGCAACAACTGAGAATACCGCCCCTAGTCTCGTTCGTATATGTAAAAGTTCCGAGTTTAGTCCTCTCGGCCCCCATGCGTCTAGGGCAGGCTCCGCCGATAGTAGCCATACTGATGAGTCTGGCCGACGGTTCCGGGATGAAGAAACGGCACCTCTTCTTTCTTCCTCCTCTATCCTTTAAACGCCAATCCACCCACCCACTTCTGTCTCACACTTGTCCTGCGAAGGCGAGAGCGAGGTGGAACGACAGCGAATGAGAGGGACTGAAAGCGAGCGAGGAACGGTACGAGCGGGCGTTTAGATACTTTATCTCGCTCTGTCTTTCGGGCCCCTGATACTTCGTCCTTTGCGTGCGCGACGAGCGTGCGCGATGAGCATGAGCATTTAGACTCGTAGTCATTCCATCTCGCTCCCCCTTCAGCATAAAAAAGCGAGAAACGGTCGCTCGGAATTAGCGCTACCTTAACGGTCCGAACCGCGAGCATAAAGGTGTCCCGTATGTGGTGTAAGTCAATGACGAGACCACAGCTATATAGCACTACGTATATTTCATTAATACAGGGTGATTCTGAAGCAACGCCCGACAATGGATGCGGTCTGGTACCCCTTGGCGAGGAGAACCCCCCGCAGTGCCTCACCGAATTTTATGGCTTTCGACCCTCGAAGGGGTTGGAGTACCTATTAAGAAGTGAGAAATCTTCGACATCCGCATTTGTCATCAGATCTTTGCAAAGACGAGGCCAATTAATTCCTTATCTTTCGCCGATGAATGTGACACTAACAACGTCGTAATTCGAAAAATAATGAAGGAAATTTAATGAAAAATTCATTCGCATAACCTGAAGCTAATTTCGTTAATAATAGTCCGAATTACATGAAATTTGGTATGATTTTCATCGGAAAAACATAAGGAATCCATCGGTGCCACTTCCATATCCATACGATTGTTACGTGATGTAACAGGGATCTTTTCAGAAGGATGCGGGTGGGTTCGCTGCCCGTGGAGCGCTGATCCGCTCTGCTCACGTTCGCCCTTGGTGTTTAGCTCCAATTTCTTCATGTTCGGGAATGTGATAGTTCCTATTTCCGCCGCACTCACACTCACCGCAGCACTTCGCGGACCACGATAGAGCGACGCTGATCGACGAGCGAGCCGCCCGCCAGCGCCTATCGATCGACCAATCATCGAAGATCGATAGGCCAATCAGCGCGCCGCATCGACGATCCAGGGGAACGGAGAAGACGCGCAAGCGGAAGTCCGCCTTGCTCGTGTTACGAGCTGGGGCTGCAGCAACGCGAGAGGCCGGCGAGAAGGGTATTTCTCAAGGAATATAGTTTATGAGTTTGTTCGAGAAATCGTACTTATCGCGCCATCTCCCGAGATCTAGTTAAGTCAGGCGTGGTGACGCATAGTCCTATCCCTCCCCCCTTGTTCATGTGGAGCCTCGATACTATCTCCCTTCCATCGATCGGTGATCAATGGAAGGGGGAGAGCACGCGGATTCGAGGAAATCGACAGCGATTTCCTCGATCTACTTGTCGACGAGCCGTTCACCAGGTAACACGCTTCTAAACGCTTTCGCTTGCTATAGCCTCGCAAGAATAGTATTGCTTATTACTGGATTCGAGCCGAATCCACGTGCTTTGGTGCCGCTTAGTAGAACTTGCCTACCGCGTAGGAATTAGTGCCGCTAAGTGTTCTGTAACTGCAATAATCATTGTAACGTGCATAACGGACCTTTATTGTAAATTGTAAATATTGTAAATTTAACACGAACTTTACCATTAAAGTCCCCTAAACTAAATCTACAACAGTTCGCGAGTGTCCCATCCTGCGACGTGCGTTGTTCCGAGGTTTTGCTAACATTTTTTGGTCCTTCGAGCCGGATCAGCGCCGTTGGATTCGGTGCTTCTGGAACGTTCGGGATTCCTCGCGCGTGTTGTGATTAACCGTCGTGCGTGACCTCTGAAACAATGAGCAGTCTTATAAAGAGCCAACGCGATCTAACCTACCGAATTTCGCGCACGTACGATAATCTTAAGAAATTAGGATCTGCAACAAATAACAAAGGGCACAGTGATTACGAGATTGGAGGCTCTTCGCGCGAATTGGGCCAAATTCCAAGTCCAACACGACAAACTAATGAATCTGGCCGATGACCCTGACATCATGGAAGACCAGTATTTCAAAGAGCCAGAACCTTCGGGCACGGAGGAAGAGTTCCTCCAACAAGAGGCCCTTCTAGTCGACAAACTAGAGGAACTCACCAAGCTGGAGAAGGTCGTAACTCGGACAGTCGAGCGCATGTCCCGAGACGATTCTATACCGGAAGGAGCTAGCTTTCGTACCAACACTTCTTTGCCGAGAATTCCGCTTCCCGAGTTCGATGGAAAACACCGAGAGTGGCCATCTTTTCGTGGGCTCTTCAACTCCCTCGTGACAAAGGATCAGTCCTTGACGGATGCGGAGCGCTTACATTACCTGCGAGGCGCTCTTACAGGAGATGCTGCTAAACTCCTGCGTAACATGCCGGTACGTGAGGAAAATTTCGAGGCTGCGTGGAAATTGCTAGAAGGACGCTACGACAACCGGCGGTTGTCGGTTAAGTCGTTAATGGCCGCCATCTTTAACTTACCCACACTTACACGAGAGTCAGGGCCTGACCTCAAGAATTTCTATTATACCCTGTGCGATTCTGTGGAAGCTCTAGCGGCAATGGACAGACCTTTTGATGCCAGCGGCGACTGGCTCGTGCATTTGGTCATAGAGAGACTCGATCCCCGATCGAGCGAGAATGGGAGACTCAGAAAAGCAAAACGAAGGCTCCCTCGACCTTCGCGGAAGTGAGGGACTTCTTAGAGGGACGCGTCAACACCGTGGAGGCCTTGGAAGAGCAGCGTGTTAGTCCAGCGGGAAAGGCGTCAAAGTCACCTGGAACACAAAAAAACGCCACAGTTCATCAGGTGAGCAAATCTAAAGGCTCCTCTGACCAGTGCAGTCTCTGTGGCGCTGGTCATTTTATTCTGTTTTGCGCGGACTACAAGGCCAAGAGCCCGAAAGAACGCAAAGAGGTCCTGCTAGCTAAGCGCCTCTGCTTCAATTGCTTGGGGAAACATCGCGTCGCCGATTGTAAATGCGATAAGCGGTGTCAGGAGTGCCAGCAAAGGCACCATACTACAATTCACGATGCGACCTCCATTCGTGCTCCAGCCGAGACTTTGGAGGTATCAGTAAATCTTGGATGATCCGAGACGAGGGAGAGCCTCCCTCACGCTGCGGTGTGCTTCCCACCTGTTTTACTAGCGACAGCCAGGATCGTAGTGCGTTCTCCGGACGGTGAGCCCAGATTAGTGAGGGCTCTTATTGATCAGGGTAGTGAAGTTTCTCTTGCTACGGAAGCGTTGGTGCAATTGCTGCGACTACCAACGCAGCCCTCGAATATACAATTAATCGGCATTGGCAACCAGCGGAAGGAACGAGTGCGTGGAAGTATCCAGCTGGAGTTCACGCCACATGGAGGCGACGGCTCACGGCAGTCAACCACGGCGTTGGTGCTGCCGCGGATCACGGCCTACACACCACAGGTCAAGCAGCGAAGGAATGTTTGGACCCACCTCCAAGGACTCCCACTAGCAGATCCGGACTTCACGGATGGCACCCAAATCGATGTCCTGCTGGGTGCCGACGTCTACTCTTTGATCTTGGAAGACGGCTTTCGCAAGGGGCAAGAGGGCGAGCCCATTGCCCAGAAGACGTCTCTGGGCTGGATAATTTCTGGCCTTGCCACATCTGCTAACCGCGACGATCCACGTGCTTCAAGTGGGCTCGTCACGCTGAAGTGCACAATGGAGGACGACCTCGTGCCGATGGTACAAAGATTCTGGGAACAAGAAGAAATGAGGGTGGCGACTACCCTCAATGCCGAGGACCAGGAGTGCGAGGATTACTTCGCGACCACTCACCAGCGACTTCCCTCCGGGCGCTATATGGTGCGACTCCCGTTCAAGGAGACGCAGGGACTGGGTGACTCCCGAGCCGGGGCCGTCCGTATGCTTCACCGTATGGAGTCCAAATGCAGCAGGAACAACGACTTCAAAGAGGCCTATCACTCGTTCCTACGTGAGTACGAAGAGTTGGTGCACATGACTAAAACTAGCTATATTTATCCAGATAACGAGTGCTATTACCTGCCGCACCACGGGGTCTGGAAGGAGAGCAGCACTACTACGAAGCTAAGAGTGGTGTTCAATGGCTCCTACGCTACCAGTTCCGGGAAGTCGCTGAACGACCTTTTACTGGTGGGACCCAACCTGCTACCGGGTCTTCTGCAAGTGCTGCTGCGGTGGCGAGTACATCGATTTTGCTTGACTGCCGATATAGAAAAGATGTTTCGCCAAATTATCGTGCACCCTGAGGATCGCCGTTTTCAAAGGCTGCTCTGGCGACGACGGGAAGATGAAGTAATCAGCGATTACGAACTCAACACTGTTACTTACGGCCTCACTTGTGCTCCTTACCTGGCCATTCGCACGCTGCGACAACTGGCTCAGGATGAACGCTACAGGTTTCCACGGGCTGCTACGATACTGGAAAGGGATGTTTACATGGATGACGTGCTTACTGGAGCCGACGGAGAAGAGGAGGCACGCGAGATCCAAGTGGAACTGCGCCTACTCTGCAGGGCGGGCGGCTTCAACTTGAGGAAATGGGTATCTAAAGCACCCACCTTGCTAAAGGATCTCCCAGGCGAAGAGGTCCCATCGGCCGTCAACTGGGAGGAAGCCACACTCCACACGGCTTTGGGCGTCCATTGGAGCGTGAACGAGGACGAGTTCAGGGTTAAGGTAGCGGAGTTACCCGTCGCACAGTCCTCTCCAGCATCGCTCGGATCTTCGACCCTCTGGGAATTCTGGCGCCGGTAACTATAACAGCAAAGATATTTTTACAATCCCTTTGGCTGTTAAAGATAGACTGGGATACCACGCTACCGCCAGCGGCCGGACGAGAGTGGACCCAATTTCAAGCGGACCTAGGGATGGGCGATGTTCATCGATGTTTACGAAATATCGATAATAGGGGACCAAACATCGATGATTCAATATCGATAATGAACTAATCGATGTTTACGGAGTATCGATTATAGGGGACCAAACATCGATAATGAATTACCGAAGATAATATTCGATTTTTATTAAGCTAATTTACGAACGCACAATCGAACGAACGATATTTATCGCTTTTCGATGTATCGTTGAATCCCTATTGCCCCGTTCAGACGCAACCGACGCAACGTTTTATCGTATGACATATGTACGTTTAAAGTGTTTAAACTGTTCGAAACGTTTGGCAAACGTTTAATTTTGTATTTGTCTGTCCGTCTGCCCTTTGTCGTTGTCGGCACGTGTGTCAGGCGTATGGTCTGTGGTCCTTTTTTTTATATTTTTGGATTGAAAAATAGGTAGATTTAATATGAAACCTCGAAGTATGTAAGTATATTGCTTTATTGTAATTGGTATTATATTATTAGGAATAGTTTGTTATAGTTAGTCAGCAAAGAAACAGATTGAAAGGAAAACTAGTTTCCAAACTGCTCTTTTACAATCTCTTCCTAAAAAATGTTGGGATAAGTAATATTATTTTTATAAGTTCGTTTGCATTAGTGTTGTGATCCACTTACCACTCCTTCGATCCACTCCACCTCCATCATTTCCCAACATCAACTCAAAACTGCAACATGTGCCCAATATACATATTCTGATATATGTAGAATTAAAAGCCGTATAAAACGCACTCACGTAACACCACAGCTTCAAGCTAATGCCAAAACAAAAAACAACAAAAATGAAACAAACCGAAAATGTGGTAACATTTTCGTCCGCTACTGTACATAGTTGATATGTTTAAATAGTTTGTTTCTTAATAAACATTTTTTAAATATTAATGTTGTTAATTTATTGTTCTGTTTTGTTCATTTTATGTTTTTCTGTAAAATCGTCGATGTTGTCGAAAATCGATGATTTGAGTTCGATGATTATCGGTTATCGATATTTAGCTATCGACGTTAACATCGATGCCAACATCGATACTTTCTCAACATCGCCCATCCCTAAGCGGACCTGCCGAGCCTGGTAGAGGTCCGCGTGCCACGCTGGCTTGGACTTCACCTCAGGGTCAAGCATTTAGAGCTCCACGGTTTTGCGGATGCTTCGGAGAGAGCTTTCGCCGCCGTGTTATATCTACGCGTCGTGGACCACGACGACCACGCGCAGGCGCACTTCATCACCTCCAAGACGAAGGTGGCTCCCCTGCAACGAGTCACTCTCCCGAGACTCGAGTTGTGCGCTGCTGCTCTGCTGAGCCGTCTGGTGACCGTTTCGAAGAAGACCTTGGAGCTGGACAGCGTCCCGACGCACCTGTGGAGTGACTCAAGGATAGCTCTGGACTGGATTCGCGGTCATCCGACAAGATGGAAAACTTACGTGGCAAATCGAGTGGCGGACATCCAGCGGGAGCTACCGGACGCCCGTTGGCATCATGTGGCTGGGAGCGAGAACCCTGCGGACTGCGCTTCGAGGGGCTTGCCGCCCAATCAACTGCCGAGCTTTGCATTATGGTGGAAGGGCCCAGCCTGGCTCACAGGATCCCCTCACTGGCTGACCGACCCTGCAATCCAGGAGGAGGTTACAGACCTGGAGGCCAGAGTCGTGTCCAACCTGGCTACTAGCGACAAGGAGATGACACCCAATTACCTCCTAAATAATTATTCTTCTATTCAGCGCTTGCTGCGAATAACGGCCTGGTGTCTGCGCTGGTTACCACGTCGTTCAACCCGAGACGGTAGGAGCCCCTACCTGTTGCCTGCTGAGATAGAGGAAGCCCGTCTACACTGGACCAGGGTGATCCAACGACAGGACTTCCAGGAGGATCACCGCCAACTGCAACAGGGAGCACCGCTTACGAGTCGCAGTAAGCTACTACGACTCACACCCTTCTTAGATTCCCAAGGGTTGCTGCGGGTCGGTGGGAGGTTGAAGCATGCTGCATTGCCATCCTGGGAGAGGCACCCGATCATCCTACCAAGGAAGGGGCATTTTATTGAATCGTTGGTCGATGAAGCTCATCGGCGCACACTACATGGAGGGACACAACTTACCTTGGCTGCCTTACGCCAAAGGTATTGGATCTTGGGCGGCCGACAGAGAGTCAAGGCCCATATCCACCGCTGCGTCACATGTCTACGTTGGCGGGCTGCGCCTGGCCAGCAGCTGATGGGGAACCTGCCTGCCTACCGAGTCACCCCAGCACGACCCTTCCTGCAAGTGGGTCTGGACTACGCGGGGCCATTCATCCCGTTGGCTTTTCGAGGCAGGGGCCAACGGACGCACAAGGGTAATGTTGCTGTGTTCGTCTGTCTAACCACTCGTGCTGTTCACCTTGAAGTCGTCTCTGATTATAGCACGGAGGCCTTCCTCGCGGCATTGCGGCGCTTTACCTCGAGGCGGGGTCTCTGCTCTACCATCCACAGCGACCGGGGCACTAACTTTGTGGGCGCAGCACGGGAGCTCCGGAGCCTGGAACACCTCAGAAGCAAAAGTGAGGTTATGCAGGCCCACCTACTCAACGACGGTATCACCTGGCGGTTTAACCCACCTGCTGCCCCGCACTTCGGGGGAATCTGGGAGGCGGCGGTCAAGTCCACTAAGCATCATCTGCGAAGGGTTGTGGGTGATCAACACCTTACATTTGAGGAGATGACGACGCTGCTTACTCAAGTGGAGGCGTGCCTGAACTCACGACCGATGCAACCGCTGAGCGACGACCCGGGAGATGTCACGGCCCTCACACCAGGGCATTTCTTGATCGGAGATGCCCTTCTCGCCGTTCCCGATCCACCAGTGGAAGACGTCCCCAGGTCACGCTTATCTCGATGGCATCTGCTGCAGCAGATGAGGCTGCAATTTTGGCGTAACTGGTCACGCGAGTATTTACAATCGCTCCAAGCCCGCAATAAATGGACACGACCTCACCCCAACCGCGAGTGGGGGATCTTTGTATTTTAAAAAATGAGCTTCTGCCACCGAACAAGTGGCCACTCGCTAGAATCACGCGATTGATCCCCGGGCCGGACGGATTGACACGTGTTGCCCACGTAAAGACCGCGCGATCGGAATTTGTTAGACCCATCGTTAAATTAGTTTACTTACCGCATGTTCAGGCTGCCGAATCGACGAATTCCACTTTAACTACAACACTTTAATTCACAACCGGAACAAAATCGATGAGCGAACTCCACATGGACGGGGCGGCGGAGTCGCGAGCCGCGAGCGATCACGCCATAACACCTCGACCAATCCCCATTATGCCTATAGTATATTCATTCATCGAATGATGAATGGCGGGCGGGAAATGTTCGAGAAATCGTACTCATCGCGCCATCTCCCGAGATCTAGTTAAGTCAGGCGTGGTGACGCATAGTCCTATCCCCCCCCCCCCTTGGTCATGTGGAGCCCCGATTCTATCTCCCTTCCATCGATCGGTGAACAATGGAAGGGGGAGAGCACGCGGATTCGAGGAAATCGACAGCGATTTCCTCGATCTACTTGTCGACGAGCCGTTCACCAGGTAACACGCTTCTAAACGCTTTCGCTTGCTATAGCCTCGCAAGAATAGTATTGCTTATTACTGGATTCGGGCCGAATCCACGTGCTTTGCTGCCGCTTAGTAGAACTTGCCTACCGCGTAGGAATTAGTGCCGCTAAGTGTTCTGTAACTGCAATAATCATTGTAACGTGCATAACGGACCTTTATTGTAAATTGTAAATATTGTAAATTTAACACGAACTTTACCATTAAAGTCTCCTAAACTAAATCTAAAACAGTTCGCGAGTGTCCCATCCTGCGACGTGCGTTGTTCCGAGGTTTTGCTAACAGAGTTTGTTAGTGAGGTGCGCGGACGAACCTGATGCGTACTCAGGGAGCCGCTAGGTTTATTGACTGCGAGGACGAACCTGATGCGAAATCAGGGAGCCTCTAGGAATGGAGACACACGCGGACGAACCTGATGCGAAATCAGGGAGACGCGGGAAATGTTAGTAATGCCTCGTAACTCTTAATTAAAGTTGATACAACTCGAGCGGTAAAATTGTATCGGTGGGTGAGTGCTACTAATATTATAAGGATCACTGGGTAAAAGATGGGTTTAACGAAATCGACTCGATTTACACGTGAAGACCATTCGTGTATTCAATAACTAATTACTGTACAAATGTAAGTGTCGCGGTTAAATAATAAATAAAAGTGTGTAAGTTACCACTAGTTTGCACTGTGTTGACGCACTGGCGATGCGGGGCGTACGAGCGGCAATTTCAAAGTGCCAAATAGAATATAAACCGGACTCGCGGATTCTATGAAGTTAACTTTGATTCTGACGGAGACTTTAGCTCGATCTTAACCAACTCTGTACGAGCGTGACACGACGTGACTCCACGCGTGACTCTGTAGCTTTTAACCGACGAGGGGTGAAACCAAAGGGTTTATATAGTCAAAAAATGAGTGGGGAGGCGTTAGAAATTTCCATATATGGAAATCCTTCGGGGTCGTCGTCGTGTCATTCTCGTTCCCATGGTCATGATCCAGATGGTCGAGATCATGACCCCCTTAGAGGTGTGTGATAAACAAAAAGGCTTTTAGGGCGTTTTCCCTTCGCAGACGCGAACTCGAAAAATGGTTGAGAGCGGGGTATGGGAAAATTCCATATACGTAACACTCGCACACTCGTGTGTGCCTACTTGCTAGACTGATCGGTCGAATACGCGTCGCGTTTTCTGTATCAATCTCTTGCATCTTTCACACACAATTCTCTGCGAAATATCATTGTGAACACTCATCTCATTAGTTCACTCAGCTCTTTGAACACTCATGGTACTGCCAATTAGTATAACTGCATGGACGCCACGTTGTACATGCGCATGGAAATCAGTGTTACACACACTCTGCAGCGCAGCGATCAATAATATCTTTGTGCAAAGTCACACTCAGTTACATTGCATTTGAATAAATCAAAAACGAAGTGTTCTCTTCGAAACTGTGCATTTTTCAAAACATAACCTGTCTTAGATTCCTCTCAGCTCTCTATTAACCAAACACTCAAACACTTCAGGTGACGATTAGTAAAGAATTTGACTAAATAATCCAAAGCTTGTGGTGTTGTGACTGATTTAATTTTATCCTAAAGTAGGATAATGGAGAGAACACGACTGATTGTTTTGGACGTTGATCAACGAGTGACGATGTACAATGACGCTGTTATTCAGAATAAAATGTAACATGTTTTTGTTAACATATAGTACTTTATTGTGTCCCCTTGGGGATTACAATTTTTTACACCCATCCACTCTTCTCTTTTTATTTTATTTATTTTTTTACTTGGAGGAAATCCCCACGGACACCCCCGGCCCGCGGGGGCGGGCAGGTGGTTATGTGGGACTCGAACCCATTAAAACCTCCAAGGTGGTCTACCTCGTGTGCGGAGTTGCGCGCCTGAGGGGAGGGACTTGGCGCGAGTGCAAACTAGCGATTCATTCGCAACCCTCCCCCCCCCCTGCGCTTTGTGCAACTCCGCACGCGACATCCCCTTAAAGGGGCCTTCCCTAGGAGGAGTATTTATATACCTCCCCCAGCTATAATCTCCTTACACGGCGGCGCGACGGACCACGCGTCCGCGCCGCTTCGTCCTGGGTCGCTGCTACTAGGGCGGGTGGTGCTCCCCGGCCGTCCCGCCTCGCGACCCCGCGATCGAGTTACTACCCGGCCGCGACGGTGCTATGGTCGCGACCGGACCGGGGCGTTGACGGCCTTAAGGGCCGCCCAAGCCGCCGCGTCCCGAGGGGCCTTTAAGGCGGTCGGGTAGATAGATAAATCCCCCGACGGCCACCTCGGGCGGGCGGCTGGCAACGTGCCTACAGGGCGGCCCGTTTGCCCCGGAACTCGATCGCACTATCGGGAGCAGCGTGACGTCGCCGCTCCCCGGGAGGGGGGGGGGGCAGTTCGTGGGCCCCCCGTTCTCCTTCCCGACATACAGCGGCCCGCTCTTCCCCTTCCCTCTCACCCCGACCTGCACGTGCACCCTCTCTCTCACAGGGGGGGGGGCATACGAGGGTGCTGTTGCCGCACACGTTATGGGGTGCGGCCCCCTTCCCACTCCCCTACGGGGGAGTGACGACGCGACCCGGGGCCTTTTAACCGTGGGAGCGGGGCGACTTACACAACTAAGTCGCCGCACGGCCTTCCCCGGCCCCGGGTCATCTCGCGCGCCGTCTCCGAGGGACCGCGCAGGGCCGAAGACCCGCCTTGATGCGGTCCCTCTCTGCCTCCTCCTTCTCTAACATGATAACCTCGGAGAAGGAGGAGACGGCCGCCCAACAATCCCGATCCTCCGCCAATCGACTCACGACAGTCGGCAGCGAGAGGTCGGGACCCAACTGTAGCTTTAGGACTCGGCGGTCATCCTGCCACTCCGGGCACCTGGCCAGAGTGTGACGACCGTCACATAAAGTCGCCGAACTGCTTCGTGAGGGCCTCCAACCGGGGGCCGAGGACCCGAAAGTGACGCGTAAACCGCCAGTAGGATTCACTCTTCTCTCGCTTAAACCTACTTAACTTTATCCTTAAATCTTCCCCTTAAATCTACACGCCCGCTCGCTCGCTCGCTTATCCCGCTCCTCCCCCCCCCCCTCCGGACCACCGCTTCCGCACACCGCCCCTCACTCCCATTCCTTACCCATTCATGCCTCCATCTTATAACCCTCCACTCCTCCACCCTCCTCATCCACTTATCCCCCTCTCCATCGTCTCCCAACACTTCCCCCACCACCTCCAGCCAACCGCTTCCCTCCCCACAACCCGTACAATGCTCCAATACATTTTCCCATGTTTTCTTCCCCACCCACATACCCTACTCCTCCTTTTCTCCTCATCCTCCCAGTATCTCTCCTCCCCCCCTCATCTTATTCCCCAACCTGAACCTAGCCACCCTTCTCCATCTGCTCTCCCCCACCCCTCTTTAAGTAACCCGGAATCCCCACCCCCTTTACCGCCCCATACCATCTGTTATACCTTGATTCGCTAATCCTTTCCCCTCATTTCTCCCCCAAACCTCATCCTTTCCACTCCCACTACTGTCCATCCCCTTTCCTCATAAAACCCCGTCCTCTCCTCACCCCATTCCCCCATTACCACCCCTCCCCTCCCTGCCCCTCTTCCAGCTTCCTCTCATATCCTCACGCCCTCATGCTCGCCCTTCCCTTCAACATCTCCCTTTGCAACTCTTCCCTAACTATATACCCCAGCGTATACCACTCAACCCCCAATATCCATCTCAAAAACATGTCCTGTAACCCCTCCACCCTCTCCCTACTTTTCCTACCCCATAACTAATCGTTGCCTACACCAACCTATCCAACAACCACACCCTTTTCCCCCAATCCTTTCGAAACCTCCTTTTACCAATCCCCCACACCAGCCTCATCACTGCCGCCGCCATCCTCACTCTTTCCCGCACATGCGCTTCCTGCCCTCCATTTCACAACAAGCTATACCCCTGGTACTTGAATTCCCTATCCTCCGCTACCTCCTTTTCCTTCCACCTCCATCCAACCTTTCTCCATCTACCTCCCCCCCCCCCTCCTGCACCTCATCGCCTTCGACTTATCAACATTCAACTGCAACCCCTTCCCATCCATATACTTTTCCAAATTTCCTATCATCCCCTTCATCCCTTCCTCATCCTCCGCCATCACCGCGATATCGTCCGCATACGCCAAGGCATATACCTCCTCCCCCCCCCCCAATCTCACCCACCCCATCCTCCTTGTTCCAACTCTTCGTCCAAGTCCGCCAATAACAAGGTGAACATACTCGGACGAAGAGGGCATCCCTGCCTCACTCCCCTAGCCGTTGAAAAAACCTTCCCTTCCTCCTCCCCCCCCCCTCACCCTTCATACTGTTTTCTTTAACACCTCCTCACACCTTTCAGCTAACCCCTCCCTCATTACTCTTTACCAGTACCTCCTTGTCCACCGAGTCAAAGGCCGCCTTCAGGTCTATAAAGAAAACTATCATTTTCTTCCCCTTCCTATTGACCTGCCTGTTTATTAAATAGTTCAATGCATACCCATTGTCTATTGTTCCCCTTCCCTTCCTGAAGCCGGCCTGACTCGGTGGCAGTAGCCCTTTTCCCCCTCTACCTCCTCCCTCAGCCTCTCTGCCAACACCGACGCATAAATCTTATACGCAGTCTGCGTCTATGTAATGCCCCGATAGTCCTCCACCTGTTTCTCACTCCCTTTCTTTAAAACCGACACTACTACTCCTTCCCTCCATTCTTCAACCCATCCTTCCCCCCTCCACACCCTTCTTAATACACCCCAAAGGCATTCCTCCACCTCTTCCCCCCCGTACATCCATACTTCATTGGGTATGCTATCCCCCCCATCCCGCCTTACCCTCCTTCAACCTCCTTAATGCCCTCCTCACCTCCTCAATCCTTAATGCCTCCTCTTTGTCCTCCCCTCCCTTTCTATCCCCTCCTTTTCTCACCCTCCACTCTAACCCTCCTAACAACCCCTTAAAATACTCTTCCCACCCTTTCATTTTTATTCCTTCCTCCACTCTCCTCCTCTTACTCCATTCTCTATTCACCCCTTTCCAAACCTGTTCGTCTGTCCTGATCCCCTCCACCTCCCTCCTCCTCTTCTCTTCACACATTATCCCATAGTCCCTTTTTTCTCCATATACTTTAATCCCTCTCCTCCCTCCCTTCCCCATATTTTCAGCTCTCTCCTTATCCTACTGTTTTATCCTTCTCCAGCGCCCCCATTATCCTATCTCTCAGCTCTCTCCATTCCTCTTGTATTCCTCTATCCCCTCCCTCCCTCTTCCTGAACATCCTTACAAACTTCTCCCCCCCCCTCCGTTGTCCAAATTCGCTTCATCAACCTCCTGCCCACACCTTTTTTCACCCTCCTTTCCCACCCCCACCCTCTCTTCCCCCTCAGCCACACCACCACACCACCATTCGTTTCCACCCTATCACCCACCTCTATCCTTTCCACTCTCTCCCTTGTGTCCTCATTCCCTACTATACAATCTATAACCGGTTTCCCTCTCCCACCCGTGTACGTCCACTCTCCCTCCTCCCCTTTCCCCATATCCGTCCTCCTGCCTTCCTGTCCTCGCGTTGAAGTCCCCCCCTATCACCACCCTAACTCCCTCTTCTCTTCCCTCAACCCACTCCTCCAATTTTTCCAATTGCCTCTGTATGTCTTTATTAATGTAAACTCCTACTGTTGTGAAACAACCACCGATTAGCATCAAGCCAGCAGGATGTGGCCCAATGCTAAGGAATCCGCAAATAGAAGAAGGTTGCACAGCCACGGGTCATCGGATGGCGACCATTAGGCCCCCACCGTGACCCAAAATAACCATATATAATCACCGCCCAAAACGGGACGGACGCTCTCTATTTTTTGCGAATCGATTAGCGATCACTACCGTGATCGCCGCGCCAGTGTCAGTTCAAGCTCAATAAATCCTCGTTCACTCTACGGTGAGTTCCAACTCTTAAACCGGCCAAAGATCCACTACCTTCGGTCCAGACCGAATCCCCGTTCCCGGCAGCTGCACCCGTACTATCGGAGCCCGGAAGACAGAGAACAGCCCACGGCAACCGACGAGATTCTCAGGGAGAATCTCAGCCCTAGCAAACTCACAACAAAATTGGTGGCAGCGGTGGGATCCAGCCAACGTAGAGGACCAGGTGAGCCTGACCAACTGGAGCAACGCGAATCTACCACGGCCAATACCGACCTACAAGAAAGGCCGTTGATCAACTAACAGTACTGTCAACGGCCAAGAGAGGACGCCAACGAGCACTCATCGACGACGACGATGCATCCACTACTACTCGTACTGTAAATGCGAAATTTTATACCTAAGCCGAGCATCGCGTCGAAATTTTTTTTTTTCCATGCGCCGAGCGATATCCTTAGGAGCTAACCTCGGGCGAAACCTAGGCGTAACAGAAAGACGCGAAATCGTATCACCGGACCTAAGTTACATAGGCACTCCGCGCAGGAGACGTAGCGTACCCGCGATCGCACCCAGCGACGAAGAGTACGCGGCGGCGGGCGATGCGATCATCGAACTCAACGAAACCAGGGTAGTCGGACCAAATCAGCCACTAGGGCACGATAGTTCGATAGCCGAGATCTTACACGGATCGCTAGTTTCCGACGGACACGTAGTTTGGGAACGACTTTTCCCTTTCGAGGATTTAGATCCGAGTCTAATTCCTCCCATAGCATCAGTTACTTCGGACGAGACCTGCACAGAAACAACCGGGCTTTCGCACACTTCATATGACAGCGAAGTATTCAGTTTGTCCAGTAGACAAGTACTAAACACGATGCAGAGATCCCCAGTAGGATAAAACCCAGAAGGATCCGCGAGGATGGAAGGGTTACAGGACATGTCGCAACACTAGAGCAAATTGTAGGTAAACTGCCCGCGATCGAACAGACGTTACAACTTCTACAGGAGTCTGTACAGACAATAACCCAAAGGCTGACTGACCTATCAGAAGCTAACACGACGGAACGCAGACAGAGAAACGAAGACGGAATACGGGTTATGCCCCGAAAGGTAGAAGAAGAAATCGATAGGATGCGATTATCGCTAGAAACACCCCTGCGGCCTCGGGGACGGACCCACGGTGCGTTTCAGCGACGAACTAGAGGAATTAGACGATGAGCCTAGACGAGCTAGACTTTTCGTACCTCCTACATTCGAAATAGATGAACCGCACGACGATCCTATGGAATTGGATCAACGACGGTCCTTTAACGCCTTAAAAATGATACCCAAGTTTGACGGGTCAAAGAGCAAGGAGCTAGTAGATTTCCTCGACACTGCCAAATACGTGTTGAGATCATTCAAAACGCCCGAGCACCGAGCTCAGATCCTAAATGGAATAAAGACGACCCGGTTAAATAGAACAGCGCGATCAGAAGTACGGACTCGGAACATCCGAACGTTCAAGGACCTAGAAGACGTATTAAACTCAATTTACAAACCAGCGCGTACGTCCGCGACCGTACTAATGGAACCACAGACGAGGTATAGAATAGACCTATCAACCAATGTATTTTTCTGTCACCGGTTTGGGGGGTCCTAGGACCCCCTTACCATTTTAGTGTCGCATGCAACGTTATCGGTTAAGTCTTAAACCAGATTATAACGCTACGCGTGATAGGAATTAAAATTAAATCTTATCGGAAACATTTAAAATCTATAACGGCCTGAATGTTACGACTAATTTCAAGAAACATGTTGTATAATTCCGTTTATTAATACATTTTGATAGAAGCATAATTTGCTCGTGTTTGTATAAATTTCGATCAGAAATATTATATAAATACAACGCGTAATAAACATTTGTACAGTCTCTTAGTTAGGTTATACTTTCTGTCACTGAGAGGAGCGAATTTTCTGTCCCCGAAATGACAGAAAATATAACCTATATGCTATACCCGATTTCCTAAAGATACTGTTGCGGCGTAACAATAATGTTTTGAAAGGATGATAAAATGTTCACAAATGTAGCGTAAAAGAACGAAATAGCCAATAAACATTTATTGTCATATAGCATATGTATAGGTTATACTTTCTGTCACTTTGAGGCGCCAACCATATAATATTCACGCGCATCCAGCCCGCGCATCCAGCCCGCGCATTTTCAGTATCGGATTTCAGGAACGGATTTTCTGTCCTTGAAGTGACAGAAAATATAACCTATATGCAATACCCGATTTCGAAAGAAAGCTTGAAAGATACGAAATGCAGCGAAGAACTCTACAAGGTGTGTCCAGGCACGACCAGGGAAACCAGAGCTTTCGTTTTTTATGAAAATTTTCTATTTTTGGAATTTTCCTTAGATGACGCTTGAACGTGTCGAAAGGCAGCGAAGAACTCTACAAGGTGTGTCCAGGTACGACCAGAGAAACCAGAGCTTTCGTTTTTTATGAAAATTGTCCTTATTTGGAATTTTCCTTAAGGCTCGTATAGACTGGGCGATAATCGCCGGCAACTTTGTCGCCGGAGTCGCTGGCGAGTCGGTGGGATAACCGACTTGTCTCCAGCGACTTGTAGCCGGCGACTTTTATCCGGCGACTTGTGTCTGGCAACTTGTGCCTGGCGACTCGTCCTTTACAGGTTAAAGAGATACGAATATACCTGGGAAAGTCGCCGGATGCCTGTGTCCGGCGACTTGCAACAATCGCTGTGGGATTCAGCAACTCGACCCTTGCCTCAAACGGCCTTCTAGAAATGACTGTTGGCCACATGTTCCCGAAAAACTGTATTCAAGTGGTCGGTGAGCAACATCGCCCGAGTTTCTAGTGCCTGTATTCTGTTTCCCGTTCCGAATGGGAAACATCGCCGACTCTGTGGCAACACACCACACATATATATGTATATGTTTATTTTATATGTTAATTTTTAACGTATACATCTACTATAGGATGTATATACATATATACATACATATATATTTAAATATATATAAATATGCATGTGTGTGTATATATCATATAGTAGATGTATACGTTAAAAATGTACTATTGGATGTACTTCAATACTTTACAGTTAATTATCAATTTCTTCTTTTTTCCTTCTTCAACACGCCCTGTATTGTTCTTAATCTGTACAATCTCACTAACTTTTTTCTCGATGTAATGCATCGCAACTACGCATTGATGTTTTCTTTAACATCGAATACTTCTGCGTTTTGAATTAATTAACAGGTCATAACTAGTGAAATCAAATAAAAAACCGAAAAGAACAATTCAGAATCATATACATTTATTATCATTACAATAACAGTATTTTATTTAAATGTCCCAGGTTTTCTTCTGTAGGCATAGTAAAAGTAATAGTTTGCTCAATCGTTTAACCTCCAGCAAAGAAATGGATTCAACGATAAACGATTCAACAAACTATTACTTTTACTACGCCTACAAAAGGAACACTGGGAAATTTAAATAAAATACTGTTATAGTAATGATAATAAATAGATTTGATTCTGTATTGTTCTTTCCATATTATTTTTGCTACAATATCAAACATTGTATTGACCATAGGCAAGGAGGATCAAATGAGTAATTTTTTCCCAAAGTCGAGAAAAATCACGACATGATCAACCAGCAGCCTGGGTCATTGGTTTGATCAGCCTCTTCTGATGCATCGAATGAAATATATCGATGTATCGAATAAAAAGTGACCCAAAAATGAGGCCTTTTTTAGCCTTTTTTAGTTTGGAACTGAATTTTGTGCCAAATGATAGCTCATGATGAGACATCAATCACAACAAATTTTCAAGTTAAGGTAACAATTAGTTTGTGAGATATAGGAGGTGAAAGAAGTGAAAATTCATTAGCGCTTCGATGTATGGACTTTTATGTCATTCCGATAATTTAGATAATTACTTCCAGGGGTTTTGCTGACTGCTAACAACAAATTTGAACTTAGTGAGTCAGCGGTTGACAACGCTACCTGCGCGTCCGAAGTCACCATGTATATCTACCACCCATTATCGACACCTGGTAGACAAATGTTTCCCAACGAACACTTCGAAAACAAGCTATTGCCTAGCCTCAACGAAATGAATAAATTTCGCTTAAAAAATACTACATTGCCAGCTGTAAAAGATAACTGAATTCGGACGTGCAGGTAGCGTTATCAACCGCTGACTCACGGGACAATACGGTCATAAACCGGGACCCTGTCGAAACACTCTGGCCGATCAGCTTGATTAATTTTTGAGAACCAGATGTGGTATACAAGGCAGCCCTTTCAGTTTTTATCTAAATGTGCCAGGTATAGCAGTTAAAAAGTATTATGCAACATCGATACGCCTTGCGGAGAGAGATAGACACAAGAAGAAAAGATGGTACCTCGCTGACTGCGCGTGGTCCCGCCTACGCCGTCTTCCCTGCAAATTCAAGACGGATCCCTTATCTCTCGAGTAAAAACTCGCGCTTCAATTCCAAAACAGAAGCATGCGTTGACCTATTCCGTGCGAAAGATGGTGGGCCTCGGAGAGGAGATATTGCTGTGAAGAGTTTGGGAGGGATGCAGGGCAGATTGGTCCTAATATAATATGCTCGCCATGGTTGACATTTGGTCTGGCAACTTTCACACCTCGTAACCTAATCACTCGGACTTGCATCCCTCCCGAACGAACTGCCCATCCGAGCGTAGAAGGAAATGCGAAGTAAAATACTATTTAGAAGTGAAAATTGACTCATCTTTTCGTACTTCTCCTTGCGTATAAACTCTAAGTAAATTTCATGCCGTTTTGAAATATTAATGGTACGCTTCTCGATACCGCTGATGTACGTAGAATTTGTGACGGTAATAATTGTCCAGCCTTTGCAATTTTTGGAGCCACTAAAGTCAGGAGCTCTTCAAAATCAGATTTTGTCATTCGCACAAAATTAATAAAACTACCTCCGTCGTTTAATAGAAACTGTGACATTAAATCATCACCGTAATGTTCTTCATTTCTCAAAAACGCCTTTTTCCACCAATGCCTTTTTCTTTTTCTTTTGGTCGATGCTATTATAATGAACGCGGTGCCAATACCCATAGCTATTGACGGATCCATGGCTACTAAATAGAGTTTGGAATGGACGCCGAAGGGTCTTGGTCATAAGGTGGGGGACACAAGTTGCCGAGTCGCCGGACACAAGTCGCTGGATGCCAGCCCCTCGGTAAAAGTCGCTGGAGACAATCCGATGCATTCCAGCGAGTCGCCAGCCGACCAGCTTGAGTCGCTGGCGACAAAGTTGCCGGCGATTATCGCCCAGTCTATACGAGCCTTTAGATGACGCTTGAACGTGTCGAAAGGCAGCGATGAACTCTAGGCTGTACTTCCGAAAACCGGTCAAACCCGATTGGCCTGAAATTTTGCAAATAGGTTCATGTTGCATAAAAAATGTCGACAACACATCTGCAGATCTCAGAATCTATTGTTCTGGTTTTCTTTTTTATGATTTTATCTTTAATCCAGTGTATGCATAGATTGGACTTAAGGGCCAACTAATCGGACGTGTCTTTGATAGTAGCGGTGTATTGTTTTTTTTTTCTAGAATTTTTGTGTCTGAATGTTTTAACCTTTTAGCTACTTAACGCCACGCTTATACCGGCTTCCGTTAATGCCATTTTTTTCGAACGATGCGCCATTGATGTGGCTTTTACACGCAGGAGGCGAAAAATCTCTCCGTACAAGGGTATAGCGCCGCGGTCAATCCTGTCGTAACTAAAAATTTTGAAATTGAGACGGGTACGAGACCAGTCGACATTGTTTTCAAACTTCATTACAGTAATCTGGGGTCCGAGTGGTAAACCGATTATAAAAGCAGGGCTCGCAACTCGCTTACCTGGGCCGGTAAATTCCCAATAGCTCTTGGCCATGTGAATTACAAAATAAACCTCACCCTTACCCCTTTCCAAAGAAATGTAACTCCTGCATACTTCAGATGTATGTAGTAATATGCAGCGTTTCAAGACCATAATACTCATTCACCTTTTTCCTCCAATGTCGGATCTGTATTCGTACTCAGAAAAGTAAACAATTAAGTGGTTTCGGCGCATTGGTTCGGTCAGTTAACAATTTTAAAGCTAATTTGCAATTATAAATTTTATAATTTTCCGACGTTTCGGTCTGCGGTTTAGACCTTTTTCAAGGAAAGATTTAAAAAGTATTGCGTTCGCTTTAAAGTCACACGTTTGGTAAGACGCGTAACCCGCGAGTCGGTTGGAACGTGACTGAAGTAAACATAACGTGGGGAGACATTTAAAGGTGGAGCAAACTGTGGCTAGAAAGGAGTCAAACGAAGAACCGTTAAAAAGTCATAACATATTTAAAATTTACTGATCAAACGAACATTTTTCCAACCTCCAACAAAAAATGTCAAAATACCACTAATTGATGGTAATGTGGTAAGAGCCCAACAACATTAGGATATATGATCAGGTGATTACATAGTATAATTATGTATAATTGAGTTGATTTTATTGGCCAAAATGAAATGACAACTCTGTTGGAAAAAATTACATCATAAAGCCTTATTGCTTTAATAAAGTTGCGTAGTATTCTTGTATTTTAGGTGTTTCATACCTAAGATTTACGCTTGGTTGTTTAATCATATGTAACGTCTCCAACAGAATTCTGCGACTCAAATTTGCCTCTCTATCGATAATTTTAACATTATCAAAGTCAAATTTGTGATCAAATTCCAATGCGTGTTTTGTTAGGGCAGTATGTTGGAGGGGTGATAAGAAGATGCTTTTTTTATGTTCATAGATCCTTCTTTCTAAAAGTCTAGACGTTTGCCCAATGTAAACTTGGTTGCAACCCATGCAAGGGATTGAATAGATGATGTTCGAATTCTTTAATAATGGTATTTTATCTTTGATTGGGGGGAACAAGTTTTTTGAATAAACTGGCATTTTAAAAATCGTGTGTATCCCTACTTTTCTGAATATTCTTTTAAGATCGTTGGAAATATTATTGCTAAATGGTATGACCGCCGTATTCCTCCAACTGATAGGTCCTATTTTTTTGGCTTTTTCCTCCTTACGTTTTTTTATCAATGTCGGATGGTAAATCTCAAAGACGCGGTCACTGATTATTTTTGAGACCATTTCAATAGGATACCCATTACGTTTTAGAGTATCTTTAATAAGGAGTAGATTAGCTGGTCGATATTCAGGGTCTGAGAGTAAAATTGCACGGTCTATTAGCCCTTTTATTAATCCCACCTTATGTTGCATGGGATGAGCCGAAAAAGTTTATGTATCTACCCGACTAACTCGGTTTGTGATACCAATTGGTGGTAAGTTTATTGTTGGATCTGATAACCAATGTGTCAAGAAAGCTCAAACAAGAATCATTTTCCACCTCATAAGTAAATTGGAGCCTATTGTGAAAACTATTAAATGTATCAAGTAAAATTGGCAAATCTTTTAATTTTATGCATGTGATAATATCATCAGCATATCTTTTGTAAAATTTTAGTTGAAATGGTACCTTTGAGAGAGAGATCGTCTCTAACCTTTCCATTACCAAATTGGCAATAACAGGGGAAATTGGAGATCCCATGGCTGTTCCAAAAACTTGTTTATAAAAAACTCCATTGAAGGAGAAGATGTTAGCCTCCAATACAAACTTCACGGCTTGGAGAAAATCATCTCTGTTAATACTGGTATGTCCTGCAATTTCTGTCCATCGGTGGTGTAATACCTGTAAAGCTAGATCAATAGGTACATTCGTAAAAAGAGATACGACATCTAGAGACACCAACCGCATTGAATCTTCAATATGTATTTTCCTAATTTCATTACAGAATTGCCAGCTATCAACAGTGTGGTGTGTAGATTTACCTACTACCTTAGAAAGTATGCCAGCTAGGAAACTAGATAATTTATATGTGGGACCACCGATAGAAGATACGATAATCCTCCAAGCTAAGTTTTCTTTATGAGTTTTCGGAAGCGCGTACGCTCTGGGTATAATAGCGTTGTTAGTCTTTAGAAGTTCTTAAAAGAAACAGATCAGTGAACAGACGATTTTTTCGGCTCATCCCATGCAACATAATGTTGTGCCGTGACGCCTGGGGGTCGAGATTCTGGGTACGAATCTCGGGGTGCTCCTGGGCGTCCTTCACTATCGTCGTCCACGGGCTCCGAAGGTTCGGGTGATTGTGCCGGGACGGGAGGATTCGGTTTAGAACCCGGAGGTAGGAGATCGTTGCAGGTCGAAGAGTTGGAACTCACCGTGAGGTTTAACAAGTTTATTTGATCCCGATCTGGGTGACAATGACACTGTGCCTAGTTTGGCATGAGTCTCGAAAAGTCGGGTGGTGTTCCCGTAGCAAAGCTTTATCAAGTCTGCGTTCGCAATGTTCGTACATGTTCTTATACCTATCGTCGGGACAAAGCGGGGACCATCGGGGTCTCCGCCTTTGGCCTGGTTTTCCGATATTTCACCATGTGCTGATGGTCGCGGTGCACTTCCGAAATCCCTTGCGTGGCTGTGCCGGATTTCGGCCGTTCGATTGTCGCAATCGGTATGCGCGTGGTGTCGACGACCTTAGGTGTCGGCCCGGGCACCACATCCCCTTATGAGAAGGGTGCTTAGGGAAAATTTCGGTTTACAATTTTTCCGGTACCCTACATCGTCAGGACTTCTGAGTATTCGCTGTCCTCGGCTGGTCCTTTGGACTTTGTTGCTTTAGGTGTCTTGGGAATTTGTACCTTATGGCGCAGTTGATAGTCGCGTGTTAGCAAATATACAACTAATAGGCTAAGTATTATTAATACAATAGTTGTCGTCGTTGGGTGTACAATCTGCCAGGTCGCTAGTCCCGGTTGGGGGTTGCTACTTCTCTAAATCGCTTTCTACCTGGTTAAGTTCGTTATATAGTGCTGAAAATTCGGAAGGTTTTTTCAGAAGCTTGTCAAGTTGGAACCGCGAGAGGGGGTGCGCTGGTTCGCCCCCGAGTGTCGCGTTCAACGCTACTGTTATATCGTAGCGCGGTGCCGTTGATAATTCGAGATCTTGGCTATACGCTGTCTGTCGTTTTTTTAATACTACGTCCTTACTGCGGATGTTACAATTTCCCGTAATTTTGAGAATTCCTGTCTTATCTATATTGACGTGTTCAGGCTGTCGTTCGTTACATTGTATAGTCAGTGTTTCTGGTTTATTCGTCGCGAAAATCCACGTGTCCGCGTATGAGGTGCGTATCCACATTGTGTGGTTCGCCGCAATGTACTTTATTTCACAATTTTTGGGGGACTCATCCGCGGGTTGCAGCCATAGGCTTGCTTCGCACTCGAGGTCGTTATTTACGTTGTGCGACAGTATGGGTTGTTCGCAGTAATATTGAGTGGCTACTCGTTTGCATTCCCTCAGTTCGTCTTGATCGGTGAGCACATACTGATTGTTGCTTGCATCAATGACGAGTATCGGCGTTCTTATGACTAATATCGCGTATGAATTTCCGTGAACGTGGATTGAACGTTTGTGAGGAAATGAGGGGAACGGTTATTACTGCTATCAACGTAGTCCTATCGAAATACGCGGTGACCGATGACAATTTCTCGATCACGTTAGTATTTTCTAAGTTGGGTGCTATTGGGAATGTGAGTCCGTTTGGGAGATGTTGTACTGCGGTTTGTAGTAACTTAGTGATTTGCCCGCTCGACAGTACGTTTGAGTTAATGATGCCTCCTTTGAGGCCGGTGTAGTATTGCAACACATCGTCTACGTCCTGAGTCAGGTCGGTCAGTAGGGCATTTAGCGTAATGAAATGGTCTACTATGTCAGCTCTTCGCGTTTGTTGTAGTAAGGTCGTTTCGAGTTGCGTACGTAGTAGTCTCGTCTGTTTTGCTAGTATTTGTTCGTTACGCTGTATCGTCTTTTCCGCGTCATGCAGATGATGCAGCGTGTTATTCGTTATTTGGACTTGCTTTTTCATGGCCGCCATAAGGGTTTCTTGTGTTTCGTCTAATTGTGACAAATGCTTGTTGATCTGTTCGGCGTCGTTAGTGTCCATAGTCCCGAATATAGTTTTGGCTAGGGTTCCTATTCCGTTGATTAACCCCCGTCGCCTATTCGGTACGTAAGTCGGTATTTCCGATACTTGATTTATTCTTCTATACAGTTTCTCTGCTCTCCTGAGTAGGGGTTCTAAGTGTTCCCCACATGTAGGTCGGATCGCAATTTCGTTTTCACAACGACGTTGTAACTGATTTACATACGAAGCTATCTGCCGATTTCTGTCGAGGAGGGTATCCATTTTTAGGTGGGTCACGATTTTCCATGAATCGGTTACCATGTGCAGTTCTCCGAGGTGTGTAAAGTGGATTCCTGCTTTATGCTTGATCGGTGATATCGTATAAGAGGCCTGGTCGCCAGTTGGCGCCGCTTCGATTAGGCCTCCCGCTAGGGCGGTCATCCTGGAACAGTATGTTGGATTCTATCCCCGCCTAATTTGATTGATTCGCGCCTACTATATATATTAGGTTGATCGCGAATTTTGCTCATTATACACGTTTTGTGACCTGAGTTCGACCCGTCATGTATCCGGAGTCCTTGCGCGCGGTAAGTACCATTAGTGGTTAGCAATTTCCTACTATTTGGTTGTCTTTTGATTTTTGATTATTGATTCTCGCTTTTCTGTCATTCTTGTTAGATGTTTGTCAGACGCAGAATTATCGGGTATTTGTACATCCAGGAGATGTGCGCTCTGCGGTTGCAGCGGCAGCAGCACCGCCGTTCCCTGGATATGTTGTGGGAGGAGGGTTATCCCGACTATTATCAGACGTCGGATCTTTTTAACCTTAGGCGGCTCTTTGGAGAGCCCCTTATGAGAGTGGAAGTAAGTATCCTCTTTCGTGGTGACACCTTACTGGTACCCTCTGTTCTCTTCCTGATGTTAATTCAATTTTCCCTTTTTGTTTCAGTTGGAGGATGAGAACTGGGGCTAATGAGGCTACCCTCCCCCCCATTGTATCTTATTTTTTGTATTTTTATTGAATATACTCAATTCTACCGATATTGTGTATTCCTTCTTACTTTCCTTCACAGCCAGTTCCTTGCTTCCGCCTGTAGTGTTTGAGATTCGTCATCGCGTTTCCATGTATTTCCGAGGTTGTTTTTTTTTTTTTTCATTATTCAATGAAATGTTTAAGTCTGTTTGCGTGAGTGCGTAGGGTATTTCGTCCTTTTTTAATGGTCACGTTGACTTTTGAGTGCTTTTCTATAATTATGTAGGGGCCTACCCATTTGTTGTCTAGTTTTTTCGATCTTCCCCTACGTACCGATTCATCGAATAACCATACCTTATCGCCTACTTTAAATTCTACTTCGCGCGTTTTTTTTGTCGTATCCTTTTTTGGCCTTTTCTTTTGTTCCTTGGAGTTGTTCTCTAGCCGCTTATAGCCGCTCGTAGTTATATGTTTGTTTAGGCGGGTTTTTTAATGCCGTCGGTAGTGACGCGGCCTTTCCATAGACTATTTCGTATGGCGTAAACCCTGTTGCCGTATGTGGGGTTGTATTATATGCGAACATAGCGTGGGGTAACCATTTGTCCCAGTCAGACTGGTCGTTATCTATGTAGTGCCGCAGGTATTCTACTAGGGTTTTGTGCGATCTTTCTAATGCTCCGTTAGATTCTGGGTGGTACGCGGTTGTCTGTATTTTCGTTATTCGGAAGAGTTTGCATATGTTTTTAAACATTTCGCTTAGAAAATTTTTGCCTTGATCTGTTAGAATTTTTTCGGGTACGCCGTATTCGCAGATAATTTTCTCGACTACTGCTTCCGCTATTGTGGCTGCTTCCTGATTTGGCAGGGGAATTGCCTTGCTAAATTTCGTGAGGAGGTCCTGGAAGGTTAGTATGTAAATATTCCCTTGGTTGCTCTCTGTCAGGGGTCCTACTATATCTAGCGCTACTTTTTCGAAGGGATCCCTTGGTGTATCGGTGATCTCCATTGGAGCCCTATTTTTTCTTCCTAATTTATTCTTCTGACAGGTGCTACATTTTTGTATGTACTCCTCAATATCTTTATGCATTCCTTCCCAGTTGTATTTTAGTTTTATTCTGTTTGTGGTTCTTTTGATACCTTGATGTCCTCCTATGGGTGTGCAATGGTATTCATATAGAATTTGCTGTTTTGTTTCTTCGTCGTAGATGTTGATTGTCTTTGTCTCTTCTTCCCCGTTTTGCAATGCGTGCACATTCCTGCTTAACGCGTCCGCGTTCGTATTGTTTTTTCCTGACTTATGTACGATTTCGTAGTCGTATTCGGCTAATAGAATTCTCCATCTTATTAATCTGGATCCTGGGTCCTGTACCCTAAATAGCCATGTAAGTGCTTTGTGATCCGTAATTACTTTGAATGGTGTACCGTAGACGTACGGTCGAAAGTGTTTAACTGCCCAGACGATAGCTAGCAGTTCCTTTTCTATTGTACTGTAGTTTCTTTCGGCTTTGTTTAGAACCAGGCTCGCATATGCGATTGGTATACAATATCGCTCCTATTGCTACATCAGATGCGTCGGTTGTTACTACGAATTCCATCGTAAAATCTGGATAAATTAATAGGGGTGCCGAAGTCAGTGCCTCTTTTAATGTGTCGAAAGCGTTCTGCTGCTCGGCTGTCCAGATGAACTCGACCTTGCTGCTTGTGATGCTGGATAGGGGTTTAGCTATTTTCGAATATCCTGGGATGAATCTGCGGTAGTATCCTGCTAACCCTAAGAATGCTTGTAGTTCTTTTAGTTTGGTTGGAATAGGGAATTCCTTCACAGCTCTGGTTTTTTCGGGATCCGGTTTGATACCTTCAGGGGTAATTATGTGTCCCAAAAATCCCACTTCCTTTCGTAAAAACGCACATTTTTCTGGTTGTAGTTTTAGGTTGTATTTTCGGAGGGTGTCTAGAATTTTCTTCAGTCGTGTGTTATGTACCCTTAAACTGGCTCCATAGATGACAATATCGTCAAGGTAAACGAAACAGTCTATTCCTTGTAACCCGATAAGCGCGGCGTTCATCGCTCGCTGGAATGTTGCCGGTGCATTTTTCAGTCCGAACGGCATGCGATTGAATTCGAAATGCCCTTGAGGAGTTGAAAATGCTGTCTTGCACTTATCGCGTTCGTCCATAGGAATTTGATGGTATCCAGATGCCAAATCCAGGGTGGTAAAGTACTGCGCTTTTCCCAATTGGTCTAGTATGTCCGTGATATTGGGTAGTGGGAATGAGTCGCCTATGGTGACTTCATTGAGTTTTCTATAATCGACTACTACGCGGTATTTTCTATTTCCCTCGTTGTCAGTTTTTTTAGGTACTACTAATAAGGGTGCGTTCCATGGGCTAGCGCTGTGTCGGATGATACCGTCCTCTAGCATTTTTTCCACCTGTTTCCGTACTTCTTGCTTGTGAATTTCGGGTAATCTATAGGGCTTGATATTACAGGGTGTCGTGTCGCTTTTTATACGGACTCGGTGGCCGGATACTGTGGCCATTGATAATTTGTCTCCCGGTAAATGAAATGTGTCGTGATATTCCCTGCATATTTCCTCCATAGCTGCCTTTTCTTCTTTATTCATATGCTTTCGGTCTACGCATTCTATAACTCGGGCGATGCGCGTTGTCAGCGATTCTTTCGCGGTCAACGCCCGAACAGCTGCGGCGCTATCGTTGCAGTGCCTTATTTTGTTGACCGGTATTTCACTTAATTGAATTCGCGGCACGATCACTGTTTTCGTTTTCGTGGTTGTATTTATAATACAGGCCACGCATTTTCCTTCTTTGGGTCTTGTCAGCCCCTCCCCTAAATATATGCCTTCAGCTAGCTGTTGTTTTTCTATTATTCCGTCTCGAATGCTGTCTGTAGGGACCATTATTAGTTGTTGTGTGCGTGCGGGTATCGTTATTTCCATGCTTCTGTTTAACGTTTTCCAAGGTTTTCCGTTTACTAGTAAGCTTTGCTTGGGGTAGCTAATGGTTACTCCGTTATCTTTAAGGAAATCTATTCCTAGTATTCCGTCCGCGTTTGTTAAGGTGTTCCCTTCTACTACGTATAGTGGGTGTATTACCTTTTCCCCATTTATTTTAAATGTGGCGTCTATTTTGCCAAATGTTCCTGTCTTTTCTCCTGAGAATGAAACCAGCATAACTTTGGACTTTTTTATTTTGATATTATCCGGAAGGGCTTTCCTAGCGATTAGGGATACTTCCGCCCCATTATCTATTAGCATTACGGTTTGTTTGTTTCTGCTATTTTTTATTTCTACTTCTATCCTATCCGAGGTATGTCCATCTTTGGAGAGGGATCCTATTTTAACCATGCGGTAGGTTTTCGCAGTTTTTTGAGTAGCTGGGTCGCGGTCCGGTGATTCGGAGCTATCGCGGCTGCTTTGTGTGGAATGTGCGCTGTCAGTGCTTCTGTGTCGCGGCTGGTGTCTTTCTTTAGAGGCCGGTCGTTCACTCTCTGGTTTACGCCCTGTCGGCTTCTCATTTTTTCCCTTACCCGCTACTGTTCGCACTTGACGGTTGCTTTCCGAAAAAAATTTTTTCCCATTTTGCTTCTCCTTATCTTTGTTTTTCCAACATTCCTTAGTGTCGTGCCCTGGTCGCTTACAATTGTTGCAGTAACGCGATGCTGTCTTATGGTTATTTTGTGTGGAGGGGTTTGTCCCGCGCGTCGCTGGTCGTTTCGTAATTGACCGCTCTTCGTCTATGGCTATCGTGATTGCTTCCTGTAAGTCGGCGGGTCTTTGTGATTTTACCAAGACCTTTAGGTCATCGCGAAGTCCTTCCTCGAATATAGTCAACGTCTGTTTTTTGAATACTTTCACGGTTGCGTTTTTCTCTATTAGACTGTCTCTATCGTCGATTCCGGTCGCTATTAGTTCCCTTAGTAATTTTGATACACGATTTCCGTATTGATGCGCGCTTTCATTGGGGCCCTGCCTACTATATAACAATTCCCGTTGTACAGTTGAAGCTGTACGGGGAGGTTTGTAAACTGAAGTTAGCACGTCCTCTAAGTCCTGCATGGATGATATATGGCGCGTCTGTACTTCGTCTAAGGCGTCGCCTCCTACCCGTAACGCGATTATCCCTCGTAGGATCTGGGCTTTTTCTTCCGCTGTTTGATATGTGCGGTATACATATTTGCAGGCGGTCAAGAAACCAGGTAATTCCTTGGGGTCCTTCCCGTTGAACAGGGGTAGGGTTTTTATGGTATGGAATATTTCTCGAGTGCTTGCTACGTTCGGTGTGTGAGTTAGGTCATTTATCTCGAGGTTGGCGGGAACGAATCGACTGGTGCGCCTCGGTTCCTCCCCTGGATTGCGAAAATCGTCGAAATGGACCGTGGTTCTGCCTGAGGGGCCGGGCGTGATGTGTGTCGAGTTCATTGTTTCCCTTAGTCTACTTATTTCTCTATCTATCGAGTCCTGTAGCGGACCTTCCCTTGCCTCTAGTGCTCCTAGCCTGTCGTTTATCCCTAACATTCCGTCCGTTACTTGGGCTAGAGTGGTGGTCACTCCAGTGAGCAATTTTTCCAAGTTCGCTAGTCGGTCCGCGATACTCGGTTCTACATTTCCGCCCGCGGATGCTGTGATAGGGGACGACATGTTCGCTATGTCTTCGCTCGGAAGTAAGCTATAATCTAACTCGTTGAACGGGTATAATCTCCTAGCGGTTAGGTGTCTGGGCGTGATCGGTGATCCGGTCGGAACGCGGCGTTCTTCGCTAGTTACAACGTCTAGAGCAAGTCGCGTACGCTTTTCGATTTCGCGAAAGGCTTTAAATGTTGCGTCGAAGATTGTTGCGCCGGAGAGCCGTTCTGTACGAACTTTAACGAATCTACGGGGAGCACTTCGGCGAATTGCTCTAGGCGAAAGAAGTTCCTTTCGCTCGGCTAATTCTAAATTACGCTCTATGTCTTTATCTAATGATTTTGCTCGGCGCATGGGAATACGTAGCATGCGGCCTGAAGTTGCTGACAGTGATATCTCGCACTTACAGTATGTGAATCAGGTGATGCATCGCTCGTCGATTATGAGAAGTAGACTGTCCTGGCGGCGTCCTCTGCTGACGTCCGTCGGAACTGCGGAGTGACTGCCCCTCTGGTTAAGGGGTCGTTGTCTCTGCTGAGTCCTGTTGTCACCGTTGATCGGCTTGGTCCTTACGTTAGCAGGATCCCACCGCTGCCACCAATTGTTGTGCCGTGACGCCTGGGGGTCGAGATTCTGGGTACGAATCTCGGGGTGCTCCTGGGCGTCCTTCACTATCGTCGTCCACGGGCTCCGAAGGTTCGGGTGATTGTGCCGGGACGGGAGGATTCGGTTTAGAACCCGGAGGTAGGAGATCGTTGCAGGTCGAAGAGTTGGAACTCACCGTGAGGTTTAACAAGTTTATTTGATCCCGATCTGGGTGACAATGACACTGTGCCTAGTTTGGCATGAGTCTCGAAAAGTCGGGTGGTGTTCCCGTAGCAAAGCTTTATCAAGTCTGCGTTCGCAATGTTCGTACATGTTCTTATACCTATCGTCGGGACGAAGCGGGGACCATCGGGGTCTCCGCCTTTGGCCTGGTTTTCCGATATTTCACCATGTGCTGATGGTCGCGGTGCACTTCCGAAATCCCTTGCGTGGCTGTGCCGGATTTCGGCCGTTCGATTGTCGCAATCGGTATGCGCGTGGTGTCGACGACCTTAGGTGTCGGCCCGGGCACCACAATAAGGTGGGATTAATAAAAGGGCTAATATACCGTGCAATTTTACTCTCAGACCCTGAATATCGACCAACTAATCTACTCCTTATTAAAGATACTCTAAAACGTAATGGGTATCCTATTGAAATGGTCTCAAAAATAATCAGTGACCGCGTCTTTGAGATTTACCTTCCGACATTGATAAAAAAACGTAAGGAGGAAAAAGCCAAAAAAATAGGACCTATCAGTTGGAGGAATACGGCGGTCATACCATTTAGCAATAATATTTCCAACGATATTAAAAGAATATTCAGAAAAGTAGGGATACACACGATTTTTAAAATGCCAGTTTATACAAAAAACTTGTTCCCCCCAATCAAAGATAAAATACCATTATTAAAGAATTCGAACATCATCTATTCAATCCCTTGCATGGGTTGCAACCAAGTTTACATTGGGCAAACGTCTAGACTTTTAGAAAGAAGGATCTATGAACATAATAAAAACATCTTCTTATCACCCCTCCAACATACTGCCCTAACAAAACACGCATTGGAATTTGATCACAGATTTGACTTTGATAATGTTAAAATTATCGATAGAGAGGCAAATTTGAGTCGCAGAATTCTGTTGGAGACGTTACATATGATTAAACAACCAAGCGTAAATCTTAGGGATGAAACACCTAAAATACAAGAATACTACGCAACTTTATTAAAGCAATAAGGCTTTATGATGTAATTTTTTCCAACAGAGTTGTCATTTCATTTTGGCCAATAAAATCAACTCAATTATACATAATTATACTATGTAATCACCTGATCATATATCCTAATGTTGTTGGGCTCTTACCACATTAACATCAATTAGTGGTATTTTGACATTTTTTGTTGGAGGTTGGAAAAATGTTCGTTTGATCAGTAAATTTTAAATATGTTATGACTTTTTAACGGTTCTTCGTTTGACTCTTTCTAGACACAGTTTGCTTCACCTTTAAATGTCTCCCCACGTTATGTTTACTTCAGTCACGTTCCAACCGACTCGCGGGTTACGCGTCTTACCAAACGTGTGACTTTAAAGCGAACGCAATACTTTTTAAATCTTTCCTTGAAAAAGGTCTAAACCGCAGACCGAAACGTCGGAAAATTATAAAATTTATAATTGCAAATTAGCTTTAAAATTGTTAACTGACCGAACCAGTGCGCCGAAACCACTTAATTGTTTATTCTAAAAATACGGTCGATATCTGAATTATTTTATTTCAGAAAAGTAAAATTCGATGGCCACGACATTCTGGCCTTTTCACTGAACGCTCTCTTGAAATCAGTTGAACGGTAACGCGTACCTTTTTTTACGACCCCAATGGGTTCTTAGGTATCAGCTTTCGAACGACGCGGCTCGGGGGTCATAAACGTTAGAGTAGTGGCATATGGACAAAGTCAGCAATAGGCCATTCAGTAATGAGTATGCCAATTTCAATCATAGAAGTATCACTAATGGATTACTAGTGTTTTTCTGATGAAAATGACACCAAACTTGATATAATCCTGATTATTTTTAATGGCTGTAATGGAAAGTACTTGAAGTAAAGTAATTGAGGGAAGTAATGAAGAGTACCTGAATTCTACGTGAACTGATACGGAATTGATATGTGTGCCCAGATCTTAACGTAAGCGATACCTACGCTCGTGTACTTACATCGTAGATGTTTTTATATAATTTTTAAATCCATTCAATAGTTAATAAGGACAGAGCCAATCAATTTGTAATGATGTAACGACCCACTATTTTTCCGCGCTGTATTATTCCGAATCTCTCTCATAAATCACTCTACAACTCCAAGGAAACCTCAACGCATACCTTTTTTTTTCGATCACTGATCGCTTTGGCGATGTACCTTAGTGGTCCCCATCTAAAGACGGTCAACCACTAAAATCTCCCTTCCCCTCTTCGCCCTATGAGGCATTATCCCCTTCATATCGAATCTAGACATGTCCCTCGTCCCAAAACCACTCTAAATCAAGACTATGTCTCATCCCCTCTTTATGTCCAACGAAGTCAAAGCCACACACACCCCTTCCCAAATAAAAACCCCCAAAACCCATCAAATGGGACGATTATTCCCAAAGCAAAAGCCCAGAAACCATATTCTGTACAAGCGCATGTAAAAAACCCGGAAATCAGAGATTCTATTGTCCACGAAACTAACTTTAGAAGTTATTTATAATATTCTATTCGACCGTAATAATTAATATATATGATTTCGGCGCACTGGTTCGGTCAATTTAAAACAATAAAAAACAAGCTATTTTGCAATTATAATTATATAAGCTTCCGACGTTTTGATCTTGGTTTAGATCATCTTCAGGAAACTTTAGAACAAATATAAAATAATGCTTTGCTATTAAAATTGAGTCACTGTCATCTGTCACTACGTGTGACCCGCGAGTCGGTTGGAATAAGACTATAATTGCAAAACAGCTTGTTTTTTATTGTTTTAAATTGACCGAACCAGTGCGCCGAAATCATATAAACTAACTTTAGACTAACCTTTCGTATTTATAAAAACACCGGAAATAATACTACGACGCATACCTGGCGTACGTGCCATGCTGCATACCGCGCTCACCCTTCACCCCTAACAATCTTGCAAATAGCATAAATACAAGGGCCCCTGAGGCCGGAGAGCATTACCATTTTTGCAACCTGTATAACTATACCAATTATTCTCTTTGCGAACAGTGCTAATCAAGTGTCATTCTCGTTACCATTTCTGTGGTTATTCATCATTAATATTATCGTACATAAAATCAGTGCAACTCCTCGTTGGAGGATCGCCTTTCTACAGTCTTCATTGTAAGCGATTATTATTATTATTTAATACCATTGTGTGTTACTAATTCTTAGTGCTTTTCATATAAATGCTTATTGATTATATTTTGTTCTTTACTAAAGCTTACCGATCATATTACTGAACTTTATTAACGCCGGTCGCGTTTCATATATTATTTTCCTATATTTACGCTTATTATATTTTCATGCACTTTCTTTGATTATCCTTATGTATTCATATTCATCTTCTTATATTATTATTGTTACTTAAACCTCTATCGAATGCATATATTCGTGACAAAAGTTAATAAACCGCTTTGCTTTAAATCACGCTTCGCATTATTTTGTCTATCCTGTGGTTACGAAGGCTCCCAACCCAAATAAGCTATTGCAACAGCTGATTTCGGTACGCGAACGCGAGAGTTCTTACGGTGTTTACCAACGTACTTTTGCATGGCCCGCGTATAGCCATATGTCTAGACATATTTCTCGGAAATATTACGTGTAGCTTCTTATACGAATGCAACAGTAAATCCAATTACCACACCAAAACAAAGTGCTCTAACGGGTGTCATCACCAGAGTGATTACTATTCAAACCCTCCCTGGTCGTTCAGTGCTACGAATCTGGCATTCGCGCCTGAATCCTAACTCTCCTCAGAGCTACGAATCTGGAATTCGCGCCTGAATCCTAACTCTCCGCAGTGCTACGAATCTGGCATTCGCGCCTGCATTCCCCCAAACCGTTCAGTGCTACGAATCTGGCATTCGCGCCTGAATCCTAACTCTCCGCAGTGCTACGAATCTGGCATTCGCGCCTGAATCCTAACTCTCCGCAGTGCTACGAATCTGGCATTCGCGCCTGAATCCTATCTCTCCGCAGTGCTACGAATCTGGCATTCGCGCCTGCGTTCCCTCCAATATTACCCCGTCTATGCCATCGTCCTAAAGACCTCACCCGGGACGTGACAATAAACGTAGGGATTTAGGGGCCTCGGGTCCCAAAAACTACGAATATAAATTTTACAAAAACGTTTCAATTCATTATTCTCAATGATTTTTACGTGTCGTAGAATGGGCACGGTCTATTTAGACACGCGCGAAATGCAGAGATTTGCGGGAATGTCAGTAATAGCGTCAATTTTTAATATTTTTCGGCGTATAACACGTGAAAATATTAGTTAAATGTTCCACAACACGTAAAATACTAACAATCAATTCCATCTTGCAATTTATAGCTTGTATAAGCTCTCAAGAAGTACCATATTTCAGTGCCATATAGACTCCTGCTCCCCGAAATAGATTTTGAGAGAGAAATCCGGCGCGATTCGTTGACAAACCGAGCCAAAGCGTAGCTTAGCGAAAGCCCGCCGTCTATGTCAAACTCTCACTCCAAACAAGTCACACGTATACAAGCACGCACACAACTTTCAGTATTTCAACACATTTCAGAGTAGTTAAACAGAGGTGGCTAAATTCAGTGCTCAAAGTTTTGGTCGGTAACACAGTTTGGGTGGTGACACGAAGTCCCATAAGGTGATAGGTCTATTCTATACCTCGTCTGTGATGGAATTATTGAAATGTACCCAAGGAGCGCAGGAAGATGCACTCTCCTACGGGAGCCGATTGGCCAAATTACTTAACGAGTTAATCAAGGTAGGACAAGACGGAAACGATACGCCAGTTGAAAAAGCAGCGGCGGTTAATATATTTAAAAGGCAAGCGCACACACTTTTCCAAGAGGGGCTTCGCGATGACCTGAAAATTCTGGTCAAATCACGACGGTCAGCCGATTTGCAGGAGGCGATATCGATAGCTATAGAGGAAGAACGCTGTACCAACAAACGAACCGCAACGTTTGCGTTAAACCGTGGCACGAATTCCGCGAGTAGTGGTGCTCAGCGGTACTGCTACAATTGTAAGAAATCGGGACATCTTACTAAAGACTGTTGGAAAAATAATTCAAGTGATGGAGATGGGCTTCGCGAGGGTTACCCGGAGACCGGAAATGGGAAAAAAATAAACGAGGTTACCGCGCGATACCCATCGCGAGGGATATACGAAAAACACGGCGGACAACGCCAGTCATACAACAATGATAGGGCGCGCGAGCGAGGTCGATGGCCTTACAATGCCAACCCAACAAATTCGCAACCGAGAGGCCCGGCCCTCTCCTTCTCCTCTAACGAGCAACGCGATAACCGCGAAGAGAATCCGAAATCTATGCGGACAGCGAAAATACGGACACTGTTTGGGATTGGTCGCAGCGATGCGACCAATCATGCGCATGCTCGCTTTAGCCGTGAGGCGCGGGTTTTGAACTCGCTTTGGTTCCCTGTGTCGCGGCTGGGTGATCGCGGTGACGGCCTGGTCGGGTCATCTCGGGATTGACACCTGGACTAGTTAGCTATTGTTTCACCCCACTAATTAGTTTTGTCTCGCGGCATGTACGTGGACCGCGTTGATTGGCCAGGTGTCCTCTCTCCCGAACTGGCGGTTTGGCCCGTGCCGTCTCCGCGATCGCTCTCTTGCCCGTAAACCGCGTTCTAGTAAACACTGCTGTTTCTTCTAGCGCGCAAACAAAGGAGCTATCGGTGCTCCGATAAATCTATCCAAGTAAATAGTCATACTTAGCTTCTATATCGCGTGCTCGCGTATACATTTTTTAAAAAAAAGTGAAACAAGTGTGTGCTATCTGTAAATAAATATATTCTGTTCAAATTACAATTAAGCAATTATAAGATTAATAGTAACTTTAAAAATACGTTCATCGCGTAAGTCCAGTGCTCACGCGTGAAACAAAAGGCAAGAACGTAGGTGCTCCACGTTCTTTCTCAAACATAAAGTTGGTCCTTCGAGCCGGAGCTCCGGTAATTTCGTGGCCTACAAGTGCTGTGTGGTGACCGCGTGGTTCGAGAGTCGTTTCCGTTAAACCATCATGGAGGACTTGCTCGCAGAACAGATCGAGCTGTATCATCGGCTCTCGCGCGTGTACGACAATCTAAAAAAGAAAGGTGTCGCTAAAGTAACTGAAGGTTCGGTGCAAGCTAGATTGGACCTACTAACGTCGCTCTGGGAGCAATTCTCGAAGCAACACAGTATTTTAATAAAAGGTCGTACGGAAGAATCAGGGCGACACGATTATTTTACCAAGGCTGGGTTCGATCTAGGCGAGGAATCTTTCCTCGAACAAAAAGGACGCCTCCTAGACCTTTTAAGGGAATTCAACCGGAAGCCAGAGTCCGCCGCCATGACTTCTTGTTCCGCCGGTGCCCTTCCTGCCGACGAGCGACGATCACGGGCCACTTTGCCTCGAATCCCCCTCTCTAGTTTCGACGGGAGTTATAGCGAATGGCAGACGTTCCACGATTCCTTCGTCTCCTTGGGCATCAAGGATCCTCACCTAATGGATGTAGATCGTTTACACTACTTAAAGGGGTGTGTCAAGGGCGAAGCCAGCACGGTGATACGCAACCTCACTACAACGGACGATAATTTTCAACCGGCTTGGAATGCGTTAAAGGAACGCTTTCAAAATAAGCGTTATTTAGTGACCGCTCAGCTTACGCTGTTAAACGCATTGCCTACGGTGAAAAGCGAGTCGTCTACCGAACTGAAAAGATTGTTCTATGGCACATGGGACGTGGTCGGCGCTTTGGCTGCACTGGAACGCCCCGTAACCACCACTGACTGGCTAGTTAACATGACTGTCGATCGTCTGGACGAACAATCGCGACGCGAATGGGAATCTTCCCTCGGCTTATGCACAGAGCCGCCCTCCTTAGATGCACTAAGGGTTTTTATCGAGACACGAATACATACGGTGGAGGCTCTCGAAAATCAGCGAGATCCTCCTGTCGAGGATAAACAAAAATTCGCGAAAGGCACCGCTACCAAAGGTTCCGCTGCCAAAGGCGCCTCTGTGCATCAAGTCGTCGCTACGCCATCGACTTCCAAGGCCTGCGGTTTGTGTAAGGGTTTCCATTACTTACTGTACTGCTACAAGTTCAAAGGCCAAGATGCTTCTGCGAAGAAAGCGACGGTTGAAAGGTTGCAGCAATGTCTGAATTGTTTGGGCAAACACCAAATCGACAATTGCCAGTCATCCAAACGATGTCTAAAATGTGCCGAACAACATCACACTTGCCTCCATGATGCTTTTTCATCGCCTCCGGGTGCTGTAGTGCAACACGTCACTCCTCGCGTGCTCAACACTCCGCCTGTGATGCTCGGCCTTGCCCGAGTTCGTGCTTATACTCCTGCCGGTCAACATGTGTCAGTGCGGGCCCTAATCGATCCCGGGAGTGAAGTTTCATTAATCACTGAACAGCTCGTACAACGACTTGGTCTAAAAAGACAGTGTGCTCGCATACCTTTGTTATTCGCCGGCGGTGCTCCGTCTCAATGTACGCGAGGCGCTGTTCATTTGGACATCACTGCCGACCGAGAAGGTGAGACGATCCTTGCTCTGTCGGCATTTGTGCTGACTGACTTGTCCAGTTACAAGCCACCCGTCGTATCCGACGGTACTGTGTGGCCTCATCTACAGGGCCTCCAGTGGGCTGAGCCACGACTTGCTAATCAGGACCCTATCGAGCTGCTGCTGGGCGCTGACGTCTATAACGACTTCATGTTAGAAGGCGTTCGCAAGGGCAAGCCAGGCACTCCTCTAGCTCAGGAGACTACGTTTGGCTGGATTCTCACCGGCGGTCTTCGGAAAGGGCACGTATATAGTCGTAAGAGCGTCTCTACAGTTCAGTGCTGCTCAATTAGTCAGGAACTTCCTGGTATGCTGGAGAGATTCTGGGAGCAGGAAGAGGTCCAGGCAACACCCACTCTTTCTCGCTGCGATCAAGAAGCTGAAGATCACTTCAAGGCCACGCACCGACGCACGGCCGAAGGGCGCTTTGTGGTAAGGCTTCCATTCAAAGTTACTCCTGAGCTGGGATCATCCAGACCCGCTGCCCTTCGCACATTGAATTCTATGCAGCAGCGATTCCTTAAAGATTACGAATATAAACGAGCTTATCAAGATTTTCTACAAGAATATGAAAACCTCGGCCATATGGTGGCTGCGGGCTCCCCCCCTGAAGGTCGACATTTCTATTTACCACATCATGGTGTCCTGAAATCAACAAGTTCCACTACGAAGCTGCGCGTAGTATTCAATGGCTCGATGTCAACCAGCAACGGGAAGTCTCTCAATGATGTTTTGCACACGGGACCCAATTTATTACCGGCCTTAGCCGACTTGTTGTTGAAGTGGCGTCGCCATCCCATCGCCTTTGTCGCTGACGTCGAAAAGATGTATCGAAAAATCGTTATACATCCAGACGACAGAGATTACCAGCGTATACTCTGGCGAAAGGGAAAGGAGTTGAAATTAAAAGAATACAAACTTTGTACAGTCACTTACGGACTAGGTTGTGCGCCTTACCTGGCTCTTCGATGCTTGCGGCAGTTGGCAATTGACGAGGCTGAGTCGTTCCCTTTGGCGTCAAGGACATTGCTCTCCGATGTCTATATGGACGACATATTGACTGGCTCATCGACGGTGGAGGAAGCCCTGGCTCTACAAAGAGAATTGGATCAGTTGGCTAAGGCGGGCGGCTTTCAACTCCATAAATGGGCGTCGAACTCACCCGAGCTCATGAGGTCAATCCACAATGACGTCACCTGCACTGCACGTCACTGTGATACGGACAGTCAGCATAGTGTCTTAGGTATTCAGTGGTTTCCCGATTCGGATAATTCCCAGATCAAGCTTCTGGATGGAAGCTCGAAACCAACGACCACGAAGAGGAGCGTCTTAAGCCAGGCCGCGCAAATATTCGATCCACTAGGCTGGCTAGCCCCGGTAACGGTATGGACAAAAATCTTCATCCAGTCACTCTGGGCGCTCTCTTCTGATTGGGATGAACCGTTACCTGTGCAATCTGAGGAGGCATGGCGCGAATTCATGAGAGCACTTCCAGCTCTCCGTCAAATTCAGATTCCACGTTACATGGGCTTGACCACCACCAGCCAATCGGTGGAAGTGCACGGCTTCTCCGACGCCTCGGAGCGAGCATACGCAGCTGTAATGTACCTACGAGTACAAGAGGCAACAGGTAATGTTCAGGTCCATCTAATTTCAGCCAAGACAAAGGTGGCCCCTCTCAAACAACTGTCGCTTCCGCGCCTCGAACTGAGTGGCGCCCATCTACTCACTCTTTTGGTGGCGCATCTTCTGTCGACGCTGGCACTCCGGATCGACGGCGTCCATCTGTGGACCGACGCTTTGGTGGCCCTGGGATGGATCCAGGCTCCGTCCAGTCGGTGGCAAACCTACGCCGCCAACCGTGTAGCTGACATCCAACGCACGCTACCACAGGCTCACTGGCGTCACGTTCCCGGTCAAGAAAATCCTGCCGACTGTGCTTCGAGAGGACTGACGCCGTATGACCTCCCCGAACACTTGCTGTGGTGGTCTGGACCGCCTTGGCTGTCTACAAGCGAAGGACGACCTGTCGCTTTAGAGGAGCCAATTGAAATGCCTCACGATGAAAGAAGGCGAATCTTACACATCCAACGCCCTTCGGATGATAAGGTGAGCCTGCATTTAAATCTCTTCTCAAACTTCCGCCGACTGCTTCGAGTTACAGCGTGGTGCTGTCGTTGGCTCCCGTCAGCCAGAGGAAAAAGACTGCCCTACCTGGTCGCCAGCGAGATAAAAGATGCTCAAACGAGGCTGGTCCGATGTGTGCAAGCTACGTCCTTCGCTTCAGAATTAGACGCCCTCCAAAAACGCCAACCGCTGCCTCGACGAAGTCGCTTATTGCGACTCAATCCCTTCAAGGACCCGTCGGACGGCACCTTACGCGTTGGCGGGCGGCTGCATTATTCAAGGGTTGACTACAATCAACGACACCCTGTGATACTCCCAGACGACACGACACTGGCCTCTCTGTGGATCACCGAGGCGCACCAGCGCTGTCTACACGGAGGGGTGCAACTTACGCTGTCTACTCTTCGCCAGCATTGCTGGATTCTGCGAGGTCGTCATCTGGTCAAGGCCTGCATTCATCGGTGTCTCACTTGCGTGCGATGGAAGGGCAATACCACGGACCAGCTAATGGGGGTGTTACCCACACCTCGAGTAACCCCTTGTCGTCCTTTCCTGCGTGTGGGCGTAGATTATGCAGGACCAATTTTTATTCGATCCAGCCGAGGACGTGGTCAGCATGCTCGAAAGGGCTATATCTCTTTGTTTATTTGTTTAGCCACCAAAGCTGTGCATCTGGAGGTGGTGTCGGACGGGACAACGGAAGCATTCTTGGCTGCCCTGAAGCGTCTGACCTCTCGCCGTGGCCTCTGCTCCCAAATCTACAGCGACTGCGGCACGGCATTCGTGGGTGCGGACAAGGAACTGCGCATCCTTCTGCAAACAGTCAGCCCACAAAACAGACAACTCTTGGATCGTCTGGCATCCGAGGGAATCGAGTGGAAGTTTAATCCTCCTTCCGCACCTCACTTCGGCGGGATTTGGGAGGCTGCGGTGAAGTCCGTTAAACACCACCTCCGGAGAGTGCTCGGCGAACATAAGTTGACGTATGAGGAGCTGGCCACGCTCCTCGCTGAGATCGAAGCGTGTTTAAATTCTAGACCCTTAATACCGCTGTCGGACGATCCCGACGATCTCGATGCGTTGACGCCGGGTCATTTCCTGGTCGGTGAGGCGATCACCGCGATACCCGAACCGAATTTGGAAGACCTACCAGACAATCGACTTTCGCGGTGGCAACTGGTGCAGAAAATGCAACAGCATTTCTGGCGACTGTGGTCTAGGGACTACTTAAATACGTTGCAGACTCGGGGAAAGTGGAATCGAGCTCGGACGGCCATTCGGGAGGGCGACCTGTGTTTAATCAAAAGTGAACTGCAGCCGCCCTCACGATGGCCTCTGGTTCGGGTTCTCAAAACCCATCCGGGCCCTGATGGCCTCACACGTGTCCTGACACTTAAGACGGCTACGTCGGAGTTCACTCGCCCGTTAAATAAGTTGATTAGCTTACCTTTTGTTGCCGCCGCGGAGGTCGATGCTGGGGGCTCTCAAAGTGACGTTGTCTATTGACGATGATCGACATAACCTGGTCACTTCACTCTATCTCGCGTCTCAGAGCGCGATCTGCGGCGCTCCTTGCGCATAATTGTCTTTAATTTTATTCACTTTCTTGTTCATTTTTTCTACTATCTTCAATTTTTTAATCACACGCACTTGTATCCACTTCACTATACAGCAGCGAGCTGTCTGTTTCGTCAGAATGTGACGAGACGGGCGGGAATGTTTGGGATTGGTCGCAGCGATGCGACCAATCATGCGCATGCTCGCTTTAGCCGTGAGGCGCGGGTTTTGAACTCGCTTTGGTTCCCTGTGTCGCGGCTGGGTGATCGCGGTGACGGCCTGGTCGGGCCATCTCGGGATTGACACCTGGACTAGTTAGCTATTGTTTCACCCCACTAATTAGTTTTGTCTCGCGGCATGTACGTGGACCGCGTTGATTGGCCAGGTGTCCTCTCTCCCGAACTGGCGGTTTGGCCCGTGCCGTCTCCGCGATCGCTCTCTTGCCCGTGAACCGCGTTCTAGTAAACACTGCTGTTTCTTCTAGCGCGCAAACAAAGGAGCTATCGGTGCTCCGATAAATCTATCCAAGTAAATAGTCATACTTAGCTTCTATATCGCGTGCTCGCGTATACATTTTTTAAAAAAAAGTGAAACAAGTGTGTGCTATCTGTAAATAAATATATTCTGTTCAAATTACAATTAAGCAATTATAAGATTAATAGTAACTTTAAAAATACGTTCATCGCGTAAGTCCAGTGCTCACGCGTGAAACAAAAGGCAAGAATGTAGGTGCTCCACGTTCTTTCTCAAACAGACACAAACGGCCGAAACAACCGATTTCGCCTCAGACGAAATACAGATAGAAATAAAAGAAACCAAGGATAAAGTAGTTCGGATGTTGATAGACTCAGGAGCAGAGGTATCAGTAATAGCCAGAGCATGCGTCCGAGACGACGTAGAAAGAAAAAGAAGCGACCTGCAACTAATAGCCGTGTCCGGAGAGCCAATCACGACATTAGGAAAGATAGAAGCCACATTCTCACTTGAAGGCAAAGAAATTAAGCATCCTTTATACATAGTCGAAGGAGACACGTTAAAAGACTCCCAATGGATAATAGGAATAGATTTCCTGAAGAGCCATGTTTAAACGGTGCTTTGGGAAGGCGTTGTGGATCGTCACTGGTATGGCCAGGGAAGGGATGCACTCGAACGAATTGTACGAACACTGGTTTATTCGGCACGTGGGCGTTGTTCACAATGATGACGAACACTCCACAGAAATACAGCACGAAAAACAAGACTCACAAAACACGCAGTTAACACTGAACAGAGATTTGTACAAAACTATGTACAAGCCGCTGGGCGTGATGGCTCGAAGGGCCGTTTTCAAAAAGGTTCGAAAACCGTGGGTCGCTGGGCGACAAAACAATCGATAATCCGTGCGTGCGAGAGCGTGTTAATGACAATAAGGTGTTCGAGGAACTAACTGCCGGATTCGCGGAAGCGCGCAACGCTCGAATCCAGGCAAAAACGGGTGACGTAGGTAACCGTCTTACCGGACGGTGTGTCATCGTGTTTACACGCTCTCGCACATACATTTAAATCCGCGCAACAACTGAGCGGTAAATTTCGGATGCAACAAGCCACGAGGCTAGAATTTATTACAAAACGCGAAACCTTACGATCGGGGACCAGCCCTGGAAGACCCTCCTGGCCCAAAATAAAATCACGGTTCCCCCACGCGCGCAAACGATAGTAACAATCGACGTAGACAACGAGAGAGAAGGAATAATAGAAAAGCGAGAATTAAAAGAAGGAATATGCCTGGGCGAGTGTTTAGTAAAACTAGTTCGAGGAAAAGGCCTGCATCATAAACTTAACAAATGAAACGCGTACGTTGCTATTGCCACACATAAAACTAACCGAGGTACCAGGCAATACGACAGCAAGCGTACATTCCGCTGTCGCGGCATTCCGCGCAGAAATTGGGAAGGAACCGCTGACAACTCGCGTGAACAGGGTCTTGGAATTGATGAAATTAGATCCCCTAAACAGTGAGGAAAAAATTAGCATGGAAGAAATCGGCAGAGAATTTTGCGATAATTTCCATTTAGCAGGTATTAGAAAGTGTAATAAGGGATTGGTGCAGAAATTATAATCTTTTTAGGAGCACAAGGAAATGTATAATTTAAGCAAATGTGTATTTACAGCGCAAGGTTCAATTTGTTTTCTCATTTATGTACAAAACCCGATTTAATAAATAATTATTTACACTTAAATATTCGATGTTGAAACGTTAGCGGGCACGATTGATATTAGCTATAATTTAGTAATTATGGGCAAAGCCAAACAGTTAGCAAGCGCGAAAGCAAGTTACTAAGCAGATGAGTAACTTTCATGAAACAGTAAAAGGCGCTAGCAGGAGAAACGCGTAAGCGTAAGCAGATGTACGTGTTAACTGTTTTAGATTCGCGAACCAAGAGAGCGATCCAGGAAATCACGATCGATTTCCTGGAAGAAAGAGCCTTCCCCTTCCATCGATCGCGAATCGACGGAAGGGGCAGTGATCGCTGCTCCACATGAGTAAGCGCGCCGTCGCCGAACGTCTAATTGATTGATATTTGTGCTAGATGTCGCTATACGGTTGATTTTCGTGTACAGCAGGCGACCCCTTCACATCCATGAATGCGACGACGCATAGAATACCCGTCAAGAAAGGAACGAGCCCCTGCAATGTAAAACCATATAGGTTACCAGAAACACACAAGCGTGCGGTAAAAACGCAGGTTAACCAAATGCTAGAAGACGGGATCATACAACACAGCGATAGCCCATGGAACGCGCCACTACGGGTAGTACCAAAGAAGCCTGATGCCGAAGGAAACGTTAAAAAACGCGTAGTTTTGGATTTCAGGAAAGTAAACGAAGTTACAATAGGAGACTCGTACTCTCTGCCAAATATCACAGATATACTTGACCAGTTAGGGAAAGCGCAGTACTTCACCACGCTAGATCTCGCGTCTGGGTATCACCAGATACCTATGGACGACAGAGACAAGGCAAAGACTGCGTTCTCCACACCACATGGACATTTCGAGTTCAACCGAATGCCCTTTGGATTGAGAAACGCGCCGGCAACGTTCCAAAGGTAGATGAACACCGCACTCATGGGACTACAAGGGATAGACTGTTTCGTCTACCTGGATGACATAGTGGTCATGAGGAAATTAAGGGAATACAACCTGAAATTACAACCGGAAAAATACTCATTTTTATGCAAGGAAGTAGGATTTTTGGGACACATAATAACACTGGAAGGAATAAAACCAGACCCTGAGAAAACACAGGCGGTGGAACAGTACCCCGTACCGACAAAGCTAAATGAACTACAATCCTTCCTAGGATTAGCGGGATATTACCGGAGGTTCATTCTACGCTATTCTAAAATAGCAAAACCCTTATCCCAACTAACCAGTGACAAAACAGAGTTCGTCTGGACAATAGAGCAGCAATACGCATTCGAAACGTTAAAAAACTGTTTAATTACAGCGTCCGTATTAGCTTAACCAGATTTTTCCAAAGAATTCATAGTCACAACCGATGCATCCGACATAGCGATAGACGCAATACTATCGCAAGGAGAAATAGGAGAAGACCGACCAATAGCATACGCGAGCAGAGTATTGAATAAAGCAGAAAGAAACTATAACACAACCGAAAAGGAACTACTCGTCATCGTCTGGGCAACGAAACAGTTTCGACCCTATGTGTACGGTACACACTTCAAGGTGGTAACAGACGACAAAGCATTGGTATTGTTATTCAAAGTACAAGACCCCGGATCGGGATTGATTCGCTGGCGAATACAATTAGCCGAGCATGACTACGAAATAATACATAAGGCAGGAAAAGCTAATACAAACGCAAACGCACTTAGCAGAAACGTGAACATAATACGGAACCAACAAGAAAACAGCGTTCAAAATACAAGCCAAAGGGCAAACATAATCGAGGTAGAATCCGAATGGGACAGATAGCAGATACTGTATGAGTACCATTTAGCACCCTTAGGCGGACATCAAGAAGTTCAGCGCACAGCGCAAAGAATAAAACAAAAGTATAGATGGACGGGAATGGATAAAGACATAGAAGAGTACATCCAAAAATGCACATGGTGCCAAAAGAATAAAGCAAATAGAAGGACCAAAGCACCAATGGTGATATCCGACATGCCTACTCGACCATTCGAAAAGGGCGCACTGGATATTGTAGGACCACTCACAGTAACTAATTGTAAGCAAGGAAATAGATATATTCTAACATTCCAGGATCACCTCACGAAATTTAGTAAAGCAATACCCCTTCCCGACCAGGAAGCGAGAACGATAGCAGAAGCATTCATAACAAAGATAATTTGTGAACACGGGATACCAGATAAAATCCTAACAGGGAGTCAATTTCGTAGGAGAAATGTTCAAAGACACATGTAAACTATTAAAAATCCCGAAAATACAGACAACGGCGTATCACCCTGAATCGAACGGAGTACTCGAAAGGTCCCACAGAAAGTTAGTGAAATACTTGAGACATGATATAGACCGAGACCATTCTGATTGGGACAAATGGTTACCCTACAAATGATTCACTTATAATACAACCTCGCATACAGCGACGGGTTACACTCCCCACAGAACTAGTTTACGGACAAAAAGCGGAACTATCGACCGCACTAAGAATCACGCCTAATCCTACATACAATTACGACGATTACGCGCAAGAGGCCAGAGAACGCCTAAGCGCCTCGAATGAAGTAGCCCGAGCAAAGCTATTAGACGCGAAACAACGTTCAAGAACCACACACGACAAGAAAACCAAGGAAATTCAATTCAAGATAGGCGATAAGGTATTATTATATAACGAAACCGTGAGAAGAGGAAAGATCAAAGAAACTGGACGCGAAATGGAAAGGTCCATATATAATAATAGAAAATAAATCAAACGTCAACGTAACGATAAAAAAGGGAAGAAGAACGTTAACCGTCCACGTAAGCAGAATCAAACACTTTGTCGAATAAAAAAAAACTCTTAGGGGCTACAGGCAGGAGAGAGGAAGCGGAAATAAGGGAAAATAAATGAGGAAACACAGAAAATAGGTAAAACTTAGTATATTTTTAAAAAACAAAAAAATATATATGTTTGCAAAATAACGAATCGCAAACGTCGCTGGAACTGGGAACTCGCGAGAGGGCTCCGTTAGGTTTATGACACTTTAATTTTAAGCACTAGTTTTAATCTTAAATTATACTATTTACAGTTATATACAATAAAGACTTTGTGAACACACTTCTCTCGAATATTGTTTGTTTCACGGCAACTGCACTGGTTTTCCTACGCGGTAGGAACTTTACGAGTAAGCAGAGCGATGCACGTGGGCTCGGCCCGATGCCCGTTACAAAGCGAAGCAAACAGCGAAGCAATTAAGCGAAGCAAAGCAAGAGATTAACCGTCGAAGCTATTAGCAGGTGAACCTATTAACAGATGTTATCTTATGCGTTATTCTAAGCCAGAAGCTCGCACTTTTCTACGCGGTAGCAAGGCAAGAAGCGTTAAGATAACTAGCACGTGGAGACAAAGGTTGTTCTCGAAGCAAAGCACAGAGAGAGAAGCAAAAGGAACAGCTGTTACCTCGTAAACGGTTAATGATCAAATTGGCCGCGGAAATCCTCGTCGATTTCCTCGAATCTGCGAGTTCTCCCCCTTCCATCGATCGGCGATCTGGACGAAAGCCTTGCAGCCAATCCATATTTTAATGAAAGAGGAATGGACGCTGCATCCATGGAGGAGATTTTCAATGTGCAAGAAGCTCTTCTAGACAAATTGGCCGAAATTACAAAGATGGAAGCGCTCGCAACCCGTGTGCTAGAACGTTCCGCGACAGTAGAATCCTACGACCCCCACACTGCTGTGGCCGCGCGATCGAAGTCCTCGCTCCCGAAGATTCCATTGCCTACCTTCGAGGGCAAACACAAGGACTGGTCGTCATTCCAAGGACTCTTCCGTTCCCTTGTGGTCCGGAACCAGACGTTAACGGATGCCGAACGCCTTCACTACCTGAGAAGCTCCCTTACAGGGGATGCCGCCCTCCTTCTTCGCAATCTGCCTGAAAGAGAGGAGAATTTTGTGGCTGCTTGGGAGCTATTAAATGAGCGCTATGATAACCAGAGATTGATGGTCAAGGCTCAAATGAACGCAATCTTCAGCCTACCTACGATTACTCGCGAATCTGGAACCGAGCTTAAACGGTTATTCTATACAGTGTGTGACTCCGTCAAGGCCCTAGAAGCCATGAAACGACCCTACGACGCCAGCGGCGAATGGCTCATCCATCTGATTGTGGAACGCATAGATCCTTAATCCCGACGCGATTGGGAAACTGCTATCGACAAGACGAAATTGCCACCTACCTTTGCGGAACTACAAGGCTTTTTGGAAGGGAGAGTGAACACCCTTGAAGCCTTGGAAGAGCAGTGTAAGAGACCGGAGAACACCGGAGACCAGCTGCAACACAGAAGTCGACAAAGGTTCATCAAGTCAGCCAATCTAAACGCGCCTCGGAGCCATGCAGTCTCTGCAAAGCAAACCACTTTATATTGTACTGTCGATTGTTACGTTCGGAACGTAAAATTGATCTTTTTAGTCAGGGTATGTATCAACAACGCCTAGCGTTATGGGAACTCCCTCGTTGATCATACTCCTGCCTATTAATTAATAATATTCCTGATAGAATAAAAACCCTTTTCTTGGAGCGTCGTCGTCTCGACGTATTGCCGTCCCGCGATACAGATAAGGCGGTGCTGACGCAACGGCGTTCTCACCAGAGAGTCGCGTTCGGAAGGACCCAGTGGTTCTCCTGTTGTGCCGAATCCGTCCTATGTAAGCGGCAGGGGTGCGGTTTCAATTTGAGGAAGTGGGCATCCAACCAACCAGCCCTGATGGAGAAGCTGCCCGCCGGTGACGCCATTCATGTCTGCAAGTGGCAGGCCGGCGAAACTTATACAGCGCTGGGGGTCCACTGGAGTCTGGTCGACGATTGCTTCCGGGTGCAAGTGCAATCTCCCGCAGCGGACAGCGACATAACACGACGCCGGGTTCTATCAACCATCGCTAAAATCTTTGACCCACTGGGATTGGTGGCCCCAGTAACGGTTAACGCAAACAAATTGATGCAGTCTCTCTGGTTACTCAATTTAAATTGGGACACACCTTTGCCGCCGACGGAAGCCGGCTACTGGATGCAGTTCCTCGACGAGCTGCCTGAACTGAACCGAATCGCTGTTCCTCGCTGGCTCGGCGTACAACAGACGCCTCAATTTCGGGACCTCCATGGCTTCGCTGACGCTTCGGAGCGGGCATATGCTTCCGTCGTTTATCTTCGGGTCGGGGACAACGATGGCCTCGCTCGGACACAGCTGATCATGGCCAAAACCAAGGTAGCACCTTTGACACGGATCTCATTACCCAGATTGGAATTGTGCGCCGCTGCCCTGCTGACCAAACTGATGGCTCTCACCTGCGCGAGTCTGGATTTGAGTGGCACCGCCGTACACTTGTGGAGCGATTCCACTATTACTCTCGCCTGGATCCAAGGACATCCCTCACGCTGGAAGACCTACGTGGCCAATCGGGTATCGGAGATACAACGTACGCTGCCTGAAGCCCAGTGGCATCACGTCTCCAGTCAGGACAATCCGGCTGACTGCGCCTCCAGAGGCTTACCGCCCAATCAGCTGCCCGACTTTGCCCTGTGGTGGACTGGCCCGGTCTGGCTGACTACACCGGGTGGCTGGGATAGCAAGAATCAGCCTACGTTGCCGCTGACAGACCTAGAAGCCCGAACAACTTCTACTTTGAGGTCGGGTGAACCTGCAACGGGCAATCCACTTTTATTTCACTACTCAAATATAATCTCTCTTCTTAGAACCACCGCCTGGTGCTTGCGGTGGCTACCACGAAGGGATTCACTCACGCTAGGATGTCGCCTGATGCCAACCGAGGTCGAGGCGGCGCGAGTTCGCTGGCTCCGACTTGTGCAGCACCAGGAATTTGCTACGGACATCCAACAGCTGGAAGGGGGACGCCCATTGCCGAGCCGTAACAGACTGCGACGGCTCAACCCTTACTTGGATGAGCAAGGCCTCCTTCGTGTCGGGGGACGCCTCCGCCATGCTGCGCTACCGCTGGACGCACAACACCAAATTCTATTACCACGAGACAGTCGTCTGACAGAGCTACTTGTGGACGAGGCTCACCAGCGAACACTACATGGAGGCACTCAACTTACCCTGGCCACCTTGCGGCAAAAGTACTGGATTCCCCAGGGTCGACAGCGAATCAAGGCCATTCTCCATCGCTGCGTCACTTGTATCCGCTGGCGGGCTACAACAGGACAACATTTAATGGGGGACTTTCCAGCTGCGCGGGTGACACCAGCCCGTCCCTTCCTGCATGTTGGAGTAGACTATGCAGGGCCATTAACTCTATTGAGAACACGAGGCCGAGGCTAACGCACGCATAAAGGCTACACCGCGTTATTCGTATGTCTAAGCACTCGCGCAGTTCACTTAGAACTCGTTTCCGATTACAGTACCGAAGCCTTTCTTGCCGCGCTGCGGCGGTTCACTTCACGGCGAGGACGTTGCTCAGTCATTCAGAGCGACCAGGGAACAACCTTCGTGGGAGCCGCCCGGGAACTTCGGAATATGCTGGCTCACTTCGACTCCGGGCGTGACGCCATCCATTCCGCTCTCCTGAAGGACGGTATTGAATGGCGATTCAACCCCCCTGCTGCCCCTCACTTCGGCGGCCTATGGGAAACCGCAGTCAAATCGACCAAGTATCATCTAAGGAGGGTGATAGGCGAGCAACATCTCACCTTCGAAGAGATGACTACGCTGCTGCATCAAATCGAAGCCTGCCTGCTCTCCCGACCACTGCAGGCGATGAGCGGCGTCCCGGGAGACCTCACCACGCTGACACCCGGCCACTTCTTGATCGGCGAAGCTCTGCTAAGCTTGCCTGATCCTCCCATCGATGACGTTCTAGCCTCCCGTCTGCCCCGATGGCATCTGTTGCAACACATGAGGCTGCAATTTTGGAAGCGGTGGTCCGCCGAGTATTTACAATCCCTACAATCACGCAACAAATGGACTCACCAGCGCCCGCAGCCTCAAATCGGCGACTTGTGTATAGTCAAATCTGAATTGACATCCCCGGCCCGGTGGCCACTTGCTAGAGTCACGAAACTTCACACGGGCCCCGACGGCTTAACTCGCGTTGTTACGATTAAAACTGCTCGGACTGAATTAATACGACCAATTTGTAAATTAGTTTTTATACCGCTTACACAAACCACTTCACCACTTCAATGTAATGATCCCACTGATCAATAGATCATTTTCACCTGCGTTACTCGACGCCTTCACATGAGTCGGCGGCGCCACTGCCGCTGGATCGGATCACGCCATAATTGTTTGCCCAATCACCGCGCCACAGCCATCTCGCGATAAATTCATCGGGCGATGAATGCCGGGCGGGAAATGTACACGAAAATCAACCGTCTAGCGACATCTGGCACAATTACCAAACAATTAGACGTTCGGCGACGGCGCGCTTACTCATGTGGAGCAGCGATCACTACCCCTTCCGTTGACTCGCGATCAATGGAAGGGGGAAATTCTGTCTTCCAGGAAATCGAGCGTGATTTCCTGGATCGCTCTCTTGGTTCGCGACTACGAAACAGTTCACACGGGCATTTGCTTACGTTTTACGCGCTTCTCCTGCTAGCGCTCTTTATCGTTTTACAAGTTACTCAACTGCTTAGTAACTTGTTTTCGTGCTTGCTAATTGTCTGGCTTTGCCTCTCAGTAACTAATAACCAATAATACTCGCTAAAGATATAATATAGGATTTCGTGTGAATAATTATTTATTAAAAGAGTGTTTTGTACATAAATGAATGACATAGTGAACCTTACGCTGTAAATACACATTTAGCTTAAATTAAACATTTCCTTGTTCTCCGAAAAGGGTTTTAGCTTACTGCATCAATTCTTGACTACGCCTTTTAACAGTCGGAAATACCCCCCGTTCAAGAGAGGCATTAAAAATAAGCCATAGGGGCCTAGCTAAGGCATAACAACAGTTACGTAGGAATATCGGAGGAATATCGTCAAAACCCGACCCTATACTTAAGTCAAGCTTATTGAGTTTCTCGAAGACATCTCCTAACGAGATCGAAACCGAGCCTAAGTTAAAGTTACTGTCAAAGTCACGCACAGCATTCACAACTGGGGTCCCAGCCACGGGAGTAGAATAAACCGATCCAAAGTAAGCGGAGAAAAGGTCAGCAATGTCTTCGTATGTAGACACCTCAGATCCACCAAGTCGCATAGATTTCAGAAGGCCATAGTGACCTCGCTTGTCATTAACAAAATTCCAAAAGCATTTTACATTACCTCTCAACGAATTTTCAACCTTTGCAATGTACCTATTATAGTCCATTTCCAGATAGACTTACACTGAGAGCGCAAGTACACAAAGTTTAAGTAATCGCAGTGCAAGAGAGACCGCATATAGTCCCTATGTGCCCTCTTTTTAGCACGGATCAGATATTTCAGCCTTGGAGAAAACCACTTGGGATGTTGCGTACATCTGATTTCACGACGCGGTATAAATTCATTTGTTGCCCAGTTCAGATGGAAATACAGGAGGTCAATCACGCTGTCCAGATCATTCTCGCACATAATAACATCCCGATCAACTGTATTAAGATAGGTTACAATGCCTAGGAAATCACCGTGCTCGAAATCCAAGAAAACAAAGTTATCCTGAGGCTTATTATTTCCCCGGATCGAAGTAAATAGAGACGCATTTAGAGGTGGATGATACACATCCGGGACAATCAAGAAGTCAATAGACCGTTCGATTAACATATTAGAATCATTAGTAAAAACCAGGTCGAGCATTACTTCCTTATGATTTGGAATTACATTGGCCTGAGTTAAATTACAGAAGTTAATATTCGCGAGTACAATATCTATGGCCATTGAGTCCTGAGATGATATCCCCGGCTTTATAATACAACTCCTATCTACTCCACCGACCCAGGTAGCATGTGGTAAATTATAATCCCCAAATATATACAACATGTCATCACCAAAACTATGATAAATATTAGAAATACAATTAAAATGATTCTCATACACTAGCGGGGGCGAGGCAGGCGGTATGTAAATGGCCCCAAACACGAGGTGGTATTTCCCGACACGCACTCTGACAAAAATTTGCTTAAGGCTATCACACCCCGTTTCGATCAATGAACTGGTTAGTGTTTTCCTTATCGCTATCAACACACCCCCACCCCTCATAAGGCTACTAGAGGCACTAGATCTGTCTTTCCTGAAAACCAGATAGTCCGACAAGTCTCTACTAAAATAATTACATCGTACGTTATAACGAGATTTGAAATCGAACATGACAAGGGTGCCCCCCCCCTCCCCCCGACGACGATTATCCTGTCCGCGGCGGCGGCGGGCGATGTGTCCGCGGACTCGGCTGCCCCTGCTGTCGTGGAGGGCCCATGGGACGCCCTGCTGAGGCGCATGAACGACATGGAGAGGCGTTTTGACGGTCGTCTCCTTGTCCTGGGTAGGGACATGGGGCGCGGGACTGCACCACCTGCGGGTAGATTGACGCCCGTGGCGGTTGTGTCGTCACCGCCGTCGTCGTGGTCGGTGCTAGTCGCGCCGGGCGGAGGATTCCCTATCGTAAATGGGCTGGAGGGCCCGTCCCGCAAGGCCGCCAAGTAGGCAAGGCGGAGGGCGAGACTGGATGCTGTGGCGGCGGGAGCAGTCTAGTCGGTGCCGCACATCCAAAAGAGTGGAGGTGAGGGGCCCTTGCCTGCGGTCGTTGCGTCCACCAGTGCGACGGTTGCGGGTGGATTGTCTGCCCCTCTTTCCAGGACGCGGCTCAGGAGGGCGAGAAGGAGAGTGGCCAGTGCTGTTAAAAAGGCGGCCTGGAGGGCGGCCGGTAGTCAGATCGGGCAACGCCTCCCCCAGGGGACACCTAGGAGCACTGCCGGCCCACAGACCACTTGGTCGCAGGTTGGCGGGAGGCGTGCTGGCGGTGGGAAACCGACCACAGGGGGGGTTGTCTTGGGTCAGCATGGCGGTGGGTGGCAGGCGGGGGCGGCGGATCACCGGCAATCGAGTGGACGCGGAGGTACGGGCCCACGGTTGCCACGTGCGCCGCGGACGGCAGCGGTGGCCATCACCGCCCCGATCAGCACCAGCGAGGAGGGAAAATAGGCCTTCTCCGCCGGAGTCTCTGCGGCCATGGCCGCGATCGATGTGGCCGAGACGCGCTGCCACCGGGGGCCTCGTCTTCGAGATCCCGGGTGCTCGGGGCGCGGAACAGGCTGCGGCCCTTAGGACCAGGCTGGTCGAGCGGCTGTGGAACTCCGGGATTAGAATCCACTGCCCCCAGGAAACCGCGGAATTTCGCGTCTGCGGGCTTACCGAGCTCGCCACGGGGGACCACGAGCGATATTGGCGCAGGGGGGGGGGGTGCGAGGTCGGGGACCTCACGTTGGGGGAGAGACGCCCAGACGGTGCGGGGCTGTACTCCCTCTGGGTGCGCGGGCCTCTGGCTGCGGTGGCCAGGTTGGCGCGGGCGGGCCGGGTACCATGGGTAGGTTATTGGCCCGCGTGCTGCCACTCGAGCAGAGAAGGCTCCAATGTTACCGCTGCCTGGAGTTTGGACATGTCCAGGCCAGGTGCGGGAGCGCAACGAGCAGAAGCCTTCTCTGCTATAGGTGCGGGGTGGAGGGGCACGTGGCCCGCGACTGTCAGGGCGCGCCGAGGTGTCCGCTGTGCGCGGGGGCGGTGGTCCAGCGTGTCGGCCCCCGAACAATGCATCGGGAACCGCGAGAGTAAGGGTAAGGGAGAGGATCCCAAGGACGGGGGAGGCAGTGGCCAACATTGCCGCTACGGGGCCCCCCTCTTCCGCTCCATCGGTGGCGCCGGTGATTGCGGCGCCCATGGAAACGGAGACCTGCCAGGCCATGTCGGCGGCCAAGTCCGGTCCCGGGAAACGGAAGGTCCAAGAGGAGACGGGAGAAAAGCTCTCCGACAGTGGTGGACTCTCCGCGTCGCCCACTGGGAGGGTCTCCAAGACCCTAAAGAAAAGGAGGAGGAAGGAGGGATCAGGCTCGGCGGGCCTCTCGCAGCGGCTCTCTGGCCGAGAGGCCTTCATGAAGAGTAGCGAGACTTCTTCAACGGGGGGGCCCGGTACCAGTGGAGCCGGTGCAGTGGGGGACAGGGACGACGGCGGCCGTGAAGCGCGGTTACTAGCATAGTCGATCGCGATGTCCTTCGGCGGTGGGCCTCCTCCTCCTCTTCTTTCCCTGGTGGACGTGGGGACGGGTTCGGGGGTCGGCTCTCTCGCAGAGGAGGCGGACCAGCGCGGGCAGTTATCGGAGGAGGCCGATGTTACCAATTTGTAATGTCCAGAGCCCCTCCGATGCTGCTCGCCAATTGCAGACACTCCATGCGGGCGCACGACCTGCTGGAGCAGGCCCGCGTGGAGTTGGTTGTCGGGCTGGTCGTCGTCTCGGAACCGTATCCGCTGCCAGATCGCACCTTCCGGGTCACCAACCCGGACAGACAGGTGGCGGTCATGTGGGAGTTAGGAAGAGGAGCCCCGCTGTGCACGGTCGCCCAGCATGGGCGGGGCTGGTCAGCGGTTACATGGGGGGAATTCCTTGTGGTGGGCTGCTACATGGCGCCCAGGTTCACGGTCCCGGAGTTCGAGGACCGGCTGGACGAGATTGGGGCTTTTCTTGAGTGGGGAGCCCCCAGGACGGACTCCAGGGGCCAGGAGCTGCTCGAGTGGGCGGAGGCGTTGGGGTTCGTACTGAAGAACCCCCATGCGGTAACGACGTTTCGCGGTTCGCGGAGTGAGTTAACCATCGACCTGATCTGTGTCAACCCCGCGGCCGCGGCTGTCACGTCGGACTGCTGGGTGGCGGAGGACACGGAGCCGAGGGCTGACCACATGTATGTGCTCCTGGGTACCTCCGCTGCCCCGCCTCCCCGCGCCCCTCGGGCCGGTAGACGGGCCCCGCGTTGTGAGCTCAGGCGCCTAGACATAGACGCTGCCCGGTTGGCGTCCTCCGTCGTCGCCTGGCCTCCATTGCCGGGCGACACCCTCGACGACCCTACCGCCGGTGCCCTTTGGCTGCGCGGCGCGTTGCATTCCATCTGCGACGCGTCAATGCCGCGCGCCGGGCCATCGGGCGGGGGTCGGAGGTCGGTGTACTGGTGGTCCGTGGAAATTGCCGATCTTCGTGCGGCCAATCTGCGGGCCAGACGCCAGTACACCAATGCCGGCCGTCGAGATTCACGGCAGGTGACGGGGGGACAGCTCCAGAAGCTGCGCGCTGCATTCTCAGCAGCGCGCCGCGAGTTCCGTGGAGCCATCGCCCGAGCCAAAGCCCGTTCGTGCGACAAGTTTCTCCTCACTCTGAACGAGAACCCCTGGGGGCGCTCGTATAGGAACGTGTCGACTAAACTCGGTCTATGGGCGCCTCCGGTTGCGGAGGGTCTCGATCCCCGGTTCCTTAGGGATGTTTTGTCGGTGTTATTCCCTCCTCCTCCTGTTCCAGGGGAGGGAGGCGCCGATGAGGCCGGGGATCCGGAGCTGGCCTGGGGCTACGACATCTTGGATGCCCCAGGAATCAGTGACGAGAAATGGCATGCGTAGGAGTACGGGCATGCTCTATGCGCGCCCTGGGAGACGGTCTCAGACGCGTGTTCGACGCCGCTCTGAGGTCGGGGAGATTCCCCCCTGCCTGGAAGGAGGCGAGGCTAGTGTTGCTTCGGAAGCCCGGAAAACCCCCTCTGCGTACCGGCCGATATGCCTTCTGGACGAGGCGGGCAAGTTACTGGAACGTGTTCTGGTTTCCCGCCTCCGTCACCACCTGGGAGCCGCGGCCCCAGATCTTTCCGACCACCAGTATGGATTCAGACGGCAGCTTTCGACGGTGGACGCCATTTTGTTGGTACGGTCGCTGTCGCAACGGGCGGTCGAGAGAGGCGGTGTGAGCGTTGCGGTGCCCCTCGACATCGCAAACGCGTTTAACACCGTCTCTTGGGCGGCGATTGAGCGGGCGCTCGTCTTCCATCGCGTCCCGCTATACCTTCGCCGCCTGATCTGGGACTATCTCTGCGGCCGGGTGGTCTCGTACGTCGGCCGGGACGGGGAAGGAGTGGCGGCTGTGCACCGCGGCGTTCCGCCGGGGTCCGTTCTAGGACCCCTGTTATGGAACCTGGCATACGACGCGGTTCTTCGGGTGGCAATGCCGTCGCCAGCTGTCTCGCCTGTATGCTACGCGGACGACACACTGGTGGTGGCCTCCGGGCAACAGTGGGAAGCGGCACTTGGCCTCGCTGAGAGGGCACTACGGCGTGTCATTGCCTCGATCCGGACGCTTGGTCTGCGGGTCGCCGCCGAGAAGACGGAGGCGATCTGGCTCGCGGACAGGTTTGGGACTGGGGTCCCAGCCGTAGCGCCCCTGAGGATCGGGGACGCCTGCGTCAGGGTCGGCCGGTCAATAATGTACCTCGGCCTGACCCTTGACACCTACTGGCGGTTTACGCGTCACTTCAGGGTCCAGGGCCCCCGGTTGAATGGGCACGTGTTCGCACTCGCGCGAATTATGCCCAACCTAGGGAGCCCTCATGAGGCGGTTCGGCGTCTTTATGTGACGGTTATCCGGTCGATGGCGCTCTATGGAGCGCCGGTGTGGGCCGGTGACCAGGAGGACTGCCGCGTGGGGCGGGAACTCCTCGCCAGAGTTCACCGCTGCATGGTCCTCCTTTCCGTGCGGGCTTACCGCACGGTGTCGCATGCCGAGCTGTCCGCAATCGGTGGGTCTCCCCCGTTCCATCTGCTCGCGGCGATGAAGGTGGAGATTTAATTCGCCTCCCACGATCGCCGTGGCATGGGGATCCCGCCGATCGATGTTGGACCTGAGGGGGCGCGTCGCCGGGCCCGGCGACGCATGGGAGCCAGGTGGATCGAGTGGCTCTCCCTCCCTGAACATCGGGTGGGACGCGTCGTCGGGGCGCTCCTGCCCATTATCGGTGAATGGGTGGGGCGCAGGTATGGCAGGTTGACCTTCCGCCTGACGCAGATGCTCACCGAAGTTGGCTGCTTCGGTGACTATCTGTGCCGCATAGGGCGGGAGGAGACGCCGTGGTGCTACAGCTGCGACTCGGGCGACGGGGACTCGGCGGACGACACCCTAGCTGTTTGCCGGGAGTGGCAAGACGATCGCCGGGTCCTCGAGGCGCAGCTGAGCCCTGACCTCACGCTGCCGACGGTCGTGCGTCGGATGGCGGAGGACAGGGCGTGTTGGGAGGTCGTTTCCTTCTTCTCGGAACAAATCATACTCCAGAAGGAGGAGGCGGAGCGCGACCGCGAGCGGCAGGGACATCCCTGCCGGCTCGGGGTCCCGCGACGACGCGCAAGAAGTGGGAGAAGATAAGCCGGGGAAGATGGCGACCTGGGTTTAGGTCGCCCCGCTTCCCCGTGGCGGGTAACGGGTCCGCGCATTCTCCCCCCTCCTCCGTTTTCCACGGGAGGTTGTGTGTGAGGGTGGGGTGAATGGGACGTAGGAGGTCTACTGGACGGCCGCCCCCACAGTATTTTGGGGGTGTCTGTGCTGTGCGACGGGGACGGATGGCTCGATGCTGCTGTAAGAGTCGGAGCGCCGGGCCAGTCGTCGTTGCCGCTTCTGCTGTGCTGAGTGTGGGCGCTGCAACGGCGGCATCGTTGGTGGGGAGGTTGGGTGGCCCCAGAATTTGCGGGGCCCCCGGGGATGGCCAAATAGTGTCATCCCTCACTTGTTGAAACGGCGCTTCGTTTGGGGCGAGCTGGCATTTGAGCTGCCCTTCAAGCATTTGCCAGCCACTTGCCGGGGGGGGGGGGGGGGTCTCGGCCGGGATTGTCATCCGTTGGCTGAAAAGTCCCGCTGGGGTATGCGGCACTGGGCGGCCCCCTCCAGGCTATGCCAGCCGCCCCCGCCCGGCCCGTCAAAGAAGTTACGGGCCGGGAGGTAAAAGACAAGCTGCCGTGGGGTCGTCGGCGGGGGTGCGGGGGGGGGGGGGGGCACCGCCCGCCCTTGCTTAGCAGCGACCCCGGAAGAGGGTGGTGCGGGCGCATGACCCGTCGCGCACCACTCGGAGTTGTGACGACGGAGTTTGCTCCCGGGGGGAGTTTGGACGCGTGAGCGCGGGTGCCTTCTCAGTGTTCCCTGCGCCCGCACGACTCCCCTCCGAGAAGGGCCCTGCATAGGGGGCAGTAGGTGCGTGGAGCTGTATATGCACCCTTGGGGGGGGGGGGGCATGCGAACGTAATCGCTCGTTTGATCTCCTGTAAGTCTTCCCCTCGGGTGCGCGCTCCTCGCACCAGAAGGTCACTTTGGTGGTTTTAGTGGGTTCCAGTCCCACATAACCCTCCGCCCGTCCCCGCGGGCGGGGGGTATCCGTGGGGATTTTCTCCAAGTAAAAAAAAAAAGATGGTTTCAACCAACGGATAAATTCCCCAAAAACTGCGAAGTAAAATACTTAACAGCGAACAATAGCCTCTGGATTGCCACGGCACAACCAGCCACACAGATCTACGCGACCCATGAACCAGAAACGATCACAATCCAATATACCAATAGTAAAACATTCAAAACAACTGTAACGAGTTTTTGTCGGTAGGACGACGATCTAGCCCCCTCCCCCCGCGCGCGCCCGACCGCGACAACACGCACCGCGCTCTGCCAACGGTCTTGCCCCCCACCACTCGTCCGCGGGTACCGAGAATCAGCGTGAGATGGTTACGCAACGAATGTCCTTCTCGCTGCCGAAATCCGCGGACGAGGACATATAGGCCGGGGGCATAGGCCTATTTGGCAGAGACCGCCTAGGGCGAGCGTACCAAGCAGTACACCTCTCCCAGAGACCTTCTGTACGATTCCACGTTCTTGTGTAAAACACTTGTTCTTGCGAAAGACAAGAGCCCGTGTTCGCACCAGTTCTCGTGCGTCGACAGACCGAGTCTCTGTGTCTTTTTGAATTCACCCCCTCCCCGGTTCCCAGAAGGACAGCGTGAGCCATCCTCTGGACGCAGGCCGTTATCACTTATCGATCTCCCGAACAGATTCATCTCCGTTCTCGAGAGCGTCCTTACAGTCTCCGATTCACCCACGGGTTGTGTCCACCGGGTGACCGGACTCAAGACTCTCCGACCAGGGTCTAATGGCAGGGCTTGCCCGCCAAGACACCGAACGGTCAAATTGTCTATCCCCTCCCGCTTCGCCGCCTCGTCGTCGATTCCGATTCGCGCCGCGATACACACCGACTTGTACTCCGACGTGTACGCCGCGATCCACACCGACTCACGCGCCGCGATACACACCGAGACTCGTGATAGGTTAAGCCATACTCACACTGTGTGCCAGCATAATCCTGGCCGGGATATTCTGTACATAGTTCCTAAGGCAAATAAACTGTCGTACTCCACACTACCTGTGCGTACGATTATTCGATCGGTAGCCCTGGACCTCCGTCCTGAGCTGGCGATACGGTACCTCCACCGTCCCACCGGTAACCCCGCGTTCTACGGTTACACAACATTCACGCACTCGGGAACTATAACACTAAAAGACAATTGTAAAATAAACGGTAAAGAAGTACTATTGCGTAACCAAAAACCACTATATGAACATGACATTGTAATAAAAACAGCACCACTTTACAACATAACCGCAGACCCAAACATATCAGGATTAGTTAACACTACAGGAACAAAACCCCTCACAAATGTCGAACTACATAGAATTATAAAAGATCCTTCAGAATTTTCACAATTGTACAAACCACTTAATTGTACAAAAACGAACTACCAAACGAAGCAAAACATGTAAATACACCAATATGGCACATATTGTATCCAAGTGCCACAACAGTATTAATTATAATAGTAATAGTACTAGCCATCATAATATACATAGTAAGTTATCGTAAGAAAACAATGAAACGCGAGGCACAGACCATATATACTGTACCAACACCAAAACTATCACGATCAGAACTCAATGTACAACTAAGAAAGTAAATTAAGAAACGATTGTATAAAACATTGTAATCGGGAAAACTTATGTAACGAACTGACTCTGAGCAATAAAAATAGGACAAATTTATCCCGATACAGCCACCCTTCTTCCAAAGGGGGGGGGGGGGATGTGAAACAACCACCGATTAGCATCGAGCCAGCAGGATGTCCCAATGCTAAGGAATCCGCAAACGAAGAACGTTGCACAGCCACGGGTCAGCGGATGGCTAACATTAGAACCCCACCGTGAACCAAAATAACCATATATAATCACCGCCCAAAACGGGACTGACGCTCTCTATTTTTTGCGAATCGATTAGCGATCACTGCCGTGATCGCCGCGCCAGTGTCAGTTCAAGCTCAATAAATCCTCGTTCACTCTACGGTGAGTTCCAACTCTTAAACCAGCCAAAGAAACCGGTCCAAACCGAATCCCCGACCCCGGCGTCTGCACCCGTACTTTCGGAGCCCGGAGGACGACCCCTCAGAGAACAGCCCACGGCAACCGACGAGATTCTCAGGGAGAATCTCAGCCCCGGCAAACTCACAACACTACCACACTCCACCACTCCCCCCCCCCCCCCAATAATACCTTCATCATCATTATCCCTTCCTTCGCCCCCCCTCTTCCCTTGTTTCCACCTCCTTTTTTACCCCCATTAACATCCCCCCCATCGCTCACCCTTTTTTATTTTCTGTCTTTGCCCACTGCTTCCACCGCACGTATCCCTTTGGTAGCCTATTCCTTACGCATTCCCAATCGCGTTCCTCCACCCACGATTCGCACAACACCACCACCTCCCATTCCTCCAGTCCTTTCCAAAACTTCCAATCCTTGTTCTTTAGTCCCGTTACATTCCAAAAGGCCATCCTACATTTTTTGCTACCTCTCCCTCCTCTCCTCCCATCACTCACTCCCCTCCTCTCGCTTCCCCTCCGTTTGCCTGCTCCTCTATCCATTTCTCCACCACCTGATCCCATTTTCTCAACTTACCATTCACCCACAGCTTCATATACCCTATCTGTACCACCTTCCCATTCTCCCTCTCTCTCTGAGCCTCTCTTTCTATCTACCACCTTTCCCGCCTCTCCTCCACCGTGAGGTCATCCTCAATCCTTTCGCTCCTACCCTTCATTTTTTTTCTCGCCTCCATCACCTTCCTCTTCTCTTCCCTTCCCGTAAACTTCACCAACGCCATTCCGTATCCATCCTCTCTAGTTCTCCCTATCCTGGCCAGCTCCTTAATCCCTCCCTTCCCCAGACCCATCCTGCTCCAAAACTTCTTCATCTCCTCTTCCACATCTCTTCCCTCTACCCCTAGTTCCCTTATCACCACGTTGCTCCTTCTACCCTCTCTCTCCTTTTTGTCCTGTTTCACATCCATCTTTCTCATGCTAATCCACCACTCCTCCACTTGCTTTTCATCCATCAGTCCTTTAATTCCCCTTCCCATTCGCTCCTTTTCCCACTTCCCCACCTTTTCCACCACCTGTTCCATGGTCTTTCCCACTTCCTCCTATCCCCTCTCCACTCTTCTTCTCTCTTCCTTCTCCTCCCTCAACACCTCCTTCATTTCCCTCATCTCCTCCTTCATCTCACTTATACCCTTCACCAACTCCCTTATCATCCCTTCTAACGCATCCACCCCCCCCCCCATCTTCCTATCCACTAATTTTTCCCCCCTTCTGGCGATCTCCCCGTTTCCTCGCTCCTTTTAAAACATCTCCTTCCCCTCTCCCCAATCATCCCTTTCTCCTCCTCCCTCTCTCTTTTTTCCCCCAATAGCTCTCAAGACTCCATACACTACTCCCTACACTGCTCGTGCTGTCCTTCCTAACCCTTTCCTCGTTATTTCCCTTCCCCCCATTTTCCCCCGATTTGCATTTCTCTCTGGCCCTCAGGCCCCCTGCCCCACGTTCCTTTCCCTTAATCATTCCAATCTCTTCAATTTCTCCGTTCAAATTTCGCGCCTTCTATCCCTTCTAATTCCTTTCGTCTCCTCCAGATTAGAGCTGTTTCGAGACTCGAAACATTCGAATAGCTTGAAGTTCGAACCGAGCGGGACTCGGTTTTTCGAGCCGAGCCGAGACTCGAACGGTTTCGGGTAACCCGAATGTTTCGGGTAGCTCGATTTTTTCGAGCCGCTCGAATGTGTTCCGGGTAGCTCGATTTTTTCGAGCAGCTCGATTGTGTTTCGGGTAGCTCGATTATTTCGAGCCGCTCGAATCTGTTTCGTTTAGCTCGATTTTTTCAAGCAGCTCATATGTTTCGAGTAATTTGAATGGTTCGAGCCACCCGAATATATTTTAGGTAGTCGACTGTATGATACAGTGTGATAGCTTAGTGTAGCTGGAACGTTTTGTAGACACCGAATATAAATTAAGTTAGATGTATAATATGAGATGTATAGATATGAAAACCATATCAAGTTATTTAATCCTTGCCTGGTGGATATTTTAACAACATTTGAGCCGAGCCAGGCGCGGCTCGGTTGTTTCGAGTCTCGAAACAGCTCTACTCCAGATGTCTCCACTCTCCTTATATCTCTTTGCCGCCACACTTCTCTCACCTTCCACTTAACCTCCAAACCTTCCCTTATTCCTTCTATTTCTCTACTACTCTCACTCCCAGCCCTCTTCCCAATAACCCTTTCCCTCCTACTCCTCCCCCTCACCTTCCACACACTCCACTCTCTCTCGCCACTTCACTAGATTTTCCTTAACTCGCTTACAACACGCACTTTCCATACAACGCGTCCGGAAACGTAAGTCCATGTTTTTGTTAATAAAGTTGTCCAATTATATTGTAACCTCGTTATGTGGAGGGGACGGACGGGTATCGAGAGAATGAGGCAAGGTGAACTTGGTAGAAGGGGCGTTTATTCTTACTGGCGATTTACAGGGTACCCGACCAAGTCTATGCTGGCTAACAGAGTATTTGCGGCTTAACCTAGATCTTATCCTATGTCGGAGTCGGATCGCGGGCGCGACGCGATCGCGCTCGCGGCGCGTAGTTCGGTGCGTTTCGGCGGTGGGGCTAGGAGCAGGGGGTGTTGGTCGTTCTGGTGCCCTGGCTATTATCTCCACCAATGGCCCTGACCGGGAAGTCTTGAGTCCGCTCGCCCAGTGGGTAAAACCCGCGGCAGAAACGGAGACTGTAGGATGTCCTCCGGGACAGACGAAGTCTGACCCTAAGATCAACGGTGGATACCGACCTGCGTCTAGAGGTCAGCGAACTCGCGTTGCATGTATCGCTCGTGGCAGACTCTGCCTGACGGGCCCGTCGCGCTGGCCTATAAGCGGCGCCGCAACAACTTCGCGAGCGAGAGCGCCGCGAGGAGTGGGGAAAGACTCGAGTCCCACCGTATTAACTCGTTACAATATAAATAGTTTCTTAATTAATTATCCAACGAATTATTTGATTGGTTTTTCGTTCATTAAGAACGAGCGTTTTACATATCGGTGATTTGATAGCAAAGCAACCGAAACCAATATTTAATCAATATTATTTAGCGAGTGTCTCTAAGCAGTATTCATTGGAACGTTTTGATCATAGTTTCAGGTGCTTCGCTTAACGCGTCTAAACTTGGCCATGCAGAGCCTTCTAACATAAAGCTATATTCACGTGTTACCACGCGGTCCCGTAACATTTCTTCACCCTTACGAAGAAAAGGTGTTTTCATAAAAACAACTTTTCTAAACTTACAATTCTCTAAGTGATAATACGATTACAAGTACATATACTTCAATTAGTACTTCGATAAATATGCAAAATTTGAATGTAACATTTAATAACAGGAGTAAGTATAATTATAGTTAAATTAAGAATTTTAAATTTACAAAGGAATGTCCCTTAACACAGAAATCTTACAGTTATGTATTCTCAGTGGAGCAACCCGGTCTAATGCATGCTAATTTGAGTTTGTTTGTGTGCACAATTTTGAATTTATTAGAATTCAACATTATTTCAACAGTTAAATTGTTGATTGCTCTACTGATCTTGTAAGAACCTAGCCAAGTACAGTCGAGTTTGGTTCGTGGTTCTTTCAGTAAGTATACGTCATCGATTACGTTAAATTTACAAGGGTTTGCCTCACTTTCGTAATATCTGTTGCTTTTGTCCTTAGCTCGTTGTATGTTTTCGGCAGCAAGTGTCTGAATGGTGGTAATTTTCACAAAAAGATCATCTAGGTACTGAACGAAGGTGCGTGGTACTCTCTCCTTGGCAAACTCAGACGGAATCACCGCTCTCACTCCAAATACTAGTTAATGCGGTGTAAACCTTGTGGCTTCATGCACCGAAGTATTGTAAGAATACACACCGAAACGAATCCACTCGTCCCAATCACTTTTAGTGCAATAATGACTTAAATAATCGACAAAAACTCTGTGTGCTCTCTCAAGGGAACCTAAGGACTGAGGGTGGAACGCCGTGGAAGTTATCCTTTGTATCCTGAATATTTGGCAGGAAAATCTTTTCATCACCTGACCGACAAAATTCCTTCCCTGATCAGTGTGTATTACCCTCGGACAACCAAACCTACTAATAACTTTTTCGGCCATGGCCACTGCTACAGTTGTTGCTTCTATATTAGCTAACAGAATGGCCCCAGAGTATTTGATCAGGTTATCCTGCAGGGTATGTAAATATTTATTCCCGTTTTCAGTCAGAGGTAGAGGCTCTACGATGTCCATTTGGACTTTTTCGAAAGCTCGCATTGGCGTGTCCGTGATGCATATGAGTTGTTTGACTTTTGCAGAATGAGCCTTATCCCTCTGGCAGGTGGGACAAGAACGGACGAATTCTGAAATTTCCCTTATCATCCCCTGCCAATAGTAATGTTCCCTCACATACTTCTGCAGTTTCCCCATCCCCCTATGACCACCGGCTGAAGATTCGTGAGATTCTTTGATTATTTTCAGACGACTGGGCTTAGGTGCTGTTACAATTTCTCCAGTGCATACGGTAATTAGAAATTGAGAATCTGTGAAAATCTGCTTAAACAAATCCTCTACCTGATTTCATTCAGAGTCATTAAAATTATCGAGATCTTGGGAAATACTGAAGGCCCAGGTATTTAATGAACTCATGAGGTTTTTAAGTGCCCTTAGGGAGGCTTTTATATAACCAAAATTTGAACGTTTTGCAGAGTTGTCCTTGAAGAATAAAAGAAGAATGGAAAATTGATCACTAGGGAGTGCCATAGCATCGCCAACCTCAAGCCGATATTGTCGCATCTGTTGTAAGATAAATCTATTTCTTCTTAACAAATCAATCGTAACGTCGGAAGTAATATTCCCATTAAGTGGTAAAAGATGAGCAAGATTGTACCTTCGTATGTATAAGTGATCCTTTACGTACACGATGGTTGGAAGAGGGATTGTTTGTCTGTTTACGTTCACACTGTTAGTCATAACTTCGCTAATCTCTGAATAGGGTGGCTCATTTATCTCGGAATCTCCTGAGATATTTTTAGTTAGGGACTCCCGTGCAGCTTTGATCGCAGAACAATTCAGCATTTCAGTCTCTGGATTTCCAATTCCAGGCAAAACAGTTTCTTCTCGTGTCTCTTCGTCCATAGTACATCAACAACAACAGCAACAAGGTGCCCCTCTACCTTGACGATCAACACTCTGGAGCCCCATGCAAGTCCCCGCAGGGGTTGACGAGTCACAGGGTCTCGTAGGAGCACTGGGAGTCCCAGGCTCATATCGAACACAGGCCGCCGCCCTAGTCTCCTGAAATGCGATCCAGAGATTTGGAGTCAACGTTTGCCGACAGGAGGTTCGAAACGCCGGCACCATGTCCGACTGGGAGAACCCTCCAGAATTCTTCAATTTTCTTTCAAATGTAAGTGGTTCTAACACATCGGTTTGTAAATTCAATGCCGCGAAATTCTCGGCTTCTGTCTTCTCGCGCGCCAAGAAGACAGATGCCACCATTACTTCGATTTCGTTACATGTATTTTTGCTGTCTGTTTCGTCCGCCACAGAACCTGGGAACGGTGTCATGTCTGCGCAGACAAGCACCCTCTCCGGATCCGCAGAGTCAGAATGGATCGTATCGTCAGTTGGTGCGTTCGGTGATCGAGAGGCGATGCTTTGGCATAGGTCAACAGGATTTCGCGAGAGTGCGTCCGTATTAGAGTTGGCTTTACCCGGTTTGTACACTATATTATAATCATACAATGTTTCGGCAGATTGTGAATCGGAGCAGCCGGACAACGTCCGTAGCATGCGTGCGATATTAACGGTCGCTCGATCCCGATCGGAACCGGGACTACGCGAATCGATGTTCGCCCCCCCCCCTCCTTTTTCTATATTATTCGCTTTGCCGAAGTGCTCCGACGGGCAGCCCAGATACCATTCCTGCGTCTTCGGTATGACTTCGATATTACAACGGCTAATCAATAAAAGTGCAAACCAAGTTCTTGAACCCAGTTCAGATCAAGTGTATCCCTCGCCTCATTCCCACTGCCCATATCATTCCACTCTGCTTCAAACATTTTTCAATCCGTTCCTTATTTTCCTTGACCATCATATCCACGCTGCATCACTCCCCTCCCGCCTTAATATTCTGGTCCTTCGAGCCGGAGCCTAGCAATAGTGCACCTCGCGGATACACCTTCCCAGTCACCTTTTCTCAATCCGCGAGCTTCTGATCTTGACGTGAATCATCTTAGTGCACCGCTCATCCCTACATCGCATCTTCATCGTGTTTCGATCTCTTTGGAACGGTTTCGACTCTACCGACGCCATTCTGCTCGGTGTGTCGCGATCTTCTTCAAGATAAATTGTCAACAAGCGACAACCTCCAAACGTCTAACCATAACACATCTATTGACGTCACCTGCAGCATGGATATGGCTCATCTAGAAAATCTCATCGCTTTGCAACAGGATCTGTTTGGAGCCATCAGCAAGTCCGTGAGTAATTTAAAAAAGAAAGGGAAAGACAATATCACCGTCTCTCATGTTACGTCGCGTTTGTAAACTCTGGAAACAAACTGGGCGAAATTCCTAGACACTCACGCGACCATTTATGCTAATCGCACCACGGAACTTGCCAAACACGATTATTTTGTAACCGATCTACGATCGCTGTGCGAGGAAGAGTTCATAGAGGCTAAGTCAACATTTCTCGCTGCGATGACACGCCTGTCTGCCCCGACTGAATTAAACGTTTCTAACTCTTCTACGTCTCACGCTTCCGATGCTTCAAGCTCACGGACGTTACCACGCATCAATCTTCCCGTCTTCTCCGGAGCGTACGAAGACTGGATTTCCTTTCGAGAGCTGTTTACTTCAATCGTCATGAACAACACCAGCCTTTCGGCGGTAGAAATGTTTCATTATTTAAAAACCAATCTCTCGGGCGACGCGCTACAGCAAATCGGAACAGTAACTGTCTCCGCAGACAATTTCAAACGAGCCTGGGACATCTTGCTATCACGGTACGACAATAAGCGTGCCCTTGTCGACACTCACTTAGATTTGTTATTCTCAATACGACGATCTAACCACGAATCTGCGAGCGAAGTGAAACGCCTCTTGGGAACCCTCACTGAAACTGTCACCACTCTTCAAGGCCTCGGTTGCCACACTCAAGCGTGGGCACCAATTTTAATCTATTGGATCTCTCGACGAATGGATGTCGAATCATTAAAGGCATGGGAGACTTCACTTGGCTCCTCTACGGATCTTCCCTCGTATCGCGACTTCGAACGATTTCTCATAGGTCGAGTCCAGACTCTCGAAGCCCTCGAGCGTGCGCAGCGGGTGGCGCCCAGCAAACCGCGAATAACCTCGGCGGGTACGACGCGCTCGTCCACCGATGTGAGGTCACATCAGACAACCTCGTCATCGTCCTGTTCTCTGTGCCAAGAACCTCATTACATTTCGTCTTGCCCAGTGTTTCTGCTCAAATCCACAGACCAGCGGCGCGACTTTGTTTCACAAAACAACTTGTGCTTCAACTGCCTGGGAGTCCATCGAGTCAACGTCTGTCGTTCCACCCGACGATGCCGCCTGTGTCAAGACCGGCACCACACCTCCATTCATCGCAATCCAGACGCTGCCAGCGACACTCCCGATCCTGCAGCTTCGGACGTCACCGGCTGTTCACCTTCGCAAGGACCAACCTCTCATCACGCCGGCGCTCCCTGTGCTGCTGCTTCCAGACCGCCAGTTCTCCTCTCCACCGCCCAGGTCAGGATTACCTCCAGCAATGGCGCCATCAGCGTAGTGCGCTGCCTCCTCGATCAAGGCGCCGAGGTTTCATTTATCCGAGAGTCGTTGGTCCAGTCTCTTCACCTCCAGCGTCGCAGCGCCAACCTTCCCGTTAAAGGCATAGGAGAACGCCGAACAACGACAACTCGCGGCGTCGTGTGTCTTCAACTGAGTTCTGTCGTTGATCCATCATTCAAATTTATCGTAACAGCGTTTGTTCTGCCCAAACTCACCAGTTACGTTCCAGATTATCGTGACTCAGCTGTAACATGGGCGCACATCGCCTCTCTCCCCCTAGCAGACCCAGACTACCTGTCACAGCGCCGCATCGACTTAGTGATCGGCGCAGACGTCTACGGACGCTTGCTGAGACCGGAAGTCATCCAAGGTCTGCCTCACACTCCCACCGCTCAAAATACCTACCTGGGATGGATTCTTTCTGGTCCGACTTCATCGCTGACTGCCTCCACACCCCCCTCAGCCGCCGTTGGACTCCATGGCGCCATAGACGACGGACTTGACGCGCTCCTGCGGCGATTCTGGGCTCTCGATGAGCCCACCCCAAGGTCAGCTCACCTATCCTCCGCGGAGATCGAGTGTGAGCAACACTTCGACCGAACGCATTCCCGCGACTCCACCGGCCGATACACTGTTCGATTACCGGTAGCTCGCGACTTGTCCGCCTTAGGCGAATCTCGTACTGGTGCACTTCGCACCCTGATGCAAACCGAAAGACGCTTCGCATCTAAGCCCGAATTGAAATCGGCCTATTGTACCTTCCTCCAGGAATATCAGCGCCTCGGTCACATGCGCCTTGCATCAGAGAGCGAAGACCCAGGTAAACCGGCATTCTACTTACCTCACCATATTGTCATGCGTGACGCTGCCACCGCGAAGAAAGCACGAGTTGTTTTCAACGGGTCTCAGGCCTCCAGTTCCGGTCTTTCGCTAAATGATTGTCTTTTAGTCGGTCCCAAACTCCAAACCGAGTTGGCGGACGTGATTCTCCGCTGGCGACGTCACGCAATCGCATTTGCGGCGGACATTGAACAAATGTATCGTCAGATATCGGTTCATGCGGATGACCAGAGCCTCCAACAGATCTTCTGGCGCGAGAATCCGGAGACTCCTGTCTTGACCTTTAAACTCACCACCGTCACGTACGGGCTAGCCTGTGCCCCGTACCTCGCGCTAAAGACCCTACATCAGCTGACCCACGACGAGGGTCATCGGTTCCCGACAGCAATCGATATCGCGTCCTTTGACATGTATGTTGACGACGTTCTCTCGGGCGCTGACGACACCCCCTCTTGTTTGGAAAAAATCCGAGACATTACCGGGCTGCTCCACTCCGGAGGGTTTAAACTGAAAAAATGGATAGCTAGCGACGATACAATTTTGTCCTCCCTTCCGGCCGACCAATTGCTGGAATCTAGTCTCTGGCCCTTCGACGCCGAACCCACTCATCGCACACTGGGTTTGACGTGGAACCCCAGACGCGACTCGTTCTCTTTCACAGTCCAGGCTGACCCAACGGACAGCACTCCCACGAAGCGGAGTACGCTGTCCCAAATTTCTAAACTCTTCGACCCCCTCGGTTGGTTGGCCCCCATCATAATCCGCGCGAAAATCTTCATGCAAGAGATTTGGTCCCTTCGGGGCGATTGGGACGACCCCCTCCCTGCTGACTTCTGTCAACGGTGGGCTCTTTTCCGAACGCAACTGTCTGACATTCGTCACATCACAATTCCGCGCTGGCTCGGCACCCTCTCGACCCATGCACCGTCAGAAATTCACGGCTTCGCGGATGCAAGCTCCACCGCGATGGGTCTCGCCATTTATCTGCGCGTCCTATCCGACGATCAAACAGCCCACGTAACTCTTTTAACAGCCAAAACCAAGGTCGCTCCGCTCAAACCAGTCACGATCCCTCGTCTCGAGCTCTCTGCAGCATTGATGCTCACGCGTCACATCACGCAAACTCGGCGTGTACTCCAGCTTGCTTCCTCTCCTGTTCATCTGTGGACGGACTCCACCGTTACCCTCGCATGGATTCGCAGTGATCCCAACCGTTGGAAGGAATTCGTCAAGAATCGAGTTGCCGAGATCCAAGGAAACCTTCCCAACGCATCCTGGCATCACGTGCGATCACAGGACAACCCCGCCGACCTGGCTTCTCGAGGCGTGACTCCCGCAGACCTAACACGCAATAGCCTGTGGTGGACCGGTCCCGTCTGGCTCAAGCAACATTCTTCAACATGGCCAGCTCTCACCCCTCCTACAGATTCTACTGTCGATACTGAAGCCCGTCATTCGGTCCGAGCTCCGCTCTCCTTACTCAGCTCGCTTCCCCCTGATTTTGACCTCGCCTCTCGATTCTCAAGTCTCATCAAGCTCCTCCGAATAACTTCGTGGTGCTTTCGAGCGATTGACAAACTGCGACACCGCCCTTCAGTCGACCACGCGACCATAACCATTGCTCCGAGTGAACTGGAGAAATCGCGCTTATTTTGGGTGAGGCAAACCCAACATGAGCATTTTTCGACGGAACACCACAACTTAACCTCCAAAATACCACTCAAAACATCGAGCGCCTTACTCAAGTTGCTTCCTTTCGTCGATAACATTGGACTTATTCGAGTGGGCGGACGCCTCAAACATTCCCTGCTGGATCCTGACCATAAACACCCTTTTGTACTTCCGAAAGCCTCACCATTCACGACTCTCGTCATCCAGCAAGCTCACGCCCTCACACTTCATGGAGGCCCTCAAGCCACTCTAGCTTACATACGAAGGTCCTATTGGATCCTCGGAGGTCGATCTCCAGTTCGCAGTTTTATCAGCCGCTGTGTCATCTGCATCCGACAGCGTGCTCGCACATGCGAACAGCAGATGGGTCAGCTGCCACCACGCCGAGTCTTGCCCTCCCGCCCATTCCTACATTCAGGAGTAGATTACGCCGGACCCATTTCTCTCTGAACAATCCGCGGACGAGGCGCAAAATTCTATAAAGGTTATATAGCCATATTTGTGTGTTTTGCCACAAGCGCCATACACATCGAACTAGTAACCGACTATACCACTGATGCCTTTATTGCAGCGTATAAACGTTTCTGTAGCCGCCGCGGAATTTGCGCGACCCTTACCAGTGACTGCGGTACAAATTTCTTAGGTGCGGACTCTGAGTTGCGACGCTCCGCATCCGCAGCCGCACGAGAGACCTCGATTCTCGCCAGCAGTCTCGCAACGAGCGGCACTCAATGGCGCTTTAACCCGCCGTCCGCGCCACATTTTGGGGGAAAGTGGGAAGCCGCGGTGAAATCAGTTAAATATCACCTCCGTCGAATCATTGGCGACACGGTTTTAACCTTTGAGGAGTACTCAACGCTGCTGGCGTAAATCGAGGCCGCCTTGAATTTTCGGCCACTTTGCCCCATAAACGACGATGTCACCGATCTCAGTGTTCTGACTCCGGGACATTTCCTCACCGGCAATGCGTTGAACGCCGTTCCGGCACCCGATCTGCGTCACATTCCGTTGCCCCGTCTAAGTCGTTGGCAGCTGGTGCAACACATGTTCCAGCACTTCTGGCATCGATGGTCTGTTGAGTATTTGCACCAGCTTCACGTCGCAAACAAATGGCGCCGGTCACACGACGAGATCAAGATCGGATCTATAGTGCTAATCAAGGACGAACGGTTCCCGCCTACGAAATGGCCTCTTGCCCGTGTGTTAGAAGTCCATCCCGGCCCGGACAATTTTACTCGCGTCGTCACTCTGCGCACCGGCTCCACCACACTCAAGCGTCCGATCGTCAAAGTGTGCCCGCTATCCATCACCGCCGAACAAGACTAAATCTACTCTTGAACCTAATGTCTGAAATCCGCTAACTACACTTTCGTCCTTAATTGCCTCCGCCAGCTTCGGCAAGGGGGGCGGTAATGTTTCGGCAGATTGTGAATCGGAGCAGCCGGACAACGTCCGTAGCATGCGTGCGATATTAACGGTCGCTCGATCCCGATCGGAACCGGGACTACGCGAATCGATGTTCGCCCCCCCTCCTTTTTCTATATTATTTGCTTTGCCGAAGTGCTCCGACGAGCAGCCCAGATACCATTCCTGCGTCTTCGGTATGACTTCGATATTACAACGGCTAATCAATAAAAGTGCAAACCAAGTTCTTGAACCCAGTTCAGATCAAGTGTATCCCTCGCCTCATTCCCACTGCCCATATCATTCCACTCTGCTTCAAACATTTTTCAATCCGTTCCTTATTTTCCTTGACCATCATATCCACGCTGCATCACTCCCCTCCCGCCTTAATATACAAGTTTAGACGAATTCGCCACCTCATTAATTTGGATGTGGGGTCTTTAGTGTTATGCAATCACACTAGAGGGCGATGATCGGTAATCAATTGTTGGCCGTACAGGTAAGGTCGGAAATGCTCTACCCTGAATAACCTAGCTAAAAGCTCCTTTTCGGTCGTCGAGTAATTGGTTTCAGCTCCGTTCAGAGTTCCAGAGGCATACGAGATAGGGAGATCACTACCGAGCTTACCCTGACTCAACACAACACTTACAGCATAGTCCGAAGCATCAGTGGTTACAAGGAAGGATTTTGCGAAATCAGGGTACTGTAGCAGGGGCTCCAAACAAATTATATCCCTCAGCTGTTCAAAAGACCATTGAACTTCCGAGGTCCAACGGAAACGGAATAACTTTCTTTAGCAAGCTAGTCAGGGGTTTGACAATTTTGGTCATGTTGGGGATAAATCTCCTAGAATAGCCCACGAGCCCCAGGAATTGCTTCACATTTTTCTTTGTTTTGGGTATAGGAAATTGCTTTACGGCTGAAACTTTCTCCGGATCAGATTTTACTCCCATATCCGAAATTACATGTCCCAGGTAAACTATTTTCTTTTGTAAGAATCGGCATTTTTGTGGCTGGAAGGTTAACCCGGAATTTTGTAGTCGCGCTAAAAGTACTTCTAATTTCCAATTATGTTCTTCAAGTGAATTCGCGTAGACGACAATGTCGTCCATATAGACGAAAAATTCGATACCCTATAACCCGGTTAGTATTAAATACATAACTCTTTGAAAAGTTGCGAGCGCGTTCTTTAGCCCGAACGGCATTCTATTGAACTCAAAATGACTGTGTGGCGTTGAAAAGGCGATTTTTGGTTTAGATATTGGGTCTACCGGTATCTGGTGGAACCCAGAGGCTAAGTCTAAGGTGCTAAAATTCTTAGCCTCTCCCAAATGATCTAAAATCTCAGTAATATTTGGTAATGGGTAGGCATCGGTGTTTCCGCCAAGTACGGTTTAAATTGCCGGCTATCGGGCAGCTCGCGAGGAAACGTGTCGGGCAGCAAAAACTCCGTCGTTGGACACAACACTCCGTTTATTTGGTCACGTAGTTTACACTGACGTCGGACAAGCACGCTTACAAAACAATGTACAATACACGTGGACACTAAACGGCGCATGGGCGCGTTGCGATAATGATCGCAGGAGAACAGCGAAACTTCGAAATCCTCGAAAGACGTGATTGTTTCGTGGAACGAGGTTGTCGCGATAATAACGTTCTCGGAACTAACGGTCGCCGAGCGAGCGCCCGCGAAGATCATTAGCGGTCAAAACATTACAAAGGCGCCGCGGCTGACTCGTCAGCTGTTGTGATGAGTCAGCGGGCACCCGTTCGAATCGCGCGGCGCGGCGCGTTGCTTTCGGCTGCAACAGTCGGAAACAGTTACTTTGTTTAATTTCCGATAATCAATGACCATCCGCCACTTAAGTTTTCCCGAAGAGTCAGATTATTTTGGAACTATCCATAACGGGCGAGCCGGCGAGTGGTGGCTAGGATGCGTGTAGGATTAAGGAATAGCTTAACGGATACAGTTAAGGAATAGGTTATGTAATAGGTTAAGGAATAGGTTAAGGTGAATGTAGTGTTAAGAGGTGGAGATGTATGGATTGTAATCCCAAAGGGGAAACAAATAAATTTTTTATGTTTATATATATATATAGTTACAACTTAACGTAGAACATATAGAAATGGAGTGGCCCTTTGCTGTAGTAAGTGTAGAGACTACAAAACGTGTCCAAAGGAAGTGAGAGCATATGACAAAGTCTTGTTGCAGGAAATTTAAATGCTAATAGTAATTCAGCGAAAATGCACGAAGAGATCCAATATTTTGAAAGCACAATGTATTGGTGTTGGAATAAAATTAATTTAGTAGGTATGTTTATTGGTGAATTAAAATATTGTTAATGGGAAAGTAATATAATTAATGAATAGCGTGGGAACTACTTTGGATTTTAATAAAGTATTACGAATGTCTTTGTCAAAAGACTGAAAAGAATCAAAGGAGATGTGTTTTCAGTGTACTGTTGTGTCAAGGCGCCTGGGATCGAGATTCTGGTAGAGAATCTCGGGGTGCTCCGGGTCGTTCTTCACGATCGTCGTCCAACGGGCTCCGAAGGTTCGGATGAATGTGCCGGGACGGAAGGATTCGGTTTGAAACCGAAGGTAGGGGATCGTTGCTAGTTAAAGAGTTGGAACTCACCGTAAGGTTAAACAAGTTTATTCTGTCCTGATCTGTGTGATAATGACACAGTGCCTATTCAGGCATGAGTCTTATATAAAGTCAGGTATCATGTCTCTACCAATTCTGAACTTGCATTGCTCGTACATCGTTCTTACACTTTAATCGGGAAGAAGCGGGGACAATCGGCGTCTCCGTCGTTGGCCTGCTTTTGGGTGTTTCGCCATGTGCTGACGGTTCTCGATGCGTTCCCCGAGAACCCTTATGCGATATGTGTCAGATTTGGGCCGTTCGATTGTGGCAATCGGAAAGTGCGCGGTGTCGACACGCGTGGGTGTCGGTTGAGAAACAACACTACTTTCTTTACTAATGTGACTTGCTCTACATTGCAAGCAATCGACCATAATTTTCTTAATTCTTAATGCTATGTCTTTTGACAAATTTTGTCGAATTACCTTATTTGATAAATTTCCAGAAACTTGAATCCAAGTCATTACATAGAAACTCTAAATTAAAAATAATTTGCTGGTATAAAAATATCTGTGAACTTAAATGCAATTTGTTACAATCCCTGATAGCCAAATCTGGGGAGCAGAATCTGACGTCAGAACCGTAGTCGTCTTTGTCCGCATTTGGCTGTGTTCTGAGGTGTAGAGCCTGCTGCCACGGCGCGGCCTGATGTCAGATCGGCAGCAGATTTTGCTGTCCGTCTAACCCATTCGACAGCGCCATATGAGGGCCAGAATTACCAAACATTTCCCTACACGTGACGTCACATGGACCTACGCACCAACACAAATGTACCATTATTGCTGTAGGTGTATCTCAACCCTTTCATTACCAGCAAGCAGGTTCTGCAGTATATTTAAATAATTAATTCTACTTATTTTAAAAAGTATTTATTCTTTCTTTAATAATATACAGGATTGGTGATTACAATTGATACAAAATAATATAAATTGCGCATATAAATCCGAAGAGAAACTTTCAGTATTCACATTTGCAAATCCATATACAATACATCCAGTAATCAGTAGTACATATTAGGGTCAGTATCAGAAAATTGTATTCAGTACTAAACATTCGACTCCTTTTTAGTGTAGAATCATCGTACTCCCTGTTGTGTTAGCGCATACAGGATACATACGATACTTGCTTCAGCTCCATCTCCACACAGTACATACCCTAGGCGATCGAACATAAACATTTATGTGAGAACTTGTGTTAAATTATTATGTACAGAAGAAGACGCTAAACATTCGCACTTCGCGCATAACCCTATTTTTCTGTCTTGCAGATAATGCGAATCTCGATATCCGCGACGTAGATAATTGGAAATGATTCAATATCATAATTACATTTGCTTTTTGGATACTTCGAGATGATTCGCTATGTTCGCTTTCTGGATGTACGAAGTATCCAGAAAGCGAACGTAATTATGGAATTGAATAATTTGGAATTACCTACGTCGCGGAAATTGAAATTCTTGTTTCGTAGATAATAATTTAATACATGTTTTCTTATAAACGTTAATGTTCGGAGGAGCATGTACGAACGCCCTAGGGCAGGCCTGCCCCATCAGGTGCAAATACCTCCTGAATTTCTGGTACCCGGGCAGCAGCCGAGCGCGGGACTGGTCACGTTGGTAACCACAGCATGGGTTGCGGGAGAACTGCATGAGTGTGCGGCTGCCCATGTAGGCTCGTACCACGAGTCTATTGCTTGGATCTGAACTCTCTGGACGCACACTCATGCAGTTCTTTCACAAATTTCGCAACGGGTAGAAATGGAACAGTCCCGTGCTCGGCTGTTACCCGGGTCCCAGAAATTGAGGAGGTATTTGCACCCGATGGGGCAGGCCTGCCGTAGGGTATTCCGTTATGAATAAGGTATTTGTGAAAATAACTGATTTTTTAACGTTCTTATTATCTCGCGTTGCCAAGAGTTGATACTTCTGAAAAGAAGTGATTGTTTTGACACGCGAATTCTCTCTCTCCCTCTCTCCCTCTCTCCCTCCCTCTCCCCCTCCCTCCCTCCCTCCCTCTCTCCCTCCCTCTCTCTCCCTCTCTCCTCCCCGATGCGTGCACACGATCTACAACGCGCAGAGCTGGCGACTCCTGGCGGCACACGGCGGAAACGAAAACAGTGTCGCCAACCATTAAATGAGTACATACACAACAGTCGGTATTGCTAATATCGGCCGGTACTGCAGAAAGGAGTGAAATGGAATAGGTGGAATACAGATGCATTGCATGCAAGAAGGAAATAAAGAGCTTGGTATTACGATCTAAAATATGTGTGCAGGCTTTCTTTCACCCATGATGCGTAATTAAACATAAGACTATTAAAGACATGGAGGTTGTTAAATGCGAAGGTCCATTTGAAGAGATTTCACTTACTAGTGATAAAGTGGAAATAAAGAGGACACCTGCGGCGAGTGGAACAACAGGAAGTGTCAGACAGGCTAGTCAATACAGTGAAAGAGATAAAAGATCAAGTAGTATGTAAAGAAGAAATCAAGACGGTGATCAAGCACATAATTCGTGAGGAAATGGAAACTTTTAAGCGAGAATGGGAGGAAATGAAACGAAACACACAATTGACAGAAATAACGAGGAATGGACAAAGATGCTACAGTGAGGTGGCAAAGGGAAAGAAAAAGGAAAGTATATTAATCGTTAAACCGAAAACGGAGCAGGAGAGCGAAATTACGAAACAGGTAGTAAAAAAGAAAGGAGATATAAAAAACATACCAGTAGGAATAACAAAACTCAGAATGGGAGGAAAGGGCTCGGTTATACTTCGATGTGAGTGCGAGGGAGAGATTAAAAAGCTGAAAGGAACAGTATGTGAAAAGCTGGGTGAAGATTTTGAGATCGTGGAACCAAAGAAAGTTAAACCGAAAAAAAAAATTTTAAGGATTGGAGAAGACGAGATGAAACTGAAAGATGAAAACTTGATAAAAACAATCAAAAAGCAGAATACTATTGATGGGAAAGATGAAAGATTTTACATAAGAGTGGTGAAGAAAATTATTAATGAAGAGAGAGAAGGGAATACAAAAACGAGACGAGAACACAAAGAAAGAATGGTAATTTTAGAGGTAGATGAAATAACACATGATCTAATGATAAAGAGAGGGAAAATAAATATTGGATGGAGAAAATGTCCAGTATTTGACCATTATAGTGTAAGAAGATGTTTTAGATGAAGTCGAATGAATGCAAGGCAACGAAGAAGAAATGTATCAATTGTATGTATAAGAACAAAACATATAATTTAAAAATTGATGATGAACATGATGCTCTAAATAGGGAGTGTCCAACGTTCATCAGAGCATTGGATGAGGAGAAGAACAGAGCTGGATGGGTTTCGGACAAATAGCAACTAAGGAACAAATCGATTATATACACAAATGCGCAGAGTCTGATGGCACACAAAGAAGAAATCCAACACCAGGTTCTCAAAAGCATTAACCCAGTGCTCTTGGCATTATCGGAGACAAGACTCATATCAGACATTGAAGATAGTGAAGTAAATGTGCCAGGATATAGTGTTAATAGATGCGATGCGGAGAATAGAAATACAGGGGCAGTTATGTTATATATAAGGGATGACATGAAATATGAGGTAGTATTGAGGGACAAAATAATATCAAATTGTTGGTGCATTAGCTATAGAAGTGAAAGATAATGCGTACAGAGGTGTGATTATGGTTATATACCACTCACCGAGTGCGTCAGACGGTGATTTTTTTAAATTTTTGGAGGATAGAGTAGAACTATTGGTAATAAAAGGTCAATGTATAGTGATAGGGGATTTTAATATAGATTTAATGACAGACACATTGTATGTGAAAAGACTGAAAACAGAAATGGCTTATTTAGGTATGAAACAATATGTTGATAAACCAACGAGAATTACAACCAATAGCAAAACAATGATAGATTTAGTTTTTGCAAATAATAAGGTTGAATGTAAAGTGTATGAAACACCGAAAATAACAGATCACTCGTGGATAAAGGTAGAACTAAAAACAAGAAATATATACAATGAAAAAGGAAAATATAGAAAGATTGAAAGCAGGGATTATAGTAAATTCCATATAGATGTGTTCATTAAAGCCATAGAAGAAAGGATAGAATATAGATATGATTTAGGTGTAAACGAAAGAGCAAATAAGTTTGTTCAGAGTATAGTAGATGCATTAGATGTCGTTGCACCAAAGAAAAAGTTTAAAATTCCGAAAATATGGGAAGGGAAAAAATGGTATTCAGACGAGGTACGATTAGCTACCCCATACCCCCTATAGCACACTCCCATGGCAGGAAGGTTCCATCAATGTAGCAGGAAGGTTCCTGTGCAGTACCGGAAGCTTCCTGCTACATTGATGGAACGTACCATGAAGAATCCTATGTCCGCCCTTTTGAAACATTCCACGGAACGTTCCGGCTATTCTCTGGCAATGCTCACGGAGCGTTCAGGACATTCTCTGGCAATGCTCACGGAACGTTCCGGCCATTCTCTGGCAATGCTCACGGAGCGTTCAGGACATTCTCTGGCAATGCTCACGGAGCGTTCCGAACAGTAAGGCCAAAAATAAAAATATCGATAGTATATATTATTTTATACTGTGCTGCGAGAGACACGACGGGGACATGAATGTGAGCAGAATCGTAGTAGTATAACGTCTGTACGTCATTAATAATAAATATAAAAAATTTTTACCTCAGTAAGATTCGAACCCATGACCTCGAAGCACCGTAGACACTTTACCGCTGCAGCTACAACCAAGATTGAAAGGATTGCTTACGTATTCGAACTTTACCTCCTACCGTGCATAACTTTAAACTCAAATTATTAAAAAATGAAGGCTCGTTTTGACATTATTAATAGGGTAAACCAACCAGTGAATGACCGAATTGTTGAATGAGAAGCCCTGTAAATGACCGCATACTTTTATTAAGAATTGTACTTATTAATGTTTGTTTAATATGCATAACTAAAAATATGGAATATTAAAAGTGCAACTACACTCCATTTATAAACATATAGTATTTTTTAAATTTATAATTTACATTTCTTTGCCTAATGGTCATTCACTGGTCTGCGGTCAATTACTGGTTGGTTTACTCTATTATTATTATTATTATTATTATTATTATTATTATTATTATTATTATTATTATTATTATTATTATTATTATTATTATTGTTATTATTATAAACGGGAATAGTCCCATAGTTTACATAAAGCATACAACAACTTATATCGTCTACACAAAGCGTAATCTAATATACAGGAGAAACTTTGAACTTCCTACTCTGAATAATATAGTGTGTGTTAATGTAAAAAATGTGTAGCCGATTTATTTAACAAATCAATGGTGTATATAAATGTTTCTCCTTTTTCCATAAGGATTTTGTAAAAAAAATGTACATATACAGTAATCTGCACCAACAATAATTATTATTGATATCAATTAGGGAAAAGTCGATATAAGAATCGATTCTGGAACCTTTGTTGTAAAATGTCCGAAAAGTTGCCTGACCATTGCCAGAGAATGTCCAGAACGCTCCGTGACCATTGTCAGAGAATGTCCGGAACGTTCCTTGACCATTGCCAGAGAATGCCCTGAAAGCTCCGTGACCATTGCCAGAGAATGTCCTGAACGTTCCATGACCATTGCCAGAGAATGTCCTGAACACTCCGCGACCATTGCCAGAGAAAGTCCGGAACGCTCCGTGACCATTGCCAGAGAATGTCCGGAACGTTCCGTGAGGCTGGCAGGAAGGTTCCAAGTGGCAATGTTCCAGCGCTACATGGCTGGAATGTTCAAGGAAGGTTCCTATGTCCGCACCGAGGCAACATTCCATGGCAACCCCCATGGAACCTTCCTGCAAGCCTCGGGCAACGGAGTGTGCTGTATGGGACAAGGAAAAGAGACGAAGCATATATGAAAGCAACAGGTACGTGTCAGAAACGAGACTGGTTGCAATTTAAGGTTGATAGAAACGTAGCAGTTAAATTGATTAGGAAGAAAAAGCAGGAATATTATGAGCATATGATAGATAGCTATAAAAGTGATCCCACTATGATGTGGAAAACGCTTAAAGAAATCATAAGAGGGGAGACAACGGTTGCGAGAGAAATAAATAATGTAGATTTTGAAATATTAGAAAATATAGAGGAATGTAATATAGCAGATAAATTTAATTTATATTATGTACAAAGCATCGATAATATTGTTAAGTCTACAGGAGTATATAAGAGCAGTAAACAAATTACTCACAATATAGAAAATAAGGCAGTTATAGAGAACTTTGAAGTGATAAATGGTTGCAAGTTAGATAGAATCATAATGGGGTTGCCAAAAAAGAACGGAACAGATGAGGGAATAACTAGTGACTTATTAAAAGCAAGCCTCCATACTATAAAGGGGGAATTAATGAAACTAATAAATGATTCATTAAAAGAGGCTATATGTCCAGAAAAATGGAAAACGTCTACAATAATTCCGATTCGTAAGATAAAAAAACCAAAGAAAGCAAGTGAATACAGGCCAATTAATATATTACCATTGTATGAAAAAGTATTAGAATTAGTAGTGAAAGAACAAATAGAAATGTACTTAAACAATAGTAATATATTAACAGAACATCAAGCGGGATTTAGGAAAAATCATTCGTGTGAGACAGCAATACAAACTGTTATTGATGATTGGAAAGTGCTAATTAGTGAGGGAGAAATTATAGGAGCAATATTCTTGGATCTAAAACGAGCATTCGAGACAATCGATAGAGATAGATTATTGAGGAAATGTTATGAATATGGAATAAGAGGAATGGTACTTGAATGGCTGAAGTCATATTTAAGCAATAGAATGCAAAAAGTTAGATTTAACAATCAGTGGTCAGAAGAAATGGTGATAAAATGCGATGTCCCTTCAGGCTCAGTACTGGGGCCTTTGTTATTTATCTTGTATATAAATGATATAGTTCAAATTTGTCCAGAAGAATGTAATATTATAATGTTTGCGGATGATACTTTAATATACAGGGTGTCCCAAAAATGCTGCGGTTCCTTGAAGGGGGTGATTCAAGGGGTGATTGCAAACAACTTTTTCCTTTGCGAAAATTATCTCCGAGGTTTCGTTAACGAGATAATAACAAAACGCACCGACCAATCAGAGCGCGAGCCTTCCGCTGGAGCTCCCGCGCTAGCGTGGCCGCGCACCGGGCCGCGCTGCGACTACGAACAAGCAAGGTGGCATGCACCGAAGGAAATTGCGTATAATGGCAAATGAAAAAGATGTAACACAAAAATCGAAACTTTTGCCATGGTTTGTTTGGCATTTAAAGTGAACAATGGAAAAAGGATAAATGGATAAAAATCACGTGTAACGTAAAAAGACGAATACACAGTTGTTTTTTTTTTTTAGAAGAACCGAAAATAATAATTATTTGGAGTGAGAGGATAAGGAACACGTAAATTTCCTTTTTTAATAACGTACAAACGAAAAGGTAATGCAACAGGGAACGAGTGAAAAGTGATCCTAGTTCGTTATTGTGATAAAAATCCGTAGTTCAATAACGGCCAACACTGTTGTTGATAATGAATAAATCCGTTTAAAAACTGCGAAGAAAAATTTACGTACGGAAATTTGGAGAATTATCGCCGGAAATAAGCCACAGCCTGCGTTAGGCTTATAAAATAATAGTCGCCAATAATTCACCTGTAGTATTAGGAAAATATTGTATTAAAATGTTTGGATGGCATGGAAGTAGAATGCGTAGAAAGCATGAAATATGTTGGTATAATTATAGATAATAAACTCCGATTTGAGGATCATTGTGAATGTGTAGAAAAGAAAGTAGGGAAAGAAATAAGTTTCTTAAATAGAAGTGACGGATGCATATCAGGTTATGCGAGATGTAGTGTGTATAAACCAAATATAGCTGCGCGACACTGGTAATAACGTTGAGCGTAACGCAGCGTGTGAAAGAGCAAGTAGCGCAAAACCGAGCGATGTGAGTAATATTACAATGTGATAGATATACGAGGGTGTTAAGAATGCTGCAAGTATTACAGTTTATGTCCGCAAAGCGAAGAATGTAGTCCAATGCGTGTATCTTAATTTACAGAATATTGCAAGGAACATTGGCCGTGCAACAAAGGAGGAAGGTAGTATTAGTAGAAGAAGTAAGTTAAAGGAATACATCATGTGTGGCATACCTATGTAGTATATAAGACACTGAGTGTGCAGAAAGTAGGTGTGAAATCTCTCTGTGTCTCTCCCTCTCCCTCTCCCTTTCCCTCTCTCCCTCTCTCCCTCTCTCCCCCTCCCTCCCGCCGTCCCTCCGTCCTTCCCTGCCCCCCTCTTTGCCGATTACGACGTCAATTGATTCCTTACGACCATAATGAAGGGAATTACACGAACAACTGATTTACATAATTTCAAGTTAACTTCGTTAAAAACAGTCCGATATACATGCCATAAGCGTCCTCTCTTCGGGTTCGGTCACATATTTCTATTAAAATTACCATCATTGAAATGTATTTTGCAGGAAGAACATAGAAAAATACGATATCCTTCTCCTGGATTTTTAAAATTACAACATTTAGCTAAAATATTTTACTGCCACAACAGCTTCTTTTCTTTGGTACCAAATGTAATTAAATACGGCGATATTTCTCAATAATAGGGAAAAAATTCAATACTATTAGTTGGGTAGACCAGGGCGAATCGCATCACTTTGTGTTTGATGGTAAAAAAATAGTAGTTAAACATTAAAAATCTAATTTTTTAATATAATATATTCGTGACCAGTACACCTTTGGCTTGAACATTAATATATAAAAATTGAAATTAAAGAGAAAAATCTTTCATTTATAAACAAAAAACGAGAAAGTGAGAAATATCCGGTTTGCCCCGAGTTTCGGGGCAAATCGTATAACCCAGGAATCTCTGAAGAAACTGAAATTTTCAGAACAAAATCTTTAGAATTAACATAAACAAATCTAATTTAATGAAAGTGAAGTCAAGTGACACTATTTAGAACACAGATCGGAAGGATATTGTCGTTTTTTGCCGCCTTTATCAGCACAATTCTAGTGGCATCATCACACTTCTCAGACAATCTTCGGAAAGTGGACGAATTAATTTCTCACCACAGTAAATACATTTCTTTAGATTTAATTTTTTTCACAGCTTCCTTTATTTTTTTTTTACACACCTTGATCTCTGGTGGCTCTTTTTTATGTACCTACGAACCATCTGTATATAAACAATTATCATATTTATAATTATAAATATACTAAAATGAAAAAAAGAGTGATCCGATACGCCCCAAATAACGTGATCCGATTCGCCACATATATAAGTATTTCAAAGGTTGTACATTACGTAAACATATTAGGATATAATAGTCTAAAATACATTAAATACTAAACTTGGACATCGTGCAAACTAATAACAATAAACACATTTGAATTTTCAAGCTCACTTTTTATTCTAAATACGACATTGCAGATTACGTAGGTTATATTCGGACCAAAATTGTAACGTTCGCGTGCGTTCATCTCACTGAAACCGTATGCCAGCTCTAAACAATGACTTAAAGTAATTGACGGGCTATTGCGGTAGGTGCGGGTGGGGAGGGACGAGGTACTACGAACGATCGGAATGCTCATTTCTATCGCGATGTAAGAAATATAGACTAAATTCTTAATTTGATCCGACTTGCCCTGTGATCCGATTCGTTCTGGTCTACCCTATAAATTAGTATAAATGGTTTCCCTTATAATAATTCATAAGTACAATCCGTTTCCTTAAAAATAGGCAAGCATGGAAAAAGTGAAAGCCCTGTACTTTTTAAGCAAATTCGAAAGCAGTAGAATAACTTATATCACATTTTATTTCAGTCAATATGCCTGACGTAGGCAAAAAAAGTAATGGATTTGTGGGTGAAATAATCTACTCTTCTTTCATAACAATTGGAGTTGCTCAAAACTATTTTCCAATTTAAACCCTGCTTATGTTCCACAAATTTAGTTTTGTATAACATCTTTTGGTATTCGGGAACGTACCATTAGGCTACCATACACTGGTATTCATTCTGTACGGAAAGTAGTTTACCTTTTCCGTGATCGCTTTAGTGCTTTACAATAGGGTAGGTACCAATTATGTCGTTACCCATAAAAATTCTAAGCAGAAGAATCCTTTCAAAGCGGGCTAATTATCATTCTCTCTGGAGACATTTTGTTTTCTCCAAGGCAAATATGGTATTGTCTCGAGCTTCCCATTATTGCCCCAACACGATCACCGAAAAGGCCCAGTTTATGCTTTTAGGACACCCCCGACACCTAAATGATCGCTTGGCCGCGACCGACATTCACAGCTCCATCACTATGTGCGTCAGCGATCTCAAGGGGTGGGTGACTCAAGCACCTGGATACGGAGGGTTAATTGAGATTTGAAAAATGTTTAAATTTTTGTATGCAATAATAATAATTTTGTTCAAAGTTATGAATATATAAATTATAGCAGTTAGAAGGGTTTAAAAAAGTTTGTCGCTGGCGAACATGATTCTTTCTGGCATAGTCATCGAAAACAAAAAACGCAAAAATTTTCTAATCTATATGAGTGTGGTTATCCTGCAACCTAGAATGAAGTAAATATTTACATAAAATCAATTTTGCAACACAGAAAACTAACAAATGCTTTTCCAAGAAATTAATGTTTTCATTTGAAATACAACCATTTTTGTGCTTTTCAACATTATTCATTCGGCATGAACTAAAGTTCATACGATAATCAGACTCATATAGATTAAGAAAAATTGTAGGATTTTTGTTTCAGACGATTACGTCAGCCAAAATCATGCTCGCCAGCAACAAACTTTTTTCTCCAACCCCTCTTACTACTACCATTATAAATTTGAACCAAAGTATTATTATTGCATACGAAAATTTGAAATCATTTTTCAAATTTCAATTAATAAAAGTAGAGATTGGAATTATAATACTCAATACTTTTCTTTTAAAAATTCCCCAAAATGTGCCTTATTTTCGGAGCGTCAAACTCTGGATATCCCTGCGGCAGCCTGTGACGCTCCGCTCCCACTATTTCAGCCGCTCCTCACTCCGTTTCCGGACTCGCTTCTACCTGAACGAGCTCGAATCTGCGCTCGCGCCCGGAATTGGGGGTCCTGTGCATGCCTGCTATAGAGGATTTTACGTTCCGCGAATATTTGTCACACTCAGCTGTCGCGAAACGAATTACAACATGTATTATAAATACGAAAAGCGCCGATGCATTATAGTCCCGCACGCGGGTCGAGCTCCAGCTCGAGCTGAAAGACGGAGCGAGACAAAGTATTATGCTTTCTCTCTTTCGTAGCCGACGACAACTTTGTGTCGACTCTTTTGTTCTCTCTCGCACATTCTCGGATTCTTTCACTCTCGACTGAAGGATTCCAAGAAATGGTGGGCATAGTGAGCGGGAATATTACGCATGGTAAAAACGGGATACTAACGACGGATTTCCGTATTTATAAATTATCATACGTGCTCATATGTCAAGATAAGTGAATGAATAATAATAAAGGAATGCAACTCCCACATAAACAAAATGTTAATGTAATTCTTTTTATTGTACTCCGTAAAGGCAAAACATATTAAATAGAAAACAGGTGCAAAAAATTTGGGGCCCCCAATTATTTGCTTGCATTGGGGCGCCGACCATCCTCGCACCAGCCCTGCTTATGATGGGCCTGGCGTCCGGACCCCTCGACGTCGTGCTCGCGTTAAGGGGGGGTTCTCGTGTAACAGCCCCCGAAATTTATGCATTTTTTAAAGAAACTATTGTTGATATTGCATTAAACTCTTTTGGGATATAAGGAGGCATCTTCAAACTTGCAGAAATTTTTTTTTTATGTCGATCCTTCTTATAATTTATTAATTATTGTGGAATATCTTCGACGATGTTGGCGGGATGCAGGACTTGTTACAGTCATCCGATTGCGAAACGAAAAATATATTATACTCTAATTCACTCAGCGGCACTAATTCCTACGCGGTAGGCAATTTCTACTCAAGCAGCGGTAAAGCACGTGGATTCGGCCCGAATCCAGTTATAAGCGAAGCGATATAAGCAAAGCGAAAGCGATTAGATGCGTGTTACCTTTTAGACGGCTCGTCGACTAGTAGATCGAGGAAATCTTGCTCGATTTCCTCGAATCCGCGTGCTATCAGCGCGTGCCATCACCGATCGATGGAAGGGAGATAGGATCGATGCTCCACATGAACAAGGGGGGGGGATAGAACAATGCGTCACCACGCCTGAGTTAACTCGGGCTCGGGAGATGGCGCAATAAGTACTATTTCTCGAACATCATTATTGTTTAGAATCTTTGACACTTTTTTTTCAAGTACGGTGCACAATTCGTTGTATCATGAACAATCAAATGGATTTCTTCGGACGGAAATCGAGTCAGCATTGCAGCGTTCAAAACATCACACTGAACACATGTGGGAAGTAAACACACCGTATTAGATCCCACATTAAGCATGTGTAACGTTCTCGAACGAGACGTTGCCGTTCTTTACAGGATATTCACAAGTTGAGCGGTTTACCTGTGAATTTGTGGGATTGGTTCGGGTGGCGTGCGATTAAGAAATGAATTTCTAGATACAAGAGTCCTTCTTCTAGCAAAAAATAACAAATGTTTATTCAAATAAATGGTTATTGACCTTTGGTCGCTCGGCCGATAAAACAATGAGATTCTTTTATAAGGTAATCGCGTAACGACGTATCGGTCGGTAACAAAGAATATCGCTTGGTTTGGGTTTCGACGCTGAGTCGGTAATTAGGAGTATTATATAGGTTTTAGACGCTAAGTCGGTTATAAGGAATATCGCGTTAATTATTCTAAAGATATGATTCTAAATCGTAATTGAACATAAAGTCTTAAACACGTAGTCTGGATAATGTGTAATACAGATATTGACGCTAGGTCGATTTAATAATGTTGAGTTGAGATATCGAGAGGATTCCTTTTCTCTGTGTCGTGGTGGCTTCCAGTTGCCTATCAGCTTGCCCACGCTTTCTAGGATGGTAGCTGAGTGCTTAGTGTAAACGATCTCAGATGGTAGCCAGGTAGCCGGTAAAGGCGTTCCCAGATGGAAGTTGAATTTGGCTTCCTTCCTTCGGATTTGGTAATGGCTTCTGGTGCCTATTAGCTGGCCCACGCTTTGGACTATGTGGTGTAGGGAACGGTAAGTATGCCCTGGATGTGTAATTGAGGAGCTAATTAAAGCTACCTCGGTAGGAAGTTGAGGAGCTAATTACAGCTACCTCGGTTTTGAGATTGAGGAGCTAATTAAAGCTACCTCGAGGAAATTGAGGAGCTAACTAAAGCTAACTCGAGAGGAAATCTTTTGGAGTTTGGGTTTTAAAGATAAACTTCTTGTGTGCTGGTTCGGTGGCAGAACCTGGTCGTCGTCTATTCTTCGTGGTTCGGTGGCAGAACCTAGTCTGATTCTCTGCTGCTGGCGAGCCTATATTTATACTCGTTGTTGGTGCTTAGCCCGCGCCAATCACTTGCTGCGCGATCTCGCGCACCAATTATAATTAACGTCCGGTTCGCGCCACTCGCGTACTACGCTCGGTTTATTCGGCGTCGAAGGAAAAATTTATGGCGGTCGTAGCGGTACGTTACACATGTATTCACTTAATTCCTTTAATCGGTCATTACAATTCGTTGCTTTGAAATTTAATTTCCTCGATTCTAAAAGCTTCGTATCCGAAACGGACACACTACACCGGTGCGAATTCTCAACAAGATCTCTTTGTAAATATTATCACCCTGCTGTCGCATGTTTATTGTCAATTCGTCATAGCTAAACAAGGCAGACCATAAATTATAAGAACCTAATTCTCCAACATTTTTCTCCATACTCTTATTGGATAATTGTATAAAAGTAGGTTCTTTGTGAACAGGAGGAAGTTGTAATACGTCACCAAATAAGAGAATAGGTATTTTTCCGAACCAAGCATCGATATTTCATCGATGATTACTAAAGCAACATTTTTGAGTTGATCTCGTACAATTTGAAGGGCTGCATCGCTAAGTTGCCTATACTGGGTTGTATGTCCATGTTCTACAGGTAATTGAAATAATCGGTGTATGGTAAGACCTTCGATATTAAAAGCTGCGATTCCAGTAGGAGCAGTTACTGCTGTGTCTTTTCCGATACTCTGGTTGATTCACTGTCTGATAGTTTTTATTAAAAAACTTTTACCAGTACCACCTTCTCCACTGACATAGAGTCTATGAATGTCATCGTTAGATGTCAAGGACTTAGTAACTTTATCAAATATCTGCTTCTGATCATGGTTCAATTCCGAAATCATTTCTTGAAAATCACCACACTACAATTTGTTTTCCGTGTCTTTAAAATCTTTCATGGCACCAACAGTTTCAACGGGGACACACTCCTAGGGGTGATCGCCTTGATCATTTTCTTCTTGTTCTACAGTATTCAACACGTTCTTTTCAATTTCTTGCTTTATATGATCACGCGCTTCTTGCATATCCGTCATTCGTTCGTGATATTGAACTGCTTCTGTCAATTGTGCTTCTAGCGACAAAAAAGTCTCCGCATATGTGTTAAAACCATTTTTCAATTCGTCGGTTTTTCTCCAAGGTTTGAATATATTGTATATCCATGTTACCTCTCCAAACCACGAGAACGGCAGCATTAAAATCATTGATACGGACTTCCTTTATTGAACGTGGAAGATCATGGAGTCTACCTTATGCTTTCAATTGTTTTCTAGCACGTATAGAAACAGTGTTTGAATTTAAGGTGGGTGAGCATACTGATTGAAAGTGAGGTTAGGACGACAGTCAGAACGGTGAGAGCAATCACACAGCTTGTGCAATGAGTAATTTGTCACTTTATTAAAACTGATGAGCTTTGAGCCTCCTGTTCTCGCTTGAACACTCGTTGAGTGCAATGAGTCTGTGCACACGTGGTGAGCACACGTGAACGCTGTTCTTAGCGACCATTTCACACACGACTATTATACAGTAACCCAATTGTACAGAATAATTATCTGTTGACACTAGATGAGATCGTAAGGAGCAATTCAATGAACTGAGCGATCAGAATTCACATGATGAGAAGACGGATTGAGAACGTACGCAAACACATCTTGCGTTTCATACAGCGTGAACAAGATTGATTAACGTTGGACCATCAGACTTCTGGTACGGGTCGTCTCGAACATTCGCGACGATCATTCAACACAGATGTGTTGACCTGTGATTTGCTACGCGTATCCTACAACCGGCCGAAACCGTTTCACGCGAAGCGCTGATTGGATGATCGTCGGTTGAGGAGCGCAGATGATTGGTGATCGACTGTCACTCAGCGTCTTCGATTGGCGGATCGACCATCGATCTGTGATTCTGAGCTGAGTCCGTGAGGTGCTGCGCCGAGAGTGAGAGTGGCGGCTTTGGGAACTAATGCATTCCCAAACAAACAGCCATATCCCTTATTATCAAAGTATCTGTAACTGGACGTGGAAATGAAAATCTATATACTTTACAAAAGGAATTTTTAGTTTTTTTTTGTTGCGTAGACTGTAACTGTTGCATTTATGCATTTGATGTGCAATTACACGACTATATAATTTTGGTGACACATGCGGGGATGGCAATCTGCAAGTGACGTATTTCATAATAAATCGTGTTACATCTTCCTTCGAAGATTTATCGATTATAGGAGCATCTTGAATCCAAATTAAAAAATGAAATTGTTGTGATCCCCTGCTTTGATATTCTCTGCGCCAAAAGTAATGAGTAACCTTGCCAATCGGATTGTCCGGCGAACAAATGAAATCATACATTCCAGCATAGCGTGGAATGTATTATCTATAAATCGGGCAGTTGAAACGAGTTCAGAAGCAATGAGTTCGTTTGGGGACATTTTAGCCACCGATGGGCCGTTTACTTCACGAAGATATTCTATTAAATCTGTCCATAGCCACTAGCTTGTACTGAGCGTGAGGAACCATGTAGCTGGTCCATATTGGTGTATCATACAGTTCAAATCGTTTCTCGGTTTTCGCCAATACTGTGCTGTATTACGTAACCTGGAAAATATAGTGTTCAAGTTCGTTTGTAGCTGATCTTTAGAAAATTGCTCTAGAGAACCAGCAGCTGTGTATTTTTCACGTGGATTTACGACGTTCATTTTGTGATAAATTCCAGCGTTCAATTGCCGCATATTGGTATCGTGCGATAAATGAAAAATATATTGCATGTTCAATCGAAATTGCGAATGCTTGGACATCAGTTTGGACTTAATGAATTCATGATCAGTCAAATGAACCAATCTTTCTTCATGCTGTCCGTTCACCCCATAAGGATATAAATCTGGGAAACATTTCACATCTAAGTGTTCAGCACGATGACCCAACGGAATGTCATGAACTTTATGCATTTGATAGAGTGCGGTAGCAGATTCATTAACTCTTTTGTCATACATTGGATAAATCGTAAACTGATCATAATATGAATCAGATTGTGACATTTGAGTCAATAATGCACATTTGTTGTTTTCATCGATATTAAGTGTTTCACCTTCAATGTCCTCGATAGATTCGTTATTATTGTCATTGGGTACAACTTCTTCTTGAAATTCTGTATCTGGTAATTTAGCACTCAGCAATAAATCGGGCCATTGTGGTAAAATCATTTCTGTGTATAGAGGATTATTGGCTTTCAAACATACTAAGATCGGGCCAGATATATTGGCCGGTCAATTCGTTTTCGCGAACAGCGATCGAGGAGAAATCAGCCACCACCATCTGACGATCGTGGATTTGTCAGTTGGAGTTGCGTGGCCCTCGCAGGGCATGGTGGGGTAACAGGAACGCTGCTCGGCTCCACCTGAACCTAGCCCTTTGGCCGTTATTTGTCCTTAGCGTAATAGTTGTGTGCGTTACGAAGCTATGCGGAGACCAATACGAGATGAAGCTATCGAGAAAGTATCAATGTTGCAACCAATAAAGCTCCTGAATTTTTTCGTAGCTAACGCACACCTATTCTGATGTGTGTATTTCGATAGATATACACACATCAGAATAGGTGTGCGTTAGCTACGAAAAAATTCAGGAGCTTTATTGGTTGCAACATTGATACTTTCTCGATAGCTTCATCTCGTATTTAGTTAGAATACCCCTCACGAAACTCACCGGCCAATATGTATGATACCGACCTTAGTATACTCAAACTAGTAAAACTGCTAAAAGTAATTTAATTTTGTAATATGTGTAATTGATTTAGTAATTATGCTGTAATTGTAGTAATTAATATAAAGGAACGAGAAATTAATTACGATTAATTAAATCAAGAAACAAAGATTCATTAAATTAAGTCTTTATTACTTTCTGTAGATAATAATTAAAATTATTCCGAGCGGCGCCGTCTCTCGGTTGGTAGCCATAAACAGGGACTTGGCTCCCCACTATAGCTGTTCCTTGTCGTTGCGTATCGAAGAAGAGCAGAGCGTCTTGAACTATTGTAAACAGCACCTCTTTATACCGTCATATATAGATATATTATTATAATAAATGTTAAATCACTTTGAACAACACTTGCATTACATTTATTATTATTAATGTTAATATTGTTGCGAGCACCCTATGGATGGAATCCATGGCCCGCTGGTGCTCGCGACGAGGACAAGAGCACAGCGAGAGGAGGGCGATCGGAACGATCGCCTGTCAAGCTGTCCTTCGTGAGTCAGCCGCCATAGCGAACCGACATAACGATCTCTCTCATATTTCCGCTGTACCCTGTTGTTCACGTTATATTACATTCCCGTTACCGTTCGTTACTGTGTTGATGTTCTGTTCCCTTCGAGTTACTACTGAGTTGTGTTATGCCGAGTGCGAAACGTAACAATATTATAGAAAAAAAAATTAATGTCCTCTCCTGCCTCGCCCCCCCCCCCCCTCCTCCCTCAGTGAAACTCCGAGGAGCTGAGTTTAAGGAGGAATTCCATAAACTGCTCCTGCCGCCTCCCTCGCCCGGCTCTGGTGTCTCGATCTGAAATGATAAATTAAGTGAATTCAATTATAATTGTTAAATTGATTAAATCACAGTTTTTATTACCTTTTCAAAATCTAAAGTTATAATATTATGTTATTTCATTACTATAACCGAATAAAAAACTTTAAAAAAGTAATGAAATTACGCTAAGTACATAAACAAGTCGAAGACAAAAAAGAATACCCGCAAATAAATATAAAAAGAAAGACTCATAAGAAACTAAATAAAAAATCACAGAAATCACTGATTAATTTTTGTATAAAAACACTTACACGTAGCCCATCTGCGGTGCACGGACGCTGGTGCAGCCCCCGCTGCTGGCGCATGCCTCGCTGCCGGCGCAGGCCCTGTTGGTGGTGCTGCTCCAACTTTTGGTGTTGGTGGTGGCAGCGCCGTGTCCGTAGGTGCTTCGGCCTTCATAATAACATCGTCCTCAGAACCTGGAAAAAAAATGGGTTCGCGAGCAGACGTGTTTGCTTTTCGTGTTTACAAACGATTCGGCTAGTATTATTCGCATACTGTAGATAGTTGGTGACAAGCTACAAGGAATCACAGTTCTTAAAATATCCGAATTGCATAGCAATTCGTGCTCTACGCTACCTCCGACCCAACAATAATGACTTCTGACAACAGGAGTCATATTTCTCAGGAAAGTCAGAGCTCTGGACAAGCCCCAGTGAGTAAAACCTATGCGAATGCCACAGCGAACAGGTCGTTGCCGAAGAAAGACCAAGCTATAGTACTGAATTCACTCGAAGGCATTTCCAACGATGAGTACATAGACGGCTTGGAAAAATTAATTGACCCAAGTAATATAATATTCATTTAAAAAATCTCTGGCGGTAGGGTGTGTGTCTTTCTCTTCAGCAAATCCATAGTTGATAAGTTAAGTAATAAATCAATTCAAGTAAGAAACCACTCGCTGAGCATTAGACCGCTAATGGAGAAGAACAAAAGAGTGGTTATCTCAAATGTTTGCCCTATCATATCCCATGAATTTCTAATTGACCTACTAAAAAGCAAGGGGATAACTCCAGCCTCTCAAATGAGCTATCTTAGGGCAGGTTTAAACAAACCTGGTCGCTCACACATTATGTCATTCCGTCGACAAATATATGTTACAGAAGATGTACACCTTATCCCAGAATCTTTTCAAATAAGCTACGAAGACACGACATACTGGATTTACTTCAGTACCGATTCAACATGCTGCTTCATTTGTAAACAAAAGGGGCACATAGCGAAGGCATGTCCCAACTACAACGAAGAAAGAGCCACAGTCAACGTTCCAGGTACAACTAGTGTTGACACTGTCGCCACTAACACTAACACTCCGGCACCTCAATTTCCACCATTACAAGAGGATAACCAAAACAAGGGTATAAAAAGATCCTCTCCAGCGTCTACATCATCTGAAAACCCCTCATTCAACCAATCGCTTGAGAAGGATACACTCGAAAATTCGTTTCCAGAAGATAATATATTGTTCAGCACACCAACTAATACAAGCTCAGAATTTAGAAAACCTAAGGCTAAAAAACAGAAAAACCAAGATAATTCTAGTCACAGTACGCGTGCCTTCAAAGAAAAAGCTAAGTTTGTAGAAGAAACCCTATCAACAGCAAGGCAAATGATCGAGAATTCCCCTTCTCCTCTTGCATTGAACTGCAATCAATTTAAGTCGTTTCTAATAAAATCTTGGGGTCAGGTTAAAGTGTTGGAAATCGCTCAAGAGTTCACAAAAGATATTGGAGGTTTAACCATAATGATCGATTTAGTGTATCCATACTTAGAAGATCGAAGTTTAAAATCCAGGTGCTCAAGAATAAAGAAAAAACTTCTGTCGGAGGGTGTCAGCGAATCAGAAATGGACTCGGACCAATCACAGGAGTCTGACTTATCATGCCTCTAACTATAAAATCTACAATATTTAACCTATATATCTTCACAAATGGCTACGCTTCTTCAAAAAGACTTAAAAATACTATATTGGAATCCAAGAAGTATCCTTACGAAGAAAGAAGAACTTACCAAGCTACTTATTGACATTGACATTTTTGTGTGCGTCGAGTCTTGGCTTTCGGAACAAGCCTTTCACTGTAGCGGATTCAAAACTTTCAGAAAAGATCGTTCATACGCTATAGGAGGTGGGATCCTTATATTAATCCGCAACAACTTGGCATTTGTAGAAATTACCAATATTAAGTGCCCTGATGACAGGGTAGAACTTGCAGGTATAAAAATCACTAACGTGCAGCCTACTATCGATGTTACAGTTTGTTACAGAGCTCCAGGTCCATCACTCTCACAAACGCAATGGGATCAAATATTTGATAACATAGATACCAAAAATCACACTATCTTTATGGGCGATTTCAACGCCCACCACGTAAATTGGAACTGTAGGAAAAACGACGCAAATGGGGAGAGACTTTTCAACAGTTACAATAAATCTAATTTGTTTCTTCATAACAGCAAATCTATTACACATCTACATCCCCACAACAATACAACATCTAACTTAGATTTGATATTTTCGTCCATAAATGTAGCTGATAAAATCAATGTTAATGTGAATGATGAGACCTGAGGCTTTGACCACTTTCCAATATTTATAAATGTTCACTTAAGCAAATTTATGTACCGTAAAAAATCCTTCAAATTGAAATCGCAACGCACTGATTGGGTAGAAGTGGATAAGAATTTAAATGATAATTATTCTAAATTCATGGTCCCGGGATTTGAACAACTAAATGCTGGT